>CM051620.1:61076851-63476851 GCA_028020825.1 Podargus strigoides
TGGATTAGTATCTGATCATCTTTATAAGGTCATACCCTCAGAACCTCAGACCGTGGCAGATTTCATGCTTTTACTGCAAACCCTGAGTTCTTTCACAAGGGTGTGTGACTTTGAGTGCAATACCTAGTGTTTGACTGTAGTATATCCATGGCAATACCTTACCTGGCTTACATATGCTTCTGAGCTGATAGTAGGTCAAATCCTAAAAACCTCATTCAAGTCAGACTCCTATGAAGTCCATTGACACTGAAAACAGTCAATCATAAAAAAATAATAGCCTTATCAGTCTCCAAAATATACAAGATTTTTGTCTTTCTAAGGTATTTTCTGGGGTGCATCTGGGGCCTGACTCTGCCATCATCGTAACTGTGAAACCCTTGAGCTGACCCTTTTCTCTGGGAGTAGGAATTAAGGGACTGTTGTCATCCACATAAAATTTCTTTGCAAAGGAAAAAATTTTCAAAGGTTGAAAAGGAGTAAAACAGTTTTAAAATATCTTAAAGAGCGAGAATGCCAATGCTATCAACACAGAACCACTTCGAGCCTCAACTTCATAAGCGTTTTGGGCAATAGTGCAACTGCAACTGAGGATGCTCAGCACTTCTGCCTCTTCAACATGGCTCACCAGAAACACCGGCAACATTCATAGTCAGCAGCTGCTTTTGAAAACTTGGCCACTACTGCATGACATTGGCATTCACAAGTGCTGCACGGCTGGTAAGCAGCACCTACCACGATGACTGCAGCAGAAACGTCATTTCAGTAGGCAGTGATTCACCTTTTTCTGACCAGGGTTCCTGCTCTGTATGTTGTCTTCCATTACCTACAACTAAGAGATCTGGGGTGGAAATCTTCAAGCAATGCAGATATTATGAAGAAGACTTTAGCAACCTAACTCCATCTGTGCTTGTGCTAGATGTTAGAAAGAGACCATTTTAGCAATCTGTGAAAGGGCTAAATTTGACATTTGCTTCACCCTATTGTAGGATTTTAAACTGTGATGTAAATTAGTCAGAAACCAGTCTTTCTTCCATTTTCTCTTTTCAAAATGTAATACAGTTAAATGACAGAGATTAATTACTAAAGTAATTACTGTTGGAAAGCAAAAGGACAGTTGTATGAGACAGTCTCTCTCGTGATGACCAAGTCTTTCCTGACAATTATGCTTAATTCCAACAATGATTATTCTGTGTGGCAAAATCTATCAGCACAAGGGCACACAAGCATTGATGCATTCTCACTCACTAGGAAATATGAGAATGAGGTAATTATATTTGACTGAGGCTCAGACATTTTCATTCCCAGGGGCATCTCTAGGACCGTTTTTTGGAGGGATACATATAATCTCCTCCCTTCCTTGCACTGAGTACCCCATTTATTCCACTTCTGATGTTCCTTCAGTCAGAATTGAATAAAATTAGTCCTGTCTTATGTAGGCTACAACTCCTCTCTGTCTTGCACTTACACACTCACCACACACATGGACACATACATACACAGACTCATACACATGTGAAAATTCTTGTCTCCGTCTCTCAGCAGTTATGGGGGTACGAGGCTCGGCTTCATTGTTTCTAGCCAAAACAGGGAGGCTGTGTTTTCAAATCACTAAAGATCTCGCTCTATTCACTAAACAGAGCAAACGATTCAAACAATTACTTAGAAAAGAAGCCTGGGAAATTGTATAAGTAATTGCTGATTGATGTAACTTTTTCACTGTATCCAAGTACCCAAACTCACTGTAAACGAGCTGCAGCCACTTCTAAGGGCAAGATATTGTATGACATTCATATGGTTGATGATATCTCTTTCAAATGGCTCGGCTAAAATTTGCCGAATGGTCTCTTCCCTGTAAAAAACGAACAGCCACCATCTCATTAGTCAGTGCTGAAATCCTTTACCCAGAGTACTAGATGCCACCAATATGTCACCAGAGGCAGAGGATGTTATAGTCTTAAAACGAACAGTTCATTCTAAGTACTGATAGAAGGAAAATGAATGTACCCTACCATGCTTTTCTTTATTTCTCTGAGTTTCTGTCCTAACCAGACAGAGCTGCACTTTAATAATCTTTGAAATATATTGGGAAAAGCTTTTCTACATAAGATTGCGTGTACCTAATTGTGCGTATGTGTGTGTGTGTGCATGTGTGTGTGTGTGAGAGAGAGAGAGGGGGAGAAGAGGCTTCAGGCTCTAGTGCTTCCTTCCAGGTGTCTTCGTCTGCATGATTTCATCTGTGAACCATAATCAACTTCCTTAATGAAATACGTAATTAACATATTATAATTGTGGTAAAGATGATTTTGACAGAAATCATTTTCCATATCTAATACTATGCTAATTTAATCTGTTCCTCACTCCCCGACATGACCTTTAGTGATTAAGTTTCATGGCAGAATTGTTGGGTTTTTTTTTTCTTTGTGATGGATTGATTTATCCACAGCAGTTGATACCCCTCTCTCTCCATGGCTGTCATTTTTCTCTGTGCCTCTGCTATGAAAGGAGAACACAGTGATGAGTGGACAGATGGGGAAAAGAACTGAGGACACACTATAGGGTTTTGTTCTGCGTGGGGTCCTGAAAGCTGATTGTGGGAAGATTCAAGGCAGGAGGTGACTAGACTAGCTATTGACACAATAAACTTCTTCCTCTGGTAAAAATGTCTGTAAGATATCTCAGCAGAGGAAAAGACACAGCTTGGTAAGCAAGAGGGAACCAAGAAAGATACATTAGACAGTGTTTGTATATAACTAGAATGTTTATAGCTATTTAAATGTTAACTCTTTTTCCAGCTCCAGGTACTTTGAGGTGTAATCTCCAGGAACTATTTTAAAATGAGTGGCATGTCAGTGGCACTGTAGAGAAGACTTTGGTAGCACATAGCTGCCTCATGTCAAGGAGGCAATTTCCTAGTTAGCTCCTGAGAGCTGACACTGAGTGGATGCTGGAGGAGTGAGCAAGTTTATCAGGCCAAGGTAGAAAGCTGATTTTAGACAGAGTATTAGACTCCCAGTTTGCTTCCCTACCAAGATGATTTACTTCTGATGACAACAGGCAGAAAATAAAGAGGACCTCAGTTCGTCGTGGGCACCCTCCAATTCTTTTTTCTGTAGAAGGGAAATGAGAGCTGTTCAGTGAACTACCTCAGTCCTTGTGAAAAATCTGGGATCCATTTGTTTTGAGATATGGAGGCTATTTATTTTTTATGGGAAGGAGGCAGACTGTAGATAATAATACCAAAGGTAAAGCTGGAATACGTATTTTCATGCCACTGCAGCATTGTTCCTCAGAATACATTTGCTGGTGTTTGGGGCAGTCTGCTTTATAACTATAACAGGTGATTTGCCTTATGAAATTACGCTGCAACTAGATGGATCCTATTACCAGGAAGTCTGTACCATCTTAAATTATTCTTTTTCTTCTAGTTGCTAATATCACCTTCATCAATTAGTAGATTGTTGTCATGCTAACCTCCCTTCCATCTCTATTTACTCATGTCTTAGCCAACAACTTTTTCCTTTACTGTAAATTTCTGTAACTGAATTCTCACCATGCTCCAGGATCCTGCTGGTAATGAAGTGTGTAAAGCTGAGCAAACTGCCTTATGTAAGGTTTGCATTAGAGCACACAAAGAGGGACTTTTGCCTCCATATATCTTAGGTACAATGCTTCCCATAGAGGCTGACCAAAATCACACTCATACTTTTTCACTGCTGGTTTTTTTTTTGGTTGGTTGGTTGGTTGTGGTTTTGTTTGGTTGGTTGTTTTTTTTGTTGTTTCTTGTTGTTTTTTTTTTTAAAATCCAATCCTAATTTTTAACAGTTGTCCAGCTACATTACAAATTATAGCATGATCTGTGCATGATCAGTATTCTGCAACCTAATTAGATCTGTTCAATTATACTGAATGCAAAAGAAATAGAACAGCTGATGAATATAATAACGTTTATCTTAATGCAGCATTATTTGAGCAACAGATTCCTAGTGAAGTCTTGGAAAAGATCCTGTAACATACATTTTATTATATAAATATATGCATGTAATTTTTAGTAAAGCTTGGAATATTTAACATTCAGAAGAACAAGGAAGAGTGTACAGGGGAAAATGACAAGGGAAATAAAAGGGTTATGTACCTGGAAAGACAGACTAGGACTGTTCAACCCATAAAAGACATGAGGCAGAAGGATCTTATAAGGCTCTGTAAAATCATGGGTGGCATGTGAAAGGTGTACAGAAAACAATTTGCTGTTTCTGACAATACAGAAACTAGACAGTAGCAAATAAAATGAGTAGGTATGGGATTTAGACAAACAAAAGTACGTATATGGTGAACAAACTCAGAAGCTTAAGTCATTCTGGTTGCTGACGACGTCCAGATAGGTTCCCAATGTGACTAGGAAAAAGAAAAAAAGAAAAAGAAATATCAGGACTATTAGATATGAAGACACAACTTCTGGCTAAGATGGAGTGATTTCAGAAAAGTAGGACGATAAACTGCAGGAAGTTTCTTGTTCTTATATGTTTTACCTATTTATGGCAGATTTTCCTGGTTTTCAATGTCATGATTTTATTCCAGACCCGGTACTCACATGATAGCAAAACAAGGTTTGAAAATATGGCCCTAATATCATACTGTCTACAAAAAAAAAGTACAATAAATGCAGGAGCTATCAATGCCCTTTATAATCTGGGAGTTGAGGCAGTGCCAAAATTTTTAGTTCTTATGTCCACAGAGTTAATCAATGCATATTTTTCAAATGAAGAATAACATGTAGATTAACAATTCTCACTACTTATGCCACATCTGGATTGTGGTACTTAAAATTTTCATGTGACCTGGGTCTGGGGTTTGCGAGGTGAAGTTTTAGTCCTTCGTTACTGCAGTGCCTCGTCTCTGCTCACCTTACAGAGCACTAGTACAGCAACAACCTGACAGTGTAGCAAATCAAGTGTGAGCTACATTTGGCAGATCTGCATGGAGGGGCTTGTATCTCAGCTGCCTGTGCAATACTCCCTAGTATAATTAGTGCATTGAAATCTCTTTCTTTCATTAGCATAGAAGTCACATATACACTTTGGTGAGGTAACACACTATTTCCATTAACCTAGACTAAAAGCATGGTATTAAACTAAATACCTTAACATAAATATTTCTCCTGCAATAGTTTACAGAGAAATCACAGTACTGAAAAATGACATATGATCTTCGTTTGCATTTGGCAGTTCAGCATTAACACATCAAATAAATGGAGGATTGCAGTTTTGGGCCCAGACCTCGACCGATAGACATTAACATTTGTTTGCACTCTGGTTTACACAAGTACATGACCAGTCCAAGGCTAACAGAACAAAAGAAGACCCCCCAAATCTAATTTTATAGTCTACATTCAGGAGTATAAAATAAAATATTTTCTATTTGAAACTATTGTTGGCGTGATTCAACACTGTGAACCTATAAGACTCTTTGTTCTCTATCTTTGCAAATAAAATTGACACTTTTTAATTAACTTAGTGCCATTTCTTGGGGTTTATTTCAATATAAATTTGTAAATCTGGTAAAACTCACCTCCACCAAAGACAAAGCTTTGCACAGGAAAATGCAATAGAAGCACACTGTCTTTTCTGTTCTTAACCAGCTACACTTTTAGCTGGATTATCTACATTCTGCTCTTCTTTATATAGACACTTTTTTTTTACTGCATGAACCCATTTTCTTTAATTCCAAAGTAATATTTTAGCAGGGAGGAAAAATTTCGTTTTGCTGGAGACTGCAATACGGTTAACTTCGCTCACAGCAGATAAAGACCTGAAGGGTAGGGGAAAGAGAATCTACTGGTAGTTTGTGAATATACATATCTGGTATAATTTCCAGCTCCAGTTTCCCTGGGGAGGTTGCTCTGCGAGTTTTGCCCCTTTCTGTACTAGCACTTCTTCCCACAGTGCAATTTTCAACATCTTCATATATCGACTCAAACATCTTTGGATTGCTTAGCAGGTCCCCAAATGTTCATGTGGGCTGAGAAAGTCGTAGACACTTCAGTCAGGATTCTTCATAGACTCTTGAGCTGCAAGGCAATTTGTACATTTGGCATCCCATGGTGTCCATCCAGTAACTCAGCCCTAGCCAAGAAAATTAAATCTAAAATCAGTAACATGGAACTGTGTTATATAAATGAGCAGTGTGTCATGATTTTTCTGCCTTGAAAAGGCACTGTGGTGAGTCACTGGAGTTACATGGTGTCTCTAAGTGGCCTTTATGAAACAACTAAGCAGGTTCTGAGGGAGTCATGGTTGCTATAAAATGTATTTGAAAAGGAAATATAATAGTGGGAGTTATGGATCAGATTTTAAAAGGTTACATATCTAACATCTTTAGAAATCTGGCCCTACATGTCTGTGTTTCTTCTGCATTTGTTGGGAGGAGGAGGAGGGGAGTGAGGGGATAGTTAAAAATGTCAGCACAGCAAAGTTGCCAAGTTGATCTGAGTTTGTAATGGGCTTTTTCATACCTCTTTCACCTTAGGGATTTTTTAATTTTTTTTTTAAACTATGTTGCACTGCTCTGTTTCTTGCTCTCATCCACTCATGTAACATAACTTGCTATAGCATAACATAATGTAAAGCAGTGAAATATTAAAAAAAAAACAGTAACGTTTTATTCTTCCCCATTTCCACCCCCCAGAAAAATAACACGACTAAGAGGCAGGTAGAAGCTGCTAATCTGTGAGTAAATAGATACCTCCATGATGAAGTAATGCAAAATAAGGTTTTTATTATGACTTTAGGCCATTCATTAAAATTGATCTGCCAATTAGAGTGGAGGATTGACTACAATTCCTTTCAGACCTAACAGGAAGGAAAACCACAGTTTGTGTTGAAATACTCTCTCCTCAAATTCTTTAGGCTACCCAGAGGCATGAATTCTGTAGCCATTATGTGTGCCTGACTGTAGGGTAACATTTAAATATCAGTTCCATATGACTAGAGATGTGTCAATAATTCTAAAGATAGAGATGTGTCAAGAAACAGTTGGCTGAGTCAGCTAACTGCAATATTTGCTGACTCTTACAGCCGCATAGTCACCGAGCCACTTCCATTCAACACTTCAATTTTGTTGGTGTACTGATAAATTGACAACACATATGGTGCTGCATCTAATTTGGAGATGAATTGTATTCATTTTCATTCCAACTCAAACTCTGTGCAGTATAACAATATTGTGCTTAAGCAAAGCCCAGTTACACCAAGGAACAAATACTTATTTTCAGCATGCTTCTCAATTTGCTGTGTGATATTTCCACTGGCAGCTGCACCAATATACCTCCAGAAACAACTTATTTTAAATTAAAAATCCTGGATCTAAATTAGATTTAGCTGAGGGTAAAACTGGGACCATTGTAGGTATATCCGGAGTATTCAAATACAGTTTAAAGGCATGTTAGCAAGAAAAAAATCCCACAACTATCCACAGATTTGGATTTACTGTACTGTCTTGGTTTCCCAGGAACAGACCCATGGGCCAGCCATGGGGGGCAGGCCATGAGTAGCCCTGAGTCAGCTGGGAGTTTCAGTCAGGGCAGCTGCCCCAAGCTGACTCACAGGTGTATCTCATACCACTGACATCAAGCTCATTATAGAAGGAGGGGGTTCACTGAGGGTGGGCAGTTTGTCTTCCTGGGTCTCCTCTCTTTTGGTCTTCTGCTCTATCTGCCTCCGAAGGCCCAGGTTGAGTATAAGCTTTTGTACTTTATCTTGGTGACTGTATTAGTGTTGTTATACCATTAAATCCATTTAAACTTCAGCGCATGGGGGTTTTCCCTTTTTTCCCCTGATTCCCCTTCTCAACTGGGGAGAGGTCACTGGGTGGTAGAACAACTGCTGCAGTTTAGCCCTGGATACAGGCTAAACATAGACATGAACCTTCAATTATTAACATCAGAATAGTTTTAAAGGATTAATTGACTTTTCCATTGCTATGGAGCCATCTTGGATCCTGAAAGATGGCCCATATTCACTGCTCTCTCTGATCAGTATTTTTTCCTGACTTTCATTAATGATCACTGTGCATTTCACTGTGGCTTCATGCAGCATTGAACAGGAAAGGGTAAACAATGGAAAAGATTTCTAGAATAATTTAAAAACCATCATACTATTCCTGTTCCTTGTGTCCATAGATACTCCTTGTGGTAACAAGACTGGGTGGAGGTGGGCTGGGAACCCAGCCACAGTAAGAACCTATAGAATCCAGTTTCTTATTATGGTTTGAGGATTCCTCTTGGATTTCACAAGACCTTTACTCCTATACTTCTGTAGGTCCTCCAGGCCTCACATGGCCAGAGACAATATGGCAGAAAGGCAAAATGACTAATTGCCATCAGTCAGTCCTACTAAGGTTACAAGTTTGGGCATTTCATAGAGAATTTGACACACTTCAGTTTATTCCTTTAAGAAATCTGCTTCCTTGCTGCAGCTTGAGTCTCTTCATCTGAAGAAAATGTATTTACATTGTCTTTGTCCGTTTTCAACATTCCACCTTTGACTGACCAACTTATAAATTTAGGTACTACCAGTCAATGAAGTCACAAGCAGTTTTATCAACATAACTTAAAACCCAGATGCAAAGCACACAAGTGGGATTTATCATCATGTTAGAAGACCTAGGCAAGACACTAATGAAATAGTGATGATGGACAGATGCAGCTAAAACTGTGTAAACCGTGGAGTCATGTTTCATCTTATATATGATAACTTTTCCAACTTTATAGCGAAGAACAACACCAGGAAGCAGCTTCTTACACTTTAGACACCTGTGTAATCAATAATTAATTCTTGCTTTACTAGGGTTGCTTACTGGAAAGATCTGTAAGCAAAGCCATGAGACAGCTCCATGTACTCTGTTAGTCCCAAGCAAATAATGTTCAATAAAAATGGAAGAATCATCCTCCTCAAAAAAAAAAGAGTCCAGAAAGTGTTGTCCTTAAACCTACACATTAAAAATTGTACCAAAATCAGAAATCATCCTGTTAGGTTTCCATTGAAGTGACTTCTCTTTTTTTTCCCAGATGCTATAATACTGACTAGTATTTACAGAAGGTCACATGCTTTGATATCACCTATGTGAGGAGTGTTGATTATCATAGTTCAAGGATAAGCAGAGAGAAGACTATTGGCAATTTACTTTGCAAAATATGACATTCTGTAATGGCCAAAATGTTTTCTGAGTAAGATGTTTTTCTGTTTGAGAAAAAACATTTCAACAAAAGTGAACCTTCGTGAAGGAAAATGACAAAAGATAATTTAAAATACTTCACTGATAGTTTGCTTTTTCATTTGAGAAAGTAAAATGATTGCAAGAAATTCTTACCTTTCCTGGTCACTCTACCTAATTGCCTGTCTGCACAGGTGGCATCGCACAGGTATGTGACTCCTCTCCTGTTTTAACAAACAAGGTTCCTGTCCAGCGAAGAACCTCCTGAAAAATAGACCTTCTGCTGGAAGTTTCCACCATCTAATCTCAGACCTTGGTCTCGAGGAAAATATTGTTCAGGAAACGCTAGGAATAGCAGTAATAACCCTGCTGCAGAATTGGAGACCTTTATCTAGTGTTGAAGACGCAAACTTTTTAAAACAATGCTACAATCTACTTACAGATTTCAAGTTACAAAGGCATCTTTCAATTTCTATTTCATTGTGTATCAAGGCTGAGATTTGAATGGATATTTGCTCGGCATGGAATAGTTTTTGCATGTAGACCACCTTAAGTATGTATTTTTTAGTTCTTTCTTTCTTAAAAATAAAATCAAATAATAATAACAGGGTCTTTTCTTTCATCATGTTGGAAAGTTTATGTGTTCTTATCCCCTCCTCCACAAGTCCTTCAGGGATTATTTAATTATGGTCTTGTAGAAAGCTCTGCTGTATGGGATTCGGGTTTATGGGAAGTTCAGTTTTGCCTTTTCTTCTCTTTTATTTCTGCTGAGGGTCTCTTATGCAACATTTGACTGTTTTATTTTTATGATTTAAAGCAATAAATTGTGTTTTAGAGAAAGAAAGGAGACAAGGTCTTTTTTGAATTTGCCTTTGTATTTCCTAGAGTACAGAATGCAAGCAATAATTTCTGGCTGTAATTTATATATATATTTTTTGAGGGGGTGGAGGAAGGAAATTACTACCTACTTTTTATATACATTTTTTTTTTTTTTTAACAAAGCAATAGGGATTTATATGGACACAATTGTTTAGAAAGTCCCAGAAGAATAATTCTGAGATGATGTGAAGTTATACACATATGCAAGTCTTTCAAAAAGTCCACATGGCCTACAGTCTTCAGATTTTAAACAGCTTCTGACTGTTATACACATTAAAAAATGTTTAGAAAAATGACATATTTTTATTACTTTTATCTGACAATCTAATTGAGTCCCAAACCATGCATATATCAAAAAGCCGTTATCAGCAGTGGCTTAATGCAAGGGAGGGGCACCCATCCCTCCCCATCTCTTTGCTTAGCCCCAGGGCTTGGCTTCTTCATGTGAAAGGTGTCTAAAGACACAGAGAAATCTTTACCACACTGAATATAGCAAGAAAACAAATCTCTTCCCACCCACCAGCACAACAAAAATATCCTCTGCTATTCAGCAAAACAATCTAGAATTACGACTTGCCTTTGACAAATACGGCTCATAAGGGCTTTGTCACATAAATCACACATGCTGTGACCCTAAGACATTTTTCTGTTATTTCATATTTAACAAAGAATTTGCACAATGGTGATACCATGCCAATCCTAAACCCATTTAAATCTTTAACCAACAAGTTTTTAATCATGGGGTGAGTAGGTGAAATATCCTCTGCTGACCAACACTTATTTTTCACCAAATAGATGCAATTTGAGTGCTTCTCCGTAAGAATTGTTGACCATCTAGTTATGGTAGCTGTAGGTAATTTACATAATGAGCACAACCAAATTATTACAAGCCAAATAGATGTTTTTTCTACTTCTAGAACTAGAACATACTTTATATTAATGGTTGAATGAGTGCAGATAAAATGAGAGCCGACTTGAGCCTCTGAACAGTAATTCAACAGAGCTAAAGCAAACCTTTTCACATGCAGACTAGTTGCTCTCGTAGCAGAGAAGTTCATTTTTGGGTCACATATTGCCCTTAAACAACTGGGTTAGTTAAGGTCAGTCAGTTTATGGCTGCTGACTGATAAAAGCAACCTGATTGCTGCAGTAAGAAATATTTCTAGCACCATACATCATGTCATATGTAACCGGAACAATTTGGATGAATCCCCAACTCTATGTATTCTCCAAAAGCAGGAAAGGTCAAAAGTTTTCTTCTTGCTACAGGATACTTTGCTACTATATGTACATCAAATTAGATTGCACATACGACAATCTATGTAGATGACTTGTGAACTTCTTTTATTTGACACATATTAAACCGCACATAGCATGCAGAGAGCCGATAGATCCTGGGGCCAAAAATGAAGTTTAGATTCAGTTTTTCATTTTAACTATAGAAAAGTTTGGGTGAGGTTTTGGTTTTTGTTTTGTTTTTAATGCAGTAGCAGTTCCATAACATCAAGGAAAAGATCATTGCTGCATTTGGAAATAAATTTTTGGTATACTGACAAGGTGAAAAAAAAAAATTAATTTAGAACAAAATAATTTGCTTTTACAAAATCATAAGTTTTCAATGCTTTAACTTTTTAAAAATATTTTAACATTCAATACATTTTAAATACAATTTAAATTTTAAATAATGTTAAAAAGAAAATTTTACTGAAAAATCTTTTTGTCAAAACAATGATTCATTTATCGAAATGCTAACATCTAATCTATTAGCTTTCTTTCTAAAATGTTTTTAATAATTCTCCAATGAAGAAATCAATAAAATTGCTAGTATTTGCAAAATATACACAAATCAAAACGTGTATTTTTATTGAGATGTTTTCCATGTAGTGTTATTTCAGAAAATACAGTTCTAGAAGGGCAACATCTTTGATGATCTTTCTGTGGAAGAGTCACAGTAGCTCATAGATAAAGCTATATTTGGAGAAGCTAGAAAACAGATGGATTTAGAAGTTTAAAAAAATCTTTTTATGAAAGCACTAATGGCAGGATTTGTGGAGTTTTTTTAATTTGACACCATTGTAGTAAGTAGTTATTAGAGGTTTGTATTTGATTCTGGCTGGTGGACTGTATTTTTATAAAGCAACACCTTAAACTTGAATTGTCTTGCTATTTTCCGGGGGCTTTTAAGTTACCATAAAGCTGGAGTAATGATAAAAAATCCTTAATAAACAATTTTCTGTTGTTTTTAAATAGCTGTTCAATCCTGATCCAGCTGTTTTATGTTGATATTACATAATAAAACAACTAAAAAGCTGGATTAACCTGCTTCTCAAAGATTCTCTGAACACCGAGCCTTCTAAATTGACATAAAGCCACTTACAAAGCTTTCTCTCCTGCCCATCAATATGTAAGTTAGGAACACATACTTTTTTTTTGTAGTCCTGAATGATATCCTCAATTTGCAGTTTGGGATTATTAGGTTGTCTGGACATGCTATGTTTTCATTACTGGCAATGTTACTGCCTTTGGATGATAAACTTAACATAGCATGTTGGTCAGCTGTATCTTAATCAAATCCTTTTTAGTTTCACACAAGGTGAAGTTGTGTTACCAATGAAATCAAAGGCAAAGGTCCCCTAACTTCAATCAGAGGATTTTTAATTTCCCAGCTTCTGAATCAAGAAAAAGTAAACACTCATAAATAAAATGGCAAAATAAGCTTTGCAGACAGGTAACTAGTCTGTTGTTTCTTCTGTTATTGCTTACTCTTCCAATTCCAACTTTTAAAATGTATTATAATTTAATTTTTTTTGGCTTTTCCTTGTAGTTTTTAATACGATTCTCTTATAATAATTCAGAAAATACAGTCTTTTGCTCTCTTCTGACATGCTTTGACAACCAGATTTTTCACATCTGTGAGTGTGTGTGTATATAAGTACTATATATGTAAGTATAATCATTAGAAAAATACAAACCAATGCCTGTGACTTTCCCAAAGATCTAGGTTCATATTGAGAAGACTAGTCCCTTGCGAATAATGCTTCTATAAAAATTCAGTCAATAAGTAAGTGTTTAATACAGATATTGACAAAGTTTTATAGGGTCTTGATTCATAAAGGACTGGCGCTAGCTGTATTGAACACTAGTCATGATTTGCATTCTAAATCACCTTGCAAATTGACGGCACTTATCTGAGAGGAAAGTTAAAAAGTTAAGTGTTGAACGTTCACTGCTCAGGAAAGTAACTGATTAAGTACCAAACCAAACAGAACTATAAAAGGGATTTACGCTACTCAGAACATCTTGTCTAATTGAAAAAAAAAAACAACATATTTATGCCAAACTGTAGGAATGAATGTGTTTATGCTTTTAATTTATTTTTCAATGGCATGTTTCTTAGCATTCTGGCAGTATCTTGTTATAGAGGTTTGGGATTCTGCAGGTGATGCCTCCAGACACTGAGAAATATGTGTGGATAATAAGTATGCCCTAGATAAGTTTATCTGCACTGCATGACGCTCTTTGGGCATTTCATGTAATGACTGTCGGACATATTCAGATAGAATATAGACACCTTCTTTAATCACTTCTACCAAGAGGGCAGTTCAGATTGCTGAGCATTTGGGGTTACCAAACCATGATCCCTGTCCAGTCAGTGGAGAGATGTTACAGCACTTGCTTGTCAGTGTGTCTAACTTAAAGAGTACGGCTGTCCTAAAAATACCCACATGCTTGAGAAGGTGGTAAAGACTACCTCTATTGACTGTGAATTGCGTAATTTGAGTTGTAACAATATTAATATATTGGTATTTTGCAGAGGGCAGATGGGACAAACCCAACTGTCAATTTTTTGGAAAGTAAGCTTGGGGGGCAGTTCAGAGCATGATGAGTGAGACTTTGCAACAGAAGATGACCTGCAACTACCTGGGCTTAGATTTTGGGAATATGTTTCTGGAGCAGTTCAACAGGTCTGCCAAAAGAATGTTCATCCTAGTCCATACACATGCACTTACCACCTGTGTGGCCTTTT
Organism: Podargus strigoides; assembly: GCA_028020825.1. NCBI lineage: Eukaryota > Metazoa > Chordata > Aves > Caprimulgiformes > Podargidae > Podargus > Podargus strigoides. Next base: position 61,090,965 of record CM051620.1, read on the forward strand.
CTGGGTGGGTGTTTCTGAATCATCTGGGCTAGTTTTAGTTTCTTCATTGTCTTCATCTACATCTAGTGAACTAAAAATAATTACACGAGAAAATAATGATCCAAGAGTAGAACTCTAATCTAGACTGGTAAGGATTGCAGTATTAATTTCAAGAGATGTGTGGATTATGACTTTCCTACATGATGCTAAAAGAGACCAGAAACCAGCTATTTCTGCTTCCTGAAAAATGTGGCAATAGAATGGTTAGAGACAAACTGTTTACCTCAGATTTATGGAAGGAATCAAAAGAACAAAGATTACTTATACTATTTACCTCTCTAGATTTTGCTAATGGAAAAGTTTCTCACATGGTGGACAAACCTATTGCAAAAAGATAACGAGAGACAGGTGGGCCAAAGAACAAAAGAAAGATAATGCATGCAGAGCAAATCATGACTGCGAACACATTTGGAAATATTGCTATTGATCTTGACGAGATAAGGATGTGAGCGCCTGCACGTGTGCATATGCATTAGCAAACTTTAACCCACCTGCTGACAAGAGACTGCTCTGACAGCTGTTCATTCAGTTGGAGTGTGTTTTGTGCACAGTTACAAAAGAGACAAGCCTGCCAATTTGATAGATGGTCTTTTTATTATTGTTTAGAAAAGGAAGAATACACTATTTTGGTATTTGACCTCTTTCATTACATAAACTTGAGAGAAGAGTGTCAGAAATGCTCAAAGGACACAGAATTGTGTCGTTACACACCTACACTTCAAAACATACATGTTTGAATAATGCAAACTTAATACAATGTGCTTAGCAAGAATGGCAAGGTTTGGACCCTGGGCAATATTATGTGTGACCACGAACCCACACAACATTTTAGTTAGTGCTGTCAAACAGACAGGACTGGAGAGCAGTTATGTCTGTATTCCACCCAAGCCTTTGTTCTGTTTTTAAGTCCTTGGGCAACTAACTCAATCTGTGTATTTCATCAACTCTACCTGTGCAGAGGTGTTAATAATCCTTACTTTTGTACAAATCCTTACAGCTAAGGTGGGGAAGGCAGAAGGATTTATGGCTGAACTGACTCAGAATATTGGGGTCACTTTCAATATTGGGGTCAAATGTGGGGTTCTGCCGTGGTTTTTACACTAAAGTAAATTTGATCTTTGATAAAATCAAATGTATTAAGCACAGGTGTTAAATTGCAATCAATTCTGTTATGGACAGACTTAGCATCAACATGCTTATACTCACTCCTGTATAGTTTATATCAATTGCCAAAGCTGATTTTCATAGCATAGTGCTGTATATTATAGCATCAAAACCTACTCCCTAGGCTTATTTTCTTCATCAGTAAAACAATGCTTCCTTCCTCCCTCCTGCAGTACTTTTTCTGTACAGCTTGTGGACAGAAACTGTTATATGTTTGTATGCAGCAAAAAATGTTTCAGTACTGGGTGGAGGCTCTGTGCATTAAAACAGCAAAGGAATTAAAGTATATCTTAGCACATTTGATTTGTACTGTTAGATTTCTAGTTATCCATGTTACTAGTTAAAGTCTAGATACTACAAATCTTCAGTCACCCATTTAGTCTTTAATTATTGAAGACAAAGAGACTTTTTGTATGGGTAGAGTCAATTTACATGAATCAAAGTTTGTAATATTGGCTTTTTAGTTTCATTTGCTTTTTCAAGCATTTACTTCAATATAGCAATATTTAAACATTTCATTTCACGATCTTGTATGGATTGAATCAGCCGACAACCTGACAACCCTGTAAAGAGAAAAGGCTTCATATGTCTTAGACATTGTCCTTCATCTAAACTGACATCCTGGAGCTCTATCATTTCCATATCCAAAAGCTTGCATGTTCTGATCCCATGTGGGGGCCACAGCAGGGGGTTCCCATTCTCCCCAACCCTTTCTCTCTCCCCTCTTTTCCCACTACGTATACACACCACTTCTCTTCCCTGGCAAGAGGAAACCCCAAAACCACAGGACAGAAAATAGCCAAGATAACCCAGACCGTTTGTCCAACAAGGACAGTTAGGAAGCAAGACCCTTCAACATGTCACTATCCACAGTCTCTTGAGAGCACCCTTTATGTTCTTCAGACATCAGGAGAACAGAGGTCCCAGTCTTGCTCTCTCTTCTGAGTATAATCACTGCAAATTGTGTGAGGAAAGGGGATGCTACCCTTCCACCCATGCTGCATTTAACAACAAAGGGCAACACAAGCTGGTCCCCAATAGGTGTGGAGCAATATTATCCACAGTCATAAACCTCAGGGCACTCTGACTCACGTTGCACTTTTTTCTCTATAGGGCTTTTTCGAGCCCTGCGTATTTGGACAATACTTGTTTAGTGCTTAGAAAACCTAGAGCACTTGAAGTCTTAGCCATCTTTTGTCATACTAAATAGGATTTTCCCATTTACATTACTAACAGCTGGGCTAACCTCTTAAATGTAGCTAAATGTTATTAGTCATTATACAGAGAAATTTAACTTTTGCCACTTAGAGAATCTCTATATTTATGGCTTCAAGAACAGAATTACCTGATTTCATCAGTTATTATCCACTAACATATTCTTCACATTATATCTAGTGTTGCTGGTTTATTATATTGACCTCATTTCCACTGTCACTGCAATTTAACTTCAGTATTTATATTTCACAGATATTTTCTATAATTTAAAAAATTGCAGCTGCAGTATGAGAACACTAACAGCCACACAGTAAACCTTGCATTCAGATGATCATCAGTGCTCCCAGTTTAAGGACTCAGGAGGAGACAACCTGAATAAAATCTGATTAAAGTGATAAAAATGGTCAGACAGGAAAATGAAGGGGAAGAACAGGGTTTGTAATATTAAAATCTGGGAAATAGTTTCTCCTGCAATATCAAGCATCAGAATTTCTTAAGCTGCTATCCACGGAACTCTTGCAGTAGTGTGCAGAAAGGGAACTTGCTAAAGTGTTGACTTCTCTACTGTGAAGAAGTACAGGAAAAAGAGAATTTTTCCTAATATTGTATTGACTATATTGGTAATTACTCTGCAGGACTAGTAAAGTAGAGGAAAAACTTGATATGCTAATAAATAATTTTAAGCTTGGATTTCATTTTTTAAAAGATATGTTGGTAACTTGGGTCTGAACATACTGCTTTACCTGACTTAAAAACTGAGTTTCTTTCTTGGTAATCAAATAGCTGTGATTTCAGGCAATAGAACTATCTAAAAGTACCAACAGCTCTCCTCCAACAAGAACAACCAACAGTGTAAGTCCAAGACTCAGTAGCATTTCTCTTCTGAGCTTTTCTTTCCTACTTTTCTGTCTGTTGGAGAAAGTCAAATTCCTGCCTTACAACCTGGAAGAAAACCTTAGTGACAGGATACCTTCAGTTTTATCTGTGGTGATCTGCTCTCTCTGATTATAGATTTTCAGACTTTCTTTGTGGTCTTTCTGCTCTTTGATTGTCTACAATGTTTTTCTTAATCACCTGCCTTAATGTTGTACCAGATTTGGTTTCTCCCAAAAGTCAGTGTGTACATGGAAAGAAGGGTTCTCTCTCTATACAGATAGGTCACATTCTCATAGCCATGACACATTTGCTTTCACTCCATTGCATACACTTTCTGGGAATTCCCACTCCTTAGTCATCTTAAACACAGCAGCAAGCTGGTCAAAGCACTTAAGACAGCTTGTCCCTAATTAACTCCGATTGAAAGCTTTGAAACCATGATTCAGAATAGATGCCACCAAGAAAATAAAGATAATTCTAGATTCAATGTGAGAATCTGGCAGATCATTATTGTCTGCAGTACATACACACTCTGCCAAAATGCAGGGCTTGGGCAGTAAAGATATCTCATTGTAGCTGCTGAGGCGTGAGTCCAAGCCATACTCTGGTTTTGTACCCAAAGATTCCCTCAGTCAGCTCAGTCGAGAGTACTTGGCCTTTAAGCCTAGAAATGAAAACTGCCCACAAGACCCACTTCTGTGCCCTCATTTACGGAACATTTCTGGAGAACCTTTTTTGGTGACTCATCTACACCATGGAGACCAGCACATCTACTGTGAGAAATTATTTAGTATAAACCGTCTTTGCTGAGAAAATAAAACCAGATAATGAAAATTAACAGGCAAAAAATATGAAAAAGGTACATGAAATGGACCTATAATTATCCAAAATGAAATTAACTACATAAAATAGCAACTGTGGCTACGGGCATAACGTGAAGGATATGGAGCCTCAGTACTGTGTCATTGAATCACCTCCCATGTGTCCTGGCAATCATGACAATACATGACAGACAGAGAAAAGGAATAGTCCTCCTTCAGCTGAAAGTACATCCAATCCTGAATTCAGTATAAACTTGTACCCAGTAATTATAGTCTGTACCTTCTGTATCTGATCCATAAAAGCTTGATATTGCAGTTTAACTTGAATTTTCTTTCTGTGAAGTCTACTCTTGTGTGTCTTTCTGCCTAGTGGCAGAGTTTCAGGAGATGATGACTCACAACAGAGTACAGTCTGCTTACAGGTGAAGAACATGGGTAAATAGTCCCTGAAGCTGAGGAAGGACTTGAAAGTAGTCGTCCTACCTCTGCAGTGAGTGCCCTAATTACAATTACACTGCAGGAATGGAGAGCATGTAGGATCTTTCAATAACGGTATGTTCTCTATTGAACTCAGCTAGATGGTTACCAAGACAAGCTCAAAATAAATCTATGATACCAGTTCCATTGGAGGTTTCAGAACAGTATGTGAAACCCAGATAGACTCAGACACTGAAGAAATACCAAACTCAATTCTTACTTCTGCTGAAATGATGGTACTTCCCTTTATGCACAAAAGCAGAACTCTGGACATCAGAAGAATTTTACAAGGGAAAATATTGGCATCCACAAACTTTCAAATAGGTTTTGACTCAGGAACATAAATTCCACCCAAGTGCACCACTGTAGTCAGCAAAAGCCTTCTGTGATCAGTGTCTAAATGACTTCAACGAGATATCACAGGAAGTCCTTATTGGAGTATGAGATAGGACCAAGTAAATAGTTTACATCCTCAAAATTGGATTCAACAAGAGGAAGTATTTGTAGATGGCTTGAGAGCCCTTTGCAGTCACCAAGCTGCTTATATATTCAACACTGAAAGATATGCAGTACAATGAAACAGATTCTCAGCTGCAAATGCATGTATTAGTCCAAGCAGAGGATGTTAGCTAATCAGAGAAGTAGTTAGGACTTCAAAGTCGCCTGTATTTTTTCATGCTAAAACAGGATGAAATGGCAGAAGGATTTTTTGAAATTACACCTTCTGACAGCAATTTGTAAACATTTACCATAGAGCTTCTGAGCACAATGAAATCTAGCCATGCCCTTGAGATACTCCCTTGCTTTATGCTGAAGGACCATAAGAATTGGTAGAGGATCTAGCTATTTCTGCAACACATGCATCGTGGATGCCACATAGTCCTTCCAAAGGATAACCAGGAATCTGGTATTTTCTATCATTCATGACTAGCTACTGCCAAAAATCTGGAGCAATTTATCTCAGTAGACTCACCTCCATCTCATCTCCCCTCCCATGATTAATCTTTCATTCCTTCTAAACTAATTGCTTGATTTTGGATATGAATTTATTATAATTCATTTGTTCATAGCAGATCTGAACATGAGTGAACCTTGCCTATCTCAATATCTCTGTCATGGTAGAGGGAGAAAGGATAAGACAAGAGAAGTCTAGAGGGGAAGTCCAAAACTATGTTGGGGAAAAATACAAGAGAAAGATCTTGAGTTGTTGCTTAAAAAAAAAAAAAAAAAAAAAAAAAGGAAAAAAAACCAACCGTGGTGTTTATATTGGATCTGATCTTTTATTTAAAATAACAGACACAATCCAGAGTTCAACAGCAGACCTGGATCTAAATAGTCAAAATCAATCTGTGTTGCTCTGCTCTGTGGTTTTGGTTCAGGTTCAGTGCTAGTCCTGAGAACTAATCTCATTAAGATGAGTATAGCAGCTCATTCTACCAAAGATTTGCCAAAAAAAATCAAAGGCATTTGAGAACAACAGTAAATCCTTGGTAAGGATTATTTGGTAAAACTGCGGAGAAATTGTCTGAGCTTGCATTAATGGATTCCTCAGGCATGGCACTATTTAATCACCAGCTGTGTTGTTTGGGTTACCAGTGTCAGTTTTCTCTCCTACTGGAACTCAAATACTATTTGTAGAGTCTGCTTTCCGCAAAGGATTATTGACGATGACAGGTTCCAGTGTTGTATCTCTCATTCTCAATATACCCTGGCAATAGATGAACACCTAGCTAGATTCCTTCATCCCCCCCAACAGTCTTTGAAGATAGCTCCATAGCATAATGGACATTATAATGGACATTCTAGATAAAAAGAAAAATGGAATTAATCAATTACTTCACATTTGGCTTATATACACTTAGTGTTATAAAATACTACATTCTTAAAAAATATACTTAACCCTTTCCTGCCAAATTTGAACATAGTTTTACTCACCATATTCATCATATCCTCAGGTCAGCAGCAATCCTTGCGTTTCTGCCTTCTTATGAACGTGTGAGCGTCTACTTTGCAGGGCTGAGGCACAATATTATCAATTACTAAAACCCAGCATTTCCCTCACAGAATCTGCAATCTTAATATACTGCAAAGGGGAAAAGGTGGAAAAAATCTAAATGTACGTGACAAGGAAATGGTGACACAGGAGGAGCTGGGAGTGAAAGCACCATCCTCTGCACACCGATTTTCCAGTCGCTGCTGGGTGCTCCACAGCAGAACTGGAATTGAGGTGAAGACATGAGGCGCAGTTGGGCATGACACAGAGGAAAACACAGGGGGCTGGCAGAAAAGCTTACCTGGCAGATAAAGGCCTGATGAAGTTACCTGAGCTGCTGGGGTACAAATCTAGTGAGGCTGTCCGCTGCTGAAGAGCTCGGTGTCTGCAGAAGGACCAGTCTGTGGGCTGCAAAAATGGTTCCCAGGGTTAATGGCATGAAGAAGGGAAACTGACTGCTGCGAAGGTTGTGTGTGTGTTTGTACACATGGCTCCTCTGGATGCCTTCTCTGCAGTGTCAGCTTAATTGTGGAGGACAGGACTACTTTAAAATCAGGCCAGGGATCAAATGGGGCATTGTTTGCATAGGTGCTCTGGAAAAATGTTATCTCAGCTCTGTCTAGTCCCCTAGAGCTTCCAGTGCTGGTGGCTCAAGATTTTAATGTGAATTTTGCATTATTTCAGTGCAATCAAAATGAAATACTTTGGAAAGCTTAATTTTGTGAAAAATTCTGAGATTTGGACTTGCTTCAATTTGGAGTGAATCCATATGTTAAATTCTTGGAATTTCCTGTAGGGAATACCATTTTTCAACCAACCTACTCCAGAGGATAAGACAAGGCTCACTGGCAGCAGAGCATGAAGGAGCCTCTGTGTCACCATCTTTGTTTTAGTTATTCTTCAGACAAATTGAAGTTTGCCAAGGCTGAAAGTAAGAAGATCCATTTATTTCATACAAACCACAGACTTCCAGGTGTCGTGGATTTCAGTCATTACCAATCTTTTGATGTGCAAAGGTAAGAGGCAATCTCTAGTCTGCTTCAATCTGTAGCCTGTACAGTTCCACAAAATTCACAGAGATAAACCAGAAAAGGATACATTTTTTGTGTTTCTTTATTCCTTAAAAGTAGCGTATTTCTTTTTCAGTTTGGTCAAACCCTAAAACATATTCACAGGTAAGTTGAAATTGTTCCAAGAATGCCAAGTAATCATGAAGGTCATTTGATAGATTCATGAGCAGTTTCTAAGGCAAGTGAGGAAATCTTTATTTAAAATTAACCTTACCCAGGCCGATGCTGGTGATATGTTGCATTCTTGAGGTCCTTCGGGATGAAGGTACTAAGCAACTGGGACAATTATAGGCAGTATGGAAATATCTGCTTTACACATAGATTGGCAGACTTTATACTCTTATGTCTGAATATATTTCTCCATACTGATTCAGCTCATAACTTATTATGAACATTTTTTGTTCTTTCTGGCTAGCATATGTCTGCTTTTATCTCATCCATTACTGGCACATGTATCCTCACAATGTAATACCATAGCGGCCATTTTAGTGTAACAGATGGGCAAGAGGATTATTCGTCTTGATATTTCATTCAGAAAACACGTTTTGTTTATATTTTGTGTTGACATTAAAAAGCTTCTCAACCAATGGGGTTTTTCTTCTGAGTTAGTTTCATTTTATTTTATTTTGTAGTGATCCAAAAAGGCATATTCTTTTTTTATTTTTCTACTTCAGGAACAGAATGATAGCAGTGCCTGGGGGTTACCCGTAGCAGTATGCTAACTTCTAACGCAAATCAAACACAAAGGCTGATGAAGAACAGAGGCAAAATTGCTACTGCACCATTGGAAATAAAACTTAAACATGAAATTCAAATGCTGCATGTTTGATAATGCAATAGAAAAAAACCAAACCAAACCAACAAGTCAACCATTAGGGGAAAAAAGAGATATCGGAATAATAAAAAGTAGATCCCTTTCAAATCAAAATGGATTTTGAGATTTATCAGATATGGGTGGGGTTTTTTGTAATTTTTATACTAAATTCAAACAGGCAGGCAAAGCAGAGAATAGTTTACTGCTTTGGGAAGGAATAGTGTAGGTTGTGGGGCTTCTGACTGCATATAACTGTATGTGGTTTGTCTCTTTTTCTTCCTTTGGAGCAATGAAAGTTTATGCTTCAGATATGGATGATTTGATCACCACAAAAATGTTCTTCATAGTGAACAGAGTTATTGTCTTCTGAACTGAAAGAAGGATCTTCCTCGGATTTACCTTGTTCAGGATTTTGCACTTTTAGCAATCACTGTATAATAATAAAGCTAGATTACTGTGTTTAATGAGTATCTGTAGAAAGAGACTCATATTCCTAGAGTTTATAATCCTCACTGAACACATAAATCAAAGGGAAGTTTTACTGTCCAAATAATAGCGTGTCTGGAATGTACCATTGGGGGATTGATATCCCTTAGGTGAAACAACTAACATTAATTGAAAGAGATGGATTGAGATGCACAAGTTTAAAGTCAATATGTTGCAGAAATCTCCTATTTGGGGTTTAGATTAGACAAATTTTTCACTTTCTGGATGGAGACAGAAGTCAGAAATTTTATTAGCTCTGATCCTAGGTCATTTATAGAAATTTCTATATAACTGCAACTAAAACTCTTTTTTGAGCTCATTCAGTTCACAAAAATATTGAGACGGTGTTGCTCAGCTAATCATTAGTGAGAAGTACACTATAAAATCATTGATGACTGGTATAAGTGACCATTAATTGTGAGATGGTAAATTCAGGTTCAGAAACCCATCAAGAGAATTTTAGGAACATCTAGAAAAAAAAGCCAAAATGTCTACATGGACAATTTAATCTTACTTCTACAGGTCCGTAGCAAGTTTCTGCAACTAAGACTGGAAACATGCTAACCCATACTTTGTATAGCACTCTTTCTTTCTACTACATACGAGAGAGAAACAGAATATCTTTGATTTTGTTCTGTTTTCTTATACAGAACAACTCAACCATAGGGTAGAAAAAGCAGAGCACCTACATTTATAAATTACACAGAAACTTTCCTTTGTGGAGAATTTCCAACATTCAGTTTACCGAGTTCTACTATGTGAATATCTGGAATACACGGCAAATAAAATTTCTAAGCAAATATGATAAAGCAGTTAAGTAGGATGCAATTTCATTTTCTTGATGACATCACTACAACAGATAATAAAAAAACCTGCAACATTTTTACATTTTCCCTCGGTTTTTTTGTCTAGTTTTAGCTTTTTAGCGGGCATTGAAACAAACAGATGTGAACCTAAGTATTGGTACTACTAAACTTTCGAATGTTGCTATTCCCCTGACATGCCAATTACATCCAGAAAGTTTGGGTTATCTAAAAATGTTTCTGTTTGATTCATCTTCTCCTCCAACCTTTTCTGATTTTCTGGATTTCCTGGTTATTCAACTGAGCACAAATTGCTGTTCATACAGATGCACTGCCATGATTTCTGATTTGCAGGCTGTCACTCCCATTAATAACCTACTAGGCTGTCATGCTGTCATTCCTTGTTGCTGCAACGATTTGTTTCAAACATAGGGGCTGATTCATGAAGAATAAAAAAAGCAGTTGTCCTGTTTTACAGGAACCTCAAAATATTTATGCAGAAAAATGTGTGAAAAGCACACACACCACTTTTATCCTGAAGAATGTGATTGCCAAATACCCAACTTGTTTTCCTGAGAGGAAAGAGAAAGAATATAGACTGGATTCTCCACTCATATTTTTTTCTGTATGAAAACATAAGACTTTTTATAAAATCTTCCCCTTGTAAAATATCCCAAGTTCAGCTCCAGAGTTATGATATGACAACTCCTCAGGATGATGCAATGTCTTAAAAACTGATATCAAAGCTGACTTTAGGGATTTTTTTTTAAATTTCTCACCCTCTCTTTCCCAAAACTTTAATGGCATCTATCTTAGCAACAAAAGAGAGAAATGTATCAGTGCTCTCAAGTCTTTTGTTTTTCTTTCCTGATTCAGAGGTACCTGACCAAATTTCTTTCTCAGTGACACCAGTCCAACCTCACTGCCTCTTACAGACTTGTGCTTTTGGAAAAGAGAAACCAGTGTGGCTGGCTGGACTCCTTCGTCAATATTCCTCTATACTGTTGGTCTATTGCATGACTGGGAAAGGTCAGATAATTTTCAGGATGGGCAAAACCTCACTGAGGAAGAAACCAGCACATGCATCCACACAAAGCAGAAAAAGGAATGGGGGCTGAATCAAAACCTATGTGAGTTTTGGCCCATCTGCAGCTGTCAAGGGATTCTCCTTGCCCTGAAGACTGGAGTCAGACACAACTCATTCGACAGGTGATGCTGACAACCACGTGATAACAGGGCAGGTCCCCTCCACTGTGACTGCTTTTCTGAGTGCTTCCTGGCACAGTGTGGGCATCACGCTGGGATGTCTGACTCAAGTGGCGGTGGGGCTGTCCGGGCCCCTCTTGAAACACCTTGTCCCAGCATTTGCCATTCTGCTCACATACCCACAGCATTTAGAGGAGCTGGAGCTGCAAGGAGGTGAGCTCCTGCACTTTTTCCACTGCCAAGGCCTGACGGTTGGCACATCTCCCAAAGAAACAGGCAGAAGAAGGTTTCTGAAGAAGGAAAAGAAATAAGAGAACAACACAGGATGCTAATGTAAATCAAAACCAGGAGACAAGGTGAATGCAGAGGCTGTTTGGATCTCAGCTGCAGTGCTGGCTCCTGGTTTCCCATTTTTCCCTGTCATCCCTGAACTGTTTCTCTCCAGCCCAGACCTGTGCTATTTGAGCACTGCAAAAGTTTCTGCTCCCCTTCCTTCCTCTCCCTGCACCGCTCTCTGCCTGCTCCGAGTACTGCCTACGGAAGGCTGCTAATGAACAAACTACTTTAAAGTATCTACTTAAAAATACTTAAATCATTAGACTGACTTTGTACATTGTAATTTAAGTTAATATTTTAAAGAGGCAGCCTCCCAGTTACAGCATTGTTATCTTCCATAAGGCTTACACATTAACCCACTTCAAAATTTGTCCCTGCCAAACAGTATCAGCAGCCAGTCCCAAACCTGTCAATGCCATAGGATTTCCTAAATTGATGTTTAATTAATGAAGTACTATAGCAACAGGTTCTCTCTCTTTTTTAATTTGATCTCCATGGCATTATAGGAACCTAAAGCTTCCACTAGGCATATATTCCTACTGTTTCCTTCTCAGAGGAAATGTATATTCATTTTAGACTTGTAGAGGCAATTACAGTAGCCACCAGTTGCCTACAGCAGCTAATCAAAGTGATAACCTGCAAGTTCTCAACTCCCCATGAGACAGCCCACTTGCCTCCAGCTGATGAATGCCAAAAGAGCAGCATGGGCCCACCAGTAATGACATCGTCATCTAAGAGAAGTTTTTAACTAATCCATAGTTTTATAAAGACTCTATTAACAACTCATAAAAAGAGGTCTAGATAAAACATTCTAATAAGTGGCTTTTTTTAAAGGGTAATAGTAGCACTGGTGTAAATGTCCATTGTAAAATATTAAGCTTGTATTTGCTTACTTGCAACCTTGGCACCTCTCATGTTGTGAAAAGTGATGAAGTCTTCTCTGAGTGTTTTCAAGCATGCGGCTAACCTCTGACTAATATGCTATCACGTCCTTGCCCGAGTCCAGCCAAACAGTCAAGCACGTGCTTCATCTTAAACAAATGTGCAATTCCACTGATTTCAAAAGGATTCGGGGGCTTAAAGTTAAATGTATAGGAGCACCACAGAAAAGTGAGCTATTATGCTACTGGAAAGTAGTATCTCAGCTTGTTAGTTCACATAATAATTGCTGTTGCCTGCAACTGCAATAAGCAAAGCAAATTTTAAAAGTAGAAGAAAAAAAGCATTTATAAATAGCTCACAATTATTTGCTAGCAGAAAGGATTCACCACATTGGTAGAAAATCTTTAGGTTCTTCTGCATGACTGGCCATTGCTTTTCCTGGAATTTTGTTATTTCAACCATAGGCATACTTGGCAACAATATGACTCTCTCTACAATCTGCCACTGTATCAGAGACAAAAGCAGCATGAAAGTTCAAAAAAATATGCACACTATATTTTTGCGTTATTCCATCACCAATTTTCAGAGTTCAGTGTATAAAAATTTAAGTGAATGAAAATATTTGAAGGCCGCTTCTCAGACCTTTACATGATTCAGTGTCACAGCCCTTACAACCAAACAGAAAACCACAGCTTCATGACTTCTTTAAGATCCTCTGACACGACAAAAAAAAAGCCCCCCAGGACCCTCTTTCTCCTGAAACATAAAAGCTACCCACACGAAGAAATTCTCTGTGGCTGCGCTGTTAATCTAATCTAGTTATTAAATCTGAGGTTTCTCTTTAAGGCTTCTGGCCAGGTTTTAACATTGGATTTTGGGATATTCTAATTAGCTTCAGTCCCAAAGGAGGTGTTCCTGGCTTCTTCCCTGCATAGCTGGGAACCCTGGAGGACTCCAGGCTGCAGTCTGCAAGGAGAACGGGTCAGGCTAGTACATTTCCTACCCATGTGGCTCTCATTGTCCAGGGAATGGATTTCTGCTCTACCATTTCCTAGTCTCATTATAAAGCTGATGAGTTTCTAAAGGCTGCAGTTCTCATTTTTTGGGACTGTCACCACCTGCAGCAGCCATTTTGTACTTTGAAAGACACACATCATCATGCTACTATTATTACCTGTTTGCGCTAGCACTCAAAGGACCTGAACAAGGTCAGCCCAGTAGCTCAGAGTACTTCTCCACAACAGCAGGAGAAGTGATCGTCACCTTGGGAACTTAAGCAATACTCAGCTCGAAGATCACACAAACTCAGTCATGTAAGCAAACCCAGTTTTTTCCCCCTGTAACAAACACCAAGAAAGCAAAACCAGTGGTGAGGGGACAAGTGATGGGCTCAAGCTTTCCATCCAGGGCATGTGCTCATCCTCCACAGAGAGCTGCTTGAGAGAGCTGGTGCCTGGCTGAAGCTGCTCTGCTTGCTAAAACACCCCTAAAGAGGGTCTGTTTGAGACAAAAGAGATACATAACTTTAACACTTTATTGCTGACTATTTAAATCTTGTAAGAGATTACAACAGACTGAAATAACTGGGAACAATAGGCAGAAGGCAGGTATGGTAGATAAAATGAAATGACAAACCCTTTAATAAATAGAGAGCAGATATCTCATCCTTATGGCAGCAAATACCTGTTACACATGTATGCCACTTTTCATCAGTGGCCCCCAAGTACACCAGAAATATCTGAAGTCCAGAAACTCTTTGCCTGTCATACTTTCATGAGTTTTAATTTTGTCTGGGGGTTCATGATAGGCCTGGCTATGAATTCATGTTTAGCAAGAGAGGTGTCTTGTGAGTGAACCCCATCTGATGGGACAATATACTGAAACTCTAGCGATCTTTTCATTTTACTAGGAGCTGCACACAGCTGTGCCAAGGCTTCCCTTAGTTCCTGTCTCCAAGTCTCCCTGACAGCTTGAGGAGATAACTAGAGGAAAGCAAGGCTCAACATTTTTTTCCTATTTCCCCAGTTTCCATCAGTGCTGAATACAATCACAGTGCAGTGGTAAAATCATATAGTAAGGCACCTTTTTACTCAACAGTCCCACTTCCTGTTCATGACCACAGCCTACACCAAGGAATTTCTGTAGATTTTGAAAACAAAAGCACATATCTAAAATTTTTCATCCTCTCAGTGTAACCCACTATAGCTCACATACCTACGTGGACAGTCTGGCTTATTTGGCAACAGAAGCTTAGAATTGCCTGAAAAGTGGAATAATATTTCAGTGAAGATCTTGACATTTCTTTTTTGCATTTCAAATTTCAGCAACACAAATATACACAAATACTCAGAACTGCAAACCTGAAAATGTTTTGATTTACCTTTCAGGGTAGTGGTTAACTGAATTCTAACTGCAGGACCAAACCCTCTTCTTATAAACATTTTACATTAAATATGAGAAGGTTGTATCTTTGGAGCAGTGAGACAAATCTGAAGACAATTCAGAAGCAAGAAAAGCAGAATTGGCCCTGTATTATCTCTGTTACAAATAACAACCCCAAGTAAGGAATGGTTTTCCTTTCTAAGCCAACAGGAACAGTTTGCAAACTACATACACTTGATCTGAGACATTGAGAGACAACAACTGAAATAATTCCCATGCTTATACTTCTACAGGCACTTTTCAGAATCAAGTTCAAATTTCGCACTTTAGAAAGTATGGAGTAAGATATTCACTGTCTATATTTCAGATTTCTATTTAAACAAGATGATGTTCTTAAAATCTGATTTCATTTTCCTCCAATAGCACAGACAGGTGACACCTAACGGATGATATTAGCTGTCAGCTTTATGCAGCCATATCTGTAGACTTCAGGCAATTATCTGTAATCAATAGCTGTAGCATCATGGTAATAAAATTATAGTGCTTACATATAATTATACTTATGTTCAAATATATTCAGTTCCTTTCAGAGCATATATCAATCAAGTAAATCTTGGTAAGTCAGTAATTCTCAATAGAGAGGAGAGAAGGTCAGATCTATGTTTTCCAAGAAACTTAGTTCAGAAAAACTTTCCTTTTCAGCTAATCTTCTAATATGGTGATTGGTTGAGATTTTGAAAGAAACTGCTCCAAGTAAAGTCTTTGTAGAAGTACTCCTGCTAATCCTACACACAATTCTTTATTTTTCCACTAAATAAAAGTTATAGGTATATGAATGAGCATAAGTTTGCCACATTCTGATTCTGTTACTTAAGGATGGAAACTAGAAGACACTCTTGGATTCACAACTGCTGTAAATCCACCAAGAAGAATTATTCATGTCAGTATAAAAATAGGCTTGTATTATATATTTCATTCTGTGCTTTCTCCATTCAGTTTCAATATATTGTCTCTCCCTGCCCCTTTTCTGTTCTCCTTCTATTCTTTCATTTCCCGGTTTTCTATCTGCTCCAGCTTTCTCCTTTAATTTTCTCTCCTACTACTACTTTTTGATTCTTAATATTGATGTTGAAGATAGTATCCTGTGCTGAAAAGATGTCTGTATTGGTGTAAAAAAGATTTCTGCTCTATTACTTTTTTCCTCCCATATAAAGACGCTGTTGCACTTTGGCTGTATTACAGATCCTGATTTTAGTAGTTATAGGACTTTTCCCTACATAATGAAATCCTGAGTCCCAGTCACCTTGCTGTTAGGAAAAAAAACCCCAAAAACACTTTAAAAAATCCTAATGTGTAGGTATCTGGACATGCTTCCCACTGGTCACCACTGCTGTTGAAGTAAAAGAAAAAACAGATCTGTGCAAGCAGCAACAAGTAGGAAATAATGGGCATTATAAAAGGACTGACAGGACTGGTCCTTTTTCCTTTATGACTTTCTTGTGCAGGCTCTTGGCAAGAGCTTCTCCTATTTCTAGAAGAAGCAACCTTCTCAAAAAGTACAGTGCTTATGGTGAAATTTCGAAATTTCTATGGTTTTCTTTACAAAGAATACTTTTTATTCATAAATTTTACAGAGAAATACAGAATTTTTTCCTAGCCACCACTATGTGCAGTGAGAAAATTAAAGTGGTGAACACAGATGGAGAAGCTGGTTTGGGTGTGTCTATGAAGAAGTCATATTTGTTGCTCCTATAGGCATTTCCAAGTCAGTTTTAAACCAACTACCTTGGTCCTGCCAGCTATACAATGGCTTCTTGCCTTCTCCTTTGACTTTTTGCAGCCCACCCAGGGTTTGGTACTGTGAATGTTACAGTACTAGCAGGACATGGGGCAACATGGGCTGCAGCCAGTCTGCACCACATGTGTGCCACCTGTGAGTCCCACTGGGCTTCAAGGGAAGACATTCTCATTCTAGAAATTACAAGGACACATGACAAGGAGACGTGGCTTATCTACAAAGTGCTTCCAAAAGCCATGGAGAGAGGAGGTTTCTTTTGCAAATTGTCCCAATCCTCACTGAGAAAACTGATCCTGACCTCTCTCACGGAGTGAGGGTCACTCTGATTACCTCTATATCAGATCTCAGTTGGGTAACATCAAATCTGTAGTATTTCCTTAAAGTGCAACACAGTGCTATTATCAAGGTGGGTTTAGGTGTTTAAAGTCTGCTGAATGGACATTTTGGGAAAATATTTCTTTTGGGGAAAATAGGTCATGTCCTGAAAGCCAAGGATAGTCAGAAGATGGTCAGCATTTCTTAGGAAATGGCCTATAATTCCTTAAGTGCTAGCTAAAGAAATAATGTATGGCCAGAGCAAAAACTAGAGCAGCCATACCCCAAAAGATACATACCTACGTTCAACCTGTACTTGGGGTTAAACTGTAGCAGCTATTCTACCACCCAGTGACCCCTCCCCAGCTGAGAAGAGGAACTGAGACAAAAAGGGAGAAACCCCATGGGTTGAAGTAGAAACAGATTTAATGAAATAACAAAACTAATACAATCACCAACCTAAAGTATAAAAGGTTCTACTCAGCCTGGTCCTTAGGAACAAAAGGCCATGAGGGAGGAGCCCCAGGAAGAACTCCACCCTCCGTGTATTCCCTCCTTTTATAATGAGCAGATTAAGTGGTATGGGATACACCTGTGAGTCAGCTTGGGGCAGCTGCCCTGACTGAAACTCCCGGCTGACTTGGGGCTACTCATGGCCTGCCTGCCATGGTTGGCCCATGGGTCTGCTCCTGGGAAACCAGGACAATATGATTCATGAGATTTTTCCTTTTCCTTTTTCTTTTCACTCTTTTTTGCTAACTAGAGTTAAAAACAAGGTAATCACACCATAATTATAGCTTTGATCAGTTCTCTGCTGAAGATAAAAATGATTCTAAGTAGGTCACTTGCTGATGCCTCAGTTCATCAAAACAGATTTATATCACGATAATAATAATTTAAAATAATTTGTAACATACACAAAACCTGCAACTGTTTCAGGTATTGTCACTAATTACTTATTATATGTTTCACTATAAACTGCTTATAAATTATGGGTTTTTTCTTATAATTAGTAGTACTAACAGTGTATAATATCAATAAGGTCATTAAATATGTAAACAATAAATAATAGTAATATTAATGCCAATGAGCAGCAATGCTTGACAGCATCATGTATATTCAGTCAGCATACGACTATATTTCTCTGCACTTCAATGGCCAGACATGGAACAGTGCCAGTCACTGGTTTAATGAATCACAGAATCACAGAATCCTAGGAGTTGGAAGGGACCTCAAAAGATCATCTAGTCCAACCCCCCTGCCAGAGCAGGGTCACCTAACATCAAGACAAGTGTGGAAGTAGCCAAGTTAGTTAGCAGTTGGTTTAAAAGAAAAAAAAGAAAAGGTAACAAAAGAAGTGTAGTCTAACTCTTACGCAACTACAGGGGATGACGTGGATGTTTTGGATCCTTTTACCACTACAGTTCTACGTGCCTGTCCCCTGTTACTGGACAAGCAGTGACACCAAGCTTCCCTGTGTAATACTCAAACTGATGGACCTACCTAGCTTGCTGTGAGAGCTAGAACGATAGATTTGACCTCTAGAATGCATAAGGATAAACCAAAGACAAATGATAAAGCACTATAAGGTAAGCAGATGGTCCCTTGACATTGGATGTTATCATTCCTATTTTTTTGTCTTTAAAGTCTTTTGGAGAGGGGCAAGTTGGTGTTTTTGTTTGCTCTTCTAATGAGAGTTCTACACTCTGCACGGATTTACTATCTGCTGAATTTGGCTGACGTTATTGAAGAGACCTTTTACGGACTGAAGGAAAACAAATCATTTGCAAACCAATGGAAACCTTTTAGAAGCATTGCGTTAGGTGCTATATTGACTTTACCTCTTCAGGTAGAGAGAGTGTATAAAGATGCCATTATACTGACGGATCAATACGAAGTGTTTCAATTTCCTTGTATCTCAATCTTAGAAGACTAGAAATTTGTTATAAAATGAAAATGGAAACTATTTGTTGAAGAAAGGGCAACATCACCTTTTTGCCATGACCAGGATGGCACATTGAAAGGGACTGTGCACTCATTAACATTTGGCATGTGATTTCAAAGTAGACTGGTTCTTTTAAAACCACCTTAATTTGTCCATATTTCCAGACCCAAAAAGCAAAACCATGGTATTTTCTTTTTCCAGACTTTTCTTCCCATGTGTCCCAAATCTTTTTCCTTCCAGCCTTCACTGCTTTCTATACTGAAAATTCTCCCCTGTTGCAGATCAGCTCCTCCATAAGAAAGCCCCACACTGAATACCCAGAAGTCCACCACTGTGGCAGGTGCTAATGGGGTTTTTGGTCACTTGGCAATTAAATTTCCCAACAACATGAGTAGCTGGGGAGCTTCTAGGGCAAATCCAATAAAATTTAATGCAAAATTACACATTGTAACAACAAAGAAGCAACATTATTTGCCAAAACACATACACTGCACCCAGACTACTTGTGACACTTTGTTGGACACTGAAGTTAAACTCAATATGGCAACATTAACTGTATCCCAAAAAGTCTTCTTTGTCATTCTGCTCTGCTTAACAGCAATGGCAAATCCTGCTAGCAGGTCAAGGGCAGTGACCCTTCCCCTCTTCTCAGCACTGGAGAGACAGATCTGGAGTGCTGGGCCTAGTTCTGAGATCCCCATAACAAGCAAGGCATGGACATACTGGAGCCAGACTAGCGAAGGGCCAATAATTGATTAAGGGACTGGAGCATCTCTTATATGAAGAAACACTGAGAGAGATGGGATTCTTAATCCTGGAGAAGAGAAGGCTCAGAGGGATCTTATCAATGTGTATAAATACTTGAAGGAAAGGAATGAAGAAGAGGGAACCAGACTGTTCTCAATGGTGCCCAATGACGGGAAAAGAGGCAATAGGAACAAATTAAAATATTGGACATTCAATGTGGACACAAGAAAACACTTTTTTTTACTGTGAGGATCATAAAACTTTGGAAGAGTTTGCCTACAGAGGTTGTGGAATATCCATTCTTGAAGATATTTAAAGCCCTACTGTGCATGGTTCTGGGCAACTTGTGCCTGTCCATGCTTGAACAGGGGCACTGGACTAGATGATCTCAAGAGGTCCCTTCCAACCTAAACTGTTCTGTGATTCTACGAAATCCCTCAGCCTGAGGAAGAAATTAAACTCGAGGGTGCACCTGGTTTGTGTGTGCCAGCTACCAGGCATACTACATTAAATAAAATATTGTGCTGCTGCAAAACAGTATATATATAGGCTGAAGAGGAAACACTTCACAGTAGTCCATGCCTTAAAGTTTTAATCTATTGGGTTCTTTACGTTTCCTATGGCTTAACTTTCCTGCACAGCATGGCTACTATTGTGGATCCAATTCTGAGGTCTTAGTCCTCTCCACTTACTGTAGGAGGAAATCTGTGTCCTTCGCAATGCTATGGATTATCTAGGCAGTTGGACCTCTGAATTACAGGATTTCATTCTGGAAATTATTGAGGCTGCTACAAAATGACCAAGGACAGAGCCCAGAGAGTAGTGGTCAGTGGGGCAGAGTCTAGTTGGAGGCCTGTGACTACTGGTGTTCCCCAGGGGTCGGTACTGGGTCCAGTCCTATTCAATATATTCATTAATGACCTGGACAAAGGGACAGAGTGGATCCTCAGCACGTTTGCTGATCATACAAAGCTTGGAGGAGTGTTTGACATGCCAGAGGGCTGTGCTGCCATCCAGAGGGACCTGGACAGGCTGGAGAGCTGGGCAAGGAGAAACTTAATGAAATTCAATAAGAGCAAGTGTCGAGTCCTGCATCCGGGGAAGAACAGCCCCATGTATCAGTACAGGCTGGGGGCTGAGCTGCTGGAGAGCAGCTCTGGGGAAAAGGACCTGGGAGTCCTGGTAGAAAACAGGCTGTCCATGAGCCAGCAATGTGCCCTCACAGCCAAGAAGGCCAATGGCATCCTGGGGTGCATTAAGAGGATTGTGGCCAGCAGGTCAAGGGAGGTTCTCCTCTGCCTCTACTCTGCCCTGGTGAGGCCTCATCTGGAGTACTGTGTCCAGTTCTGGGCTCCCCAGTTCAAGAGGGACATGGAGCTACTGGAAAGAGTCCAGTGCAAGGCCACTAAGATGATGAAGGGATTGGAGCATCTTCCATATGAGGAGAGGCTGAGGGAACTGGGCCTGTTTAGCTTGGAGAAAAGGAGGCTGAGTGGGGATCTCATTAATGCTTATAAATATCTCAAGGGCAGGTGTCAGTAAGATGGGGCCAGACTCTTCTCGGTGGTGTCCAGTGACAGGACAAGGGGCAATGGGCAGAAACTGGAACACAGGAGGTTCAATCTTAACATAAGAAAACACTTCTTTATTGTGAGGGTGACAGATCACTGGAACAGGCTGCCCAGAGAGGCTGTGGAGTCTCCTTCTCTGGAGACATTTAAAACCCCTCTGGACATGTTCCTGTGTGATCTACTGTAGGATCTTGCTCTAGCAGGGGTGTTGGACTAGATGATCTTCAGAGGTCCCTTCCAACCCCTACCATTCTGTGATTCTGTGATTCTGTAATTTTGTGATTCTGTAATATGCATCTATCCATTTTGCTGCTCCAAAATACATGAACATAACAGGAGGTCCTGATAATGCAGAATGTGGTTACTGCTCTAAGACAAGATGAGGACTAGCTAAGCCTTTTACACCAAACACCTCATATTTTACTCATCAGCATTCACCTGTTCTTGGAATCCAGAGACAACCAATGTAGCAGGAATCCTTCACATGATATGGAGTAGCACTAGCAAGTAGCAGGCACATCTGAGCTAGATAAGATTATGGATGAAGCTTGATGAAAGTCATCCTGAAATCAGCTTTTCAATACAGAACACAGTTACAAGATCATTGCTCCAAAGACTACCTAGAAGCACTACCACTGAAATCGTTTAGGATCATATTTCTGTTCTTCTCACTACTATATATCAAGGTGGTACAATGCAAGCAAGAACAGTTCTCAGATGCAATCCAAATATTGTCAAATCCGTTCTGAAGACATGACCTTATTAATGACTTAATTCAAATTAAATCAGCCTTAACCTTTTCCTTGAGACTGGATGTTTGCTACATGCTTTTCCTTAAAAGTGTTTGTTCCTAGATAAGAGCTATTTAACAAATAGCATTTATTACCTCATCCCAGAACCTCTTTGTTTCCATCTGAGGATCCTCATGTTATAACAAGTGAACTCCAAGGTCCACTTCATCTACTCTTTAATTCCGAACTATAAACTTTTGCACAATTCAGAGACAATTTTAGGCCCCATAAAATGTAATTTCATTTCTTTTAGATTAAATTTTTCAAGCACAATCTTTTTGTCTTCCTGTTCTAATAGGCTTTTCTGTATGAAACAGTCATGAAACAACATTCTTTCTTTTTCTTTCTCTTATTTTTCTATTTTAACATTTTGCCCATATTCTGTTTCTCCAGTTGCAGACAGTCTCATCTTTTCTGGCCCTCTCTGCTTGTCAGCCTCTCACTTTCAATGCAGAGACCTCCTCCATTCTCTCACTCGAAATATGAAGCTAGATGTTTAACATACGGATCTTTGAAAGTGCTGGGCACCCTCTAACAGGCAGTGATAGATCCTCCCTAGTTTCTACTGGAGTTGAATTTCCTTGGCACCTTCTACTATCATGCCTGTATACTTAGGGCTTTTCCATTTTGGAGCTCAGCCTTCACTACCTTTCAACACCTCTCCTTGTTTCTAAGGACTGTCTTTCATGCAGTTCCCATTGCTCTCTTTCAGTCTGCTTAAAATGCTATCTTTATCTGTCTTCAATTTTAGCAGACTCCAATTTTGTTTGAAAAACTAAATCAGACTTTAGCGGTCAAGCTATACATGAGCATAACTTCAGTAAGGATGGTCACACTTGATTTTCCAGGCTGCAACTGGAATGGATCTCAGTTTTTGAGCGTGATAATTGCTTCCACCTATAACCAGGGATAAAACAGACAACAGAGTTGTGTGAATAGGAAGCAGAGATTCTGCCTTTGTAGTGCACCGAGATCCTAAAAATGCTGATGAGAATAGCATGGCCACATTGCCTGCATTTTCATCCCAAATACTCGGTTTAAACCCCAAATGTTCTGATCTTGAATTCCATGCTCATTTCTAGAATATTATCGGTATGAGAGGAGGGCCATGGAAATAAGCTTTTTTCTTACAGCTGATCAATAGAGGGCATAATTAAGGACTGTAGGCCAAATCCGCGACCAAGGTAATTCACAGTGATTTACTCCACCTGCAAATCTGGCTCACAACATGGAATTGCTGTTGTTAAAATGTTTAATCACTCCCAACCAAGGCAGAAAAAAACGTATTCCGTGCTTTCCCATTTGTACTTCTTTGAATTTCCCTGATTTGAATGCCTATCCCTCAGGAGATGGAGGCAACCATTTCCTGAAAGAAAGTAAAAGTTAGTTTTAATACACGGCCTACTTGATCCCTAAAAACAGGTCAAAGTTGGGATAATTATGTGTATCTGACTGGTGTTCAGATGCTTACATTCCCTGAAAAATCCATAGCTAACTCTATGTGATGGAAATATCTCACATTATTCCTGTGTTTGCCAGCTTGCAGTGTCATTCCAGATGGCAAACACAAAAATAGCATGAAAAAATCTTACTGAAATTCAGACTCTAAAAGGGTTGGTTTTTTTTAATCCTACAGCAGATTTTCCAAGATGTTCAAACCGTCCATTCCTTACTAACGTAAAACCGCCCAACAGGAGTATCTTGTAAAACCACTGTTACAGTAAATTTCAGGCCATTACTAATTTCATTACTGGCTACTTATTAAAAGTATATTTATTTCTTCATCACTCTTCTAAAAGATATCTACCTCTGTTACATTTTATTCTTTGCTTGATGCTACTTTCATCAGAGTAGAAGAATCTTCAGAGCAATAGAATTGTAAGGGTCTCAGTTGTTAACATGAAAGTGGGACTGCTTAAATTTGATTACTGTGTTTAATGAAGTGTCACATTTATTTACAAGATGACATGATGAATCACATTACAGTTATTATAAATCAGCTTATAAGAATGGACAAATGGTTCAATAAAGCAATGGATTTACAAATCTAAGATGAACGCATTTGAGTTCCTTGTCATATTTCCCTTTTAAAAAAATGGCAGTGCACTATTTACTTTAGCCCAGGAGCTAAATTGGCAATTTGCTTAAAAAAAGAGAGAGAGAAGAGAGGGTTCATATTTCATTTCGTACTATACTTTCTGTCTCACTGACCAAAAATGTCAGATCATTCACATGGGCAAATCCAGTCCACCTCAACATGTTCATTAACCTTAGAGCCGTGCATATGTGTTTTTTCCTTCCTCTTCTAATGCAGTTGTGTCCCACACACATCTGTACATCTGTACCAGGTAGATACAATATCTCCCTACAAAAATTGTTTTGCCTGTCTCCTTCATTTTTCTGTATGCTGGGCCTTAAACTGGGGTTCAAATTACCCCCAAGAGCATCAGTCCTAAGATTAAACCAAAATTGTATCTGCTTGCTTTTTGACACTTTTATCACCTTGCCTTGTGTGACAACAGTGATGTGAGTTGCCCAAAGCCTGAAGAAAATCAAAAAGTAAATAAACATCCATTCAGCCCCCCCTTCCCTCCCTGGCCTTGGAGTCTTCATTAAAAAGGTCTTAGTTCACTTCCATATGAAGGAAATTGGCTCATTTGTGTGCTGTACTCTCTCTCCCTCTCTCTCTCTGCCTGACTTGCAAAGGAATTTGTTTAAAACATTTTTTTCAGCGCATTTCTGTTTATTTGTGTTTGCCCTGCAGAAATGCTAATGCAGGTTCATCACATTAAACAGGCCTGATAACGTCTGAGTGCACTTACATATGTGTAGGCTGAAAAACAGCCGCATGCTGGGGAGGAGGGGGTTGAGGAGGACATGTGTGTGTTTGGGGGGGGGATGTGTGCATTGCAGGGGGGGCAGGCTTCCAAGTGGTTGAGTTCTGGCTTTTGTGCCACATCTGCATTTTGCCCTGTTTGAGTGACAGGTGTACATGGATGCCACATCGGCTGCCAATATGTTATGAGACCATGGTAACAATCGCTCATCTCTGGGGAGCTATGCTGCCTCGTTCCTCACTATCAGACATGAAAGAAATAATTTCAGGTGCCAGAAAAGGAACTGTGATAAAAGAAAACATTTCGGCTTTCGTGGCACTGGAGTTTGCCCTGAGGCAACAGCTTTGATAAAAAAAAAAGTGTCTCTTTCTTTACATTCACAATTAATCCATGATTATCTACAAGCAATCCTTTGGCCTATAGGGTACTGACAGAAAAGTTGTTTTTCTTTTTTTTTTTTTTAATTCCTTGTACACTTCACCTGTATTTTTTTCCTGCTACATGCACCTATTGTATCACACAAATCTTCAAACCCTGCTGAAGCTAGAGACAGCTTCCCACCCCCACTTTGGGAAGTTATCTAGATACCAGACATATCTGTGTAGAACAGCTATTGTTAGCGTAAGTATTAACATATAAAGTTTCTTCAGTTGTATATTTAAGAAAGATATGAAAGAGGACTACTACATCAGAAGGAAAGGTGACCCGGTCCCTCTTTTCTGCAGTGCTCTGTGTCATCAGCCAAAAGAAAATTTTGGTATATTTTTAAGAGCAAAACAATGAGCTTCATTCAGGAGGCAATGAACCCACACAGGCAGTGTCCAGTTGTACCACTTCAGTACCAAGCTCTGCCCAGTCAGTAAGAAAACACTGGAAGTAGAGAGTGTCTTGGTTGGAAATGCAGCCTCTCTTTGTGACCACACAGAAAATCCATGTCTCTGGAGCTGACTTTAGTGGCAAAGAGCCTGTAGAGCCATGGTGTGACACAGTGCTGTCCTCCTTTGGTGGGGAAGCCTCCATATCATCTGAACTGTCTAGCAAAGCTGCCAGTCATCTTACGTACAGATTTGACAAATTATATACTCAAAAAATGTCCCCTCAATACTTTCACAGAATAAATCCTTTTGTGTTTACAAGAATATGTTAGCTTCTCTCCACTGACAAGCATAGCAGCTCTAAAGTAAAAAAAATGTGACTCAACGGGTAGGACAGTGCTTGTCCACAAGTTGGGTGGCCTGGGACAAATCCATCCACACAGCAAGTGTGGAGTTTTTTCCTACGATGTTTTTTTAATTTTTCTTCAACTCAGAAGATTCTTGTTCATGCTACATTTAAAGCTTTAAAGAAACAGTCCATGGACTTACATTTTTTTTTCAGATTTCAGATGGTTCATGTTTCAGATGAAGAGCTGGAGGTGCTGAGCATCAAAAAATCAGACTGATCAAGCCACATCTGTAGGGATATTTAAATGCCTAATTGGTTATTCACCCTGATCATCATGGATCTAGCATTATGTACATTCACTTGGTCATCCCAAAGGTATAAAAATTTTACATATATACACCTTTACACGTCTTTGCCTTTCTTTTCAGAAACATGGCAATGTTCTACTTTATCTGAAAACACATATAAAGATCTCTGAGAAAAATACCAGGAACTGATTTAGAAAGAATGCTTAACATGACATAACCATCACTAATCATGAGATTTCAGATTTCTCTTCTCATTCATCTCAGTCATGGCTGACTTCTTGAACTCTTCTCAACCTTAAGATTTTATACTGGTGACTCTTAGGTTATGATAAGGTGTGTTTGTTTCATGTTACTCATTTCAGGTCTTTTTAAGTGGTAAAATGACGTAGTGTTTTCTCCTAGACCAGATTAACTTTAGCAAAAACTGTCTACCTACAGGGTCCAGTAATTAAGCAGCTTGCACAAGAAAATGGAACAAAAAGCCACAGAAATTACATGTGTCTGAACTCTTCAGCTACCACAGTTGTAGGAACTCTGTGTTTCTGTTCACCCATTTAGATCTCTGTCCATATGGATAGATGTCTCTTTTTGTTTATCTCTCTCTTTCTCTTTCTTTTTCTTTTTCTTTTTGCATCAACACTCATAATTGTCCAGTTTCACGCTACTGTCTTCCGAATAACCCAGCCAGCAATATTTTCAACGATGAGCTGATTTATGGAAAGGAATAAGAACAATCAGAAGGATAATAATCAACAGACTGGGGAGATGAAAGAATTATCAGGGAGCAAAGCCCTAACATGGTATTGCTAAGTTATGTACTCATTGGTCCCTTGCTCTAACAAGCAGCAGCATAAACCTAGGTAGCTTTTCTTCTCAAACAAAGCTAAGGGGGGAAAAAAAAGCAAGGCTTCTGTGTGTTGGTACGTGTTTCAGGGATAAAAAAATCAGGACATTGTGAGCAAACTGGCTCTGCAACGGATCGACAAGGGTTTATTATTCTGAGCAGCACTCAATCAAATGTGGCCCCTATGAACAGAGAGTAATGTTGGCGAATCATCCTGGGGGCTTTTTTTCTGTGTGTGAGTGGTATCCATCTGTCAGCTGTCAGTGCCAGTGAGAGATATACAGAGCTGTCACTTCTTGTCAGCCAGCATTTGTGAGGCCTTTTGCAGCTGCTGCACAACACACACTGTCCTTACTGAAGGCCAGCAAGGAGTCTTGGAGAAGATTCTGCTGGGCAGGGTGAAAAGGGGAAGAGAGATGTCAGGACCACTCTAGGAGAACAGACTTGACCCATCAAAGATTTTTAACTTCACTCTCAAAATCCTATTCTTTTCTGAATATTAATGATAATAAAGGGCAGATGGAGAGCTGAAGTAGTGGCACAGCTATATGCACTGCATTTCGAGATTCAAGGCAAGCCTTGTGCTCCCTTTGGTTCCTTTGGAACCTGTAATAATAAACATGGTGGGATGCGGGTGGTGATGCATTCCAAAGAGTCCAGTGCTGTATCTTGAATGAAATGAGAAAGGGGACAAATAGTTATTCCTCTAGGGAAAAAATTCTCCATCCGTCACTCTCCAGATACACATATACATATACATATATGTATATACACACACATACACAAGATAGATGTGAGTGTGTGAAAAACTTAGATGCATACCCACACATTTTAGAAGTGTTGGAGCTTTGCTGGGCTTGTGCTGAATTTAGGACTAAACTAAAACTCAGGCTCCAAGGCACTGAAATCTTGCCAACTGTTTTCTGAAAATGTTGGCTCCAAATGTTGAAAATCTCATGAGATCAGCTGTTCTTCTGAGCTTTCCTCCATCATGGGCTGTATCAGAACCAGCTCCAGCAAATAAGAAGCCTTTTTGGTTTGTGATCTGCTGCAGATTTGTACCATTGATAAGGACCAAAAGGTTTGTGTCCAGCCTGTTTGATCTCGCATATTATCAATCACAGATGGGACTGAAACACTGTTTTCAAGTAAAGGATTCTGATTTTAGAATATTGTTATAGAATTGTAGATTATTATTATAAATGTGTAGGTATGCCAAATTTCTTTGCGCAATTTAAAAAAGAGTAATTGTTTAAATCTATAGAAAACATTTTTGTTTGCTTTATATGTTTACAGCTGTCTTCACAACAAAGCTAAACATGGCCAAAGTGCAAGTCAACAGGTTTAGGAGAAACATTTATGTGGAGCTAGGAAGTGTTAAATTCTACTCTTTGCTTTTCCACTGTTACTCCAAGTTGCTTCAAGCTGGCTATGTCAGTTTGCTACCTGTTTCTCATTTGGCAGCAACATTTAACTACCACTCTCACAAGGGCACCAAGTTAATTAATCTTCCAACCAACCTTTGGGCTTCTAAAGATCTCTACAGGTATAAAGCTCTCTCGAGTATATCACCAAACCGAGTTATATGATTCAAGTTGTGGGTTCATAGTGCAAAGATAGATAGAAACTTAGTCTTGATTCTGCACCAATAATTTTGCAAGAGTGGGAGATCAGGTGATATGAGCAATTCTCAGAGTCCTCCACAGTTCTGGACATGAATAAGCCATAATTTAGGCATAAGATCTTATACTCAAGAATTTATTTTGGAAGTCATCTTGCTTTCCTGATGAGAACTTTTCAAAAAATTAAGAAATTAATGGTTAAAAATGCAATCAAGGGTATTGTAACAGGTTTGTAGAGTACACATATCCATGAGGTCCTGTTCAATGGCTAGGGTTTGTACACACTACATAATACTGATAACATAATAACAATACTTATAATAATTAGATAGTAGTATTACATAAAAAATAGAAACAATTCATTTTAATTATTTTATATACTTCAGTTATTTTACATGTAAATTAAATTTAAAAATTGTAGAATACTAAAAAATGGTCAGGCTGGCTAACTACATTGTTTAGCATTTTTTACTAGGATGACTGCATTTCTCAGGCAGATTGCTACTGTTAAGCTCAAGCAGCAAGTACTTCAACGATTCATTTTGTGCCTGTAGAATTTTTTTTTATTTAAAAGATGCAAAAAAGATTTATAATTTAGCTTACGGTCGCTTGAAAGACTGTTCTGTTTGGTTACCAGTTTCAAACACATATGGTATAACTCAGATTGCTGCAAGTAAAACAAGACTGACTGTTGAATGAGCATAACACTGTAATAGCAGAATGTCTGCATTTAGTCCTTTTAACTCAGATCTGCTCACAAGCCAAAATCAAATGGGAAATAATTAGTGCCTGTCAGAAAATTATTTCCCCCTTCCCCTTGAGAAAATCCAAAAATGCAAAAGGAAAAGAAGAATTGTTCAACTGAAAAGTATTAATTTTGTTGTGGCGATGGTGTTCCAATGGCTCATGGGAACTGTAGTTCATACGCCTCATCCCCCAATTCCTTTTTGATGTCTTAATCCCTTATTAGACTGTCTCTTGCCCTTAGTCTTCCCCAGACCCTTCCATGAATAGTTTTATCATATCATGGAAGATCCCACTGTTTGTATACTAGAAGATACAGGAAACACCATAAGAAGAACCCCATACATAAACGACGGGAAGTTTGTGGCTCTGAACAGCAACTTCTGCCAAACCCTGTGGCAAAGTTCTAAAGTTTGGAAAATTTCATTATTTTGATGGGAAGTCACAGATACAATTCTCCTCTCAGAGCTAAGGTCTAAAGCTTATCATACTGTATCACAGAATCACAGAATCCTAGGGGTTGGAAGGGACCTTGAAAGATCATCTAGTCCAACCCCCCTGCCAGAGCAGGGTCACCTAGAATACATCACACAGGAACACATCCAGGCGGGTTTTGAATGTCTCCAGCGAAGGATACCTCAATTTCATTTCCTATTTAGAATATGAGTAGGTAAAATTCTGAGGAGTCCCTCAGGATCAACCCCTTAAACAAACTGTATTGGGTGAGTGATGCAGAAAACATACTGCCAAAGTGTGGTATACCTGAATGGTTTCAGCATTTCTTGTGAAAGTTATAGCTATGCGCAAAACCTCTAAGTTCGTAGAAGTGAACCCCCTGGAAGTGTGCTGTATTACGGCTTTTGTCCACCAAAGTGTAGTTTTCTGGATTACCAAAGAGTGCCTTATAAGTATTATTCTTTCCTGGGGGAGAGCACCGCTTCAGATAGGAGGGGTGGAGGTAACATGATAGATGTTATTGTGATTAGAAAGAATAGCAGCAGACCTTTATAAACTTACTTATTCTT
This sequence comes from Podargus strigoides, assembly GCA_028020825.1. Taxonomy (NCBI): domain Eukaryota; kingdom Metazoa; phylum Chordata; class Aves; order Caprimulgiformes; family Podargidae; genus Podargus; species Podargus strigoides. Next base: position 61,121,240 of record CM051620.1, read on the forward strand.
GAGTTTGGAAAATGGCAAGCCTGAAGTAAATTGGGATTGAGATGGAGAAGCTTGTTTATGGCAACTTTCTGCCTAACATCTATTCTGGAAATTATGGTGGAAACAAAGACACTCTGGTTTTAGTGTGTTGCAATCTAAACAGCATGGCCGTCTTAGTAAAATACGGCTACTATCTAGTTTTCTGTTAGTGATAGATTTACGTATCACATACCTCTATAAACCAGACTAGGAGGACACTGTACCCTTTCAGTCCTCAAATGTTTTATCAAATTGTATGACTCTGCTCCCTTGATATTTTGTGTAGTTGTTAATTTGCAATCGGGCATTTCCCTACCCTGCCTACACCATCCAAATTTAAAGAATGTGTTTTACCTACTCCCTAGACTCTCCACGTTTCTCAAGCTTGTTTGCTGTCTCTGCTGATCCCAGCTCCACTTTCCCCTTCCCATTCAGTTGGACTTCTCCTCTAGTTTCCCAGTAGATGGGTCAGCAGAAAGCATGGACCAAAAAAGAACAACCCTGTTGTGTAGGGCAGCAGACAGACATAGTGTAGAAAAAAACATAGCCTCAAACAAGAGAAAGACACTTCACAACAGACACCTCTACATTTAGACCACAGAGGCTCAGCTGTCAGGGCATCAAGCCATCTGGGCCTATCAGCCTTTGTAGATGTTATTCGGTGTCTCTGCTATTCCAGGCATGAGGAAAGAGTGGAAGTGGTCTGGAGACTGGCTATACTCTTGCAAATCTCATCTTCTGACTGGCAGAGCTTGCACAGTCTCAGCAAAATCAGGCAACAGAACTTAGTGTGGCCAGGCACAGAGTGTCAGGCCTGAAGAGCTTGTCTGGCCTTGGCACCCAGAACTTCAGAGGATGGTATGGGAATACTGTTGCCTTCAGATATCCTTGTTGAAGACAGAATCAGGCAACTTGCAAGAAATCAGAGTAATATGACCATTTCAAGAAGTATAGAAGACAACAAATAGGTCACTGAGAATAGAGGTAAAAGCAGTAACACCAGGTATTAACAGGACACCAATAGAAAATAAAAATGAACTATTTCATCAGGAAATGGGGGCCATCAGCTTTAGATTTCTGTAACCTACAGTAGCAGTTTGGGTTTCCAGCCTCATCCAGGTAAGACAAGTGGAGGAAGAACCACCACGGGTGCCCAGTGAGGAACAAGCTTTGTGGGAAGCTATGGGGACCAGGAGATAATTACAGAACACACAGGGCCAACATACATGTCTGATTGAAAGTGCCAGCAGCTAAGAGAACTACTGCTTCTGGCAGCATTTTCCTGAAGGCAGGACTGCCTAGTGAGGACTCACAGATTTCGTCATCACCTGTTGATAGCCTTGGGAAAAATGGAAACTAGATGTACCTTGTGGCTTTCAGACACCTTCAGAAGAGAAAAGGAGAATGTGCAATCTGAACTGGTCTCTAAGATGGAGCTGATGTGTGCCAAGTTACACAAGTACACACAGTTTACTGGAATTGACCACAAGGAGTGGGAAAATGGGCAGAGCCTATAAACCATAAATAAGCACATCTACTTCAGACATCCCAAAACAGGAACTAGTAGGACCATTTGAACTATATAGTACCTCCTATTATTCACCATTGCTTAACTTTTGGCTTTCTAGGAGGGTTTCCAGTTGCTCAAAACATTGCTGACATTTTCCATACCTCAGGCTAAGTGCCTGTGAAATATTGCAGCCAAAATGTGGCTCACTTATGTCTAAATATTAGGCAGTCGCGCTTATAGCTTGAGAATTGCCCAGCTTCATCCTTTGCATTGTGGCCAAAATGGTTGATAACCCTCAGACACATGTGTGTCCATCAATTTGAGACTTGGGGACACGTTTGTGCCACCTAGAACATGATATAGATACAATGCTTGATATTATGGGGCAGTTAAAATGGTTTCTTTGGCTTGAGTTTGAGTGACAAAGTCACTAACACTCCTTGAAGGGCACACCAAGTTAGCCACAGGCCCACATCTCATCAGCAATTTTGTTGATGCAACACTAAGAGAAAAGTTTAAAAAACAGATTAAGGATTTTTAATATACTGCCATATTTACAGTCTTGTGTTTCTTTGTATTTAAAGCCAAATTGAATCACTGGTTATGTTCTGATAGTTGTGGAAGTGAAAAATATTAGCATAAATTTGAAAATCCCCTCTAAATCATTCAAGATAGCTCTTCTATGCATTAAAAATATTTTGTGAAGATCAGTAACTGAAAGGTTAAATTTGTTATATGCATGTTGCAGTTATCAAGAAGCAACAATTAAAACCCAGAAATTTCAGGCTTAAGGTTAAACTTAAAAGGAATTTGAGACAGATATTAGAGCATGACTTCAAGAAATAAGTGTTAATAAGATTTATTGTATCAAATTCATCCGACTCAAACCTAGTGTAAGCCAACAGAGTTTTAAAGTCAGTGACAAGAAACCACTGCTACGTTGGATAGATAAGTCTCTGAGTTTTATTTTGCTCAGGTTGTCCAAATAGACCAACGTAAGGTGGCTTCGGTATCTTAATCAGTATATTTTATCACTGTAGAAATTTAGATTCCTTTTTTTCTTTATTTTCTGCTCATTTAAAAAGATGGCTTTTGTCTTTCTTGATCTTAAACTGTGCAGAGCTTTATTTTATCTGTTTTTAATTTGTTTTTTTTTTTTTTAATCTACTTTTCCTGATTTTCTTCCTTGCATTTTACTATATTCTTTTATTATTATCTTTCCCTGCTGTGAATATAGTACTGTACAACAGCAGAAGCAATATTCAGGGATGGCCCAGTCCTTTGTGTGGAAACACTTACTTCCAGACCATCTCCATTCTGGAGACCCATGCAGTTGTTCAGCTCCAGTAGAGAGTCTCATGGAAGTCATCCAGACTTTTCAAGGTTCGAATCCATAGTCCGAGGCATTTTCCTCTTAGTGAATAAGAAATAGTGAATATCTGAATGCAGATTGACCAAAAGTAAGAGAAATCCTTGCTTACTGAGATGCCATCTGTAGAGCCCCACTAAGTCTTTTATAAAATTTCGGTCATACTTTTTTTTTTTTTTCTTTTCTAAGAGTCTGAAGACAAACGCAGACAAAAAAAAAAAAACAAACGTGGAGAATAATGTATACATATCAACTTAACTTCACTTGAAGCATATCTGAACAGCTGTCTCCCACATGAAGTGTTATTCTTCTTAGTGATTGCCAAAAAGAGAAAGAAAAGCCAGTGTTATTAATGCATATAGCATTCTAGATTTCTCTGGCGCTATAGCAGAACAAAGAAATAAAAAGGTGGTGCAAGAAGAAAAAAAAGTTATCCCAAAGCAGGTTGGCTGCTTGCTAACAGAAGCGCCAGCAGTCTTTTCTGGCATAGTCGCTTTGAACACTACAGAAGTAAAAACAGTGAAACACAGGACAAGAAATATGAATATGTGTCTATGTATGTCCCCAGGATCTTCCTCCCTTTTCCTTTACTAACAACTACAGGCTATGAATCACCTGCACCAGGGCCACCAAGCCCTGAGAGCTGATCTCTGCTCTGCTTCCTGGGAAAGGAGACACTCTTCAACTTTCTTCATCAACATGTCACAGGGGAAAGGAAAGCCATGCAAAAATCAAGTCAGAGCTTTCCCAGTGATGAAACTTTTTTACAAAACGCAAATGTTTTCTTTTGAATTATTACCATCTGAGTTACTTCCATGTTGCAGCTGAAGGCCAGTAGTTTGCAAGTGTAACTACTTAGGGGGAGGAACAGGGGGAGAAGGATCGTTTCCATTTTTACCAGTGTGTAAATCTTGTTTTCTGCTGGCTGCAGTCACCCTGATGAACTCGGACTCAGTGAAGGCCCCACTGTTTCATGACATGAATAAGATTTTGGAGTCAATAATGTAAATGCTTTCTTATATTCAACACAAGCAAGGCACAAGAGTAAATAGTGTCACTTACTGTCAAGGTGATATTTAAAATACCCACTAGATGTGCACCTACCAAAAGGTCCAAGCCCAAAAGGTCTGCGTATGTGTGTCTACTGCCTAGATCTTTCCACTCAAAAAGCTGAGAACATATGTAAGTCTCCCTGGACTCATCAGCTCTAATGCTTTTGGCTCAGTGCTTCATCACTCCATCCTCTTCTGCCTGTTTGTTTTTTCCATTGTCTGCCCATATCATCTGATCCTGTAAATACATGGAACTAACTACATTCTGTGATTAAAAACAGGAATACTTTCTCTTTCAGTAAGGTTAATCAAGTTCAGAAATGGGCTCTTAATGCAGCATCCCAAATATCTTCCTAGAAAATGTCCTGTGGGCCCTAATTATCTCTCTCCAAATAGAAAGGATTCAGTCCAGAGTTTTATATATCTACTTAGTTTTCAACTGGATTTTGCTGGTGGTTTAAATAAGCATGCTCATTAGCATCTGTAAGCTGCCCAGACTTATTATTTCATTGTTGTGTGTTGATTTGACTTTATTAAGACCTACAAGCCTTGATCCTGCCTGAAAGATGGACTCCAGAGTAGATCTGCGGCAGCAGTTACAGTCATCTGAACAGGCTACGTTAGTGCCCACAGACGTGTCAAGTCTGCTGCCCTGCCCTGCAGGTTTTCACCTGCAGATTTTTTATTTTCTTCCATTGACTGAGTCCACAGCTTCTGACTGTTAGAGCACAGTGCTGAAACATTCCCTTTTCTACAGCTTTTGATGGAAGCTGCCTTTTTCTTTCTTTGTCTTAAAGGAAGAATGGATTCCTGGAATCTGGAAGAGCAAATTAATACATCTAACAATAAGATAAATCAACAAAATGAACAGCATATTTATCTCTTTTCCAGTCCTCTCCTCTCTTCTCTTCAACCTTTCCTCCCAAGTGAGAAATGCTAATATTCTGTGTAATGCAGGAACAGTTTGTTATGTTCCTTGCCTGCCCTGGAGCTGATGGTTGTTTGGGACTATGGTATAATTGCTTCTGGAGCTGATCTCAGCACGATGGCTTCAGCTTTGCAGAAGCTGCTGTGGGAGAACGGGGAGAAAATATTCTTGTGGCAGCCCATCTTCCTTTTCTGGCTTAGAAAAGGAAATTCGCAAGGAGTTTTTGGTCATGGTTTTATAATTCTTAAATAAGTTTCTAAAGGATTGCTTGTGGGAAAGGGTGACAGATTAGTGAGTGAAGGATATATGCTTGGGCCTTCCAGGCAATTGTGCAATGGAAGTGGTCCCTTAAGAAAGGCTTGCAGGGTATGAGCGCTTTCCTTTCAAATTCTTATAAAATTTAATCAACCCAAACAGTATCAGAGTGCCTTCCATGGACATTAAGTGATGCAACCAATCTCTAGTCTGTTCGGCCCTTTCTTTCCCAGTATTTTTCCCCTCCTTCTTTCTCTGCTCCAGAGGCAATCTTTCATTTTCTGTCCAGGTCCTGTTGAGCATTGTTACGAGGCTTTTCAGTCCAACTCTAATGCTTTGAGGTCTACTCATATTCTGGAGATGGAAGATCATCCCAGACTGCCCCCAGCTGATGGAGACATAGTTGAGGGGTGCCAGGGAGCGCATGACCCAAAGGAGCGTGCAGGGAGCTCAATCCTGTTGGGCAAAGAGCTGTACCTGACACCAGGGTCAGTCTGCAGCCTTGTCTTGCATACAGCTTGATCAAAGTTGCCTGTGATGGTAACAGAGACAAACTCTTCTCCAGCAGTCAGGCAGCAGAAGAGTCCAGACCACGTCTTGTGCCGAGGTAGGGCCAAAGAGGTAAATGCTGTTTCCTCACACGAGGTAAAAGCTGTTCCCTCTCATGTACAAAGGGTTAGCTACAATTTAATCCCACATCTTTCCCTGAGCGACAAATACCTATCCGGGCCAATGAGCTAATTCCAGCCCTAGAAGTATTAGCATCCATGTACTTAAGAAAGAAATGCTGAAGCAACAACCTGCTATGCCACTTGGCCTGGGACAATGAGACATCAATAATCTTGTATTTTAAGCCCTTTCACCTAGCAATGTTTGCAAGCACTGTCCATTAGCCCAGCTCCAGCCCCCCGGTGCCACCTCTAGAAATGATGAAGTAAAATTCAGTCTCAGATCACACTTATTCCTGCATCCAAATCCATCACATATTATAGCCTCTTATGTTAGCACAAACATCCTTTAGAATGAAACTTTCCTATTACCATTTCCATTACAGAATCATTTCATCTGTAATAATTTTCCATCAGAGGCTGGAGAGGAGTCTGCTGCAGCTTTACCTGCTGTTCATACCAGGCACGATCGAGAGATACCATTTTTCTTTGTGTTTGAAACCAACAGGAGGAGGAAAAGAGTCTATAAATACAGACGATCAAGAGTATTTTACATCTAGCAGTATGCTGTGAAGCCCACCTGTAACAAAACAGAAGAGCAGAAAAGCGGGGGGCAGGGAGGGCATGAGATTTAGGAAAAATCGGAGCAGAATTAATCCTTCAGGCTGAACCACCTCTGCAGAGCACAACTATACAGTCCTGCCGACTCGAAGGGCCATTATTCAAGGGTTAAATGTCATTCAAATCAACCTCATTATGAACTGAGGGATGAGGAGGGGCTCGGGGGAGACACTGCTTTCTTATGCATTTCCAATTGAGCCGCTCTGGCCTGGAGATGACCCGCCACACGATTTTTAAATTATCTTCTGTGTGCGCTCTGCTTGTTTTGGAAATGCTCTAAATAAAAATAATGGACTGTCTTTTAATAAGTCTCATTGTGAAGATTCCACATATCAAACAACGCAGCGCAGCTTGGAGGCAAGCGACGGGCATGTGTGATCTAGCTGGAAGAGAGACAAATGGTGATGGGAGCAACTCCATCTAGGGACCGCTGACAAGAAAATGGCATTCGCAAACTGACACATCTGTCAGGGTGGAGAATATTGGCACCTGTCACGCAATTTCAGTCATGACTTTTAATAAAGCTGCTTTCCCTTAGGTAAAATTGGAACTTGACTGTAATATTAGCTGCAAGCACGTCTTGTTTTCCCCTTCAGAGCTCTTTTGTACATGAGACGTTTCAAATGAATCTTAAAGCTGAAGTAATGATGTTTACTACTTCTTTCCTTCCCCCCTCCCTTCCTTTTCCAAGTCTGGATTTGAAAGAGATGTTGTGCTGAGGTTTTTTTTCTTTGCAAAATGTCTCCCCTTCATCTACCAATACCAGATTTTTTTGTAAGTGAGTGTATGTGTGCATGAGTGTGTGTAGCGCTTTTTCTCTATCACTCTTTCCCCCCCTCCCCCCCCCTTTCCTCCTCCTTCTCAGCTGGGCTGTTGTTTGAGTGAATTTAGCCTGGGGAAGCATGTATATCATAAAAACTGGGTTGGGATTTGTTGGCTGTCAGTCAATAAATCAGTCAGAGTTTAATTACCAGGCATGTGATGGGAAGCGGTGACAGGCACCAGGTCTGTTGGATAGCATTTCTTATGGGGCAGCCGCTACTAAAAACAAAAAGTTAGAGAGTGTGTGTGCGTGAGTAGACGCCGGATGGGAAGGAGGGGGAGAGATGGAGGGGAGGAGGGGGAGAAGTAGAGAAGGAGGAAGGGGGAAAGGAAAGTTGAGGAGTCCTGCAGCTGGAATCTACTATTATGAGGGGGGCGGGGGGGAAACAACTTTTGTGTTCTTAAAACAAAGACTATGAGCGTCTGTTTCAGGACAAAAAAATAAGGTTTTTAACTGAAGCATTCCCATGTTTTGCTTGAAATATGTCAGCATGTTCTGAGTGTCACCTGATGCCTGTATTAACTTATGCTGCACTAAAGGGCACCCTTTTGTTTAACACTTTCAAACATTTTATCAGAAATATTTTTTTAAAAGGAAAGAAAATAACTACAGTTGAGAGAACACATCGGGAAGATGGGACTAGAAGGAGCTGGAGAACTATTGTATTACAAAATGACATAATGTGTTAAAGGACCTTTCACAATGTGAGAGTAAAGTTTTTTAATAAAATATGAAGGTTATATAGCATTCCCAATGAGGAAATCAATAACTTTTTTTTTTTTCCCCCTCCTCCTTCCCCCTTTTTGGATGTTTTCCAGGATGTCTGAATGTCTGACCATGGAAATCGTGTACAGTTTTTTTTAAAAGGCAATTCATACTTGACATGGTTTTTATTTTTGACTAGTGATGAGAGATGTCATCTTCTTCCTGTCATATGCCATGAAGCATTATGTGGAGATACCGCAGGATATTTTGACTGAAAAGATGCTCTATTTTCTTTAAACTATTCTCCTGTGGTGTGTCTCAGTGTGTGTTTCAGAAATCTTTTGTCCACTTTAAGGCATTATGGGTAACAGACACAAAAGTCTCTGGCTTGAGGTAGAGTAGCTGCTCCTCTCCTGGCAAAGCATTTGTCTGTGAACATGAGGGAGAACAAGGGATTTGTGAGAAGAAGACAAAAATGTTCTGCAGAAGAAGAGCTAGTTACAAGTGGACTTCAGCTGGTAAAAATTTAGCTGAAAAAACATAACTGCTCAAATTTCAGAAACTTCACACACAAAACCCATCAGATTGAATAGAAAACTTTGCTTCATTTAGACATCTAATTTAAAGAGTGCTTTCATTCAAAAATAAGAAAAAAACCCCAATCTGTTTTGTTGAGATAAGTGGACTCCCATGCTGACAACCTGTTTTTCTCCTTGTCAGGTTGCTCCCCAGCTGCCTCTGTAACTTCATCTGTGTGACTCTGGATGCCCTGCAAAACCTCACAGAGTTCATCTTGAGGACCAATTCCCATCTATATTTTAAATTGCTCCTGTTGTGTCCTGTTGACTGTATGTATCATTTCCCCCCTACCCTCTATCAATATCCCTCTATCAATACCCTCTTTTATCACTACTCTTAGGCAGCAAACTCCTTGGAGAAGAAATCTTCCTTCTTGAATGCTTGGCAAGTGCCTTGCACACATTGGGGACTACTATAAATGTGTAACAGTAACTCTAGACCTTACATAGAGTATATATTCGAACCATATGGGGTGCAACATACAGACCTGTGTTGCGGAAGCCATCTCTGGATTGCATTCACAGGGGGAGAGGTTGAAGGGGAAGAAAGTAACTTGCAGAAGGAAGGGGATACAGTCACATGAAGATTCACATTCAGTTAAAGTTTTTTTGAATATTTCCCCTTTAATGAGCTTTCCTCCCCTATTCCATCCCTTTCCTTTGATTCTGGTCTTGAGATTTTGCAGAAAAGCAAAGCAGTTTTGAAATTCATGCCTTATTTCCACTCACATGAACCAGCAGCAGCACTGGGTTAATCAGTCTGAAATGTCTTGTGGATCTAAAGAAAAATAAGTATACCTAATTAAACCTCCTTGAAGGTGCTTGTTCCATTCCCTAACCCTGCTCTGGGTATTTTGTAAGTCCCAGATCAGATTTTCTCACAAGCTACTGGGAAGTCCCACGATGCCCTTCCAGGGTTAGTTTGTCCAACCTCAGTAAAATTTGTTTAAAAAGCACAATGGTTAAACACTTGTTAATCAGACTCCACAGTGGCAGCACCACCTCGTGGTTGGTAGGAATTCAGCTGAGCCCTAGAGGGCATCCCACCAGTTCCTGCCATGGGGCCCCCTGGCTATCCTGGACGGCATGCAATTTCATATCACTGAGTTTGCCCTGCATGAGATGGCCTCCCTAAGTCTCAGGGCTACATTAAGGCCCGAATAAAAAGAGTCAAAAGGACTTCAGTGCCCACTGGCACGTAAGGCTGGCCAATCGCCATGCCAAATGCTCCCCAGCAGCAGTGCAGGATACCCGCTTGCTGCCGTGGTGGCTGGGAAACAGGGAATCATAGAATCATAGAATCACTATGGTTGGAAAGGACCTTTAGGATCATCAAGTCCAACCTTTGTCCCAACATCCCCTAACCACTAGACCATACCCTCAAGTGCTACATCTACTCATTGAAATAATTTACAGGGAAACAATTTTCTAACTGGTTAAATCTCCTGCTATACATCAAAGCTATACGGAAACTCATCAGGGCTGAAGCCTTAAGGCTCGCCTTAACACAAAAATAATAATGGGACACACAGCAGATCGGCTCTGAATTTGTAAGTCAGAGTCTGCCTCCTGAATGAGTCACTCTGCCTATTAATGCAATGTAAGAATGTCAAATTACTGTAATCTTTGCCAGAGGTCAACCTACGTTAGAACAGCAGCTCAAAAGACATAGGATAAATACCTCTTAATAATATAAGAAAGCTTTTTTTTCCTGCTGATAATTAACTTTACTTGCCTCTGCCCTGCTGTTCTCCCCCTTGGGTGAGTGTGAACACTGGGCTCTCCAGCGTGGAGTTCAGCATCATCGCAGACCCATGTGGAAGCACTGGTAGCATTTCCACAGGCTTCACAGGATCAGCACCACTAGTTTTGGTTCATGAGGTTTTACACCTCCCATCTTCAGGTTTGAGTTTGGGAATAAAATCCTTTCAATACAATTGATTCTTTACTAGCTTTAAGTCACAATCAGGAATTTTCCTGGATTTCCACAGAAAATTTTGAATGTCCAAGACTACTCAAGTTTTGTTTACCAGAAAATCTCCCATGCCTCCAAATTAATAGAAAATGTTTACTCATGCCAACTAACACCTTAGCTGCCCAGACCCATTAAAGCTAAGCCTGTGGAGCAAACTATTAAAGGTTTGTAACAAGTAGTGGGGAGGTCTGGATGTAGTAATCCAGTCCAAGCCTGCCTCTGCAAGACTGAACAAACATGCCAAAAGTGGAAGTGAACAAGACAGAAACTTCGAAGTGGGTAAACTTTCCCTATTGCCCCATTTAGCAGTAAACATTATTCTCCATTTCTCTTGATAGCCCAAAGAAAATTCACTCCTGGTCTGCTTTTTTTCCACTTTCCTTTGATACCTACTCATCATATTCAAAGGAAAAGGAACGTCTGATACACCCTGCTTATGGGCCAGAGGCTTCCTTAAAACACCCTTGAAGTATATCTTGCACAGGTCTGTGAGCCAAAGGACCTGACCCCTGAACTGAAGTACTGGTGCTGAGAAAATAGATTAAGGGTCCCAGGTCTCACCTCCCACATTTCCCTATAACCAAGTGCCTTAATTGACATTTATTTAGGGAAGTGTATGATGGCCTCTAGTGGTGCACACTGTCGGTAAACACAGAAACATCACAGCTTCTCTTCTCTGTTTTTTGAATGGCACTGCAGGAAAAGTGTTCTGGATGTGCTGACACCGGTATATTGTTACTGCATGAGTAACAAGACAGCCAGTGACAGACGGGCCTGCTCCATTTATAGCACTCTCCTTCCCTTCTCCTCCACGCTCTGAGGAGGAGGGTGCACAGTGCATGCTGGGAGCAAGCGCAGAAATTGATGTTTAGCAATGACACATTATGTACTACAGATTTCCTGGGAACGCACCACTGTGTTCCTGTGTCCAGCATCAGGGAATGACAACAGACTGACTTCATCATGGTTTTCTTTTCCTGCTACCCACCAGGCACACACCATGCTCAGAAGCAAAAATCTTGATTTGGTTCTTTTCTGCTGCGGGGTTTCCCCCCACCTTGATCACAATGTATTGATTGCATCATCAGATCAAGACTGCAACAGGAGAACCAAGAACCAAAACTGTGGGACATATCCTCCTAATGATGAGGTGGACTGAAGCTCAACAACATTAACACTCCAAGACTTCTTGCTGTGAGTGCAGCCTCTGCCATTATTACAATGAACGTGACAGCCATTAACTAATCGTCATCAGAAAAAATACAGCTCTCTCTCTCCCTCCTCCACTGCACACTGAGGCACATACCATATAAACATCATAAAGGACACACTGAGAGAGAAAAAACACACTAGAGGCCATACTAAACCACATATAACCCTGATTTGAGAAGAGACTGTTATTCAAAGCAGTGAAAGCTTTCATATACTGTATGGCCAGAGAGTCAGATGTTTTCTCAACAGTTTCCTAAGCAATAATACATAGATAAAGAGGCTGGAATCTGCCATCCCCTTTATAACATATGCATGTCTATTTATGAAGACACTTAAGCATGGATTTAGTAAGTCGGAGACAAAGCTCTAGAGGCGGCTGTCTCTTTAAATCCGTCTCCTACCAAGTGAAATTTGTGGCCCTGATGAATGGCAGAGCAGAGTCATCCATAAAAGGGCAGAGGAAAATCACACTCATTTGCATACAGTAATTATTCTCTGAATCAGGCCACCTTTATTGCTGCCAGAAAATCTACTGTCAGCATTGCTCTATAGATCATGTTGGAAAAGCCAGCAGCCGAGGAGCAGGGTGGTGGCTTGGGACCCACTGGCCAGTGCCCCAGACCCAGCCACCCTCTCTGGGGTGTACTGGGCTGTGCTTGCCTTGTTCTTCGTTTGGGTCATGTACCAGGTGTGGTCAGCAACATAGCAGGAGGGCAAATGTTTGCACCCAGATAACACTGAGGTGGTGGGAGCCATGTAGGGTGGCTGAGGAGGCTGCCAGCTGCACTCTGGTAGACCAGGTACTTGTTTCACCTTTTTTCCCTGCCACTTGACATCTTCTTTTAAAAAAAATTCATAAAGGAGTAAAATTGCACAGGCATGGTAGAGTAACATCACCTTATTGATATGCTGCCTATGTTTGTGCTCCTGTTTGGGTCTATGTCTGTGAGTACTGGCAGATTTAAAAAAGCGATAGTCGAGTGTTATTTCAGCCTGCTGGCAGGAGAAGTAACGAGGGAAAGGGTATAGCCAGGGACTGTGCAGGGAAAATCCAGTTGGAACCCTGAATCAGCAAATGAGCGAAGCTCAATGGGGCCAGATTCTCATCATGGCACAAATGAACCTGATGCCAGTCTGGGGATCCTCTCTCAGGTCTTCTCGTGCTGTGATCCAGCAGGCTGGTCACAAAACACAGCGTGGAAATAGAGCTTACTCGGGTACCCTCGGGTAGCTTTATGAGTAGCACCTTCCTATCTATGTATGTCTGTCTACCTGCAATGCTACCAAGGAACTGAAGTCTGTTAGAAGCTCCAGAGCAAATATGTCCTTGGCATAAATCCAGCTGTGATCACACTTCTTGCGATACCAAAACCTGACATGCGGAAAACACAGGCTCTCAGTAATGAATCGCGAAGATGAGAGCAGTTTGGATCTGGAAGCGATAACAGCAGCTTTGGTGCCAGTGCTGCAATTTGCCATGCACCAGAGCAGGGGTCCCAGCTACCACACTACATAAGCACTCTCCACCACCGAGATAGCCAGAAATAGACCAATTGTTCTCATTTTGTAGGACCTGTCCACCAGCTCAGGTGTGTTTGCACAGCTGTTTGAGCATAGGGCCAAATTCATGATGAAATCTAAATTCACATCTCCTGTTCAGGGTGGCTGGAAGTCACCTTAGGGAGTCAGTGTGGATATGGGCTTCACACAAGGCTAGACTTAAGGACTTCCCAGAAAGGTATTATCCTATATTCCACACACCCCAAGGCATCATCAATTCACCAGTGTTTAGAGGAATATGAAGCCTTTCCTTGAAGGGATGCAGTTCTGTGAGACATGAGAAATATAATAAAACAAAAATCCAGGAGTCCTGTGTCCAAACACCACAGTCTGCATCTTCTGTTCTGTCCTAGGAGGTCTAGGCCTAGAGGCCAAAGGTCCGGGGAAAAAGCAGTGGCTCTCCAAACACTGTAGTAGTGTTTCTTGTTATGTTAGCAATAAGTTTTGTTCGTCACTATCAGTGGGTACTGCAAGTATTCGGTATGAGAAAATGGAGTAAAGTACAGTAGAAACTTCAGTGAGTGAAAAGTATTTTAAAACATGACCCGAACAAATCTGACCCCAATTCTGCTGTAGACAGAGAATTAGTTGATCAAAACTCTGCTTGGCCCCACTGATCATCGTTTTTACTTGGTTGACTACAAGCATCCTGAAGTTACAATTTTCCTCTACACTCCCACCCCAATTAAGACAAAAACTCAGTACCTTTAATCTTAGTTTAATTTGTGATCTAACCAAACACTTCAGGCTTCTAAAGAGCTGCAAACAGCCAAAAATCATTCTTTCACCATTTTTTAGTGAAGCAGTGTTGTAAGCCAAAATGAAAACTTTGTGATACAGCACAATAGTTTTTCAATGTTTCCCGCAAGTACTTTCAGCATCAACATACCATCCAGTCATGGAGTTACTGTGGGGCTGCTTAAGTGAGGATGTTTTTTAACTGACACGAGTTATTGAGCTTTCACAGATTTTGTTAGCACACAGTGTTTTATGCTTCAAACCTATAGCAAAAGTTTCAGTCAAAGCAGGACCTAGTTTTTTCCCAATAAATTAGAGGTGATAGAAAGTCATTTTGAATCAGATAGTATTTGCTGTGCTTAGATATATAAAAATTAGCATTAAAATATCTGCATCCTACCATAGCTTCGTGAATCTTCATTGGCCTATTTAAAACAGACTGTACTTCACAGTCCTGTTTCCAGAGCAGACATCTGTCCATACCAAGATCACCATCGCTAATTCATTCCTTTGTCCCTTGTCTGGTTCCTCAAGAAGGGAGTACAGCACGCCACAGGGAAAGACCTAGTCTAAAGCAAATTTCTGCTGACCAGAACACATCCTGCCATGTGCATGAGATAGGATTTTCCCTCTCTGGGGCCAGCAATAGGGTATTTTGCAAACATTAGATTAGCTTACGTAAGAAGCAAGAGAAAGAGAAAGTACAAAAAAAAAAAAAAAAAAGAGAGAGAAGGGAAGTCAGCATTGCTGAACAGTGATAACTTTGCCTTGCCTAAAGCTCTGTCAAAGTACCTGACCCCTGACAGATCTAAAGTCAAGTCATTTAAATGATGTAAGAGATATAAATTTTTTTTGAGCAAGTGGCACCAGCTCATGGCTTTTCTGTTTATTAGAGGACAAAGCTGCCAATATTGGCGTGCTCAGATGAGCACTTATAAAACCACACCAATATATGTGTTTGCATTCCTCTTCGGGTAAAAATTTGTCAGAGAAGAAAGGCATTAAACCTGTCGCCTCAGATAAAGATCAGATGTTTGATTTCAAACAGAAGAAAGCAAACAGTCCACTCTAGGCTCTGTTAACCCCTTGAGTACCCCACAGAAACTGTGGGACAGGCCTGGTAGCTGGTGCTGCCCACAATGTTCACTGCTGCCTCACAAACGATGACTTTTCTTGGGGTAATGTGATGGCTGTACACTATTTCTTTCCTTCTCCTCTGTCTCTCCAGCATTTGATAAGCAGAGTGCATCGGCTGCCTACAGAAAATGGTGCTGTCCCAAAGGGAAACTAGGTTAGATATTTGTTTATATCTGTGTCTACCTTTTTAAAAATGTACTTTCAGAGTATCTGAAGGGGAAGAAGTGCTCTGATCCTCTCCACTAAAGTAAGAGACACTGGGGACTTTAGAGACCTCTCTGTTATTTCTCTGACAACAAGAAGCTGCACTTTTTGTATATACCCCGTTACCCCTTAGCCAGATGTCCATGCTACAGCTGTTGAAAATATCCACTGGAGTGAGATTACATCCTGAATGAAAAGTCTGTGGCAAATCAACCTATTTTAATATCTGAAAACAAGATGAAACCCTCCCATAGCTAACAGGCACAGAGTGAAGTAAATAAACTTTACTGAAGAAAAGGGAGATAAAAAGAAAGAGCAGAAGTCAACCTCCTGTTTCTAAATACTGTCATGCATAAGTCAGGGGTTAAACCATATGAAAGGGGGGTGTTATAAGAAGTGCTAATAAATATTTTCATCTGGAAAATCCGAGCCGTGCAAGACTGGGAATGTAACTATGAGGCAAACTTTTATGGTCTCCAGTTCAAGGCAGATCGTGTGGAACATTTGGAGGCATCTGAGATCATGCCACACAAGTGTTTGCTATATTAATCAAACAGCACAATAGTTGCCTGGATACCCACATCATTTCATCAGCTGTGGTGGCCTGTTACCAGTTTTCAGAAAATGAAATGTGACCCCTGAGGACTGTAATTGGGTGAGTATAGTAATTTAGGAACATTCAGGGGATCTGGAAAATCTGTCCAGCCAATTCGCTTACAGCCAGCCATGGCAGAAGGGTATTTCAGCACTGAAGAATCACACACGGTGCCTGTTATCAGTGCTGATACCCAGTACCTTCCCTTTGCCTGTTTGCTGCTCGGTGCCAGTTACGATGAACTCCAGAGTCCTAATGAGCCTAAAGATAATTTTGTTTAATGAAGGATTAAGGCTGTGCCTTAGAATACTTGAAAAAAGTGTAGGGGGGGTGGAATAAAAGCCAGTTCTGTGCTGGCAGAAACTGTGGTGCATTTGCAATATAAACTGCTATATCCTCTTACACAGCATGTTTGTTGTGATACAACTTGAAACATAAAGGGCAGTGATCTCATATTTTAGCACAGGAGGCAGAAGTCCTTCGGGATTCATCCAAGCTTGTGGCATTCAGTTTAACCCAGTGTAACCTGACGCAGTTTTGAGGCCGGTAAACTGTGTGTGAGTTTTAATTACATATGGGTCACGTGACCCGTCCAAAGTTCAGGTCAATAGAGTGATGAATTCTCTAGCCAGACAATCTTTAATACCAGCTGGCTAGTTATTAATTTTATTTATTTGTACTTTTAAAGACCTATATAATTTGTAGCTTTCGTTGTTTGCTTTTTAAAAGCTCAGAAATGTTCACACATTTTAATAAATTCTTTTTCTTGAGGTAATAAACTTTTTGTGCATTGTTTCCATAATTTTTACAAGGTGCAATTGTTTACAAATCTCTTATTTATTCTATTTCTAACAGGTTATCAGGTTTCCTGGTTTTGTGGCAGCAGATTGCATTAATGCATGATATAGGAATACTAAAGGGCAGAAGAAGACCATATGCTCTATAATAGTCTGACTTTTAATCCCTGAAATACAAAATCATCAGCTTAACCCTTCCAGTCTACTCAAGAGTGGTCTGTTATAACCCTGGATCTGGGATGAAGGACAAAAGAAGGCACAGAGCCAGAACTTCTGCTAATGTAAATCAGTGCACTTCCACTGATTTCAGCTATAACATCTTTGACACCAGCTGAGATTATACCCCAGACAGTTCAGCATAATGGTATTGAAAGTAAAGGTGGGCTTCTCAGAGCCTGTCATCCAGGTCAAACACTGGTAACGTTATTCAGGGGTAAACCAAACTGTCTGAACTGTTCTGAACACTACTAGATATATATTGTAGTAATAAGGTTATAAAAATTTAACATGCTTTTCTTTGGAAAACTCCTCTAAGGTCTTTTCTAGACTCTTTCAAGCAGAGTGCATCGTCCATATTGTATGAAGACAGCAAAAGTGGCTATATTCCATGTTTTGATTAGCAGTCATTTAAGAAGCTTGCTTCAAGATCGTTTTGGACTGCTACTGTTCGGACTGTTAGGAGGCTTTTCAGTTGTTCATTTGAGTGTTGCCACCCAGCTGGCAAATGCTCCAGCAGGCATGGCTGGACATTTTAATTCTGCTGCCAGAAATTACATCCTTCTATGATAATTCCAACTACAGTCAATGTCCTATTGCCACTCCCTTGGCAAGTTACCCAGGAAATTTGTAGTTGGTCATCTTAAGGTTAGCTGCCTTCTCTAAATTTTTCAGTGATCATTGCAGATGTATGTTTGTGCTTCTGCAATACACAGTACCCTTCCCAAGAACTATCACTATCATGTGTACTATCACACATGGTAGCATTTTGTACCAGCTCAGGCCCATCCAGAGGGGAGGCTGAGTCTAAGAATACTTCAAAAGAGTCAGGATCAGGCTGCAGGGACAATACAAGTGTAACTTTTCAAAGTGAAAAGTTGCTGCTTCTCATTCAAGGCTGGCTGATAGCATTCAAGTGGGAATTAGGCAGTACACTGATACTGTACATGATTACCAGCATGGCGTTGGGATGAGAACGATTACATATCTGATGAATTTAAAATGAAAAATTTGCATGTAAAACAAGTGCCCTTGTTAAAAGAAAGAAATCCTTGATGAACTGTCCATCTGAATGCTAGCCTATTCATGACAGCAAATACAACTCTAAATAGTCTGCGACAATTTATTTTAAAACGTTTGGGAAAGTTTTAATAAAAATGACTTAAGACTTTTTACAAAACACTTTGTTGGTGAGCCTTTGGAGAAACAGCTGAGGAACAGAAAACCTGCCTCTTGAACTGATTTTGTAAATATTCTCAGCTTCCACACTGTATGTTATTTTATTCATATACCCCCAGCTCCAGAAGGCAGATTTCACTGCAACAAGCCTTTCTTACCCCTAAATAAAAAAACGAAAAAACTGAAACAAGATGGGTGCATAATACATGGCTCCTCTGAGGCAGACATTCCTACAGTTATTGAGAGTTTTCTGAAAAACAGTATTTAGTATTCTCTGTACTGAAGAAGAAAAAGACTAAATTCGAAACATCTCTCTACTCACTTCTTTCACCGAGAACATTTCTGGCTTGATACATGGCATTCCAGAAGTGAAGAAAACATTATATGGGTAACCACAAGAACAACAAAATCCTAGAAGCCACTGAAACTTCTTCTGATCAAATAAATACCGATATTAATGCAGTGCTCAAAAAAAAAATTAAAAAAATGCTAATAGAAAAGTGATTGGGGGGGGGGGGGTGGAGAGAGAAGAGAAGATGCATTGCACTGCATTGGGGGCCAGATGAAAAAAAAAAACCCTAATGCTTTTGTGATTTTACATTTTTTCTTCTTTAGGTAAATTTCCAATGAAGAGGCTATGGTCTTGAAAAATTTGTTTTCCAGAACAATGCTCTGAACCTCTGTATCCATTTTAGCCAATGAATAACTTATGAACTGTTTGCTGAATGTGCTGGATATTTGTGAGTCAATATTTGCACAGATTATTTGATCCCCCCAAGTCAAATGGTATTGTATTACTGGCTTTATGCAAGACCTCCACGGAACTACATAAATTAGAAATCATTTCCTAAAAATGCTTGTAGGCAGAAAAAAATCACCAGCTTGAATGTTTGCAAGAAAAAAATGTCCACAGACTCATGAATCTTAAGAATTTTTGCAAATACCTTTTGAAATATATTTTCTTCTATTCAGACATGTATAGATTGTCATCACAGTAGTTAAAAGTAGCAGTTCTTGTTGAGTTTATGTTGTGAAAATGGATTTTTAAGTCACAAAACCATGTGCCCCAAAGAAAATTAAAGTTTTTTCCCACTTAAACTGTACAATAGTATAACTTTGCAAATGCTAATTGAAAACTAGATTTTTGGATCCTCAATGTAAGTCTTTTAATACACCTGATTTTCAAAAAGCATTGCACTCTAAAAATCAGTTCCTTTGAAAAAGCTCCAAATCAGGTGTCAAAGTATAAGGACATAGAAAAATACTATTTAGTTATGTAAATATTACCATTCAATCTTTTGGTGACTCATTAATAGCAGCCTGTGCCTTCCATTTGTTTATATAAGTATACAGAATCATAGAATCACTATGGCTGGAAAGGCCAGTCTTTTTAAATATCTTCACCAATGACCTGGATGAGGGGATCAAATGCACCCTCAGTAAATTTGCAGATGACACGAAGTTGAGTGGGAGTGTCAATCTGCTTGAGGGTAGGAAGGCTCTGCAGCGGGATTTGGACAGGCTGGAGCTATGGGCTGAGGCCAATTGTATGAGGTTTAACAAGGGTAAGTGCTGGGTCATGCACTTTGGCCACAACAACCCCATGCAGCACTACAGGCTTGGGGAAGAGTGACTGGAAAGCTGCCTGGCGGAAAAGGACCTGGGGATGTTGGTTGACAGCCGGCTGAACACGAGCCAGCAGTGTGCCCAGGTGGCCAAGAAGGCCAATGGTATCCTGGCCTGTATCAGAAACAGTGTGACCAGCAGGAGTACGGAGGTGATCGTGTCCCTGTACTTGGCACTCGTGAGACCACACCTCGAGTACTTTGTCCAGTT
This sequence comes from Podargus strigoides, assembly GCA_028020825.1. NCBI lineage: Eukaryota > Metazoa > Chordata > Aves > Caprimulgiformes > Podargidae > Podargus > Podargus strigoides. The sequence goes on from CM051620.1 coordinate 61,141,216, forward strand.
CTGGGCACCACAGTATAAGAAGGACATTGAGGTGCTGGAGTGAGTCCAGAGAAGGGCAACGAGGCTGGTGAGAGGTCTGGAAAACATGCCATATCAAGACTGACAGAGGGAACTGGCGTGGTTTAGTCTAGAGGAGACTGAGAGGAGACCTTATTGCCCTCTACAACTACCTAAAAGGAGGCTGTAGTGAGGCTGGTGTTGGTCTCTTCTCCCAGATTACTAATGATAGGATGAGAGGAAATGGCCTCAAGTTGCATCAGGGGAAGTTTAGATTGGATATTAGGAAGAAGTTCTTTACTGAGAGGGTGGTTAGACATTGGAACAGGCTGCCCAGGGAGGTGGTAGAGTTGCCATCCCTGGAGGTGTTTAAAAAACAAGTGGATGAAGCACTTGAGGCCATGGTCTAGTGGTTAGGAAGATGATGGGATAAAGATTCGACTTGATGATCCTAGAGGTCATAGAATCATAGAATCACTATGGTTGGAAAGGACCTCCAGGATCATCATCTTAAAACCAGTTACATTTCTGATTAGTGTCTGTTCAGAGCCTCATCTCTCTGATGACTAGAAATCTTCTGAAAATATCTGGGCTACATTTGTTTATGCCTAGATTTATATTAATTTGTTCTTGTTTCAATAGCTTCAACTTATGTATCTTGAACCTCTTTCAAGCATGCAGAGCAATGAGGGTCTGAGGTATTTTTTATTTTGATAAGACCTCAAAGGTTACAAAAGTGCAACTACAAGAATCTTTCACTCATCTCATCTGTGATTTGTTCCATATTTTCTAACCAATTTTTATGTACGGAAGTTGCAGGGAAACTGAACAATAGGTATCCTGCCACACACAGGCAATGCAGAAATATCTACATGAATAAAAAAGGATATAACCACTAATAGATCAGCCTGATGATTTGCCCAAAATAGTTTGCCCATTTTGAGAGCAAATATTCCCTTTCCTGTCCTCCACAAACTCCCTTTGTATGGAGGTAATGACAGTAGACAATAAGGTCTGGTTGCCCACCTCCTTTGTTCCGTAAGGTTATGTGAACATCCCTGAGCCAAGTAAGAGAAATGAAACTTCCATCCTTGCTCCATTCCAACTGGCCCTTGTTTCTGCAGCACACTGATCCTCTGATAGGTTGCTCAAAGCTCTCACTTCATCTGCTTTAGTCACTTTGTTCTGCTGTAATAGTATTTTGCATTGAATTTCCTTAGTGGCTTGCCAGACTGCAGGATCATATACTTAAGAGCATTCCCTTTCAGGCCCTTCCAGCTTGCCTGCTGGAGAAGCTGGAGCAACACGTTCACTCAGAGACTAGCCAGTCCTGTCCCCATTCTCTATTCCAGCCCATCCAGGAATTTGGGTGGAGTTCACCATTTTATATTGATGACTCTTATTCCTTCACAGAAATCTGTTGAGTGCAAAGACTGGCCTATCTTCCTGTCATTCAGATGCATCCCAACCAAGCTAAAATGCTCTCTGGCTTTCTTACTGCATCCTTTTCCAATGCGTACTTTCACCAAAGTCTGGATTACTAGCATACTCTGCAGGATTAACAACAAATAATGTATAAAAACAGTACTTAAAATGTTATTGTAGCCAAATTTTTGGATCTCAGACTCTCAGACTTCTGATATTTCAGAATTTAAGGAAATACAATTTGAGGAGGGAAGTGGTAGACAAACAGTATTTTGATTGTTTAAACCCTTGGCACTGGAGAGCTTTTAATGTGATGCTTTGGCCAGGATAACGTCGTTCAGAGGGTGATCTTCTACATCGGTTCCTGTTGAAATTTTTTGGCCACAACTAGGGAGGGGGATAGTTTCCTCTCTTTTCCAGATGTGGACAGATTACCAGAGAAATGAATACATCACAGAGCATAAAGTATTCCCTTCTTTAACATCACCTCTGATGTGATTGGGCTAACTAGTTCACTCTGAACATCCATTATTACACTGATGAGGTCTGACTAGCTGCCCTTACTGATTGACAAGGAAAAATGAGCCTCCTGAATATGGTTCTAATCTATATTCCAGACAAAGGAAAAAAAAAAAGTAAGAGGAAAAAATTAATTCTGTCTCTTTAAATTTTAGAAATTACGACAATTATGCCTCCAGGTTTTTAATTTTCAATTTACAGATGTGGTGATGTACACTGAGTCACTTGAACTCTCTAAGAAGCAGTCTTGTCCCAGCATCCTCATAGGTATCTGTGTCCATCTGGCAGAGATTGTAATTCAAATCTCAAACTACAACTAACTGCTAAGATGTGAGCTGTGTTGCTTTCATGTGCCCTGTCATTTCCCCCTCCCTAACTTCAAAAGACTTAGAAAAATGCAAAGGGAACAGTATCATATGGCAAATTCTGTTTATGTGGCATGGCTTAGTCATCCTTATTTACATCACCCTGTCACCTAAACAGGCCAATTCACAATGCATAGCTGTCACTCAGGCTGAACCTTAGATTACTGTTAATGTTTGCAAAGGGATGGTTATGCAACACTACACAACAGTACATCAAATACAGAGCCCAAGGCCAATAAAACACTGTCTAAAATGACCTAAGGACTCTCAGACTTCTGCTCTGCATACTGATTACAACAGACACAATAATACAACTAACATATTTTTTAACATTTAAAAAAATAATTAAAAGGCCAACTTATTTTCACCCAGGCTGTCATACTTCCCTCATATTGTCAAATACACCATGTACCCAGCCTCTACAAAAAGCAATCAGGCCAGGTTTGCTTGCAATTAGAAGAATGCTTCTTTTTTAATTTCTGTATGAAATACAGAAATAGCACTATAGCAATTTTATAGATTGGAAGCTTCAGAGCAGTGGAGCAAAGAACAGGAGATTTAATGAGCAAAGAAGCATCAATAGAAGAGCGGATTACCCCACAGACAGGGAGTAAAAATGCAAAGTTTAAAATCAAATTGATTACAATTTACCTGAAGCCCCGGTCTGATTTTCTATCATGCTATTCAGTCTCTCCTCCTCACCTCTCAAAAACAAGCACAGCCACACCAAGAGGATACAACGGACAGCCTGGAGCAAGTTGGGACAGTTCCTGGACTGAAAAACCCAAAGCTGACACAGAGGTAGCAAAGCATGCCAGAAGGAGGCACGTTTCCAAAGTTAAATTGTCTCTTCATAATGCTCAGAACACTCTCTGAAGGCTGCTGGCACCAAGGTGCATTCAGTGGACAGCTCTACTTCATGGGTCAGGACCTGGCTGGTACACCTCCATCCTAAAGCTCTATGAGAAAAAAAAAAATTATGGCTGTCCATGGGAGAGGACTCAGGAAATGGGTTTTGTTTGTTCCTTTACAAATACCCAGGCAAACTACCGATTCATCCACTCCTGTGATAATCACCGTGATTTCAGCTGGTTTTTTGAACCAAGAATTCAAAGTGGAGTCTTTTACCTTCACACCTCAGCATCAATAAAGGAGAAATGTCAGAACTCTGCAGCCTGACTGCCTGCTAAGTGCCTTGCCCAGGCACCGTCTGGGATTTACAAAATTAAGATGCTTAAGAAGAAAGAATCTACAGAAGGGTTTTGAATAAGAGTGTTGCTCATTAGCCAATGCCAATACACCTTATTTCAGTTTTGAATGAAACTTTGCACCTGGTGCAGCTTAGGGAAAACACGCTTAAAAAACCTCTAACCAGTCCTATCTTATCTGTCCTTTCTACTTCAGACTGAGCCCAGAAGCACTTTCCACCCAAAGAAGCCACTGCTGCTTTTCCTAATGATGTTTTTCCTGAAGATGCTAGTGCACAGAAGTTAAGTGACTCACAGACGTGTATTCTGAGCACACAGAAGAGTTGCACTGGTGGGGTTAGGCTGATGAGGTAAGGGGGGGGTTAGTAATAAATATGCTCATGAACAAGACTCTAGCCTGCTACACATTAAAATGTCAGCTGGATATACATCAATAATCCATCTTATATTCTTGCTAAAATCAATTTGGAAGGGGGGGATAGAGGATACATAAAGGGTCAGAACCTCAACTGTCATAAACCCAAGCTGTGGCAGTTCATCCTAAATGTGGAGCTGGTCCCAAGCAAGCCCACTGGAAAATAACATGACAGATCTCCAGAAACACAAGCCCAGTGTAAAAACAGAATTGCATTGCAGAAGTGTAGAATGAAGAAGTGACTGGGTGGAAGAGGAGAGCAGGGTTGCAGAGCTTAACAAAGGATAACAGGGCAGGCAGGAGGAAATTCTCAGCAGTTTTGACACTTTCATGAAGAGCTTTCTAGGTTGTTTACCAGCCACTCAGAACTGCAATTTTGTTAATAAGTTATTACTTATATCTCAATAAACTGAGACAATCTGGCAATTACTTAATTCTTACTCCTTTCTTCAAAGGGATTTTAATGCAAAAGCCACCTTCTATGTCTCTGTAGTAATATACACTTGAGCATTCAAGACCATGTGTCACAGAATATAAGAAAAAACAACCATATAATAGAGAGCTGTAATTCCACTGATCATTTCTGGTGATAAGAAAAGGTGCAGTGGCATGGTTCAAAAGGGTTTGTCACCATAACTCCAGGATCAAATTTCTTCATATTACAGAAAGATGGCAGAAAGAGTCTGCAAAGGAGACTCAAGGAGACATGTAATAAATGCCATGAAATGAGCAATTCTTTCTGGTAAGAAAGCTTTAACACAGTCACAAAGTGCCTAATCATGGAAGTGCTGAGTGACTTCACCCCGCCTTGAACTTCAGCAGAACACATGGTGCTCAGCACCTCCTCAGCAGAGGCTCAGCGCTTCAGAGAATCGGGTCCCGAAGCAGGAGGAAAAATCATTTTCAGAACTACATGTGGCAAGATATAAATTCCTACCTAATAAGATAAATCAGGTTTTATTTAAGCATTGGCATACAGAAGAAAGAGATCCCAGACAGGGTGATATATTTAAAACAATCCATTCATTTTCTCCTCCGGAGCAGAATCCAATGTAACATCCATTCTGAGAGCTTGAGAGGGATTTAACTGGCTCTAGCTTGTACTAGCCTTCCACACAGGGGTGAATCACAACCTTTACAAAATAATTCATACTTGTGGAGGGCCACAGCTCATGCAAATTAAAGGTAAATAGCATCAGAGCATGTATAAACAGATTTTGCAGGATAAAGACTATTTCTTGGCCCTATTTCAACCTCTGCCTAATAATTTCATGGTAAGACTTTCCTACCACAAAATTATAAGTTGCTTTGTTCGTTTTTTTTTTACTTTTGTAAAGATGAAAACCAGTCTAAGACAAAGATCACACCTGAAATAGTAGCCTGTGGATGGAAAGGAGGTAAGAGATGGAGAAAATGGTCCTAAGGATGTCAAATTCCTTTCCGGTCTCTCCACAGATAGCATACAAAACACATGTAAATTCCTTTACAGTGAAGTAGGATGCTTCAGGGAAGCCCAGCCTGAGCAAAGCTTATCTCTTTCCCTATTCATTTTTGTAGTGTCACAAAATGCAATCTTTGTGCTGCCTTCAGATTTGTAATTTGATTTTCTAGCTGGTCTTTATACAGCTGGGTCAAGTACATCTGTTTATGACTTAGCTGCTGTATCATGAGATTCAAGATAGGATCCACCAATGAAAGAGAAAGGCAACAAACTTGGAGGACAAGCATGCTTGGATCTTCCCCTCAAACTGACATGGTATTCAAGACGTCTATGAACATTTCATACTGCATGTGCTTTGCTGTACTGCTTCCAGAAGCCATAATTGCAAGGCATCCTAATAACCAAATTCAAATCTAAAACGATTTGCAGAGGGGGAAAAAAAAAATTTAAAAATCACCAATTCCATCATGTTACAACTCCAGTTGCAGAATCAGAGTCAGTGAGTATGTGTAAATTGTTTTTTAAGAGCAGTCTTAGAAGCAGCCATAAGCATTGAGATATTCCAGGTCTCTCGGCTTCTCACGAGTTCCCCATTAGGTATCCATCACAATTAGAGCAAGCTGATACTCCTTACTATTTCCTGAGTATGCCAGCAAATGCTGTGAGAGATTCACTCAAAACATGGCCCAAACAAGCTATGAAGCTATTATCTGAGAAGTTATAAGCCATGTTGTAACACCACAACAGGGCAACAGCTGGGCACACGCTCTGTGCTCCGTTCTCTCTTTCCCCAAAACATAAATCTGAATCAAGTCTGAGAAGTGATCTGGACAGCAGGAGGGGTCTAGGGTCTAAGGTCACAAAACAATATGTACAAGACCAGCAACAGAAAATTTGCATAAATTAATCTTGATGAGCTTGATTGGGAAGACCTAATAAATCCAGAATCTTGTTGAACCCTGAAGAAAACTACATCACTGTTTTTTCTAGCCTCTACCCTAGGCAGGCATGGGAAACTGCCTGAAGCTTGGATCCCAATGCAGGTCCCAAGCACCTCTGGGTTTGTGGGCATTCAAACCACCTGAACGTTTCTGGTGTCTGTTATGAGAACTGGAGTATTCCTATTTTTAATTCCCCTCTTTCTGAAAGCTCCTCTGTTTCATTTTTTCCCCCCATCATATTCTAAGTATTTCTTTGACTCATAGCAGCCCTGTTATTCATCAGTAGAGTTCTGTACCTCAAAGTAAGTAAAATATCTTGAAATGCTAGTGTGAATTATGGATACTGGAAATCCATCTTCAGGAGTCACACCTAATTTTCTGGTAATGAGCTGCAGGGTCTATGCACTGGACTGCCTCTCACTAAGGTGCTAATTTTAAAGAATCCAGTATGCCCTATAAAATCATACAGTTGTAAATAGAGACCCTTTCCCACTGAGTTATCTTCATAAATGAAGTCGCTGTAGCAAGCTTTCCCAAGAACTCATGGTCCCACATGCTGTAGTTAAACTGGGATAATGATTTACAGTGTATGAAATAACCTCCTAAAGCTGAACTTTTGGGATTGCACAAGGGACTGTTCATCCACATTCCAGGTTTGATTGCTCAGAATTTATCTTAATTTTAAGGGTTTCAATTAGAGTGAAGAGAGAGGGACTGAGAGAGTGAGAGTGAGCAATATTAGAGCTCTGCACCAAATGACTGACAGTGACATAATGCCATCAAGCAACTAACATGTTGCAGCACAGCATTTAAGTAGACCCCATTCTTCAGGCAGATCTGAAAGGTTTGCTTGGTTCTGCTGTCTCTTGCAGGTAGCACAATGGGTGAAGAGGCAGATACGCTCTGCAGACACACAGCTTCATTGTTGCTTGAGTAACTACAGCTATTTAAGCAACAAGACTCCACAAGGTAGAGTGACACTGAGCAACAAAAGTATGCCTGTGGTGGACTGTGAGAGAGGATTAGAAAAATAAAAACTCCCTTAACCATCCATCTCAAACAGGGATAAAACACATCATACCACTTTTTTTCTGAAACAGATTCAGAAAGTTCCCCTAAAAAAGGTTTAATGATGACATGGTCCTCTCTAGCCTCTCCACTGACTTGCTGTCTCCATAGTTCTTTATTTTCATGTTATTGATCTAAAAATGTGTGATTCACCCCACGTTACAGACACAAAGCCCAGAAACCAAAGAGCCTACAAACATCCTGGACATAGAGCAGTGAAGTCACAGCAGTGGGTAGAGAACAGGAGGAAAAGACACAGATGCAACAGTGAGATCATTCAGTTACTCATCAGAGGCACACACTCATGATGTCAGAACAGGTTTTACAAAACATAGCTGGGTGAAGCAGAAAATAAGCTGTTCTACACTGCCGTGATGATCTTTAAATATATTTTGAGGCTTTCCTTAGTGGTATGACATACAGCATTTATACCTCGCCGGCTGCATCACCTGAGCAGTGTGTACCAGCTGGCCTTCAACAGTGCCCTCAAAGTGTGTGGGACAGACGGAGAACAGCTGGTGCCATCCTCATTATTTCCATGGCAGCTGAGGATTCTCCTGCACTCCAAGAATCCTCAGCTGCTGCTTTTACCCTCCCTCCCCTTTTTTGCAAGAGGGTATATATTTCCTTTGAAGAAGCGATGGGGGCTCATAAATTAGACTGACTTCTTGTTGCAACTGTTTCTCCTCCATTTTTCTGCATTCATTCACTCTTGTCATATCTTTCAGTAGCAACTCATGAGAACAGCATTGTTAACTAGGGATGTATTTGTTCATCTACATAAGAGGAAAACTTCCCTTCTCACTGCAGTTATGAATAGGATATCACAGAAGATTTGCCATGGCCATAAATGTGGGCCAGGGCCATACGCAAGGACAGGGAACCTTGATGAGGCTCCATCTTTGTTTCTAAAAACATGCATATGCAAAAGAGCATGACCATGCTGAAGGAGAGGGGAATATGGATTGAGACAGAGATTATGTCTTCTTCTCACGCTATCAAATAAAACATTCAAAGCACCAAAACATGATACACTATCCACGGTTTTGTGGGGGAGGCTATACAATTGATTCAAATCCCTCTAGCTAACAAAACTCTCAGCCTCACAGAGAAATTTTCTAATAAATATCTGAAATTTAAGTTCCATTGCTGACAGCAAAATTACAATTTATAGTTTAAAGATGCATTCAATTATAGTTATCCAGAGACAAAGAAGACAAGAAAAATAAAATAAATCTGGAAAGAAAAGGAAGGACTTCCAATTTGCATCAAATCTTAATCCAATAATCTGCCTTTAATTACCCATAGCAGACTCTCTCCTAAAGTGATCAGTTTTGCCTCAGATCTCCAAATCTTTTGGTCCAAAGCCAAATGGATAAGTGCTTTATCACTTGAGACTGGGAGCATCCGTGTCTGCAGGCTCAGTGAGAACATTTATAACTGGCATGCTTGGCTGCCATTGTGGATTTGGTTTAATCCACTGAGAGTCTTTTTAGATCTTTGACTCTGTTTTATGCTTTGAACTAGTGGTAAGATTTTACTGGATTACTCCATTTCTCGGGACACAAAGAGTATTGTTCTTTAGCCAACTTCTGAAAGTTCACACTTTAGCCCGTCTGCATTTTTCTTGTATTTGTGTACGCTTTGTCTGATACTGGAAAACTCGCCAGTGGTGAAAAAATTAGCAAAGGCAAAGAAGCAACATGGATGGCTACTTTGGGCATTTCTACTTAAGATTTTATGTTCTAGTCATCTGATATATTAGTAGTGGTTAGAGATGTGGCAGAAGACAAGCATTCTTAAAGTCATTGTCTTCTCTTTCATGGTAACACAGGTAGTGTTACTTTTTCTTGGTTCTCCTCCTCACTTGCTGACTGCTGCCCCTGCTCAGCCTGTACTTCTCCATATCTGTTCTCCTTTCCTCAACATCTCAAGACATGAAAGTTTTCACTCCAATTAAAGCTTTCTTCTAGATCCCAGTGTTGCCTGTGGTTGTCTTGCCACCAACAAGATCTTACTCTTTAAATTACTCTTCTAATTCAGATATGGAGCAAAAGGCTCTGCCATACTTCATACCCAAGGTGACTAGATTCGAGCCCTGCAGCAGAGGAACCTGGGGCCATTTTTTTTGTATGGTTCTGGTGGTATGAAGACAGCTCTGAAAAGTATCAGAGTATATGGGTGGGAAGGCAAGGACCTTGCCACATCTTACCAGGAAGCCTATCCTTCCTTCCTGTATCAGGACAGACCCTGTGGGAAATGTGGCTTCAGAAGCCAGCAAAGCCATCTGATCATATGAGGGAGCTACGCAGACATTCCCTTTAAAAAGCATAATTTAGGGGAAGAATCTGAAAGCAGTAACACTACATGGTGCTGGCAATCCTTGCAAGACACACTCAAACAGCAGTCTGTTATAAAAGTGTCACTCAAAAAGGTGCCAGAAACCTACGTTTATTGGATCAAGTCACACGCGTCTGAATAACAATTCCAACAATTATAGCCCTGTCCCATCTCTCTGCGTTGACACCAGCAGTTAATACTATATGCTGCTTTCTCTTCCTCTATTGATAAATCAAAGAAACATAAAAACTGCTGTCATAAAAAATGTAACCAATAAACAAAACACAAGATAACAATTAACCAAATCCTAGGATGGACTGGGACGGAGGGACATCTTTTAATAACAACTGTCTCAGAATGGTCAATGCCTATTTCAACACAGACACATTTCTATGGCCTCAGAACAGCTACTGGCAACAGGCAATTAATTGTGGCTGAAAAAGGAATCAGTAGGACTGGAAGAAAATAGTTTCTACTTTCTACTGTGCTACCATCATCTTCTGCATCGCCTTTGTTCAAGAGTTTGCTTTGTAAAAAGGGAAGTGATAACACTTACCTATTTAACATAGGTAGACGTGACAAGCCTCATTTGCACGTATATACATTTTTTAGTGCATGCTTTTCCTTTCATATCACCAGTAGAGCCTTTAGTGTAGACAGAAGTCAGAATCAGTACTTGTGAAATACTGAGATGCCGAAGTCAGAAGACGCTATACAGAAAATTCACAAACTATTCACACTGCTATGTAGATACCATTGACAACAATTAAGCAATTAATATTTCACATTTCAAAATATTTATAAACTAACTACACAGTTCTTGAGTTTTTTCCACCTATAAATAATGGAACAAGTGCTAAGAAAGCTAGATTGTTTCAAAAGGATTGCTAGCACAACAGGTATGTTCAGAGCAAAAGTTGTCCTTTCCTAATTGGGTCTCCTCTAGCAAAGGAAATCTTCATCCTTGCTTCAGCAAATATGTTAGCCAAAGAAAGAGTCACTGATTGTAAACTGCCTCTTATTGTTAAATTCCTTCTCACTAGTAAGAAGCTTTCTACCAGTAATCTGTGATGAAACACCGTACACTCTAATTAAATCAAGGCAACCCCAAGCTGTTTGATTGCACTGACTTTCACCTGCTGGTTTTGCTCGCCTTTGACCATCATTGTGCAAGCAATGTTTTCTACATTCGGATCTGAAGCGCATCAACTACTGCACCTCCTGCCTATGTTGTTTCATCAAGTTGTCCAGGCATCTTCCTTCTTTTCACTTCCCTTTTCCAGTACATCTGTGCACTACCAAATGCATTTGACATTCAACTCCTAATATTATTTCATTTTCAAGGTTATTATTATATTGCAGGTAAGACATACGTTCATATCCAATGTACTGGATGTCACACCAATACTCAAGAAGCAGCATGAGTTGATCAGACCATGAATGAGATGCAGGAAACATTCTAAAGAGATTAATCATCACAGAAGATATTTGAGACTCAGTTCTAATACAGTTCAGTAGCAACATTTTTCTTAGTTAACAGTTGCACACTGAAATAAGATCAACAGAGATGAGATCAGAATTAGATTGTGGTATCACACATGCAAGTTGTAGCACAGTTTCTTAAACCTAATGTTACTCGTCTCCCAGGGTAGAACAGATGTACTTTCTGAGTATCCTGACTTGAAGGATGTTTCTAAGAAAGGACATGGGCTATATCATGAGCACCGTAAAAAGAACTGTAGTGTAAAGCACTGTAGCATGCAGAGGGTAGTACTAGAACATACTGTTATGGTTCACTGTACCTGTAAAATTCATGAAATTATTGGTTTCTTTCAGCTGCAGTACAGTACTTTTACAATAATTTGTCACTCTGTTTTCAGCAGGGATAATGGACCATGCCTTTTTCTAGGAGCACATTATTTGGCCACTGGCAGCTCTTTATATTTGCCATGAGAGCCCTAGTTCCTACATGTTTCCCCTCACCCTCCTTCCTCAGGACACTGCAGGCAATAATAGATGTGTGGGATTAATGTGTCTTTACCAGAAGTTAATGGCATCCATGATGATTAGTGTTAATTGGCCTAGCTATGTCAAGTGTACATGTATTGTTCCTTTCTGTATACTATTCCTCCATTGTTTCCTGAATACGATAATGCGACATCACTACAGCCAAAATCAGTTAGAAAAATACTACAGCCATTGCTCCTCCCTGGCTCACCTGACACTGCTTAATATTGTCGTTTTTATATGACCAGCATCTAAGAGCCCAGTAATAACCTTTCCTATGGCTGGAGATAAATATGATGTAAAAATGAATGAAAAGGAAGATCAGGGAAAAAGCCCCTTCTGACCTGAAGGCTGATATTTTTCAGCTTTAATGTTCTTTTCTACCTACACCATAACATCAGTGATGAAACTATTCTTTTCCATCTTATTTGAAAACGCTAACATGCTATTGGCATTATTTTCCATGAGAAATGGTAAGTCATTAGAATTAGGAAGGAAATGGTTTGCTATCTGATGACACATTGTGAGATTTTAAAATTTTTCTCTGTTCTGCACCGCAACAAACCCAAAACATTTCTGCACTCCTCATGAGAAAAAGTACGATGATTTTCACTCCAGAAGAGCCAATGATGTGGAGAGATTTGGCATCCTTCTAACATACAGTAACGTGGTCAGCAGGGACCAGACTTACTCCTTTCACAGCCCCAGTTAAAGACATATTCTCTACATGACAAAGTGTTTCACTCTTTTCCATCTGGATTTTGACTATGTGTGGTCATCCTGATGTTAAAAATAAGGCAACCTCCCTCCCCCAAACCACCAAATGGCATTTTTCACAAAGCGTTTTAGATTTGCCTAACCATAATTTTTATAAGAATTCTTCTGTGAAGTATGATGCAATGCAGCACTCCAGAGCCAGAAAGCACATGGTTTTTCTGGAAAAGGTATCTGATTTGAAGGCCAAGTTATTTTCTCCCAAGGTAGGTATAATTTACACACTCTCCAGAACCAATGGAGCTAAGTACATGTTTCAGAAGAAAAAGGGCAAGTTTGATTTAAATAACAATGAGGAATATTCCTAAATGCAAATAACACCTTTAATTTAGCTGCTTGATGTCTACCAAAAAAAACCCCGAAACAGTCATCATGTTTATGCTTGTAAGATGGAAGACCTTTCCCCATTTGTTTTTGCCACACACTGAAGTATGCCACTGTTTTTAAACACATGTAGTGTCTTTCAGCTTGCTTTGAGTTATTCAGGTGCTTGAAGATGAATGTGCCAAAAGATAAAAGTACCAAAGCACTTTCCTGAAGTAGAATTCAGAATTTACCAACTCAGGAATGAGAGAGGATTCATATTAATCAAGTGGTGAAGTTGCCAGGCTTAGGTGCCCAAACAGCCAGGGCAGAGATGGGCTCTCTCAGAGCTCCCAACTTCAATTTCTGTATTGGAGGCATCTGTCTCTTTCCATGAATTACACTGGGACCCATGGGAAAGTAGTTCCTAGTTTTTGTATCCAGATTACTCAGCTAAGGTTGCGTTACACATAATACTCTTGGACTTGTTTTACAAATACCATTTGTCTCTTATTTCTGCTAATTCCAGTAAAACAGAACACACACCTTTTGTACCTGAGTAGATAACTCTACTTTCATTCCTGGGAATGCTACTTGTTTACTACTGTTGCAAAACATTAAATAACAGGAAAAAAGTGTAAAAGCCTTGATTGCCTGCAAGCATCAGGACATCCAGCATCATGTTCAGCAGTTTGTATGTTCTAATAACCATCTTTTAAGGATAAGGCAGGCCAAAGTCTTCAGCCGTCACCCACTGAACTCTGCAAATACATTCCCATTGTCAGGAACATGCTTTTTCTGTACAGGTGACTACTCAACATAGCCCAAGCATCTGATGCACCCTCCCACTCCTAATATCTTATATGGAAAAGAAGTGCACTGCTAGAGAAACGCCAAGAGAAGCAGAAGTAACCATTTAAGATGTCATGTTCATAAACATTTCCTGTGCTTAGTTCTACTCATTTATCTAAATTCAAATTGAAATTTCCAAGACACTGAATTTCATAGAATCACAGAATGATTTGGGTTGGAAGGGACCTCAAAGATCATCTAGTTCCAACCCCCCTGCCATGGCAGGGACACCTCCTACTAGACCAAGTTGCTCAAGGTTCCATCCAACCTGGTTTTGAACACTTCCAGGGATGGAGCATCCACAACTTCCTTAAGCAACCTGTTCCAGTGCCTCACCACCCTCAGGGTAAAAAACTTCTTCTTTATATCTAGTCTAAACCTACCCTCTCTCAGCTTCCACCCATTACCCCTCATCCTATCATTACAGTCCCTTGTAAAAAGTCCCTCCCCAGCTTTCTTGTAGGCCCCCTTCAGGTGGAGGAAGACCTCTATGAGGTCTCCCTGGAGTCTTCTCTTTTCCAGGCTGAACAAGCTAACTCTCTCAGCCTGTCCTCATAGGAGAGGTGTTCCAGCCCTCTGACCATCTTGGCAGCCCTCCTCTGGACTCGCTCCAACAGCTTCCTTGTGTTGGGGGCTCCGGAGCTGGACACAGTATTCCAGGTGGGGTCTCACGAGGGCAGAGTAGATGGGCAGAATCACCTCCCTTGACCTGCTGGTCACACATCAAAAGATTGATGCATCCCAGGAGACGGTTGGCTTTCTGGGTTGCAAGGGCACACTGTTGGCTCATGTTGATCTTCTCATCCACCAACACGCCCAAGTCCTTCTCCCCAGGACTGTACTCAATCCACTCATTGCCCAGCCTGTATCTGTGCTTGGGATTGCCTTGACCCAGGTTCAGGACCTTACACTTGGCATCGTTAAACTTCATGAGGTTGGTCTGGGCCCACCTCTCCAGCCTGTCAAGGTCCCTCTGAATGGCATCCCTTCCCTCCAGCGTGTCCACCACACCACACAGCTTGGTGTTGTCGGCAAACTTGCTGAGGGTGCACTCAATGCCACTGTCCATGTCGCTGACAAAGATGTTAAATAGCACTGGTCCCAGTACCAATCCCTGAGGGACACCACTTGTCACCAGTCTCCGCTTAGACATTGAGCCATTGACTGCAACCATTTGAGTCCAACCTTCCAGACAATTCCTTATCCACCAGGTGGTCCATCCATCAAATCCATGTCTTTCCAACTTGGAGACCAGGATGTCAAGCGGGACAGTGTCAAAAGCCTTGCACAAGTCCAAGTAGACTTTCCTTGCACTTTGAACCTTAGACACCATCAAAGTAGTCACTATCTAGAGGTAAAGCTGTGCATTTCTGTCTGTCTGAGCTCTACATTAAATACAGTTCAGTGAAACCCCAAAGGAACAAAAATTCGTAACATTGTTGTAAAACATCCCGGACCAGCTTGGAAGCTACAAAGGCTGAAGGAGAAGATTGAAATGGAGCAAAGGAATGGGCTTATTTGGGAAGCATATAAGAGTGCCTTGGTAAAAAAACAGCGCCAATGCTGCAAAACGTCATCCTCTGAAGACTGTAAGCTGTGAATGAGCAGTAGATGACTTCTTTATTTTCTCATTAAAAATTCCACACACAAGCAAAGTTGCCCTAGTCAGGCAGGTGTTGTTAAGCTGTATTTGCAATAAAAAGGAACTGAGGCAAAGGGCAACAAATCACATAATCATATCTACCCTGCAATGTCTGTAGTGAAATGATACCCCAAATAACCAGAAATTAGTCTTTCAGGTACCAGCTGCTATGTAACCAAAGCAGAGAAATACGTCTGGGCATATTTTCCTGCAACTGGACTGCAGCAACACTATCACGAGCAAGCCACCAGTTGGCACTTGATTTTCTCCCACTTGCTCCTTAATGGCTCTGAATTTCTTGGTCTTCTGCTAACAGGACTATGCCATAAAATCTTGCAGCTCTTGAAACTGGATGGAGGAAAGCCTTTATGCTTCGACTTCTTAAAATCCTTGAATCATCCAGTGACTACATAAGACCACAGGCAACTTGTCATTTTGATTGTTAAATGAAAGGACGGTAATGCATTTTGCAGGGTTTATAGCACTTCCACAGCAGTAGTCTGCAATACTGAACACTGCAGTTCATCTACAGGCATCTTTGTGCAGATATATACAAAAAGTTACCTCATTCTTAAAGATGTTTCCCTGTGACCTTCTCCTGTATATGTCATGTCTCATACCCTCCCCCACTCAAGAGCACTACTGGTGGTCCTGCTATAAGCTGTGCAGATGTTTCTAACACGTTATTGTACCTTTATATTTGCAAGAGCCTTCTTAGAACAGATGTTCTTTCTGTGTGTGTATACCATGCTTCCCACTGCAAACACTTTTACAACACAAACAGCAGATTGCCTTGCTGCTGTTGTCTGGATCAAGAGAGAGTAAATGTCTCATCCTAATGATGTCGGTTTTCTTTCCAGGGTGCTTAATGTCTTCCCTCCCCTTCTCACTGACCCTGCTCACTGCAGGTGTTTTGTCTCTGTTCCTTAGTCTCTCCGTCACTTATCTAAAGGCTCTCCCTAAAAATATCTGCTTCCTGCATCTCCTTTACTGCTTTCACTCTTTTTCAGTCCTTTCTGCTGTGTCCTTCTTCTTTTATAAAAGTTGCTCTGCCTTCTTTAGCTCTGGCTCAATGAGAAGCTAGTTCAATTGATTTAAATGGGAATGCCTTTTATTAAGACTTGATATATATTGAACATAATTCCTACAAATTGTGGAAAAGGCAGCAATAATCCAGCATTGACAGCTCAAAGATGATAGTTCTTTGAGGAGTCAAAGGCATCGCTTGCCTTCACCAAAATAAAAGGAGTTTTGGAAGGTTTGTGTTGGCTACATATTGCAAAACCACGATTTGAACACAACCCTCCCAGCCCTGATTTTTAATCAACAGTCTGACTTGTAAGTGGCATAATTTGTACAAATTCTTGTAAAATTATGACAACATTGTATAGACCTTTGGCCTTATTCACAGTGATTTTCATTACTTTCAGAGGACACTTTGTCTATGACTATTTCTGATTAAAAATTTCCTGTTCCTATGCTTTTAGTTTCTCCTCTTTTTCGTAAGGCATTTGTGAGTAATATAAACAGTAATAATGATATAAATTCCATAGTAATTACAAAAAGTAATGTGTTGGAGCAGGTCCAGAGGAGGGCCTCAAAAATCATCAGAGGGGTGAAACACTTCTGCTATGAAAACAGGCTGAGAGAGTTGGGGTTGTTCAACCTGGCGAAGAGAAGGCTCCAGGAGCACCTTACTGCAGCCTTCCAGTACTTAAAGGGGGCTTATAAGAAAGATGGGGACAAACTTTTTAGCAGGGTCTGTTGCGACAGGACAAGGGGTAATAATTTTAAATTAAAATAGGGTAGATTTAGGCTAGGCATAAGGAAGAAATTTTTTACAATGAGGGTGGTAAGAAGTTGACACAAGTTGCCCAGAGAAGTGGTTGAAGTCCCATCCCTGGAAACACTCAAGGTGAGGTTGGACAGGGTTCTGAACAACCTGATCTAGTTGAAGATGTCCCTGCTCACTGCAGGGGGGTTGAACTAGATGACCTTTAAAAAGTTCCTTCCAACCCAAACTTGTTTACGATTCTGTGAAGAGATAATGGTGTGGAGATATCTGTTGCCACAGCTAGTTTACTCTGGATGCTTGAGTTGGACTGTTTAAGAGGTACCTGAAATATCCTTATGGCAACTTGCGTAGTATAGATGTGACTCCATGCTAAGAGCAGCTTCTTTGAATTTCTTCCAACCTCAAAGTCATGGAAGCTGTCACTCTTGTGCTCTGCAATCTCCTGAAACACAAGCTTCATCATACTCCTAATGTCTATGATAGAAAAATTATCCTTTGCTTCCTTAGCATATTTTCCTCTTTTAAAATTACCCTAGCTCTAGCTTTTCAGTCGACCATGTTGTTCCATTTTGCTCACATTATTTTCCTCTGCATTCTCTCTGCTGTATTTCACTTCCACATAAACATCATTCCACTGAAAAATACTCTTCCACCTCCTTATATTTGTTTCAGTTTTTATACCACAACTTCCCTCTTACTCCTTACAGAGGCAGACTAAATAGCTATTTGGCCTGCTCAGTTCCAACTTCATAGATGCAACATCAGATGGCTGGCAGTCTTTGCAGCTAAGAGCTGTACTTACAAATGCTGGTCATATGGTCTAAAAAAGTTGCTTAAGTCCCACAGAGAGTAAAGTATGATTACAGTCACTTTGGATATAAAATAAATTACAATAATTTGGAGCCACACCTCAAGGTTTCATGAAAAGTTCGGTGATTCCCTCTTTTGTCCTTCTTTAAGCACTGCAAAATTAATAATCAATTTCTGTTAATTTGGAAATCACCTATTTCTGTGTCTGGTAGTCTATGAAACTTCGTACAACTGCTTACAATTACTTTGGAAATTGCAATCTTGACACAAATAAGTTTTTCTCATTTTCAGTCTTTTTTCTTGTTCACAAGTGAAATGTAGCCATTCTTTAAAAGCAGCTATATATCAATGAAGTAGTAATAAAGTCCAGCTGTAAAATTTTTATCTCCGAAATTTTAATAAACCAGTTCTATTACCTCTTATTAATGCATTACAAATACAATCCACGCTACACCCATCTACTTTAAGATTATGACCTTGTAAAATATGCACAGCCATTTAAAAGACCTTGTGTTTAAAAAGACTGGATTATAGTCTTGTCAGGTCTCAGAGTTTTATCATGAATTTTGCAGTTTATTTGATGTTTTTCCTCAAAATTCTGAATACAATGAAAAGGACAAATCTCTGTGCCTACTTCAAAGGTGAGCAAATATTCATAGGGAAAAATTAGAAGGTACGCGTACAAAGATCAAAAATGTGAAAACAGGTTATTGCTTTTCTTTATCTTTTTTTTTTTTTTTTTTTTTAAGATCATACGACTTACAATTTAATTGTTTGAGTTTTGCAGGCAAGATCAACTAATGAGATTATTGGTTTGTAGGTGCTTTGGAGGTTTGTTTGGTTGGTTTTAAAATTGTTGAGGTTTGCAACAATTGCTTATGTAATGTTATTACTGCCTTGTTATAATGCCCTGAAAAAGTTGAACAACTTATTCTAAAGGCAGAATGAATCTGCAGAATACCTCAGAAGAGCTCGTAACACCACTTAACCTGGCACTTCTCTGAACCAAGCATTAGTTAAAAATTATTTTGAAAACAAGCAGTTGGGGAGAGGGTGTGTGAAAATTGAGGAAAAATAGATTTCTACTGCCATCTTCTCTGCATTGTGCCTATCCAGCTCATTGGCATCCACCATGGGCCTGCTCAGTTCCCTTCCAAGTTGTCCTGTGATGGCTGCTGCACTGAAGAGCAACACGAGTGCAGCTCTGCAATTACTGCATACCTTGATCATGGCTTGAGATGGTTCTCCATACTGATATTATCAACATAAATATGGGTTCCTGAAGTTGGGTTTGAACCCCAAGCCCTGAATTAAGATTGACTTATGGGTGGTTCCCATGGTCCTTCAAAAGGAGGGGATGAGTTTGCCTTTTGGCTTTCCTCCAAGGTGCTGTCAACCTTGCAGGGAAAGCCCTTGGGTAAACAAGTGCCAGGTGTCCCACATCATGTAAACAAGTGCCAGGTGTCCAACTTTGGGGATAAAAGCTGGGACTACTTGCAGGGAGGAGTGGAGTGTCTATCTGTGAGGTGGACGCACTTTGCAGAGTTCCCCTGTTGGGGAAGGGCCTCTCGACTCTCCCTGCAACTGGGCCCCGGTCAGGTTTGGCACTTACAAACACGGGCTTCGTGGGAACTATGTGGCTGCCTCTGTCCTATGTTATCAGCCTCTTGGCTTGGTTGTCTCCCATCTCTTCTATGGGAGACTTTGTTGCTTTGTTTATTCCACTGGTTGTTGGTCGTGCTGCGTCAGTCCTGGGGTCGTTGAGGTTGATGTCTATTATGTGTGATCTGATTGACTTGTTTGTACCCTCAGCAATCACCCATGTACTGATCCTTTTGTGTACAACAGAATCTGGCTACTAGTTTGTTCTACTGTTGGCTGTGTCCTTTGTACTAGGTCTAATGATTGGCAGAACAGTTCCCCACCATGTAAGGCAGTTCTACTGAGTTAAACTCATAATTGATAATCTTTTAATGTGAAAATTAGTCTTTAGCAAACAAGAAATAGTTGCTAGGTTTAGGTAAATACAATGATGTTGCATGAGAGGGTGATCATGTTATTGTTAGCATTTAGCTATTTTTCTGAATACTCAGATCTTCCCACTGGTTACAATTAAAGAGTAAAAAAGTAATTGTCGTCAATCTTTTTCTCCCCATGAAGAAAATAAATAATTGGATGTCACAAGTTTGATAGTTTATAGTATTCATATTTAAACAATACTTGTATTTCACTGAATATAAAGGAATCCCCACCCAACTCAAAGATAACCTAGAGTTGCCAAGACGCTGCTGATGTCACCAATGTTACAGAGATTTCTACCACTTCTTCAGAAAAAGATGCTTTTCTGGAAGTATGCTAAGGAAAGTGCACAAAACCTCACATTTTCTTATCCAGTGCTTCTTCTGAGCCATCCTCATCCACCATCTCAGTTCTTTCAAACAGAAGAGAATAAGCCTCATCTCTTCTGTATAGCACTTCCTCTACTACCCCAGATTTCCCAGCTCCTGTTTCACTAAGAGGTGAGTGTTCTCATATTTTTCAGAATGAGGACAGTAGCTCAAATTACATTTGCCATCTGCTACATCCACACAAAACTGGAGAAAATCATTTACTTATATGGGATGAAATTGTATTTACCCGAACAAAATAAGAGCAGGATCTACTACATATCAAGAGCTTCAATCTGATGAAATATTGTAATGGAATTACAGAATTGGAAATATTTCCCCATTATGATCAGAATTTAGGGCACCAGTATTCAGAAATTAAAGTTATGAAGTGACACCACAAGCCACATGAAATCTCACAACTTAGTCCCCAGCTTTCAATCATACTATGTGAAGATAATACATATATTGATATACTAGTGCAAGAAAGTACAGTGTACTTCCAGTACCACTGTGCTTAAGTTGCTTCCTAATTTAGTAGAATTTAGGCTTCAGGAATGGAAGAGAAACTGCAAGTAACTACCCAGGAAACTGCTTTATCTGGATGAAGTTTTTTTTCTTTGTTTTTTTTCTTTTTTTTTTTTTTTTTTTTTTTTTATAAGTGGAGCAGCTGCTTAAAGCAAAAATGCTACAAAACTCATTAGCCATAGTGAAATTAAATTAGTGCTCTCTAGATAATCCTAAATTATTATCCACAAATCTTTATACAACAGTGCTCCACATCTCTTTTGTATTATTTCTGCCCGTGGACTGCTAGTTGGTGCCTTTTACAAAGTCCATAGCTGAATCACTGAATGAGCACGATTTCTGCAATAAAAGACTGGGATGATTTTTCCCACAAACACCCCCAGCTGCAGGAAATACTTCTTTTTGTAGTCCTCTGCTAAAACAGGAGACCAAACTCTCAAATGTCTCCTATTCCATCCAGTTATTTAGATCTGCATGGAAAGGCTCCAGTCCTTGCCTATGGTCAAGGAATTCAGAGCACAGCTTAACAGGGAAACTCTTGAGATAGCCCTCAGGCACATTTTTGAGCAACCCAGTTGCAGGGGTCCAAATGACACGCAGAGCAGAAATGTCAGTCGTGGCTCAGTAGAGTACTGGGAAGCCTTGCTCCTGCTCCCTTTTCTAATATGGCAGACACTAGTAAAATTTAAGGGTCTTTTTAGGAAGCCAGACCAATGAATAATTCCCCCTCTTGCCCTCCAGTTCTCCAAGACCTCTGGCATGTCCATGACAGTGATGCAGAACTGAAGATTCTAGCACTTTGACCAATAAGTTGCAGGAGGATCATTACATCCTCCTCAATACATGGGAGAACTGTGAGAAGGTATTGGAAAACTTGCGTAATTTCATGCGTTGTCCTCATTCCTTCCTGTAGAGTGGGCCAGCTACAACATTGCATGATGGCAACATCTGAGCCATAGTGTGACTCTGTAATTTCAGTTATAAAGAGTTTTCAGAGTTGGACTGGATGGTCTCTGGAGGTCCCTTCCAACTCCCCTGCTTAAAAGCAGGATCCCCTAGAGCCCATAGTGAGGCAGCTTGCTCAGTCAGAAGACCTGCAACACTTCCAAGCTAGATGCTTCCTATGTGATTAGGGAGACAACGGGAGACAACACTCGAGTTAGAGCTTGCAATTAAGTCTGCTGTACAGTTGCACTCCCAAATTCTTTCCCTCACTTTCACAACTCTGTTATTCAGACTTGCGTAGACAGCCAATCCACATTTTCTCAATCATGGTGTTTTCATTTTAATTTAAATATGGCTTTTCATAAGAAGTCCTTTGGATTCATTTTATACTGTTTGAACAAAAAGCTGAGGGAAAATTTTGGTTTTCAAGAAACTGAGTTAGGAAACCCAATATAGTTCTAGTCTAGCAATAGTTGAGTGCCTAAAGGCAGCTTCACAAAGAATCATCTGATTAATTCAGAACCAATCTGGACAGCTTTCAGAGAATGTACACTGAACTATCCTCAGCCATGGGAAGAAAAAAGAGAAAGGATGCTTTTTTAATTAATTAGAGAATCTTCTATCAAAAAAATTTCCCTTTGTAAAATTATGATTAAACAAAACAAAAATAGCCTATGAAGGGGAAAAAGTTAGTTTTGAAAAAATCTCAGTAATGATTACTTTAAAATATTTTCAAATTTTCTTTCTTTTTTTTTTATTTATTTTAGCTGGGATCAGGTCAGGAAAAACTTCTCATAACTCTTACTTGCCACTGCCAGCTCAGGGCTGTCAGGTCCCAAGAAACACACAGCAAAAATAACAATAAAAATACAGAAGTTTCTTCGAAAGCAACTTTTGCATCTCTTTTGCTACACTTCATCATTGTGATGAGTAAAGCACTCTCCTACTATCAAACATCTACATTAATTGACTGATAAAGACCACTTGCATCCACAAAGGTGGCAACAGATGAGGTAATAGCAGCACAAGGTTCCAGGCACCTGTTGCTCAAAGATCAACCATTCACCACTGTTAGCAACCAAATCATAGGTTAGATGAATGCCTCCATGAAGTAGAGACACTAAAACAAATATTAGAGAAGTGTTTCCTAGAGACATTCTTAGGTAAGATCTTGACGAGTTTCTTTTTGAAGTTTCTCTGCAAAAAAAAATAAAAAGAAGGAAGACGTTGACCCCTCTCTACTCATTGAGAATCATTGCTTCTGAAACAGTACTGAACCATCTGTGGCAGGTAGCATTCCTGGAGTTTATCATCATAATGCTGAAGAACATATTTTAGTCCAGATTGCACCAAGCCAAGATGGCAGATTGTTTTATAGTTTCCCTGTGAAAGTGCCCGTGTGCATATTCCCTGCTTTTTCCTCACTTTCAGACCACAAAAGCTATGCTGTATGCTATAATATGAATAAACTTGGTACATCACCAGAAACCCATAGTTCCCGATCTTTGTTTCAGGTGCAACATGTTGCCCACAAGACTTTCTGATAGTGCTTGTGGATATAGTAAATTAAAAACTTAAAACCAAAGCCAACAGAGAGAGCAAACCTGTCCACAAAATGCAAGATGCTCAGTATTGTTCCTCCTGGGACCACTGTTCTAGAGTAATGTGCAAATACTCTCAGCAAATCATAGCTTAAATATCAGTTTGTTTGCCAAGCGATTCTCCCGACTCCCTGCTCACAGCCATGAGAAAACATTTTATTTATTAATTATTATTTGTAATTTGGGAAAACAAATGGCTGTATTCCCAGTCAGTCAACTCTCCTATCCACATATTTGCATTCCAGGAATGCAGGCTTTACCACTAGCTTAGAGAGGCATTTTTTTCCCTGGGATCCCTCAATAAAACATTAGTAGCACATTACTGCTTAGCAGGTGCATGGGCCCCATAGCCAAATGTTACTTGTTAACTGTGGTGTGACATTATACGACCATAAATGTCTAAGTATTAATCACATGTTTTGACTTGTGTCCAAAATGTTATTTATGTCCCTGATTTCTAAGACTGTATGTTAAACTAACAAGGAAGACCAAAAGAATTCAGTTTGCTCAGGCAGCCAAATCCCTCTCTGCCAGGAAGTGGATGTAGCTGTAAGCAGACAGAGAAGTCCTGGAGCAGCAACAGGAATCCACCACGTTAGCAGTGTGGGAGGGAAGGGAAACAGAAGCCATCTTTGAAAAATTCAGTTAAATTCCTTCCCATACCAAGAGAAGAAGTATAAGGACAGTTCATAGCAGGGTCCTGAGGATGAGAAAAACACAAGCAAACAACCCTCCCAGCCCCAATCTCCTTTTAAGTAAAAGGACAGAGGTGTTCCCTCTAGAAGTGAAGGTTTTCTATTTTATTCAAGACTGAGTTTATTGGCAATATAGCTGTCTGTTGGTACTTATATGCTAATTGATATAGGATGCCAAGAGGGTACAGAGCATAGGCTGGCAGAAGGTCTGTAGTCCAGTTTCACTAAGTCTTTCTGCAGGGCCATTTATTTTACTAAAGCCAACCTGTGTTGCCATGGGTGTTGACTCTAGAAATTTTGTTGTCATTGTTTTACAGTCTGATAAAGTGGTGACCTCTTGACACTTCTGAGACACTTAACTATGTTGATGAAAACACATAATACGGATCATGCTTCAAGCACAGCACCTCACATGGAACACGTACATATGTTAGAAGAGCATTAAGCAAAGATGCAGAAAAGGCAAAAGGGAAAGCCCATAGAAGGATATTGGCTTTCCAAGCAACTGTGATCTGGTTGTCTTCTCTAACCTTAGGAGGAAGTCCCATATGATCTGGTCTGTAGCAAATCAAGAGAGGGAAAAGCACAAAATTCCATCCCAGAAGATATATCTGAGACAATGGACTTTGAAACACCTGCAACAGAATGAAAGCACATCCAGTCTCTCATAGAAATAGCCAACAACTGAACTCCATCTCACTCCATAAAGTCTCCTAACTTTCCAAAGGTGTCACTGTGCCACTATGTCCCTCATCTTTCTCTGGCATGTAGAATCCTATTTACTGGTACCTGTTCTACTGCCACCTTACATCACAACAACATGCCTAGCTTTCTTACACAAGGCAGGAACACTGTTGCTGGCCTGAGGAGTTACCCAGGAGAAGTCATAACATACACAAGATGTATTATATCCTTCAGCCTTGACTTCCAACTCCCTCCCCATGACATTCACTTTCTCCCATAATTTCCGTGTCCAGTTAAGTAAATCACAATAATTAATTATGGTCTATGAAATTTTTTGTCTGTGACCTCCCTTTCGTGTATGTGTTGCTTCCTATTAGCTAATGCCACACAATTAATTTCTTCTCAATATTCCTTCTGTGCTCAACAAGCAGTCATAGTTGTGGCCAACCCAACTTTTCAATGTAAACCTTCCTGCTCTTACATGGGAATGAAATCACTACAGATCTATTATTTCTCGGAACAGGATATTTCATTTGCATAAAATATTCTGCTCTTGACACTGTGCCAGGAAGAAACACCTAAAGTCCATTCTTCATTGCACTCTTGCTGTGGCCTTAGGAACAGAAGGAAACACCATGTTAGACTCACACCGCTTACTCCCGAGCTCTTCACTTCTTAATCCCATCTCTGATTTACACACCCATGACTCTTTGAGAGCCCTGTCAACGCAGGGACCAAGATAATGAACAAAAGGGAATTTCTTACATGATGTAATTTCACATTAAACAGGATGGTTCACAGATTGTAATAGAAGGTCAACAGCAGATATTATAACCCTAAATTGGTTGGGAAAAAATGGTTATTTGAATCAAAACTTAAATAAAGGTCTATAAGAGCCAAAGTAGCTAGCTGAGGGGAAGTGTCTCCCTGTATGTCAGTGATATACCTGGTCTAATAACCTCAAAGGAATACAGATCCCAGCCTTGTTCATTTTCACAACATTGGGATTTACTGGCAGGGAATGGCACTAACACTGTCTTCAAACATACAATCTCTTTTTACTTTTAAGTTGGATGGCTATATTCCAAAGTAAAAAGTTATCTGAATTTCATTAGTCCAATGGGAATGCAGGAAATGTACATTTTGGAGACAGATCAACCTGTTAAGCAAGCAAAGGAGACGAAGAAGAAATTAATTAATTGAATGGATTCACGAGTCCCTCATTTGTTATTAATAAAGCACTGAAGAAGAAAGTGTTGATGAGACACAGTCGTTCACCTTGAATCAGCAGGCAAAAGGAAAATTCACCCCACTGCAGACAGCTATCAAGGCCGTATGCACACCTTTATGTATTGTTATGGATGTTATAATAAATGGTAGACTCAACATCATGTATGTGTACATTGCCTAGTGATGAGTTTCTCCCTAAAAAAAGTGAGGCAGATTTGAAAGGAGAAGAGAGATGATTTAACACTATGTATACCATGTAGTCTCTAACCGACTTCTAGTTATTCCCAAAGATAACCAGCCCCATAAAGAGTTTTAAGTCATTCTTAACACTGTCTTCATATGCTTCAAAGACAATAGGTCTTTATTTCTATATTTCTCCATATTACAGAGCTATATGCATCTTGGAATATTGCACAATTACATATGCACACTACCTTCTGCTTTCACAGCCAGAAGTGCCCTGTGGTAGTGACAACCACAATGTTAGGCTTCCCTTTTTCAGAAGTTAAATGTCTTGAGTCAGCTCTTAGTTCTCCTTTTTATGTTCTTTGTCCTTCATAGATATATTCTGTTATTTATAGCACTCTGGCTGTTGGTTTTTTATTACCAAAATGAATTTGATTTTAGCCATTGTATAGTGTAGTCAAAGCCTGTTCCTACACAACTGTGTCCAACTGCAATATCTGCTGCAGTCCGTTCTCTGAAAAAAAAAACCAAAAAAAAAAACAAACAAAAAATAACAACAACAACACAAAACCAGAAGTTTTAATTTACTGTTTTGCTAAAAAGTACTTTGGTTACTTGAAACTGCTAAATGGGTGAAATCCACTCTTGAACACAAGGCCAGTGCTTAAGATCATTTTTAGGATGTAAGTGCAATTGAAGTGGTTGCATGGGACTGGTGCTAGTACTCTGCACAGGAGAGAAGCTGACCATGTGCGAGCACTTCAGGAAATCACACCAGATTCTGATTTTCCCCCAGCTTTCAGCAACTGAGCTAATAATTCCGCCAGGCTCTCACAGTTTGCTACAGCTCAGGACTGCTGTGCTTTGTCTAAGTAATCACAGAACATTAAAAAATACTTTGGTTATGGTTGAAGTTCAAGTAATCAAATATATCTCCTAATAATTTTAGGGTCATGATTGTTCAAAAGGAAACAAACCCTCAAAGCAGTTTCAGAGAAAGCAAAGAAGGGGTAGATTCGTCTAATCCACTTCTTCTAAAGTTTTAAAGACCACTCTGCTTCTTGCCTTTGCTTGAAACCAGATCTCCCAAATATTCCCACAATGACATGTGCTGTGACTGGTTAGGACCAAGCCTGCAAGTTTAGAAAAGTACTTTTTTTTCCTCTGTAAGTCCTGACAGTATTAAGTTACAAAAGGTAGAAAAAAAAAGGAGGAGGAATATTTTATTTTTTTTCCCAGCACGGAAAAATCTCAGAAGCTTCATTGTATCTATTTACTGCTTTATTCCTGAAATTCTAAAATATTGGCAGATTTAAAGTAGGGCCAGATAGTATTGGAAGAGATCCTGAATAGTCAGTACTGGTTTAGTGAGATCAGTCAGGCCACAAAGCCTTGCCAGAGTCACTCCTCCCTCAGAAATTTTTGAATCTATATTTAGACATCCTTGATCTGGCCGCAGGAGACGTGATAGGGCTGACAGCAAGGGAAGAGGGGCAAGGAGGAAATTGGGGCTTCCAACAGAAGGGGGGGTGGGACAGTACTTCTAGAAAATCTGGGCTCTTTGGACATAATTGTCTGGCAGTGTGTAGGTATTACTAAAACCCAGGATTATTTCCAACACTACATCATCATATCCACTACTGCTGCCTGCCAGTGTGTTAGTAGTAAATCTGAAAAGCCAGGAAAATAAGTGGAGCCTGTCTGCCTGCAATGAGGGTCTGGCCTCCACTCTGCAGCAGTCAATGCCTTTCTTGGAGAATTAAACTATCTGCTAAATATCTAAAATATTCCTGGGAGAATAAATGCTCTTTGCTTAATTTCTGGGGGTGGAAGGTGGGAGAAGGCTGGGATTTGAAGAGGATAACAGAGGTATAAATGGAAGGTGGAGAACTCCTGGAAACAAAAGGCAAGGTTGGCATTGTTATACCAGCTTCACCAGCAGCCAGTCCCAATCTGGCAGTGGTGCACACTTTGTGCTTCTCTTGCTTCTCTGGCATAATAAAACTGCTATAGACTTGGGAGAAACTCTTTCCACTTGATTCTCTCTGGGACAGTCACGCACCACATTCAGTCCTCAGGAGTAGGAAAACCAGTTCTCCTCACCCAGCCCTAGAATGAACTGCTTGTAGAAAGGCTACTCAAGAAGGGGATGAAGCAGCACAGAAATATCAAGTCTGATTGGGTTTTGGTAAAGGAGAGAAAGCAAAGCTCAGACAGAAGGCAAGCCTATAGGCTTGTGAGTTCAGACAGGAGATCCACCAGTTTCTTAAGTTGTTTGTGAGCAAACAATTTCCTGATTTTTAACAAGAGGCATTTTGACATCTGATCACAAGTTCTTTCTTGCGTAGCATAACGAGTGGAAAAACAGAGCAGGACAAACTTAACCCAAAGTGTGCCTGCTCTTGTCATTTCAGATGACCCTTCAGGATAAGATGCTAATTCCATGTTGGAAAGAAGTTCACTCTTGATGTCCCTTTTTTTTTTTAAGCAATCTTTACACTTCTGTTTTCCACCTGAGGCTAAAATTTGGAGTCCCAAATTACAACAAAGTACAATTACTGTATATAGCACAACCAATCCATATGGAAAGAGGTATTCTTTAAGACATAAATCCTTATACATCTTAGTATCTACTAACATGCAGTGGACGTAAATCATCACTATGACCAGACAGACAGGAAGTTCATTAGAGCCCTGTTGGGGGTTTTTCTACGGGGCAAGTGGGGCCATATTATGCCATCTGCCATCAGTTTTAATCACAGTTTCCCGTTGATCCTGGTGGGGAGTTTTGCTTTAAAATCAATGTCACACTACTGTCCTTGCATAGTGCAATTGGAAGCATTAAGATAGGTACTGATCAGTGTTGTGAATTGGACACCAGCTGTTATTGTCGAAACCATGGCACAACAACAAACTCTATAACATACTAGCTGTAGGTGCTGGTAACTGCAGGTGTCACACTGCCCATCCAAGTAGTTACCTTCCTAGAACTCAGTTAACGAGAGGCTTATCTTCTCAAATCATCCATCTGTAGTGTACTCATTTTGACTAGGATGAAGTCAATTTTCTTCACAGCCTGAATAGTGCAGTTTTGGATTTGTGCTTAAAACAGTGTTGATAATACACAGATGTTTTAATTATTGCTGATCAGCCCTTACACAGTGTCAAAGCCTACTCTGCATCTCACACTATCCTATACCAGTGAGCAGGCTGCTGGGAGTGCACAAGAAGTTGGGAGGGACACAGCCAAGAGGGCTGACCAAAGGGATATCCCATACCATACGGCATCATGCTCAGCCCTAAAAGTTGGGATGGAACTTTGCCAGGGCTGCCATGATCCAGGGACTGGATCAGTTGGTTGGTGGAGAGTAATTGTGACTGATTTTGAACCATTTAAAAAAAAAAAAAAAAAAAAAACCAACCAAAATTAGTGTCTTTATCTCAGCCCATGGGTTTTCTTTTACCCTTCTGATTCTCTTCCCCATCCAACTGGTGGGAGGGAGCAAGCAGCTGTTCAGGGCTGAGCTGCCCACTGGGGTTATTCCACAACACATGACTAGGTCTGACACGTTCCATGGGGCTGACCAGAACAGCCCCAAGGGAGCCCACTGTGGCAAGGACCATCGACTTCACTCTAGCAGATTCCTTACGATATTATCCTCAGTATTCAGACTAGGATGTTCTTCCAGAAGCCTATGACCTCTCCTTCAGTTTCCAGACTGAATTTGTTCCCATTCATTTTCATTTGTTTGCACACCAAAATCATCCTTCAACTCAAATGACTTTTCTGCCACATTGGTGCTTCTCCACCCACACACAAGAGAGAATTTCGTTTCTTGATCTATATTTGAAGGCCAAACAAGCCAAGCTCTTCTAGCTATTTTATGTGTGTTGCATGCTTCTGATCATTCTGGCAGCCATCCCCTGAATTTATATTCACTTTCTTAAACATGGGAGACCACAAGACTCTGGATGAAGTTATCTGCCTACATACTCCTATGAAGGCTAATAGAATTATGCACAAAGGAATTTTTACTATACTAAAAATCATAGTACTAAAGAGCAGTTCTGCTACATCTCTTCTTCTCAGTATGGCTGATTTATTTTTATTTCTATGTGAATGATGTCAGGCATATGAAAAAAAAGTAGGTGACTGAAACCTAGAACTATAAGGAAGATTTTTAATAAGTATTTTGCTTTTTATAATTGCAGTGGTTAATAACTAACAGTTATACTTCTTCACAGAAAAAAGTTATTCGAATAAGCTTAAAATAGAACTTTCCACCGAGAACATATTAGTCACAGAACAGAGCAGGATTCTTGGGAATTTTGCAAGTCATCAGAGATGAGATTCCCAGGAAAGCTACAAGATAAATGGCTTGCAGAGAACAAGAACTTCATGCCTGTGCCACACAGTTGAAGCCTAATGAAGCTCTTTTGAGGGGCCTGTGTGAACACACCTAAAGATAAGTCACATTTTCAAAGAAAAACACTAACACAACTCATAAATACAAGGACACTTTTTTCAGCCCCTTAACATATCATACTACCACTTACTAGTATGTAACCATAAGAACTGTGCAGGAAACTCCTCCTCTCTTACAAAAATTCATATTTGCAGAATGTTTTAGCTTCACTATAAGAACAAAACCAAGAACATCTGAAGTTCTGTATTTAAAAAAAAAAGCAAACAAAACCCCCAAACAAGACCAAATAGAACCCCTCCACCCACTCACCAGTTCTCAGCGGGACCATTCACCCAAGAGGTGACTGAGATGGCTCTAACCCATATTCTCTCTTACCATCCTGCAGGAGCAAGGAACTGCTGCCCATCTTCTCACAGCACCTTCTCAACAATCACATCCCTCCAGAACTGAACATTGTAGGCTAAGGCTGTCCTCGGAGTCAGAGAAGGTGATTAAATCCTGATTTCACTCAGCCAGAGCAGTGACTTAATTAAGATCTCTCAGTTCACAGGTGTAGCCTATCAACACCAGACCACGGGGCTCCTGGGGGCATTACTTGCTCTAAAATGAAGTTCTGAAGCCAGCAGGTTTTTTCCTAACACCATCCTCTTGAAATGGCTATACTTTCTGCCTCAAAAGTGTATTTTCAATGAAAAGGCATTTTTAAATGAAAGTATTTTTATTGAAAGAGTTCCTGTTTAGCTTTGATGAGCATGCTTAACCATGTAGGGTGCCCCCCTGTATAGAAGAAGCTAAATGACCAATACATTTCATGCCTACAAACTGAAATGAAGTTTCCAGCTACTTTTTACTCTACTCATTCATTCCTTGCTGGCCTTCTCCAGCAGATCTACAAAAGTCACTGGCTTTAGCAAAACCCAGGGAAACTCTCACAGTTCTCAGTGCCAGATTTCACTACCTTAACTCAAGTTGACAGACCCTTGCTCTAGACAAAGTCCTGTTGTTTTTAAAGTCTGGGCTCCCTCTGCTACCCCTCTTCATGTGGGACAGCCCTGGATCTCTTCCAGCTGGCCAGTTTTCCTGTCTGGTTTATACAAGAGGAGAGACTATGGCCTTGCGTGCTCCTTTCTCCATTTGAGGATCCTTTTTTTCCCAAAACCAATTCTGCCTGGCACTCATATAAGCTACATAATGTTGCAGTTGCCCTGAGAAGCCCTGGCCACCACAACTGTCTTTATTTTCTGTTTGTGGCTATTGTCACAAATATTATTCTTAAACCCTCATTTATTTCTGCAGTCCACAAACTTGATGATAGCACTAACACTGCCATCCTTTCCAGCTTAATATATTTTCAGCCTGAACAGTTTCTCTGTAGAAAAAAAAGTAGTAGGCTTGATGCCTACTACTAATGCTTAGGGGTTAAGACTTTGTGGCAAACACCTGCCAAGTCAGCTCCCAGTGCTACTTACATAAATATGCTTTTGTTCTTAGAATACGTTACACCAGGTTTCATAAAAGCACCCGTGTACAGCTATAAAAGATTTAAAAGATAAAAATAATAACCTAGGAGTCATTTAAAGTTAGGATCAGCAAATTTCAAGGAAGGGATCAACCAACTTTGGTAATTTAACAACTGTTTAAAATACATTAGCAATATCTGGTTTAATCTTATTGTAATTTATAAGCTATAAGGTTTTGTAAGAAAAAAGTCTCAGTAATATAGGAAGATGGGAAATTAAGTAAAAGCCTACAAGTGAGTTTTTTAAAGAAAAAGCCTATCATTCTACAGAATTGCTAAAGTCACATGAACATACACATAAACAAATAAATGAGTATGCAAAATTATGTATAAAAGCATTTAAAATAATTGTGGAGGGGTGGTTTGAAAAGGAGCAGATAAATTTAATTTGTCCCTTCCTTTTCTGTTCTGTGCAGCAGTATTAACAAAGAGCGGGTACTCAGAATTAGCCCATAGACATTTTTCATGCTTGAAGATAAACCAGGTAAGCACCTAGTATCCCTAGTCAAGGAAGACATGTAAGGAAGTGATTCATTGTATGCATACCTAATGTCTACTTGTATATGTACCTCATTATGTTTTGTCTGGAGGTTCAGCGCTTCTTTCAGCCTTTCTCATAGGCTCTACTGCTGCAAAGAGGTTGGTGCATGCAATACTGTCTCTGCAAGAAGCCAAAGTGAGAGGTGTTCAGCTTCCTGTCCAAACTTCAGCAGAACCAGCAGTTTAGTGAAGCCGAAACTGCTTAACATAGAAAATACACTGTAAGGAAGCTTCTGAAAACAAAGGTGGCCATACACCAAGTGTCCTCCACTGAGGTGAATTGTCAAGATGCCTGGGCCACTTAAAAGCCAAAGCTCTCATCAGAAAAGTGATTCAGGACATGTCTATCTGCACAACAGAGAGCAGAGTTGGCCTTTGCTCTAGGAAGGACTCATCTGAATCAGCACCTAGGAGGAGAAAAGCCATATGAGACTAGACTGAAACCTGAGAAGAAGACTTGGGTAGCTCTGACAGGCATTACGCTGTCACATGCTGCAGGGTGCCATAGGGCCAGGTGTGACCAACAGGACCTGGGCAAACCCCTGTGCCCCGGATCTGCTACACAGCACAGGTTTCTCTTGGCATCTTGTTTCCA
Source organism: Podargus strigoides (assembly GCA_028020825.1). Classification (NCBI taxonomy): domain Eukaryota; kingdom Metazoa; phylum Chordata; class Aves; order Caprimulgiformes; family Podargidae; genus Podargus; species Podargus strigoides. The sequence continues at coordinate 61,174,455 of CM051620.1, forward strand.
GAGGCAACCAATGTGATGTGGACCCATCAGCATGACTTCTGCTTTGAAAAGTGATTTCATAGATGGGCATACATTTTTGTTATTCCTCTTCAAAAGTTTTCAGTTTATAAAAAGAAAAAATGGCCTCTTTGCACTGGAATCAAACTAGGATAAGCTGTTTTAAGGAGGATTGTTATGCACTGGAAGGGTTTAATTAGTGTATTTCTCTTGCTTCTTCCCCACTCATCGCAATAAAACTAATTGAAATCTCAAGTATGTAAAATACTCATGGCAGAAATCATGCTCTTCAGTTTCAAATTCTGTTTTAAAAGCACTTGCCATTCTTGGAGGGCTTTATTTTACAAATAATGTTGAAGCTAAATCTATTCTTTCAATACAGTGTTTATGATTCAGGTAATCAAATAGAACTCTAAGCATCGGAAACCATGAAATCTAGACCTGCTTTTGCTGTGTGACTTTGAATAATTATTTTTTATATTCTCTGAGTTCCTTCCATATTTTACCCTTCATCCATTTAGACAAAGTTCTTTAAGGTAGGGAGACTTTCTCCACCTTATTGTCCCAGTCTTGGCTGTGGTTGCCAAGTCTTACCACAACACAAGAAGTTAATTTATATTCTGTGGGTAATAACAACATCAAGCAAGTTAATTCAAAACTGGTATTATACAAATGGTCTTGAGGCTGCACAAGAGGAATATCAATATTATTAAAGGAAGGACTTGTATTATATGTTTCCCATTTAAAAAAATCCTTCACAGAATTCTGCTGAGCTCTAGTGCTGCAGTAGTATAAAATATCTTTCCTTCACTTTAAAAAAAAAAATTAAACAAAGAGGCAGTAGTGAAACTATGCTATTACAAAGTCACACAATGTCAATAAGAATAGAAGGTAGTAAAGAAAGTAACATAGGGTACAAAACTAGTAGAGCACATTTCACATTTTTTAAATATACAGATTTACAAGGGAATATAATATTCATGAAAGGAGGATATTAATAGCTTTGGCTTTTGTAGTACTCAGACTGCTGAGAACATCTCAGGATTGGCCCCTGGAGTTCATGAAGACACGTAACAAGTTGCCTGACACAGATCTGCCAGTGTACTTCAAACCTGATCTGAAAAACCCTTGCAGTTTTTGTCCTAAATCTCTCTGGAGTGGAGTCTGCCAATTGTACCAGACTGCAAGGTAGTTTAATGATGTGGACAATTGGGCATTTTATTTCTCCTGTGCTCATCTGGGAAAATTTGGAAACCATACATTGTAGTACCTTTCAGTGTTCCTGTGAACTGAATGGGGAGCTTTCCAAAGTGCACAGTAAGTTGCCAGAGGTTCAGCAACAAGACAAAACCTTGTAGCTTGTTATTAATAGTTCATCCATACATATAACAGAAATGACCCTTTATAAACACATTTGGAAAGTCAGGAATATTGCTTTTCTTTGAGATATTTAGAATGCCATTATAGAAATAAAATCTTCACCAGATGTATTCATAGACTGGAAAGACTACAAATTTAAGAATGGCCTTAGTTTAGCTCATGATCTTGAAGTCTCTCAATTAGAATATAGGAGAGATGTTTTAAAAACAAACTGAAATCCATCCATCCCTGCCTTGCATCCACTGTCTTCTACATGTGCCCATATATCACAAAGTATCCTTTCCCAAACTTAGTAGTTTATAAGTTAGACAAGACGTGGAGAAAGGCAGACTCCAAATGGACTCCTATAGCTTTTATAAATAGTCTTTTATAAAAGACAAGATCTCACGAACTGAAAAGAGGGTATTGTCTATTTCTGAGCACAGTTTTCTGGTCAATACCGTTTTACATGCTGCCTTCTCATAACAGATACTCCTCTCACCAAAGAATCATTCCAAATATTGCTTGGTTTTACACTTTGCAAATTATTTTGTGATTCTTTCTCTCTGTTGTAAGGGGAGCTGTCCCTAATCCTTTTTGTAGTTAACAGTCACATTTCCCATTAAAAGCAATCTTTTCTAAAGAACTTATTCATAGGACAAATAAGCACCAGGTGGTTCAGATCTGTCCTCACAATCTGGAAGATCTCTGCTCTTCATAACAGTGAGAACTTTTTCATTGGCAGTCTTCTCATGTCCAAATACACCCATGCGGGCAGGTAATAGGAAATAGAACTCACTCATTCAGACTTTAAGTATTCTATTTGCTTAAGCCATATTTCTTAAAATGTAATGTTAAGTTAGTGTTATTTTATGGATGGTAACTAGGAATTACATAGTTGTTCTTGTTCTGCTCTCTGTTCTGGCTCTTCCGCATACTAGGGAATATACTGTCCTGGCAGGAAGATGGATTCAGAGATTCAGTAACATTTTCCAATTCATATCTTGCTTGAGTTCATACATATACAATTAATTTTTAGTGTATATAAATTTCATCTATCTTAATATTTTTAAGATGCCCAGATGTTGCCACTGTAACTTCCTCTCTTTATTTAACCAGTGACTTACATTGATAACTGTGCTTTAAATGTCATCTTGGTGCTACCATACTGTCAGCCACACCACTGATGTGTTGCACTGCTTTACCTGCTCACTCCAGGAAGCAGAAAGGCTGCAAGAAGACCAGCTCTGAACATAAGCACAACACACATGTACTGGGTGCACGTTACTGAAGCATCAGTGAGCCACACAATTTTCCTAAACCAAACCCCTTAAAGACAACCATGCTGCTTCTGCAGCTCTAACCAAGAAGAGTAGAGGGAGTCAGACAGCAGCTGCTAGCGGGGCAGGGAATGCTCCCCTTCTAGGTGCAAATGCCACCTCCACTGCTGCATACCTCTTGCCATCAGTGAGGGAACTGAGTGTCCAGGACCTCCCCCATATGCATGCATACCTGCATGCACATGCACTTCTTCTTGGGTCTCTCTCTTTACTCCATTTTTCCTCCTCTCTAGCCCATAGTTCCTCATCACTGGAACAGGAACATTTTTGTTTCGCTTAGAAGCTTTGATTGGTATGTGCATGAAAACCCCTGTTTTGCAAATCAAAGTTAGAAAACTCATTTTGCCATTAGTTCTGTTGCTCTCCTTGAGACCACCACTACAAAGGACTGGGAAAAGTGTGGAGGGATTCATATATGATAATGCTGACATTCAGCTCTATGACTGAACTGTCTAAAGACAATCTCCAAACACTACTCCAATGATTAATCATCTGTACATTCACACAGAAATATTTGATGTACTGCTCTACTCACCAAAGCCTTTTATTGTGTAGTCAAAGGTTATTTGGAATTTATCCACCCCCACCAAGCAGGAGCTCACTATTATTAAACAAAATTCAACCTGGAGGTCAGTGAGTCTATGGAAAGGATAAGGAGTGTTTTGATTCAAAAAAATACTGAAAAGTAGGTTTGGGACATAGATTTTGTGAAGATTTTATCAGACTTTTAAAATAGTCCCACATAGTCACAAGCATTCAGTACATCTGTAGTCCAGAAGGGTCACAAGAGAATCTGTTCCTCCTGTCTCTATACAGCACACATCTTAATGCGTTATAAAACATCTGAAAAAGGCCAGGAGTCATGGTTATAAATTGCCATGGGAATGTTGCCATTATGATGGATTCCTATGATAGCATGAAATTTTCTCTTCTACCCTTCTTTCTTCAGATGGACAGTTCCTTTAAAATTTAAGCATACATCTTCAACTCATGGAAAGGAAAGAAATGGAGGTCAGACAAATACGAGGATTGCACTGCAAAGGGAGATTCAAACAAAGCCCTCTTCCACTAAAATTCAGAATCTCTACTCTCTGTTTTGTTGTGTAAGAACTGTCATATCTTTTCTTAGTATTTGTTAAAAATGTCTCACATGAAAAATCCACACTCTTAATGAAAAATGTGCATTTCCAAAATACAATAATTAGCTCCTCTTATTGATCTCTGGAAGGAAGTTGTAAGTACATCTGGCCTTATGGTTACACACTGCACATTTCAAAAGATTTCTGAATTTTCATAAAGCACAAGGACTGTATACTCAGTGAAGGACATGAGTATTTCACAGACCAAGCCCTCTCAGAGCCCAGGGGTTACACTGCACTCCAGCTTTTACCATTCTCATGCACCTGTGTTTCTTTCCCAAAGTAGCTGAGAAGTGCATACCTGGTACCAAGACTCTGATCCAAAGTTGAAGGCATTGTCCTACAGGTTACAAACAACCAAGAAATCTTACAGGGAAACTCAGAAAAATGTTGATTTTTGAAGACCCAGGCAGTCTTTGAAGCTCCTTGTTTGTGTAGCTTCTCACCTTTTTAGGTTTGCGCAGCATTTCAAGCTACAGATATGCAAGACAACACTTTTCACGAGATAAGAGAATGTCATTGCCATAAAATGACATAAAATAACACCATTGTTTTTCATGCTTGCCATAAACAATATGAGACCAGAAATTGGTAGGAAACAAATGTTTCAGAGACTGTATAGATACCTGGTTACTTAAATTGTAAAACTAACCCAGTCTTGAAAATGTTCTGCAGTGACCACCAGTCTTCATTGGCTTTCACAGCACTGATATTGAAATCCACTACAAGGCAGATAATTTGGCAACCCCAAGAAATTAATCTTCAGGCCACCAGTTCAAACCATGCCAACAATGACGATCTGAAAAACACTATATGAAATGAGACACTGCTCTTACTAATTTTCTTATTTATGAATTATTCTACATGATAAAGCCATCAGGAAAATCCATATTAAGTTAACACACTAATGATACTCTTAGGGATTCTTTAGCCACCTGGAAAGTGCCTCTAGAAAAGGGGTGAGAGAGTGGCAAAAATGCTTCTGTACTGAGCGTATTTCAAGCTCAAGAGCTAGAAAGAGTCAGTAGTTAGACACATTGTGCCCACCTGCCTCTACAAAATGTAATTTTTCTTCCTTTTTTAAAACGAAAGATAAGTTTTGGTTTTATTGTATTTGAATTCATATGGTCTAGTGATTTACCATCAGGAAATATGCACTTCTACTGTAACACTCAATGTGTTAATTCTAGGACTCATAGGCTATTTTAGCAATACAAATTTTGAAGTGTTTCACTGTGCTCAGTTTTGAAATGCCAGAGTTGTTTGAATAGTTTGCCTCTAAGTTCTTTCCATCTCTCTTCTGCATGCATTGTAGTTGTTCATCTATATGTTCTCAAGCTTTAAAAATACTTCAGATATTATATAAAGGGTCATGGAACCAAGACATCTCAACTCTGTTTAGTTAGCAACCATTTTACCTTCACCACAGGGAGAGCGATGGTACTAAAAGCGAATAACAGAGGTTATTTACATGGACAGCTTGCTGAGACCAGGAACATTGCACTTACATGAAAAGTTTTTTTTCCTGAGGTCTAACATTAAAGCTCAGTTCTTTTTTTTTAAGTTTTCTTTTTTTATTATTATTTTTTTCCCCTTTCTTTAAACCCCAGTGGAAAACAGGCTTTTACTGTGCAAGTAATCCAACCAGATATCTTCAAAATCTTAATAGGCAAAGTGGATTGACCTCAGTTCATCTTCATGGAGCTTAGGACAAATTGATCAATTTAGTTCCTAAATAATTACCATCTGAATGTTGATTTTACCTTCCTAAGATTAGCACATTTAAAAGTCTGTATTCAGGAATGCTAATGCAATGCAGTTCTGCACACACACACAGACTCACAAGAAACCCAATATATTCTTTATATAGACAAGCTTCAACTGCTTCTGGGTAATGAGGATTTACTTATTCTTTTGTTGAGGAATGAAAAAAAGAAAACCACAAATAAAACAGACAAATGGATATGGTTAGAGCTCTGGAGGAAAAGACTTCATTTAGCATTCAGATTTTTGAGGTTAAGCATTAAGATTCTATGGATGCAACAACTGCAATCCAAACTTTATCTGTTTAAAAGAAGCCCATGGAAGAAAGAAGACAAGAAATGATTCATGTGTCAGGAGGCATCTAAAATGGGAAAATTAGACACCATCTAATTATTTCATAAAAGTTGTAAGTTGCCTAGTAAGACTACAATGGAATATATTGATTGAGCAATAACTTCTGAAGTTTACTTGCCATAAATGGCATTTTTTGATTCTCCAAATGAGTCAAACACTGAGGCAGGGTACACTTTTGGGTATGTATATTTTCATTTCTGTGGATGTTGGGCTAACTTAACTGATATGGTTGGAGTTTTCCAGCTGAATGAAGACTCAGCAGTCTGTCCAGACACTTAACCATACCTAAGTAGGCTCCATTCCCATAATCACCTTCCCTGACAGTAATTTTCCTCATTGGGAAAAGCTTTCTCTGCTGCTGGCAGATCTCTCCCAGTGTCTTAAAGGAAAAGAAGCAGAAGAATTTACTCTGAGTGGGCATCAGCTAGAGCATGTGTCCCTCTCAATGTGCAAGCAAATGAGGAAAGTTAAAAAATAAGTGTCCTAATTTGATGAGGAAATTATTTTTTTTCTCTTCTTCATCTCTGTCTCAGTTCCTCCTATTTATTTTGGTATCAAAATTTTTCCATTTTTCCTTGCAACATTTTGCATTCTGATTCCTCTCGATGTATGTTACCAATGTGAATGTTGCTTATATCTGCCCATTCATCATCTCTTGGCGCTTGTCTCTCCTTGAAATTCTCCATGACAACTTTAATATCAGTTGCTTTTTCAGTACTGTTTCTCATAAAAAAGTTTGTCTTTTTCTTCTTTTTTTTTAAAAGTTTGTGAGTTCTGATTCAAATACAACACCCAGAAGCCTGTTTTTGCCCTGTCTGGAACAAATATAAACTCTGAGGGGACCTTCAGAATCAGTACAATCTGATGAATCCTGTTTAGAGCCAGTCACTATAAGATGGGTTTTTAACTATCTTTTATCCTGAATTTTTTAGAATTCCTACAGACAGATCACAGAGACGATGGCTAGACTTGTTACAAAACTAATGAATTTATTATAACCCATCTAGGGTTAATTGCCTTCTCTGTTTTATAAAAGAAGGTTAAGAAATATGGCTAATTGTTTTAAAAGATTTTTTTCATGGGACATGGAACTGGCTACCCTCAGTCAACAGTAGCAACAGTATCCGTAACTTGCCAGCAGCTTGATGGCATGGGTTAAGTCAGTTTGAGGTGTCAGTCTAGGCTTTGGGAGAAAAACACCCACGTTACAAAAAGCCACTAAATACAACACTAATGGATGTTTAATCAGATTAAAGTTTGAACAGACATGGAGATTGAACTAGCCTGTAAAGTTATTCTTCCAGGTTAGAAAAATAAGGCTGTGGCATGGAAGAGCTGAGGGGGTAACTAGCCTTGCTAAAGTTATTTGTTGCACTAGAGGACTTCAGAGGACTTCAGTTTCTGGTGCTTTTGGCCTGGCTTCCTTTCACAATTAATTTTACTATGAAAAATTTACTGGAGAAAGGTACACTAAACACTTACAGTTTGATGATTTGCGATGAGCAATGTCGCATTCTATGCATATGTACACATATATTGTGCAAGTGGTTTTGCTCTTTTGTTTTCAGTTACCGAGGGCATTTTCCTTGTTTGGATTGCCTTCTCTCTTCTGTGTTTTCGGTACTATTAGCATTTTATATAATGCAATACATTTTTTATTATTTGAAAATACCTATCACGCATTAAAAATGAAGAAAACTACACAGCTGAGTATTAAAGAATTGCACAGACTCTGAACTTGTCAGTTAACCAAAATGCCTTGCACCTGGAAGAATTCATCGAGAATATAGAGATGATAACTTCCTTCTCCAAGTAATAGAGGAACCAATGAGGAAAGGTACCATACTGGATCTGGTTCTCACCAACAAGGAGGGGCTGGTGGGGAATATGATGCTTAAGGGCAGCCTTCACTGCAGTGACTATGAAACGGTCAGGAACCTAAGGGCAGAGAGGAGGGTGCACAGCAAGCTCTCTACCCTTGACTTTAGGAGAGCAGATTTTGGCCTCTTCAAGGATCTGCTTGGTAAAGTACCATGGGATAAAGCCCTGGATAGAGAAGGGGCCCAAGAAAGCTGGCTGATATTCAGGGATCACCTCCTCCAAGCTCAGGAGTGATGCATCCCAACAAAGAGGAAATCAAGCAAAAACGCCTGGAGGCCTGCATGTATGAATGGGGACCTCCTGGACATAAAAATATAAAAAGGAAGCCTACAGAGGGTGGAAGCAATGGTAGGTGGCCTGGGAGGAATACAGGAAAAATGTCCGAGCAGCCAGGGATGAGGCAAGGAAAGTTAAAGCCCTGATAGAATTAAATCTGGCCAGGGACAGAAAAAACAATAAAAAACGCTTCTATAGGTATGTCAGTGATAAAAGAAGAACTGGGGAGACATTATAGCACCTTCCAGTGCCTGAAGGGGCCTACAGGAAAGCTGGGGACGGACTTTTTACAAGGGCATGTAGTGATAGAATGAGAGGCAATGGTTTTAAACTGAAAGAGGGTACATTTAGATGAGATATTAGGAAGAAATTCTTGACTGTGAAGTTGGTGAGACACTGGAACAAGTTGCCGAAAGAAGTTGTGGCTGCCCCCTTCCTGGAAGTGTTCAAGGCCAGGCTGGATGGGGCTTTGAGCAACCTGGTCTAGTGGGAGGTGTCCCTTCCCCATGGCAGGGGGGTTGGAACTACCTGATCTTTAAAGTCCCTTCCAACCCAAACCATTCTATGATTCTATGATTCTATGAAAAGTGATTATAATTGAGGCAGAGTTTTAATTTTATTCTTTATATGCTTAATTCAAGCCTGGAAAATTATATTTGTCTAGAAGCTGGATTAGTGCATTGTATGTATTGCAACTCCAGTGGCTTAAAAAAAATCTTCTGCTCCATCTCGAAATTGCATAATTGCTGTTTAGAACATCTAAATTTGGCATAGAATTTGGTGTGACTGGCACACTTCAGTCTAACACCCCAAGGAGTGTGATCCAGGGCTCCTAATGCTCCATCACAGACTTGCTTTCATCACCAGGTGAACAATCTATAAAGAGATTCCAAACTTAATCATTTTTCAGCCCCGTTTTCTCTGAGGATGTTAAGAGAACTAAAAACCTAAAGATTCCAGTCAGACATATATTTCTACCAGCTAGTGTTTGGCAAGGGTGCTGGAGGCATATATTGTTTTCTGGCTTTGGTCATTCAGTGGCAGAGAGTTCCCTCATAATTATATTTACAAACACAGTATTGCCATTGCATAAAAACAATACTGCCAGACAAAGTGATGCAACAAGCATCTGAACACATCACATTAAGTGAGCTCATTTTAATCTTTCTTCCTTTATACTATCCCAGCATCTTACCAGTTCCGGTTCTATACAGCCAAACATGTTATGTGTGTAGAAAATATGTGAAATTTGGAGCAGATAGGTTGGTCTTAGTCCTAAGAAGTAATATACAGAGTGAAAAATGCTGAGATTCATTGATTTAGACAAATAGACTCCAAAGTGACATTTGTATTGCTATCGTAACTATAAATACTTTGTCTTTTTTAGGGAAAGCTTTTCCTGGATGTTAGTCTAAGAGGATCAGTCACAGTGCTTTTGACCTTTTACTGTATACTACTCCATTAAAATCCTGTGGAGAAATTCTCCCTATATATGTAATTGATGAATTTTATAAGACACAAATCAAAATAGATAGTCAAAAAATAGATAGTATGGAACTCAGGAAGAGCTGCCTGCCTGAGTACTTCGTTGGCATATTGCCTATAGTTGATAGTGTCAACTCAACATATGGCCCCTCAAATGCACTGATGAATCCTCTTATGGGAATAAAGTAAGTCTTGCCTGTGATGTGTTTAAAGATTCAAATCAGTCCAACAAATAAAGCAAATTGTAGCTCTAGTGAGGAGGAGGAGACCTTACAGGCTTGTATGCAAACAGTACAGCTTTCTACCACAACTATTTTTTAATACTTTCCCCAGGCCAATGAACATCCTTGCACAAGGCCAGAGTGATTATTAAAATAGTTACTGCTTGAACACAGCCAAACTATGTTACAAGCTGATTTAGCTGGATGAGTACTAAACTTGAAAAAAGACAGTTGTTAAGCTTGTTCCGAAGCTGTAGATGTATCCTCAAATTAGGGAGAACTTGAAACAGTGCAGAAAAGAAAGGATGGCAGAGTTATGCAATTAAAATTCTAATCTAACCTCCTGAACAAGATCCAACAACCACAGAGTGTCTGAAATTATATATTCAGTGTTCATATGTGGCAGTGATAGAGTAAAAGAATTTGTACTAGTTTGGCTTTTCACATAGACATGCAAAACAAACACAGTCTCCATGCCAAGAAGTGAAAGGGTATATGGCAGAGGACTGGAAAGACAGTCAGCTCTACTGGCTGTTCATCTGAATGAAGTAAAGGGATCAGCACCTGACCCAAGGGGTACAGAAACGTCTGAAATAATGATCCGATCTCCCTTTTTAATGTTGCGATTGTTAAAATTAAGCAAACACTGCTATAAAAGGGTTTTCTCTCCATTATTTTTGCCACTGGTTCTAGTGGTCTTCTCGGGCAATGAACAAAGCTAAAAGAAGGGCAGTCTGGTACACAAATGTTCTCTTACCTTAAAGAGGTCAATGGTCAAAGGTGAAAAAAATTCATAAAGTAGTTATGATTAAAGGTAGGTTTTTAAATGCTTTTGATAAAGGCTTGTAAAACAGCCAAAAGAGATCCTGCAATTTTAATGTTAAGTGGCTTTTGTATTGGAAAAATGCCCAAGGGCCATGTCTAGCACAGTCACTTACAAATGACTGATGGGAGATCAATACAGACAGAGTGAGGATGCAGCTTTGTCACTGGGATATGTAGTTAGTATGTGATTAGCCTTAAGTAGCATTGACTTGGATGTAGATGGGCAGTAAAGTGCTTAGTATCCAGTCATCATGATAGCTGCTTGTGTACAAAAGTTAATGAAAGAGGAAAACTACATTATCATTAGACACCCAAAGGGGCTTCTCACACCCATTTGGGGATTTTAGGAGAAGATCAGTCTGACAATGAGCTGTGTAGAACTGTCATTCTGAACAGCATTAACTCTGAATTTGGTTTTCCTCTATGATGAGCAATCCCCTAGGACTTGGTAAACCACCTAGTTAAATTCCATGTGCAGTCTTGTTATAGGGGAACAAGGAGGCCCCTTTGCCTTTCTCAGAGGGATAAAATCCCATAAAATAAGCAAAAATAGAAACTAAAGGGGAGAGAGGAAATGAGGAGGTACTTTGAGGCTCCTTTGAACTATTACAGAATTCAGGAAGGTAAGATCCTCTGGCACTGATAACACGTTGCACTAAATCTCCAATGTTCCTTAAAGTGGAGGTCATTATACTTAATCAGATCCAGAATATCTCACTAAGTATTTAACTTTTTTTTTCTCCTTTTATTAAGTTGAATTATTGGTAAAAAAGAGGTTTTAAAATGCATTTGATTGCATTCTTGATAAAGCATTTTTAACCAGGGACATGGTAGAGTTCCTTTAACTGCAGGTTTTTAAGGTATAGTTGGAAAGGGTGCTAGATGATCGCCTCTAGCCTCTCTTTCCCACAGAAGGCTGGATCAGATGATCTTTCAAGACCCCTTCCACACTAGCCTGTTCTATAATTCTGTGATTCTACTAAGCAAAGAAATAGCACCTTCATATTTCACAAACACACGCACATGCACACACTCTTTTCAAAACACAGACTTAGTGGAGGACCCATATTTTTAACTTATGCATCTAAGATATGCCCCGATTTGCCTTCCTAGAGGGGTTTGTGTCTCCTTTTTTTTTCTACAAGAAGCTCTGTATTGTACCTCTGGTAAACAGCAAAATAGCCTGAATTAGATGTTATGAATTTCCCTTAATATTAAATTATAAACTTCCCCATTTGTTGCTCAAAAGAACAGATGATCACGCTACTGAAGAGAGCATACCTATGAAATGGAGAACAAGAAGTTAATCATTTCAAGTGTTCTGATTATTATTTACTCCTTTTTTGTTACATGAAAAAGAAAAAATCACTCTCTGAAAAAGCATCACCTATGCTGTCTTCTGTGACCTCCTACCCCACTAGTCATAGTATTAAAAGGCTTGCCACAATTTTAGTCATACAGCGTAAACCAAAATTATTTCATGGCTAACCTGATATTTCCAGGGCCATGCTGAAGCCAGAAACCCATGGCCTAGGGCCATAACATGCCTTTCTAATGGGCCCTTAGTACACAGATAATTATAGGGAGAATTTGAGTATCCAGCTGTCAAAAGCCACTGTAGCATAGCACCAGTCAGAAAGGCTCCTCGCTCAGCATCTCTGCTGAATTCAAACCTGGACACCCTTCCAGGATTCCCACTAGAAGTGGAGATGACCCAGAAGAGCCCAGAAGGCTTAAAGTTGGACAGTGCACGCCTAAAATTTGGGGGCTTTATAACAACGTGCATCTAAAATCATTACACTCTTTATTAGCAAAAGACAGTGCACACATCATCAGCTAATTAAACTTGGGCCAACCTACTAATGGAGCCATAACCTAGGTCATTGATTCCCAGAACATTTGTTCTTTTACTGAGCTAAAGCAGAAGCTCTGTAGTTCAAACAAGGCAAAATCCCTGCTATACTTAGTCCATCTTTTTTAACTGCCTGAACTCACTGTTGACTAAAGCTCTTCTGAGGGCATTGAACCGACTTAGTAGCTTAGCTTTTACAATTGTGGGTATTTCTTGCCTGTTTGATTGCTCCTAAGTGAAATGTAGAAAACATTATTTATTAGTATTTACAAGAAGGACACATAGTTTCTTCCCTAAAGAATTTGTATAAGCATACTCAGAAGACAAAACAATCTATTCTTCAAATTACTTTGTACAGTTTATCAAAACTGAATAATTTGACCAGGCAAAATTCGGCTACTTATCAAAAGAAGCATAGTTGTCCAGTCATTTTGCAGTAGGAACAGTAACATATTGGTGTCTTTTGGAGTGTTTTGTTAAACGCGCAGTCAGCTAACACTCAAGAGTAAATATACAGCCACAGCTGAGGCCTTCAACTCTACATTTCCGGGTTCACAAGTCCTAGACCTGTCACACATTTCCTTTGTGACTCTAGACAAGATATTTAATTTCCCAGTCCTCCATCTATATAACAGCTAATATATTTAGTTGCCTTTATTGCTATAGACTGCAGAACAAGAACAGTGTCCAATTACAAATATGTTCAGTGTTGGATATGATGGAGATGTTTTGATAGTTGAGGCCTCAGAAAGCTGCTGTAACAAAAAGCAATCAGAAATTACAAATGGTGGTTTTGGCATGTAGCTTTCTGACTGTGTTTCCATAGTCTTCTCATCCAGATCCTCCTTACATGTGAAATCTGCTAGACCTTGCAAGGCTATTAGGGAAGATGAGGCTCAACCAAAGGTCCGTTTCCATCTCCAGAGTTCTCTGGATGTATTTGAGAACCATGCTGATATGACCCTCCAGAAATTCATAGCTTTTGGAATAGTCCTTAAACTTTATACCTTTGTCACAATGAGGGAACATTATTAATTTGGCCCTCAACTTCCATGGAAAGTAGTCAATTTGTTTGCATGGTCATATATTTACCACACCAAGACTTTGTCTCCTAGAAATACAGTGCTTGCCAGTGAGTTGTTTCTCATGACCTGAGAAGCTAAGCGATGTCTAATATTGATTGGTGGTCCATACATTAATGGAAATAGCTAAATTGAAAAAGATCCTCTTTATACACACTGTGGCAAATTGTATCTATTTGACTGGAGAGGGCAACCTTTTATTGAACTGCATAGTGGTTTGCTTTTAGTTGAGTTTATTCCTTTCTACAAAGAATTTTCCCCTTTCTGAATTGTTCTGCAAAAGAAGTTATTTTTCTCTCTCTGCTGACCATATTTAGTACATGCCTATCTTAATAATGACTCTCAATTTACCTTCAATCATCCCTATGATGCAGGAAAAGCCAATCTAAGTTTCCTATGTCAATGAGTATAGTGCAATAGGGCACTAATTTATTCCTACTGACAACACACAGGACTCCATCACATCCTTTCCTAGACCTTTTGCCAGGGCTGAGTCTGCAGCAGGTTTGTCTATACCTCTTTTCATCAGGTGATACCCACTTCTGAAGCAGTATTGCCTTCCTCAGGCCCAGGAGATGTTGTGTCATGTTGTGTCATAACCATCCCTTCTCTGGAAGAATTGTAAAATTCAGAAAAATGTTGCACCAGTGTCTCAGCTGGTTTCTTCTCAAGTCTAGATTTATTGTCTGTGTCTGATTGCTTCACATCAGTGTGCCTACATCACCTATGTCCTTGGTTCACTTCCTTCATCAGTAAGCTGGCTGACAGGAAGACAAAAGCAAGCTTTATGGGGCAGAGGTAGGGATAGCCCTTTATTTAGGCTGGGTGAGAAGGAGCCAGGTGAGCTTGACATCACACAACAGCCACAGGAGATTTTTCAGTTTAACAGCTTTGCTTATGAAGGGACACAATAAATGGAGTTTGTGCAAATTAAGCTTAAGGTGAGCTAATAGAGCAGTTTTATTGCTCAGGAAATGACTGCACTCTGCTTGGCACCAGTCATTGCCTTCTGATCCCATCTTTGAAAGATCCCAACATTTTATATTTATTTACCAACATAAATTACATTGGCAGCCAGTCACTTCAAGCAATCTGCCTGGTCTGGTACAGCCAAGCATACAAGGATTTAACAAAGAAAAATAAAAGATCTGTTCTTCCTATTCAGAGAGTGAACATAGCCTAACACAGGCTCTTGGTCAGCCAGCTGTCACTGAATTACCCTACACTTTGAAAAAACCCTCCTTATTTCATTAATACTTTCAATGGGACTAACTATTACAGAAAACAATTATTGACAGTGCGATATCTTTACTTCAGCTAGACTGAATCTCTTTCTGTCTCTAACACATTTTTTGATACAGCACTGAAATGTGATGAACTGAAATAAAGACATCTATCTCCGCTGTGGTCAAGCTGTGCTCTCCTCATTTTGTTTTGATTCTAAATAAAAGAAGCAGCAAAGAAAAGGTCCATTTGTGGATTTGGGCAAGAATAAAGCAGTACAAGCAAGTAAAAAGATGGTTTTTGTTCTATAGGGCCTCTCATTTTCATAAATTTTTCATTTTGTATATGGGGTAAACTCCCATTAACACTTATTTTCTCTGTCCCATGCAGAATTACTGCCTAGTCAAGCCACAGAATAAATAAATAAGAAAGAATCATCACGGTTCATAATGGAGAGATATTTAAGAAAACAGGTAATTGACAACTTTCAGAGACATCTGATTTGTAAAAAAGGAAAAGTATCTAGCAGTAGCATGGTGCCAAGGATTTAGCTTAGGGCAAGGACACTTTAAGCAAGGTCTTTTAAAAACTAGCTTTCAATTTTCCTATCTGTAAAATGTGTTAAAGATATGTACCAAACAAATGCTGTGAGGGTTAGTCAAGGAGCCGGTTTCTTGCCTTTGCACTTGCTAAGTGGCCCTGTGGACACGAGCAGAACTTTTTCCTTTTGAAAGAAATGCTTGGCTCAACACACACAGAGTGGCTCAAACCCACAGAGCACTAGGCTTCATGCAGATCAAAGTGACAGCCACCTCTTAGCATGAGATGTGAGGTTTGTTGTATGTTGTCAAGCAAGCCTCATCTCACAGTCACATCTCATTACCCCCATTGCCTCTTTCTCCAGCTAGTAGGTACTGCCTCAGTTCAAAAGGTTAAACCGTTGTTTCCAAAGGATCCAGAAGAACAAGTCTTGACAAGGAAAAGAGCTGCAACTCACTGATAAATCATACACACCACTTGGTCGTGGGACTTGTGAAGTACAAAATTAAATTGTGTTCACATTGGCCTGTGCTGACTCATAGAAATGCAATATGGGAATCATTGTTTTAATCAAGTCACACATGTTAGGACTTCTTAAAAATAAAAACCAGGGCACGTTGTAAAGACTACGAATAAATACTAAGGAAAAGAAGGTGGTCTGTAGAAATCAATCTCTCCTTTATATACCCCCAAATTATACTCATAAAGAAGAGGCCTCCAGCAGCTCTGTCAGTCTCAATAAAGCTATCACTCTGAGATTTATTACAGGTTCTATCCTTGTGTTTTCAGTGGAAATCATCCTACAGGTGTGTTTGCATTACTAACAGAGATATATGAAGATTAATTGCATGACTGAGTGCTGAAATTCATTGACATATTTTCAAAGATTTAACTTGCATTCAAAGACATGCCCTGAAAAAAAAGGGGGGGGGGTGGGGTGGGGAATAGCTGGAAAAGTCAGAATGAGAATAAAATACTTCCAAGGATCAAAGAGTAATCGCTATTTAACTCTTAGACACAACAATGTAGCCTGAGCTTTCTCCCTGGTGCATTACAGCAGGTTTATGCTTTGCATTTGGTCTCTTTTGACAACATCCAAATTCTATTTTTTTTGCTTTGGCTTCCTCCAGAAGGGAAGTATGTGTACCAAAAGCCTCATTTCCCAAACTCTTTGGGGTTCTTCCCTGGGACAACAGCAGTTCCATGATATTTAGCATATGCAGAGAGCCAGAATCAGGCTTTTAGGCAAGGAAACTCAATTGCAGCTGTGAATCCACAGCACTGATTAGATTATTTTCCTCTGCGAGGAAATAGTGCATGATGTTTAATAGATAAATGATAGAAAATACTATTCTTTCCTGTCCCCAGTCTCTCTCCCTCACTGAACCCTCAAGAGCAGGTAGAAACTGGAGTTCACTGTGTTGGGGAAAGAGCAGAGACAAGACCTCACTATTTTAAAGGGCAATAAAAGTAAGAACACCCAAGCTTTTCCTGGGAATGCAGAGACTGTATGCACGGATGCACCTGCAGGTGCTGAGGGAGCTGGCAGATGTCATTGCTAGGCCACTCTCCATCATCTTTGTTAAGTCGTGGGGAAGGGGGGAGGTGCCTGAGCACTGGAGGAAAGCAAATGTCACTCCGGTCTTCAAAAAGGAAAAGAAGGAAGACCTGGGTAACTATTGACTGGTCAGCCTCACCTCCATCCCTGGAAAGGTGATGGAACAACTTATCCTTGGTGCTGTCTCTAAGCATATCAAGGATAAGAGGGTCATTGGGGCAGTCAACATGGCTTCACCAGGGGTAAGTCATGCTTAACCAACCTGATAGCCTTTTATGAGGACATAACCTGGTGGATAGATGATGGTAAAGCAATGGATGTGGTCTATCTTGATTTCAGTAAAGCATTTGACACAGTCTCCCACAGCATCCTCTCAGCTAAACTGAGGAAGTGTGGTCTGGATGATCAGATAGTGAGGTGGATTGTGACATGGTGGAAGGAAAGAAGCCAGAGAGTTGTGGTCAGTGGGACAGAGTCTAGTTGGAGGCTTATATCTAGTGGAGTCCCTCAGGGGTGGGTACTGGGACCAGTACTATTCAATATATTCATTAATGATTTGGATGAGAGAATAGAGTGCTCTGTCAGCAAGTTTGCTGATGACACAAAACTGGGAGGAGTGGCTGACACACCAGAAGACTCTGCTGCCATTCAGAGAGATCCAGACAGGCTGGAGAGTTGGACAGGGAGAAAATTAATGAAATATAACAAGGGCAAGTGTAGAGTCTTGCACCTGGGGAAGAACAACCCCATGTGCCAATATAAGTTGGGAACTGACCTGCTGGAGAGCAGCACAGGGGAAAGGGACCTGGGGGTCCTGGTGGACAGCAGGATGACCATGAGCCAGCAATGTGCCCTTGTGGCCAAGAAGGCCAATGGCATCCTGGGGTGTATTAGAAGGGGTGTGGTTAGTAGGTCGAGAGAGGTTCTCCTCCCCCTCTACTCTGCCCTGGTGAGGCCACATCTGGAATATTGCATCCAGTTCTGGGCCCCTTGGTTCAAGAAGGACAGGGAACTGCTTGAGAGAGTCCAGCGCAGAACCACTAAGATGATTAAGGGAGTGGAACATCTCCTTTATGAAGAAAGGCTGAAGAAGCTGGGTCTCTTTATCTTGGAGAAGAGGAGGCTGAAGGGTGACCTCATTATTGTTTATAAATATGTCAAGGGTGAGTGCCATGAGGATGGAGCCAGGCTCTTCTCAGTGATGTCCAATGATGGGACAAGGGGCAATGGGTGCAAGCTGGAACATAGGAGGTTCCGCATAAATATGAGGAAGAACTTCTTCACAGTGAGGGTGATAGAGCACTGGAACAGGCTGCCCAGAGAGGTTGTGGAGTCTCCTTCTCTGGAGACATTCAAAGCCCACCTGGATGTGTTCCTGTGTGACCTGATCTAGGTATTCCTGTTCGGCAGGGAGACTGGACTAGATGAGGTCCTTTCCAACCCCTAACATTCTGTGATTCTGTGTGATTCTGTGATTCTGTGACTGTCCCTGTCACAAGCTGCAGAGTAAACTTACTTGGAAAGGAGAAATGTTTAAGGTCCACTTTTCCATGGGGCTAGACACATAAAATAGTAATCAGCTTTGCTGTAAAAAGCTGCTATGTGTTTTAAATCCACCATCTTGACAAACATCATCTAAATAAGTTGCAGCAGTTCAAATGTATTGGTACTGTCATGAGAACTGAAGCTATACCAAGAAAGGATTTTGATTTACTGTTTTTCAAGGTCTTAGATGAACAAATACAGAGTGGTGCTTTTTATTTATATTCTTGCAATTGATGCTAAAGTAGCACTTAGGCAATGAAGTATATAGGTTGCAATTGAAAAAGGAAAAACACAATCCCTAAACATTGTATATCTTTGTACAAGTAAAGAAATGAGAAACCTAACCAATACAGTCCAAAGTGGATCTTATTCAGCAGAAAATGAAACTTTCTGAGAGCTGAATCAGTGGTATGGTGGGGGTGGCATTTCCCTGGTGAGAGAAACAAAAAGGGGTCCACTGCAAAAGCAAGCATGTGCTTGGCTCACCACCTCCCTTCCCCTCTCTCCTTACTCCTCCTGCCAGGTTCTTATCCACCGAGTCCTCTCAAAATTACACAATTAAACACCCTCCCTCCAATTCAAATAATCAGTAGATTTGTATCAGCAAGGAAAGAGACTCATGAAGTCAAAGAGACAAGAATGAAGGTCTGTGAGACAACCAGTTCATTATGAAGGCCAAAAGAAATAAAATATGAGAGAAATGATAATTTCTAACAAAATCTTTCTAGCTAATCTGAGAGCTAGACACTTTTCAGTTCCAATGTTAAACTATTTTTTTTCTTTCATTATCTTCATAATGGTAAGATTTCATGATTTAGTTCAAAAAAGGATGATTCACCATTACACAAGATGCCAGAGTAGTTTTTTCCAAGAATAACAGCTGAAGACATTTTAAAATAGGAGGACTACACAAGACAGAAAAGTTATAAGTGAGCTTAAGGCATTTTCTGGACCATATCTTTTTCTGCCTG
This sequence comes from Podargus strigoides, assembly GCA_028020825.1. Classification (NCBI taxonomy): domain Eukaryota; kingdom Metazoa; phylum Chordata; class Aves; order Caprimulgiformes; family Podargidae; genus Podargus; species Podargus strigoides. The sequence goes on from CM051620.1 coordinate 61,193,868, forward strand.
TGCAGCCCCAGCTTGCTGCATTTTCCATTTTCTTGCCCCTACTACTACCTGGAACTTGTTGCTGACACCACTACCTATTCTCTTGCCCAGGGAGACACAGCAGATTGACATTCTCTAAATATGTTGCTGTTTAACTTTTCAATTCAGCCTTTGCTAATTTGTGAAATCTAGGAGTCATCTGGAGGCAACTGTAGTGGCAAAGTTTTCATATGGCAGGCTGATGGTTTCCCTCAAATGAAGCAAGTTTAAAGTCTTTAGAAAAAATTATTAAATCCATCAAGTAAGCAGAAAGGTATTTTTTGGCAACAGCCAGCCCATCAGATTTTAAATAATGACTCCAAAGCCACATCTGTTAGGACACAAATTGAACATGAAAATTGCTGATCAAGGCTTATTGCCATGGAACTACTGTCAGTATTGACAAAACTCAAAACCAAAACAGACACACAACAGCTTTGCAAGACAACATGACAGTCATCTGGCAGATAATCCATGAAGTCAGCAGGTAAATCCAACAGGCTAAATCTCATCATCCATTTGTGGGTTAAAATGACACAAGAAAATGTATGAACTCTTACTGAATACAACGGGTAGGTTTTGATCCTTTAAAATGGATTATGCAAAAAATCAGATCTTATTCAGCAAATCAGCCCTCTGTGCCATTAAATCACAAGTGCACATTTTAATATCAAAAGCCAAGTTTTTGCAAGTGTTAATACAGTTTCTCAACTCCAACCCAGCAAGTGCAAGGTTTCCCTGTAATAGTCTCTGCAGTATTCCTTGTTATCAAAGGGCTAGGTTGACCCTAGGAGACACAATGGATTCCTCCATCTCCAATGTCTGGAGCTGCTTTCCTGTCAATTACATAAAATTTGCTGTGTTCATGTACAGATCTTTGGTGGGCACAGCCAACTTAAACAAAAAAGAATGATCCATCCATGTCTGGCTTGTTTACCAGTTATTGTTATTTTATGAAACCACATTTATATATGGTATAACTAAAAAATTAAAAAAAATATTTTTACATAATGTGTTGCACAATTTTTGACAGTGTTGCATTCAGCTTCACTGTTTTGCCAATGTAGTAAAATTCTTTTGTCAGTGTCAGTCTTTCACATAGCAGAAGGGAAGCAAAATGTTTGTCAAATCAGAAAATTTTATTTTAAAAACTAAGTATTAGCAGAACTGCTCCAGGACAGATTGAGGATCTAGTAGTGACAAGGATACATGTTTATAAATGAAGACATTGACTTAAAATTAGAAAGTGTTAAAAGCAATAGATATTGTACTACTTTTCTTGTTGTGTGGGATTGAAACTTTTACATTTCATGTCACCAAGCTTCTTCACCATTATGGGGTTTAAAAGTATCATGTTTTTTAATGAAAACTAAGCTTTTCATGTAATTTGGTTAAAACAATTCAGACTTTAAGAAAAACATAATATATCACAAAATGAGTGATAAGGTCAAAAGTATGGAGAAATCTGAAACCATATTAAAATAATCTTTTAATAATTTGTATCTCAAGCTGAAATTTGATCATCCTTTAACATAGTAAAGGGTCCCTGGGTTTACAGAAATTTAGGAGTTTCTGTATTGGCAAAACAAGACTATACTATATTCCTATACTTTTTAAATCTCTTTGATCAGAGCAATGAAGCATCATCCGAAAATATACAATAATTTATTAATGTCTACTGATTCTGACTCACAAAAGTGCCTTTTTCTGAATTTTTTTTAATTTTAAAAAAAAAAGCCCTGTAAAGAGAGAAGCTGGACATGAGGAATGAATTTCGAATTCTGTTCAAGATCACAAGAGTTCTACCAGAGAGTCTTGCAAGTATCCAAGAGTTTTCTGCACACACAGTACAACCTCCTTGTACACAAAATGAAATCATATTAACCAAAGAGATGAGCATGACTAAATTGTGAAATCATTTCAAATTTTATAAGAGAGACAGTTTTATTGCAGTGTGGAATATGTCAGTACCTTTGTTTACATATAATCTAAATTGTCCCTTCCTCTGAAAGTCTATGTGATAAAAAGTTCACCTTTGGAGAGCCTGGAAGTAAAAATACCATGCTTCATTGATTATAAAGGAAAATATATCCCAAATGTCTACTTGATACACTAATTAAGTAAAAATCACAGCATTTTTTGCTTTTTTTTTGCTTTTTTTCTTTTTTTTTTTTCTTCTGTAAGGAGAGGAGTAACAGTAATAGGAAAAGCCCTAAATTTTTGGAGATTAAGCCAAGAATTCCAGATGCACTTAACACGTCATATCAAAAGACATCTAAATACTGTTGGTCAAAAGCCAAACCCTGACATTTTCTGATAACAGAATCTTACTTCCTAGCAAGATAAAGCCGCTTGCCTTTGCTTCCTAGCAGTATTCAAATAAAAATATCACATGATCTCACACACCTTCATCAGAAAATGCTTCCTCTGAATTTTTAATTTCAGTGGAAGTTTTCCTGACTAAGAATTGCAACAATAGACCAACAGATACAAAACACTTGCCTTGGTTATTTCTTAAAGCAAACAGTTGTATCTTGTCTAATACTTAGATTGTAACCCTTATGGACAAAGGCTTTCACGCTGTTGCATATTTATAAACTGCCTCCCTTGATACAATGCAGGCCTTAAGATGCTACAGCAATACTTGTACCAGTTTTTAATCTATGTATATTTACTATTCCAATCTTGGGAAATGCAGAAAATACCCTAAAAAGTTTAATGAATTAATACTCATTAGAATTCAAAGCAGATTTTACATTCCATTTAGCCCATCAATAATCAATTTTATATTGTGCATAAAGGAAACACACACACACGCACACAGAAAAAAAAGTAAGGAATAATCTGTAAAACATATCTGAGAATATTCTTTTTTCCTAAAATTCCACTTCTTCACTTGGGAGTCAATATTGCTAGGAAGAAAATAAACACAAATAATTGATAATTTTAATGTTTGAAATGCAGTCTAGAGGTGGGGTAAATATTTGGAGATATGCTTTGGATAAGCACAGCCTGCTTAATCTCAGTTACTTCCTGACTTTATACATCAAACACAAAGTATAAAAGTCCTTGCAGTACAGATGTTCTGAAATTACCTTGTATGCCTACGGGTCTGCCTTCCTGGCCAAGCCAAGACTGTGGCATGCTTTTTTTAAAGGGTCTAAGCTTAATCAGAAACTTTTCTGTTTGCTATATGTAAAGTTTGCTGTCTTCTTTCACCTTCTTTAGCATAAGAATATACCACCATTTATAAAAGTAAACACATTTTAAAAGTCCTTTCAAAAACCAGCATCCATGTCATAATATTTCTTAACGTTATCTGAGGATTTTAATGTTTGCATTTGGATCTTATACGTTTTCATGTTAAGCACTGACAATCATTTTAGCTACAAATCTAGACTTGGCCACAGAGATCTGGAGGAGGAAGGTTTCTGATCCTGGTGTGTTAGTCAAGGTTTCAATGGGGTGACATCACTTTATATTAGGTGAGGATCTCAACTAACAGTTTACAAGGATGGTATAAAAGAAGAAAGAGAAGAAAGTAAAACAATAGTCAAGGTTACACGAACCCTTGCTCCTATTCTGTTAATGAGTAGTCAAGAATGCATTTCGTAATGATGAGGAAACTTGTGACTAACCTGAATCTTGCAGATGAAATCAGTATAACTCCTGGTATGCAATAAAGAAACTTGCTGATAGTAGTAGTATGAAAGAAGAAGCAGTAGGAAAGAAACTGCATAATTTGAGGGATTCAAAACATACATCAGAGTTTAATATCTGAAACGGCAGTGCAGATGCAGCATTTAAAATTTAAATAAATACTTCAGAGGTTTCTAGTTATGTTACAATCTGTAGTTATTTTGCACACATTTCTATACGATCTCAAAGAGTAAAAAAAAGTTAAAAAAAACGAAACTTCACATAAACAGAACCCGACTTGCTTCATGACTCCTCTGCAGCAGTGGCATGTTTCCCTTGACTGTTTCAAAGCTGTTCCAACAAGGGAGGGTCTCTTGGTAACTCCAGGAGGCAGTGTATTTTATTGGTCAGCAACGTAGAGTCCATACCTAAACATCCCATTTCAGATATCATCAGAGATGTTGGTAGTGACCAGCCTCTAGTTCCATCACAAGGAAGGAAAAGGATTCTCATTTTCTGCCCTCTTCTGATGTGAAGTACAAATTGCCCACGCTGCTCAACATGATAACTGTGACTTTTTTAAAAAAAATAAAAATATTATTGCGACTGAGTGTGTGTGTGTGTGTGTGTGTGTGTGTGTGTGTGTGTGTGTGTGTATGTACACCTACCAGTATCAGTCAAGGAATTTGAAATAGCTGTGATAGAATTATGTAGAAGACTGATAAACCAACTTTAAAATAAAACTGTAGTAGACTGACAATCATTAATGACTGTTTGTGCCAGTGGTTAGTTCTTACACATTATCACCACACAGCTTTACATACACAAAATCATCAGTCCACTGTATCCTGAATTAGCAGCGAGTATACAATACCATGGAGATAGTGCACCAGTGACTGCACTACTCAGTGGCTGATGCGGTCCCAGTGATAAGGCTTGAGAGGACTTTTATGGGCAAAGTTCCTCTGGATATCTGATGCTTTTTGCAGCTTTTTCTTTTCCAAAAAAAAGGATACCATCTGCTCCCAGTACTGCTTATCTTGTTTGGCTTTGCTTGTGTGTTCAGTAGGATATCCTGCCTATTTGCTGTCCCTTGTGTTTATCTTGGTTTTTGTTCTTTATCTTGAAAATTCTGTTACTTGGGTTGCTGTTTATATGTTTCCTCACACTTTCTACTTGTAGCTACACAAGTTTTTGTTTACTCTTTGGTGGACACATTGTTCACAAACTTAAGTGAAATACTTACACGTTGTGTTTGGCTATGCCATGACAGTGTTAAATATATACATATGTTATTGGTTATGCCATTTTAGTATGCTTTTAGTTGGGTTCAAGGCAAGCAAATATTAATTCAGTCCTAACTATGTCTATACTATAATGTGTGTCCTAACCCTGAACATCACAATAATCTCTATATGTGTCACAGCCTCCGGTTTGGCTACAACAGTTGCCAGTTGTTGTCGTGGTGACCTCAGGTAAAACCATTCTCTGTGGCAGAAATAAGCAACCAAAGAGGTATTCATTAGATGGCTAGAAGAACAGAATAATTAGTACAGCTCAGTAGCATGCTTTAAAATAAAGTTATTACACTTGTAACACCACTTTCTTTAGTCAGCAGTGTCACTGTAGTGATGGTCTGCACATTTACTGAAATAAAATCTATTTCAGAGGAGCAAAATAGAGACTATGTGAAGAAGACATTATACAGGGATTCACTATTCATAAAAATGAAGTTATTCTCCCTTGTGCTGCAGAAGCTGTTAAATTAAAGAACACAGTAGTTAGTATCTTTGATGTAGAAAAGAAGGCGAGAGAGAAGGATAAGTGTTATCACCAGCCTGTCTAAGGGAGAAGCAGAAATAACAGATGCAGGAATAGACTTGTTTTGACTTAACTAAAACACTTTTTTCAGCCTTAATGAAATAATTTTCTAGCCCTGATGTGCCATGGAGCTAGCAGCAGAGGGTCTCTGCTTTGATACAGACCACAAGTGAAAAATGACATGCAAGTATGTTTAGGAAACCTGACATGACAGCTGGTTACCTAGTCTCTCTACTCCACAGATGTACTACTGCACTGGGGAAGAAAAGGCATCAGTCATACTCTTCAGCCAGAAGGCAGAGGAGGATCATTTCAGGAAAAGTTTTCGTAGCTTCTGTGAAAACAGTGGAAGCCATGCCAAGAAAAATTGGATGCAGAGAAAAGCCCAGAAGAGCCTTTCTGTGAAGGAAGTTCACCTCTGGGGTAACTGATGATGCATGCTGAGGACAGCCTTGGCAGGAGTGGGGGCCACCCCAGCCCATGGACTGAGTGGGCCAGGTCATCTACAGTGCCTTTCAGCTAGGGCAGGCAATCAGCAACGCTCAGTAATCTCATTATCATTTCTCTCTTCCCTGGTTAAATAAACTCTCTGTAATCAGCAACATAGACAGAAGATGTGTATCAGTACCAGGATATTTGTAGCCAGGTAGGACGAGGGAGATGTTGTGGGCGGGGGGGCAGGGGGGTGGTGGTGGTGGTAAAGGAATGTGCAGAAGCACAGCAGGACAGCTGTAGCCCTTCCATCTGCCTCACATACGGCAGCAAAGTCGCTGAGACTTCATTCCCCAAAAACCCACTGCTGCAAGGACTTGCGGTGCACACCACCTCACGAAGGTCCAAGATTCCTATTACTCACAAGCAGCAAAATGACAGAAGGCAAATTTGTTCCAGGTACTGGTACCTGCCAAAGGATGAATAAACACTGCATGTGTCCTTGGGCCACCTTAAAAGGCTGCCACTGACAGTGGTAGGAAATACTGACCTACCTCCAATATAAACTTGGCCTCCATGGAAGGAGGGATGTGTAATGCATACCTTCAGACTGCTCTGTCGGTGATCTCAGTCCTGACCCAGTGGGTCTAGTCTGAAATTAGTGGGCTTCTAATTGCTTTTTAATTTAAAGCAATTACAAAAGGGGACACTACCAAACATCATTTGTACTTGTGGGATCACACATGGCATTTAACTGGAAAAAGCACACTGAACAATTTTTTTAATTAGAAATCTCATTCTATCCACAGAAAATGCTGGAATACCAGAAATTCAGAATTTGTATGGCAAGATGTATGGGCATTTTTATCAACAGACATTTATTTCGTTTAGAATATTGAAGTGAAAAACAGGCCTAACTATTTAGGCTGGCCTGAAACTTACGATTCATGCTCTTAGCTTTGTGGCATTGTTCTTTATTGTTTTAGCCACTTAAAAGAGACCATTGTTAAAGGTTAACTGAGCCAAAGTGGCATCTAGAAAGAAAATAAATTCCTGATGTCCCTTTATCTTCCTTCAAAATTTACAGCAGTGTGGAACATGACCTTGAGAAGTAATGTTAATTGACACAGTGATGACCATGGGCTTGCGGTCATTGTAGACAGAGATAAGCTGTGTCCAGTAACAACTTTGAAGATTGTGAGTCAGTTCTCACTAGAGTAAGGTTTTTCGTGATTGAAAAAACACTTTGTCTCTGCCTAGACACACCGTGTAGTCACGGTCATCATTGCATTAGTTAATGTGACATCTCAAGGACGTGTTCTAACTTGTCATGCTGTTCCAATGAAGTCAAGCCCACTGAGAGGGACATCATAAGCATATTAGCAAAATATGGGGCCAACTCCATCAAAAAGGACAGATTCTCCTGCAGCAGTTCATAACAGAGAAGTGGCATCTCTGCATTGCCACTTCAAGCCCACAGTGCTATCTGAAGTGACATCTTCATGTTGGAGCATGAAGTCCATAGCGTTATGTGGAGTGACATCTCCACAGAACTGACTGAACCCCACACTAATTGCAGTTCAGACTCAGGAAAAGAGTTTTGCAAAAACATTACTGAAAACCCTCTGAGGAGGGCAGGCACCAGCTAGCAATGCTAAGCCCCAAACACCAGAAAGTGGACAGTCCCGTTAACAAAAATAACATGGCATTTTTCCACTGAGTTATAAGAACAGATCACCTTTAATAACAAGAATTCATTGTTCTGTTTCTCTGAACAGAGTAAACGCGCTTCCTTTTTCCTCTTGCAAATACGCTGGGGAGAAAATAAACATCTTCCCCGCACTTAAACATCTTCCCTGCTTCAGCTTTGCTTAAGCAAAAGTAAACACGTGTCTTTCTTCCCTGAAGTAAATCTTGTGTTTTGCTTGATTTCTAGCAGTTCCAGGCTGTGCCTGTACAGCTGTACCTTTAAGCAAGTGATCTTAAGCTCTGTCTAGTGCTGGGATCAAGGCTCACAGATTTATGTCTGTCCTTTACAGCTGTGTAGTTTTCTTTCTTTGGAGACCCTAGCAGGGCTGCCTCTCTAATTCTGACTTTGACGTCTATTATCCCAGCATCCCTCCCTCCTCCCTGGCAAAAAAGCCTAGCAGGCTGAGAATAGTCAGAAGTCCAAAAAAAGTGCTGGGACAGAGATTAGGACTTGGGGGTCATTAAAAGATATACAACATTGTGGGGAATGGGACACAGGACACTGGACAGGTGATGGGACGCGGACATGGTGTGATAATGCAATGGCTTGTTTCCATCAGCTTTGCCTTCAGGCTTCAGGGGAGAAAGAGCAAAGAGGAGATACACTTTCTCAGTACTTGAGTGCTGTTACTTTATATATTTGTAGATCATTACAGGAGGGCCAGGAATCTGTTTTTGAGCACTAGCCAGTATTGTCAGATAGCCAAATTTCAAGGGATTGACTCAAGTTTTACATTAGTTAATGACCCTTACACTGAAGTCACAAATTTTTTGCTGGTTTTAAGGTCCCTAAGTAGTAAAAAATGAGTTACCTGTGTAGACCTTGCCCAAGTCAGATCTCAGCTACTAATAATTTGTTTTCAGACTTACATTTTCAATGTTGAAGTGATTTGATTTTTATCTTACTAGGTTGGACTAGCACCTTTACTCACAGATTGTGTTTCTCAGGCATGTGCTTTTAATAATTCTAAGTGTAGGGAAAGGAAAGGCTTTCCCCTTTTAGAAATTTTCTTTCTGAGGTTCTTTCACAGACTCATACATACTTCCTTCTGCTATACTAGTGGAAACTTTCTCTCCAGCTGAGTATATTAAAAATTCTTATATTTACCAGGAACCTAAGTTTTGTTTTTCATATACAAGTCTGGTTCATATTGGCAGTGACAGAAGTTACTTATAATGTGGTACAGGGGAATTCAAATTTGCTGCACCAGTTACTCTCAGCACTGACCTGATGAAGTTTAAGGGACAAGGTGAATACCCATCAGTAGAAAAATGTCATTATTCACCACAAATAAACAGAATTACCTGTTCTTAAACAGTAAGGTCATCTGTTTCACATTCTATCCACCTTGGGCTGATTAAAGCAAATTAGATTCTATGCTAATCAGCTCAAGACATGTGCTGAAAATGTAGAAATCACTTATTTGAATTTTTTTCCAGTAATTCTCAGAGAATTAGTATGCCCAATGATGAATGCAAAACTATTTAACCTTGATGGTAGGACCTGATCCTGGAACTTTTTGGGACTTGCAGTGAGTGGTCTCAACAGGTTAAATAGGGCCCCTTAGATAAGTGAAGGCTCCATAACGGGCATAATGGGAAGGTCGTTTTACAATCTGTCAACAACATCTTTTTTAGCTACTTACTATCAGTCAAGACTGTACCTTATCCACCCTAATTTTACAGAATTTAGAGATTAGTAGGTTTAGTTGCATCTTTTCAATCCTATCAGGAATGAAGTGGCAAGACCAACATGGGGTAATTACCACTTTATTTTAGAATGAGACTCCATTTAGTCATGAAAGGTCAGAGGACAGTTAAAGTCAGTCCTTTTTTAATTTAAATTTCATTAGTTTTGCACATTACATTTGTCATGGCTGTACTAAAGTAAGTCCTAAATTAGGTCATCTATGAAGAATTTGGGAATGAGAGTCTAAGTAAGTGGTTCTACTCTTTGCTTTGCTGTTCCTTCCCACATAAACTTGGGCAAATCCTATGAATATCTTTTTCAGCTGCTAAATGACAAAAATAATGTGTAATGTCCTCTGTGACTTTTACTTCACTCATAGAAATGAAATACATGCAGACTCTTATCTATACCAAATAGGTCTCTCTACATATGCACCCAATAAATGTATTTATTAACAGTATTTTGCATTTTTTTATGTCATAATTTCAATATATTTCCATGTCCCACTACCTCAGGATTGTATCCATTGAATTCCAAGAGAGTCACATCTCTGCATCATAGGTGACTGCCTTAAAATCAATACACATTTTAAAAAATCATGTTCCTACAATATGTTTTTTGGAAAGGTTTGAGGTTTTCAGTTGGGCTCTATTTTTTTTTTTTTTTTGATTAGTTTTGCCAACTTTTTAATCCATATGAGAATATTTTCTCTTAGTATCAATAAAAAGGGACAGGAAAAAAATATCTATGACATTCTGTTTTTCCCCTCACATTTAAGAGCAAGAAACAAGCAGGGAAGTCCTTATCAAAATACTGGAATCTGAGTAGGAAAAATAATTTCATGCTTACAAAGGCCTAGGATCTTGTTTATGGGAAGAGTGGACTTTGTTGTGAAAATAATCTGTAAAATATGAGAATTCATTTACTTCTTTCTCACTATTTGGATAACTGTGGTCAATGCTTGTAGGATTAAATTAGAGTGGAAAAAAAGCTTTCCGCATACCTTCAGTCTTCTCAGTAATGCTGCCATAACTTGAAAAAGAATGATATTTCAAGCTTTGGAAATCTGTGTTTTCAATTCCAAATGGGTTGAAACAAATCAATACAAATTTAATCCATTACCAGCTACTTAAATTTTAGGAAAGACACAGACCCACCCTACCTTCCATACTTTTGTCCTAAACCAGGTCTACCAAGGAGAGGATGGCAGTGACTTAAACTCAGTCATCCAACATGCCACAGTGGGATTGCAAGGATTTCCCACAATCACTTGAATGTATCAGAGGGCAGTAACTTGGACTCTGCTCTTCTTGCTTTTGGTCTTACCAAACCATAAAACTATCTTAGTAATTGAAATTAAATACATTCAGTTCAGGCCTGAAAGGTAAACCGACAAAGAAGAGATTGAACAAGTTTACAGGTCAGAAGTAGAAATGCTGCGTGGAGACATTAGACCTTTTGGTTTGTGTCTAGCACCATACTAGTGCAATTATCCTACTTTAGAATTTCAAATTAGTCATGCCATTCTATTACCTTTGCTGCATCAGAGGTGTAGGGAGATCTCTCTTTTGCATTTAATTGCATAGGGTTTGAATGCAGCATTTGTATGCTGATCTGTACAATAACGTCCCATCAATAATCTGGAAATAGTAAGAGTCTTTTTAGTTCAAGGTAATGATGCTCTAGGTTTGTGCATCATGGGATTTCTTTCATTACAGGTGAATTCAGGGCCACTCTGAGGGTCAGCACCAGGAGACTAGACACTACGTAAATTCCCAAAATGAGGATGAAAAAAGAATTAGTGGCACAATGACTTGTTACTGGATGAATTTCCCTCTAAACGGGAACTGCTTCATTAGCACATACCCTCTCCTTATCGCAAGACTAAAACCAAATAAATCAAACCCTGGCTAGACTTAACCAATATTTTTTGTCATCATAATGTCTCTTTTTCAAAAGTGTTACATGATTCAAATTCCTTTTAATAGCAAGCAATGAAGAAATTACAGTTGTTTCCATTCACACATAGCTCTAATGGGAAAAGCTTGACAGTAACTGCCATTGCAAGAAATTTTTAACTTTTTCAGGAAAGGCACTAGTGTTCCTGCATGGGTAATTACATCCTGATCCTGAGATTTTCCAGAAAAAAAAAATTAGACAATAGCTTTGTCCTAGATTGGAAAGGACTAATTGGGGGGGAAAAAAATCTCTTCAGGTTAAAAAAGTTTTTTCAAAAATAAGTGATTGTGATGGGACGAGTAGATTACCTCATTCATTTCCATAGCAACAAAACTTGTAAAATAACAACAATGTTAGCAGAAGTTATTTGAAATAGCTTCCTTGTTAGTTGATATAAAACTCCAGTGAAAAGATGAGACAGATAAATAGAAACATTTGCTCCTTCTATTGAGGGTTAATGCATTATTTGTCTTTCTTCTTGATTTTTCTCCCCTTAATATTTTGAACTTCTTTGGAAAAAAGAAATACCCCTCTGTCTCTTTCATAGCATAAAAGCAATTCTCTCTTTTTCACTCACTCTTCCTCAACCTCTCACTCTACCTCCCCCATCCTCCTCTTCTGCTTTCCTCTTTTGTCTGTTTTCAGCTACCTTTTATTTTCTCTATCCGTATAAATTTTTTAACATAGCCAACAAAAGAACATATGTAACATTGGAATTAAAAACAAGGGGGTAAATCCCAGGATAAGAATCGCAAAATACGATTGGTGAGGAAATCTCACTGACAACCTGTAGCAAGCAACAAGGACTCCTTCAGTTTTACTCTTCCTCCCAAGTACTACCATATACTTCTTTAATCAAAGCTGGATTTACATGTTGGGGCAGTCTAAAAGGAAAATGCTTATCTATTGAAATTAGAGTCTTCTTGAATCTTCTGCTGTGTATTCATGCACAATAAATAGAAATATGCTCTGTAAGTAAATCCAGTCTATTTCAGAGTGACTACTCTCAAAGTAAGTTGCTATTTGGTAGTAAAAAAAGATAGGTTCAAACTCATTGGGAAGTGCTGCAGTGAAATAACTCCAAGAAATGTTATGAACTTTGCTTTACAGCCAACAACTTCTTTTTTACAAGAAATGTGGAAAACATTAGCTAAAATTGTATTGGTCTGTACAATTTTATTCTGTTAAAGACAGGTTTTATGATACATTTAGCCCTTTAAATGACACTAATAGTCCCTGGAGACACATGGTCTTTCCTGGAGTTCAACAATTAAGTCTATTTCAATGTTATTTGGATAAGTTGAAACAATTCAGTTACTGTATGTCTGCTCAGTGGCATGTACTGTAAGACTAATGGAAACCACCTAGAGTTAACTAAATAATAAGGCTTTAGCCAGCTTTAGACATCTACCTAACTTTTGGAGGGAAGTTGAAGACTGAGAGGGTGGGAAGGGGTCATTTTATTGGCAGAGAAAGGAGTGTATTTTTCATCTCTCATTCCACACATATACACCCCTCCTCCCACCCACTACCACACACACACTTCAAAAAAAAATGCCCTAAAATTTACACAGGTCATAAGTCTGAGTTGATAATGAGCATGATTAATCACAATTGTGTTTCTGTTTTTTCTTTCTTTTTCTGCTTTTGAAATGTGTTACTTGCTAAATTGTACTAGGAAAGTTTTTAGATGTGTATGCATAAATACACACATCATGCAGTGCTTACATATATATACACACATGTATATATATATATGGCAGGTTCTGAATTGCTCACACTTTGGTGTAGTAAATGTATGTTTCCATAAATTATCTTACATTGCTATGGCTAGACTGCTTCCGCTACCAAACTAGCTCTTTTAGACCTAACTTAAATATCCTACAGTGAGCTACTATGTAGACATATCTATAATCAGATTTTTACCACATGATTAAAAAAAAAAGTGAAAGGAAGTAATTAAGAGGGCTCCAGATTTAAAATCTTGGCTTTATATCAAATCCCAAGCCTTGGATTAATTAGAAATAAGAAGGATAAAAGGTACAGAGGGAGCTAAATTAATCACTGGTTAAACTGGCTAATAGCTCTCCATCAACCTGTACTGAGAGTGGGAAGAAGCAAAAGTAGTATAAGCCTACTTCCCACAAATCTCAAATTTCCCAAGATTTTTGGATCTTGAGAATCAAACTGAAATTCTTCTGTTAGATCTGATTCAAAGTATGTCAGTTATTTATTTGGAGATGGTTATATTTCTGTTAAAGCTGTGAGGCTGCTGAAGCACATCCTGAATGTTGGTGTAATGTAGAACAAACCATGGCCTGGCCTGTACAAGAACTACATGAGACTCGTCTGATCTTGACATACCATTGGAAACACAGATGAGACAATAATAGCAATCCAATGTATGAAAACTACAATACATCATGACGAAAACTATTCCATATTTCTGAAATTACTCAGTCAAAATATTCAACAGCTGTGGGTGAAGGGTAAGGCAATCTACCCTCTGAAAGTGAATTCTGCCTAGGAAACTCTCTCATCCATCAGGGCCAAAGGTGAAAAGATTTTAGGGTGGAAATTTTGGCAAAGGACAACTCCAGAGGATTCTTCAATATTAATTTGTCAAGGATGGACTTAAAACTCACTTTCTACCAAAAAAACAAAACCCACCCATGTGGTTGAGTGTCTCTACTTACATCAGTGCCCCCACATGTATGTCAGGTCCAGGGCCATAGTCCAGATCCACCAACACAAACAATTGCAAATGCACCAGGCTCCAGATGAGATGGGTTGTATACATCCAGAGAGCCAGTAGATCCTACCCAAAGCAGCCAAGTAGTAGCTAAAACTAATGATCTAACACCAAATTCAGTAGGACTGGAAGGTCTACAGTGCCCTTCTCAAGGCCTTTGCTTTTCTGAAGATTTGCTGTAGTGACGAACCTCTTGTGAACAGTTACAGTAAGAAGGTTTCCTCAGAAGACTCCTGACAAGGCATATATCCAGGCAAAGCCATTAATTATACTGAACATTGAACTTTGGGGTAGTCAACACTGAATTTGACTTAGAAATTATTAGAACATACCACTGCAAACAATTATCTCCTTTGACTGGAAAGTGCCTTTTTACTAGAGTTAAAGGGTGGTAGGTTATGAAGACTGGACTCATCCTTCCGCATTTATTTAAGAATTTTCAAGGGACAACAGGAACGCAAAATAAAGTCTGTGAAAGAGCTTTTCTTTGATCTAATACAAACAGACTACTATTCTGCAAGCTGCAGAGGTACATTTTAATTACCACAGTGAAAGCAGATGTAAAATCAATAAGGTGTTTTATTTCTCTCATTGATATGTATAAATACTTACTTTACTGCAAGGTTAAGCTGAGTTTTCTGTCATTAAATGTAAGGATTGATGTAGCCTGTTCAAACCAGGTTAGAGCAGCAGAGAACAGAGAAGCTCTCTATGTCACACCATCACCTGAAAATATTCACCAAATGCTTCAGAAACCATTTTCTGGGCTATTCAGAAATTTCTGTCATTATGCAGTTGGGATTGAGGGCTACAATAGACAAAACTGTATTACAAATAACTGGGTCAGCCATTTCAGTATTTATCCAACTGTGCTTGCTTGTCTTAATTTATGAAGTAGTTCAATTACTATAGAATTTCTTGGGGATGTCTCATTTTAATAGAACTATTAATTGTGTGCTCAGAGGATGTATAGAAATTGATGGTCAGTTCCTGTTCTTCATTTGAAGCAGATGGATCCAATTCAAAACCTCCCATTGAAACTCTCTCAGACTTTGAGGAAAATTCAAGCTGCATTCACAAGTATAAAAGGTCTAAATTTTTTTCCTTTTTTTTTTTTTTTTTTCCTAATCTATTTTATCAGGAGCAAGAATCACAGTCTCCTATTGCCCTTGACTGACTTGAAGCAGGTTGACTCTCTTCCCCCATAATGGTTCTCATTTATCTAGAAGAAATCAGAGGACCCCTTTATCCCCTAAAGTCCCTCTGTCAAAAACACTGATGATCATTCCTATATACCACTTTTTACTTCACTCTGAATGGAAAAAGGCTTTGAAAAAAACTACAGGAAGGAAGGCTAGCCCAGCCACAGTAGTGCCACAGAGATGTCACTGGGCTCTGCCTCTACTACAAATACATCTGAGACAATAGACGTAGCAAGCCTAGGTATTTAGAATACTAAACATTTAAGGATGGCCTTCCTAAGCACTGAAATCAAATGCAAAGTTCTGCATTTTAAATCCTGGTAGATTTTATACACTAGTTTTCTCTGTTAGGAGTCATTTCCCTCCCTGACATTGGTGTTAGGAATATGCCCACAATGCTGAGAGGCTCATAAGGGTGTTAATAATAGGTGCCATACAAGTAGTACTGATTCAAAGTCAATTCCACATTATTTCCATAATTTTATGTCTTCATTTAGAAGTTGGTTTAAATGAATATTTCACTATTTACAAGGATAGGCAACTGCACCATTATGCACATAGCACCCAGATGATAGTCCAATCTGCTCTACAAAAAATCTGTATAATATTTCTTCTGCTTTTTAAGAAGTACTTTCTATATTTTTAAATTTCATTTCAGGTTGGTTTATGACCTGTTTTCACATATTCCTCATGTATTCCATTCTGAGGGTTCTTAGAGGAATCTGCAACAAAAAGGTACTTGCAGTGTCTGTACAATGATGTGCAGAGGGACCCAAACTACAAAACATCTGGTTATACTGTACAGACAAGGGAACCATGGAGGCAAGTTTGCCAGTAGCAGAATGTTAGTCTTGAATAAATTAGAAGGGAGAGATCATTCACAGGCTCTTCTCTAGCAAAATTGTATGAATATCAGATTAACATGGGACAAGAGCCCAGTGAGAATAAAGCCCTTATGATTCAAAATGCAGAAATATCAGAGGCAACATGTCACAGAAATAAAGAACAGCAAGGGTAGGGATGTTATGATTCTTTTTTTTTTTTTTTTTTGTACTGCAGTCACCGAAGATGAAATGCCTTATCAAGGCATATGCTTTAAGGGGCCAATTTTGCATCTAATGAAGTCACTGGAAAAAAACATTTAGTTCAATGCTGCAACATAATGTCCTTAATGAAAAAAGTAATCTCATGTTAGGACTCACTTTTGAACCCATTTAAGTTGATGGAAATCTTTCTTTTGATTTCAAAAGTACCAGATTAAAATACTAAGTATTCAAAAAGAAAGACATCTAGAAACTCTCTTTACAAGTGCATCCCACCCATTCAAAGTTTAGATTAAGCCGTGGAGAGACTAGTTCATGAACCTACAGATATGGTCAGACTGACCATTTGTCTAAAATAATCATGAGCTCAGACACTATCAGGACAATTGTATGTGAATATCTTTATGTTTAACTCTTTGTTACAATAAAATTATCTCTGACATTTATGGACTCTGTCATTTTGCCTTACTGTATGCTTAAATTAAAATTCCAAAGAGGAGGCATATTTTTTTCTCTACCTGTATACTCTACCTCAATAAGGAACAATTCATTTTACTCATATTTTTATTTTTTAATATTACAGTAGTCCTGAGACCAGGCAGAGAAAATATCAATGGAAAAGTTTAAGGCAGGAGAGGTTGGGGGCGGGGGGAGGACATGGAAGGAAGAAGGTTATGAATGGAAACCATTGTGGCTGGCCCTTTTTTAAGCAAGAGCGACTGCAGGGAACATGACTCGACTCAGTCCAAATTCAGAAAGACAAACTTGGGGAACAAAGGGATCAGTACTTCTGTTGTCAGAGTAAAGTTTACCTCAGGGGAAAAACAAACAAACAAACAAACAAACCCAACCCTAACAGAAGTTCTGGTGGATTCAAGAGCTAGGTGAAACTTGTTTTGCTCATGAACTAGACAAATCTTTAAATCAAAAAAGCCAAATTCATGTTTACAGTCACGAATTTTCTCAAAAGCAATAGGAATAACACAGCACATGAGAGAAAGCAAATAAACTCCAGTTATTTTTGGCTATTGATGAGATGCAACTGTCTCTCCTCCCTGGGAAGGTCAGCAATGCAGGGCCATCAAGGCTGGGCCTCCACATCAATATGCTGGTGGTGCACATTGGCCACAACGGGTCCCCAGCACCAGTGGAGAAGGTGATGGCATAGGCATTTACTAGGGTCAAGGTGTGTTTTTAAGAGATGTGTTTCAGTACTGCCCCCTCCCTGGTACTAATAATAATCTAAACCCCTCATAATCATCTAACTACTCAGAAGACTCAGATTTTTTAATGACACAACTGAAACTTGGGAGTGCTGGAGGTCAGGAAATGCAGTTTCTTCCATCACTAGAAAGCAGAAGAGCAACCAATCTTCTGTTGCAGAAGACACTAGAAAGAGGAATGGGAGCACTCCTCCACATAACCACCCAAGCTGCTGACACTGAAATCAGACAGAGAATCTGAATTTTAATTGCAATGCTCTGTTTCCTGGGTTAATAAGGAGCAGAGGCATCCCACCAGCACATAGGTCCTTCAGCAGAATGAGCAGAGCACCCATGGATATGACTTAACCTGGCCTACCCCACTTACAACCTTTAGCTACCCTAAGCACATGTACAGTTAGGTTTTCTATGCTTTTCTTTTGAGATAGGAAATTTGGGGGCAGGGACTATCTTTTTCCATATATTTGTACAACTACACAACACTGAGGAGACCCATTTAACACTAGGGCTGAGTATTCATCCTTTGATGCATATTTAATGCATCGGTTATAGATCAATGTTAGATCAGTATACAAACACACATATGCTCTTGGACAAAAGCACCCATGCATCAAAACTCTGCATCCATACTTTAATGTATTCAATTAAGAGAGTAACCCATTATCACTAATTACGGTTTATATTTTTATAATACTCTTTTATGGTTATTACCTATTCCCTTCAGTTCTATCTATCTATAAGCCTTACATGCTGTGACACTATCTAAAGAGCTCTTTGCTTCACATAAACCAGAAATCACCGACTGATCACTAGGCTGATCTCAAAGCTTCGACACTGCCCATTTCTGCACTATCTGGGCTGCAAACTGACTTCGTCTTCTCACACTTCTCCTTGCACATAATCTGATCTGATTCCACGTACCATTTCACACTTTGTGAAAAACTCATATACGCATGTGCCCACTCAACAGGAGGGCATCCCACTACTTTCATGGTGCCCTCCATGACAGTAAACACTACGGGGAGAGGAAAGACAGTACAAAGATGCGAACAACATTACAAGCATCATATTAATTCCTGCTAAGAACACTAAAACTGCACACCAATACAGGCAAAATAGCTCAAAAGAGAAAAATAATACAACCCATATAGTTACAGACAAAAATACAAGGAAAAGGAAGTTTTGAAATGGAAGATAAATGCTGAAGAACATTGATTTGAGATCTTTTGGAATCCTTCGAAACCCTTTTTTTTAAAGAAGAGCTATCGCTCTGGGCCATGTTAGCCCAGAATTTGTGACTTCTGAGCATATTTATCTTTATTTTATTTAATTTTAAATATTTGTATTGATTAGAAAGACTGAAGCCGAGAACAGGTTTTCTTTTAATTTATAATAGCACCTCTAGTAAGAAATGGTATCACTAAATAACTACAGTATTTTTATAAAGATATAGCTTTTAAGCTAACACCTTATTAAACTACATTTACCAAAGCTTCTTGGAAAGATCTTTCCCTCTCTGTAATTCTAATTTATTCTCCCTTCCAATCGCATTTCTTCACATCCAGCTCACTATCTACTAACTGAGGAAAGCCGCATGTTTTCAACAGTGACAAAAACAATGGAGAGAGGCCAGTTTTGACCTTGTTTTTCACATACTCATGTGTCTTAAAGCCACCGCCTTTTGTGGAGACGCTTCGGGTTTGCAGTGGTTTGCATGACATATGCCTCACCTCCTCCCAGTGATCCACCTTGAAAAGAACAGGATGTGCAGGGTGAAGGGCCTTCTTAAGGCATAGGCATGACAGGCTCTTGGTGTTTGCAGGAAGTAATGCAGGACAGTCCACAGGCAGTCAAGACACGTAATAGCCCTTAGTTGATCTTTCTGAGCTCTGCTGGTGGTGTGGCACCAACCGCAGAGGGCACAATCATGGCTTGGTATCAGAGCACCAAGGCACAGGTTCCTTGGGCATGCCACCAGATGCAAAGCTGCCTTCACAGAGATCTTGCAGATTTTTGAATTATGCCACAGAGCTCTAGCTGGAGTGGTCACTCTGCAAAAAGTATCATTTTTCCTAGTCCGTACCACTCTCTTTACCTTTTCACTGGCTGCATCTGACATCAGGCACAGAAGAAACAGAGTAGGATCTCAGTTATCTGTTCAACGGTGAAGAAACACCACAGCAAAAAAAAATGTAGGAGTATAAACTTTTTTGGTTTAGCAGGATTTGAAGCCCCCATCTCGTGATGAAAAATTGTCACAAGGGATCACTGAAAGGCTTTTCAAGGACTCCAACCAACCCATGCAGACTTGAGCAACCGTGGCAAAAATAATTTAGGAATATTAAATCAGATCAAATATACCTTAGTATTCAGAAATAATAATAGCAATTTTTGACCCATGAGTAAAGCAATGCATGCTAGCATATGTATGAAAGTAGGCAGGAAAAAAAACCATATGTAATTCATAGAATCACAGAGTGGAAGGGGTTGGAAGAGACCTCCAAAGATCATCTAGTCCAACCACCCTGCCAGAGCATGATCCTAGAGCAGATCACACAGGAACATGTCCAGATGGGGTTTATGTGTCTCCAGAGACAGAGACTCCACAACTTCTCTGGGCAGCCTGTTCCAGTGCTCTGTCACCCTCACAGTAAAGAAGTGTTTTCTTATGTTAAGATTAAACCTCCTGTGTTCCAGTTTGTGCCCACTGCCCCTTGTCTTGTCACTGGACACCACCCAGAAGAGTCTGGCCCCATCTTCCTGACACCCACCCTTGAGATATTTATAAGCGTTAATGAGATCCCCCCTCAGCCTCCTCTTCTCCAAGCTAAATAGATAAATTCAAGTCATTCTGCTCTATGGCTCTAATTAGCACGGAGGTAAAGACAACTTGTTCCACTGCAGCTCAGTCTAACACATGCTCAGTCTAACACATGCTCAGTCTGACCCTCTCATCTTCTCACGGGTAAAATAAATATTATAGAAAAAAATTCAAGGGAATAAAAAGAAAAAAAAAAAAAAGGATAGACAAAGACACTAAGAAAGAAAAGAACTATTGAAAGCCTGTGCAGACAAGTATGAATCAATTATTCTAAAAAGCAGATGTAAAATGAAGCTGCTTAAACATATAAGGCACTTCTACATTGTATTCAAATAATGCTGAAATTACAGAGCTGTCATTTGCAGACCTGTCGAGGGTGCCTTTCTTACCACATTATGATTTAGCATTTCTCTTGGAAGGTTGTAGCAATTTTGACATTAGAGTCATTGGACAGAAAAACCATAAAATGTACACAAAGCACCACTTCTCTTTTTCTGTGGTCTCAAAAAGAGCTCTGAGAACTAATTTTGCCACTAAAAAATTTTTTTTAAAAATAATAATTACCTGAAAATATTCGGAAAAGTGCAGAAATGCTAGTCTCGAGAGAGAGAGTGCATGTCTGTAGAACAAATTTAACTGTGAAGATTTAAATAATTTGATGGCACATAACCTAATCTGACATGGCAGCAGGTTATTTTACAAACTGTGAAGGGCTCTCCCCACCAGTGTCATAATAAGAGCCTCTCTGAGAGGCAACTCAAAGGTACAGATTTTTCTGGAGGAAGACACCCAGGTGATAAAAATGGAGATGGAGAGAGCAAAGTAACTCCTGGCAACTCACTTTCTAGGCTGCTCAGCTCCAGGTGAGGCAGCATGTACATCATTTATATCCAGGAACTTCATACAACCGATGGGCACACCAAACCTAGCAGTAGCAGTACAGAGGTGCATATGGCATGGTTTCATAATTATTTAATAGACAGTCATCAGTCATCAGGATCCTGTCCCACATGTGGGTGGATGGGGAAGGGCTGCAAGTATCCCCAGGGAGGGCGCAGCACCACTCCCCTCCGCCCTGTGCTCGTGGGGCTCCTACCTGACTATGGAGTGCAGCTCTGGGAACTGGTTTGTGGATAAAGGTGACTCTGTCAGGTGGCCTGAATGGCTCAGAGGTCCAATTAGCAGTTACACACTCCCTGAGGCAGCCCACGGGACCAATCCTTTTTTGCACACACATTTTGAAACTTCTGTTGCACTTGGTATCATGTCCAGAAGCTTTGCTGTTGCTTTTCAATAGATCAAAGGTATATCAGGAAGAATGGATGCTGAACCAGTTCTGGACATGAACAAATACATATATACCTGCACACCACCAAAAGATATGAACTGAAAAATGCTGATGTACTAGAACCAAATGCAATATATTTAATGAGGTATTTTTAATCACTTTCTCTGATTGTTGTAATTTGATGAGATAATCCTAACCATTTAGCTCTAATAAACTCAGATCATGAACAATGGCTGTGTTAAAGCTATTGTCACTGTCAGTAACATGAGGAGCAAAGGCTCACCTGCTCTTCTCACAGCATTTGATTTTATTCACTCAGTCTCTCATTCCACATCAGCTGCCATCTGGACAAAATTCAGAAACCATGACATCTGCTTGAAGAATAAGATGCTGATCAGATGGAATGGACTGGGACTTTATCTTGAGAGCAGAAATGTGAATTGTTGGTAACACAATCGCTTAAAAGGTTTGTAAATTATGTACCTTCAGCTCAGCATATGGCTCCTGTGAAATATGGACTTGTGAACTTTTCACAAAACTTGAGCTTGGATGATATAGTGGTGGCTGTTTTATAAACACATGAGATAAATAAGTACAAACTTACATGTATACACACAAGAGAGACTGTCAATGGCTTTCAGCACCTTTTTAAATAGTTATACTATTTTACATTTGCTTAGTAGCATACAAATATTTATTTCACTGAAAATATCCATGCAGACTTCACAGTACTGCTGGAAAAGCCAGTCAAGAAAACCTGGGGCCTTCTCGCTATACTGTCGTGGTATGGAAACCAGCCCCTGTTGCCATTCTCCCTAGGCAAGGAGTACGGACACAGCTCCTCCTTCAGCTGGGTACAGCATGGCCCCTCAGCCCCTTCCCCTCTAGCAGAGCTGTAATTTCTATGAGGATGGGTACAGTCAACACAAAAATTCCACTCTCCTGGCAGATGCGCCTCTGTCCTGGGGGGCTCAGGAGTCTGCAGCGAAACTCACCTGAGCAACCCTGCCTTCTGCAGACCAAGGACCAGAGAAACTCCTGACATCTATTCACTAATGAATTTGTAGAAGTACAAATATCGTTTTGTGTGTACAAATACGGACACTGCAAGTGTTTCAACCTTGGTTTTGTTGGCACTCTAGGATATACATCTCTGTAAGTTTCTCACACGTCATGAGGGGATTTCTGAGTACTGATAGCCAAGCACTGAATCTGAAGAATCATGGCCTGCTGTTACCCTCACCGACTACAGCTAGTGCTGCTGAGACATTAATGAATTTCTTTTCATTTCTTTTCCAATCTTGAAAAAGAAAAAAAAAAAAGAAACCATTCCAGACTTTTGGGGGTGATGATACAGATTTTAAAAAATTAGTCCCCCACTCTCATGCCAAGTTATGGTTCTTTATAGCAGCCAGCTTTGCAGTGTTAAATGGTCTTCTCTAGCCTCATCCTTCTGCCTGCCTACAAGAAATAGGGACAAATTACAGTTGGGAGGGGGGGAGACTGAAGAAAGAAATATTCCATTTTTAATTGCCTTTTCATTTTCTTTTTATAGCCATGCTTAAACTGTGAGTTATCAGAAGCTGTTCAAAGTCTTTTTCTTTTACCATTTTAAAATATATTCCTCCTAAAGCCAGATGAAAAATATGGTTAATGGGGTTTTGTGACTCCCACAAAGTCCCCTACAAATTAAGGGACTTTGAAAAAATGTCAGCTGCCCAGTTCCCAAGAAAGAAAAATTAAACAATAAAGGCGTATCGACTTGTTCCTGAGAAGATAAAGCACTTATGAATGAGACCCTCCATACTCTCTGGTTTGTGATCAGAGTCTGCAATTTCCAAGATTCACAGAAAATATTCTGATTAGACAAAAAAAAAAAAAAAAAGCTCTGATTAAAAGAGTTCTAAGATTTTATAACTGAATCCCATCCTCCCTTCAACCTGTTTTCATACAATGCACTGTCTCATTCAGTCATGCTGCTATCACTACCAATTATAACCAGTGCCATAAAAACGTCACATTCATGCAGATCAGCTGATTGTGCCAAGTTCAAGAAAGGACAGCAGGATAGAGATGACAGCAGATTCTACTGGCTCTGCTCCAAAGTCCCTTCAGGCTTGTTGTTGTTTTTGTCTTCTGCAGATCCCCAGGATTTTACTTTCTAAGAAGTATCCATGCCATCCCTCTCTCCAAGAAGTCCTGACTCCCAGTCTACTGACACCATTGAGGGTATTTCTACTGACTTCAACAGTCTTTGATGTCTTCCTCTTTCACACTACTTCTGATCTCTCTGCCATGTGTCAGCCTGAGCAAAAATCTTAAACAGCAGACTCCAGTCCCCTATCACGTTTTCCATACATGTGCACCACGTACAGATAAACCGTAGGTTTATGGCTGCTTTCTTGGCTCTGTGTATGGCTTCTGCCTGGTCTGAAAGACCTTAGAGCAAAGGGGAAAAAAGCCACCTGTGGAAGACTTCCCATCTCAAATTTTCTGACTTGTGGAGTCCTGCCTTATGCCATCTAGAGAAAGGGAGATAGCATAACAGGAAAAGGAGGTTTCATACTATCTTTCTTGTACAAACACAGTAAACAAGGTATCTTTCTAGAATCTTGTCAGATTACTGTTGAAAACCCAGGTGGATTTTCTGACTTAATTTCTTTGGAAACCAGAAACTGTTTCACCCAGAAAATAATTACTGCCAGAGCTAACTAGCTATATTAATCAGACTCAAAAAATGGTTTAAAATGTTTTACTTTAATGCCATTAGAAAGACTAAGCTGAAGAAACCAGTGTTTCAGCTCTTATTTCACTGCACAAAGGAAAATGAGAGCTTAAAATATCTTTCTTATTCCCTTTCCCTCTGTCACTCCATTTTCCTCACATTAGAAATGCGAAGGCAATTTCATCAACAAGACAGTGGTCAGCTGCAGAAAGGAGGACCATTCACTTCTCAATACAAGCAGCAGCAAAACCTGGCCTAAAACATCTGCTGCAGAGTTTAGAAAAACATCCTACATCATCATTAAATACAAATAAAGTATTTTTATCTTACTCATTTTAATCTTTAAAAGAAAATACAAATAAATCTAATATCAAGACAGTTGAACACGGTATCCAGGCTCCTAACCTGCTCAGTGTTGTATATTTTTAGCATTCAGCTGATTTGGCTAACTAAGCAGGGACAGCACTAATTGCTGCGGGAGGCTGACGTGGAAGAAAACAGTCACATTCTTCCTTTAATGCAGCGCAGTCTGCCATGACTCTGCAGAGTGACACAGCGAACTCAGAATAGCAACCAAACCAAGTGAGTCTTCCTAATGCCAGACAGGGATCATAGAAAATGATAGAGTGTTTCTGAATTAAAGACAAAAAGCTAAAACTATGTGAAGTCTGGAAAGCCAGCTCATGCCGAAGGAATATTTGTTTTGATTTAATTGATGATAAAAGAAAACCCAGGAGAAGGGTGAGTTTGGATGACATTCAAGTGTGTGTCCTGTGTTAGGAGGAGGGTAGAGATACCATCTGCTTACATTACCCTTCATTGCTACAACCACAATGGATAAGCACAAATATGAAAAGAGCCTTTGCTACACAAGAGGCGGCCATGGCCAGAAAAGTCAAAGATCTGCTGTTTCATCAACTGCTGGCCCCTCTGCTAAGGTGTCTCCTCTGGAGCGGCTGGTGGAAGGCAGAACTAGCAGTGGTGGGGAGCAGCAGGAGAAAAGTACCTGCTCCCTTAGCAGGGAATTTTTTGGTACTCATTCTCTTCCACATAAGAGAGAAATACCAAAGAAGTGCAGTTATGTTTCCCTTGCTCCAGCAAAAGTGACCTTTGGTCTGTTACTTATATGTTGTAAGTGATGCATAGAAATTCTGTAAAATGTAGGTGTCTTTTTGTCTAGGGTGGTATAAACAAACAAGGAAACAGAGAAGACATTTTACAAGCTCCAGGAATAGAAAATCCTTTGTCTCTTCAAACAAAACCAGATTTTAAAGAGAGTCATGCTTTCCTCATCTCATAAACCACCTGATCACCCCATCTCTTTCGCACCAGTATGAGATGCAGGAGGCACACAGTCACTTTCCTGGTCAAATGCTGAAGAGGCATTGTATATAAAATACACAGACAAGTAGAATAGGTTTACATAATGTTAATATAGACAAATGACATGTACAACATATCTAGCTGCAGTTTAATTAGATTAATTAGATCAATATAATTAGCAGTGCTATATTACACTATCAAGACTTAGCCTTGCAAAGAACACTGCTAAAAATGGTTTACAGTCTTAAAGCATTGTAACAGCACATGCAGTATCCATGCTATCAAGCATCAATATCACCACTAACACACTATTAATACCGGGAGTTTATAGGACACTCAGGAGACACATAAAACACTACCCTTGCAGAGGAAAATTTTGATAATGGAGCCTGTGAAATTATTTCAGCTGTTGAAAAGAGCTCACTCAAACTTAATTCCAAACTACAGCATGGTCATGTTTATATAGCAAGTTAATTTAACCCATCAAGGCAGGAGCAGACATAATGAAAAAAACTGACTGAGATAGCATGACTTACCAATGAGTCTTTTGCTGAGAGTTCTCCCTAAGTTTTGTACACATAATAAATCACTAGTGGCTGTTAACTATTGCATCATCTACTTGGACATAGACTAGATGCCACACTTGCTGAAATCTCACACAGTTATCATTTTTAATAGTGATTTTGCATTAAACAGGGCTATGGATTGTGCTTGGACATCTAAACCTCCATAGTGGTTAAAAATGGTAATTTACATCTGCTAGTACACTTAGAACACTTGGGCTCATAACTTACCAAACAAAGTATGTATGTCCAACAACTAGAACCAACTACTCTGACTTTCTGGAAAAAAGAAATCCTGGAAATCATAGCCCTTGCAAGACAAAAAGAAAAAATAACAGCAATTCCAGCTCATTCAAAATAACAACAGTCACAAAAATTTAGGAACACAAAGTGATAAATTAACCAGAATTCATGTTTATGAATTTCTTCTGCTAAGCAGAGAAGCTAATCATAACTAGTCCATCTGCACTTTTAATTTGATGTTCGCACCCAACTCTACTAAAAAAAAACCCCACCTGATATATTAACCACCTAGACTAGGAAAGGACATTTTCTCTTTGCATTTAGCTACCTGTAAGAATAAATCTGTTCATGGAAGGGATGTAGTAATGGCCCTGGTGTCTGCTATGTATGCACAAGGTACACTGACAAGGAAAGAATGCCAGAATGCATATTTCCGTTCTGTAGCCTTTGCTGGTGGGAGATGGCTCAAACTATATGATCATTTGACCACGGAGTACTGAGAGAATAAAATCAATCCATTTCACAAAGAAAACCAAATAGTTCAGTTGCTACCACCCTCATCTCCCTGGAAGACTGAAGAATCTCAGGACAAAATGGCCTGTTTCAGCGTATGTATCTTGACTGGCCACAAGAATTAGGTCCCAGCCATCCTAAAGCTCACTGAAAGAGCAAGTGCAATATGTTTAGCTGTGGATCAGGTTTTCATAAGAACAGATGCAACTATACTATATGTATCTCCCTGTAACTGTCAAAGGAAGTAATCTCATTTTCCACAGTTTTTGGGGTTCTACTGTTCATTATTATCATAGAATCACAGAATAGCCTTGGTTGGAAGAGACCTCCAAGATCATCAAGTCCAACCATCAACTAGCACTGCCAGTTCACCACCTCATCAACACATCTCTTACCAATACATTGTTTAAGCTAGTGGTACTCCAAGTCAGTAGTCCTTGATCATACTTTTTATTTCAAGAAAAAGTTAAGCGCAATGTGAAGAGCCCTTCTGGGTGCCTGTTGGGAATATATGTTAATGCTTAACTGCTAAAACCAGCATAATTCTGGTTTTATCTGCCTTCAGTGTCATGTTGGATATTCACTACTTGCTTTTGACTTTGGATATTTTTACATTATTATTACCTATAATCTAGTCTTCATTATATTTACGCTACCAGATAAATAGGATAAAAAACAGACGACTGAAATAAAGATTGTCTTGTGTCTGCATATAATCACCTATGTTATGGAAACTGTGAAAGCTGAAAATGAACATTATGGCTTTCCAACTTCTTCAATGTGGTGTTGATTTTGACTTCTCTGATATAAAACTTTGCTTGCTCACTTTCTGTGTGATATATTCAGAAGAAAGTAATACTATTTCCATGTGTGATTGTAATTAGTAAAAAGCACGTAGGTAGTCCAGCTATTATTAAATTAAGAATTTGGGAGCAGAAGCCATTTGTGTCAATTTTATATTTTGTCACTCTCCTTTTCAAAAAGCTAATTTAAGATACTCCACCACACAGTAGTGTTTTACGGTATGTATATTTTATGACAGCTAAATGACAAATTTGTCTGAAGTGAAGATATTCTTTGAAGAGTTAATTATAACCTGTGTAACATGTTAAAGAAAACCAATATATATTTGGAATGAGTCACTACTGAATCTTGTTCTAAACAGAGAAAACCCATTCTAAATATTAAAGCTCCACTTATAAGTCAGTTCTTGCTAAAATAATCTTATTTGAGACTTAATTGGTAGAAAAGCAATACTTTGTCAATATATCTGTGTAATAATCCTCTTCTAATGTAATGTTACATAATCTGCTTGCATGATGTTCATCTGAAAATTTCACATTTGATGTTGTTTGACAGCAAAATAACAGGCCAGAGTGGTCTAATTGCTGCACACCTTGACATGTGATATTTGGACTTTGAGAAGCATCACCAATTTTGGGTATCTGTTCCAATCTTTCAAACTCTTTCAAATAATTAGACAGAGATCTGAGAATTTTTTCAGAGAATTGCTCAAAGAGTGAATAAAGGAAAACAAATACTATTTTTCCAGTCATCTCCGGATTTTCAGCCTACAGGTTTTTTCATAATTTCCTACAATGTTGTCTACATTTAGCCAGTACCCAGAGGTAAACCTTAGCAGTTATTCTACCATGTGATGCTACCTCCCCAGCTGAGAAGGAGAATGGGAAAAAAAAAGGGAAAAGCCCTGTGAGTTGAAGTAGAAACAGATTTAATAGAATAACAAAACTGACACAACAACCGACATAGACTATACAACGTTCTACTCAGCCTGGTCCTTGATGTCAACAGCAGGAGCAGAAGGCCAGGAGGGAGGAGCCCTGTAAGAGGAGGAACTCCACCCTTAGTGAGCTCCCTCCTTTTATAATGAGCATGACTAGGTGGTATGGGATACACCTGTGAGTCAGCTGCCTTGATTGGATCTCTCAGCTGACTCAGGGGTACTCATAGTGTGCCTGCATGGCTGGCCCACGGGTGTGTACCTGCAGAACCAGGACAAATGTATAACATAGGAAAGCAATAGTATCTCAGTTCTGTAACTACAGCCATCCAAAGTGTAACAAACTAAAATTTTAATATTAAATAACTAAATATTTTGAAGTTGACCCACCATTTTCTAACAGTGATTACAAAACATAAGAAACAGAACTCAAATATTTCATTTGTTCAAAGTGAGGGAGAAGATTAAAATAATAAAGAAAAAAATAAAGCACTAAGAGAGAAAAACCCTGAAACAGAGAAAAAAAAGACAAGGTTTATGATATTCACTGGTTTTATAGGTCCAAAACAAATTTGAAGTAAGAACATGCATAAAACAATTCACACTGTACTCAGGGAAGTGAGTTTTTTAATTATATGTGGATGCCAGCTTCACATATGATTGTCTCTAGGGATCTAGCAGAATCCCATCTCCTCTGATCATACTTTGGTCAGGTAGGCTCTGCAACTGCATGCTCATTTTAAGAAAACAGATTTTATCACTGTAACTGCAAAGAAGTCAGAGGTAATGTAAAACTAATCCATTGTTTGTAGGATTATAGGCAGACTATGACCAGGATTACAAGAGCAAATCAATGTCACCTGCATACAATGAACCCAAATTTATGGAGTTTCCAATTTTCATTCCTTGAAACAATTCTTACTTTCTTAAAAATAAGGCTAAAGGTTCAATTTTAATTGCAAAAAGAAAAGAGGATAATGGACAGCCTTGTCTATCTCCCTGGTGTCATTTTAAAAAGGGCGAGTTTAAATTGCTAGTATGTGCAGACCTGGTCATGATATTACACAATATTTTTAATCCAATTTTTATGAAGGTCTTTCTAAAGTGAAGAGTGTGAGAGCTTGGGTTTTTTTTTGTTTGATTTTTTCTTTTCTTTTTTAAAGAACAGTCAACAGGTATTTCTATTTTAATGAGTCCAAAGAGTTTCCCAGTGAGTTGAATGAACAAACCTATATTATCAAACTCTCTTGGTGGATAAACACAAAATTTCAAATCTTCCTCAGTGAAGCACAGTGGAAATAATCCAGACTGATTGATGTAGAAATCTTTTGCAATGAGATGAAGAAGCATTTCAGCAAGCTTCTGCTCCCCTTTAAACCTCCACTTTAAGGCTTACTAGAGATTTGAATGCCTGTATGTGCACTTTGCAGGCAGAAGTGTATTTCAACACTGATAAATAAATGTAGTTCTATGTCTAAGACCAATATCCAATGCTGCAGATAGATAGGAAAACCAGTTCATTGGGATTGTTGAGTTGTCTAATAACAGACTTTTTGATTCAAATGTTCGGTTATATACTTCCAGTAGTTCAGTTGTGTATGTATGATTTCCCACTGAATGTTTACTGGCAGCTCATCTGAGCACTTTACTTTCCCCACTGTTAGACTTTTAACAGCATTTATTATTTCTTATTAAGTCTAAGGTTACACTTTGATCTGGTGAAAGTTTCAATAAAGTGCTTTTGTTTACAAACTTTATCTCCTGTTTAAAGCAACTTGGAAGATTAGGGTGTCTGACACTGCCCTTTGAAAGTGTTATTTATGATTTCTAGATCATATGTCAAAGTTTGAGACTCCAGTTTTAATAATTGACGCAGTTTTGGATACTTCATCTTATTCTTTACACAGAACATGTGCCAGCAGTTTCTCATTTGTATTCTTGCTGGTTTACTTCATATGAAAGCTTTTCTGCAGCCATGGCATGTTGCCGTTTGTTCACTTTTTGTCAGCTAATTCAGTTGAGGTTTTTTTACTACACATATTAGTATTCATTGATTTTTGTCATTTTTAAACTATTATTCAAAATTAATATTGTTGTATCTCTGCTTTTTTGAGGTTTTCACCATTATTAATTGTGGTTTTTAATGATTCCCATCTTGGATTTTATAGTATATTATTACCGTCACAGAATCAAGTTTCAAATTAATATTTTGGTCTGAAGAAAAGCACTCCTTTTTTCAAGAAGTGTTTGATTTGTTCATGCAGTTTCTTGCTTGTGACAGTTGTAAAATGAATTTTTTCTGCTACTTCTGCAGCGAGAAAACTACCCCAAATATCTTACTTTAGTCTTTAAGTCTGTGGAACAAGGGATGAGACCGAAGATTTGTTTGGCCCTTGGTGGTGGAGATTTGCTATGGAGAAGAACCTACCTCCATCTCCAAGATACATACTCTTAAGGTCTATCATCCGCAGCATCCTCACCACAGTCGGTACAGGACTATCTTTCAAATGCTGCAAATGCCGGACTGGTTTGGAAAAAAGAAGTATTGAAAGAGAAGTCAAAAATGTATGTGTAACACCTGTGTGGCATTTTCACTTTCGCCTCCTTTTTTCTAAAAGATAGATTGCAGCACTTTGATCCACCTTCCATGTGCTGTTCATAGTTGGCCCAAGACAAAACACACTGAAGTGCTGTAAGTTGGAGACAGCTAACAAGCAGATCACTGAAATTAGTCCACCACTCAAGGCAAATGAGTATGCATTTCTTGCTAGCCCAAAAAGATGACGTTCCTCAACATTGCCACCTGCGTACCTCTGATTGATGGCACTCCCAGCTGAAGGTTGGGTCTATGCATTGTGCTGATGATTAATGGGGAAAAGCCCTCAACAAAAGGTGAGCTCTTTGAAGTATTGCCTTTGCCTGCCAGCCTCATCTTGTCTTATCCACAAAAAGCTGGATTCTGCTTCTTTTCAACCATGTATTTATTTCTCACAGGCCCTGAGATATCTGGGCAATGATACTGACTGCCTCTGCAAAAGGAGACAGGCAGCTGTGTATGTGTGCTCTCGATGATAGATCCTACAAAAATGTTGAAAAAGACAGAGGATTAAAAACTATATGTCCCACAAGGGATGGTCTTCTGTTATCTGTCCAAGAGTAACATGAAGAGACAGTTCAGAGCTGCACATCCAGTCCTGCCAGGTCCTGTAAGTGAATCAGCTGCACCCAAGGGACTGGTGGTGTTGAAGGCTGTTGATGGATCAAGTAACAATAACATACATGTCTTCCCTTGCTCAGTGGCTGTAAGAAGTTCACCCACCAGGGCTGTCTCCACGCTGTACTCCAGACCGATACCTGATTATGAGGAGTGCTGGATTTTGGCAGCTGGAGTTCTCAACACTCCTTTTCCAATATTTTTGCTTAGACATAAGAGTTTAGATATCTTAAGTATTCATGTTTCACAAACTTGTTGAGGTGCAGGCAGATGGCAGAGAGAGGTCTAAGAAGCTTTCAATCATTTCTCAGCTTAGCTTTAATATAAAAATCCATTATTCCAAACTTTAAATATTCTGTTAGAATTTTAACTTTAAAATTGAAGGCTTCTTTCTCCCAAGATATTTAATTTCTTTATGGATTGTTAGCGTAAAACACAACCTTTCTGTTGAACTTCTCACTATTCTTATGGTCCTTCCTTAAGCACAACATTCTTGGTCATGTACAAGCAACAGAGGGAGAAAATTTTGTACTAAATTTCAACATATTTCATGTATTAACTGTCCACACAACCTACATTACAACTACATACTGAGAATGGGCAAGTAAATTTACAAATGTGAGATAAGCCATTCTGCCCACAGAGTAGAGAGAGACACCCTTAAGTTCGTTATCATATATTGATGTCCTAAATTCAAATTTTGAATCAACAGAAGTTCCCACAGAATCTCTAATTAAATGCAAAGAAATGCTGAAGGACTGTAATTTATTTCTTCCATACTAAGACACTACATATAGCTGATAATATTTGCAGATACACTGGTAACCAATGTACTGATATGCCATTTACAAATATTAACAGGCAACCATGAGAGCACTAGGAGAATGCTGGATGTTCAATCAGCATAGACCAGGGTCTATACCCTACTTTTATCAAGGTTAATATAACCAATTAAACCAGGGAGATATTTCTAATAAATAGCTCTTGTTTGGGCAGGATATTAACTGAAGGAAAAATTATATGAAGGCTTAAGGTTAGGATTTGATTGAAGATTTTAGGCTACTGAATCTATTTAGTAATTAGATGAGGACTAAAGGGAACATTTTATCTCAGAATGAGCATGAGTTATTTGTTGGGACAAAGAACCAAAGTCCCAAGTGTCATGCTTTCATCTACTTACGGCAAATGGAGGAAACTTGGCTTCTCAGCAGTGGTCAGTAATTAAATGTGAAAATTCAGTCAAGTTAGTATTTTCTCAATTACAAAGCTTTCTAATCTATTGTTTTAAAATAATTGAAAATAAGCATCAATGGGAATAAAATCCTCATTCAAAAATGTTTCTGCAGCAGGAATGTCTAAACAAAATACAGCAAATAGCTCCATTCTTAATGGTCTCACTATTTCTATTGTAAGCGCTGATATAAATTACACCAGGGTTCAGAGCTACATCATGTCCTCTACTGTATTTTTCTGTTTTCATTCCAAGTACAATTTCACATAGGAAGGGTGAAAAGAACCACCAGGAAGGGCCAACTTTGCACAAGATTGTTTTCTTCACATTATTTTTTCTCTCAGAGTAGATATCCATAGACAAATTTTTAGAATTTGCCATGTAAAGAGAGAATTTCTTAATTTGAAGTACAATTCTTTTCAATCATTTACAAACGTATACTTAGAAACATTTACACATGCAAACTTTGCAGTGACTTGTTCAGTCAGTATTATTATGTCCACTATTCCAATGCAACAACCAAAAGAATGGCAGGAAGCAATACCACAAACTGTATCTAAAAATGACACAAAAGCAAAAGGAATCCCAGCTTTACATCTCCAGAGCATGTGCATAATGGCACAACCTAGAGAATGGGAGATGCTCTCTTCAGCTGAGGGATATCAACGATTTTCTAATTCACTGTACTTTTCCATTAAATTTGTTTTCTAGAGTTCATGTGATTTAATACTTATTTTTCCCCCTGAATTTCACTTTAAAAGAACACAAAATCTGTGCAAAATCTAATTCTGAATTTATATTCAGAATTCAAAATGCCTGAATTTGCATTTTTCTTACAGTAGAACACAATTCTGAAGGACCAAAAGGACTTAGATTTTGGGGGTGCTTATAAAAAAAGAATGGAACGAACTCACCTTCCAGCCCTAATTTCTTGAGATCAGTGTCTCCAGTGAAATATTTAAGAATCTGATCATTCACACTGATCCCTTCACATCCTGTTGACAAAAGAGGAGATACAAAGTGGCATGATCTGCATATTTCCTGCTAAAAGCATCCATCCTACCCTTAAGCTATCCAAGAAACAGTGCCATGGTAAAGCATAAAGCACAGCTTTGCCTAGGATTCTTGAACAACTTTTGGATAAGAAAGGCATCCAAGATCCCTTGCAGACAAGCCTCATGCGGAATAGATTAAGAATACTATGAAGAGGTTGTTTGTAATATTTCCTCTGAAATCTAGGAAGTATCAAATGGTGCTATGCAAACTAAGCCAAAATTCCAGAGACAATCATGAAAGTAGGTTGAGATCTGCTGTCTGATTTTTGTCTCAAGGACCCATAATTTGAACTGGAAGTTTTCGGAGTTTAACTGTGCTGAAAAATTAGGCACAAGATGACTGCATCTGAGCATTTAAAATGGATGCACTCGAGAAGAGGATGAGTTTTGTAAATTCAGCTGTTTAAGCAGAAAAAAAATTACAGCCATGACACTTGTGTATGAAAGCAGTCCTAGGCCAAAAAAGAAATGAGAGAACCAAGCACAGCATGACTTCTGTCTGCATAGAAAAGAACTCTCCAGAAGCATATGCAGAGGTTTCAGAATTTTTTTTAAGTATTTTAAAAACCTATTTATTAAGAAAGTAAGAAGCATCTCTATGAATTCCCCACACACACCGCCCAAAACCAAATTTTAGAATTATTTTGTAAACTTCTCTCTTTTGGATATGAGGGGTTGTGACTATTACAAACCTTCAAGAAACATGCAGCAAAATCAATCAGTTAAAGTTGCGATTAGAGAAAAACAAGCTGTAAGTGAAGTAGACAGAACTGCTAATATCAGGCAACTGGGATAGAAAGTAGCATAATTGATTGATCAATTTAATGACTGACTAAAACTCAGTTCTAAAATAAGCTGCAGGACAAATAGGGGTAAAAATCTTTCCTGACTATACAGTCATTTCTTTATGATCAATTCCTTCATCTGCATTGCACAGTGTTACACAAACTGGTAGAGATTAAAGTCTTGAGGCTCAGTTTTGGATTTGTCTCAACTGGCAACTTATTCAAGGTTATTAATCAGATCTGATTCACAATTCTCAAAATGTCAGGAAGAGGGCTCACATTAAAAAAAAAATAATAAAAAAAATCATCTATATCACACAAACATCTTTCTGGGGATGACTCAGTCAGCTGTAGGTTGTGCCACAGCTCTGTTGCAATGTGTACTGCTGTTTGCGTCACTGATTCTAACCAGACTTCTTTGCACCTGATTTTTCTGAAAATCCTACAGATTGTTTTTGCTTTCTTCCCTTCCTCAGAAGACCAAGAAGACATAAATGAACAAATCTCCCATAAATTACTGTGACCCTAGCCATACCTTCAGTGCACCACAGTAATGGAAAGCAGTAATTACATCTGGATACAGTTGTTTTAAGATTAGACGTTGGTTACAAGCAACATAATAAAAAGTAGAATCAGGAATCTAGGACAGATCATTTTTTTTCATTAAACATGAATCAGTCACCAAAGGATTACAGTGTTCTTCAGTACAAAAAGACCCTTTCTCGTGATTTTTCAGCTTCCGATCAAGACAGTCTCTGAAGGGAATACAACAAATGTGGGGAAAATAAGTCAGTGTGGAGATGCCATCCATGCTGAAAGGAGACAAGAAAAAATAGCCCCAGAACTCTCATGAAGTCTAATTTCCAAATTAAAATACTTCATTCTTCAGTCCAAACTATATATAAACTCTGTTATGTATTTAAAGCAAATACATTTTTTTAAATCTCCTTTAAAGAAATTGGAAAGAAAAAAAAAATCTTTAGCAAAAGCAAATATATATGATGAAAATAACTTAACTATACAATTGCCAACACATCTTATCTTTTCAGCTGTAAATAGTCACAGTTTTGGCTACAATAAATATGGTTAATACAAGCATAGGTATTTGTAGAAAAAGTAATAGAAGTTCAATGAATACTCATACAGAAATGTTCATATACTTAAGAAAAAAAATAAAAATCAGAAAGAATATTTCAGAGTTGCCTTCTATGAAAAATTCACAGACATGATTTTATATTGGTTTATTTCTCAGAACAAATTAAACTTCATAAAACATAAAATCCACCTTTTACCTGTCTATTATATAGTGTCATGAAAGGTAAGAAATAAATGTTTTACCACTGTCAACTTGAGTAAGTAGCTCACGCCTTTCTTGCACCATTTTAAGAACAGTCAAGAAGAAAAAAAAAAAAAAGAAAAATAATATACCAAAATTTACTAACATGCTCTATACTGAAAAGGATAAAAGGTACATTTTGGGACCTGCCAGGTGAACACACTCTTAAGTTTTATTATGTAATTCTAAAACATATTTCAAATTTTGTTTTTCATGCCTCAGTAAGTCATCCAAGTCCTGCTTATTTCAAAATGCTAAGACAAGCTTCTTTTAAGTATTTTCTAAAAAGATGTAATATCTGAAGGTTTTTAGTTCTAATTACAAGTATTGGTCAATATATTTCAATTTCACAATTCTACTTAGGTTGCTTAAAAAATAACCTTGTATTTCTCCAATTTTAGTGAGTTTAACATACGGGCCACAATTATTTTGATTTTTTTAAAACCAGTACATTAAATCTCCTTAATGAGATATGTTGCATCTACCCAAGGTCTTGCATCTACCCAGTGTCACTGGATTCAAGACAATTTTTCTCTATTTTCTCCATTACTTCATACTGTTATTGTCAAAGAAAGAAGACCAAGATGGCTTTCCATCATGGAAATATAGACACAGTAGAGAACACAACACAACTCTGTATGAACTTGGAATAAGGCTGTGATGCCCTGGTGTGGCTTGTAATGCTTTTAGGAGAGTCACTTGAAACTTGTATTCTGTTTTTTCCAGCTGAACAATGGAAAGAATACACGTGTTACTACACCATTACAACAGCAAATTATGTACATCCTCCTTAGTATGTTACTCTATGTTATTATTACAGTCAAGATTATTCTTACTAACACTAACTTTTTTTTTTTTAAAAAGCGTACGTATTTTCCTGAAGATGAGTGTGAAGACTGAGCAATCAAAAACATGGAGAGTATTGCCATTACAACTGCCTAGAAATACTTCCAATGGAATAATATTTCAAAGGAAAATTCAAAAGTGTCCAAAGTCAGATGCCTTGGAAACTTACGTGGAATTTTGCCAAAATTTTGTTTCAGAGAAAAACAAAGACAAAAGTTCCAGCAATGAAGAAAAATGTGCTGCTTGGATATCTTCCAAATGAATAATTTCAGAAATTTTTTTTGTGTTGCAAGCTTGTGTTTTTCAATACAAAAGTATCAAAAGGAAAGATTGTAATAAAAGGATGTGATTTTCCAAAGAAACATGCTTTGATTGATCAGCAATATTTTGATGTGGGTGGAAGACAGGATCTGAAATTTTTCACTGCAGAGAAATTTAAATCTTGTATCTGTTACATTTTCTTTCCTTCACCTGCATCACATCAGGTAGGCAGCAGAATGACAAAATTCAGGTTAAATGCATGCCACTGAAAGTCTTCTTGCACAAGGTGATCTTCCTTTGTCTACAAGCTTCACCACCAAAATCTTTTGTAAAACAACCTGAAGTGGCCCTTATGGTGTTCAATAAATGGCCAAACAGGTGCATGTGTAGTTTAGTCTACAAAAACCTCAGTAGATGTTATATCCCAAGGATCCAATTGCAGACCATGACCCATTCTGGGAAAGGTCCTGCACAGTTAAAACACCTCCACAAGGTACATAAAGTCTTTCACCCAGTAGCATTGCCAATGGCACGGAGAGTTTCTCAAATGATTTTGGTATAGTTGGAAATTGGAAAACATTTATATTCTTCAATGAAGAAGCATTCTGGGTACAAATTCAAAAGTTTCATTTCTTCCAGCACATAAAATGAAAGTTGCAAGTCTACATTCAAATCACTAGGAAAAAAAATAACATTAGGAATAACTCCTCCACAGATTTTTGGCTAGCACTGGTACTTTTGTCTAAGGCCATTTTCTGTCTTGTGCTGGCTGCTTGCTGTTTCGTAACTCTTGACAAATTCTGGGTTCCTAAAAGCAACTATAAATGTTTTGTGGATTGCCTCATTTAGCAGGGAGTTCTCAGGACCTCACCCTGGTATTCAGTGTGGTTCTGTCTTCCCTTTTTAGCTTATCTTTATTTTTATACATTTCCAGCTCTGATAACATTTTTTGTCTTCCCTCTCTCAACCACAGGAGAGATTTACCATCTGTAAGCTGGAATTTCCCCAGACATGAGAATTTCTTTTGGAGGGGGGTCTATTTTTGGAGGGCTAAAGCATACAGGAGCAGTATTTATAATTCCAGTGTTTAGAAAAAAAAGAAGACAGTAGAGCAACTAGGGATTTGGGGCAAGTGCACAACTGTTGTGAATTCCTGTCAAAGTAGTAAGAGGGGATTTCCAAAGCAGCTATTATATAATCTCTCTCCAGAACTACAATATCATATGTTTTGAATAACCACCATTCAAGAGACCAGAAATGGCATACGTTTCAAAAACAGGGAAGAGGACAGGCAAAAGAAGGACTTTAGGCAGGTAACTTAGCAAAAATCACATAGTGAGAATTCAGTTGAAGCAGAAAGCTAAATTGACAGACATGCTCCAAACACTAGCATTAAGAAAGGCAAGATATCAGGACCTTGTTTGCAATATTTTGCTGGATAAACTCTATCAAAAATTAGATACTATACTGTAAATACAAGATCATGTGTTCAATTGCAGTTTCAGTACTCAGGGCTTCTGGTTCATTCCCCAAAGTACAATATACTGGATATTATACCAAGGCTGTGCGGTACAGGTTTCCATCACTCAGAAATGTTACCTTTTAAACTATGGCATGTAAATGAAATATTTTACACTGCAACACTAACCTTAGGACTACTGTAACATAACCCTGATTCACTGCTGTGTGCAGTACTACTAAAAGTAGAAATCTTAACCTGCACTAATTAAAAATACCATGCTTGATTTTACTAAGTACCTAGACAGGCACTTAAATAATAATCCCATGTTTCTAGCAAGATTAGCAAAGCAACACCCAAGTAAAAATGAAAAAAATCAGAAAGCTCAAGTTGCATTAAATATTTGCTTATGGATAACTCTGATTTTGCTTTGATTGTGTGCTTGAAGTCCACTTTCCAAGAATTCTATAATAATTGCCTGTATAATTTGTTTTTTTGGCATGCAACCAGAGAAATTAAGGTAAACAATCTATTTTCTCTAGTATCTTTTAGTTGGTAGTCATGGTAATACCCAAAACATATATCATTTTTGTAGGCTTCCTGACTTTTTGAGTGGCAATAGTTAAATAACAAAAACTACATCAGAGAACATTAATTCCTAAGCAGCACAAGCAGAGCTAATTCAGCTACACTGGCAATATATTTGCCAGGAAGTACCATGGGAATCCTTGGATATGCTCCTAGGACCTCTTACTCATTCCTAGGACAGCCCTGGTTAATGTTTCCTTCCTGTGAAATGAAAGACAGAGTTTAAGGGAAAAGAAAAACCTCTTGGAGTTCTCCTTTTAATGTGACGTAGTTTATCTTCTCACAAAACAAAAAATTAGCCTTGAACAATAATTGCTTTATTTACATCAAGGGGATAAACAGGTACCTGATATTTGGGATTGGCCGACCACTGAAAGACAAAAAGGTTGGTGGGGAAAAGGAACTGTACAACCTACATATGCATGCAATTCATGTTACTTTCAAGTATCAGGGTTTCGGGAGGATGTTTGGAGGTAGTTGCTGGATTTTTCTTTTATTGCACATAACCTACCAACTGTGCAAGTCAATATATGGTTATCTGCACCCCATCCATTATTGTCCATGAAAATCCATGTTAGACTAGGCAATATATAAACAGAACAAAAATAAAACTTTTTCTAAGAAAAATTGTGTCTACTGTTGTACCACTTTTCCCACAAGACACTTGTGAAAGACTGTTCCTTCCTTTTCCCATACTTCATTAATTTATAACAAGTAGAGTCTAGGAAATTTTCTTGCTTTTTTAGTGTACCCTTTCAGCTATGTGTGCCCAGCAGTCTACTTCTACACCCCTGTAGTGTTTTTAACCCTGTACGCAAGATACACAAACTTACAAAGAATCCAAAATGTAGACAATGTAGAATCAGTTTCGAAAAGCTATATGGTAATAGCGAAATTGTGCCTGAAATCCCTCTGAGGTTCATCCTAGTGTGATCAGCACTATATACCACTCGCATTCTCAATATGTCTTGAGATATTTATGAACAACAGGGTTGCTTGTATTTTTCAACCTGGTTGCAAGTCTTATCAAGAATATTTCAGTTTTTCAGCTATAAGGATGATTAAACCACAACTAATATGTAGTAGGTGCATGTCAACATATATTTATGAAAACTATTTATTCTGCTGTTCCGCATGTGGAGCAGTGGCAAGCACAAGCATGTTTTACACTTCCAGCTCCTTGGAGTAGTTGGGTTCCCACATAGCCAGAGCAGATCATGGCAAGGGGACAATGCAGGTGAAAGCCCTCTGATCCTGCAGCTCTTGGCCTCAGTAAAGGCAAAATTAGGCTTATCAAAATCATGGGCCTCCTTTTTTCCTCTTGAGTGCACATCCCCCTTGCTGCTTTTCCAGCACACTGCACCCTTACTCTGGCTAGCCATGTCCTTCCTTCCTCTCTAGTTTCCTGAGGTCTCCACTTCTTTTTTTTCATTTCTAAGCTGTCTTTCTTATATACCATTAGTAAGCCTAAAATGTTCCTGGAAGATCATGGGAGGCTTAGATAAGATCTACATGCCCCATCTCCTTGTATCTAGACTGTGTCATTTTGTGTGAAGAATGTCCCTGGTGTCTTGTCACGGCACAGGTTTACTAGGTACTTATCCCTGTATGCTCCCAGCCAGTTTGGTGTAACAAGAGACATTCCCCAGAGTCAAGAGAGTGCTCTGGGGAGCACTTCTGGTCAGTTTGTCCTCTGCCACCTAATCAAGCACATTGTCTTTCAGTCCTTGGTGGCAGGGTTTCTGCTAGTAACCTCTGTGGTTGTCAAATCTCCCACTAACCGGAAAACACACCCATATAGAAAATTCAAACTTTCATCTTATCCTTCTCCTTCCTCAATCTTCTTCCTTCCATGCAAGCCAAGCTTATGAAGACACATTTTGAGCAGAGGTCATCCAACAGGCTACATTGCTCAAATGTAATGAATTTATGCAATCACTTTCAGACCACCATTCACAATTTTTCTTCTGCCAGAGGATGCAGGCACTGCAAAGCAGGACAGAAGCCAGGAGGGAAGTTTCCTGTCTAGGTAGACCCCACAGATGTTGATCTCTGTAGGGCCAGCCTGCTGCTGCTTCTTCCAGTCACATCATTGAGGAGACGCTGTCAAATGTATTCAAAGATGTCCTGCCATATGACGTACTCACACAGGCCAGTTCTGATGTCTCTCTGACACATGCCTCTTGAGTCATGGCTTTGTGTGGCACCCATGCAAATAGGATACTCGTGGAAACACTATACTTTGCAGTATAAAGGAATGCCTCAGAATACAAAAGCAATCCTGTATGATGTGGTGGCCTGCAATTGGTAAGGATGAGGCATGGTGAAACAGAAGGACCCTTTTCTTTCTGTTTCCTCAAGCATCCATGGGATGTTGAAGACACTATACAATACATGATCCAGGAATCATGAGGACGGAGAAGACTGTGGTGAGTCAGTTTAGGTTATTTTTTTTTGTGCTAGATATACAGGATAGACTAGAGCAGTGGGAGAAATAAACACATACACAGCCCACTGTTCAGGGGACAGCACACACTTATGATCTCTTCAACTAGGCACATTAAGAGCAAGGAATAAATGAAGTCCCCTTGGATACTGTATAGTTCAAATGTATTAAACAAATGACTAGCACTTCCCCTAGCTTTGAAGGAAATCAATACAATTAGAATACTGACTTCAGGAGGAGGCAAATTAAAAAATAGAAGCAAAACAACAAAAAATTGACATCCCTCTTTTTGTAGTAATGTTGGAGAAGTGAACAGTTCACACTAACAAATGTAACATGCAAATTTTGTGAATAGGTTAGGTAGAGCGGTCACAGAGGTCACAAGCGGTGTCCCTCAGGGCTCGTTTTTGGGGCCAGTCTTGTTTAATGTCTTTATCAGTGACCTGGATGAGGGGATCGAATGCACCCTCAGTAAATTTGCAGATGACACAAAATTGAGCGGGAGTGTCGATCTGCTTGAGGGTAGGGAGGCTCTGCAGTGGGATTTGGACAGGCTGGAGCTATGGGCTGAGGCCAATTGTATGAGGTTTAACAAGGGTAAGTGCTGGGTCATGCACTTCAGCCACAACAACCCCATGCAACGCTACAGGCTTGGGGAAGAGTGGCTGGAAAGCTGCCTAGATGAAAAGGACCTGGGGGTGTTGGTTGACAGCCGGCTGAACATGAGCCAGCAGTGTGCCCAGGTGGCCAAGAAGGCCAATGGCATCCTGGCCTGTATCAGAAACGGTGTGACCAGCAGTAGGGACGTGATCGTGCCCCTGTACTCGGCACTCGTGAGACCACACCTTGAGTACTGTGTCCAGTTCTGGGCACCACAGGACAAGAAGGACATTGAGGTGCTGGAGGGAGTCCAGAGAAAGGCAACGAGGCTGGTGAGAGGTCTGGAAAACAGGCCTTATGAAGACCGGCTGAGGGAACTGGGGTTGTT
This sequence comes from Podargus strigoides, assembly GCA_028020825.1. Taxonomy (NCBI): domain Eukaryota; kingdom Metazoa; phylum Chordata; class Aves; order Caprimulgiformes; family Podargidae; genus Podargus; species Podargus strigoides. The sequence goes on from CM051620.1 coordinate 61,236,822, forward strand.
TAGTCTGGAGAAGAGGAGACTGAGAGGAGACCTCATTGCCCTCTACAACTACCTAAAAGGAGGTTGTAGTGAGGCTGGTGTTGGCCTCTTCTCCCAAATTACTAGTGATAGGGCGAGAGGAAATGGGCTCAAGTTATGTCAGGGGAAGTTTAGGTTGGATATTAGGAAGAAGTTCTTTACTGAGAGGGTAGTTAGACATTGGAACAGGCTGCCCAGGGAGGTGGTGGATTTGCCGTCCCTGGGGGTGTTCAAAAAACAGGTTGATGAGGCACTTGAGGCCGTGGTCTAGTGGTTTAATGGTTAGGAATATGATGGCACAAAGGCTGGACTTGATGACCCTGGAGTTCCCTTCCAACTATAATTATTCTATGATTCTAGAGCCAAGCCTGACTTATTTTGCAAATAAACTATTATCTCTCCAAATTTTATTTCCTTCCAACCATATCAGAACAGTGCCAGTACTGAACTACCTCTGAACACTCTCTGAGTTTGAGTGCACTGCTTACAGAGAAAGAAAAGCTTCCTGACACCTGCTTTTTCTTCTATGGATGGAAAAAGAGTTCACACCATTTGAACTTTGATCGGTGGCAGACCTGCACCATTTGGCAGACCTGCATCATTTTGCCCCATACATTTTATTGAAATAAACTGAAATATGTTCTACCTTATAGCTAGCTATCTCAAAAGAGGTAAATATCTTGTACATCCCCCTTTCAAAGTCTTTTCTCAATTCATTGCAGCATTTTGGAATAGCTCCTGCTTTGCATTTTAATTTTATTAATTCTAGTAGTTATTAGGACTCTGGACAGGAAAGGAAAAAAATCAGTGGAATAAAGTTGCAAGTACCCCTGCAGCTGATCTCCCCTGTAGTCTACTCAAGACTTGAGCAGGGCATCTGCTTTTCAAGTCAGTGAAAACTCTCTGTTACCTACAAGCAAGTTAAAATGGAAAAGGAGCTTTGAGAATCAAAAACACAGTACCACAAGCTTTGGCTAGTGCTGGAATGTGAGGCACAGTCCTTGGGAACAGATGGTTTAATACATCACAATAAATCTCTTACCAGCCTTTGGAACACAGTACTTGAGATAAAAATAAGTTTAAGTTACAGTCTTTGAACAAAATGTTGTCCTCAGAGGCAGAGAGGAACTGCTTTTGACTTTACTGAGAGTTGCAGCTCCATTTTAGAAAACATTTAATTAATTTATGTTTTTAAAGGAGCTGTTCAAAACTTCCTTCTCACCTTATTTCATAATTATGAAATTCAACCCAAAAAACTACATAATGACTCAAAACTAACAACCCTCCCAGCTAAAAGAAATGCCATTCAGCATTTATCCGTCTCACCTAGGACACCTGGAACAGCAGCTCATGATCCACCTGCTTCCCAGACATTAAAAAGTGCAGGACAATTATCAGAGCAAAGTAAGAATGTCATTTGAGCTACAAAGTGCTCATGCTACCTACAGCTGACACATCAGAATACCTGCCTTGAGCAAGTGGATTTGCATAAATGAGAGCGCTACAGACCATGACTGTCACAAAGGTGTCACATCAATCGGACCATGCTTCCTTCTTTGTTAGGTTTGTATGCAGGGCAGTCCAGGAAGGGGGAAGAATGAGAGGAAGAGAGAAGAGTTAGATATTTTTGATGACAGAGTACAGCTGCAGTTTCCATTTTCGACAAGTTAAAGACTGCATTTTCAGAATTAAGAACCTAAAGGGAATTGGATATAAGCTGGTAATTTCTCGATCTAAAGAACATTAAGATTCATTTCTAATTCATATAAGTTGGCATGCATCTTCAACTGCATCTGCAATGTTTATTCCATCATTTCCTTCGTTTCGCATGAGTTCTTTCATCTAAACAATATTCTTGTACAGTGGGGGTGATGGGTCCTGAGCTCTCTCCAGTGGCATCAGCAGCATCTCATGTCTCCCTTGGAGAAGTTAACAGCAGGCAAAGAGTTTCTACCGCATGTTTTATCATACTCATGAATGCATTTCATGAACAAACTGCAGTTTTTACAAGTTCGTTTTCTATTTGAAGCTGTCCAATAAATGTTTTGTGCAAAGCAATTTCATTCTACAAATTGCTCGTAAACTGCTCACTGTGAGTAGTACTCACAGTATTTGCTACTTGACATTCAGTAGTCAACCTTTGGGATTGGTCAGGCTGATTGTACGGCTTGGTTTTCTTTCCTGAACATTGAACTAATCCTACCAAACCCCAAGCAGAGTAAGAAATGGGAGGTTAACCAGGTAATAAAACAGGACACAGTAGGTGTAATGTCCAAGGGGACTGGCAAAGTAATGAAGGTCAGTAAGGATAGACTAGTAAATGTTAAAAAACCAGTGTCAGCTTAGATGTCAGTGATACAAGAAAAGGAGCAGCAGTTCCCAGTAAGTTTATTCTCCCTATTCTTTGTTTAGCAGGATGGCCTAGACCAAGAGGAAATTCAGGTCTGATGTGGCCAAAATAACCAGTTTTCCCATGATAAATAAAGCCGTTGCATTTCATAAGCTTTTTAAAAGTTGCATTTTTCACAACTTGGCGTATAACAAGACTATGCCTTTCCCAGATTATTAATTTCAACCATCAGCTCACCACAACCAGCGAGGAAAGTAGAAAGGTTTGTGGAAGAATATGAACACTGATTTTTCAACACTTCTCAGCAACAACAACCAAAAAAATGTCTAAAAATATTCTTTGGCCTATAAGTTGTGTTGATACTGTCCCCTGCTTCACACTTCATGTTCTAGAAAATACAGAAATACAAAGCATGGAATATCCCTTCCAACCCCCCAAATAGTTGCCTTAGAACTGAGAGAGAAAATAAAAATGTTATTTTTCCGTACTACACGTAAGTTTGATCACAGTGCATTTCTCTTTCATTTGCCTCAAGGCAAAACAGAAATTTTAGAGAGGACTGAACAGTTACCAATAGATCATAGAGGTAGACAGAAAGGCAGGAAAAGGACATAAATGTATTATTGGCAAAGCAGAATAAGCAAAGGGGGATTCAGCAGGAGAATCAGCAGAAAGGCAGGTCAGAGCTAAGGTCCTTGTGTCCCTGGAGGATAGCAAACAAAGTCTGAAAATACAGTGAAATCACACAGTTGAAGTGTTTTTCAAGGTATGACTGTGCACGTGACCATCGGTGCTGAAGAAACTTCAGAGCAATTACTGTACAATAATAACTGTAATTTCTGTAGTGGATATCACAGGAGTTAAATTCTAAAACACTCTGGCACTTACAGTTGGGCACAGAAAATGGTATTAAGCAAGATCCAGAGGTTTTTTTTCCAGCCCTGCAATCACTATTGGAAGGAAAGAGAAACTCAAGACAAGTGAAAGGAACTCATAAAGATCTAGGCATTTCCTTCATTTCAGATGGGTAGGGTTTTTTGAAATTGGGTGTGCTTACATTTTGCCAAGGCTTCAGCAGCTGGACACGTCATTTGCTGCTTCAAACAAAACAGTGACCAAGAGCTTTCTGGTTCTCCATTCTCAATGCAGACCTCTAACCCAGAATCTGCTCCAGACTCATATCTTTTGAAAATATGGTATCCCACCAATCATGGACAGCTATCTGCATTAGGGAGAGAAAACATGTAGGGAGGAATAAAAATAACCCACAGAAATATTTTTATCTGACGGAGTGAGATTTGGAGGTGTTCATGACAGTTTTCCAATCACCAGTGATGAAGAGAAAAAAAAAAAATCAGCTACAGCAGAAAATTATCATGTAAAAACTTAATAGTTTGAAAAGCTGAAGTTGAGAATTGAAGCAAGGATGAAGTAGAGGTAACATCAATCATTTCTCCTCCATCAGTTAGTGGCAATACCACTGAGAAGCCAAATATTCATCACCTCCCACCATATAGGTGAACCTTAATTTTGCAGCTTGGAAAAATGTCATCCTTCAATTGTATTTTGCTTTTCAGTAGGTAGCAAAATATGCCAGCATGTGTGGGCACATACTATAAAGCTTTCGGTACTTATCTTTGCACAGATAATTTCAATCTCTAGCATCCAGAGAAATTAAATGAGGTTGTATGCAAAATACGCAGTGTTATGTGAAAACCAGTGATACAGATTACATCAACACCAGTAAAGCATTATGCTAACAGCAGTAATGAAATCATTTTTCCAATATTGTTGAATACATGCATTTTCAACTCCTGCTGATGGTAGTTACTGTTCAGACACTTCTAGAATAATAACTCATTGTGCATACAACTCTGATAGGAGGCACAAAATAGGGATGAGACAGATGATCTTTCCAGTTTTCGCTCACTGGATTCTTCTCAGCACTTGGTTTCCATAGTCTATCCATTTCATCTGGTCACTTGGGATGTCAGCAAGCAGTGATGATACAAGTACACAGTCAGGTGCTGCTATTTACCAAGCACCATGCTACACCTATTGCTTGAATAAATCTGAACAGCATCTTAAAGCAAAGGAGACACTGCTGCAGTAACATTGACAGAAGACCTAGCTATTAAGCTGTCTACACAGTCTAGTATCAGTGAAATGTTTGACAGCCGCAGGGACAAATATGTATTAGCAACATTGCTTAATCCATGTTTCAAGGGCAGAATTGAAACCATGCCTTCACCCTATGCAGGCACAGATTGCTGGAAGGATACTGTCATAAATAATAGTGCTGGAGGCCATACCATTATGCACCTCCTCTTCTCCCTCATCCTTCCACTTAGCTCCCCTAGGCCATGTATATCTCATAAAGCAGAAGATGCACAAGCTCCTGGAACATCACAGAGTGCAAAAGAAGTAATCACAACATACCTATAGTTCCTGGGTATTCCTTTATCAGCATAGAGTGGGGCAGTACCTCCCAGGAAAAACTCAATTTGTCCATATCATGGGAAGAATCTGTCCATTATGAAAGGTCTATAGGTGTCATGGGAGACCTTTTCATATGCCGGGAAGTGAGAAGTTGACTTTCGAAAAGATATGCTCTAGTTCAGACAGGAATTAATTCAGCGGAGCCTATGGCCTGTGTTAAGCAGGAGGTCAGATTTGATGATTGCAATGGTCCCTTCTGGCTTTATAATATATAAAGACTAACTACTCTAAGGAGGGGCAGGGAGGGTAAAGTCAAAGAAAGAAACCAATACTGGTATTTTTAAACCTCTAAATTCCCCATCATCCAATATGTGCTCAGATTTCTTTTTCAGGTATGTGTGGCACTGAGACGTATCGAAGAAGTAGGCTTAAACTGCAGCATAGAGCATATCTTTCTTACAGGAGTGATTTGAAAAGCTTAGCAAGTTATACATGCAACTTGCAGGTGACTCTCTAAATTAGCCTAATGAAGGAGACTGCAGAGGAATCTATCAATCAAAATTCTTACAGGAAGGTGAAGAAGCATATTACCAAGTGTTGTGCTTATAGTCCTATTCCCTTTTCCCTTCCTTCCCAAATATCATATAAGAGATTTTCTCTGCTTTCTGCTTGAATAATTTGGCAGAAGATAAGAATTGTGCAAATCTCTGTTCTGTGAGAGCTTTTCCTGGAGCTTTGATTCACCTGAGTTCGTAAATCTCTGGGTTTTGCTTTCAGGTTTAAGGACATGTGAGCTGCAAAACTGCAAACTGATCTCACATTAATAGCATGCAAAATTGCAAAATTACAAAGCCATGAATGGATTTACATTTGCAACTTAGGAACAATGAGCTGACTTTCTCATTTGTAACAAAAATTTACAGCCAGGCACATTTTAACATATATCCATAGCACATGGGCACACAGATACACATGCAACCGATTTACTTGCTGGAAATTTGTAAGTGAATCAATAGAGCGAAAGCTCATAGAAAGTAAACAATTTGGAGACTATTCTTTCTCAAAGCTTCCTTCATCTTAGGCTTCTGGATTTTTTCACTTCCATTTTCCCTTGTAGTACTGAATGCTAAATCAAATAAAACCCACAACACATAAAACAAGAAGTCAGTCAAACTATTGAGACTGTAAGGTTTGCATTTATACTAGAACATTTAAACAGAAAACACAAATTCCAGATTTGAACACACACATTCAGTAGGTACGGTAAAACTGGGTAACTATTTTTCTCTGCACTAATTTCATAACACAGGAAACTCCTTTTAAGAATAATCATAGAATCATAAAAGAGTTTGGGTTGAAAGGGACCTTTAAGGGTCATCTAGTCCAACCCCCCTGCAATTGCAAGGGGATCTTTAACTAGATCAGGTTGCTCAGAGCTCCATCCAACATGATCTTCCCAAGCACAGAAGTGAGGCTGACAGGTTGGTAGTTTCCAGGGTCCTCCTTTCTACCCTTTTTAAGAACGGGTGCAATGTTTCCCTTTTCCTAGTCACCAGGGACTTTACCTGACTGCCACAATTTTTCAAATATCATGGAGAGTGGCTTGGCAACTACATCAGCCAGTTCCTTCATGACTCTGGGATGCATCTTGTCAGGTCCCATAGACTTATGTATGTTCAGGTGGTCACAAGTCTGATCTTCTCTTACAGTGGGAGGGACTTTGCTCCCCCACACCGTGCCTTGCAGTCCATCCAGTAAGAGGTGTGGGGAGTCATGAAAAAACAGTTGTACCAATATCACACTAAGTATTATGTTTACATATTTTCACTAAAAGCAAACTAAGGAAATCATAATACAATAATTTCGTGAAGACAGTCATGGTGGCCAAAAGGAACTATTTCACTTTGATAAAAACAAATTGGCAGAGAACAGAGAGGATAAAGTGTTTACTTCACATTTTCCATTCCTGTTTCACTTGTGAAACAAAAAAGGGAAAGGTCCATCTCACTTTTGACAAATGTTTGACTTGTGAGAAATCACCCGTACCAATTTCCATCTTTATTCCTAGCCAGGCACACATTGCAGAAACAAATAGGTGTCTCTCCTCTTATTATCATCGTCATTACTGTTTATTCTGGGTGACGAAGAAGGAAGCTAGGCTCAAGCTTAATTCTCTTAAGTGTTAAGCTTTCTCCTGTTGTTGGGCCCCAACAAGCTTTATTAATATGCCTCAGATGGGTAACTTTCAGGTTAGCTGTAACTCTTCAGAAACTACAAAACACTAACAGTTAGAGATACAAAGTTGAGGAAACATTCACACCCAGAAACAGACCCATTTTCTAAGAGACTTAGGAGCATAGGATGCAGACAATTTTGAAATTTTTTTCACATTTCTGAGCCATGCAAAAGGTTCAACTGAACTGTGTAGGGGCTCCTTCACCTCCTGGCATCCTTAAAAGCACAACTTCATTGTTTCTGACTGTACAGATAAGTAGGTCCTCCTCTCCCGAGCATGAGTGCCAAAATAGCTAATCCTTCCCTTTAGACATTGCAGCTTGGAGTTGTGTAGCCTATTAGTGAAGTCCACTACCCCTGTGGCTCCTTGTGCCACATGCTTTGCAAGGATCACATTACATCTGTCACGTGAGAGTGTAAGGACTCACCTATGCTACCTGGTGTTAAGTGTAGAGGATAAAGGCACTGTGTAGGTAGAGATGGGGCACACTGACCAGAAAGCGGCAACTCTTCCCAGACCTAGCTTTCTGCAGAGAGGAAGAAGAAAAGTAAACATAACTTGCCTGCAAATACAGCCCTGTTTCCAACCTCCCAGCCATACATACACTCTCAGCACTAAGTTCAAGGATACATGTGCACAAACTCACAGGTAGACTACTAGAATCACAGAATGGCTTGGGTTGGAAGGAACCTTAAAGATCATCTAGTTCCAAACCCCCTCCCATGGGCAGGGACACCTCCCACTAGACCAGGCCACTCAGAGGCCCATCCAACCTGGCCTTAAACACTTCCAGGGGCACCCACAACTTCTGTGGGCAACCTGTTCCAGTGTCTCACCACACCCACAGTCAATAATTTTTTCCTAATATCCAATCTAAGTCTACTCTCTAAACCTACCTCTTGTCCTATCACTACATGCCCTTGTAAAAAGTCCCTCTCTAGCTTTCTTGTAGACCCCTTCAGGTACTGGAAGGTGCTATAAGGTCTCCCTATATCCCAAGCTTTGAGTTGATGATACATTAACCTAAACTTGTGTCCTTCAGACATGTATTCACTGCACCGTTAGCACAGGCAGCCTTGAGTAAGGGAGGCTGCCCTTTACCTGCATGTAGCTTGTGGGGGTCTGTTCTGTGGATAGCACATGTTAAAAGACAAAACTGTTTGTGGGATGTCTGAACCAGTACAGACTGTTCAGCATGATTGTTAGTTGAAATTAGAGTTGATCTGGCATGCCCTTAATTGAGAATATGATTCAAAAATCAGATCTTGCATAAACCTGCTGCCTGCTTACTTTGCATTGCTCTGTTCATAGCTTTATGAACAGGTACCTGATAGCTTTGTGAATGTCTGTCAGCAGAAACTTAAGCACTTCAGGGCAGGGAATGTGTGTGTCAAACATGTGAATGGGAAATCTTACTGCTTCCAGGTTTTGGCCACACAACAGCTGCAGTTCTGAGGAGCTTGATGAGACTTTGCCAGATAGACATGATCATCAAGAGATTTCTAAGGGCTGAGGTCTAGAGCCTTGCCTTCACTAACAACACAGAGAATCCGAATGCAAAGGCAATGATCTTTCACGTTGTCATTTTAAACACTACATTATTTATTCCCACTTGGAACAGACATACTAAACACAATATTTAAAAATTACTCTGTCTTCCTATATGAGATCTCCCAGTGGTTTTGGACTTGTGAAGCAACAGTGAGAAATATCTGCCAAAAAACCTCCCTCAAACTAGGAAGCATTAGGAAAAAGCCTCAGGAAACCCTAATCCCTCAGTATTCGCAATTCACAAAAGTTTGGCTGAGTCCCCAAGCCCCTGGATGTTTCTGTGAATTGGAATCACTGATCTTTTTAAAAATTCAGTCCTCCCTCAGAAGTATTTGAAACACTCTCATCTTGCTGCTTATTTGAGCTCAAGTAAAATCGAATAAGCCTTATGCCCCCACTGCCACTGAACACAGGCTACAACACAGATCGGCTCCTAACCAACGTGGGTAACAGCAGATCTGTTGGCATGGACTTCAGATCAATCTGTGGGATCCCACCAGGGATCTTGGGTATGTGCTCAGATCACTGGTCCCTACTGAAGCCTGTACCAGTATGCATTCATGCCTCTTGCTAAAATTCAGCAAATTCCACAGTTTCCTGTCCAAGTAACTGAATAAATGTAGATCACCAGCAGTAAACCAGTTTTTTTATGAAAGGCAAGGAGGACTGAGTCTTGGCAAACCATGCTGTACTATCACCAGCTAGCTTTGCTTTCCAAGTGTGGCAAAGTTCTGGCAAAAATAAATATATAAATATATAAGTGCAGAAATCAGTATGAGGGAAGCAAGCCGAGGAGAAGGCTTTGCCCAGCAGCAGGCTGAGCAGGGCTGATAATGAATGACTGATGATGATTACATGCAATTTTTTACTTCCTGCAAAATGATAGATACTGGCCAAGTGAGTCCCACAGTGCCAGAGTGTCAGGGAGCGAGGCTGGAAAGTCAGCTCAACAGCAGACCTCTGCTTCCTTGACAAGTGGAGTGTCCATCTATAGGTGTTGAGCTGTCCTGGGCACCCACAGGGTGCCTTACACGTGGCAGCTTCTGGGCCACCACCATGGGTGGCACGGCCCCTCAGCAGGAGCAGTCAAGGGAAAGGAATGGCAGGGGGACTAATTCAGAAGGGGAAGGAGAGGAGGAGAAACATAACAAAAGTGCGTATGATTAATGGATCGGAGATGAGAGGGAAGTTTACATGTGCAGTTGGAGAGAAGGAAAGGATGTTCACAAGCTTCTTCCATGACAAATGCAGGTGAGAAACAGAGAGGAAAGAACTATTAATCAGTGGTACAAACAGATTTTTTTTTTTCCCCTCACAAGAAGTCAGTCCAGGTAAACTGCTTGGAGCCGCTGTGTCCAGCTTGCTCTTTACAGAGGGCTGCTCATCAGACCCCACCACTGTCTGCGATGAGACAGCACCCTCTAAACCCAGCTCCCCCTGCATCTCCTCACACAAAGTAGAAAAGACCCCTTAAGACAGCATATGAGTAAAAACCTTCATCTTCATATTTCAGCCACTGTTGTTATTCACAGCACAACTTACAAGCATGGTTACCTGCCAGTCAAACAAATACCACTCTACCGAGTCCCCTAAACAGCCATCTGATCCTTTTCTAACTGTTGTTTAGAGTTGTTTAGGGGTGCCCATGGAGTGATGATTAACAGCCCTAGGCGCTGTGCAAACACTTGGAATATGCATTTCTTACTAGTAGGGACATTTTTTCCTTCATATTTTTATTGGTTGTGTTTTATTAGTCACATTGCTCTTCAGCCTCCCTGCAGCATTGGCAGCAATGCCATTAGATTGAGATGAAGGTGCATGTCCTCCCTTCATGGCTGAGGTGAGGTACCACAATAAAAGCAATATCAATAAACAGTACATTGCAGAAAATTAATAAGCAGTGTACTGATGAATTGTTGGCAGCCAGTAGTGACTACAGAATAGGTAACACACTTAATATCAAGTCATTTCTTGTTTTGCTTGCTAAGAAAGTATTTAGAAGTCTTGATAGCATGTAGTAAAACAGACTGGAAAAGGTATGAAAATATTAAGTGAAGTCCAAGCACATTAATTACTTAGTAAGTGCTTGTAATTACCTGACAACTAGAGCATCTTGCTTGATCTGACATTTGTAGTGTTACTCCTTTGCACCAGCCACAAGAAACATTGTGGAAACATTGGTGCTGTGTGATAAAATATTCTGCTCTCTTACCCCAGTATTTCAGAGATCTGCACAGCAGGACAAAACCTCACAGTATCCCAGCAGTTACATATGCCTTTCTGTACCCGTTTTACAAGTGGACAAGCAGAAGCAGCACCCTTGGAAGGTCTTAAACTGTATACCGAGGTGAAAAAGAAAAGCATCATCATGCACCAAGGCCGTCATACAGTAATAAGGACATCTGGTTTTTAATTCTTGGCTTTGTCTCGAGCATCATTTTTCCATATATAAAATAAGGATGATAGTACATCTCATCATATGCACATAGCTCCCACATGACGACGATTAACGTCATCCACCTAAAAGGCACTTCCATGTCACTACTATCACAGTTTAATAGTAAGCCATGAACATCGCTGCCTACAGGAGTGCAGTCTCAGGTGGGAAATTCTTCAGGGGTGAGGACACCCTTTCCTTACACACAGGTGCAGAAAAGAGCACAGGACAGGGCTGATTTTGCCTAATATTTCTAGGTGCTGCTGCAATGGAGCCAACCAAGACCATGAGCATGCACACAGGATTCTCCACATACAGTGGCTGAGGCACATGAATGAAGAAGACGTTTTACACCACCAGAAGCTTTGCAAGGAGAAATAGGAGATGCTACTACAGCTAACTACTTCCCCTCCCCCCACCTCTCCACCCTCCATTTCCAGAACCTTCTGGAATGCTTTATGGTTTGCTACTTTTATTAAGTTGTTTAAAGGCATGAAGGAAGAAATTATGTGAAGAAAAGAAAAGAAGATTAACATATTTCCAAATATGCTATTACAAAAAAAAAAAAATAAAAAAAAAAATATCACTTGATCCCTACCAGAACTTCACTGACTAAATTGTTAAAAGCAGGGAGGAAAAACCCTGTACAACATCCCATCCAGATGGTAGTTCCAGTGCTCTGTGGTCAGCCTGTTTATTAATGAACATCTGTTTTCCTTACAAAACAGGGTGGACTTTCTGCTATAAATTCTCCTTTCACATATTTCTTGGAAAACGACATTAGGAGTTATTCATATAGACAAGCCAAACTTATTTTTAATTTTAGAAATTGTATATTAATTATAGCATTTCCGTCAATCACTGGATTATTGATGAATGTATTGCTAAAACATATAACTAGTTGAATACTGAACAAAACCCCCAAAATATTACTTTGTCTTTGAAGATATTTGGCTTCAGTCCCTTTAGTTATCCTTTCCTTTTAGCTTTCTGCACAACTGCATGAATGCTGCTGGTAAAGATGATAACAGACAACAGACTTCAAAGCACTATACACATAGTGTTAGAGTTCCCTAAAATATTCAGCAAATCTGAGTATATCACTGTCTGGTCATGGATACTTTTCAAATAGAAAAATGGCTTTACTGTATGTAATTCAAGGTAAATTTCTTCTTATTTGTAACTATATCTTATCATTTACTGAGTGTTATACATTAAAATATATAGAAAGACTGAGATTTGGTAATCTAAAAGGCAATTAAATTTTGGAGACAGACCAGGGTTGTAACTACAGCACCATACGTAGGGAAGTATTTTAATTATAAATGAGAACTTGACAGAAGACCTCAGTCCACTCCCAGATTTTGAAATACCACAATCAAAAGACATTGTAAGGGAATGTTTGGATGCAAGCATTTGAAAAGTAATGTTTAGATTTAAATTCAAAAAGACTTAAATATCTATTAATGATATCCACCTTCCGAGAGTATAAGGATCGGGCAACCCATCTAGAACATTTCTTTTCTCAATATGATGGCTCTTTTAAAACTCTGGTGCAGAACAATAGTACTCTTATAATATCTTTCCTTTTGTGCTCTGACATTATTTGAAAAAAGAAACAAGCTTGGAGCTGGTATACCTGCTTATGCAGAAGTTTCAAAGCCACAGACAAGTGATTTTTTTTTGTCTGAGATTTTTTTTTAACAGAAAAATTTCAAGGCTTTGAAATTGTACGGAATACATGTGTGTGTACAGGCATGTCTTTGTTTTTATGTTCAGCCTGATACCCAAGGTATATGACTTATCTGCAGTTCAATGGCTATTACTGTGACACGACAGGTGTAAAAACTGTGAATAAATGGCGTATTACTTATCTACTGAAAGTCACAATACTATGGGCAGGGAAACTGGAACTTAGAAACCGTGGCTCCTTGCTATGCAGCATACCATCAAACTCGGCTTTTCACCTCCATCAGAGAGGTAAGCTTTTCAGTTAAAAATTATGAACAAAAAAAGAAAATCCAAGCAATGAAACACATGAGACAAAAGCCAGACAACATGTGGTTAAAGCGTTACATTGTCTGTGTTGTCCATCCTGCAGTCTGCTCTTTCAGAGAAAGTGTGGACATTCCCACAGGAAACAGGGCAAAGCAGAACAGTACTGAATTCAGCAGAGGAGACCTTGGGAAGGGGGTTTGGCTTTTATCAAACGAGAAGGTGCCTTCCTTTTTCGGATTACTTTCTCTCACAAGTAATCAGGCTTGCCACAGCAGGAGTTAACTGACCTCACACAAGCAGAGAGGGAATGACTCATGTGGCTGTAGCTGGAGTCCCCAGCGGACTCAGACACTGAGCAAACCCCAGACAGCCTGCAAGCAGGAGCTGGGCAGCTCCCACCTTCCCCTTGTGGTTGCCATTCCCTTCTGCCGGATTCTCTCACTGGGGAGGATTGCACCATCCAATTTGAGCTGCTCAGCAGTGGACACGAGCTCTGCCAGAACAGTTTTGGCATTCAATCTGAAGTTTTAAATAAGCACTTAGAGATTCAAATGCACCCACAGAGACTTCAGGAAGCAAAATGAAGCCCAGGATTGCTTTTATCTACCATGAGCACAAAAGACGTTCTAAATACCTGGCCTTAAATGCTTCTAAAACTACAAGTGTAAAACCACAAAGAAACACCCTCCTTGAGGAAGGCTTGCAGCTGTGTCATGGATCAGAAACCACTCTCCAGTCTGTTCCAAGTCCATTACTGATGACAGAAGTTGTATCATTTTTCTGCCTCACTGCCACCTCTGGACTTCTCTGTTCAGGCAGTAAACAGTTTCCAGAAGGTATGATCTCTGGCTGAGCCTGTGTTACTCTTAGTTCAGTGGAGCTCAGCTGAGGCAGTATTATCTCTTTCTCTGCTGCAACAGCAAATCTCTAATTATAAACATAATTGAACGGTCTCAAAAAGGGGGCAGAGCATCATCTCCTATGCATAGACATTTAACAAAAATGGGACTGGGAGACAGAGTTGTTACAGCTTACATCTTTCACAAAATATTAAACACAATAGGATATTTCAGGATTTTCAAGGTCATCTGATGATACCCTTGCACTGCACTGTATGGGAGACATGCATTTAAGCCCCAACGTTCTTTCAAAAATCCTAGTCTCCCTAGTTAACATTGTTTTATCACCAACCCAGAGACCCCTTTCAAACCCTAGGGGAAGTCATGTGATCTACTGGATAACACAGTGGCCTAGAACTGAACAGATTTACCTCTAATCTCAGCTCTCTTACTAGTTGACAGAGATGACCTTGAGTAGATCACCTCACCCTGCAAAGCTGTTATTTCTTGTATGCAAAATGGAAACCCTGACAGTTACTTCATTTTCAAAGAACTTGAAGATCTACTGGCAAAGATGTCTTAGGTAACAGCCACATAATACCATTAATAACTTACGCTCCTTATGTAATATTCTCTGTGCCAAAGTTGGAAGTCATTCAATTTGCAGAACTGCCATTAATTGCTCTCTTGCTGTTAAGGAAGAACAAGAGCTTGAAAAACTCTTGCAATACGAGTAGGGGGGGCAAAATCAAGACCAGCCGTCATGTGAGACTGGTTGAATTTATTATTGATGCAATTGTCTACAATAGAAAGAAGGCAGGCTCACTGACCCAAGGAATGCCCTCCCCATACTCTTTCAGGAGTGTCCTAAATGCTCTTAAAAATTACAGAGCTCTTTTCAGTTCTTCAATCACAAAGTCTTCAATTAAGGTGAAAAATATTTTGACTCTGCTCAATTTCAGTATTCTTAGTGTAATGCATTTTAATTAAAAGTAGACTTTAAGATGCAGGGTTTTTTTCTTTCTTCACTGGCATCTTGAAATTACAAGGCATACAAAGCCGCAAAAGAAAGTAGCCTGTTTGCAGGGGTTTTTTAAATGAAGGAGGTTAAAAAACCAAACTCACGCATGTAAAGCAAATGCTTGGTGGGTAAGCTGTAAGTGCTTCTCTTTATTCCATAATTATAAGTGAAATATTCTTTAACGTGCAGTAATAATATTTGAGCTATGCTACTTTGCAACTAATAACAATATGCAACAGCATGAGGCATGATAGCTAACAAAGTTTTTCCAGCTTAATGTATTGCTCACATCTATCTGCCTTATTTTCCAGTGCCTTGGCTTTTCAATCCAGCCTTTATGCTGGAAATCTGAGACTGAGTGGAGCAGTAGTTACTTACTTTTTCAAGGAAAGAGTTTGAAGCAATACTGCTGAGTAGCTCAAATCATTCCCATACAGAGCAGTGTGTAATAGATTTCTTTTTCTTATTTGTGTCAAATAGAAAAGCTGGAGATGTGACTGCTTGAATCCTTTAGTCCTGAAAAGCCCTAAGTTCTTTCCAAACTTGCACAATGTTATGCAAACAGAGGGAAAAACTGACAGAAAAAAAGCAGAGGTCATCAAGACCCAGCAATGTGCATCAATTTTGCTTGCAAATGAAGGAATAAATTTATCATTGCAGAGGCACCATAGACATGCACCATTTCCAAGATTTCTCGGGGGGTGAGAATACAGCGTACCAGAGCCAGCTTCTCCATTAGGATTTTAACCGCAATACTTCCTTGTTTTCCTGATGAGGAGTTACATTTAGAAGCACAGGGAGGGGAAGCAAGCACACACAAAAAAACCACCAACCCTCTAGCTAAATTAAACTAAAACCTAGGTGAAGCCTCAGTGGGAAGCCTGCTGCACAAATTAGATCTCCAAATGCAGAAAAAAATAATTATGTGATGCATAGCAATGAAGTAAACAACACCTTGAAGTTAACCTGGACAGAGCTATTGATTCAGCAAAAAAATAAGCACTTTTCTTCACCCTCTCTGTTGTTCTAATGTTAGTTTGGACTGTTGCCTGACCATTTCCAGCTAGTATTTAGTTCATTTGCAGCTGCTCTAAATGCACACTCTTCCCTAATGGTTCAGACAAAAACTGATCCCATCTGAGTTAATACGTTGGTTTTGGAGAAAATACTACAAGCGAAAAAAAAAAAAAAAAAGCTTGTTGTAAACACAGCAGAACAGAACTTACCACCAGCCTGGAGCTCTGAAGTAGATAGCTCTCAAGGCCTTGAGGGAAGCAGATCGAATTGCTCAAGCAGTTTTGCATACCTCTGCTCCAACATTGCTAGTAAATCACTAGCAACTGATGAGCCTTCTTCTACCTAGAGAAGTCACGTACTGCCCTGTCCTACAAAGCTTTCTGCCATTTCCACTTCTACATGCCGTGTAAATGGGAATCCTGTATAAGATGACAGGCTGTGCATGCTAGTGATGCAGGGAGCACACAGCCAACCCAACTCCAGCAGTGTGTTTTAACTTTATACAGCCATTGTTAGTCTGTTCTGCAGCCTGAGAGGGCCTTCTGAATAGCAGTACCCATCTCACTGCTCATAAACCCTTTGAGAGTCATAGCTTTGCTGACCAAAAGCTTTCTGTTCCAGATCTGCTGTGCTGATCACAACCAGTGCTGCTACTGTGTGCTACTACACTTGCTTCTGTGGTGGTTCTGCCTCTTCCTTCAGCCACAGCCATGCCTTCTGCTTGCCTTTCTGTGCCACCGAGCTTTGAATCACTAAATAATTTGGATCTGGGCATCTTTAGCAACCAATTCCTCCTGGGAATAAGTTCAGTGGAATTGTCTTGTCTGACAGACACCTGAATTACCTGGGAACAAGCTGGCCATAGGACACTTCATGTGAGGGGTTCTTGGTTCCAGATTTTTTATTTCCTTCCTTGGTTTAGCAGAGCCAAGTTTTTCTGACCTTCAAGCCATGCTGCAAAACCTTGCTGTTGTTCTTGGCTTTTTCCAAGGTGGCTACAGACGCAGACTGAGGCCCTACGGCACTTTCTGCTGGAGCACTTTTTCAGATACTGAGCTATTAACGCCTCCGTACTTTATAATGATTGCTGTTGTGCCTGAAGTTTCAGTTGACTGCCTTTATATAAACCAAAAATAATCAATCAATATATTATTCCTTATGGACAATGATAAAATCCCATTATTTGCTGTTGGTTTATTTTTTTTTTTTACTTCATCTTTCACTGCTTTACAGGAACATGAGGGAAATTAAGACACATTTAAAAGAAAAAAAATATCTTTTGCTTCTTATTTGGCAGATTAGTCAGGGCCAAAACATTGCACATAAGAGGTTCTAATCAAGTTTCACTTTTCCTGTCCTCTACTTTGCAACAATGAAGACAAAGTAAAATTTTCCACTGTCTTAATTAGGAAGAAAGCAACTTTGTCGCAGAATGAAAATAAGGCCCTCCTCTCCCTACCAGCACTGCAGAATCCTTTCAGCTGACTCACAAAACAGGCCTGGAAGAACATGATCTCACTTCGAAGAAGGTCTCAACTGCTGACATCTGGTGGACTGAAATGTGGCAATGCTTTGGCATTATTCTTTAGGGTAAGAAAAAGTTACAGTAATGAGGATATAGAACTCTAGCTATGGTGGTGTAGTGTTTCACTTTAAGAATAAATGAAAATGTAGGCTTATTCCCTGAAAAGTTTTCATAGGAAAAAAGTCTGTGAGACTGTGAAACAGTTTTAGGACAGAGAGTCTGCAGTAGAGGGGGAGGAAAAAGTAGTCCAAAATACATGAAGTTCATTGAAGAGTTCTGTTGTATTTATTAATTCTAGGCAAAAATGAAAACTGGTCTGGATTCACAAAAGGGTTTAAACTCGACACTGTAAGCTTTAGCTTTGCCGTTTTTGCCATTAGCCTTGGAACCTAATGGAAATGCCAACTGTGGATCAGGTGTCAGCAGTCAACTACAGATGGAATTCAAAGATCGCATGGTCCACAAAAAAGCCTAAGCTTAAGTGAATTTTGCCTATAAGCAAAAGTAGTGGCAGAAGACCTCCTCTTCAAATAAATTTAAGGGCATGACTCTAGACTGACGCTTAGTGTTTCTCTCCACTTGGGATTTGGAGCTGCATAGCATTCTCTGAATATCCAAAAAAATTACTAAGAAATCAAGCCTTAAACCTTTCCTTCACCAGAGTGGAGTTTGACTCTCCAACATCTTAGTTGACTGCTTTAAACAACCTATATTATTTAAGGTATAAAAAGAATAATTACCTCCATAATATATTTTCTGAATAGTATAATGTACTCAAAGCACGCCTATCATGTTAAAACTTAGCTGCAGATACAGCGTGAGTCACAGAATCACAGAATCAGAGTCCTACTAGGGCTTAAGCACAGGATAAGCTCAAAGTGCCCTCACATTATCAAAACAGCTGAATTTGCATACAGGACAGAAATAATAGCCAAGAATCTACATAAAAAATCTGAGGATGTCTCTAGCATCAAACAAGAGGTCTGAGGGTTAACATGTCAAACATGAGTACCTAAAGAGACATGTAGTCATGCAACTCCTCCTCCCTAAATTATGATGGTAGCAAATGAAAGTGTAAATCCCTGAGACAGGATTGCTTTCCTGGCTTGTGCTTTCAACTTCAACATTTGACCTTGGATTACCTGTACTAGGAAGTTTTCCGTTGCTAAAATATTCTCTTCACCCATGAGTTACCTGTAACCCTCTGTCCCTCTGAACACCAAACTACCTGACCATGCCAAACATGACCATGACCATGGTTTGAACTTCAGTTTCTCCAGCTCAGTACTTTCAGCTCCAAAGGGGAAGCAAACTACCTGGAACAAAGGAAGCAGTTTTCCCACCCCTGATTCACTAATCAACATAGGACTTTTCTAAAACTCATTGTTTCTTAGAATCGGTTTGAGACCTGGAGCAGAAGTACATTACAGGACATTAAATATGAAGTGGACCAAGAAAATAAGCATGCAATCAATGAAAACCTTGACGGTCTTAATATATGATACTACATCATTATGATTTCAGGTAACCAGTTCAATTAAATACAGTAAAGTGCTTCAGTGACACAAAAAAACCCAGAAAAGTTAGTCAAAGTTGTCATTGACTTCAATGTCTATTTTTAACACAGTCCCTTGGTGCCACTAAGTTATTGCAGGTTAATTAATGATTGCATAAATGTAAAGAGGTTTACATTTCCCTTCATTTAGGGAACACAGACTACATTTCAAGGAAAACCAGAAAGCTCATCAACCTGAGTTATCCAAAATGATTCAGAACAAAATATAGACAATAAACCAAAGCCTATCATTAATATAGTAGAGCAAGGACACTGAGTATGACTTTGTTCAGAAAGGGAGGCATACCATTCCCAGTGAATAGTTAATCATTTCTCTAGGCCTCTTTCTCTCCATGAGTTACCTGTTAAGTCTCAGTTGCTTCAAGTTTTCTTAATGTAGCCCTTGGATTCTTCATAAACATATGGCACAAATATTAATGAGTCGCTGTTGCCCCAGTGTAATTGGTCATCTAACCAAATGGCTCTGTTTGCATTCCTTGATTGGATTACCTCATTTTCTTTACAGAAGTGTCTAAAAATTGATTGTAGCTTGGTTTATTCCAGGAGGTTTTTTCATTAACAACCCCACCTTTGCCCAGACTACCTACCCCAACTCCTCATCCTTAAAATGATTTCTTAACCCTTATGTTCCTGTGCAACAAGCTCATTCTCTGCCTCCAGTTTTAATTATCAACCTATGATAAAGAGCACGGCTATGGTAGCTTTAGCCTAAATGACTCTCATGAATGCTATTTGCACACTTATGAATAACACTTTCTTCCATAGTCCAGTTGCTCAGCTAAGTATTCACAAATAAGAAACTAGAAGAGAATGTAGATGCCAGTAAAACAAGTGTATGTATTTTTGGTGGGGTTTTTTTTTTTTTTTTTTGGTATATTCATCCTGCTGGAGGCAAAAGAAACCCCTAGCATCTATAAAGATCTGAACCACACATGACAACAACCATTCCTCCTATAGTTAAATGCTAATACTTTTAGATAAACAGAATTTATTTATAATAACACCATCTGCTGGATTCTGATAATGTTGGGGGAGGAGATTAATTTATCTTGCATTTTAAATAGAGATGGCCGCTGGCATCAAAATCCAGATCTAGCTTTTAGCCACCCAGTTATCAGGGAATTTCACATTCAGGGTACTGCATCCCTCACAGGATGTCTTCATAATACCAATGGCCAAACACTATGAGGTGACATAATGGTAGCACGGATCTATTCCTCCTTCTACCCAAAGCAGGCATCATTCCCAGATGGAGCACAATGCAGAATTCCTCCAGTAATGAAGAGATCTAAGAGTTAGGACTGGATTTGATTTCTAGGTTTTCAGTTAGCACATCATATAACATAAGTGTCTCACCATTTTTTGAGATTAATTGAGATTATCATTGTACTTTGTTGTCCCAGGAAAACAGTATGAAACTTCACTTCTGCACAGAGGCTTGTGGACCGAGCAGATCTCCACTAAAAAGACCACATAATACATATGTAATATATCCTACTCCAAACCAGTTGCCATGCCCTTTCCCTTTCCTCACTTCATTCAGTGTTACTTGTACAGCACTACCAAAGCAGTTGCACCTATGAGAGGAGCCTACACAAGCCACTGTACTGCATTATCCCTTGCTTAGTATTAAACTTGATAAGCTGCAAACTTTTATTATCCAAAGTACTGGCTTACGAACTTGATACCTACCACAACCATATCTGCTGTAACAAAAGTGGTTGGTATGGATGAGTACTAAAACAAGTCCTCTATCTTCAAACAAGGCAAGGTGACTTGGGAATTAAGCATCCCACATAACACTGTGGAGACACGAGTTCTGTGACACCCTGCAGGCTGCACAACAGCACCCTATGAGGAAAGGAAAGGAACTCTGAGATTTTAGATCTTAAATAGTGCTCTCTTTTGCAAACCTACTCCTTTGACCACCCAAACAGTGACGGTAGATGGTATATCTGATTAAAGAAAATCTGAAATGCCACAAAATACATGAAGCAGATAAAATCAACATTAGATTCCATCTACAACAGTTTTTAATTCAAAGTTACTTATCACTTCCTAATGGACATCAAGAAAAGAAAAGAAAGAAAACACAGGGTGATTCCCTCTATGAAAATCAGTCTTGCTAACATAAGTCTAAACAAAAGCCAGTTACCATATGCCAGCATTTCCTTCCTGCAACCTTTTATCTCACTCACAACATCCCTACCACATCCCTTTTGATTGGAGAACTCAGATTCAACTTGTAACGGCAGGGAAAAAATGACATGCTTCAGTAACAAACAACTGCATATACACAATGCCATCAAATGAACAAGGAGGCATCAACAACCCAAATTCTGGCATTTGGTAACTTTTGAGTATTTAAGTAAAGTTGTAAACCAATATTCTTTTAATGTTTTTTCACTTAGTGCCTAGGGTTTGCAGGTGTGAAACCAATGGTTCTATAAATATGTTGCATACAATTCTTTACATTCATCTTTTAGTTGGACAAGACAGTTGCAGAGGGAAAACGGATGCTGTTCTTGCCAGACAGGACACTGTACACTTGTATATATAATGCATGCTTTGAAAACATAGCCAAGCTAATTTATGTACTGGAAGCAATGTAACTGTGTTAGTGCCGCCAGCACCATCGAGGTGAATTTGCTCCCAGGTGTCTGAACCCTGCTGAGGAATCTCCTTGCAGCACTTCACGTAGACGCAATGCACAGATACACACATACCTTCTGCGGCATGCTGCAAGGTGTCTGAGTAGCAAAGCCACTAAATAGATGTGATGCTGCAAGAGGAGAGATTGAAAGACACTCGAGAAAGGCTCTGATACATGTGAGGCAGTATCACGTATGTGTGAGCACTATGTGTGAACCTGATACATGTCAGGCAGCATCACGTCAGACGCAGTGGGTATATGTGCCTAAGGATTTTTCTCTCAATAGTCAAATATATTCACGTATCCTGGACACGACATGCCAGGCTCCCACTCCACGTCTCAGAAACAGCAGCAGCTCAGGAGGGCAGGGACCAGAGTCGCCAAGGTGGCTGCAGCATCTATGAAAAAGATCTGAGAGAGCCGCAGCACTCGTGAGGGCAATGAGGACCGGAGGCAAGGGAAGACGCCTGTATTTGTGCTCAGTTTTCTAAGAGTTGCACACTGTTGTGGCTTCGCCTCCCTTGAAAGCGTGGATCAGAAAGGGGTGACCGCCCTGTGCTGGTGCCCGCAGGAGAGGGGAGCAGGGCTCCGTGGAAGGCAGTCCATGGGAGCTGCTGGTTCCCTCAGCCCAGGCAGGAACCCACGGGAGGCTGTGAGGTGAGAAATCACCTCGACAGCACATTTCACCTGGCTGTCCAACATTGTTTATCAGCATAATAAAAAGTGCCAATACTTACCACCTGTCTAAAATATGCAGTAATAATAAACACAGTTACAGGGCATATTATGGTCAATGACGAGATATTAATTTATACCCCTGGAAGACGCAAAGGAAGGCAGAGGCTGCGGTGCCTTACAGGGGGCAGAGCTTGCTGTGGATGAGGCCGAGGCCTTTTCCTCTCTGATGAGAATGAATGGAAAATTGCATTGATTTTTTTGTGTGTTGTGGGGGTTTTTTTAGTTTTAAGATAATATCCCTTTATATGATCAAGTTACCGAAACAAACAGCCAGGATATTACCTTTCTGTTTCTCTGTCAGCTGGTAATATAATAAATTAAAGATAAATTAATTCAGATGAATGTATGAGGTGAGGCCTGTCAATGTCAAGGTTCCCCGGAGGCTTGGAGCGGCAGGGGGTCCCCATGGGGGAGTCTGTCAGGGCAGGGCCTGGCAGACATGGTCCATCCCACACCCCAGACAGGAGCCAGGCAGCCGAGGGGCAGCAGGGCAGCCCCAGCCCCAGGCAGCACCCACCTCGATGGTGACTGGGACAAGACAGGAATGGACATGGGCCCACTGGTGGGCCTGGCTCAGGGGCCCCATGGCCAGGCTGTGGGGAGCTGGATACCAGCTCTGCTGCAGCATCCCTGGGACAGAGGCTGACAGCCCTGGGGGACTGAGAGGGGCTCCTGGGCCCCAGGCAGAATTGGGGCAGCCCCAGAGGGGCGGGCAGGGACAAGCATGGTTGTGGATGCCCCCTGGGCCATAGTAAATAAAACAAATGCCACACACGGTGCTCCCTCACCAGCCTCTACCTCATTGAGTGAGCTTTTGCCTTCTCCCCTTGACCCCAGCTCTGAACTAGAGCTTCTATGAGGTTTTGTTGGGGTTTTTTTCCCACTTTGGGCTCTTTGTCCCAGGGGGAGTGAGAAGCCATCCACAAGCTGCCATCGCCACCAGCACCATCCTCCCAGCAAAGGAGGGGAGGTAGCAGGATACACAGGGCTCTCGCAGCACCACCTAAAACCCAAGTGGGCTCACTACCAAATAAAAATATACACACTCCCTGTGCACAGGAGCACTTTTACCTACAAAGGACAGAGACTCACCTTCCACACATGAACAAGAGCTTTGTGAGTACCTCTGCATGATAGAAAATGCAGGTGGTTTTTCTAAGTCTTGTATTTTAATAGGTTTATTCTGGGGTTTTTTTGATTTGGACAGCCAGAAACTATCAGTGAAGGATTTCACTCTTTTTTAATGCAGTTTATGCAGAAACTTATGGTGATCAATCAGGCCACCTGAGTTGAACATAACTTCACAAACATCACTGATCACCTGCATAATACGGAGAACTTATGCTGTATTTTGCCTTTGGGTTAACATCAGCTGTAAAAACACTGTCATTTAAAAAGGCTACATCGAGTGGCAAGGACTGGCACCAAGTCACTCAGCAGCTGCATGTTTTTCTATATTATGGTACTGGTAAGAACATAGTTCTCTGGAAATTTTTCAACAAAAGACTTATTTTTGGACATGAAATTCCAATTAGCTCAAACTTAACTTCATGTCATGTCCATCAGTGTGGCTCACTATTTTCCACAAAACTATATGACTCAAGAGCACATCATAGGAAATAATCATAAACTTAACTGTACTGAAAAAGATGGGTATCTTCCTACCATGCCCATAGCAATTACAGGTAACCCTCTGCTTATAACTTCAGACCTACAATTAAAGGGGGAGGTAGCCCTATACATAGAAGCATGGTTATGTGCAACATGAACCAAGTAACTGAGCACTCCTGTGCTTATGTGTGGTGTCATCTAAGATAAGACTGGGCTTTCACTTGCCTCATCTGCAGCACAGCTGGGAGGGGAAGGCAGATAGAGGAATGCACCTTCCCCTGACTTGCTGCACTCCTGCTGGAAAGAAAGATGGAGTCTAAGAACTCATTCATGGGAAGGAGGAAGAAAACCAGCAAAAGGAAAAGTTCCTGCTGGGTGAAAAGCAGATCCTGGGCTGCCTGAAGGATGAGCAGAGTGGGCAGCTACAGCATCTAAAGAAGTGGAGGTGCACTACAGCCGCGTTCTCCCAGGGACACACAGATTAAATGTCAGGTTTCTAGCCATGTTTTGGCTAACTCAATCACTGAGATTTTAGCAGAACAAACACCTCTTAGTGACCATCTTAAATACAACTTATATTCAAATATCCGTGCCCAGATAAAAATCTTCCTGCAGCAGCCGATTCATAAATGTTAATTAGCATATCAAAATGCAACTGAAAGACACAGGAGAAAAAAACCCTGGGATGTTGCTGTTTAAATGTAAACCCGAAATTTACTGATGGCCTTGCAGAAAGACTGGGTGCTTTCTGTCTGCTTTCAGCTTTTGGATCAGAAGTACTTTTACTACAAGGAACACTAGAGAGCACAGATGCAGAAAAACAATTGTTTTCAGTCTGATTATTTGTGGTAGGAATTAGATCCTTTCATTGCTTGCCCGTACATTTGTACCATCTTTCCATGGTATAATATGTTGAGTCACCCCTACAAATGAAATATAGAAGACAGTCTCACAAGCTGGGCAATTTAAGAGCAAACGAGTTCTAGAAATCCCACTCAGAATTTTTCTTGGCATGCCACATGAAGTCAAACGCAAGATCTCCGCCCCTGCTTCCTTTAGATGTCTCAAGAATTGTTTAGAACCAGGCTCATTGCCTATGCTTTTTCTCTTTCACACACATACACACACGCACACCCATGCTGCTACACTGGTCTGTGCATACATCTCTCCAGCTGCGTCCTGGAGGTTCCCGGGAGCCTGAAGGGAATGCTCATGAAACATGACTTTCACAGATTCTCGGTCCATCTGGAACGCTAGGGCAGCATATGGCAGGGCAGCACAGTTACTGTTTGCAGACATGTCAGACTGTTTTTGCCTTGTGTATTACCTGATTAAGGTAAGAGAAGATGTACCGATATAAGCCTTTCTCTCCCACATTAACCCTCTCCAATTTTATTTTTCAATTTAAAAAGAAAGGACATGTTGGCCAGCTCCACAGGGCTAATATTCCCTGAAAGATACAAGAATGCTCGCATAAACATGCCGTTGCTTGTACAATTATACCAGCTTAGCATAGACAGAGATAAAAAAAAAAAAATAAAAATAAAAAAGGTGTGCAAGGGAAGAATGTTTTTTAATATAAATTGTAGGGTTATCCCTAGGGCTGGAGAAAAAGGTACAGTTAAAAAAAAAGATTAGGAAATAATAACTAAAGCTGCATGCTTTATTACTTCAGGTAAAAATATCTTATGAATAATATAATCATTGTCTCTGGTTATTGGGTATGAAAAAGATAAGTGTAATCAGTGTACTGTGATACAGGAACATTAACACTTTCACATTGACTGGATACAGACTTAGAAATGAGTTAAGAATCACTGGGTCATCTAAGTGGAGGATTATTTTACACACAGGCCCCTAGGTCAATTTAAATTATTTAATTTATCTCAGCGACCGCAGGGGCCTAACCATCCCTGTGCATGCATTTTTATCTTGCAGTCCTGTTAGCATAGACTTAATTCTGGGGGATCAGAAAGGCTAGACTAACAAGGCAGTATACCAAAATGCAGGCACTAGCTCTTGTAGGGTTAATAATAGAACCACAAAGAGAAATGACTCAAATTATACCAAGGACATTTTATTACCCAGAAGCCTTAATCAGTTTTTTTTTTTTTTTTTTTTTTACACATTATTATACCAAGGGTCCTTTCAGTGCTCATTGGCTTGTTACAAGCATTAAAAGTGGGGATGATGCTTTGCAATTATGTCTTACCCTGAGTCTCACTATTTTCTTTGAGCAGAGTTGGGAGGAAACAGACAGATGCTGCTTACCCCACTGCTGAAAGCTGTCCAAAAATTACTGGGAAAGAAGGTGAAATAAGTTTACTGATGTGCTACATTTTCACTCATTTCTTTCACAGACAGTTTGTACCACTGAAGCCATTTACCCACAGACCATATTTATTGCCAAGGCATGCAGAGTTTTGTGACCCGTCATCCAGCCCCATTGCCTCTAAACACCAGACTGGTTTCACTAAGAGGTCAATAAGTATAATACTCCTACTGACATGTTTTGGAGCTGTGAAAATTTAGCACTTTGGCTCTTCTTTCTCAAGTGAAACATTTCAAGATAACTGCTAATTAGTAGCTTTTCTCTAGAAGCTTCAGCTCTGGAGGCTTTCTAGCAAAGAGAAAGAAGAGAATATAGTAGGGCCAAAAGAAAGACACCAAATCACTGATGAGACAAATTAGGGAAGAGTAAGTGGCTAGAGTCTGTACTGAATTATTGACAAATATAGTTGTGCTTCAATTTGAATATAAATTAAGTCAGCTACACAACCAACTGCAAAATCTTGACCCCACAGACAAAAAAAAAGATGAAAAGCCTGCTCTCAAATAAAGTACAACACTACCAAAAAAAACAAATCAATGACACCCATGGTTTGATACAACACATAGCCAGGCAGTGAAATTCCCAATGGCCTTGTGGTCTTGTCTTCTGGGAAGTTAGGAAATTCGTGTTATCCATTTAGTCACACTCTACAATGGATCAATAGGTTTAAGCTTCTCATTGCTTTCTTTTTTGCTGTGAAGCTGATATTCTCACAGATATTAAGGTGTTTCCCCTTGTGCATGCTTTTTGACCAAGCAGATGGTAGGAAGTTACCACATCTCTGCTCTCCCTTCAGCTGTGAAAAGCTTCAGCTGAAGTAATGATAGTTTAGTGACCAAAAATAGATTTTTAAAGAAGGAAAAATTATCTGCACTGAACATCTTCCTAGGATGATATTTAAGGATGAAATGAGTAACGGAGAGCTGACAGCTTCCAGGCCTCCTTATGTGAAACATTATACACCCAGTTCAGACCTCAGCAGCAGCTAGGCAAGCACCATCCAAGGCAACATTAAATACACCACAAAAGGTTGCCTATCAGGCAGGATTCAAAACTTGGTACACATTGTTTTGCAGCTCCAAAAAGGAAACTATGCTCAGCAAGGCAGGTTGGTCCTCTAACATTTTGCTTTCCATTTATCCAACTTTCATTATTTCACTTCACTTTAAATTCTAAGCATAATATCCCAAACCTGGAAGAGAATTTACCTGAAACAATCAAGTTGCCTATTTGTTCCCTGCCAATCTGCACTAGTTCAAGGTTGTCTGCTGAATGAATCTATTCACAAATTTCCTCTCAAGAAGTTTAAATTTTATGACAAAACCTGATGGAAAGAAAGAGTTAAATATGGTGTGTGGTAGGGTTTTTTTTTTCCCAAAAGTAGAACAGAAATCTCAGACACCTTTGCAGTACCAAAGAAATTGAGATCTGGCTTCTGCAACTAAATCATAGTGAGGTCTCAGAATTGGTTACAAATATCTCAAGCAAAAAAAAAAAGCAACAAAATCACCGACTTTGTTTTGGAGTAAGAGAAGAAATGGGGGGGGGGTGTTTGTTTGATTTGTTGCTGGGTTTTTTTAATTAACTGGTGAGAAATCAGTGTTGACAGTATTCCCAAAGCTAGTACTTCCCCTCTCGCAGATTAGCCTAGGCTACTCTCCGTGGTTTCATGCAGCATGTTCTTTTAGCAAGCCAACCATTTCCACCAATGTCAGAAAATGGACCATTCTAGTCTCCTCATAAAAACCTGTTTACATGCAGATTTATGCCATCTATAGGTAATGTTTCAGGGGAAACTCATGGTGTAAGTTGTCGACCATATATTGTCAAATGTGAACCTGAAATAATGGTCATTCAATGCAAGTTAATGAGCTGTTTATCTAGTGATTATTTTTTCCTTTTAATTGGAGATTCACAGCAGCAAAGATATTTTAAAATAAAAACATACTTCAATTTTAAAAGATGACTTTCACAGAATGTATTTAAATGTAGATGGTCTAAGAAGGGCTCTACAAGATACTACGCTTCAGTCAACCAGGTAGGAAAAAAAAAAAATAGATATTCCTGAAATCAGATTTGCTAGACACAAAAAAAACCCCAATATCTGAGGAATCTGGAGTAAAAATAAATTTAAGTAGGTAGTTGTAAAAGTCCTGAAACAAAATGCCATAGAATCATAGAATAATTATGGTTGGAAGGGAACTCCAGGGTCATCAAGTCCAACCTTTATCCCATCATATTCCTAACCATTAAACCACTAGACCACGGCCTCAAGTGCCTCATCAACCCGTTTTTTGAACACCCCCAGGGATGGCGACTCCACCACCTCCCTGGGCAGCCTGTTCCAGTGTCTAACCACCCTCTCAGTAAGGAACTTCTTAATATCCAACCTAAACTTCCCCTGACATAACTTGAGGCCATTTCCTCTCATCCTATCATTAGTAATTTGGGAGAAGAGACCAACACCAGACTCACTACAACCTCCTTTTAGGTAGTTGTAGAGGGCAATGAGGTCTCCTCTCAGTCTCCTCTTCTCCAGACTAAACAACCCCAGTTCCCTCAGCCGGTCTTCATAAGGCCTGTTTTCCAGACCTCTCACCAGCCTCGTTGCCTTTCTCTGGACTCACTCCAGCACCTCAATGTCCTTCTTATACTGTGGTGCCCAGAACTGGACACAGTACTCGAGGTGTGGTCTCACAAGTGCCAAGTACAGGGGCACGATCACGTCCCTACTCCTGCTGGTCACACTGTTTCTGATACAGGCCAGGATGCCATTGGCCTTCTTGGCCACCTGGGCACACTACTGGCTTGTGTTCAGTCGGTTGCAAAGCACATTAGCTGAAAAAAAAAAAACACTTTAGAGCACCTACAGAAAACTATTTTGAAAGCATCAGTGGATCAAATATTCTTTCATTGCTTCTCCAAGATGCTCAAGAGAAGCAAGACTGTTTTTTTGCTATCAACTTCGAATTGGCCAGCAGGCCTAGATGTCCACAAGTGTTAAATAGCCACTTGCAGAACATTACAAAGTGTTGATTATTACCCCAATGCAGCAGTGTTCCTTGCTTCTATCAATATTTTCTTTTTATCAAGGAAATACTTTGCTTTCCTTCACTGAATAAGTAGCGCACAACCAGCCTTTCCAGTGAAGTTTCAGCTTTACTCCTCTTATCCCTCAAATTAATGGACAAAAGTGAAGTTTATAAACACACTGGAGCTTGTAACATTAGAAACACTTGCCTGTGTTTGCAGCTCCCCAAACACGCAGCCTCATTTGCTGCCCAATCAAACTCAGTAGTTGTAACAGTTACCTATGCAGGTCTTACTCTAGAGTTTAAAATTCCCCACCTACAATATATATAGTTAGTCTTAATAAATAAATGACTTGGACCATGCATTATATATCATTCAAATCCACGAGGACACAAATTATGTATAATACATTGGCTGCGTAATTTATTTATTAAGCAAAACGTGAATTTTCCATGCTTGTGTTTTGAGGCACAGTTTGTCACACACAGCTAAATGATGTATTCTTATTAGTCCCACTCAATTACCAAGTCATCCCTCTGTGCACTGTATATTTGTTAATGATAGTGCCACAATACTGCATCTACAATACCTGTGATTTTAGTGATTCATAACCACTCACTAAAACTGTGAAAATGATAAATTGACTGCTGTTGATTAAATGCCGCCAACAGTATGTTTCGTATGTGTTTGTCACAGTTAGGAGTTAAAGAAACAACATTGCTCCAATCATTTAAATATCTAATTAAGCAGAATCCTGGCTAGCTGGAAAGAGCTTGTTGGAATGAAATATCATTAAAAGAAAAAAAGTATAGCACTGATTTTTGCTTATGTGTACATAAAGGCTTTTCATCTCAACCCCACTGATCATAAATATGTCACAAACCAAACAAGACCAAAAGATAAAAATTAAAAAGATTGAAGAACTTGGAGTGGAATCCTCCCAGACTCACTGCACAGCTGCACATGGTTGATTTGATGGCTTTAGCTGATATCTGAGATAAGCTTGAAACAACAGTGAATGCCAGTAACATACAAGGCAGTCCTTGATGACAGCTCTTAAGATTGGGGCAAATAGAGTGGAGAAAAGATGATGAGGGGAAGATATATTCCAGTAAAGCAAATAGCACCTCCTAGCCTCCCACTGTAGAGAAAAATGTTTGCATATTTGTAGCAAAGGACTGGCAGAAGAAGGGGAAAAATCTCTTTCAAACTTAAATTAATTATCTTTATTGCTTTGCTTAATGCTTTTTTTTCTTCCTTTAGATCAAACCTGTATAGTTTCTTCAAGCTAATACTGGAAGCAGAGTGGAACAAGACCAAGAAAAGTGAATGTTTCTGTGCCAACAATTTGACTCCTATCTGAGGATGCTAGAGTAGACAGAGTAATAAAAATAGAGACTTGCCAACTTAAGGTCATCTTATTAAGATGAATTGGAAGGTTCTTTCTTTCCCCTTCCTCATTTTGAATTTGGAGCTAAGTAGATAGACAGAGTACATTAGGAGTTTGTCTTTTTTTCTCTCTAACCATTCTTCACACAAGCAATGCTTCCATATTTCTGTACCTAAATAGTGACTTTCTCTTCAAATCATTTTGCACACTCTGTGGCCAGAAAACTGAGGACTTGCATGTGAGCTGATGCTGGTATGCAGCAGGGGTAGCACTACTTAACAAGAGAAGCAGAGGGAAAAGTCTGGTGCAAAGTCTGTATCTTGTATAGTCCATTGTAGGTTCTCTTTTAAACAAAAGAACCATGCCACATCCAAAAATGCTTCACATTTTAAATCTGCAAAGAACACGTGCAGTTTATTGTAGCTCAGAAGCAGAGGTCTGAGCCAATTCTGGCTAAATTTTAACTTGTGTCCACAAGGACAGTAAATATTTTAGCCATGACGCTTACACCACAAAATTACCTCCTACAGCAGAGTCTTATTAGTATGGCATGTACGGTCTTTCTCATTTTGTTTCCAATAGATATTCTCTCTACAGAATATGTGTCCCCAACATGGAACATGACCCCCTGCTCCTATGTCCCTGGACTCACAGTCAGTGTTACACTGGGTAAAGCGACATGCCTAAATTAAAGAAAATAAGGGCAAAATTTGTAACTTACACTGACTACCTCTGAAATTTAGACTTATACCTTATTTCCAGAGCAAGAAACCATCCAATTCTCTTGTCAGTTAATGGGTCTGTTAAAGACAATTTGTCCTTAAAACATTTTTTAATCTGTAGAACTGAAAGTCCATATTCCTCTTTACGCTGTACACTTACATACCACGTTGCTGAGACCACAAAGATTAGAATATTAAATATTGTTCTGTTACAGAAATCTTGAGCTTTCCCCTCCAGTCCATTAAGCAGTGATGTTGGATAAATCATTTTTCTGAATCATAGAAGTCAGAAACAAGACTTCTGTATGCAGGGTCTACCCTTACACCTCCATCAGTATGAATGGCTTTACCCAAAGACAGTGAAGTGGAATTTGTTGCTCCATGTTGAACTTCACACAGCAGCAAAGAAGTTACAACAGTATAAACTAGCTAGAAAGTGCAGCAAAACAGCAAGGCCTTCACTCACCGGGATCGATGTAACTGTGCAGTCACACCTGCCTAAAACAAGTAGTCCAAAGCTGACTGCGGGCTATAATGACCAGAGGACCAGTCTGGCCTTTAAGTTTCTCATTTGGCTACATGCAGTAATGCAGACAGAGCAGCACTGAGGTTAGCACTGACTAATCCACCCTCTCAGAGGAAAAGAAGCCTCTGACAAAATCCCTTGCTTTTTTTTGGAAGAGGCTCTACTGGTGAGTAAACAGTTTAAAGAAATAAAACACTAGATTTAAAACAGAGCTAAAACACTTGAAGGGGGTAGAGGGAAAGAAGGAAAATCCTTCTAGGTCATGCTACAGTGGTCAGAGGCTTTTCTTGGCACAACATTTCCACTACAACCTCCACCTGAAGCTTTGAGGAGTTTGGAAAATCCTTATGAATAATTTCTTAGGCAAAACTCAATTCATTCAGTGCTCCAGAGAATAAGTCATCCCTGAGGGCAGGTACACAAAATACAAGTAAGAAGCTGGCTACCCACTAGAGATCTTCAGAAGCCCTTGGAAAAAGCTTCTCATGTCAAAAGAGAAATAACCCAGCCAAGGTCTACATAACTCAAGGACATCAGCTCATCACTGCTAAAGAGACCCACTGTTAACTTATTCAGTGACCTGCCATAAACACAAAGAGAAACTTTCTAGAAAGCACAGAGGTAGAAAGAAAAGGCAAGTAAGTATCCAACAAGAAAAAAAAAAAAAAAAAAAAGAAAAGAATAAAAAAGACATTTCTGGGCTAGAACAAGCTGGGGAGAATCACAGAATTACAGATTGGTAGGGGTTGGAAGGGACCTCCGAAGATCATCTAGTCCAGCCCCTCTGCCAGAGCAGGATCCTAGAGTAGATCACACAGGAACATGTCCAGAAGGGTTTTAAATGTCTCCAGAGACAGAGACTCCACAACCTCTCTGGGCAGCCTGTTTCAGTGCTCTGTCACCCTCACAGTAAAGAAGTGTTTTCTTATGTTAAGATTGAACCTCCTGTGCTCCAGTTTCTGCCCATTGCCCCTTGTCCTGTCACTGGACACCACCGAGAAGAGTCTGGCCCCATCTTCCTGACACCCACCCTTGAGATATTTATAAGCGTTAATGAGATCCCCACTCAGCCTCCTCTTCTCCAAGCTAAACAGACCCAGTTCCCTCAGCCTCTCCTCATACAGGAGATGCTCCAATCCCTTCATCATCTTAGCAGCCCTGTGCTGGACTCTTTGCAGTAGTTCCATGTCCCTCTTGAACTGGGGAGCCCAGAACTGGACACAGTACTCCAGATGAGGCCTCACCAGGACAGAGTAGAGGGGGAGGAGAACCTCCCTTGACCAGCTGGCCACAATCCTCCTAATGCACCCCAGGATGCCATTGGCCTTCTTGGCCATGAGGGCACATTGCTGGCTCATGGTCAGCCTGTTGTCTACCAGGACTCCCAGGTCCTTTTCCCCAGAGCTGCTCTCCAGTAGCTCAGCCCCCAGCCTGTACTTATACATGGGCTTGTTCTTCCCCTGATGCAGGACTCACTTGCTCTTATTGAATTTCATTAGGTTTCTCCCTGCCCAGCTCTCCAGCCTGTCCAGGTCCCTCTGGATGGCAGCACAGCCCTCTGATACGTCAGCCACTCCTCACAGCTTTATATCATCAAACTTGCTGAGGATCCACTCTGTCCCTTCGTCCAGGTCATTAATGAATATATTGAGTAGGACCGGACCCAGTACCAACCCCTGAGGAACACCAGTAGTCACAGGCCTGGTGGTGAGAACATGGCGCAGGGGTGGGGGTGGGGGGTGTGGATGGGTGGCTGTTCATGTATGCTTGTATGTACATACACATCAGCTAGTTGCCCACGGAGAAGGCAGGAAGAAGAGAGAGCCCAACAGTGCTGCTTGGATTAATTTGTTCTTCCACGTGAGGTTTGTGCAAAGAAGTATCTGAAGCACGTCCTCTGACTGTACTTCAGCAGTAACTGAAGCACATATAGGAAGGAAAGGCAAAGATTTTCCCCAGGCCAGAGACAAGAGATATCAGGAATTAATGTCTCTTCATTGTTTTTGGGTTTTTTTTTACATGCTCACCACAATCAGATCCTAAACGTGAACCCTGAATCTTGTCACAATGCAAATAATAAACCTATTATGCACCAATGGAGAGATCTGGAAGCATGGTTGTATGTCTACACTGGAAAGAAAACAGGACGCTTTTATTATTTTGGCTCCAGACACTGATTTTTCATGACAGATTCACCATCCCAGCAATTAAATACTTTTAAAAGGCCAAATTTCATGTCATTTTGCATCTGAAAGCCCAGAGGAAAAGAATAAATAAAAAGCTTTGTATGGAAGTGCCACACATTAATGCTTCAAACACAAAATTCTACACTATAACAGAATCCCATTGAAACTTACCTTTCAGACAAAGTGCCTAACCAGATCTTAACATTAATAACTGGGGGAGAAGGGAGTAAAACAAAAATTTTGTCAAAATAAAGACCCAAAGTATTAGGTGCCATAGAAAATGCACATGTCATTCTTCCATAAATAAAGTTGCTAAGCAGATTTACTGTTAAACAATTTATGCTGTGTTACATAAATGGCAAAATTCTTAAGCCTGCTTGGTTGTAAAGAACAAACCTGTGAAAAGAAGCCATTTTTACCATCGGTCACACCATACACTTAGCGGGTGTCTATTTTACCCACAAGCCCTGCAGATATGCAAATAAATACATAAAATGCCAAATATATCAGCTATTCTGATAACATTTTTCTCCTCATTTTTTTCCTAAAAGAAATGAACAATTGCTTTATTAGACCTGGATGGATGTCCCTTTCCAATTTCTTTATAATCAAACAGAGACTTGGCAGTGAACCAAAGCATTTACTCTTCAGAGAACACAATGTTTTAGCAACTACTTAGCTACTCCTACTATAAAAAAAGACTCCTATCAAGGACTTTATCAAGTATAGTATGAAGTATACTCATAACAGAGAGTAAGTTTCTCAGCTGGCCTTTCACTTACCCACTGAATAAGCAACAGTGAATGGCAGGTTATAGAGCCACAGATATTGCTAGTTAGAATAAAGAAATCAAGCTAAAATACCAGGAATATAACAAGGACAAAACTACGAGTGAACTAGAAGGCGTAAAACAAATCTCAGAGGAGGTTGGAAGGAACATGGAATATAAAAAGAAGTGACAGGATGATGGGGAGGGAATAGGATGGTGGGGCAGAACAGGATGTGAGAGAAAAAGATAGAGAAAAGCAAGCACAAAAGTAGTAAAAACTGACTTCAAGGAGTTGAAACCATAACACTAGAACGTTAGAAACCAGAAGGTCCATTTCACTTTCCACTGAGCATTAGGGAACAAACTGGGAAATGAAAGTTAACAAACTGCGTGAACTGAACCCTGCTTTTATGTAAAAAAGCAAATAACAAGTGTTAAATGAGTGGGGTGACTAGAAGTTACCGCTTCCATGGCATGTCTGTGAGTCACATTATAGCTTTCAGTATCTGTGATTAACCACTAACGCTGAATGAATGCTTCCCTACATTTTATGATACTAGCTCTGTTCCTTCAGTCTAAAGGTAAAATCTCAATTAAAGCCTTCTGTCCCCAAAAATTTCTAACAGTTGTAACAGGAAAATCAATGCATCTTTCAGTTCATTCTTATTGCAAGCCCAGTATTTTTTTTCCATGCACATTCACAGGAACAAAAATGTCAAGTGTTCAAATGTCTCTGAAAAGGGTGACTGCAGACATAACTGGACTGTTTTGAAGCCAATGAAAAGAAATAATTCTTCCATACTTGCTTGATCTATACAGTAGTGTCAAAAAAAAAAAAAACCCCAAAAAAAAACGAACAGGTTGAAGGTAGGCAGAAGATGTACCGCTGACGCAATGAGAAATAAAATGTCTATAGTTTAATTGGTTATGCTGTCATCACACATCCTTGATACTAATATTTGAATTCAGAACAAGCACATGATGTTCTGCCTGCCCAGATGATGCAAATGAAGAAACCAGGCAGCACAGAGGCACAGGCAAAAGGTGATCCTCTGACTGGGGCACACATACAGAGCCACCCAGTTTGCCATGAATCTACGAAATCAGTGCATCTGCTAAGCACAGACAAACAAGACAAACAAGATCCGAACAGTAAAAGTAATGTGCTTTGGGTTTGCTTTGAAGTTTAATGACCACAACAGCCAGAAGAGATTTCTTTCCACTGGGAGTGTTTTTCTTCCATTCTCAAGGCTGTCCTCTACCATTCACCATTATTGCTCAGCCTCTGTGATCTGATCTCTGAATGAAGTTTCCCCTAGCAAAACTGAAGCAAATGATTATGTAAGGTACTGCCATTAAATTCAGTCTTTCAATCAAGACATTGTACAGTTTCTAATGCATGATTATTTATTGAAGGGTGGTGGTTTTCACTGAATCACAGAATGTTAGGGATTGGAAGGGACCTCAGAAGATTATCTAGTCCAATCCCCCTGCCAGAGCATGAATACCTAGATCAGGTCACACAGGAACGCATCCAGGTGGGCTTTGAATGTTTCCAGAGGAGGAGACTCCACAACCTCTCTGGGCAGCCTGTTCCAGTGCTCTGTTACCCTCACTGTGAAGAAGTTCTTCCTCACATTTATGTGGAACCTCCTATGTTCCAGCTTGCACCCGTTGCCCCTTGTCCTATCATTGGATGTCACTGAGAAGAGCCTGGCTCCATCCTCATGACACTCACCCTTTACCTATTTATAAACAATAATGAGGTCACCCTTCAGCCTCCTCTTCTCCAAGATAAAGAGACCCAGCTTCTTCAGCCTTTCTTCATAAAGGAGATGTTCCACTCCCTTAATCATCTTAGTGGTTCTGCGCTGGACTCTCTCAAGCAGTTCCCTGTCCTTCTTGAACCGAGGGGCCCAGAACTGGATGCAATATTCCAGATGTGGCCTCACCAGGGCAGAGTAGAGGGGGAGGAGAACCTCTCTCGACCTACTAACCACACCCCTTCTAATACACCCCAGGATGCCATTGGCCTTCTTGGCCACAAGGGCACATTGCTGGCTCATGGTCATCCTGCTGTCCACCAGGACCCCCAGGTCCCTTTCCCCTATGCTGCTCTCCAACAGGTCAGTTCCCAACTTATACTGGCACATGGAGTTGTTCTTCTCCAGGTGCAAGACTCTACACTTGCCCTTGTTATATTTCATTAAATTTCTCCCTGTCCAACTCTCCAGCCTGTCTGGGTCTCTCTGAATGGCAGCAGAGTCTTCTGGTATGTCAGCCACTCCTCCCAGTTTTGTGTCATCAGCAAACTTGCTGACAGAGCACTCTATTCCCTCATCCAAATCATTAATGAATATATTGAATAGTACTGGTCCCAGTACCCACCCCTGAGGGACTCCACTAGATATAAGCCTCCAACTAGACTCTGTCCCACTGACCACAACTCTCTGGCTTCTTTCCTTCCACCACGTCACAATCCACCTCACTATCTGATCATCCAGACCACACTTCCTCAGTTTAGCTGAGAGGATGCTGTGGGAGACTGTGTCAAATGCTTTACTGAAATCAAGATAGACCACATCCATTGCTTTACCATCATCTATCCACCAGGTTATGTCCTCATAAAAGGCTATCAGGTTGGTTAAGCGTGACTTACCCCTGGTGAAGCCATGTTGACTGCCCCAATGACCCTCTTATCCTTGATATGCCTAGAGACAGCCCTCAGGATAAGTTGTTCCATCACCTTTCCAGGGATGGAGGTGAGGCTGACCAGTCAATAGTTACCCAGGTCTTCCTTCTTTTCCTTTTTGAAGACCGGAGTGACATTTGCTTTCCTCCAGTCCTCAGGCACCTCTCCCGTTCCCCACGACTTAACAAAGATGATGGAGAGTGACCTAGCAATGATATCTGCCAGCTCCTTCAAGTAAGTCCTTCTAAGCTGTTCCTGAAACTGTAATGGATGTTATTTTTCTAATCATTTTAGTTATTTCTCACCCATCACTAAGGATGATTGGCTGGCAGATGGTATCAATCAGCCTGAGTGCAAGGATTTGTACAGTACTTTTCTTCAAAAAAATGTGCAGTGAATATTCAAGGCTCTATCCTGACTGGATACTCTAATTAGTCTGTCTGATTGGATCTTGTCTTCTGTTTTCAAGCTGTTCACTAGCAGCAAAGGTGTCACTCAGTTCCAGACTTGCTTCAAGTAAAAGAAAAACTTCAACATATATGAGAAAGAATAGTACCAATAGAAAATGGGATATACAAATTAAAACAGATGAAAATCCTTAATAAACAAAAATAAGCTTCCTGATTTATTTCTATCTCATATTTGGCTCCATTTACTCTCTGCATGCTAGTTACTCTCTCCATTTTTTCACTAGTAATTCATTTATGTTTATGGAGCCAAAAGGCTCCATTTCAAATTATAGAGTACACCAGAAACTAAAACTTATTGTAATTATTGCAGAATAGGCATGAACAGATATTATAAAGGAAGAGAACTGTGAAGTGAAAAACATGAAAGAAGAATCAATATAAGTTAGAAACTGATCTACCTCACAAAAGTTTTTTGGGCTGCTTGGAAAGGTGGATGGGGTGATATTACTTATGCCTTTTCATTTAAAATTTATTTAAGGGTATTTTCAGTTAACATGGCATGCCTACTTAAACAACGTGCTCATTTTTTGTATTGCAAAGTATTTTTTTATAATGTCTCTAAATTTCAATAAAATACTATACTCATTGAGTGCTTAAGCCTACATAAAGTCTTAATGGAAACAAAGTAGAAGCTTTTATTGGCATTAATGTCTTTAAGGCATTCCTGATAACAGAGACACTAACTTTTCTATTTACTGATACGTTCACGTCTCATCTGCCAGAAAAAAACCTTGAAATCATCAAATAGGTATTTGGCCATCCAATTTGCTCAGTTTAAAGTACAGTTAATACCTCATTAAAAACAAAAGCATAAACCAAAACAAACAACCCCCCCCATACATTTTTAGTTTGACTGCTTTCAATAAATGTAAAGTTATAGAAGGAGTCTGCCATTTATAAAAGGGAGTAGACTTCACTTCTAATGCAAGAAGTAAACTTCGATTTCAGGGGAAATTTACCCTGAGACAACTGTATTAGTCAATACATAAAATAATGACAGTTCCTAGGGAGTAAGGGAATTAGAGATTAGTGATGTATCACAGGCTGCCAGAATTAGAAACACAGGGGCTAGGAGAAATTTTATTCTGAGCAATAAGTTCAACTAACCTGGACATTCTCTCTCTCTCCTAAACAAAAAGGAAAAAGAAAAATAAAAAAGCAGGAGGAATGAATTTACTTGAGCCATATGAAGCAGCCTTAGCCAAATGAGGACATGGAAAAACTACAGAAACCTCAGGACTATTACTTGCAGTTCTCTATTAAATGAAAAAAAACATTAGAAGAGTATTTTGGTTTCTTTTTAAAGCCATTTGGGAGACATGATGTTTTCTTCCTGGTTTCTGATCCTTTGTAATGTTCTTTTTGACCAGTCTGTCCCAATGCAAAAACTCAAAGTTTTTTCTTCAAAAGTTAAAAGCTGAGAGGATAACTCATAACATGATTCCAGAAGCTACAGATTTAAAGGTCACAGAAATGCTCCTACTTTTCCTCTCAGAAGACTACAGGATGCATTAAAATAAAACCTCCACGAGTGAGGGCTCCACGAGTCCTGTGATATGGCCTTTCCCAACCCAAAGAGACTCAAGTGCTAAACTGTACAGCAGCTACTACATAAAATAACTCTCCAATATTCCAGGTGAGCAAAAGGTACCAGGACACCAAAACTCCAACCATCATCCACCAATATACGTTGAATCTACGTAAAACAAGCCTGAAAAACTCACACCAGTTACTTTTCAGTGCTTTTGTCCTTATTTTTTCCACAGTTCTATATGTAAGTTCTTACCGTGCTGCTAGAATAGACCTATGACACAATGCAATATAAAGTTATTCTTTGAATCTATTTTTGGCACTGTTCCATCCAGTTCTTGCTCCGTTTCCTCAAATAAGAAGCATGTTAATTATTAGGATGCATTTTAAGCAAACACACTATTTTGAGTACTGCTACCTTCTTGATAGCAGTTTTCAGTTGCAATCTACAGAAATGCACCACAAACCTGAAATTTCAGAAAATCCAGGATATAGTCAACCAAATCTGCTTTCAGCTACGTGGGATACAAAACCAAAGTATTTCCACTGTGCAAGCTATTATAAATTTCTGTCCTTTGTAGCTGAAATCAGTGTCTGGACTACTGAATTTATTTTCCCCATTTGTCTCCTGTGAAAACCAGTTCTGTGAGGGTGTCCACAGCAGACTAATCTGTTCAGATTCAGTTGTTTGAGCTACTTTGCATCAGTTTTAGTAAATAGCAGCATGCCTTCCATTTTTCCTTCTCAGACATTTTCTTTCTTCTTAAAGAAAGCTTTAAAAAAAAATAAAAAAAGTAAGTGCTTTCTTCATGAGTCTTCGGCCTTACGTAGTGGCCTGTCCTCCCAGTGTCCTTCCCCAGGCCCGGAGTCATGCATCACTCATCTTGTCACATTGAACTCCAGATGCTCCTACCCTAGAGAATGCTCTGACTCTGGCAATTTTTCTTCATTCTCACTAACAATTTGGTAATGAAATATTGATTTTTAGTTAGATTCATATTGATGCTATTAGGTTTGCATTGATAAATCATGCTGGCCTCCTGTCTGAGAGGCTAGAAAGTGCTACACTGAACCCTGGAGATTACAATCAACTCATTGATGTGTTAATTTGATGGATTTTTTTGTTCTCTTAGAAGGAGTAGGAGGGGTAGGGGAAGATTTTTCAGTACAGCTGTTGTAAAGTTTTCACAGCAAAATCAGGGGCAGTAATTGTGGGTTTTTCTATGTGCATTTGCTTTAAAAGTATCTTTCTACCTATTTGTCCAGAACATAAAAAGAAAGGAGGGGGAGAAGTACTCGGGTTGAGAGGATATGACACACCTTGTAAACAGAGCTCCAGACTCCCACATGGAGTGAAAAAAATAGGAACAGTTAAATCCCAATTAAACCCTGCAGAGGTCATAGTCAAAAAGCATTTCCTTCTGCTGAACAGGTCTTCATGTAGAGCTAAATCCCAGGTGAAGTGAAAATATTGTGGAAATGGGAACCCCCTCTGCTGGCCCTATTCTACCTGGAGCAACAGCAGTGCAATAACTCCCCCTCCTCTCTCCAGCAAAGTGCCACTTAGTGAGCCAACGTCCACATGCATCTGCAGCCTATTTAAAAAAGCCTCTAGCTTTGATTTATGGTACTGTGCAAATGTAATGCCTGTCATTAAGGGACAATACGTGCTGAACCAAAGGATTACATTGTGATTTCCTTCAAAGGTGCAGTTTCAAAGGGGTACAGCAGCCACTACAGCACAGGGGGAAAAGGCTTTTAGAGAACACTTAAGTCAAAATATGCTGTATCATTATTTTGTAAAGCAAAACCATTTCACATTTAGGTGTTGCTTTACTTATTTTCCCGGAAGGTTTATCTTCCCCTTCACCTGCATCCCCCACCATGCCCCTCAGCACCAAGAGACAGTAGCAAAGCCTCTTCAACAAGGTTTTCTTAATAAAGCTTACAAGATTTGTCCCATCTCCCCCACTGAAAATTTTTCAAGTCCTTAAACCAAATGCATATTTATTTTATTTTTAGTATTCCCGTCCTTTCTTTTCCTGCCCTTTTAAGAACACTGGTGATCAGCCTGCCAAGTTAATGATATCCTAACCAAGACTGAACCTCACACAGCCTACGTTGGACCAAGGGAGCTACCAAGAGCCTCAGCAAAAGACAATCCAACGACCTTTGATTTATAATTATTGTGGGGAGGGGAGGGGGGGGGGGAGGGGGCGGGAGGTGTGTGGAAGAAGCTCCATTATCAACTCTTCCTGCCCTTCCAAGAGGCTTCACAACTCCATTCAAGGTTGAACCATTAAAAATAATAATGGCACTACACATAGGACAGTTTATTATTACCTTAGCTGTTCTGTTTTGGTGCCAGGTGAAAGAAAGAAGGGGTACTTGGAGGAAAAGAAAAAATAAGGGGGTTTGTGCCATGTGGAAATGGGCATCTTTTTGCTGGAACTTAAACAAACCACTTGTATACTAGGACATTTTCTAATTAGCTCCACTTCAAGGCTCCCTCCCCACCTCCCTCTCCTTCTCCCTCCAGCCTCAAAGCATACAAAGAGTCCTGTCCTAAAGAAATATGTCCCAGTACATAAGGATGCAATCATCTGTACCATCAAAAGATGATGTCAATGATGAAACTGTTAGTTAAATTCTGTTGTACTATTGACATCTTAATGCCACAAACCCAGCTGGTACGAGATCAGTAACATAAACAGCCGAGTTCAAATTAATCTCTTTGAACCTCACTGCTGAGCTGAAACCTCTGTTTGACAGTCTGAACTGCCAACTTCATCTTCTTCTCCCTGTTATACAGTAGGCTAAATGTGAGGAAAAAAAAGCACCCTGCTAATGTGAAAAGGTTTTGCATGTAGCAAGGAAATTTAAGCTCTGGTAACCATTTCAAGTACAGCTCTTCCTCTTTGCACACGTGTAGTAGTTTGCATTACCACATATGCTGTTAACTAATTTACTCATATATTTAGATTTTTACAGCACTTATCCCATGCTCCAAGTGCTTTTAGAATTATTTAAACATTCAGTGCAACACTTAACATTTAAATTTACAATTCAGTTAAGAATACTTAGATTATGGTAGAACAACCAAATTTAAAACTAATTTACTCTACCAAAAAACCCTCACTGAAAACCCACAGGGACTTAAATCTACAAGCCCAGCTCTGTCCTAGATGTCTTCCTGAAAAAGCTGAGGAAGAAAGGAAAGGCAAGCAAGCCTCTGTGCTGCGGAAGCTCAAACCAATACAGGCTCTGAAGACCAGGGAAGGGAACTACATTCCAGGATCAGAAACCTATTAAGAAAGTGCCCAGCCAGCTACTCTGTTCCTTTAAAAGCCAATACCAGCCATTCCGTCAATGGCTTACCACATCCCAAACTACTTCATCGGGAGTTATAAATCTGTGTCCGCTGAAGTTCACGTCAGCTCTCTCCTATGAGCGCGAGGTGGCTCAGGGTTTATACCCACAGTCAAGCTACCATGGCTAAGCAAGTTACCAGAGATCAGTCGAACCCAGATAACTCTCTTTGAGTGCCCTTATAGCCCGTCATAAATATGAGGTAATTCAATTTAGTCTGCAATGAAAATAGATTAAGCTAAGTCAAATCACCTTACATTTGTCAAAGGCGAGGAGGACACACATGGACTGTTTCTGCAGCTTAGCTGATGCATGGTAACCCGTTAAACTGCAGTAACTCAATTGCAGGTCTGAGCCCTAAACTGCAGTCACTCAGAGAGGCTGAACTTCTTGACATGAAGCATGTCACTTTTCAGGAGATTTTTCTTCACCAGCCTTAGCATTCCTAGGTGACCATAGGAAGAACAAAAGTCAAGCCACACATTTTACCTGAAGGCTGATTTAACCAGGTGTGCAAATGCTCACACCAGATTGCACATTTGAATTAAACTTGAAGTTTTTAGGTCTTCTTCCCTTACTATTGAAATGCTCCCACTGCCAATTTAAGAAACTTTCATGGGCTGCAGGGCACCAAGAACAAAGCTCTTGAGAGCATGCAGAGTTTATTCAAAGCTGCACTGAAATCACAATATTACAAGGACAAGAATTACAGGAATAGTGGGAAGAAAGGAGGAAATAAGATTAAGGCAAAGGTCTAGAAATTGGGTATTTTCTGAATTATTATATAATATTTGTTGATATTTTCAGGGACTGGATAACTCGGAATAACATAAGTATCTATAGATCTATTTTCTACATGACAAAGCACAGGAGGAAAGTATGTACTGCATATGAACATTAAATGATTTTCTGATTACTTTCCATTTTCCTAATTATTTCCACATCAGATTTCCTGAAAATTTCTTAAATACTCTTGATTCAATTGACTGAGGTTTTCATGTCACCCCTAACACTGTAGTATGGGATTGCTTCCATACAGTTCAGAGAGAAAAGCCATCATAAAACAGCCTCTAGAAATCTCAGGATATTTCACACTTAATCTTTGCAATTTCCACACTTTGGACCTTCTGCACACAGCTCCTCTTCTTTGAGCCTCTCCTGTTTTCAGTTCGAAAAGCTCCAGGTAACCTCACTTTCAAGTTGAGTCATGTCATCCCCTGCCAGAGACCCTGGCCACCAGGAGTACCCCAGCCTTCTTGGTGTACAGATGGCAGCCATGTCCATGGTGGCTTTTTAGTGGCATGCAGATGTTCACTTTGCTCAGGAATGGAAGTCTCAAACTGTGGCAAATCATAGCACCACTGTAAGACATTTTAATTAACAAAGCCTGAAGGACCCACTGGGGAGAGAAAGGAACTGAAACCATCTGAACCAGGATGTTTCTAGTGAGTTTAGCCCAGGCAGAGGATGAGACCTGAAACCTCTCCCAGAGAGCACCAGGGAGCAATGTTTTTCCACCAGCTCAGCTCCCACCTCCTTCTCCAAGGCCAGCTTGTACCCGAGGTGATACCCAGGGACCAAGGGCATCAGCAGGGCCACCAGGGTCATCTCTTTCTGGGAGATGTCTCACAGCTTGCCATGGAGACTCATGCTGCTGGCCTTCCCCTGACCCTTCCCCTCCCCGACTGTGCACCACAATTTGATTTCACTAAAAGACAAAACCTTTCTTCCTCCCTCTCACCATAGGGGTCCTGGGGAGGGGGAAGGGATAGAAACATCATCTACATGGAAAATTATTTCCTGCTTGCCAGCGTAACTTAAATTGATGCAGCCAACAGCATTCCTTGTGAATGTTAAATTAATTTGGAAA
The DNA here is from genome assembly GCA_028020825.1 of Podargus strigoides. NCBI lineage: Eukaryota > Metazoa > Chordata > Aves > Caprimulgiformes > Podargidae > Podargus > Podargus strigoides. The sequence goes on from CM051620.1 coordinate 61,281,720, forward strand.
GTCTTCATGTATTGTTCCTTACCATGAAAAGCACTCATCACTTCTTGCTGGCTATCTGCCCTGCCTAGGAACAGGGAAGGAAGTTTAACAGGCCACAGCAAAAACATTCATGAGGCTGCAGCCTGTGGCTTCGCCTGAGAGCTGGGAAATTCCTATCACCCAAAATATTGGGCAGCAATGATAGCTTTGTCTCAAATGCAGAGAATTCAGAATTTATTAATGTTGCTACATCAACTGTGAAAGAAAGACTGAATTATCCTTAAAGGAAAATAAAGGTAAATAATGGGGTTTTTTGGCTTCAGTCTTACTTAAAGCCTGCTTAAAGGTTCAGTATCAAAACTAACGACTGTATAGGTATTGAAAATGTTATGAAAATGTCAAAAGAACCTACAACTATTTAAAAACCTAATAAATCATCTTCTGATTAGCTTGAATCGGCCACGCAAAATTGTACTGGGTTTGCTTAAATGCTATAAGGAAGCAAGAATGATTCAAATTAAATTCTGTGGAGCAGGTTTCTTTCTTTGTTCTTTTAAAAACCAGTATATTGTCAAAATTTAATTCTATATTATATTTAATTTTCCGTTGCTGCTTTACCTCACTGTAGATGCCTCAAAATGCAACCAGTCTCTCTTCCAGTGCATCTCAACTATTAGCTCTATTTATTTTTTTAAGTTATTGAACTTGCACACCTTCCCCTCTGCCTTATATTTCAGAGGATGCTGCTACATATTAAGCCATTCTGTCTTTCACTTATCTAGTAATTTTGATTTTTTTCTTTCCTCCTCAGAAGGGATTTTTTTGTTATTAAATCCACATTCCACATCAGCCTTCTAAGTTTAAGATTGACCTTTAATTTTATTTTGCTTTTAGGCTTCCATTTCCTTCCCCAAAAACTATTCTTGGTATTTCATTTCTAATTAGAAGTGAGTCTGAGTTACAAAAAATCTCTAACCCTTCTAACCTCCTGAGCATTTGGATCCAGAGGTTTGGGCAGCCACAGCCAGGCTGGCCAGCTGTGGAGGCTGGATCTGGACCCAGGCTGTAATTCCAGTTGCCTGAAGGTCACAACTTCAGGAACCAGTGTTTCCATGAAAGTCATTATTTAGAGAGGGCCTAGCTACTTTATTTTAAAAAGCTTACAGTATGCTAACAAGAGGAGCATGACTGTTTTTTCCCAGCAATTACCCAATTCCCATGTAAGAGAGAAAGGTCTCCTGGTTCACCCACTCAGGAACTAAAGTATTGCCTCATAAAACAGACAAGAACTCCCCTGTTACTGTTCAACTCATTCACTGAAGTTTAATTATGAGATATCATGAAAAGAAACATTTTAAAAGCCCATTTTAAGAACTGGCCTCAATAACACTCGTAAGAGACCAGATTAGTAGATAAAGCAAAACAACTGAAACAGTGTTATCTCCTTTAATCTCCCAGAACAGGGAAGTCTCCTTCCAGGTAAGGGACCATACCAGAAAGCCACAGGATCGGCAGAACTGCATTACTGTTTGTCTTATCACTCCAGATGACATTTGCTGTTTAACCAATTCTAAAATACTAGTTAGTATAGGAGGGGATTCCTCCTTACTGACCTCAAAACTTCTACCACATCTGCTGGAAAGGCACAGTACATATTAAACATCTGTGTTTAATATGTTCAACATCCTAAACAATCTTTCCTAGTCTTCTCTCCCCCACATGGCACCACCACATGCAGATGCCTCCTCCAGAGGTATTAGTAGGATCGCTGGATTTTCTGACCTGTGTTTCAAATCATAATGTAAGTACCTGCCTTTTCCAAGCAGAGGGTTTTCAGTTCTTGCCTTGCAAACAGAATTTGTCCCCATCCCAGACCAAGGAACAAAGCTGGAAAAAACACTCTCCATTTAAGACCTTTTAAAGCTAAAGGTGTCTCACAGCTGTGACCAAAAATCAACTCCTGTTTTGCCAGAGACAGTGAAAAGCACCTCATACCCCAAACGGTTTACAGTTCCAGGCAGGCAGGGAAGTCTAAAACTGGGAGTAAAGCTGTATCTCCATTTGATAGAGAGAAGAAAGAAGAAAGACACAGAACAATAAAACAGCTTAATAAAGCCACATCTTCAAAAGTATAGTCTCATGCCTTTAAGATGAAGCCTGATTATCCATATTTGCCAACAAAAGAGCAATAGAACTAATGTTGAAGGGTGCCAAGAGGTCTAATTTGAATAATACAGACAAATTAGTAATGAGAGCCACAAAGGAAGTATGCTGTTCTGCTCTCTTTTTCCAGTTCCACCATAAGGATTTCCAAATTGGGTTTACCTCAATCGAGGTGACCAGGAAATTCAGAAAACATGAATTTTAATAGCACACACTATCAGGTATGTAGATCAATCACAGGGACAAAGAGAGACATATTCATGGCTTTGTAGGTTGAATTGAATTGAAGTTTTGCCTATGTTTAGCCTGTACCCAGGGCTAAATTGTAGCAGCTGTTCTGCTACCTAATGACCCCTCCCCAGCTGAGAAGGAGAATCAGGGAAAAAGTGAGAAGCCCCATGGGCTGAATCCAAAACAGATTTAATAAAACAACAAAACTAATAAAATCATCAATATAAAGTACACAAGGTTATACTCAGCCTCATCCTTAGGATCAACAGAAGCATAGGCAGAAGGCCAAGAGCCCAAGTAAAAGGAACTCCCTCCTTTTATAATGAGCTTGATGTCAGTGGTGTGGGATACACCTGTGAGTCAGCTTGGGGCAGCTGCCCTGACTGAAACTCCCAGCTGACTCGGGGCTACTCATGGCCTGCCTGCCATGGCTGGCCCATGGGTCTGTTCCTGGGAAACCAGGACAAGGTCACTTGCCATTAGAGATGGAGGAAAGGCAGCCTGCTCAAGAAAAGACACTTTAGCAACCACATTCCCATGTAACCTGAGCAGCAGTAACAATTTTGCTTCACCAGTGAGGGCCTGACTTTCAGCTCTAGGTTTGGTTTCCCAGAGCATCCTATATAACAGCAAATGATGGTAAAAGAAAAAACCAAAAAAAGATCTTAACAGCCCCCAAGAGCTTGATGGTTTTCAGGAAATGACTTCTCAAATGGAGGTTGCCAGCCTCTGCTTAAAACCATCAATTTAACATACTGGATTAGCATCATCATGCAAAGGCCCAGGTAAATCTCAGAGAATCTAATCTGTCTCTGGGCTCTCAAATATTACTCAAGCCTCTGGAAAAATCAGTAGAGCAAGCAATGAACAGCTCTATCCTTACTTTCATAATTTAATTACAAGAAAAAAGTTTTTTTTTCTGCAAAATCATTAGTTAAAGGAGAAAACATTTGCCATTGTATCTGTGTCCCAAGATATATATGTCACTAGAGAATTAACCCTAATTTATTTTTTTTATCTACAACGTCAATTTCCAACTTGCCTGCTTCCCTTTTCTAGCCTGGCTCTCCCAGAAACATTCTTCCTAACCACCTTCTGGCATAAACTTAAGATAATGAGTTTTGTTGGGTTTATCACTTTAGGTGAAAGACTAGACAGATAAGAGTATTAGGTACGTCTGACCAAGTTTAAGAGTACACCAAGGTGGTAGTGAAAAAGACACATACTCGTGACTGTCACATGCAAAATCCACCCCCAGCCACTCCTTCCCACTGGTAGCCCTGGTCATGCAAGAGGACCATGCATACCAATAATCAGAGAGGACATTTGCCATGGTAGCTGATTGCTGAGTAAAAACAAATGCAAACTAAACAGAAACCCTGGAGATTCTGTCCAATCCACCTATTTCACAAAGGTGAGAGAGATATTTTTGAGAGTAATATTTTAAGCATTTGGAAGGGGAAAAGTCAATCACTACCATGTGTGTTTTCCACCCATGTATTTCTTGTATCAGATCATCTGGCCAGTGTAGATCTGATAACCAGAGTGTTTAATGCAGAGCTAAGCTAGAGATGGAAAGATTTCTTTGTACACAAGTCACATCCCTTTAAACAAGATTTGAGCATGGCCTCCTGAACATGCAATGCCTGTGTGTTTCCTTTGTATGTGAATCAGGTAGAGGTCCACAAGCCACATTAACTGGATTGCAATCTTCTAGTAATTACCAATAGGCAGCCTGTCCCTTTGTGCATACCTACAGTGAAAAATGGTATTTATCTGTATAACCTCTATCCCACATTTTAAAATCTTGCTACTTATTCAGATTAAATCTCACTGTCATTGTTTCGAGAAGCTATCGGGCCTTGTTGGGAAAGTAGTTATCTTGCTTCTCCAGTCTATTCTCTGTGCTGGAGATACAGTTTTGTGGAGTTGCAAATCAGAATTTAAAAAAAAATAATTGATCAATCCATCAGGATTTTACAAAACCAGCTAATAGGTGACACAAATAAGATGCATTGCTTTAGTAAATGAAAAGAAAACAAACAAAGGAAATGCTTATCTTCCTGTTTTAATGTTACTTCATTTTTTTCTAATATTTAAAATATGACCACCTGCAAAAGATTATCAAGAGCCCCTGTGGACTTGCAGGAATGTTTGCAGTACTTGGAGCAAATGAGATACTCTCACTAGCACACACTACTCCCTGTCATTCAGCATGCTAACAGCGAGAGACAGGGCCATCAGCAATGCAATTGTTATTATTTGGTAGAGGCTGGTGGTGACTTATGAGTTTCAGAATGCAGCTTCCTCATTTGTTTAATGTCGAGAGATTACAATTTCCATTTAGTATGGTTTTATAACATGCAGGTGGGAAAAATCTCTTTTCTGAAAGCCTGTCAGTAATTGGTGCCAATGCTGAAATATTCCTGCTTGATTCTTGCACATGATCATATGCCATATTTTGATACAGCACAAGGTCCAGATCCCATGACCAATGCTTGCTTCCAGCTGCTACCACAGGCTCGGACGTGACGCCCATGGACGGGCACACTGGCTGCACAAGACAGTCAGTCGGACAAGAGCCAGGTGGAGATCAGCCTCTGGTGAGCTGCTGGGGTGCAGCCAGTGCTGGTAGAGGTGACTGGGTGAGCAGCAGGACTTGCAGCCCTCCAGCATGGCTCCTGGCCCTGCTGTCTTCCTGTATCAGCTTCCCCACCGCTGAGGGGGATAAATAGAGTATTTCCTGATATTAGAGGAGTCCTGCACCAAGGAACTCTGACATCCTGGAGAAGAGATCCATCTGTACACTCATGTTCTAAAAGGCTGAGGAGGATTTTATGGACTGCAAAATTATAGGTCTGAAATGCAAGATATTTGAGGCATGGGCCTTTCCAGCCTCTTTCCCCTGGACAGCAACAGCCTGAGAGTGCAGCAGCAGGGATGGCTTCATGTGGGTGCCCCCACTGTGCTACGCCATGTGGTGCCAGCCTCCTGGCTCTGAAAACCAAGGCTTTGGTTTGCAGGTTCAGGCTGAGCTGTGACTTCAGTGTCTCAGCTCTATATTGCTTCAGATCAAAACCAATCCATTAACTCGGCTGGCACCACCAAATCAGTTTACCAGAGGGTAAAGGGTGGGCAGGTGGCTACGGGGCTCTGCCAGGGAGGATGTCACCCCCATGCTGCTTGACTGTCTGCACTCCATTTACTCTGTTTCGCCTGGAGAAGACAAGACTTAGAGGGGACCTTATCAATGCATATAAATATCTAAAGGGCGGGTGTCAAGAGGATGGGGCCAGACTCTTTTCAGTGGTGCCCAGTGGTAGGACAAGGGGCAATGGGCACAAACTGGAACACAGGAAGTTCCACCAGAACATGGGGAAAACCAGCTTTACTTTGAGCATGACAGTGGAACAGGCCGCCCAGAGAGGTGGTGGAGTCCCCTGGGGACATCCAAATCCCACCTGGACGCTATCCTGTGCGACCTGCTCTGAGTGAACCTGCTCTGGCAGGACTGGATGATCTCCAGAGGTCCCTTTCAATCCTGACCATTCTGTGATTCTGTGAGACTGTGAAGAAGCAGAGTTGGCAGCACAGTAGTGTCCATGATACATCATGGAAGTGGGAAATAGGATTGGGCACTAACGGAGTTCCTGTTAGTGGAGCCTAAACAGGGCAAGTTAGTAGGACAGAACAACTTTAGGCAGAAAAAAAACCCCTTATTTCTCCACCAAGGAAGATCCTTTCTGTCTTTGCAGGAGGAGAGAAATCAGACTCCCACCAGGAGCAAAAGCTCAGCACAGGCAGGTAGGGAAAATTTCCTCGCTGAATGGATCCCCAGAAACATTTGCAGAGTGTGGATACACAAAGGTAAAAACACTTAACACGTGTTGGCAAGTCATGTGGCAAGGACGATGAGAGGACTTGCAGTCTGACACTGCCCTGCAGACACTGATGGGTGAAAATGGACTAAGCTAAGGGATGTCTAGTTGTGTTTGACTTGATACTGTGAACCAACAATATGATACTGGGAGGGTGAGTTTGGGATTAAATTCAAAAGTTCTCAAAATAATCCTTCAAGTTGAATTCAGATTCAAGAAAAAGAAAAATGAGGTGGAAGGGTTAAAAGCAGTATTGTGTGCTTGGTGTCCCTCCCTTTTTCCTCACTCATATTTCCTACTAATAATAATGGTACCAATGTGAAATGTATGTTCTTAGCACTGCTTTGAAAAATTAACTACTGTGAGTTCCAAATATACAATGAATGTATGTAGGCATAAACATGAGTTGGTTAGGGGACTTACTTTTGAGATCTGCGCGTATTGTCCAGCTTCGTGCCATCACAACATCAGCCATGGCATGTGACAGAGAGGCCAGCCTGGAAGACTCTGGATCAGCTTAGTGCAAAAGTCTCCATGCTAGGGTAAGGGGCCCAAGCCAAAGCAGTCTGATTCCCCTAAGCCCCAAACTCCAGTGAAACTATGATCCAGGTGTTGCAGGTGTAGCTGGTGTCAGCTAAAAACCTCAGATGAAATCTGAGGTTAATTTTATTCACATTAGCATTAAAATTCTAAATATAGGATTTCATTTGTCCTCCTCATCAGATTCTAAAGGTACAGTATATTTAGTGTGGTTTTCCTCACCTCTGTAGACTAGGGAGATGCCATTCTATCCCTTTATTCCAAGCAGGGATCTAGTGCATACTTCCATAGGGAATCTACCCAGCATAACACAAGTAGTTCATAAAAGAGCAAGAATCTCTCCTGAATCCTGTGCTTATTCAGCAGATCATTTCTCTGTAGTTATGAGAAGGGTCCAAAACCATATGTAAATTTGACAGCCATGGCTCAGTCCCAAACAAGCCTGCAGAACACAGTTGTTTCACCCAACAAGGACTGGCATTTTTGCCTTTACTTTTTAATACTAAATCTTCTTTCCCATGGCTGTTTGTAAAGGCGGTGGAGGTGTGAACATACACACTGATCTAAGCTTCAGGTAAAAGATAAGAACGAAGTTCAGAGGCTGGTGCAGAATTCAATACTCTACCTCACAGACCTTGTTAGAAAGCATTAGCCTGGCCCTTTAAGCATGGATGATGCCTTTCATTTAGTCACGAATTGCACGTTTGGGGAAACTGAAGCCCATCATAGTCAGCCCTGAGATAGGAAGGACAACAAAACTATTTTATTTGCATGCCAGGAGATGAAGAGATTTTCCTACTAATTTTAAGACCTGCTGAGGCAGGGATAGTTCACTTTTGCCTTAGAAAAATAATCTTTTTAATCTGAAAAATAGTTATACATACAAAGGAAGAAAGAAAATATAGCCTAATATACTTTATTTTTAACTAGGTTGAAACAGATTGGTTGTCTATCCCTTCCCCCGTACACAAAATTCTGCACTGTGCATTTAATTATATCTTACTTTTTTTTTGCTTTATGTCCAAAGATATCCTAAACTGAAACAGAAAATCACTTCACCCATCACTGAAATTCAGTCACTTCTGGGATGAAGAATGGCAGTCAAGGGGACAGCTAGTACACAGTAACCTTGGCCAAAAACCCAGGTGCAGAAATCTGCTACCACCAAAAGTGCCATGGGACCTAACTTTTAAGGACTTTCCCACAGTAAATTAAATGAAAGTGTATTTATCTGCTTCAGCAAAATGAAATGTTGGGTTGCCCCAGCCAAGCTTCAATCTCTCATTTTAGAGACTCTGGGCATTTCAAGCATAATGCAGAAAACACCATGCTCTTGCACTTCCAGCTTATGGCAATGATACAAAAAAGTTTTAACAAGTCAGTGAATAGGTAAGACTGAATTTCTTCACAACTTGGGCTCTCCAAAACCACAAGGTCATGGCAAATTCAGAACTTAGATTCCCTCTATGACATTTGCTCATCCACACCCTATTATGACTTCAAAAAGAAAGGAAGATTGCTTTTGTCATCATTGGGACTGAGACTCACATTTATCTGGCACAAGACACCAATACACATAACAAACATGCTAATTCATTGCTAGTTCAATGCAGTATTATTCGCCACACCAAATGATCCATTTACAAATTTACTTAAACATTTATGTATATAAGATTCTTCTGGACAAAAGGTGCTTTTGTTTCAATAAGTTTGTGATGGGGAAGAAACATGATACTAGCCTTCTGAGTACACTTAGCAGAAGTACAGATAATGGGCACTGCTACATTACTGTTTTTTTCTTACAAACACCAGATTTTTTCCTTATTTTTTTTATGCCCTGGAAAGACAACATTTCATTGGAAAATCAGATTTAATAAGTGATTAGAGGGTAATCACTATTCTCTTGTAATATGCAAAGGGCAATTTTGGGTTGTGAGGTAGTCTGTGGGTCATGTGAATTTAATTGTCATATCCAGAGACTTATACCACATTAAGTGTATCCCTAGTGAAACAGCAAAGTTGTAAATCTGTGAGATAGATATATATATATATATATGTGCACTATTTTATAACAGAGCTATGGGAATAGTCCATTACCTATAAAATAAAGAAACAACGTTAAATATGCCAAATCAATTTCCTCATGAAACCAGCAACAAATACTTCGCTAGTTACTACAAGAGACTCCAACATTCAGCTCAGGTTCTAAGCACTGTCCCCCTTTCCACCATTTTAGCTAGTGCTTGCAATGCCTATAAAGAAAGTGTCAGGTTAAACAAACCATCTTGGAAGACATGTGAGAGTAAAATCGTCTGTTAAGTTTCTTTTCCATGTTTCTTTGAAAAAAGATCTTAATAGTAAGGGGAGCTAAAATAAGTGGAAAGGGACTGTAAGATTGCCTGTACAAGAAAGCCACGCTGACCATCTTGTTTCTGAACTTGGGGATCTGAAGCTGAAATTTGCACCCACTTGAAGTCAATGGGGATTCTGCCATTCATCTAAATGGGAACCAGGATTATTCTGAATCCTCTGCAGCCTATACCTTGGCTCCTCTGCTGCTTGCCCAGTACTGACTTTCCACTCCTTTACTCTGTCCCACTACTGAAAACAGACAAGCTTCCTGTTTTCCACCACCTGCCACTCAGCTTTCTCCTTGAAAACTTCCTTTTTCTCTGCTGCATTCTGGAACTCCTTTCTGAGCAATGGTTTAAGTAGAAGGATCTCAACTAGATAACATTAAAAAGCAGTTTTCAGATACAACTGCACACCAGTTTATCAATACAAGTCCTGAGATAGGAATCTTAAGGGTCTTTTAGTGGGCATTGCTGAAAGACAACATGTGCCATTTCATGGTGATTACATTACTGGGATATCACCACTTCTGTCTACAGAAAGTTACCTCAGGTATCTGAAGCAGAGCGTTAGAGAAGTGTTTGCTGTAACAAAAGAGAGCAAAAAAAAGTGTCTAAAGAGAAGGGTGCTATAAGGGATGCCATAGGGAAGTCTGAAATCTAGTATGCCACTGCAGCCTCAATGCAAAATTTTTTGCATTATAATTTTGGCATGTGGCCTTGCACTGAGACCAGAGCCGCAGCCAGGATTTTCAGCCTTAACCCTGAATTTCCTGGCTTTTATGAGTTTAAAGTCAACCTTTAATGTTACTCAGACATAGACCTGCATAGCTGAATTGATTTAACAGTGTGCTTAAGCTAAATGGAGATTCTCCGTAGCAGTTACTTCAAGGGACTCGGAAGCAGCTCACCTCCACTCGCAGACCTCCAAGGCACCCTTTCTAACTTGCGTCCCAATAATGTGCTAATTCCTGGACTCCAGAGGCAGGAGAGAGACTCCACTCACACAGGAGGCCTATACTAAATATTACTCTTCAAATATCAGGATAACCCTGTAGTTATCCTTTTAGACCCTGTAGTTATTCTTTTACACAAACTGAAAATGATTTGGGACCCATTGTTTTGCACAAGGGGACAGCAACACCTGCCTCACATTTTGCATTCATTCAGTCTTTAACAAGCAGATCTAATCTTTCCAAGCAGAAGCTGCTTGAAAAGTAATGCCAGTTTACTGAGACTGCATGTGGGGATATGGGGTGGTCTCACAGCATGGAATGAAGCACCAGGTTACATACACTGCAGAGGACGTGGTAAATACATTACAGACACGCAGTTTTAGGTAAAGAGGAACCGAGTGAATATTTGTATATGGAAACTTCCATGCTCAAAACACCTTCATTGTTAAAGGCTAACCCACATCAAAGTTTTCTTTCTTGTTTTAAGTAATATTCTGCAGACAGAGATAACTGTTCACAATTTACTCTGCAGTAAAGAAATGGCTTGAACTATGGTGCTACAGATATTAAGTATTAAAAATGAGCAGCTGGTTACATTTTTCTTTCGATAAACCTCTAGTTTCTTTTTCTACTGGGTTTTGCTTTGTTCTAGCATCTAGTTATGTGTTTGGTGAGCATAAAGCAATCTCGCATGCTGTAAGCCCAAGTGTGTTTAAAACACAAATCATGATTCAGAATTGTAGTGTGGAGATTTGAAGCAGATCTCGAAGCTGGTAATTATTGGCTTTGGTTTCTCACAGCTCAAACCTGAACCCATAAGCCTCACTTTAAAAGGGGAAGGCTGTCCTCTGTAGAAACAAAGCAACTAATTCAGAAATGGCCTAGTGCTTTAACTGAGCTAAAGGTACTCTGACCGGCATGTACACATGAACAGAGTACACGTGATCAAATGGGAGCACTTCTAGGTCTACCCAACTGATGAGCTAAATCCCCCGAGAGGGTTCTGCTCTGTTGTGGAATCCCAGGACAGAAAGGCTTGGTTGCTTTTTCAAGTAATGAGAAAGGAGGAGGGAGAGGACCTTGTCCTACAGAAAGATGGAAGGAATAAAGGGTATTCTTGTAAAATGTTATAAATGTTTCATTTAAATAGAAAAGTCTTAAATTGCGGAGCTGGTTCATGTAATAGAAGGATCAGTAATTTTAAAAGAGTGCCAGAAATAAGCCAATTTCACAAGCTATTTGAAGGATATTTTCATGTAACTTTTGGCCAAAGCAATGTTCCAGAAAGTCTGAAAATTGAATCCTAATTAGTTACAAGGATCCCTCTGGCTCAACTTGACTATTATATTGTGCTCCATGCTCTCGAAGCAGATGAGAGCCATCACACCTTGCCAACATATGACAAGGAGAAAGGTAAACTCACCATGCCATTGCTTTCAGAAGAGTTTAAATCAAGAAAAGAGGGAAAATTACACAAATCTTGAAGGAGAATTGCCATTCTTTCCACATAATAACAGTCATCTGGGATAATATGCCTGTATTTCACTTGTCAAAGCATGCTGTTTACTATTTGGTCTTTTAATAGTGAATTTAGTGAACATTAAGAGACATTAAGGCAAAGCAAGCATTTTTATGTTATATCAGCTCATTCCCCTGCCCCTCAGTACACACATCTTTGCATTCCTTTGTGTGTTCTGAGGAGACCTTATACATCTTTCCATATAGGTTAAGCTGACACTGCAGAAATGAACGCGGCTGATTTAAATCTTTATTAAAAATATAAATGTCTCGAATACTAAACTGCCTATTCATAAAACAGGGACTTTTGCTCTTGCACGTGCTGAATAGGTCTGGGGGTTGCTCTGGGGACAGGAGCATTCTTTGACTTTTTGTTGCTATTCCTCCCTTCTTCCCACTCCCCCCACCCCCCCCACCCACCCCCCCCCCCCTTTCTTCTTGTGAATTTTTTCTTGTTGTTCTACAAGAAATGAAATGCTAATCTCAGCTCCACCTCTGTTGGGTCATCTCCAGGTCAGCAGATTAGAGAAATCGGTGGAAGAATGAAGACAGTCTACTCCAACTGCAGGGCAGGATGACCCAGTTATTAATCAGATGGCAGCATTTGAACAATGACAGTCATCTGTCAGAAAGCAGGAGGTGGCTCCTCATTAACACACCACTCACCTGCCCTGAGCTACAACTCTTTTATAATAATATCTATCATTCACCTCCAAGGTGTTGCTTCTTTCGCTGGCTGCATGAAATAACAGACACTATTTTCTGCCCCCTCTCTGGTACTTGATTTTCTTGGCGCTTACTCAACCTGCATTGCCTTACCAAAAAAAGTAACAAAAACAAACCACCACCAACAAAATACTAAACAAACAAAAATACCCAAGAATATATAGAGAGACCAAAATGACTTCTAACTAATTTTCTAAGACTTTCAAGTCTTCAGATTAAAATAGGTAAACTGAGTTAAAAATACCATTTTAACACAGTAACATACCACAATTATAAATTAGCCTCTTTCTCCCAAGTAACAGGTCAACCATTATTTCTGCCAATCTGATTTCACCACAACTGTCCCAGCAGGTTCCCTCACACCAGCTTTATACTGTCAAATACCTTTTAAAATTACTTAGTTTTGCTCTGCCAGTTTTCAATCCACATGCAGATGTTAAGCTAAAATAATATTTTAAGTGAATAATTCTTTCATAAAATGCTGCTTATCAACACACATTTTTGTTATTAGTTGCACACACGCGTGGAGGTCAGAGACAGGGCTGATGACTAACTACATGCAGAACTGGTTCTGCTATTAGCTATGCCTAAGAACAGGCTCACACCAATTTCCATCAGCCTCCTTGAAAATCTGACCACAAGAGGTATCATTAAAGGGAAGGTAATATACATGTAATGTAAACTCAAACGCAACCCACCAGTTGTATTCAGTATTATACACTGGAACAACTAGCTGCAAGGCACCTAGAGATTTCTTGCTCCCCTGCCTTTGATTGCAGTGCTTCAAATACTGTTCACTCTTTAAAATCTCCTCAAACGAAAAAAAAAAAAATGGGGACCTATATAGCCTTTCATTAAAGAAAACCCCTGTGGTGTTGGTTATAATCACAGTGGGTACTATAATTTTAACCCAAAGGTCCTACCCACCCTACAGCTCCACATGACCTGCTGCTGCTTCTCAGCAGCTCCTCCTGACCCCTCAGCCCATGATTTTCTCCCTCCTGTTCCCATAACCCCACAGCTTCCTATTTTGTGCAGGTTATTTGAGGACAAGTTTACACCTAGCAGGGATCCTAAAAGGTTGTGGATTATCTGCAGTGGAAGTTGTAGCACCTCTCTCAAACCTAGAACTGGTGTGAAGCAGTTCCTGAAATGACACCAAACCCCACAGCTGTCAAGGGTGGGGTTCAAGCTTCTCAGCAATTTCTCAGCAATATTAGACTACTACTAATCGTATAAAGTATGGCAAAGCCTCAGCACCAACCTAGATCAGAAGTCTTGGTGCTGGGAACAAGCTGGCCTGGGCTGACTAAGCATCCTGAAAAGCTTGCAATGAAAATGGACACAAGAAACAAACAATGGAGTGAACTCCGAAGCGCGGCAAGCAACGTGTTTGCTGCCAACTTTACACGAGAGCTCCCACATCCTTTTGCTGGATGTACTTGTATAAGGGAGATCTGTCCCCAGCTGTTTTGGGTCTCTCATACCAAACCCAGCTGTGGACAAGCCACGTTCCTCACACGAGCCAGCCCCTGGTGAACAGACTTAAGACATGAAAGGCAGCAGCTGCTTAGCATCCATTAGTAACAGGTAGTGCCTTTCCCACATATTTCTGGAGGGGGGCTGCAGTACGGCAGTTGGAAAGGAGAGAGGAATCACTGACTCTGAGTGCCACAAAAACACTGAGCCAAACCCCATCCAAACTATGTCTGTCTGCTCAAATGGGCTGGAAAGTTGTCGGTTACAGAAGCACTGGTATTCCTGGCCTCCTTTCCACTCCTAGAGCATCTCGCAGTCTGTCTAAGCCAGTTCCAGTTGGACATTACTAGTGCAAACTAAAATGGGAAAAAAGCTAGCTCCACAAGTGCTTTCAATGCTCAAAAAAAAAATATTCATCTCAAATTTGGGAGTCCAGATCATTTTTACTTCTCACTTAGCAGGCATGCATTATAATTTTGCTAAAAGGTACAAATCCATATTTTAATTTTGACAACAAATCAAGATAGATTAGACACCAGCAAAACAACAACAACAACGTGAACAAAAACCTTACCAAAAACATGCAACAAAATAGACCCAAAAAAAAATCAGGGGAAAAAAAAAAAAGCCAAACACGACCACATTTTAGAAACGCTAGTATCATGGTCTTTCAGTCTAAACTCTGTTTGTTTAGGCAATTACATTGCCTGTTACTTACCCATAATGTTCTCCTTTTAGTTAGAGTGCTCTGTGGATGATTTGATGCTGCTAATGTCTAGTTTTCTGGGAGGAGAGAGGAGAAAGGAAACGTTACTCCTGAACTCTGACCTCTGTGGATAGCTTTCTGGGGAATGCACTCCACTAATTGTCTTCTTTTCGAGCTGCAGTGGATGTAATTGCATGTATAAGGCCTGTGTTTTGCTTGCGTTACTTTTTTACAGTACAGAACGGTGTGTCCACAATGGTGCATTAAAGTAATAATAATGAAAATAGTATCCATCAAGTAATTTCAGTGCTGTAACCATGCTGGGATGTAACTACCCTGCAAGTCCTGTGTGGTTACACACGGGCTCCATCTGCCTCCGTGCTATTAGCCCTCTGCCCTGGATGGCAGGGTAAGTGGCACCCACCTCACAATTCCCAGGTTTGCAGATTTCTTTCCATCTAAAAGAGTATTTGGCAGCGTAGTTAGTCCTCCCTCTGTCGCTGTAAGCACACGTGCATTTTGGTGTGTGTGCATCTTCAGCACAGCTAGAACAGGAGCTCATCAGGGAGAAGCAGTGAGCCCTCAGCTTTGCCCTCCTGTGAAGGAGGAAGATAGTACGGTTGTGTTACAGGTGAACAATCTGATATATTTAAGTAATATACCAAACACTAGCACATGAATTAGTTTAAAAATAACAAAGGTGTTACTGAATCTTCCTCTCACTCTGCAGATGTGCCTGCAAACCCTTCATGGCTGGTTGTTTGTGCAGAAGGGCCCCAAAGCACATGCTGGAGCTGATTTCTCCCCTCCTAGCTTTTTCCTCCAAATAATGCCTTCTTCCCCAGGAAAAAAAAATACTTCACTTTATTCTTCTCCTTACTCTCATTTCCTCCTTATTTCTTCCTTTCTTGAACATGGCTACTGTTAACATTAGTTCCAGACCAAAGTGATGTGTCTCATATTTTGTGGGTTTTTTCCCCAGTGGAAAACTCTATAAATAAAACATTCATAAGAGAACATCCACTTGTCTTTTCCACTGATATATACCTGACTGAATTTTTTCTTTATTTGATCAGGAAACTTATATTAAAAACCTCTTTTCTCTTTTATTAATTTTTACAAGTGTGTATGTTAATTTTTGTACAAGTATGCATCTATTTTTGTACTGGCTACCTCTTTTATAGTGCATGTATACATAGCTAGTCTCTCTCTATATACAATAATATGATATATCTCCCTCTTACATTCTTTGTGTTTATATACATATATATGTATGTATGTATGTGTGTGTGTGTATTTCCCTGCATGTATATATATGTATGTATCCATATATGGATAGTATATATATAATTGCCCAGGCTTTAGAAACGGATGCCAGCAAGCAAATACCTGTCTATTGCTCTGTCAAATGTGACTCGCTGGGAAAGCTATTGGGTTTATAGAAGAGACAAACATTTCAGGCACGCCATTCTGGGGTAATGAAGCATGGCAACAAAATATACCTGTGCAACATTTGATAAAGATGAGCTGACACACCAGTCCAAATAGGTTCTTTTGTGTGTCTGCACGTGTCTACCATCATTGCTTTCATCTTGAAACAGGAAGGTAGCAATAGCAGCAGCAGCTGGCAAGAACCACAAGAGGAAGAGCAGCTCACACAATTAAACGTCATTTACCTCTGGCCTTTATTTCACTCCTCCCTCCCCCTAATTTATTATGTGTTTTCTCCATCTCTATGTAAAAAACACAGGCTCAATTTTTCTTTCTTTCTCGTGCTATCTAGCTCTTTTTAAGGGGGACTAAACAAGACAATAGGCAAAATCCCATGCCATTTAGCTTTGGATCTTAACTTGAAATGCTTCTTAGTGGGGTTTTTATGGCCTTTATTGTTCTTTGATTAATGTAAAGTAAAATTAAACCCTACAGTTACACATTAGTACATCAGCTAGAGAGAAGGCAAAATTGTGCTGTGTACCTCACTTTACAGAGAACATCTTTTGTTGTGTTTCATCTTTGGAGTGAAGGGAGGAAAAAAAACCTCACCTGGTGCAGGGACCTTTGAAGGGAAGGGAAGGGAAACCACTTCAGCTGCAGTGCTGAGCACTGCATGCAACCCAAGTTACACTGCTGTCCTCATTAGGGGCTGGGTAATAGGCCTTATTTAGGCACAGCTTCCATTAGTCAACAGGAATTATCCTGGTATGTTGAGCCCAGCAAGGCGGTCTCATGGGCTCTGCCTGACCTCCAAAGATTTTGCTTTCGAGGGATGTGGTAACTAGCGATAACCAAATTTCATGGTAGTTGTTATGTGGATCTATACCAGTTTTTACCAAAGAGAGATGGCTGCATAAGTCTTTCTTCCAGGTTAAAGAACACATTTTCATTGCACAGAGATGCTATACATATGTGTATGCTTGAAAATGTTTGTACTCATCTCAAATGAAAGCTTAATTATATATAGTATTCCAGCTAAGATCTGCTACAGAAGAGGTCAAAGTCCTATATGTATCTACTTCTATATACTGTATATGGCATGGATAGTATACTTTTCTTTCTATTGTATTAGATGTGCCCTGCTCTCATCTCATCTGCACAAAATCTCCTCAATATGTGTGATTTTTCACTCTGCCAGCTTGTAAATTCATTTTTACTCTGGGTTTCCAACGAATCTTTTCTTCTTTTTCCACAGACATTTCTAGGCAGAATGCGTTAACAGTTCAGCTGGAGTAAAACTTCCAGCCTTATGGGTTTTGAGTGTGGTTTGAAAGTAGACAGAATGAGTTTGGCCCTTTGTAGTCTCTATACTGGAGCAATGAGTAACTAAAATGGATCTTTTTTTTTCCCTAGTAAAACTCCTGCTAAATCTGAAAGATGGGTCATAGACTTGGCATTGTGTTTTCCTCAGAGCAGCACTATTTTTATTATTTACTACCAGTCATTGTGGCTGATAACAAATGCCTCTTAACATGTTTGTTCTTTTCAATTTTCATCAATAGTCAGAGCATGGGAACTTCAATTTCAATCTCTGGTTGTCCCCCACCTCGCACCCATTTCATGAAATCTATTGAATCTTTAGCCAAGTTCACAAGTTAAATGACATATATGTGGCCTTTCTGTTCATTTTATCTGACACTAAGACAATTCAATTGACGCTAAGCATAAAAAAAAATCCCAAATTTACAGAGCATCTCTGCCAAGGGTAAGAAAAGGTCAAGAGCCAAAGGAATTTAAGCAAAGTGTCTTTTATACACAGGAAGCAGTTAACATGTGGAATAAAAGAACAGGGATAGCAATTGATGAAACATTTGGGAGAAACTTAGATAAACAATCATAAAAAAGATTTAGACAAGTGCTTGGAGTAGCCAAAAAAATAAATAAAACTACTATAGAGTGTGCAAGTCACTTCATCGTCCTTCCTTTCTGAAATAGCTGAAATAAAATGGCAATGAGCAGATAAACTGCAAAATATCATTATGATTTAGTAGCCATTTCTTTCTATCAGAGCTACTGTTTTAATTTTCATTCTTCCAAATTACAAAGTAACAATAAAATATCTTTTTCGATTTATGGCAATGAGACCCTTTTAATTGAATTTCAGAAATGAGTTGATTTGACTGATGGGTAGGTAATGGGGATATACTATTTACAGTGGGAAATGCATTTCCAGCAGAAGGTTTTGAAAAAGCACAGCGAAATGGATATTTATAAGCAGGATTTTGGATGGCTTACATATACACATACACACACCCACACCCATGCATAAGTTCACCCTGAGGTACAACAAACAATATTTCTGTTTAATCCTAAAAGCCTCTACCAAAGAAAAAAAGTTCGCGAGCACTTAGACCATTTATTCCAGTAACAGCCAAATGTACAATTGCTATGACCTCATTATAACTCTTACTTTTTCTCACTGTGTATAGAGACATGGGATTGAGGTGGTTTTTTTCCTGAATGTTAAGCCAAATCTGGAAATATTGGCAAATTATAGGCCATCTCATTCTGCCCAAGAGTTAATGTGGAGTAGCCTACATCAGCCATCACTTTTTGCATTGCAATGGCAAAATTCCAGCTGACTTTAATGGAGCCAGAATTTCACCCCAGGTGCACAATTACAATTGACTAGGGCCTGATAGATTGATTCCTGAGATGCTCTGGATTCCAGATGTGGATCTCATAAAATTGTAGAGTGTGGTGTGTGCAAAGCTTTCTTTTTTTTTTTTCTTTTTTTTCCCCCCATTAAATAAATAATAATAATAAAACACAGTCCTTATAAGCAGTGCAATGGAGAATATGTGCTGGTTTTTTTCTCTGTCTTCCAAGAAATATCTCCTTCTTCTTTCTGTACTACTTATGATCTCACGTTTATATAGCAAGGAAAAAAATACCCAACAACCAGCCAGTGGGCTGCATCTGGTTTAAAATATATGTAGAGATGAGTCCATGCGTGCCTGCTGAAATTTTATCAGCAACACCTACAATAGAAAGTCTAATCAGAAGCCAACTGTGTTAAGTAGCAGAGACTGAAAAATACCCTCAAAAGCCAGGCAGTCTTCAGGACTGTAACAGGAATGGAGCAAAAGAAGTCTTCAGTTGCAGGAGGGCATGGTGTAATAAATAAAAAAGAGGAAAGGAGGAGAGAACTCCCACTCTAAAAGAAACCCAAGAGACCTGGAAACCACACAGTGGCATCAGCAGGGCAGATGTTTCCCATTCTGGGCCAGTATTGCCTTGTGGAAGGAAGGGCTCCTGCCCTCTTGTAACCAGGCATCTGTGTTGGCTTTGCCAGTTTTCCTTCCTCTTCTCTTCTGCCCTTATAAATATTTGTGATAAACCCATCTACATACATCTCCATGTCTATCAGGAGTCTAGGGAAAGGAAAATAATATCTCTATTCCCAGGAGCCAAGCAAGACATTTTCTGCACAGTAACGGCATAAGGACAAAATCTGAGTCTTCCCTACTACTCAGTCGTACCAGGGTGAAATATTCCTCAGGCCCCACAAGACAGAGATGGAGAGACAGGGACAACAGAAAAGCACGAAAGAGGAAGATCCGCAGTCAGCAGAGCTACCCTGCTGCTGCCTTTGGCTTCTCAGGGATTGGGAGGCTGAGGCAGAAGTGAAGGAGCTCAGGTAGGGAAGTGATGCTGGATGCATTAGGTCTTGTGTTTTCCCACAACTTGGTGGAGCACATATGTGCTGCAAGTAAGTTAAAAAAGAGTTGGGAGGAACGTGGTCTATGTATGTGAGCAGTGGGAAAGATGCTATGTAGGATAAGCTTTCAAGTATTTCCTAGTGAGGATGTGGTGTCAAAAGTGAAGGGCTGCAAAGGAGAACAAGCAAGGCAACCAAAAAGAGGAAACAGTCAGAAGGGGGATGCCTGATTTTAGGGTAACATTGCCCAGGGCTGTAGACCATGCCCTGCTCAAGTCACTGAGCACAATAGCAGCAAAAGCAGGCTGCACGTCACTAAGTGAAATCCCAGAAATTGTTGCAGGTGTGTTAGATGTGGTTGAAAGATAGAATGACAAAGAGGGAAGAGGTTTCATGAAGTTACATGGAGCACAGATTACAAACATCATATTCTATTAAAAAAACAACACATCCACTATATACGCTATGGAGGCATGCCAAAAATAACTGTAATTTTCCCTCTGCTTGTGAGCAATATAGTGCTATTTTAAAAATCTCTGAAAAGCACTCTGAAGCCACTGTATTAAAAGACATGTCTGGTCTTGCATTTCTCAAGAAATGCCCCTATTTACAATTCCTATGGTGGACACACAAATATTTCGTGTGAATCTGTGTTTGTGTGGAATGATCAGATGCATCTGCCCATGGAAGGACAAACATGGACAAGGTCAAAGGAAAATATTCTTTAGAATAGCCCTTAAGCAGCCAGAGGAATTAGGCCTGATTTATGAATGTATTTCCACAATTCACTTGAAAATTTGTAATGTCTGTGCAGCCTGGCAAGAAAAAAAAGGTGAGGGTAATGTGAAGGAATGCTTCTATTCCACTTTATTGTAAAATTATCCCATGTTACCTGCTCTAATCCCCTGAAAACAAATTAAATCCTCACTAAGCTGACTTTAAATCAATAGTTTCATTTAAGAATAGTGTGACTTAATAAAAATAAAAAACTAACTGGTCCAGCCAATTTAAGAGGGAAATAAATCATTGCCCAAGGAAAAAAGCAGATTTGACTTGTATATGGGCCACAGTTTTGTTGAGGGGACTAACCTGCTGTCTAAATTAACTTGGGGTATATTACAAATCTCATCAGCCTCATTCAGAAATCTGCTCCACTGTACTAGGAAAGAAGATTGCCAAAAAAAACAAACCAAAACAAAAACTCAAACAAAAAAAACTCAACAACCTGGAGATGTTATGAAATGAAACAATATTTCTGAGAACACTTAGTAAATCATATAAGAAAACACGTCTTTGAATTATCCTGGAAGATCACCTCACACTCCAGCATCTCCCTTGTATAACTTGTTTGGAGAGAATGTTCATGAAGTAAAAAGGATGCCGTATTTGCAGCTAGGGCAAGAGGAAAAATAGCTGTGTTAGAAATGGGAGAGAAAGGAGCAGGGCAGTGAATAAGACAGGCAAGCTGCCAGCTGTTTAATTCATTCATACAGCAAAACTAGTTAAAATAATAACTGAATAAATTATTTGTAAATCTATAGATTGAATTATCCATGCAATCTTTGCAGCTTGGTGAAGATATTACTTCAATGTTATTAAGTGTGGATATATTTACCACTAATTTACTTTTTAAGTGTTATGAAACTTGCCTAATAAAAATCTTAAAGGTTCAGAAGACCAGAATATAAACAGAGGCCACAACGAAGCAGCTTACTCAAATCAGTGCAAGTTACGCATTCCAAAGTCACTGACAGCAGGAGAATTTAATAATCCTGACTCCAGTTGACTTATTCTAAGCGTTCCCAGATGAATACCTTTCTCCGTCACTTACCACATTTCCAGGCATGCCTTTGAAAACTATCTTTTAAATAACCCGTGTAAGGGCATCCCAGAAGTTGGCAACAAAGGACAGGATCGGCTTCTCCAGAATCTCAGGAAATACTTTAAATATGCACCCGTCTTGTAGCCCACTGTGATAATCTGCAGGAGTTGACAAGGCTTCTGGATTTGCTTCAAAAACCCTGGATTCAAGGAAGGGATTGCAGTGATTCAGTGAGCTTACAGACCTGGCTTAGAACAGGCTTCTCATGTGATGTTCCTTTACATTTGCCTGATTCTCCCAACACGATCTCAGAAGATGTTAATACCTTCATCTCATCTTCCTCCCTTACAACATTCATGGACCAGTAGGAATAAACACTAAAGATTTTGGTGGTAAGAACCCATATGATGACTGGGAAACAAAAATTAGAGGCATGGAAGTAATGATGACAGAGTATAGACTTTAACATTGGCATTCTCTGTGCTGTATAATTGGCACAGGCTTGCCAGCTTTGGCAGGTCCAATACAAAACTACCTTGCAGAAATATTGCAGCAGAGAAGGAAAAAGAACAGTAAAATGTCCAAGTTTATAAAATTGGTGAAGCTGTTCTTCTTCAGCAAGTTTCATTCCTGAACACAGACATTACCACAAAACGTAAGGATATTTAAAAAAAAAAAAAAAAAAAAAAAAAAAGAATAATCAAGAGTGCCCAAGTTTCTTGTAAACTTGAAAGAGCTTGTCTTGGAGGACTCCAGTGGAAATGTAGTATACTGCAGAGCAAAAAACTCCAAACTGCCCTGAGCCTGCCTGACAGAATACTGTATGACTGTGTGTTTAACAGGTAGTTTGAGTTGCAGTTATCCGTATTTGTATTCCCCAGTATGTGCTCCTAGGCTCTGCTATCCCACTGTGATTTTGAGATATGAGGTCTTAAGGAGACTTGGATCAAGTAGTGTCTCACAAGATCATCTGCACTGGGCCTTTTTTTCTTTTGCTTATCATTTTTCTTATCCTTTCTTGATTCTGAGCCTATTTATTTGTTACAGGGATAACCATCTGTGTTAGAGCTAGAATGAAGGATCGTCGTACGTGTTACATTTGTATTTGATAGACTCCTTCTTGCTAGATAAAGATATAGTATGCTGTTGTACACTGTATCAGACTAAAATTACAGAAGTTAATTTTCTTTCTTGCTCTGAATTATTTAATGAGCTTCAAGATGAGCTTCATGTTCACGAAGAAGATTTATGGCTACATTCTCCCAAGTGGGAAGGTCTTCACCATCCTCTGACCTTTCCATTTCTTTTTTCCAAATTCCTTAGAAATGAGTGTTTTCCTTCATGTTAGCCAGAATTCTTCAGGAATCTGCAAAGAGAACATCTCAAGTTGACCAGATCATCAGGCCATCTAGTACTCACATAATCATATTTTCAAAGCATACCCTCCTTTTGGGCTCCTCAACATCTTTTTAAAAGGCAGGATCTCCAAGCCACAATTAGGATACTCAAAAACCTACAATACCAGAAATTAGTGACAGTTTTTTTGCAAACTTTTCTGTGAGGCATGGATCATGACATTTCTGTTTGCAAATCCCTTTCTTTCTTACCGGTCCTCCTCTTGGTTTAAAGCTGAACGTTCAGCAAAAGGTGTCTATTTTGTATTTGCAAGGTACCTTCAAAGCAACTGTTGCTTGCAGTAACCTGTAACTTACACGTGCAAAATCAAACCTTTTAAAGAGAGAAATGTGAGGAATGCAAATCAGGTCAGAATCATACTGACAAAATAACACCCAGAAAACACTTGTAAGGTTGTACAAAAAGTTCAAACCTTGAAGCTGAATTTTGAATGCTTGCCCTTTAAATTCTATTATAAGTTTAAAGCAAACCTTAGGGCTTCTTAACATTCAGTTTTGACAAGTGAATAAATTACTAAGAGAATATAATTCATTGGTTTAACATAAAGGAAGAATAAGATAGTATACAAAGACAATAGTAAATGATACATTACAGACATCATCATTGTGCTGTTACGGTCGATATTGTCCTGGAGTGTAAGATTATTTATTTTTACCTAGTACAGAGCCAAGCACAGCTTCACTAGTTAAAAAGAACTAAATAAGCAATAATAATGAGCTAATGTAGTGAATGTACCATATGCCCATATGGTGTCTATGCTGCATATGGAAAAGAAGGAAATAATTGCATTTAAAACCAAACTGTTGCCAGAACTTCTGCCTTGTCTAAGGGTCCCTCATTACTTATACTTAAAGATTTTTCTGTTTCAAAATTTCAGAGTCCTATTATTTGTGAAAAGCATTCACTACCCAGTGGAAAATTGTGTGTTTTGTTATTTAACAAGGTTTACCTGTCCTGAAGACCCTGGGATCACCTTTTTTTTCCTGGATTCACCATACTGATTACATTTTCAAGGTACACTTGGGTGTAACAATCAGTACACTGATGAACCAGTTGATGACACTACTTATTAAGCTAGGATAGTTTCATAAACTAGATTTTGTAATCCATTTGCTTTTGCATTTTGTTGTCATTGGCATCTAATACAATGTAATATTAGTATTTAATCTACATAACAAACTACAAATACTCAGATGTTCCTCATCACCTGGACGGTGAGGAAATAGAAATATTCATTCAAAGTTTTGGAGGTTAAACTGCAAGAGTTAAAATTTTCTGAAGAGCTCTGGCTCAATCTATGGATATGTTTAACTAGTGAGGCCCATTTATGGAGGGATGCTCTCTCTGTAGGTGGTCAGCTCAGGGGAAGGTTGTATAGTGATTACAGAAGCTCAAACACCCATTCCCATGAAAAAGAGTTTCTTCTGTTACTTTCACATGCCGAATTCAATTGGAGCTGTATTTGCGGCTCTCCTAAGAGAGCTGGATTTGGGGGGCTATGCAAATTTTCCCTTAGTAAGGGTGTTTATTGTTAAATTGAAATGAGCAAATCCTCTGAATCTTTAAATAGCTCCTTCTTTTCATGCTTGTTTATGGAATCACAATAAATATTTGAGGTTCTGGATTTCGTTTTCCCACCATTTTCCCTTATCTTTGCCCATCATATAACTGACTATGCGTGGAAACTTACCAAGAGACCAAACAAAGAACTATAAATCTCTCTAGTTCTTGGTAATCTTATGCATTCCTGGCTCCCAGCTGATCTATCAAGAGGTCATTTGGTTGAAAGCCAACTTGCCAGACCTCCCTCCCTTGTCACTGTTTTAATTTCCTCTTTTGCTTGCTTTATTCTCAGTACTGGTACATTTTAAAAAAAAAAAAAAAAAAAAAAAAAAAAAAAGCATTTTCATCTTTACAAGAAATTGCATTTTAAATAAGACATTCTTGGGCAACAACAAAAAAAGCCCTCTGTCTCTGAGGATGTGTCTCGACAACTTGTTTTTAGTGTTTGGGAACACATACCACTTTGTTCAGTTCTGCACAAGCAGATAGTTTCAGACAACTATTTAACAGTACCCCAAGGAAAAACCAAAAAAAAAAAAAGAAAGAAAAAAAAAAGCAAAGGGAACACAAATCCTTGGCTCCTTATCCCAAACCTTGATACATACTGTAGATGGCAGTCTTCTCTCTGATGACAGTCATATTTTAAACATACATACAGTATCTCCTCTTGCAGATTTCCTTGTATATAGTCTGACTCAGGAGGAATCAGACACAGGATGGGGGGCAGCAGTCTTCCAGCATTGAAAAGGACAGACTTCTTGCCTGGCCAGTTTTTTTAGGGGTTTTTTTGAGTGAGAAGCACATCTTGGCCTTGATTGCTCTAACAGTCTGGTTTTGGCTCTCTAGCCTTTGGTTTCTTTCCCAAGCTGGCTGTTGACAGGCTATGGAGTATTACACACTGGTTTTAATCTTCAGGAAACATAAAGCATACGTAGTTGGCTCCAAATCACCAGCTCTCCCATACCACAGAAGAGGAAAGATGAGGTTTATGGGAAGGGCTAGAGTACAGAGGGGTGCGGGAGATTGCACAATATTGCATATTACCCCAGCCACTGCCGTGCTCCCACTGAGACCAAGACATCTAAAATTACTTGACCAATGTCTCAGCTACTTGAAGCTAGGCAGGGAGCTGTCCCTGCAAATACCTGAAAAGATATCAAAAAGACAGCATAGCATTGTCTCTTCCTCTGCTCAACTGCAAGTATTTCCATTTACAAGCAGTTGGCACATTCGATCCAATATCATGTTTCTTACCTGAGATGCAGCTGGAACACAAAACATCCCTTCAAGCAGAAAAAGAGAAAACTTTTCTGCAGATGGTGTCACTTCACTCTCTCTCTTCTCCCAGCTTTTGTTGCTGTTGCCATTCTTTGTGTGGGAATTTGCTCACATTCAACCTCAAATTTGGGTGATGTGAGTAGAATCCTGCCCCAGATTTTGCATCTCAGACCTGTTCTAGAGTACATTTCTCTCCAGACAACAGTGCCTGAGACCAAGGTCAGTACCACCACCAGCACAGCAAAGACCACCATCACCTCCTTTGACAAGTACACAAAACAGGAGCTTTTTAGTAAGTTACTTAGGAAATTCCCTGTACCTAGGTCAGACTTTGACAGGAGAAATGCCTGTGGATATTTGCATCGTCACAACACACTGCAACACATTCCAGCAACTGACCCAGCCTTTCCGTAATTAGACTAGAGTAATCCTGGCTCTCCAGGAACCCATGTCCTTTCTCCTCCAGCAACTCAACAGGTGAGGAGCAACCTCATGGATCAAATTCTGATTCTGCCTTACTGTTATCTGATAGCTTTGGGAGGGAACAGGCAGCAGGGTCAGAGGGGGTGTCAATGGTTTATAAGGGAAGCCATGAAAGAAGGAGCAGGAGAGAAGAGTTTCATGGGAGAGGCAGAGAGCTGTCAGATGAGCTACATGAAGGACAGGATTTCCTACCTCTAGCCAGCAAAACACACTTTCAGATTTTTTACCCTTGTGCCTTTATATTATAGTATTATTACTCTTTATATTTTAATAAAATTTCCCATTGTTGTGACAAGCAACAGCAGCACCTGTGTTGGTGGATGAAGCAAAGTGGGAACAATGCCTTGTTGTCTGTAACAAATACCTGTCAATTCCAGATTGACAATTTCTACTTAAGCTAATTTTCAAAAGGAAAGGTAAAACACCCTCTCCCAGGGTATTATGAAAAGAAATAACGAAACATTTGATATATGCTTTTACAATTAGAACAAAACCTAAACCTTTAGCTTAACAGCATAAAAGAAAATAATAGAATGAAAAAAAATTAACATGTGACCTGATTGACAGTTGCTACAGGAAAAAAAAAAAGTTATATATCTGTGTATATATTCTTATCTGTAAAACAAATGCAGTCATATGGAAACTGGCTGAAAATCTTCCTCCTTCTCTTCCAGACTGACCTAGATGTGCCACAAACCACTCCAAAGGCCGTGATCTGTAGGTGATGAGAGAGGCTTTGGCCTTTAGGACCAACCCATTACTGATTCACTTGCTCAGTGAACACAAGGCCATGTGGTTTTTATCAGCGCAGCCAATATGTTTACAGCATTTAACAGAGTGGAGCACGAGCTCTCCTAGAAAGACTGGCTGTGCTTTGGAAAGCGACTTCTTTATCAATTCCCTTTTCCTTTCCTCCTCTTTTAGGGATTTCATGATGCAGTTTGGCTTTCCCACTATGCTGACCACCCTCAGCTGAACCCAAACAGGGTGGAAACATAGTGGGAAAAACCATCATGTGTCTTCCTTCAAATTCTCTGTACCAGCATGGACAGTGACATGCAGAAAGATGCCCTGAAAGGTACAACAATCCCCCTCCCCTGCTGCTATATAAGCTCCACCACCACGTGAACCACAGCAGCCCAGAACTTGCAGGAGCATGCTGCGTCTAATGGACACGTTAGCGAGAGGCTGCGTTTACTGGGATACAAGCAGGCAGACGGCATGTTTCAAGAACACATTCTCTTAAACACATCACTTCCCTATTTTCTACCTGCAGCAACTGAGAAAATGGGACTTCATTAATGTTATTCTAGACAAAGAGCGGCAGAGAAATGTAACTTTAAAAAAAGCCTATATTTTTAAATTGAGAGAGACCAATTACAAAAGCTATAAACACTTTAATCATTTCTCTGAACATGTGGAAATACATGCATTGTGAACCTTTTTCATAGGAAAAGCTGAAATCCTTTCCTTAATGGCACATTTTCTTAATGGCTTTACAGTTTCTCAGTTCATTTCAAAGGGCTGTTATTTGTTATGTGGACATAAGTTTAGATTATGGTTTAGAATGCTGAGAGATGTTTGAAAGAATTATCTGGTGGATGGTGGCAGCTTCTTTTGCATCGCCTTCTGTTCTCGCTTTGAAATACATGGGGGTGGGGATACAGAGGGAATGGAGTGCCTGTGTGCTAAATATTCCCCATAAAAATGTGGGGTGAAATCCTGTCCCCAGTCAAACCAGGAACATATCTTGCATTTCTTCAACTGCCAGATTTTATCCAGGTATTTTACTTTATTAAGTACTAAAGTAAAAATAAAGTTTATAAAAAAGAATGTCTTTATTCTTTGTGATGAGATATTTTTACCTTATGCTGTGATTCTTTGATCTTTGGGGGGCATAACGATAGTATGCGCAAGACTGAAAGAAAAAAAAAAAGAATAAAAATGTGTTGTATAAAAAGAAGTCACTTCAGGGACACTGCAGATGATGAAGTCAGAAAATTAGAAAACATTGATAAATTTTGGAAACAGAATACTCTCTGTAAAAGATGAAATGTGGGCTACATGAGTGCCTTAGAGTGATGGGGAGGTCCTGGATGAAATCCCAGCCCCATTGAATGTAATAGGAATTTTCCCTTTCACTGAAACAAAATCAAGTTTTTACTTGCCCCTCACTTTAAAAGCATATGGAGTCACAGTGGAATTTCTTCTAGAGAAACAAGTCTTCTCTAGTTTGGAAATTCACACTCTCATTTCCTGTCCTGTGCTCTTCTTCCATGTCTTCCAGAGCTCTAAGCTTGAGCTCCTTCTCTACTCAAGTATCTCATGCAGGGGAATCCTCCCTAAGTCAGAGACTGCACTCATTCACCAAATCCTAATTTATACAATTTGCATTGAGTAACTACCGACACTTCTCTACTATTGGTAAAAAGCCTGTTCCGCTGGCTCTGAGAGCATTTCTACAGTCTTGGGAAAGCCTGAATGATATTTTTGGAGGTTCAGTAAATCAGCCAACATTACAATCCTCTTGTCCAAATTCAAGTCTTGCTGGAAACAGTAGAGCCTTTAGAGGTCTTCTGAAAGGCAAAATATACAAAATAAAATAAAAACAGATGGCACATTTTGTTGGAAGGCAGCTGGTTAAGCCAGCCTTACTGGCTGGATTTGCCATTACTTCAGAGCAAGTAGAGATTGCTGACATAATGCCACACTGTGCTTATGTGAGGCGAGAGCTGAAGCTTCCTCAGGAGTCCAGCCCCTGATCTAAAGTGGATGCCAACTTACCTCGGGCCCTTCCTTCTTCACCATCCCCTGTTCTGGTTTCAATTCCACTGTAAGGAAAAGAGATGCAATTGCCTGTGAAGCGTTTGGAGTCCTCAGTACTTCAAACATAACCTCCAAGAGGTTACTCCACAGGCTCTACTACAGATATTTTGCTTGTGCTTGTTGATGGAAAGGCATAATCTGGGTCACTGCTCTGTTCTCTTCTATCACAAATCCAGATATTACACTAACATGTCTTCTGAAATGACAAGGCAAATTTGACATGACCTGTGGGATTCCTCTTGTGAGGCATCAATGCTCAGTCCAAACCACGGAGAGTGGAGTTCAGCTGATGTGGACACAAATCGGTTAAAAGCTTTTTTTTCCCCGGCTGTGGCTGATTTCACAAGCAAGGAAGACTTTTTTTCTGAAACAGTTAAGTCAGCAGCTTTCATTTTTTCCCCCACTATCACACACCCACTGGATGTTCATCTGGTATTTAGGAGAGAGCTACAGACCCCTCCACACTTGGTAGTAATGTAGAAGACTACAGCCTATCACTTCTTTTGCTTTGATGGAAGTCTCACACTATCTATTCTGTTTGCAGACTGCAGTCCTTGCAGTACCTACTCTAAGTAAAGATAGTTGCAAATCTCCTCTCCACTTGCATCCTGGACTGTCACTTTCCACATGCAGGCTTTCCACATGCCCAGTCAGTTCAATTACAGTGTTGACATGACAAACACCACCCAAAAGTTTTAGGATAATTTATATAATTCGTACAATTAATCTGCGGTTTACACATTGCATAAAATTGTTGGTATGTTCTCACTTATTGTAGGAGAACAGATAAATCCACTGGATGTCTACCTCTAAAAACGTATTTAAACAATGATGTTGTTCTGTGCCTGCAGGGGAGAAGACTGAGCCTGGCAGCCAGATGTCCACCATGCTTTATGCCCAGAGAAAGAAAAGGCATGTGCTTGTACACATATATGTGAGAGAGACACAATCTTGAAAAGGAAGATTTCTTTCTCTCTTTTAACAATAAAATTTAATTTTGAGAATCTTACTTACATTGAATAAAAACCGCTTAGACCATGTTGAATTTACCTTCCTCATCTAGCACAAATGATTCCTATATTTTAATCCCTGGCCATAGAGCAGGGCATTTCATTAAAATTTTGATCCAATGATTTGTCTTAGCTGTTTGCAACAAACAGGGAAATCTGCAATACTTCACCTTATAGTTCTTCCCTGTAAATTTGAAGTTGGATTGCACATTTCAGCTGTGGGTTGAAAATCTTAACAACTATAACTAATGCAACATGAACTACTCCAAAATAGTATGCAAATGGAGCATGAAGAACCAAACCCTTCCTTCTAGGCATTCAGACAGCCTGGGAATCTCTGTGAAGAGCGTTGGCTGGAGTAGCATGCATGTAGCTCATGGAGAAGTTACAGAGATCTCTCAATAGTGATTTGATGGATATCACTTGGAGAGAGAAGAGGGTCCAACATGTGTGTGTGGAAGATCTTTGTGCCTTCCTCTTCTGAGGCAGAAATACCAGTCATACTTTGGTACATCTAAGCCTGTGCAAGGCAATCTGTGGCCCATGGTCATTCTGCCTGTCAAAGCTGAAGAAAGCACTTAGCATCTTCCAGGAAATGACCAGCAGGACTGCATCCACCAGATTCAACAAATGTATGCTTCCTACTTGATGAAGGAAGAAAAGAGGAAGGAGCTTTATGCAAAAAAAAAGAAATGTGCACCACTTACATAATATGAGAGAAGCAGTAATTGGACTCTTAGAAGGATCTTTAGTTCTGGGACTTCAGTGGACACTGCAGAGCCCAAAGACATCTTTATCAATATGGAAGAGGAGAACACAGAGCTTCTCATGTCCCAGAAATCTCCACAGCCATCAATAAGATTGGATAGCTTTATTGTTTTCATTAACCAGTGTCATATTTTAATGCCAGCTGAGGCACATGTAAAGAAAGGATTGACTTGCATAAGATATAGTGCTCGTGTGATTAGCCTTTCCACTCACTCCAGCTCATGATGCCATATGTACTGACATGACCGCCTTATAGTACTGCCCAGACACCACAAAATCAGTAATTTATTTCTCCCCCCTAATGTCTATGAGTCAGGGAAGTGCCATTACACCCATTTCACAAAGGAGGAAAAAAAACCTCACTGAGAAACTCAGCAGATAGAATCACCCCGGAAATTCACCTAAGATGAAAGAGGGTGCTAGAGTCCCTCCTAACAGACTGGCCAAGACTTTTTCTTCTTGACATCTGTATGCAATTTGCTAATATTCCCAGAAATGCAGATGTTACAACAGCCTTACATGACACCAGTTTGCAAGCGTGCTGGGAGACCCTTCCACTTTGAAGGTCACGTTTACCTAAAGGTCACATTTAACCTAAATCCATCTCTTTGTAATCAAACAGAGAAACACCTGTCAGTTTTGGGGAGTGCACTTCGACTTTAGGAGGTGTGGGACACTGAATATGGAGGGAAGAACAAAAGAACATCTGCTAGTGCTCACCCCAGGGCAGGAGATCAAAGATCACTCTTTTTCAAAGGTGGTCATACTGTCCAGGAACATAAAACAAAATAAAAGACAAACTGTGATTGATAAGTAGATGCTATCACTCCATAGACCCCTAACAACAGGGAAAATATTTATTTATATTTCTCTATATCCCTTTATATATTGCTTCTTCCCTCCCTCAGTGCTTGTCTTTTGATTTCAGCTTGCTTAGCGTTCTTTTTCATTATTGTATTCCCTGAACTTTGGATTCTGGTTTATGTTCAAGTTCTTGTTTTACTAGAAATGCTACATCCTGGTGGAATTAAAATCCAAATTGGATTTAGAGCACTGCTTAATTTGAGCTCCAGTGTCCCAGATGTTGGTTAGGTGCTGTGAACACTGCAAAATCTAATAACATTTCTCACCTAAAAAAGATCCATTAATATAACACTAGGAATGAGACGTGCTGAGAGCCAATGGAAGCCAAAAGAAATCTGAGTAAAGGTTGCCAAAGTGCTTTTTCTCCCCACGATCCTCACCCTCTCCCTGGGCTTTAGGTATTGCAGCACATGTGGAAGGCCCCTATAACACCAGGAAACGTTATACAGTTCTGATTTCGTAGAACAAAACAAATCGCCTTACCTCCTCTAATATTTAATCCAGATTTGTCGTTTCCCAGGGCGCCGCTGTAAAACCACCACCCTGCGTGGTGAGGTCCTTCAGCAGTGCGGCAGCGCCAAGTCTCAAGGTGGCTGAGCTGAGGGTTATGTTTCAATTTGGCAGTGTAGCGCCGTTTCCATAGACAAATTAACATTGTTTCATTTCATTTTGACACCATAATGTCTTTTCCATAGACCCGCACTGACATTGTCGTGAAATCATTGCATCCCAATCAAGTGAATGGGAAATTAGCACCGTGACACAAAAC
This sequence comes from Podargus strigoides, assembly GCA_028020825.1. Classification (NCBI taxonomy): domain Eukaryota; kingdom Metazoa; phylum Chordata; class Aves; order Caprimulgiformes; family Podargidae; genus Podargus; species Podargus strigoides. Next base: position 61,314,201 of record CM051620.1, read on the forward strand.
ATACTGAGAAAGTAACCACAGCTCAGTTTATTTGTCAAACTGAAATACCTCAGCCACTTTCAAATGCATTTTCTGAAGCACCAGAAGAGCTGAGTGCAGGAATCAGCACTAGCAAAACACACGCTCTAAAATATCTTGCTTCCATTTAAGATTTAGGAAAGCTTCTAAAAACAAATGGTCCTTATTTGCAGTCTTTGCAGGGTAGGACTCATGCTCTCCCTCCCTCTCTCAGCATTTCTCTTTGGTGCTTGCAACGGAGCTGAGGGTTGGTAATTCCAGAGAACCAGCACAACCTCTGCATCCTCCTGCTGCTCAGCACGCTCGGTACAGCGGGTGCTGGGGGAACATTAGTTTTTGGACCAGACCAAAATGGAAATCATCTTGGGGTTTCCAGGGTTTGAACTTGAGAGCCTCAGTGAAATGCTACCATGAGAGCTGAATTGGAAACCACAAAAATCTGTTTACAGGAGAAATGTCCTGTTTACTTTAACACAGATACTAAGCAGAAAAAAAAAAAAACCACAGTAGCCTAAATCATGGATTCCTTAAAACTTTTTGTTCTCAGACCCCGTCTTAGCAACAGAAAACATATTCATATCCCAGCCTAAGCATATTGAAGGAGTCACATATACAATATTCTCTTATGTCAGTGATATGTTAAATGCTACCAACCTACATAACAATTGTCATTTCATCCCACCCATACACATAAATATTAAAAGAAGTTGAGGTTGCACAGCCAGCTCTCAAAAACGTCCAAATTCGCCTTTCTCACATTTCACACACTACTACTCCATTCCTTGTATCTGCCACCTTTTTCTGTTGTGCCAGCCTGCTAGCAGCTCTCTCTCGACTCCCAGTAGCTGTTCTCTCCTCGTCACACCCTCCCATTCCTCTCTGCCCTCCCCAATGCCTCAGTGCTTTCCCTGCCTCTCTCTTCCTGCAGCTTCTTCTTCTTCTGCGCATCTTTTTCCAGCATCCCATGTTCCTCCTGCCTTCCATCACTTCAGTCCTCAGCTTTTCAGGCAGCTGCACTGAGGGAATAAGGAAAATTTTCTTGTTCCTGTGACTGAAAAATACCTGTACCAACTGCAGGTTCTAACCAATGGTATGTTACTATATCTACAGTAGCCACAAGCAACTTAAGGAAAATCCTGCTCTGCCACGGCTAGGCCAGATTCTGCTGACAAACTTGACTGTGCCTCTGTTAAATGTGGGTAAGAATAAGATTTTTATGGAGGATTACAGCCAAATGAAATGTCTTCATCTGTACCTGAACCATTTTTTCACATTTCTTTTCTAAAAAAATCCAGTCTGAGACAAAGAAATGTTCTGGAAATGTTCAGTCCAGAATGTTAAAGCTTATCGACTGAAAACACGTTAATGTGAATATATTTAGCAGCCTTATAACAACCCACAATTGTAACAGCCTTACAGATCATGTTTCTACAGGGTAACTGTTTACATGTGCACGGACAGACATGCCTCACCTAGAAATCAGAAGACTACCCCAGGCAGTAATGGGACAGCAAACTCTACAAGTCCCACTAGAGGAAGACTGTTTTCAGGGGCACCACCAATATATGGACTAAAACCAAAAAGGGCTCAGGACAACATAAGGCTTAGAGCCAGTAGATTAAAAACCAGTCTGAATACAGAGATGAAAGTAGCCAGGCTTAAACACAGAGAATGTTTCACACACATGCATCACGTATCTAAGAAAAAAACATAAAATGAAGCTAAGCAGTTCAAGCCAGCACAGGCACACCCAGATTTACCTCAGATCTGGACCCAATACCTTAAGAAAGCCTTTCCCCAGTATGCCCCAACCGACAGGTATTTTGAGGGAAAGAGAACAGAGTCTGTGATCCGGACCTTGCTGAACTTCCACGTTGACTCGCACAGCCCATCCATCCCATCCGAGAGAGGAGGTATCCCTGCTGCCCCTGGGCTCCAGGGACCTCTGTCTCTGTGACACTGCTAGGTGATAGCACCAAGTGATAAAGAATGGATTTTACTTTGCCACAACTATACATTTTGGGGCTTTTTGAACTCAAAAAACAAAACGTCTGCATCATTGTGATTACAATGGCTACCTGCAGGACTTCAGTTCAGTAAGGAGAAACCCTCAGGTAAAAAGGAAGTAATTCTAGAAGCAATGGTAATTTACATCTTGTGTATCAGCTCACAGTTTGCATTCACTTTTGAGCTGAAGTGACCACAGGGATCAGTTGGGCTATCAGCTAATCTAGCACTCATTCACCCCATTCACGGACCCCTACCAACAAGATGCTCCTGAACAGGGTTCAGCAAAGCTGATGCCTGAGTGGGACTGTGCCATAATCCTCTCCCTGCAGCCTGGCCCCAGGCACTTTTGCTTACTTGTACTTGTGGAAAGGGAAGGAAGAAGTATAAGGTGTGGGAAAAAGAGGAAAAATAAAGGAATAACTTGTTTCCATATTCAACAACAAAGCAATTGTGCTTCCTCCTACCACCTCAATCTACTCTCCACTTTGCACATGTAGGAAGTGAATTAGATAGAGCCGAATTTGCTGTTTTAAAAATCATCTAGGCACTGCCTTTCAATTTTCAGTGTCTTTTCCTCTTTGATGTGTTCATATAGTTTCCACTTACACTACGCAAGAATCTCAGATATTCACAAAGAAGCAGCTGGGCCAACTTGCCTGTCACTTCACTCTCTTTCACACTGCCCGGACAGCATGAAGCAGATCAACTCAAGTGAGTATCGCCCTCTGGAAGATTTCCCTTGCCTGATGGGAACCCTCTGTTGTCATCAGGCTATTGGCCAAAGCACTGACTTGGGCAGTATTTGCCTCATCCCAGCTGACATCAAATTACTGTAGCAGCTTCTCAGGTCTTCTAGAATAAGTAGGAGTTCAGGATTAAACTCCCATCCTGTTCATAACAGCTGTATCCAGAATCACATTTCTCTTATCCATCCCATCCCTAGGGTGAGTGCTCAGATGGAGCTGGGCTGTGTCACACTGTGATGTGTCCCTCCCAAACGCTGGCCTCAGGCTCACAGTGCTGCCTGGGTGCCTGGGAGCACCTCGCTGAGCAGCCTCATGCCAAAAACATGTGCACATGCTCCCTCTCCCTCTGAGCAGGAAGCCATCAAAAGGCAACCTCTGACTCTCTGGTACCATTCTTGCACCCTCAATTTTTCAGCCAGAACCGTGGTATATAGTGGTCTGTGGACCTTTTTACTCCTCTACAGTCTTTTTATACAGCTCTAAGCAGCCAAAACAGGGGTACAAATCTTGCTCCCTGGTCTTAATCGAATTGCCATACATCAGTTTGTTCAGTATTTGGTGGTGAGAGACTGATCAGGACTCTTAAACTATAATCCCCAATTCCTCCATTCTTTTACTGTAGCAGAGTAACTTTTACTTATATTGTATTCTAACTCTTTTGGATGAAGAATGCACTGCAAAAATTCAGTCTGGCTTTTGTCACCATTTTAAATTGCCTCTCCAGCATTATTTAGTCTCAAGTTTATGCTTATTCAAATTCTAGTTAGTCTGTTTATCAAAATCCTATGCGGAAAATATGCTAATTGGCAGAGAAGCCTTCTTTTTTGTGTGTGTCAACTTGCTTGCGCTGGATTCCTTACAAATGGAGCTATAGTTTACTTTACAGGATACCTACCAGCCCACAACTTCCTCAGGTATCCCATGCAAACTGAGAAACGCGCCCAGCTGACATCCTCCCAGGCTCAAGCTGATTCGTGGGCTGAAACCACAACTGCGGTAAGTGCATTGAAAAGATTACTCATGAGGAAGCTGCTTAGAACAGGGCTGCAAGTGGTCACACTGCTTTCATTTTAAAAAAGCTGACAATAAAAGGTTGACCTATTGATACAACTGTTCCAAAAATTGCCCTTGTCTGTCATTCAGGACCTGTGCTGTTGCCATTGCTGGTAGCCTGGCTGGAGAGGGAAAGAGAAAGGGAGACAGAGGAGAGCAAAAAAAGAACTTGGGAACCATTTCAAGGCCTAAGATGTGGACAGGTTTGCTGAGAGATATCTTGGAACCGTACAAGGTAAACACAGTCTAAATCACCTGCTTTGGGAAGATAAGTACTGTGAGTTCTCTAAGCTAAATGTACACCGATGAAATTTGATTGAAAACTTTGCGACGTGAAGACTGAAAATCACAAGAAGGAGGCAGGCAGCATTTAATCTCCTGTTGGATGACAATTCAAGATAGACTAATAGAGATACCTGCTGCCTGATAAACCAGTCAATACTGTAGATGGTAGATACTTGCAGGAAACAGACACTGAGAAGCGGAAAAAATCCTCGGTATTTTCATATTTTCATCCTGTTCTCAGCTCCCTGCTAAGCAAGACGAGACTTGTATTTTCCTCTGCTAAGTTATCACACTTCAGATGCTGTGAGCACCCAAATTTCTTTTTAAAAGCATGTTGTTTAAGGCAGGAGTAACATGTATACAAAAGGTATGGACAAAATCCAGGAAATAAGTGCCTGGAAACCACAGCACAATAGAAACCAAAGGTGACAGGTCCTGCCACAATTCCTTATTAATTTTTTTTCTTGTCTATTATGGAAGAACTATTTGCCCCCTAACCTATTGCACACCGAATGGTGATGCTCTGTGTGAGCAGCAAGTCTTTCAAACGAGTATACCTGGCTAAGAGAACAAAAAAAAAAAAAAAAAACAAAACAAAGCATGAAGTCTGAAAAAGCATGAGAAAATCATTGACAAGCAGAACGCACTATTTACACTGCTGTTTGAAAGGACTTGGGTAAGTCAGTGTATACATATTCTCACCACAACACTTCAGTTTTTGTGTGCACCTATCCTTCGCGTTATGTTTATTATGAGAGCTAAGACAGCAGGCTTTCTAACAGCTCTCTGCTGCTGCTGTCTTACCATGATTTTCCTATCTTTTAATTAAAAGTATATTTCACAACTAAGCCAAATGTTTTATAATAACAAGAAGGAAACGCAGAGAAACAGCAAGGAAAACTTTTGACCTGCTGTGGACTGAACTCACTACTTTTTGCCATGCAACGAGACTAAATCATCGCATATGTTGCTGATGGACATTCATCATTATTTCTTCCCAAACTGAAGGCATATTTCATTTTCCTGAAGCCTGGATTTTCTCCAAGTTTTGCAGGAAAATGTTGTTGCCATTGGCGCTTGTTGCTGTATGTCACCACCTGCTGGCAAATATCAGTTGAGGGTTTCTGCCTTGAGCATGTAGCTGAAACAGCATAGACAAGGACTTTTATCTTCCTTGAGAGATACAGATAGGTAGCTGCAAACAGAACATATGTTATTTAAACAGATTTTTGGTCTTGAATGCCTACATTCAGACCAAACCTGTTTGTATAACATGCAATCTGGATCCTGCAAACCATTACTCAGGCAACTAGTTCTTAATAAAGGAGAAAAGATGCAATTGCATAGAAATGGCTACCAGTGCGGGAAAAGGTTCAGAGACTCCTCTGGTTCACAGACCTGAGTTTGCTAGAAAAAGAAGCAAAAGTATAAAAATACATGGTATAGGCTGCTGCAATATTTAATTAAAAATAACGTAGAGTGAAAACTCAGAATAAGCTCCTAGAAACAGTCTGAGATTTAAATTTCCTGATCAATGCTATTTATTTCATAGGTTTAATGATGAGGGTTTGGTTTTTTCTCTTCATTTTTTTTCCCCAGATATTTTTAGAAATCAGCATTTTGAATATGAAAGCATATTTTGAAGCACCTAGTATTTATTCTATCCACTGTAATAGGTAAACGTGCATTGCAGTGTGGGCACTAATGCTGATAATTCATATCATTTATCTGATAGATCAGGAGCCATTACGGCCTGTTGTGTAAATTCATATTTTGGCACTCTTTAAAAAGTGGATTATTATTGACCCAATAGACCGTAACAGCTCCAAAGAAGCCATTACTGTCTATTGTGTAAATCCTTCATGGCGCATGTTTTATTGACCCTTTGGAGCCATCATGGTCTGTCTTGTCAATCCGGATGCCATGCACACGTATTAAGGCTGCCTGCGTAATATCCGCACGGAGCAGTAGTCACATTATTGATGCATGCCCTGATGAAATTACATTTTGAGCCAGCTGGTTTTTCCTCAGGTTCCAAAACACCCATTGTTCTGGTTCGCATCCTGAACTAGAGATAAGAGCTACAGAAATCACCTGAAGATAACGAAGACATTACTCTTTTTTTTTTTTAAAAAAAAAAAAAGTGAAAACCAGACTTTCTGTCACCAGGAAGGGCACAGAAAAGGCTGTGGGTGGTCAGACCACCACAGCTCTTCTCCGTGACACCCTCTCCTCTCCCATCTGCACACATATAGGATAGCACTGTATAAAGCAAATGTCTTCTCCCTTCATGGTCCACAAAAGCCACCTTACCAGGCAGCAGGTTGGCTGATTCACCTGCACGCAGGGAAGGCTGATCAGGGTTTGCCCTCTGCAATAAGATGACCAGCCTGCACAAGAAGCAAACAGGCTTGCACACCATGCTAGGCAAAAGGACTCATGTGCATCATGTACACTGACGTACCTGGACTTGAGGGCTTGAATGAGAAACAGAAGGGAAAAAAATGAGGCCCCAGTGAAAAGCCTGCCCCGAGGGAGTGTCTATTGCTGCTTCTAGGCTGGAAATGTTCACCTGGCCAACCCTGCAAAGCAAACTCCTGAAAATCTTTCCTGTCTGGCTAACTACCCCATAGGGGAGCAGAGAAGTCCATTCTGAGCATCGCTCTGTCCAGCACACATCCATCAAGGCAAACACAGCTCATTGTCAGGAGCCCGTTACCTGCAGACTGTCTCACTCCTCTTCTTCAATGAATCCCCAAACAAAAAACCACACCAAAACCACATAACCTGAACCACCCCCAAAGTGAAGTCTTCCTGAGGCCAAATCGAATTCAGCTGAACAGCCAGTGGGGCTAAGTTCAACCCTGCAGCTGCCTAAACGCTTGAATTATTCCTATGCCTGGCATAATAAAGATCTAGTGTTGGCAGTGGTTGCTTGTCTTATACATTCATAAATATTTATCCAAATATTAATGAGCAGAAAAAACAATTTATTTCTTTTTTTCCTAATTGTAACATCAATTCTAATATGTTTTGTTACTTAGTCACCTCACAAGTAAATTGATTTTCGTATTCACCAATAGGTATTTAAATATTTTACAAGTACATGCCAGGATCCTGAAATAAGAACCATGTTTGGAACTCAGAGCAGGGCTGGTACTTTTAGATTTATTCAGGTTTTTTCGCTAACACAGTAGGAGTTATGTAATAAAAATTCAGCATAAAGGATGGGTAGTGGTTTCATGCAATGTACATCTCTGAAGGCTTCTTCAGGCAGTACACAAACACAAGGTACACATGCAAAATGCACAGCATGCTGCAGAAGAGCATTTGCTCCTATTGTTCCTCTACACACAATTTTTCTCTTTTCATATGCACTCCCCCCCCTCCTGTGCATAACATTGGCATAATTTATGATTTCCAGTTGCAAGTGTGGGTATCTAATTTCCAAGACAGCATTCGAGAACTCTTCTTGAAATTTAGTTTCCAATTCAGCTGTGTGCTTTAGCTTAATGCACACAGAGAGTCCCAGCAAAGTCAGCTACCTGCTTAGCCACCTTGCTAAATTGAGACCTCGCTTTTGATAGATCTCAACAACTTTTCATCACCCACCTCGATAATGAAAGATGCAGGTAATCTGACCTTGCATAGTAACCGAAAACCTTTTTACCAATATTACTTGTGACAGCTGTATATTTCCTCAGAGGGGAAGATAAAGCCTTTGGTCTCTGCAATTCACTAAAAGAACACTTTATTGGTCCGACATTTGCTTGTGTGTGGCTGGAAATTTTATCAGGTGTTCACCAAAACCCTGCTGAGCCAGAGGACCACAGCAAATAACCTCTGGTGCTGATAAGAATCAGGCATGACACCCTCTTCTTCCTGCGTAGGTACCATAAGGTCACTAGGTGGTATGTACAGGAGACAGAGCTTCTATGACATTAGTGGAATTACATCAGTGATCCAGGAGGGTCATCTATTTTGGGCAGTACAGAAATGACTCTCAGTGCCTTCCTAAATGAGGAAAGTGGGAGGTTTTGCATGTCTTTTACATGGACATATTTTTTCATTTGCCTTTTATCCTGGTAGTGATTTATTTGCCCTTATTCTGACAAAGAGAATAAAAAGGTCTCCTGATTTAGTAAAAGTATGCAAAATCCTTTTGCCTTTTCCCTAATAAGATTAAGAAGAATTTAGGTAGAACTGATGTCAATGAAGTTTGTGCACAGGATACAATGTTTACCAAATAAACACATTTATTTTATAAATGGTAGCTTTACTCCTTTTCTAATTCACTTATTTTTAGAGCTAGGAATTGATTTGTTCAGAGGCAAGAATAGCAGCTTCACCACCAGCTTCAGGGTAGTTATACCCAATATACACTGGTATAAGCATAGGCAAAATTTCAACCCAATATCCTGGCTTAAGTGTCGTTTTCCTTCTCCTCCTGGGTTTCTGAGAAAAGGGACAATTCATCATGTTGCCAAATGAACCCCCTACAAGGGGAGGGCAAGGGGGTCTTGCAGAGTTCAAAGTCTGTGACAGCCAGGTCTCAGTTTAAGTCAGGAATAAGGACTGCACCTTCTGGGCATACTACGTACATCTTACGGGTCTGCATGTTATCTACAGGAAGGGAGACTACACCAGGCAGCTTCATCTCAACCCTGTAAAAAATTGCAGTCATATACATCCCCACTCCTACAGTTCAGATCATGAAATTCCCCAAAAATCCTGCACTAACCTTTGTGACAGTTTTTCAGGGTTATAGTAGAAACTCCCAGGGTCTGATACCCTTCTGGTTCAGCACATAGCCTTATATATAGTCTCCATTTAGTGTGTACCCAGGGCTAAGCTGAAGCAGTTGTTCTACCACCTGATGACCCCTCCCCAGCTGAGAAGGAGAATCAGGGGAAAAGGGGAGAAGCCCCACAGGATGAAGTAGAAACAGATTTAATGAAATAACAAAACTAATACAACCACCAACATAAAGTACACAAAGTTATACTCAGCCTTATCCTTAGGATCAATAGGAGCCAAGGGCCAAGAGATAAGAGCCCCAGGGAAGAGAAGAGAGGAAAAAAACCAAACAAAAAAACCAACCAACCAACCAAAAAACCCTCCCACTCCCTACCCTCAGTAAACTCCCTCCTTTTATAATGAGCATGATTAAGTGATTAAGTGGCATGGGATACACCTGTGAGTCAGCTTGGGGCAGCTGCCCTGACTGAAACTCCCAGCTGACTCGGGGCTACTCATGGCCTGCCCCCCATGGCTGGCCCGTGGGTCTGTTCCTGGGAAACCAGGACATATATGCAAACAACAAATGCTCACAGTCTGGATTTTTGTATTGGTATTGTAGTGTTACACTTCTGTTCACAAAACCATGGAGAAGCAAACCTTTGCCTGGCTCTCTCAGGGCCTACAGCTGAAGGGATGACAGAGCCACTGAGAAAAATACAACCAAAAATTTCCAGCATCAGGATCACCTCACTCATAAACTCCTGACAGACTGAACACATGGCAGCAGAAATTACTGGAAGGATGATGATTTACCTTCAGACTTCCCAACTGCAGCCGACTCTGAATCCTGCCACAAAAGGCAAACAAAAAACAAGAAAATATCTGATGACACTGTGTTTTTCTATGACAACCAACATCATTTATGACCCATTATGTAATGACACGAGCATTATACATTGAAAAGCTGTCTTGAAAGACATTGTAAATAAACATTTCTGGTTTGCAAACAGGAAGCCAGAAATATTACTGTGGAAGCTGAGAGGATGGGGTTAGATTCTTGAAACATGAGTGATTTGTTTTTTCTTTCCATCTCTCCCAAACTCATGGTGCAGTCATATTGTTATTAGCTAATGCATGTCATTTTTTCTCCACCTTTATAGCTAAAATATAACTTAAAAAAAAAAAAAAAGAAGAGTGATAGAAAGACAGAGCAGATAGATATAAGATGAGAAGGAAAAGTGGCAAAAAGATAAAATAGGTAGTATTAAGTATTTGAGGCTACAGGGATTCAAACCAAGAGCTGCAAGAATCTAACCTCCAATAGTGGCCCAATGTCGAGACTTTGGCAGAAGACACAGAACTACCAATAATAAATTTTCCCATGGGGAAGCATCTTCAAATTCCATATACTGCATATACAGTTCTGTTCTGTGCCGTCCACGGGGAGGTTTTTCAGATACATGTAGTCATCCTGGCAATGACAAGTGTACAAAGAGAGGTAATAATTTTTATTAGCTGGAGTATTTCTGGAAAAAAAAACAGGTCTGAGGGCTCAAAATTCTTCTTCAGGGCTGAGATGACCAACAAACTTCAAGCTAGGCTTTGTTGCTTCTTTTTCAGGTGTGAGAAAGTGCCTGCATATTCAAAATCCTGTCTGGTTTTTGAGCTATGTTTCTCAGTCCAGTACCTATCTCTTCAAACCCTGCTCAGCTCCTACCCTTAAGCCATTACAACTACTACAGTGCTACTACCTACCTGCCCTTGGACTGAGTGAAACAAACTCCTGACAGCATTGGGCTTTAACTAGCCAAACTGCTTTCTTTTCCCACTGCAGCCCAGCCCGCACAAGGGGTCATGCTGCCAGCTCTGGCTGTGTCCAGCCAAGCAGGGGCTGCTGGCGACACAGGAGTCGGTGCAGGGCTCCCCACCAGCTTTTGCCAGAGCAGGATCAGACCCCTTCTCGTTTTGACGTATTTCAAAACATCCCCTTTTTTCTATGCTAACTGCTCATAACAGATGTCTGGTCCAGGCATCAAATAAACACTGGCTTTTATATCCCAGCACTAGTGTTACTGTGAAGGAAGTGTTCAGTCAAACAATACCTCCGAACAAAATCTTTTCTCCTACTGATGTCGTGTGACAATTTTTTTTTTTTTTTTTTTGCTTTAACCTGAATTTCTAACCCATTTTAAACCTGCCATTTTTTCACATATTAATGGGAAGATTATTTTTTTTTCTCCTTTCTCTGCCTTTTCCCCCCCCTTCAGTAGATGAACTTTAAATGCAATAGTGTGCTCATCCTGAGTGACCCTGCCTGCTGGGAGTAATTGTCTAGAGGAGAATAGAAGAATCTAAGAGCTTTTGTGCAAGGGAATAGAGAAGACAGACTTTATTATGATTCTGAATCGTAAGCGCGCTCTCTTTTTTTTTTTTCTTTCTCTCTCTCCCTTTTTTTTTAGGTTCTAACAGCTGTTTCCCATCACAACCGGTGTTTGAAAGACACAGCAAAATTGAGTGTATCAGTATCACAATTAGTTTCACAGGCGGCTAATAACTTACTTGCCAGCCATGCCTGATTTAATCAGGACAGTCCTGATTTATGGTTGTTTGTCCCAGTGTCCGATTTTCTCTGCCAGCTCCATCACAAGGAGATGCATGCAGCTTGCTTCTGCGCTTCGTCAGGGCCACCGGTTCACTATGGTGGGCTCGCTGCACTGGAGGGGAAAAAGGAGGAGGCAGCTTAAATGAGAAGTCTGGAGTCTTCTAACACAACTCAGGAAACACATTCTTCTCACTGTGATAAACAGACTGGCTCACACTGGTGCAGGCGTGCCAGGCTGACTTGTGGGGGCTTGTACATTTATCAAAGGTATCTCACAGTGGCCTGCTACCCCCCTCCCTTCCCTTGTGACCTGGAGGAACCTCCTGGGTTAGGGTCAAGAGGTGATTTTAGCAGCACATTATCTCAAGCCTGCAAGGCCCCGAGCTGTTGTGAGTGAGTCTTCTGTCAATGGTGCCAAATTACGCGTGGCTCATTTTTGCAAAGTGATCTACTGCTGCTGCTCACTGGGGACAGAGCTGAGACCATCCAACTCATTTTTCTTTGGACTGCAATCTGGTCTGGAGGAAGTCCCAGCAGCGAGAGCCCGGCTCATGCCTTTCTCACTCAGCAACTCTACTCCTTGGAGTTGAAAAATATGTCTATGAGAAGCTATTTAATGGATCGGTTGTAGCACTTAAAAGATGAGATCTGAGATAGGCTGCACCATGGATGCAAAAGGGCAGGAAAAAGAAAAGGAGAAAACAGGTTTGTAGGAGACTTCTGGCTCGGCTGGCTATACCACTGTTCCTCACACTTAAAGGAAATAGGTAAATCCTTTCCTTGAAGAACGCAAAAAAAGCAAGCAAAGCTGTGTTATAAAAAGGAATCTTAATTAACACCTGCACAGCCCTTCAGGGTGGGTTTTCCACAGCCACCTGAGGATCACTCCAGTGCTCTCCTTCACACCTCGCTGCCACAATGGTTACTAGACCAGGGCAGTGACTAAGCCACCACTGAGCTGAGCCCCATGCCTGTTGCTGTCTCACTTTCACCTTGCGCTCCCCAAGGCAAGGCAAAGGAAAAGGTCTGTATTCACCATTTCTTTCTCAGCTTTTGGTTCGGTTTGGTTTTGACAGTATTTCTGAAGTGGAAAGGAGGTTGAGGTCCAAATCCATGGCTTCTAGATGCCACTACAGAAACAATAACCCTCAGGGATGCCTAATTAGTAGAGCTGCAGCACGTTCATGTCAGAGGGAGACTGTGCATCGTGATTAAGAGTGTTTTCAACCTGCGAACAGAAGTTTTCTACTTGAGTTTGAAAGGTTGTCATGGAAAATCCCTTGGGTCACCTGTTTTTAAAGACGTGCGTTACACTCCTATAGTTAGCTCTGAGACTTGAAAGACAATGTGGGTCTTGTCATCACCTTCATAAGTCAGTGATCTAGAAATCTTAGGCCCTCAGCTTGAAAGGGGAGACGCAAGCGGGCACTTTGCAACTTGCTTATATACCCTGGGGGATCACGCTGCAAGGGTGTTGCTTAGGGCTGTCACACAGTCCTGGTCCTTGCCCTGATGAGCTTACAGTTTGGGTAGAAAGGCAACAGACTCACTGGGAGGCTTGAAAGAAGGAGGGTTGGGTTTTTTTCATATTTTCCTCTTTTCTTACCTTATATATAGCTTTGGTAATGTGTGACAAAGAACACACAGTTATTCAAAGCATGACAGCTAGCCAAGCTACAAGAGATACTGACTAGTTCCCTGGATAACAAAACACAGGCAGAGGCCACAGCCCATGTTTTTCCCCAGCTGGATGAGTTGAATCTACATTCGCAAGCTCCGATCTCCCTAAGGAGCAACAATGGGAGCACCTCAGTTGCTGATTTCGCTTAATTTTAAATAGATTCGAAATGCAAGTTTGTGTCCAGGTTTTCTAGCTGAATAAAAGACCTCTTGCACAATACCTTTTAGAGGAGATATTCACACTGCTTCAACTGGAGCATTTTTCTCCACCTCTGAGGTTTCCTGCTAGCTGTTTCTAGCTGTCTCTCCCTTCTGGAGACGTACAGACTCACCCTACAGCAGGTCTCTATATGGGCTCTAATGGGGGACTTAAGCTTTTCCCAGAGGCCTTTGGAGGGGCCCCAGTCTCATCTTTGTTCCAAGCTAAAGGGGACTGAGGGGACTGAGGCAGTCTGGAATCCTTAACTGAGCCACAAGCCTCATTTTTAAGTTTTATAGTGCTCAGATTAGGTCCTAAAGCAGAACTTGGGTCTAACATGTCCATACAGGCAGAAATCCAAGCACATGGATTTGAGTGCTAATATCTCCATCTTATTTCAGAAGGACACATCATCATTTTCTCATCAAAGACGGCAGAAAGCAGGACTGGAGCTGCAGTGACTCCGGTAAGAAATCTCCACTTGGGATTCCTTCTGGCAGTTCTCTTTTCTTCCTCTGTTTACACAAAAGACAGAACACGCTCAATGGTATCAGCACAACCCAACCATGATACTCATTGAGCAGTTAACACACACGCACATACAAAGAGAAAAAGAAAAAGTGACAGTCTATCCATCTCACTTGGCATGTTTATATGTCCTTGTTAGCCATAAAAAAGAAGCCTGTTTACAAAGCGGAGTGTCGGTAACATTGTGTAGAGGAACACTTATCTGAGAAACTTTGATCTCCTTCTGAAGCACCATTACTCTGAGACAGAAGGGCTAATGGCTCTTTGGGTGGGAGAGAAAGTTTTTCAACAGGACAAGAAGGAAGTTTATTGTGCTATCTAGTGGACACATTTAGAAAATCCTGCTCCTTGGAAATAAGTCGTGGCTGTGTCTCCAGCAGCCTTATCCCACATCGCACAGGCTGCTGAATGGGGGGGGGAAAACAAGACTTCGAGGACTCCTGTAATGGGACGGTGGGGAAGTTGTTACTCCAAGGCAGGCCTGCTATCTCACTCATTGACCTAATGGACATATTAATGGGGCTGAGAGCTAAACCAGACACATAGCCTGCCTATTGGAGCTAACATTTTCCATTTACAGACTCCAGTCCGAATTTTACAATACTGATACACGTATCTAGGTCCTACTTGAGTGAGTAATCATGTTGGCTTTGAGATCACGAGCAGAACATTGGCCTCAACAACAGGAGTAAAAACTAATGCCATGAGAGTGATGGGATCAGATCCTAAAGCAACTAGTGATGAGTTATCATTAAAAATAAAAATATTAATGCTTTTTTTGAAGAGGACTGTGAATTTCTGAGATCCAAAAAGTGGGCTTAAGAACATACATAAGACTCAGGTAGTTTCAGTTTCAGATACATCAAAAATTCCACAAGAACAACATAATTTACTGCCTTTGCAAAAACAGTGCAAAATTTTGCCCAGTCCTTTTTTCTTCCTAATTTTGAGTTTGCCAGATCTCACTAAGACACTGAGGTTCACTTGATACTTCACTGCAGTCAAAGATTTGAGTATCTCCAATCCTTCCTGCAAACATATTTCTCCAAAATGTTTGTTAAAACGCACTGTCAAATTGGAACTTAATAGCACAGACCTTCATCACAAACATAAACAAGCACCTCCGGAGGCTCACACATCACTGCTCTTCGCTTGCATCTGTCCTGCCACGCTTCGTTTTATCTCTCCGTGCTGCTGCTTGCACTTTTCAACTTCTTATATCTGTCGCTGAGCCCTTCATTCAAAGGCTACTGAAATCCTTGGGAGCCCATCCAATACCTGCCGCTGGCTCCGGGCCCCACCACAGCAGTTCTGCCCTGCGAGCCCCGATTGCTTCCTTCTCCGTGCTGAGCAACCCCATTAACTAATCTCATTAAAAACATTCCTTCACTAGCCAGCCTTTGAATAGTCACGTCTATTGTATAAACGTATATTTCTCTTATAAACATTCCTGGGGAGACAATATAGAGATAGGATGGAGCTGTCTTTTGCAAGTTGCTTGGACTGTTGAAGTAATTAGCTTGAAAGACAGACTTTAAAAAGATGAGGGGTTTGTGTCCGCGAAAGAAAAGCAGTGCCTTCAAAAGAGTGTGATTTATACGAAGGGGAGAAAAAATACAAGGAAGCAGAATAGTTAGGCTCATTGAGTTTCCATCCCATAGTTTCCTTATTTTGCTAGGCTGTGAAAGACGCAGCCAGGATCTATAGAGAGTGCACGTTTGAACCCAGATTTACTAATGACTGACACGGCAGTCACAAAAGTTCCATTTATGTTTCTCTTCTTCCAAAAAAGCAAGGCGTTTGTAAGCCACCGTATTTTTTGGTGAGAGACAAATAAGGCAACTGTTATTGCAGGGCGTTTAAAATAGATAATACCCCATCTGGAAACCAAGATAAAGTACCCTTCCATCCCGCATAGCCTTGAAACATTTACAGAAAGCCTTTTAATGGAGATTCAGTGCATGTATAATAACGATACAGAATTTGATACCCTCTAGGAAAAAACTGCCTGGTGCTCCGTTAACAGCCACGATTACTGCACAACTTGTGATACCTGAAGTTAATAAACCGGAATTAAGGTTATGAATAAACTTTATTAACCAGCAGCAGCAGTGTCTTCTCCCCTTGTGACTGTCCCACGAGCACCAAAGCCCTTGCGTTTATCCCTTGGTTTACCTTTCCTGGGGCACGCAGCCAGGCCCCGAAAGCTCCAGCAGTGGCTGAGAGATACCAGGGCTGAGCCCAAAAAATGTAAAATAAAAAAGAATAAAATAGAATAAAATAAAATAGGATAAAACAAAATAGAATAAAATAAAATAGAATAAAATAAAATAGAATTAAAAAATAAAAAATAAAATAAAATAAAATAAAACCACACAAAATAAAGCAGCAGCAGAGACCCCGGGGTGCGGGAGCGGCGCGCAGCCGAGCGGCGCGGGCGACACCGTGTGGCCGCCGGTGGGAGCACACCCTCAGCCGCTCTGCTCCGCCCCGTTCGCACCGCGGGGCTGCCCGTGGTGGCCCGGGGGGGCCCTTCTGCTGCCTCTCGGCCGCCCCCTCTCGGCTCAGCCTTTTATGCGCCCTCCAAGTGCCCGGGTCGGAGGCCGCTTCAGCCAGAGGGCCCTATGGGTTAAATGAGTGCAGGAGAACCACCACGCTGTAAAACCGCTGTCGGGGCGAGCCGAGGGAGACGCGTGCCTTCACGCTCCGCTCTCGGCAGCTGCGGGCAGGGGAGGCGGGAGGGCGATTTGCAGAAGCGCAGCTTCCCCCCATGTCAGCCAGCCAGCAAGGCAGGGAGAGGGGAAGAGTTCACCATCCTCACCCCGTAGTTCCACATAGAAGCCTATTTTTGAACCAAACTGTTTCAGAGAGTGGGAGGAGAATGATGCAGCTCTGTGCCTGGGCAGTTTCTGGGTCAGATGTCCTTGTGGGGAGATGGTTTCAGTTAGACAGAGTAGGTGATGATGAGATACCCTTT
Organism: Podargus strigoides; assembly: GCA_028020825.1. Classification (NCBI taxonomy): domain Eukaryota; kingdom Metazoa; phylum Chordata; class Aves; order Caprimulgiformes; family Podargidae; genus Podargus; species Podargus strigoides. The sequence goes on from CM051620.1 coordinate 61,331,039, forward strand.
GCTGGGCCAAAAGAATTACAATGCATGTGGTTTGGGCCTCTACAAGTCTGTCCTCAATTATTTCTTGTTTGTTTTGGTGCTTCCCCAAGTCTTTCAGATAGAGAGTCTTCACTCATGTTTTGTTCTTTCAGGAACAGGCACGAGAATCCAAAATCCAGGCCTTGTCTGACAGTACATCCCTGCGCCAAAAAGGCCAAAGCAGCTGTAATTGCTGTCAGAAATGAGCTTTCAACAGGCCCCTGCAAGCAGAGACAGCAAAGAACAAAAACAATCCTTCCCTTCTTTGCCCCCCAGAATGCCCCTAAGCTTTGATATGCCAGTGGTGGAAAGGGTATGCTGTGGAGTCACAACCTCTGCTAATGGACCTCCTGTTTATGAAGCTGTTCAGAACTGCCACCTGCTCTCCCCAGAGATGTTAAATAAGCTAAAACAAAACAATAAAAAGCTTTGTAACATAGTTGCCCTCACAGGTAGGAATTGGAGACAGATGCTTTGTGCTCTTCAGGACAGGTTAGATTCGAAGCATACAAACATTGTGTACATGCTCACAAGTCTCCCGTTAGCCTTTGCCCCTGCTAAACACCATAGGAACATTTCAGGTTCCGGAACATAGATTTCTAGTGCTCTTTCAGGTGCTGTGGGCTTTCCAAATATCTGCATCACCTGAAGGAGATAACATACAAGCTGCAGAAGGTCTATGTCTTTCCAGAGAAGTGGTTGATTGCCCAGTGAGATAGTCAAGACCATCTAAAATGGCACTAGAAACACATTTAGGCAACTTTATCCCACCCACATATCCAACTTTTTTTGCCTCATACCTCTGTTAGGTACAGATGCTCAAGAAGTCTGAGGCTTTTTAAACATCCTCAGTACACAGCTGAAAAGAACATAGGCGGAAGATCACCAAGAGTCAGGTAGTATTTGAATTAGGACAAGTGTGGGCTAGAAAGTTACAGTGGTGGTTGCTGCACCTCTGTGCTCATGCACCAAGATTTTGGCACAAATTCTGCCTGCTATGGGAAAGTCTTCACCCCAGTTTTATAACCTGTTGCCAATGACCTTATTAGTTTGATGGAAGAAGCGCACCCAGTTCCTGGCCACCCAAACCTCATCTCAAGTGTCAGACAACAGAAGATTGTCCATGCCCTGCTATAACCAGGTCAAACAAGGCACCCAATGTCCATCCAAACACTCTTATTATCTCTCTATAATTAGATTAATTTTAAGGACAGAAAGGAAGTCACTGTCACTCCAGCAAAATGTATGTTGAGATGACTGATCACAAAATTGGAAAGAAGGTCACAAAATAGAAAAATAATGAAGAGTATTTATAGGTATGGCCTTTCAGAATGAAGCTCTTCTCTTAAGATACAATGCCTAGATGTATAATGGAAGAGTCATCTCATCTTCCGATTAGAGAAACTATTAAAGTATCTTGTTAAGAAACATGGCCTTCTTCCTGGCTCAATCTAAGAAAATATCTTGAATGAGAACTTAAATCAACAGATATACAGAAAAGAAACCATTCTTAAGCCTACTAGGATCCACAGAACCTTTCTTCTCCTCCCTTGGGTTCTGTTTAAAGTGAGAAATGTCTGGTGCTGGGCATAATGCCACTACAGCTTTATTTCTGTCACCTGGACGAAAGAGGTTTCTTTCTTATCATGGTAGTTCAGCTTCACCTGAAATCAGGTTCCATACTCCTGCAACATAAACGGAGCAAGAAGATTCTCAAACCTCCCTCACAGATGTGATTTAGGTAACACTTTCTGCTAGTTGCAAGACTTCATAATCATGCATCTTAAAAATTATTATATCAAACGTATACATATATAATCTAACATAAAATAACACCCTAGTTAGCAGGTTGTCTCCAGCATAACAAAGAAGCCAAGCATGACAGAAAGATATTCTGAATGCCCAAGGTAGGCATAGATGCATTTGTGTTAAACACAAGTTATTTTGGGGGACTCTTAAAATACCTTTGCTGTACATTTGTTAATGCACATTTATTATTAAAACTGGTACCTACTGTCCTCTGCTACAGCTCTAACTCTGCACTCTGGAAGCAGCCACTGGAGATGTATGATATATTTTGTCTACGGCTATGCATTGCATGGCACTTTTTGCCTTGCATTGTGTCCCCTGAACATAATATAACACGATGCAATATATTAGTCTTTCTTATAATGTTGTATTATAACAACTTATATTATAGTTAAACTGCCTTCCCTGACTGGTGACTGCTCTATTGACTGGCACAACAGCAAATTCCTCCAGTTTATGCCATGATATGAAAGGAGAAGCAAGTGTCAGCACCTAAAAGTACCACAGAGCCATAGATTTTGCACCAGGGTGTGTGGATCCATGAGGAGCACAGCAGCCTATTCTGTGTGGTGTTTTGCAGCACTCCAGTAACTCAGGTGTTGGGATTCTTGCAGGAAGACTTCACTTCTGCTGGCCAAGCACCTAGAGGTGGTGGCCTGTGAAAGCAGCGGTACCCCTGCCATGGGACCTCTTCCCTCCCTTTCTTGAGCCTGCTGATGCTGACCCCATGGTAGACTGGTCTACTTTGATGTGCTCTTAGGTAGAGAGAGGAGCGTTGCCAACTGGAAGAAAAGAACATTGTCCATTCCACTTTTTCCTCTTCGACAAAGCAGAAAGGTCATAGAGATATGATTGCCCCACCTCTTTGAAAAGAGATTGGTGAAGGCTGTTGAAAAAGACTAGTACTACAAATATCAATGTAGTATCAGCACTCAATAGCTTTGATACTGCAGACCGAATCATGATGTTACTATGATATCAGTACCTCACCTCCTCCATATTATTCTCCATTTCAATGCCTAGTGTGGGGAGAAGGGCCACTGAATGCTCTCCTGTATGCAGCATTTAGAAAAGTGTTTTTTTCAGCTCACCTGGAAGGTCTCAGGGGAATTGGTTGAGATCCTGGAAGCCATTGCCTTCAGAGCACGAGAGCAATGCTTTCATTTCAATAACTGGTCTTCTCACTCATAGCCTGCCTGAATTTATGTTCAGGGCTTGAAACTATGTCATTGAGCATGGAATCTTTCAGGCAGCCTGAATGATAAAATCAGCTCCCTATTGATAGATTTGTGGTGAAGGAACTCCTTGATACTTGCTTTTACCTCTATCTGTGTCTCAGAGCAGACAGTTGATAGTGTCCGAAGTTATCACAATGCAGCTACAACACTGAATGGCTTACACTGGTCTTTCGATCCCATTGCTAAGAAACATCTAGATACCCATCAAAGGAGAGGGCTGCCTATCTAAAGCATTGGAAGAGAGTTTTGGGAGGCTAGTAAAGTCAGAGTTAGTAAACCAAAGTGGAGAAAATGTTACAGAGCAAGGACCCTGGCAATTCTGGATTAGTCTCCCATTCCTATGGAAGGAACCTCAACTGTGTCACCTCCACTGTCAAACTGGAATGTACACCATGGACAACTTAATGTAAGGAAGTCCCGCAGCTAAAGAAGTCTCTCAGCTACTGAGAGCTGCATCAGTGAAAGCCAGCATACTGACTCTAACTGAACATTTATGGGATGCCATTTCAGACTACTGACTGTAACTGAAGCTTTATGGGATGCCAGTTCAGACCACAGGACTACCAACACACAGCTTAACACCACTTGTACCCTGTACCATCTTGAGCTTCCTTTGCAAATTCAAATACCAGGTATTCCAAAAGTGTCATCATGCCATCTCAGGAAGGAAAAATTACACACTGTCTTGCCAGGTACAAATGAAACCAGTGTTCTTGACCACAGCCAGTACCTTGTGAGTAGGTATAGCCCACAGTTTAGCAGGATAAAGGCAATCCTAGTTTTATGGTTGAGAAGAGTTTTACTAGTTCTTCTGAATCATCTGAGTTTTTGGTTTCATGTAATTAAACATGCCAACAGAAAAAAAAAAATAATAATCCTTTGTCAGACTGACAGTTAAGCCTGACTTAAAACCATAACCTCAAGTGTGTTCAAAGCTGAAAATCCAATCTGGCTGACATTTTGTCTTTTAACACATGCCATCATAACCCCAAATTAAAGGCAGCACTTACATTGCATCAAGCTAAATCACACACACTTTGGGAACTCTGGCATGTAAAGGAAGCACAGGGCAACATAAAAATGGTGTCAGACCAGATTTTGAGCCTTCTTTTCTTGGTGTTTTGAATTTTACTCAGACCTTCAAGGTTATATACATTTCATGGTTTAATTTCTTTTATTCCCTAAGGCACTGGTACGTATTTACCCACTAACTATAATAATTCCTTTGAAACAAAATAATTTGTAAATAGGCATATTATGATTCATCATGATCTAATCAGTAGGCACGTATTTAGGAAAGCTAAAATCCTTTCAAGACTTTTACCTTGAGACAGGCTAAGAATGCGCAATGCATAAACACATATTCGTAACAGTTCACATTTTGGTAAAGTGATCCATTCTCCAATGCCAGCAAATACGTATAATAAAGTTAATTGAACATTAGCCACTTTTCAAACCTTAATTGCACCACTTGCTTTAAAAAGAAGAGTTTACATAAACGTTTTTGTAAATCAAAGGCATGTTCAAACTGCAGACACAGAGTAATGGGAAAATTCAGGTTTGGCTGGATTGTCACTTAGGCATGATTTTGAATTTACAGATTTAAGTCAGAAACTAAATGCAACTTAAATAAAGGGTGTTTTCTCCTTGTTGATGGCTAGACCAGGAGTTTGTTACCTCAAAATCAGAAGACTGCCTTACCACCCTATTGTGCATCAAAAATCACTTTTTAGTAGTTTGATTGGTTTTCCTGCATGTTGGGTAAACTCTCAAGCAGCTCCCACCCCTGTTTAGTGGAGCTTTATCAGCATAAAAACGTCATGACACAAGTCAACACACCACACCATTTCTGCTCAGAACAGGCTTTCTATAGCCTGAATGTACATTGTTCCTGCTAAGAGATTAATGATGAGAAATAAGTAACTATGGTAGGGTAAGTAGGTGACAAGAGTTGGTAAATTTGGTAAAGTTGGCAATTTGATATGAAGTATGGCTATATTTACTTCTTTCATGTCACAGAATACAGACTTCATACTTCAGTGGATGAACTTGAGCTGTGACTAGTGTGAGGCAGAGAAGCTTTGTGACTGCAGTGAGAAGGCTTCTTACTGCTTACTAAAAAAATTAAAGTATGTTCTCCCAACATTCCCTAGTGAAAGTCTCTTCCACCAATATCTTATAATTAAACAATACTTGCACTGTGTCAGTATCTTTTTCTTAAACCTCCTCTTGCGAAGGTCTGCTAGGATGTCTGGCAGTCATGTTATTTTTTGAATGTAAAATTCTAATTGTAATGACTGCAACCTAAAGCTTGAAAGTGTGCCAGTAGATAAGCAAAATAAACTTAAATCTTTGCAATTTTTAAACCATTTCTGTAATCTTTTGCATGTCTTCCTCCTTATCACCTTATGGTAAATCAATCTTTTTTCAAACTGTTATTCTCAAACACACACCTACAGCACACATTTTTTTATTCTTCTTTAGAAGGACAAGACTTTGATACTCAAAAAAAAAAAAAAAGAGGTAGGCTAGAAAGCAGGCATTTCTGATGAACCTAGCCAGGTACTTGGTGAATATTTCCCTTATGTAATAAAGGTTAAACTACAGGCATCAGTAAAGGTGATTCTTTAAAATTAGCCAAAAAACAACCTACTTACACTAAATGAAAAATCAAACTGCTAAGTGATATATTTTGCCTATTTAATCCATGCTTCATAATACAGAAGAAAAACCTAAAGCAAGATTCCTTTTTGAAAGTATCCCAGCAGTCACACCATTCCATACTTCCTCATGCACTGAGCTGCTCCTGGTTGCTTCATCCCTGACATGCCATGCTGAGGAAGAAAGCAGCTTTGAGAGGGAGTTGATAGATCTAGGTGGCATGCAAACTTCCATGGTACTCTTTGGGGCTATACTAACACCCAAGTGTTGGCAGGTAGGAGGGCTGGGAAGAAAACAGGGGGGGAAAGGCAGAGAGCAGCAAGCCACTGGAGCAGGGGGAAAAATTTGGGGAAAGTACTGCTCCATGACCCTCAACCGTGGCTCCACTCTGGTTACTTAGATCTCAGATGTACACATGGTTATGGGTGCCTCACCTCAAGGTGGCCATACACCAGCTATTTCCTAGTATCCTAAATAAACCACATCAGGTAAAGGGCCTTTCTGTAGTGGTATCAGGTTGTCAAACTGAAGCAAAGAACCTTACTCCTTGACATCAGCGAGTTTTTATTGGTATTTTCAGTAGGCAGGAATAAGGGCCTCCTTAAACTCTAGTCAAAGTCCATTGAAGCTTAGATGGAATTTTGGTAAACCCTTCAGAGACAAAATTAAATACAGATAAATAGACAGACAGATATAGACAAAACAGCAAAATTTTGGCTGGGATTTGAACTTTTGTTACAGATAGGTACTTTCAGGTTAACCACATAAGCAAATGTCCTCCCCCCTCCTTCTGTGCAGTCCTGTGGGATATAGCATAGCCTAACCTTACTCCAATTTCACTGTTTTCAACTGCTGAGGGACAGTGAACAGATCAGGAAGCCTGTTATTCCAAATCTGAAATTCCAAGTGCATTACTTGTTCAAATTAAGCATGTGATACTGTTTTAGTTCATTGATTTGACAACTGTGACATTTAAGACAATGTTTCTGATACAGAAACTGCTGGAAAAGCAAATGAAATATGTCCCAAAAGCAAACCATTGTGGAAAGTAAGCACAGCTGGACCCTAACTCTTTAATAAATTGGAATGAATATTCCCAGAACAGATTTTCAGCATTTAGCTATGTTTTTAAATTACATGACTTTTGAACTTGCATGACACCTGAAAAACATACCATCCTCACTCTCTCCCCAAACTATTTCAAGTACTTTTCTTGTCTGTACAAAAAGAGAAAAAAGCCTGTAAATCCAAGCATGATTAGCCCTATTTTTGAAGCATAAGGTTTAAAGCTATAGTACACAGAACTCTGAAATAATTTAGGCATCTAAGGGTACAAATATTTACTGAGATATTCAAAACTACCAAAGCAGCTTAAAACACCCCCAAAGGTCCCTTTTAAAATGTTCTTGATTATCTGTTTGCATTTCTACTTTCTGCCTTTCCATCTCCTGAGTTCTCTTGTCCCATTGTCTCCATTTCCAGCCCGTCTTCCTTAACTTTCCTCCAAATGCCAGACTAGAAACCACTTCACTTCTGTTTTCCCCACCTGTATCTCAGCATGTTGATTGTACCTTTGTCTGGATTTCCAAGACCATTAAAATACACATAAACAGTCAGTGATGGATATTGCTGCACAGCTCGATCATGTAAGCAACAGTGGTCTAGTGTACCTGTAAGATGCAAAGGCACCATAAAAATAAAGACCTTGGTGTTTTCATTCCTCCTACGTGAAAAGAACTCGGCACTGAAGCTCAGTTTTCACACTCTCTCCCAGCCCAATTTGTCTGCCAGTCCATTCTTTCTTCCCCACTCATCTGTGATGAGTTGAAAAGTGCAGAACCCAAGCAGCAGGAAATGGGAGTGAGACTTGTAAAGACAATGAAACAAAATGAATAGACATAGGTAAAATAATCCTAAAACAATGACAGCTCTTATTGTAAAAACCGAGATTATAAAAAGGATAGTAAAACTTTTAATCACCTCTTTACCACACTGTGCAAGACTGCTGCTGTCAGGGTCCTGTAGTCAAGTCATGGCCAGGCTGAGCAGGTTTTTTAGAGTTTCATTCTTCATCTGCACATTTCAGGAATGAAAGGATTGTTCCTAGGAGAGGAAGTTAAAATTTAAATTGCCCAGTTTCTTCCTTAGGCTAGCATAAATCAAAAGTATCAATTGAGTTAGGCTGGTTGGAAAGAGCTGAAAATCTGGTCTGTAATCTTTAAAAGAAAATGCATTTCTATTGTACATTACTAGAAAATTAATTTTTGTTGCCTCCATTATACAACCATAGGAAGAGAATAGAAAGAGTTCAAAGTACTGTACACAATCTCTTTTTGGAGCATCAGTCCTAAAATAAGTTCCTCTAATGCTGCAAAGGGCTCCAGCTTTACAGGAATCCCAAAATTGTGGCCAGGAGCCAAGGGTCCCAACAGCTGACCAGGAAAAAAAGGGCAGACTTCCACCACAAATCTCTCAAACTTGAAACACTTCCATGAAGCATTTCAGCCTAAAATAATCATCCATTTTTGAGTTGTCTACATTTAGCCTGTACCCAGGGCTAAGCTGCAGCAGTTGTTCTACCACCCGATGACTCCTCCCCAGCTGAGAAGGAGAATCGGGGGGGGAGGGAGAAGCCCCATATGGGATAAAGTAGAAACAGATTTAATGAAATAAAACTAATACAATCACCAACATAAAGCATGCAAGGTTATACTCAGCCTAGTCCCCAGGATCAGCAGAAGGAGACCAAGAGAGAAGACCCCCAGGAAAAGGAACCCCTCACCCTCAGTGAGCTCCCTCCTTCTATAATGAGCTTGATGTCAGTGGTGTGGGATACACCTGTGAGTCAGCTTGGGGCAGCTGCCCTGACTGAAACTCCCAGCTGACTCAGGGCTACTCATGGCCTGCCCCCCATGGCTGGCCCATGGGTCTGCTCCTGGGAAACCTGGACATGAGTTTTGTCCTGGCTCTGCTCAGCTGGCCTGTAGCGGTGCCAGGAGATTTCTGTGAGGAACAGGAAGACCTGAATCAAAACCTTCCCATTTTAGATACAGATCATCTGTGAAGTCCTGTCAGAGTGTGGCCTGAGGAGAGTTCCAGCTCTTAGCTTACCATTTATAATTTTTCCCCCTACATTTATTTCAAAAGCACAGTCTTTCTCCTCTTTTACTCTTGGATACATTTCATGAACTGAATGCCAGCTGCCACTCCTGCTGACTGACTGATGAAGCTTGCATCTATGTCTCAATTAAAGCTGACAGTAGACTACAGCATGTCTGAATCAGGCTGTGATGAGAGGGGTGCTTGAATGACAAGGGTGCTTGAGGTAGAGAAGGGACAAGTCAGAGATTTAGGCTCTATGCTTGTTCTTGGACTGGTGGTTTGGGACAGACCACTCTGCCCTTCACCAATAAAAGAGAAACAAAATTATCCCTCTCTCTGCTGCTCCACAGCTCCATGACACAGGAATGGGGAAAGGAGAAGAAGTTATTTGTTTGGAGCATCCACCCACCCTATAGATCCTGGAGCCCACACCACAGCGTTATGCCCAGGCCATGCTGCTGCATCCCAGCGTCAGCCCTCCTGGGAGCACAGGTTGCTCCAGGCTGCTGCTGTATGTCTGACAGAGCTGGTAGGCAAACTAAGATGGATTTGAAACTTCTCCTAACATGGGAAGAAAAAAGATTAAAACAAATGGGCAACAGGGTGGCTAATAGTGCTGGTACAATCACTAGCAATAGCAGCTGTAATAGAGTCAGCCTTGGAGCAAGCTGTGGAGTAGTGATGTCACTTTTTTCTTCGTAATGCTCAGTGTTAACTAATATTTGTCTGCTGGATGCCTACAGGTCCTTGTCAAGGATCAGGCCCCAGCTACAGCTGGCTCTGAATACAACCCAATAAAAAGCTGCCGTCCTCCAGAGCTTGAAATTGAAGCACAAGTCAAAAGACAATAAGTGAATTCTGCAAAGAAACAGGTGGACCCCAGGGTAAGAATGAGACAAATGTGTGATGACATGGCCTGAAAGTGGCCAAACAGTTACATGCAAGAGGATGAGAAATGCAGCTATTTCTGTTAATTTGAAAAGTCCCTTGGACAGTCTATCCAAGTGAAAGTTGCCAGGTCTATTGATGCTTTTTCAGAGTTGAAGTCCCCCTCCTGGTAAGCAGCTGTCAGGGAGGCAGGGAAGAGGTAGCCTCTCTCTCGAAGTGACATGAAGTGAATGTGGGAGCAGCAATGTTGATACCTAAGGCTAACTCTCTGCACATAGTCCATTTGAACTGCATCTTCCAGAAGCCAAACCAGACTTCCCAGGCAGCTAATAAAAGGGATTTGTCTTCTGTACAAACTGGCTGCTGCCAAATGGCCACTGCAGACTGAGCAACCAGTTCTTCTGCAGGCTCGTGCTCTTCAGAAAATAATGATGGCTTTGCTGCCTCTGCTGACCAGCTCTGTACTGAAATGGGAAAGGCTCCACACATGTAATAGGAGCTCAGAGACCATGGTAATGAGTATGGTATAAAAAATGATAGATAGGTGGATGGACGGATACCTCTTTATCATTTCTCTGAGCCATCCAATTTCCCCAGGCACGGAGTACACCCCAGAGATTTGGGTTTAAGGCAGAGAAAGCTTTACACGATGGATTGAGTGTTGTGTAAATATGTAAATGAAGAATAGCTCTTTAATTTTTTATGAGGAGTGCATTTTAAAGCCCTGCTCTGGCCTCCTTACTCAGGCAAAATTGCCACCTAACAAAATGGCAGTCATACCTGAACAAACATAACTATGATCTGCACATAAAACATCTGTATTAAAAATTAACTAATGAAAACATATTTGGATAATATTAAGAGAACAAAAAAACTCATGCTGAACATCAAGTGAAAGGTTCCTGGGGTATGAAGTACATTAAGCTATGGAAGATTCTCTTCATAGACCATATGCTGCATGCTCATGTGCTCACATTCAAAATAAAAAGGCTTTGCATGGGAAAGTTAACAGGGTTTGGGGGCAAGCGGAGTGTCAGAGCCGCCCTTCTGCCATGCGTGATGTGTCTCAAGACCATCTGTGCACAGTGGCATGTAGTGGTGGCACCGTACAGGGCCAAGCTTTTCAGCAGTAAGAATGGGACCTAAGTGTACAGCATACTGCCAGACCCTCGATATGCCTTCTGGGCAGGACTGTCAAGAAAGCCTGAGATGGGGTGTAAGCACACAAGCTCCCAAACTGGAAGGTGAGGTGCCCCTCTGGCAGAGAGAGGTGGGATGCTAATCACCTCCAGCACTGCCTGAGCTGGCCATAGGGTGCTGGGTTCCAGGCAGGACCATCTCAGACAAACAGCCTGTGCCTTGGCACGCTGCCTCAGGCACCTCTGACACGACCCTAGTTTTTGTGGTTAAATATACCCCACACAACTGATTTCCTCTGCCATGGCAGTGTCCCCGCCGCCAGCCTTGCGTTAAGGGAACCTGCACGGCTCAGCTCCCAGCTCCAAGGAGGAGCCAGCACACTCCTGCCTGCCTGTCTGTCTCTCTGCATCCTGGTCTGCCCTTACATGCTGAAACAAGGGAGGGAGGGAGCCCCGCAAAGCAATAAAAGACATATTGCAAGTGATTTACATGAAGGGTGGGTAAGGCAAAGCAATGTATGTGACTGGGGACAATCCTGAGCTGGTAGGAGCACAGAAAAGACAGTCCACTCATAATTGCTCTGATCCCCCTCCAGGTTCTCCAGCAAGATGTGAAAAGTTTCACTGATTGATCACCATCATTCAAAGGAAGTTTATTTTTTTTCCTTTCTTTTTTCCAGAGCTCTGGTTCTGGTTGCATTTAAGAAAAAAATCTCAGAGCTGTTCTGCTGCAAAAAGTCCAAGTGTAAATATCATCCACTGGGAGAGAGTCTCTGCCATTAAAAACATCCTTGTTTTGTTCATACCACCAAAGACACAGTGTTCTGCCTAACTAAAGGTCAGAAAACAGCAGAAATGTGAATGCTTCTATCAGCAATCCAAGACATTTCACATAAAGCCTGTAACCCATCCAGTAAACATACATACATACATACATACATATATACAGACTTTTATATACACACATACATATAATGAAGGAGGAAATGTTTCCTTTAATAACATGACCTTGTTGCGTGGTAGCACTGTTTAAGAAAGGGGTTATTAATGAAGTCAGCAGAAGTGCAGTGGTGTTTGTTGAGGCAGGGAAAACACCCTTTCCTCCTTTTTCAGCTGAAACCCTCACAAACCATCCACACTCTTTCAGTGTTTAGGTGTAAATAACACCCGGTGTGTACAAAGCTCCCCCTTTCATATTCATTACTGTCATAGCTTTGAAGGGAAAAAAGCAGAGGTCATTTATTAGAGGTTACTTTTCATGCAAAACACCCTGTGGTTGCTGTCATTCAGAACTACTTAGTCTACGCCCTCAGTCATCTATTAGCAGGGCTTCAGGTCATAACCTTTAGTGGCATTTGGAATCCCAGAACCTCTGATTAGTGCAGGATTTACATATCCTTCAGTAAAAAATGCTCCGCTATAGAAATGCATGAAGTGTTGTAAATTTGTTTGGCCTTTTGTCTGGAATACATATGAACTCTGCATTCAAAGTAGGGTGCATTAAACTATATTTGTTTGTCATGTTATAGCTCCTCTATTAACGTGGCATCAGTTAACCCATTAAAGAAGAACTGCCCTTTCAAAATGGACTCATAATTAAGCACAAAGAGGAGGTGGACGCTGGTGCAATGAATAGGTTCAGAATACATGAGCAACCACTAGCAACCACTTCTTCAGGCTTGTTATATTTTTCTCAGAGAAGTAGCTGTGCCTGTACCAAGTTTGGTTTAATCATCTCTGCTGGGATCCGTATCATGAAATTTTACTGGAAGGTGCGAGAATACCACCAAGTTGTTGCCTCGGCAGATGGTAGCAAGGTGTAACCACTCATGCACTTTTTGAGTTTCAGTAGCGCAGAAACATCATTCATTTGCAATACAGGATCAATACATGTTATTTTTCTGTTGCTGGAATTTGGAAATAAAGCCAAATTACACTGTTCTCCTAACAGAAATGTCATTAACAAGCATTAGCATGACTAATTGGTTGATTTAGCTCAGCAGGGAGGATTTGTCAAACAAAACTAAGCTGGTTTCCCAGATGCTGGTTTCCCAGATATTCAAGTACCTCGGGTGCTCTTCTACATTCTCCTGAATTTCAAGGAAAACATTTTTAAAGGGTATAACATTCACAGTGCATGACTAGAATCAGTCATGTGCGCTGGAGAGGACCTCAACTGAACTGAAGTTCTCTAAGTCATACACAGTGAGAGGCCATCTATGTTTTATTCAGGTTGGTTATTACTCTCTTACCTGGACATAAATTCAAATAGCAATAACAAAAGTGATAGCCTGGTGCAGTGGGGGCTTCTCTATACTGTCACAGAGCTTCACAAGGATGTGGTGAGTCAAATGATATTCCAGGCAAAGATCATTTAGCCTGTGGTCTTCCTGCTGAGGTAGTTAATTTGGATGTCAGTGAGTGCCAGTGAGCACATAGCAATCGGAATATCTGACAGGGGTATTTTCCATACACACATTTTGTCTTTGGGTGTTTATATGTCCTCTCTAGCTAAAGCTTAAGACATTTTTGTCCTATATTTTCCAAAATAAGTATTTAGGGTCTACCTCCTTACACTAAGTGAACACATGAGTATGAATATGTGCTGGTGGACGTCTTTGGTCCTTGGTTCCTTTCAATTTACAATCCAACTGAGAGGTGATATATTGAACTAATTAAAAACAGTGAAAGGAGATGAGAAGCCAAGAGACAGGCAAGCCAGACACATAACAAACAGTGGTTAATGGCTCTAAGCGGGTTTTGCACCTAGAAGTCAGTCTCAAAGTCCTTTGTTCAAAGAGCAACCTCAGCCACCTCCCTGCCAAATCCAGCATTATTGCTGGACATCTCTTTTTCATAAACTGAGATGCAAGAGGAATTCCTTGATGTCCTGCAAATATCAATGAAAGACATATTCTTGGGTGATCCTCCCTGCATGGATGGAGCTTTGGCAGACTGATCCATGGCCAACAAAGAGGACTTCACTTTTGCAGGTCTATGACATGTCTTGACATACAAATGATTGTCCAGTTCCGTAGGTACTCTCTGACCTGCCTGCAAAAAGCTGAGCATGTTTGAATGGCCTGGCCTTCTCTTAGTATAAAGCTTGATTTTTGATGTCACGGCTGTGCATTGTTTCATCTGGAGGCTGCAGTTCTGGAGGAAAGAGGTCAAGCATTTAAATGTATCTCCTGGTTTAAATTAAACTCAGTCATAAAGGGAGGAGAGACTCCACATTTGGGTGATTTGCGGCAGTGGCTTGGAACCAACCCACCCTCCAGGGGAGCAGAAGGACACGATCTCACCTTTAAATTGGCAGTGATGGGGAAAGACTGACAACATGTGAACTCTATCTCAGGTGATAGTAAACTTGACTTTTTCAATTCAAGAAAGTATTTCAAGGCATTAGGGGCTGAAATTGAGGGCACAGATCTAGTCATACCCCAAGAAGAAAGTCTGACCCTTTGGCTCTATCTTTCTTACCATGGAGGAGCAATACCTCTTCAATCATAAGACATCGAAAAGCCTATCTGTGGTAGGCAGAAGGCTGAAATACCTACTTAGGAAACACCATTTTCCTGCAACATCATATCTGGCATGGGTTCCTTCATTGATCAGGCTTCATATGTCCCTAGGGTTACCAAACCCACCGGGGTGGAATTGCACATGCTCCATCTTATTTTACCTTTCACATACCCAAGTGCACAGCAGAACCAGAAGAAAGGCAGATAGCAATTTTCCATTCTGCAGGATCAGAAAAGGGTATGACACAGAGACAACTGTCACGTGAGCTCAGGAGCAAAGCTGAGGACACTTCCTATGGGAATCTGAGGTGGAAAATGATCAGCCACAGAACATACTGCAAGTAGCATCAAGGGTCTACCCATGTCTCCCATTCATGTTTTGAAAGCCTGAAATGCTACCAGTTCTCTAACATTGTACTCAGAAGTTGTAGGAGGCAGGACACTGCCAGGTCAGTGCGATATCTGGTACACCTGACCCACACAGAGAGAGCCTTAAATGCACAAGGAATAATCTCTGCCACTCTCATCCAGATGTGGCACTGCCCCAGCACACATTAATATCTAAACAACACATAAGAAGTGCATCGGTAGGTGTTAAGGTTGCTCTGTGGGGACACAGATGAAAGCTGTTTTTCTGAGCTTTCATGGGATTTCAGTAAAAACTCATCAGTCATCCCCTGATGACAAAAGAAGCTTCATGCATGGGACAGTGCTCACCACTCGCAGAATAAGAGCCCTGGGGGACAAATCATGGGTAAGGAAGGATTAATAATGGGAAACAATGAAAAGTAATAGAGAATAGAAAGTAAGAAGCAGTAAAAGACATTGAGGGAGGGGACTAAAGCAGTAAAACCACTTTGAAAGCAAACTTGCTCACACAGTTGATTGAAACAAACAGATGGTGTACGGACACCCCTCAACTTACATAGCTGTTTGTCAGCACAAGTACGAAGGAGAGCCTACAGATAGCTCTGAACCTGATGACTTCTAGCAGCCTGTGGCACGCACATTTTTTCAAAGTTCAAATGGGCAAAGGGAGCAGCACTCCAAACCAGATTTTTTTGGTAATATGAAGAAAGAGAATTGGACTGACACTACAAAGTTTGTTCCACATAGGCCAGTGATGGAAAAGAGGACTAGCTCCAACACTTTCTCCTACTAGTTCAGCAGTTAATCCTCATTCATTAAAGCTTTTACGCCAACTTCAGACCATTGGACACCAACAGGTCTCTAGCTCACCTTTAGTTAAGCTGGAACAAAAATATTTTACTAAAATGAGACCCAAGGAAACCATCTGTTCACATAGAAGTCAGGGAATTCTTTGTCACCAGCTTCAGCAAGAGAAGACTGAATCCCATGTCGCACAGTCACAAATTGTATTAAAATGAATTTAATTTTAAAATCATTTTATTAAGATAAATACCATATTTATTATCTCTTCCTTGAGTAAATCCTCTACCCTTTGACTATTTTCGTCAAAATCTAGTTATATAAAACTATAATAGTCAGGAGAACATTTGATATATTGTTCATGTTTAAACTGAAGATGATAAATTCAATCACTGATCGGTCCATGCTATTGAACGGGAGGAGTCACTGTTGAGGTCAGAACTGAGAATTGTTGCCACCAGATCCCTAACACATCCTATTGGTTACGCAGTTTTGATGTACCAGACACATTGACTGAGTTAGATGAGATGTTTTTAGCTCCTGTTGGAACTTGAATGGGAATCACATATTTTCAACTAAATAAGGAAATAAAGTTTTGGTCAACCTTCTACCATAAGTAAAATTTTTGTGTTTGTATATACAGACAGATAGGTCTCTATAGATGCATGTATTTTTTAGTGGATTATTCTGATTGCCTCACAGCTGCAGCACATTCACTGTGTTTGAGAACACTGCAACATTTCCCTGTATAGGAGACTGTGGCTGCAAGAGCAGATGACACATTTGTATGTTCTCCCCTGTTCTTTTCTCTCCTCTGCTTCAGTACTCCCCCACATCCTGACACTTGCTCAGACAAGAAGGTCTGATATTTTTCCCACTTCACAGGTTAACTCAGTTTATTACACCACCATTCTTCAAAATTTGCTGCCCCTGTCCATGTTTGCAATGCCTGTGCACTACGGCGCCTTCAGAGATAGCTCTCTTCTGTCTTAGGTGCTTGTGCATTGACCTTATCAACTTCCCTTGGAATGGTAATTGCAAACAGCACTTTAAACACCAGATTTATTTTAAAATGAAGTGATCAAGTGAGCACAGCACAACCAGGGCTCAAGGGACATGTTTTTTATCCCTGGATCTCCCACTGCCTGGCTATTAAGACTTCAGGCAAGTTACTGAGTTTCTCTGTGCTTATGTTCAGTGCTTAGCCACGTCTCCCTTTAAACTTCACAGTCTCAGAGACAAGGACTGTCTTTTACTCCAGATTTGTAAAACAAGTGACACAGTAAGGCCTTGTTAGTAGCTGAGATCTGTAGCTGTTATGGTGATACCACAAATGCTGTTAACATTTTATAATCAAATACTGTACTGCAAATGTATTTAGTGCCCAACAGTCAAAAAACATAATAGGTCCCTGCCACATAATCAAGGTTAGATTTCACTTAAAACAGTAATGCTAAAGAAGGCATTTGACTGTGGAAACTGAAGCAGACTTGAGATACAGCCTCTGTGATATTTTCCTGGCTTACACAAGAATTTTCTGCCTTCCATCTGAGTTGCCATGGCTTCACCTGCTTGGAAAAGACGTTGACCTGCTGGAAAGCAGCTCTGCAGAGAAGGACCTGGGAGTCCTGGTGGACAAGTTCACCGTGAGCCAGTAATGTGCTCTCACGGCCAAGAAAGCCAATGGTGTCCTGGGGTGCATTAAGAAGAGTGTGGACAGCAGGTCGAGGGAGGTTCTTCTCCCCCTCGGAGAGTGAAGCTGCTCAACAGAGCAGGCTCTAGCATAGGTGAACAAATGAAGATAGAGGAGAGGAAATCATCATCTCTTAAACTGCCTGCAGTACTGTGTCCAGCTAGGACTCTGCTGTTCCCTCCTGCAAAGAGCAGGCTGCAGTAGCTACGTAAACATCTACTGACCTCACTACAAGACAGAAACTTATGGCAGAGATAAAGTAGGTGACAAACACCAAAGGCATGATTTCTCAGATAGATGTATTTGTAATTTGTAGGTACACATATATATTGTAGTGGAGAACTGGGACCTAAACAATTTGTGTGCATTGATTTTTGCACTTGACTCAAGCTGTTCAGATCGCCTCTGACATATCTTAGCAGAAATTTTTAAAAACTATCATGAGACACAAAGTGAAAAATCCCTGTTGAGCTGTCTTCTATCATGAGTGTCTCCACCTCTCTAAACTTTTCCAGTAAAGCATCCATGAAAAACACAATAATGCCACTTTTGGTCATTGTCTCATTTTCCAGCTGTTGCTAATGGACACACTGTGCCTTAGCCTGGAATGATACTACTGAAACCATGCTCTCTGTGTTTATAGGTCTCTTCTCGTTCCAAGTGGTGATATCTATGCCAAAGTAGGTCTTTATGGCCACAGCTGGAAAAAAATACACCAGTAAGACGCTTAGCTGAAATGTATTTTATCTCAAAGAGGTGAGAAGGATTATTAAAAAAAAAAAAAATCCCCTAAACAGAATAGTGTCTTTTTTATGATTTTTAAATACTAAAGAAGCATTTGATTTATAAAGAAAAGCAAAAAACTAATTCAATACTGTGTTTGGTCTTTCTGTGTCACAGAGTGAAAATTCCTTAAATCTATTCTAGCTATAGGTGCTGCTCAGTGAAAGTGCATTGCTTGAGGGTTTTTTCTGGGGGGAAAGGGGGTGAACCCAGCAAATCAAGCCAGAACAATATATTTACATACTGTGTACGAGCCAACCAGTGCTGCTGGGACTAAGACTTGTCTGGTGAAGAATAAGGAAAAGACTATAGCCTGCAGCAGGGAGGGTCTTTCTCTTCTGTTCCTGAGTCTCACACATTGCCATAAATGACCATCTGAAGGCTTCTCTGGAGGACAATCCTCAATTAACCAGAAGTTGAGACAGTGGGTGGCATTTCAAAACTAAGAGATGGTGTGGTCCCTGCTCGATGGACTCCAGCCACATGTGGCTGATGGGAGAAATCCCTGGGCTACTGGGCTGCATGTGTGACTGCCCTAAATTACACCAATAATAAACTCTCTCTCTCAGTAAGCCAAGATATAATGAAGTTGTTTCTGTTGTGTCCCCCTCTGCCCCAGGCTGCGTGTCGAATGGTCCCCTAACAACCAGAATCATTTTGGAGGTGTATTACCCACCAGAGTTACCCCCCATAAACAGTGTGGTATGTTTATGCCTCCTTGTTTCACTACCCACAAGAGCAAGTGCAAAGTATGCAAAGAAAATCTTCCAACTCCTATTCAAAAGAAAACAATGGTAATACCCAGGATTTACCCGTCTTGTTTTCCCATTATTATACCCATCACAATCTGGATGACCAAGAGGTGGGGATGGGAGAAGGGAGAGCAGCAGATGTTTCAAAAGCTCCCAGCCAAGCTGTCTGGAAGATGTTTCACATCTGGGAGGAAAACCATTCATGTATGCACTGCAGTAGCTACCTAATCCCTATACCCACAAAAAATTGGAGAAGGGCAAAAAAGCTGAGGCAGTTCTACTTGTTCCTATTGAAACCCCCCATTTTGGCAACTCACCATCAAGCCTAGGCTGAGATCTGCTGTTTCCTTCTTACCTTGCCCCTCTCCTCTCCCTCACCCCCAATTTAAACTGGAAACCAGTCAAATGTTTTTGTTAGGCCTGCAAGTCTAATTCTCTGTAGGTTTGGTTGTTGGGTTGTTGTTTTTTTTTTTCAAATGAAAATGCCTAGTTATGTGTAACATATGGATTTTATAAAGGTAGCTATGTATTAAAGGTAAAACAGAAAAAGAAAGAATGAAGTTTATTATCTTACACAGTGGAGTAGACACCCTATATGGCTAATTCTTGAGTTAAATGAGTTTTCCAAGAAAATGTTTAGTCTTCTTTTGAACAATTATTTTAAATACTTTGCCACCAAGAAAGTAAGGCAGTGTAAGTTTTATGAACATATATTTTTTCCTTTCACGGAAACATTTGCTTGACGGATCCCTTGTAGTTCCAGAAACAAATACGAGTGCATTTGCTTAAAATAACAAAACCACACACAATACTTAACTCATTAGGATGATTTAGCGGTCGTTCAGTATTTCTTTTGGCTGAGTGCTCTGGATGAAATCCCATGTATACAGTCTTGTATTTTACACCAATACTTTTACTTCAGTAATCTCTGTCAGATGCTGAGCCCCAAGAACAGTATAAAAAGATATCTGCTTGTGGAATGTCTCCATCAAAAGGGCATCTGCAAAATAGATTTTGAAAATTAAACTTGTTTTATTTATGACACTTTCTGGGTGTTAGAGTGAAGAATTAACTGAGATACTAAACCCATACTCTCCACTGCTTAAAAGATAAACACGGTCGCTGAGCAGAGGATATATTCACAACTATGAAGAGAAAATTTGTCTTCATTCTAGAAAAACTATCTCAGACTGTCCTCTTTCCTCTTCATACCTAACACACGTAGAAATAAAACCTGTTAAACTGTAAATTTAATTAAAAGAAACCTCATAAAATGTATTAGCACAATCTCTATGAGTACTCCTCTGTACCAAACTTTTATTGGCTTCCCTTTTTATGTGCTAGAATAATCCTTTGTGAAATTTCTCCTTAAATGTCTTTAATTTACGTCTCTCTGGCTAGTGACACTCACACTGCTCATCCCTGCAGTACAGAGGCAGCTGGCTGTAGCCTAAGCGCTGTGTTTTGAGTGTGGCTGCACAAGCTTTTTCGGCTGAAATTCACCAAATGCCATACTGTGACCCCACGCTCAACTGCCTGCTGCCCATGACCATTTAGATACCAAAATGTTACTTTGCCTGAAGAAGGGTGACAGAGTCCTACCCTAGAAAGAAGCAAACATTTACAGGTCCCATTCTGCCATCCTTCTGCAGATATGTTTCCCACTGGCTTAATTAGAGCAGCAGGGGAGCTTCCAATTTTTCCAGTCACACTTTATTATCCTCTGATTACTAGCCATTAGTCTTCATCTTTCTCTAGGGTGGCTTGGGTTGGGTTTTTTTGCTACTTAAAAAAAATAAAAAATAAAAATGGCCAGGAATAAAATACCGTTGAAGATCAATTTATCCTTTTGCCAACATAATTGCTAGCTGAGGATGATAATTTCTTTGTTCGGAGCAGATACAGAACTATTGTCTTGGCCTTCTAAATTGGTACACCATACCCCATGCTGTCTGCAAGTATCAGTATGGAGCCATGCACAGTAGATGCTGAATATACTATATAACGGAGGTATCCCTGCCTAACAAAAACTAACTCCTTTTTTATTTTTTTTTAATGGAAAAGAAATAATGAGACAACTGCACAGCATTTTAGTTCACATTTCTCTATTTCCTTCCCATAAAAGGTCTCAAAGAAATGCAAAGCACCATTGAAGAGTTCAAAGACATACCTCAGAATGTGACTGCACATTCAAGGCACACTGACATATTCAAGACTGGATAGCTCTATTGGAGGGGGAAAAAAAAAAAAAAGAAAGGGAGAGAGAGAAAAGAAAGAAAAAGGCTCAGCATACAAAATACAATACACAATATCTAGTTCTACTGTGTGAAACTCACTGCATTCATTTTGCTCACTGAGCAAACTAGGTCCCAGAGTATAACACATACAATAAATCTAGCCATTTTTTTGCCATAGGAGCTGATTTCTAGAGAAGCTAAAAATTACTTGGTGTAAATGATGCAGAGGCTGATGCAGCTGAATTTATAAATTGGGTTGAAAAGTTTGACATGCTGAATTAGATTATACCGTATACTGCATCACTAAGTAATTGATATGTACATTACGTGCAAAGAAAGCCTCGCTAACTCAAGTGTAACTTTTTTTTTTTTTTTTTTTTTGCATTATTGTACAACTCGGCCATCAGCTCATTGTCAGTTGAACAAATTTTCAAAAGGAGATTTAGTCCTTTATGAGCTGAATAAAAATACAATTTTGTCACATTCTTGTATTCTAAAAATAAAATTCAGGATAAAGACATTTAAAAAGTAGAAAAGAAGGAGAAATGCATCAGAGCATTTAAAGCCCTTTTTGGGGGCTTTTTTCATTTTTAGGGAAGTTTTCCCGACATTTGTTCAAGAAATGTAAAAGTCCAGATGAAAGATGTGCAATACCAGCACCAACTGGAGAGGTGATCAGGAGGGGAATGGAAGGAAATGAAGAATATACAATTTCCTCAGTTAAAAGCAAACAACGTCACACAGAGTTCACAGGGAGGCTCTGGGAACACAATAGAAATTTTTAAAAATCCTATCAGAAAGAAATCTCACTTTTATACTAGCTGTTCAGTATATTTCCAGTCTTCCACTGATGATCTGCATTTATTTCAAGGAGATGAGAGCATTTCCCTCTGCAATTACTAGCATATCTGCCCTGATCCAATGCTGATTACAGCACAGGGTCTTAAATCTCTGTAATCTGTCTGAAATGTTATTAAATATTAGATTTCAGTGTGATTTGTTTTCTTATCACTTTACGTGTAACTTTACTGTCATTCACCGCCAAGAGACCTTGAACTGGAGGCTGTGGCTTTAATCTCAATTTGTTACACTAAAATGCAAAATTAAAGAAAAATGAGGAAAGTTGAATATTACCAAGGAATGTGATTGATAATATTGTGTCATTTTTGAGTTTTAATATTATAAACTGAATTTTATGATAGTCTACCCTAATAGTGACATATTTAACATTTTAAGAGTGGATATAATAATTTTATGGGACAAAATGGATATTGTTAGAGGATTATACAGTAGTACTTTGTCAAATCCTTGTATATTAAATACCAAAACACTATGATAAAATAATGGTAAGAGTCTCACTTCTTCTCAGAGAAGAAAATCTGTCCTTATGTCTCACCTTTTGTTCAAGACCTCCTGTAGGTCTCTGGTCAGTGAGAACGGCAGTGTGCCACATATGCCATTGCACCTCTGTGCATGGGGGTAACGGAGAGATAGCATTTACAACATCCTGGCAATTTTAACTTGAAAATGTGAAATAGGGGCATTTTTATAACCCAACAACTTCTGCTTTGCTTCCAGGCAATTCCAGTTCAGTAGGTGCCCAAAGGAGGTATACCAAAGGGAACAGGCACAAGCGTGCTTTCAAACGGCACAGGAGCAACCAAGAATGGATCACTTTGGTTTTCCTCCTGTGTTTGACCACCTCCCAAAACAGAGATCCTCTTTTCCATATCACCAGCCAGGCTCAGACTTCCTTACATCCAAGTCCCTCTAAAGTGTTTCTGGCACACTGCTGATACTGATGCTTGTTGATTTGCATCACGTTTTCCTTCCAGTGTTCTCTTTCCCTGGCTTCCATCTTCCTCTCAGCCCATCCTTAAAATGTGGAGAACTTGGGATACAAAGGAATAAAAACCATGTAGAAATACAAATCCATGTTCCAAGTGAGCTACCTTGCTGGAGCGGTAGGACGTCACCAGCAACTACAATGTTGGTACAGTGTCATGGTAAAGGATGGTGACCTTCTGGACTGAGAAGAGGGAATGCTGCCAGGAGTCTGAAACTCAGACAGTGTGCAAACCCAAAATAAAACCAAAGAAAAATAGTGTATTGACAGCAATATTAGTGATTATGACTACATTATGCAGTACACAAATGGCAGTAACTCTGGAGATGAGATATATTCCTATGAGCAGGGTTCAGATGTACAAAGAGGGAGGACAGAACAGGACTTTCAGCCATGGAAATCTGCAGTTCAGGATACAAACTGAGCAATTCCGCTGTGCTTTGTCTGCCTGAATCACTATTCACCATCATCCAAGCAATGTTCCTCCTTAACAGTCTATTCTTAAAGTGCATATAATAAAATGAGGCCACCGAGACTTGTACACGGCTGATTTTAATTCACTAAGTAGAAATGCTGCACCAGGTCAGTTTATGTGCAAAAATCCATATGAGCAGAGGCACATGCTAGCCCTCCTTTCAGGAGGAAATAGTATTTTGAATTGGGCTTCCTGTACAGATGAGTAGGGTCCCACAACAAGAAAGGTGTCTATAGAAAAGAATGGCAACTGAGATTTTTATTCATACATATAAAGGCTTTGAATAGCGATGCCACATTTTTGTTGTTTATGTGGGTCTCTTTGGGGTTCTATAAAGATTGTAGATTCACAAAAATTAAACATTTCAGAGCTGCAAAATGAAAAGTGTCAAATAAATAAGGTCTGGGGGAGTTTTCAAATCCCTTCTAGCTGGGGGAATATTAAGGGGGGAAGGAAAAAAAAAAATGGCTTATACTTTGGATATCTCTAAATATGGGAACACTATCTAGCTACATCTGGTGTTCATGAAGGGGTTAGTTTTAGAGTTGACTGCTCTAGAAGGTGTTACAGTTCTGTCCAACAAGCTCTGGGGCCAGTGATGTGGGGCCCCGAGCACAATACTTTATTGCTTAAATTTGTCACCTCTTACTGGTGAGATTTAAGGACAGAGTTCTTTCCCTAAATCCTCCCCACCAAACACAGGTCAATGAAGGTCTTACTAGCTGGTGTGTTTTCTTGGCTTGCTTTCAGATCCCAGATGAATATCCTAACACTTCCACTGTATTCCTCCCACTCCCTCCTTTTTTTGCGCTTACACACAAAGTGAAACACACTTCATTTTAGTCTGTCAGAGAGATGATTCTTTTAATGGTATTTTTTAATTCTAGAGAATTCCAGGATAGGAAAACTCTAGAGTAAAATTTAGTGAAACTCAGGGATGCCTATCTATAGCAAGAAAACTAAACTAGAGGTTAGCTCCTCTGCTGTATGCAGTTTACACCTACTAGAAACCTTCACAAATACTAAGAATGAACTTCAGCCAAAACTGAGTCCAAGTACGTTCTCTCTCCATCCATGGACAGTCCTGGAAAGAAAGGTCACAATCATGTTCCAAGGGGAAGACAATCAGAAAATCATGTCCAAGACATTAGTTTCAAAGAAACATCAATTACCCTGCCTGCAACATTAACCCAGGGCTCAGTAGAGAATAGAAACGTTTACTTAAATGTGCCAGATTTGTTCAAATTGAAAGAGAATTCCTTTAAAAATACTTTCAAAACAGAAATGAACAGCAATTCCCATTTAAAAAAAAAAAAAAAAAAAAATTAAAAAAAAATCAGCCCACATTTATGGAATGAGAAGAGAAATAAAACCTGTCTGATCACATTGAAAAAGTATGTGTATTTTGCAGTACAAAGTAAGAAAGTGAAGCTGGAAAATTTTCTCTAAGTTTTGCCTTTTTTCTTCTTGGAAAACAAAGACCAAAAAAAAAAAAAAAAAAGGAAGAAAAAACAAGGGTGGAAATGTGAAGGGAAAAGGCAACACTGGCTTGCAAGAGGACTCTGTTTAATTCCACCTTCAGAGGTGTCAGCAAACATAAAAAGCTGCACTGGCAGCAGGACTAATTGTTACCAGAATTAGGAGCCACATATTTTGCACCAGGCTGAAGTCCCAGGGGAGCCGTGACGCCTAAGGAGGAGCAGCCAGTGGCACCACCAAGGTGTCACTGCCCCAGCCCGGGTGGGCAGAGCAGGCACTGGAAGGGGCTTGGGAACAATGCTGGAATGGATCACCCATCTCAGCGTAAGGGCGCTGCACCAAAAGGAAGAGGACTCTGTGTACTTGCACACTGTGGGGTGCTGTTCTAAAAATGACTCTTCCTGACACACGATTGCTGTGACTTGGCTCACTGCTCTATCAGAATAAAAAAAAAAACAAACAAAAAGCTACCCCCAAAAACCCAAACAACCATCTAAAACCAGTCTTCTCAAAAAATTCAGGTTGCACTTCAACCTGGAGACATAAAAACCCAAACACCTAAGAGGTCCATCCCAGAGCCCTAGTACGCCAGCAATAAGTAAAGGGAACATTTTTATACTATGGCACAACACAGTCCTGGTATTTGGACTTGTCAAAACAAACAAACCATATTCAGTGAAATTTGTGACACAAAAGAGCTAAACAAATTATGGGGTAAAGGCAAACAGCCACACCATCAGCATTCAAGACCTGAAGAAAAGAGTGGAAACTTTCAGGGTTTGAATGCAGGAGTGGGAAAGCTAATTGAGCACAAATGAAAGGATCTATTACGGCTGAAAGAATGAGTGAGAGTACAGGCAGGACAATACTCTCATTTATGATTCAAATATCCATGGATAGTGGAGTACAGCTTTAAATACAATTTACAGCCTTGATTACAAATGACTATGTGCATCAACTTGGAAGGAATGCGAAGACTGTGAGCGGGAGAAAGAGCTGGCCTTGTCAGAAAGGAAGGAGAAGGGGATAAGGGAAGGCAGAGCTGGGCTGGACACGCAGAAGCAATTGGAATGTGCAGAACTATGAAATAGTGCTTTTAAAAACCTGAAGATGAACTGATTAGTGGGCAAGAAGGCTCACATTTAAACTAACTGAATTGCCCAGTGATAAGATTATAAAGGGAGATTTATGCTAGGTAATCACAGGGGGAAGGGAGTATCATTCTGTCCCTGTGTCTTCCAAATGCAAAATATAAAAATATGAACGTGCTAAAAATAGTAAGTACAGGAAATGAAGAGCAAGGACAGGCTCCTACTTATATGGAAAGCAGCAGCAGCTTTTTTTCTCAGCCTATAGGAGACCCCAAACTGGTCTGAAACCACCCAAGTTATGAATTACTTAATTACTTTCTACCCAGAAACTGTCTGTCATCCCCCACGCACCTTTTTTTTTTTAAGTTGAGTTATGTTTTATGGACCAAACATTACTTTGGTTAAACTGACAATTAAATTTTTCAAGAGTTTGAAAATTCTAAAAATCTTATGAAAATCGTAACATGATTTGGGCTGTGTAGCAAGAAAATTAGCACCAGCCTCTCATGGACAGACACTGGCACCAGACGTAGCTCACCTCTAGGTTGCACAGGCTGTATTTTCTCACTTTTTCTATTCCACATCCATTCTGAGCTCCAGAGGACACTTTGTACCACAGCAGCTAGCAACAGTCAGGAAAAAGCCATCAACTCTCCACAGACCACAATTTCCCAATTCTCCCAGGGCCTGCCTGAAACCAGAAACTCAGCAAAAAGCAACGAGTGTGAGCTACACCTCAGCAACAAGGAGACAGGCACAAGCAGAAGCAAACATTTGGGTGAAGCTGTGACCTTCACACCTGCAGGACATCAGTACCTGAGAACTCAGCTCTGCTATGCTCTTCACTGGTATTGGCTATACAATAAGGGTAGGGATGCATTTACATCTTTCCCTAGGTGGCCCCAAGACGTGGTTTCTTCCAAGTGGAGAAGTGATCACTTACTCAAAGTGATCTGTGCATCCATGACTGTCAGGCTTAATTACTGGCAGTGCACCATATGCTCAGGAGTGAAACCCAAATTTAAAAAGCCTCCATGCCTAGTGCAATATGCAGCAGTCCCCTGATTATATAAAACTGAGGAACTGTACATATACCCCTGCATCCCAACCAGCTCATACCGTATGCTCTTCAGAACTGGTTTCCAAAATTTGCAGGTAGCAAGAATGATCAAACGTCAGGAATTACCTCTCCTGTTGTAACCAAGAGCCACAATCTTCTCTGTGTAATGAGATGGAAGAAAATAAGAGGCTTCGTGATGACTAATTCAAGACAATGGAGCCCTCATCTATGAGCCCGAAAAGTAACTGCACAAAGAACAAAACCAAAGTCTCCTCTGTTTTCCTCATCATAACCATTCATTGCAGAGCACAATAATGCTGGGGCAAGTGTGTGTATTTTTACTTCCTTTGTAAGGGTTCAGCTGGCACCTTCCTTAAGCAAGGCAGTTAGCGTGAGTAGCCAAACATAGTACCATTTCCCTACAATTATTCATTTTTTTTTAAGGACATTGTTTTTGAAACAAAAAGAGAATGAAACTATATGGCATGTGCTCCCAGTCTCAAATCGGGTGTGGAAGAAAATAATGGCCACACACTGCTATACAATTAGGTCTGTCTTGGAAAGGAATTATACTGATGTTTTTCTAAGCAATGCCAGGTGGTTTATTCACCAAATAATGAGACACTAAATGGATCTAAAGATTCTTGGCAACTGGTAAATGCTTACCTTGGACTCCCTATTCCTCTCTTCAAGAAATGGTTTTCTTTTCCCAAGAGTTTTCTTAAACAGCTCCTCAGCTGTGATTAAACACAAATAACAGTGGACTGAAGGTTGGTTAACTTACAGTTGTTTAATGATACAGATCAGGGAACTGCGAGTGCACATCAGATGTCTCTCATTGATTTAGTAAACAGTGTCAGCCATCGGAAGACCTTGTTTTCAAAGCCCATAATTCTCTTTAACAAAAAACAAACCAAGACTGTTGTAGTTAACTTTTCTCTACCTGATCTCTGCCCAAAATTCTATTAAAAAAATATTAAAATTTCAGCTACATTATTAGCAAGAGCAACAGAAACCAGACAATCATTTTCCCCTAGACTGCAGGAGGAGGGTAGACAACCACAGCTGCAGAGCAGCTCTGGGAGCAGGAGGTGGCCGTGTTGGTGCCTGTGGGCAGTGGGTGCAGTGAGGACTCGTGGTGGCCGTAGCCCAGCATGGAGGACCGAGGGAGCCAGGCTCCCACCTGCCTCCAAAGCTGAGCAAGAAAGGGAAAGGTTGTATCTCAATAGGCTTACAGCAGCCTCACTGTTCCATGTCGACTACAAGTGCACCTATTCCATGTGGGTAAGAAGGACTTGAGTGGACCCAGCTCCAACGTCTGCCCAAGCCCAAACACCAGTCGTGGTAGGGCAGCCAAGGGCCTTGAAGCCAACATAGCAGAAACCCTTGGGGCCATCCTGTGCCCCAAGAAGCACCATGTGAATCACGCCATTGACCACTGGAAAACACAATGTTTCAATGGCGGCTCTCTGTCCCCCTGTAGGTCCCCCTGCCCCATGATGCTCCATATTCAGGAACTGGAAAGCAAGTGCTGTAGCTCCAAACAAAACTGACCTGGGGACAGTGCAGCTTGTGCACAAAGCAACATAATGAACAAACCTGGGGCTGCTGAGGTCAGGCTTAAATGTGGGCTTCTCCCTTTCCTCCATTTCTGCAGAGGAGTACCCTGCACAGGCTGGGGTGGATGAGGCCTTGTGAGCTGGCATGGACACCAAGGTCAGGAGAAGCACCAGCACCCAGAAGCTAACAGCAGCTGGATGTCACTCAAGGGAAAGACTTTGTAGAAACACACTGTTTTGTAACTACCAGCAGATAGCAAATCAATTAGCTGATAGATTTTGCTTCACTGTCTCTTTGTGAATTTAGGGAGCAAAGCACATTATAAAAAAATTAATAATGTAAAAAAAATGTAGTGAATAATTCTTCACTTACAGTTTCTCCTCCAAATATTTGGTATTTAGAATTAGTATTGCTTTGGCCATCTCTGTCCAAAGACTGTTCCCATTTCAAGAGAAGACTATTCACAGCCAGCAATTCAAAATTTCATTTACATAAATACAAACTGATATCTATGTAAAATTCTACACCTCAACTAAATCTACTTAAGAGTCATTCTCTAGAATATTCCACAAAACCCTAAACATACTGAACATCGCAAGGCTTCCCAAGAAGAACTAATTACAATGCCCAAATTAATATTTGAAGAAAATCTTGAAGCAAAAGCTCTGTTCTCATTTAAATATGTGACTACTGTCTTTATAATGTGCAAAGCATTATAACCATTTATATATGTTCTGAGTGATATATTACCGAGTTGAACCTAGTTTCCCCTTCTTTTGTTCTGGGTTCATAACCTTGCTGTATTATCTTCCATAACTCTATAGCTTGCTAATGCATAATTCAAGCCTCTCTTATTGACAAAAAGCGGCAGAAAGAAAGAATATTTCAGCGCCACTTTCCCACGTAGATAGTATTGCTTTCATTTCAACCGGTATCATTTCCATACTAAAGCCAAATCTTTTAAAGTGTATTAAGTATCATTTTCATTGCTTCTTCACAATTGATTCACTAGGACAACTACACCTGTTTACCTCCATCTTCTGAGACTACTTTATTGCAAGTTTTTTGTTAGGTTTGTGTTGGTTGGTTTTTTTTTTTTTAAAAAAAAAAGGGGAAAAAAAGAAAATATGGGTTTCTTGCCAGAAGAAGAAACTTCGGTTAAAACACTATGAGCTAATGTATGACATCAGCTTCACAGTAATCTCTTGATTTGACTAAAGCTTGGCTTTAGGACTGCTGTCAGTTTCCCTAGATGTGTGTAGGGAGTAGGACCATTTTGCAATCATCCTGCAGTCCCTGTTCTAGCCCCTTCCCTTCACAAAATAACTATGCAAATAGGAATGTATTGAGTTTCTGTGCATCACTGACCAGAGGTCAAATTTGTCACTATGCAGAAATCCCACTGTTGTTAATGCAGTTGTTTCAAATATATGCAGGTGGGGAGAAGAGTTTGCCCTTTTTCCATCTTGGAGAAGGATGGAGGGAACTCCAAAGGCTTTCAGTCTCTTCTCAGAAACAGCTTGCATCCTTCCAACAGTACAAAAGTGACATGGACTCATGGATAGACAGATTAAAAACAGCAATTGAAGGCTCTGTAGAAACAGTGAAGTATCAAACTTTCCCCATCATTAGGAGGAAAACTTCTTTACTTTGAGAGTGACAGAACACTGGAACAGGCTACCCAGAGAGGTGGTGGAGTCTCCTTCTTTGGAGACATTCAAAACCCACCTGGACATGTTCCTGTGTGACCTGTTCTGGGTGAACCTGCTCTGGCAGCGGGGCTGGACTAGATGATCTACAGAGGTCCCTTCCAACCCCAACCACTCTGCGATTCTGATTCTGTGATTACCTGGGCAGGTTAAGACTGTTAAGTTCTTCTGCCTCCACAAACCCTCAGCTCAACGTCCTCGTGTTGGAGCATCTTTTGGAAGCATAAAAAGAACACAACATCTTTCTTTACAGATGGCTGTAGGGTAGTGAGCAGATACTCTTCTTTTGTACTGGCCCCGTGAAGAGACTGTCACCATGTCCTTTACACACTCCCTGCTGTCTGTGGCTCAGAATGCTCCATAGCCTTCCTACACACCTGTGCATTTACCTGAGCTGTGAAATCCTGCTCTCTCACATCTAACTTGCTCTGTTAGGCAGCCTGGCGTGAGTGTGAAGCCGGGCTGCCTACAGATCCCATCTGCCCTTGTGGCAAGCAATGTCTACCACCCAGCCAGCACTATTTGTTTCATATCTTGATTGCAGTAAGAGCACACTGACTGAGAGTGCCAGGTCCCATCCCCATGGCAGGTAATGCCTTTAGAGCACTGCGTGTGTACCCTGTGCATTGCACTTCTCAAAGCAGCAACTAGTTTGCTTCACAGGCAGCTTAAAAGCACTCAAGCAGGTAAGTGAGGTGGGCAGAGAGGGAATTTGCCCTCAAGCCCAGCTCAGAGTCACTCCTCCATGGCAACCCACATGCAGCTTTCGCATCAGAAAATGACCCTTACTATACAGTGGCCAGCACAGACAGACACTTACCTAAAAGGCCCTTTATACAATAAAGGAAACTGTCATCTTACAAAGAAAATTATTCTGCCAAAAGTAGTATGAAAAATGATCAGAGGAGGCCCTACAAGGCACCTGTACTCCCTGGAGTCACATTTACCAAACCAGCCTCAGTAATAATGCGGCCAAGTCAACATCCAGCTAGGTTTATAGCCTTGGTGCTTCTTCCCATGCCACCTCAGCACTCACCTGTTTCTTGCAAGTTCAAATTCCTGAAGCACTGTAATTCTGGCTACAGTCAAAATAATTTCTCTAAACTTAGGAGCTTATTTTTCTTTTTCTAAAAACTCTCAAATTCTTAATAAAGACTCATTTTCTGCAAAATACTCAGAAAATACAACCTGAGAAGCAAAATTCAGGTGGGTTTAATGGTGTCTCCTGCTGTGCCTCATTTCAAAGTCACTGTTTATTTAACAGAACCAATGCAAAGGAGAATGAACTCAGTTACCAAATAATTTAATGTCATGCTCTGAAAAAGTAGCAGTTTAGGACAGCAGCACTGCTGCCACTTGGACTATTCCTCTTCTACTTGCCTCACCTTAAAAGCCATGTAATTTCTCACATCGTGTACTTTTGGAGGATACAAAATAAAAATAACAAGTAACTTTGTAGGGAATTCTTTAGATGTTTCTAACCCTGAAAGCACTAAAACTTCCAGGGGCAGTGTAGGAAATGGAGTAGCCCATAAACAATTTGCTGTACAGTAAATCATCAGCCTCTCCAGCAGCAAGTGAAAAGCCTATGTTATTTTTGACACTTGTTCACTACCTGTCCTTCCCCCTACCTACCACACTGTAACTGGCAAATGACTTTGTCAAACATCACATACAACACTGAGCAAAGAATCAGATCTATAAAATCACCCATCAGATTACTTTCAGCAATACAAATGGTGAATTCACAGGAATTTCCCTTGGGTCTGCTTGGATTTAACTCTAGCACTGCTGTCAACCTAGCTAAGGAAGTGCATATAGGCAGGCTTCTTACAGGTCACTTCTGCCCATAAACCACCTTTGGCCAAATGCTAGGGATCCCATACTTCCAAAGCATGAACGTAGACTTGCAGTGACCCTTTCCAGAAGTCACTATCCAGAGTCTCAGTCATTCATCACGTGCAGAGTCCTCCAGGGAGGCCTGGAACATCTCCTCATCTAAAGGAGTTTAGAGCCGCTGCTTTCTGGGCTGCTCTCATTGCACAGTTGGTGTGAAACAAAAAAAAAACCCAAATACAGCTGTGCCAAAGCAGAGATGCCCTTCTTGATGGCAAGGCTCAGACCAGTCCCAATTCCCTTAATGGCTCCGCTCTGGTGGATATGGCTCATGGGACATGAGCAAGCAGTTTCCCCTGGCTTGCTGGCTGTGAGTTGGGGAAGCCAGTAGGTCAGGGAAGGGAGCCCAAGGAAGAGCCATGCATGTGTGTGTCACTGCTGGGGAAGTAGCCAGTGTATGTCCCCCCTCACCACCCCAGGGCCAGTGGCAGCAGACAGTCTTGCCCTCTCAAGGCAGGGATGGTGAGCAACCAGTGACAGAGCACCTGAGCAAATCTCCACATAATTCCACCTTCTGGTTAGCAAACTTCCATAGATCCACTACTGCAAAGAGACCCTAGAGCCTGCCAGTAGACCTATTGTTCCTACAGATATAAAAAGCGTTTAATACTGCATCTGCACCAGGCTTCCTCCAGACTGGCTCTCTGACAACACAATCCAGGAATGCTCTCTCATCTGTCAATATTTGAAAAGAAAAAAAATAATTTGGGTAAAAATCATCATTCCCATATGCACAGCAAGCTTTTGCGCGTTATTGGGAGCACAGCCACACAACAACTGATCTGCCATTTGACAGAAGAGCCAGGGAGGAAACCTCTGGCAGAGGGGACAGGACCCTTGGCAAGCCCCGAGTGTGGATTTCTTGGCAACAGAAACTTTTCCCAGCTGCCTGTTCCCACCACTGCTCTGGAGATTTCACCTCCTCCATGGCACAAGCACCCACCTGCATCTGTACTCTCTGAGGGACGAGAAGAATACAGGAAGAAGAAAAGTTTGGGAAAGCAGTAGCCACCACAACGGTTACCATTTAAGTCCATGGTCCTTTGTGGGCAAGTTGATCGCAGTGACCTCCCACCACTGGCTCCCATCTGGAAGAACAGACCTAGTATCCCTGCAGCATCAGCACAACTGTAATGAAGAAACTCTGTAGTAAAAGCAAGAAATAGTTCAGTTTGCAATCTACCTTCGCCAAGGGAGATCCCTAGCAGAAGTGTGTTTATTGGAGCACTGCTCCAGCGGACTGTGGCAAGCACGAAGTCTCAGAAACCATTAGCAGCTTGTTAATTGTCCCCAGCAAGGCATAACACTGCCCTGTCCCAGAAAAGTAAGTTGAATTCTGGGAGTAAGACGAACTGAAGGGACAAGTGTCCCTTTTATTTTGTCATATCAGAACAACGGATATTCAGAAGATAAATAAATCATTTTTCTCTACTTAGAAAAATCTTCTAAGATTCCTGTGGTACTTGGGTTGATGATGATGAAATATGACACACGGAGGTTTTCACTTACAGAAAGGGAACATGGGTACCTCACATTTTCTGAAGTCTTGACAAGTAACCCACCTTTGTAGATAGCACTGATGACACGGGAACAAACAATTCAAGCCATCTGTACTCATCTTACATAAACCACAACTTAAATTTGAGATACAAGGGATTTCACAAAGGAGATAGCCAAGTATCTGAAGCCATTTTAATACTGGATATTTTGTCTTAATAGCTTTGAGCATCTCCAGCTCTTTTATCCAACATACTATAAGGCATCTTCAAATACTATGTGTTAGAGAACTCTCTCTGAATGTACCCTTTAGCATCCTCAAAGGATTGCTCCAGTTCAGGATCTGCTTACAACACTATTCCTTCTTGCCTGCCTTGTTTTTTTTTTATTCCTCTCGTGCTTAGGGCTAATCAAGTCTGCTTGTTTCTTGAAAAGAGCAATATGCTTTTCAAAACCCCTTGGGTATTGGCAAGACCCTTCAGTCTAGCCTCAACTACTCATAATTTTAGTCCTAACTCTGGTTCACCCATCAGTCAAGAGAATAAAGATCCAAAGAGGCATTCCCTTATTTTCTGTCAGAACATCATTCAGGGTCATGCCACAAAAGAACATTTTTGCAGAATAAGATGATTCACTAAGTTTAAATTATATAATTATTTTCTCAAGTTTCCAATCTGTCTGCCAAAAAGTTGCCTTCACATCCCTCCTCCCTGTCATCCAAACAGAAGCCCTTTGCAATGGGGTCTTCAATGGGCAGAGGCCTCTACTGGTTAGGTTTCAAAGCTTCTGCTCTATTTCCATATCCTTTTGATCTCTCACACTGTTGTCTTTGCCACTTTTTGGTGACTTTTCCACTCTTTGGCGATTCTCCTATAAACGTCTTGCTCCACTCCTGGCTTCTCCTTGGTCCTGTCCTCAGCTTTAGCCCTTCTCCTACATTGTCTTCCACCTATTTACTTGAATATCAAAGGGTCACGACTTAGCCCCTTACTGATCTTTCATGTTTTCTCCATCTCTTTTTCTTACGGCCCTGTGAGCAACATCCACCTCAGTACTCAAACCCACAGAGCTGGGTCATGCTAATGCTCTTGATCCCTTTATTCAAGCCACAACGAAACAACCCCTGTTCTGCTTCCTACTCTCAACACAACATCCTTTTCTCTCTCTCAATAGCAAGTGTCCCCCATTTCCAATACTAAGAGGTGATCAATTTGGAAATAACGCTTTTTCTGGGATTTTTTTTCCATCTGTGGTTTGTCATTTTTCTACCAACTTTGAATGACAGGAAATTTTTTCTAGGGTTTAGGGTTGGGTTGTGTTTGTTGCGTTTTTTCTTTCTTTTTCTCCCAAAAGCAGCACTAATGAACCTGAAGAAAAAAAAAAAAAAGGTATCACTATAAATAAAATTGTAACAGCTACCTTCTACCTTGAGCAAACTATGGATGTCAGCATATAGTTATAGTACTCCTCAAGAATGCCAGCATACACACAGCCCACAGAAAGCAGTTAACAGTGGAGTAGGTCTATGCTCCCACTGATCTTCACCTGTTTTACACCCCTAGTTGCTCCAGAAACAATTGTTTCATAATTTACAATGAAAAACTATAGTGGAAGGAGTGTTTATATATATTAATATATTCCATTTCATTTTAGTTCCTCTCTAAATATTGGGATCAACCAGGAATTCCTTGCACTACAAGCTCCCAGTGAATCCATATGAGCTGTGCCCCCAACCACTGGATTGCCCTGAAGTACAGGGCTGTCAAACACAACAAAAGAGAAGGGAGAGAGATGAGGGAAAAGCATTCTGAGTGATTCAGTTCTTTGCGCATTACTGCTGGCTTAAAAAAAACCTGGCTTATGTCGGGGTGTGGGTAAGTTGATTTGACATAAAATGCAACCTTTCCTACTTTTAACTCCACACATTTTATGTAGCAGGAAACAAATAAAGAAGTTACCTCTTGCTTTGTTTCAGGTCTTCTTGCCACAGATTGTTTTTTCAAGGAGAAATCCCTAAATGTGCCAAGAATCCTAGCAATCCTGTTGGAGCTGCTGAGATCTGCTTTAAGTAGCTCAGAACAGGAATACAGCGAGGAAGGAGAATGAAACCAAACACAGGCCTGGTCATGGACCCTTGAAGCATGAAAACTAGCAAATGGGAGGATGCACTCCCACTAGAACGGTGTGATTTTGTAAAATGACTCAAAACATCACACACTCTCCGACACATCTTGTGACAAATGTACGTGTGCACACCACAACACGCAGCACCACACAGTACTAGAAGGTGGCAATGCATTTACAGGGATTACCACAAAATATGCATGATGTCAACGCCAGGAAATCCCTCCACTGACAGATTTTTAACAGGCAGTTCATAGCAGAACACTTTTTTTTATTTTTTTCCCAGCAGGTACTATTTTCAAAAAAAATAATTTCCTTAACTAGTTGTTTTCATGTAAGCAGAGTCTTTCATAGATGAGGCAGCAACTTACGCCAGGACTTTTCACTAAGGACTTTAAGTGGTTTTGAAATACAAAACTAAAAAGTATTTTGGCTCTCTAATTTACTTTGTGTTTTACAGTATGTACTGATTTATTCATAGCATTTCTGACAGAAGGAATTTCAAGAATGCAAACAGCATGATGGCAATGTAGTAGCTGATTAGCTCCATGGAAAAAGTTTCTCCAAGTTCGACTTTTGGTCAGCACACAACACTCGGATACAAAAATACTCTGGCAAGGAAGGTCTGTCTTTCACCTTAGCTATAATAAAAAAAAGATCTTCTACACTTTAGCTACAATAAACCACACAATAACCAGAGAAACGGAGAGAAAAAGACAGAGAGAGAGAGAGAGATGGCAGATACACTGAGAATCTGCAGCATAGATAATCAAACCCTTTATTGTCTAAGTTACATTAGACTTGCAACACCATAAAAACCTGTTAAGAGGAAGAAACAGTAGACTGGTAGAGGTAGTAGAAAGTCCCTGTAACAGTCATAAAAGGGCTTTACAGGAGCGTGTCATGCCAAAAAAAGTTATGTTGCTTAAAAGAGCTGATCAAAGCCCATCGACTAAATAAATAAGGAACACAACTCATTTTAAATACTATGGCCTAACTAAAATAACAAATCAACACAATACAATGGTAAAGAAGAAAATAGAAATCGTGGGATTCACTTCTGAAAACAGATGGTCTTTAAGGTTGGCTTTCCCCCACCCACTCTTATTTCTTGCTAATTAAGTGAAAATCTCATTTCTGTGCTATACACAGCATATAATTATTTAAACTGATTTCCCCTACTGTTGTTCTTCACGGAGCTAAATTATGATTGTAAACTTTGCTGATTAGTACCCTGGTAATGGCAGTGACAGCACTAGCCTCTCTGTCAGAGATTCTGGAAGAAAAGCTCCAGAAAGAAGCTTTTGGCTCTAAATATTAACTCAGATTTTCTAGATCAGCTTACAAAAAAACCCCAACACAAACAAATCAAAAACAATTTTTAAAAAAAGAGAAATTACAAATGTACACTACACTTTCGTGCCATTTTGGGTACAGAAGAGTTTTTAATAACTAAAACACAAACAAATCGGCTAAGCAACTAGCTTTTCTGCATTCCTGGGCTGCCAGCATTACTTTCACTCATGGAAAAAGTGACTCAGAAAAGCAACAAAACAAAAACAAAACCAAACAAAAAAGAAACCAAACCCAAAACAAAACAAACTGAGAAAGCTAGTGCAAACCCAAAATGATAATCATTAAGCAACACAGCAAAATATTTCATTTTTTCTTTTTTTCTCCTTTTTTTCTCCTTTTTTTCTTTTTTTTTTTTTTTGGTGTACAATGGAATGTGTCTATGCAACCTCCCTCAAAATAACTTCACAGAACAGTTAATTACAGTCACTTATAAGCATTTGCACAGACATTCCTAACTACACCGAGACTTACAGAGAATTCTGGTATACATCTGGTGCAATAGCATAAGGAAAAACTAGTTTAAAAAAAATACATAAGAAAGTTAATTTGCATTGTTGCAAGTGTTGCGAAGTAACAAAAACTGTCAAGTAATTTAAAACAAGTAACAAGTAGTATCCAGAACCAATTACTGACTAGAGATTTTTTTAAAAAGCAACCCCCCACCCACCAAAACTGTTAGAACAGAAAGATCACGCTTTAAGGTTTTTTCTGTTTTGTTTTTTTTTTTTTTTAAACAAATCTTTGTGTCAGAAACCCACTTCTACAAAACCAGAACTATTCCATTATTGTATTAAGTAAACTGTTGCTCTCACCTGTATTAAAGGTTAGCATCATTTCTGTACATGTAAAATTATTGCTTTTTTGAAAAATATATTTAGCATGCTAGGTTTTTTTTAATCCATTTCCTGCCTTTACAAAATGTTACAATTTAAAAAAAAACTAGTAAAGCTTTTGCAAAAATTTTCACAGAACATTTTCTTTCAAGGCAGCAGTAACTTTTGATAATGCATAAAATTATATGTGCAAAATCTGAAACTCTCAGAAATATTACCATCACACATAGTGTCACAGCAATAAGAAAAGAAAATATTTATATCTGTGGAATACATTTTTAATTGCTTACACTGCATGGTTTAACAACCTGTTATGTGCCACAACCCCACCTTGAAAACTTGCAGTTAAAGAGTTACTGTAGAAGAGGTATATAAAGCTTTTTTTTTTTTTTTCTTTTTTTTCCTAACACCACCAGTGATCACCAAGTACAAGACATGACACATTTATATGAACATTAACCTGCCACCACAAAAGAAGTTCCTCGTCTTTCCAAAACGTGACCAGGCCCACGGAGGAGCGGTAGCTGGCCTGCTGAACCAAACGCAGGAACAGAGAGTACCTTATGGGCCAGGGCTGCCTGAACTTGTCCAGTGACACCTATTCTCTTCTAAACACACAGATCAGCGGCATTAGACAGCTGAGTGCTTTATTTTAGTATTTCTTTTATTTTTTTTTTAAACATGAAGACTTCCTTTGTGATCAGGTCGAAGAAAGTAGCCCTGTTACAAAAAAAGGTCCTGAGAGTAAAACACAGAAGCCTGTTTTTTTTCTTAGTGTTCGACTAGCTTTTCTTTTCCAAAGCAGAATAGAAGCTTTTCTCTGGAAGTGTTTCAATTTCCATATTCACATACTATTAATGGTGCGCAGTCAAGAGCAAGAGCACTAGAAATACAAGTGGTCCCCGAACTGTAATGAAACAAACCATTGCAGAATGACGGTCTTTCTCTTTAGTCCCTTTAATCCTTCATCAAGCATTGCTTTCTCAGCACCGAATGCCACCTTTTCCCTGCACCCTCCATTCTTACTCTGATTTTTTTTTTTTTTTTTTAATTTGCTTTTCAGCATGACAGGCAGTGGCAGTTTCATTAATTAATACTTCTCCAGCCCTCAAATCCACTGCTGTTTTTCAAATGTATCAAATAGTCATTGTGAGCATCAGGGAGGTTTTTGTTACAGTGCTTAACTTCTTCATGCTGTCCAAATCACATAAAGTTTAATTTTTCCAGTGTCTCAAACTTCTCTTGATTAATATAGATGCCTTGTGCTGCCACAGTGCTTGCCAACTCCACTGTTTATTATAAAGGAAATAAGGAACCATGGGACTGATTAGTACGTCAATTTATATATATCTTGTGTAGCATCTTCATTTATTTTAAAATGATTAACACCGCAGAGGCACCCCCCTCCTGGCAGAGCGCTGGTTTCAGTCTGGCGCAGCGGCTCCGGGCGAGGCGATGGCTGGCAGGGAGCCGGGGGTGGCTGTGCGGGGGCTGCTGGCGCTGCCCGGCAGGGTGGGGGCCGCTGGGGCCAGGGCTCCTCCGCCGGGGCTCTAGGTTCCCTTCCGCAGAGGCAGCGTGTGGGCGACCTCTGCACCACCGTGGTCTCGCCCCTGCAAGAAGGATGACACAGGGAAAAGCTCATTCTCGCCTCTGCTCCCACATGCAACCCTCCAGCAAGCCCTGCTGGTGCTCACTACCCTTTATGAGAATCACATACATTCATTTGGGCCCACCACATCAGAAGTTTTCTGGGTTTTTTTTCAATCATCTCCAGCATGACAGTGTGTCACAGGCCCATATAAAGTCCCTGATGGACTAGAAGAGCAAGTAATAGTGTCTGATGGAGCAGCACAGAGAAGGCTGAGAACAAGGAGGGGAAGAATAGGCTTCCAAAAAGCAGAATTTTGAGCTAGCCAAAAGGGACTCTAGACTAGATCAGCATTTTAAAAAGACTGAAGTTTGAGGTCACAGAGACAGCTAAAAGACGAAAAACTGAATTCTTGCGCAGGTCGGTCAAATGCTAAGGCAGCTTTTTTCCCCCCCTTGTCATCTTCCTTTTATTTTTTTAGCCAATTTTCATGAATAATTACCATGTTGAAAAAAATAGCAGGGATATTCTAAAATCAAGTGAAATTAAAGATAACATCATGAATAAGCGGGAGCCTGCAGCGCCCAAGAAAAGCTTTAAAATGACATTTAGAACATCACTGTCGGAACAGTGCAGTTTACGATCCGGATCCTAAAACAACATGGCAAGATTAATCTTACATAAATGCATTATCCTTAAGCTAAAGTCTTGATGAAGTGAAACAGACCATTTTAAATTAATGCAACATAAAATACGGCACCCATGTAAAATCCAAGCAAGTTTCAAGCTGTGCCTATGGCAGCCCTCGAAATAGCTAAAGAAAGCCCAGCTCTGGTTGACATAATGTATTAAGTGCATCTCTTTTGTTAATAGATTTAGAAAATTCCTAATTAAACCTGGCCTGAGATTCATGACATTTACCAGTCAAAGTTTGGTTTAAGTCGGAAAGATTTGCAACAAAATTAAAGAAAAAAAAAGCTGCTGTACAGACGGCAGTATATTTGAAATGTAGGAAACAGTAACTGAATGAGAGATGTGATAAAACTTCCTTAGTTGGATGCTGAATTTCCTGCAGTAAACCAAGAAAGATGCTTTACATTTTTGCGCGGCTGCATCATGCCTGAGAGACAGAGCCACAATTCCAGGAGGAGGCATTCATCATTAAAACGTCTTGTATCGAACCGGCTCTACGTACATGGGGGAGCGCAGCAGGGTTTCACCGAGCTGGGGGAGGACAGATGAAAGGAGGGAGGGGATGGCAGGCACCTCACCCCAGTTTTTCTGGGTAAGAACTGAAAAAATGGGTGTAATTAGAGGTGTTTTTTGGGGATAGATAGCCTGAGAGGAGTGCTGGATGGCAGAGGCATGCCCCAAGGGTCCAGGCACCACCTGCCCATGGACTCATGAAAGGGGTCATTCATCCTCCTCCCAGCTGGCAGGGAGGCAGGGCTGGTGGCTGGACCCCGCTGATGCATGCCTGCACCCCTAGTTTCACCAGGAAACAGCACCTGAGCCTCAGACGTGCCAAAACCCACCCAGCAGCTCACCCCCTTGCACTCACACAAACCCAAGAGTGCCATCAGATTTTGAACCAGCTGATACACAGCTGGATGGGATTCCTTCTGAAGTGCAACGTTTACAATTTTAAAAAGTAGGCTTCCTTCACTTTCAGCATTTTAAAGGGGAAAAACAGCAGATCTTTTTTTCAGTGAAACCTATAGCTTCTATGCCAAAACCTGCTTTCATACCAACTTCTAGGGCTTTTCACCAGTTAACAGGAAAAAAATCAGTTTGTGTGCATGTGAATATACTGGAGACAGACTATCGCATGACATTGAAACAAACTGCAACAATCGGTTTGGAGCAGATACTGCTCCAGTTTGCTGGCAAGGGGAAAGTGTTGGGAAAGAACTACAGCTGCTAATCCTGTCTATAATGCTCACAAAGTAACGGACATACAGTGCATGCATACTACTCAGATGGCAGTACAGCAACCCCTGTGATTCCTTGATTGTTTGCATTATAATCTCCATATGTATGAACGAGACAAATTAGGTTGCCATTTATTTGTTCATTATCTATTATTTTGATTAATGGAATTCTTGTTCTCAGAATAACTATTTAAAAATAACATTTGCAATAATGAGGACTGAACTATTAATCATGATCTTTAGCAGAAACTCTGCAAGGAACTGGGGCAAGGTATTTCATATGAACAAATGTCATAAATAGGACTTCTAACAGACAGTGCTAAAAAAACCCCAAAACCCAAAAAACCTAACCAAACTCAGAAACCAAAGGTTTAAATAACTTTTTAATCTGGTGTATTTTTGCTCTTCCCCTTCTCTCCAAAGTTGTTTTAGGACAAGCAGGGCTGTACTGCCGCTAGACTACAAAAACATTAGAGGTAATAGATACCCCAGCCTTTCCCCCAAGCTCCTTTACAGAATATGTATACACATATATATATATAGTGTTTTTTTGATGGTTCCTTCCAATCTGTCTATCCCCTAAATTCTGACTAATAACATTAATGCTATCTCAAGTATTGAACACGGCAAAAAATATTTTAAAATACTTACAGTGGACAAAATTAAGGCTTATGGACTCCTTAATGAAGGTGGTTTATCCCTGTCACTCAGGACCTACTGTGCACGTCTCTTTTCAGTGAATGAGGCCCAAGAACTGTGGTGTCCACAGCTCTTTCACAGAAAAGGACCATCGCTGCCTTCTGGCATGGGGAAAGCTTCAGCCAGAGATATCCATGATACCAACAGTTCATTTTTTTTTTTCCTGGGCTGTAGCTTTTAATTTATTTTCTGTGAGTAGAGGGTGTTTTTCTGGAGAGGACAAAGGCTGGAGTTTTGGGGGTTTTGCTTTTCACTCACACAAAAGACAGAGAACTTGGTGTCTCTGGCTCCAGCTCTGCAAATATGCTTCATGTATATATATACTCTCAATTAGACAGAACTCCTCTTCTTGCTAACCAGTAAATCATGCCTTTTTAACACCCAATTACTTGTCCCTTAAAATTTTTAGAGCAATACTGTTTGACACAGCACTGATATAAGATAAACTATATTCCTAAAGCAGGCCAAGTTTTTATGTTTTTAAAAATGCAGCAGAAGTTGTTAAACACAAGGCATGTGTATTAGATATTGCTACCACTGCTGTCACTATTTTGCAAAAGCAGGCTAAAGACTGACTCCTGTGCCACTGAATGCACTTGGGAATTGGGCTTCTGGCTGCAATGTTACAGAATCAGGCAGTGTCTCTGAAATGACCCCATGGTTTAGGAGAGCTTTGCTCTGAGAGCTGCAGTGGCTGCGAGATACACACGGCTGCAGGGACCCTTCTGAAGGGGAGCTAGCTTTTGTCATACCATGTATAAGCAATTGGAGTGTAGTCCCCGAATTCATGCCTACTAGATCAGGTCTTTGGATGCCGCTTAGTGTATTCCAAATTAAGATACATTCATTGTGGATATGCAAGCTTCATTATGGATATATTGGGATACTTAGCATTTATAAAAATATTCAGAATTATTCAGTATGTTTTATATGGCAGCATTTCAAGATAATCTACAAGATTTTGCACAGATTGTATTGACTCCAGGTATGTAATGAGGATTTTTTGTCCTTTAGACAAAGAAGAGTAGGAAATATTCCAGAGTTCACTGGAAATTAATTTGGTGTAAAAACATCTTTCTCTATTTTTTTAAAGCATTCAGGTACAAGTAAGAATCCACAGTAAATAATGTTATGAAGGAAATGAAGATCTTATTTCCTGCATTTTGTTTATATTTCACTGGTGCTGATAACAAAGCACGAAACACAGCCCATTGCTAACACTATCAAAACTAGGTATGTATGGTTTTCTTTACATGACCCTATAGGTGGCCTACTTTTCAGTGATGCTGAACACCTGCATCTCCTGTTGGTAGTTCACTACCCTAAAGTAGGTTTCCTATTTAGGAACCTAAATATAGATTTAGCTGGCTCATTTTTAAAAAAGCCTGGCTGTAGACCCTATTTCTAACATGAGGAATTAGAATTATTCCACGAGGAA
This sequence comes from Podargus strigoides, assembly GCA_028020825.1. NCBI lineage: Eukaryota > Metazoa > Chordata > Aves > Caprimulgiformes > Podargidae > Podargus > Podargus strigoides. The sequence continues at coordinate 61,374,635 of CM051620.1, forward strand.
ACTGCTATATAATATAGCACTGTTGTAAGCAACTATGCTGGGGGATTTTAAAAGCCCTACCTAACATTCTTTCATAAAGGAAACCTTTGGAGATGATCTTCTGGTTGACTACTGAAGGGAATGGGGGAACTGTAAAATACTAATGTTAATATTTTTACTCTTTAGCAGACTATATGGGGGAAGATATTTTACCTGTGAGGAGCAAACATTATGTAAAGTGAATCATTTCCACTTAACATTAAAAAGCCCCTTTCATTCTCAAGCTACTGTATATGGTAACTATTGTTTCTTGCTGGGAGCATGTGCATGGCACTTCTGTAACTTGAACTGACTTTACATTGTAAACTCTCATGAATAGATCTGTCCCCAATTAAGAAATGAAATGAAGACACGGAGTGACAATGTTTAAAGTGGGAAATCATAATGTTACCAGAATGCTGCAGGCATTGTTCTCAGTGCAAGCTCGTTTCTGCACTTCTAAAGGCTCCTGCAGCTGCAGGTAGAAATGAGTGTATTCTGTCCCTAACACCCAGGGACTGTGCAGGTGGACTCTTCTGGGGGAGTGCAAGGGCTGCTCGTGATGAGAACAAGCCAAACGTCAGACAACTGAATAATCCTAACCGACACGGGTGCTGACAAATTCAGAGAAAGGCTGATAGTGAGGAGCAAACAAGACAAAAGAAAGGGAACTATCTCCTGGAGAAGTGATCACACTGCAGTTTCTGTGGATGAAATACTGACTGGCAAGAGACAAAGCAATTTATGAAGCTAACCCCTACCCAGTATTTTGCTGTATTGAGAGATGCTGTAATTTAATCAAATACTTTGAAGACAGATTGACATGGACTGAGACTGCAAGAGCAAACTACATTTGCTGTGGCAGAAGTTAGTCAATAAATTCTGGCATGGCAGTTGTTTACAAAGACAAGATTATGAGTAAATTTATTGTGCAGTTTATACCTGAATTACAAAAAGAGCCCCGGTGTGGACTGAGCTACCATATCTCTTTTTGGATAGGTATGGCCATTTCAGAATTTTTCGGAAATGTATTTCCAACTTTCACCTTACATTGTGTTTTAGAGGGAAAAAGCCCAGATGCCTTCAGAATCCGATCTCAACTACACATGAGAAAATCACGAGCATGGAAAGATGAAAGAGCCTTTTAAAGATGCTTACTAAATCTACATTACTAAACCACGAGAACCAAAGTCTAGTTGAGCTAATTTGCAGAGCTGTGGTGTTTCATTCTGTCACATACTTCTGCTGAGAGGTATGTCCTTGCACAATTTTATTAGATAAGCATCACGAGGAGAGCACTTTTATCTAGTTCTTCAACTATAGCATAACTTTGTTGCTACTGTCCCACAAAAGCAAACAACTACCAAAGTGCTATGCCACCTTGAAAACTTTATGAGTAGAGTTGCTGGCCATTTCTAGGGCCTGACAGCAACTCAGATACTGCTGTGACAGAGGCTGGGTTCCCCACATAACCTTTAGGCCAAAAAGATGCAAGTGCAACAGAGAATGCTAAGAGTCTCCATATGCAGCATATGAACTATGCGCTGTGGTGGTGCTTGATGAGGATGTTTACTGGGCAAGTAGAAACCAACTCCTAAACTTCACAAAGGCAAGACTAGCATGGAGATGTATTCTGTAAGCATGGCCAAAACCACCTGCAATTGTTTAGTATGAGACAGGAGGACAGGACAAGTGTTGTAGTCAAAATTAAACTAAAAGCGTGGATTAAAGGAAAACTGAGAGACGCTGGAGGCAGTTTCACAATGAAAGAAAACTGCCCATGAGATGGTGTGCCCTGAAACCCATCTGCCAGTCTAGAAAATGGAGCAGGAAGGTCCAGGTTATGACCCTGCACTCAAAAAATATAAGATACATGAAACAAATTCAGTTTAATGGTAATGGTTTTCTATGTAACAGCTTTGTCATGTATAACTCAAAGCGCTGAGAAATATTTGTTAAGACGGGAAACTTCATGTACTAGAAACAGGAAAGCACACTGCCACACAAAGTTCACAGAAACTGGAGGATGAGAGCCTTTCAAAGGCCAGATACTGGATATGAAGGTTAGAATACTCTTCAGGATAATACAAACTAAGTGTCGATTGTATTGTTGCAGCAGAAAACGTGTTAGTTGTAAAAGCAAATTATTTCTAAAAATTCTTTATGTACTATCTCACTACTAGATATCACTGCACATTACAGTTACCTATCCCACCCAGTCCCCAGTAAGCCGGTAACATGTTTATTTAAACACTGCCTACGTGCTGTACAATTAACTGACTCTCTATGTAACAGACTTTGATAAAACGCTTAAAAATTTAAGAGCTAAAAAGCAAGCAACGCCGTTATTATTTATAAATGTTGTAAAACCATCAGCACTTTAGTGATGAGTATCACTGTGCAACTTTTTCCCAGCTACAACATTAAAAAACAAACGTCCAATTAATTGCAAAACATACTTGTTTTGGGGCATCTGCGGAGGTGGTGTGAACTTCAGTACCTCGGAGTCCATTAGACTCAAATACCACTGTGGGAACAAGAGGGCTTGTTAACAGATGAACATTCAAGCTTCGTTAGTGTGTGTACATTATTTGAGACCATTACAGATTAACCACGTTCAAAAAAAAGACACCAGCTTCTAGCCTGTGGCCGGAAAATACCAATTTACCGTAACACTTACTGTAAGAGAGTGTGCTAATGGCAGCCTAGGGCCACTGCCCTTTTTAATTCAGACTTCGGCGCTGAAGAAAGCAATCACTGACAACATTAATTATCAGTGTATGTGTAAAGGGACCCTCTTCTTGCATTACTTACCATTTGGCCTCTGTCATTTTGCATCAGACTGGCTTATGTATGCATCATTCACACTTTTCAGGAGAAACCCGCTAGTCCCACTGTCTCGCGTAATGCTCAGGAGGTCTCTAGACACTGGTGGCTTTAGCCTCCTACAGCCTCAACTACAGACTGTGCCAGGTTAAAAATGGCTGGTAGGGATTTCCCATTTTAGGTCTGACTGGTCTGCGGAAAAATCTTGTTTCCCACAAAAATGTTCCTGTCAACAGCAACGATGAGGCAAAACAAAGCCTTATGTTGTGCTGAAAGGGGTACTTTGATTTCAATTTGTGCTGGTGGCAACAGAATTCATTAGCATACTCATTTCTGAGTACTCTGCTCTCTAATTAAAATAAAACATTTGCAAACAGACTTATCTTAAATGCATTGCAATTTTATGGAGTTCGGGCGGGGATCAGGTAAGCAATATCCGGAGAACAAGAGCAATAGTCATAAAAATAAAAAACCTGCCTATTAGATTTAGGTACTGGAATTACTTAGGTTAGCATGGTATGTGAAACGTAATTCTCAGCATTTTGTTAGCCAGACCCAAAAGGAGGCAAGAGGGAAAGGGAGAAAACAAGAGCGAGTGTGAAAAGGTACCTGCGTGGGACCTCTGATGAGCCCTGAGGTGACTGGGTTGGGTAAAGCATTTTCCACATTCTCTGCAGACACAGTCTCCTTGGCGTGTTTGTGTCCTGAGCATCCCTGTAGTCGAGAGGGAGGGAGGGAGGAGGGGGGGGGTGGAGAGGAGAGAGGAAAGTTGAGAAGAAAACATTATGCCAGAAGAAAACATCATTAGTATGTCTAATGTGTCATTATGTGAGGCTACCTTCAGGCCCTGGATGACAACTGTCAGCCTTCATCTAGGCACTGGCTGACAGGCCAGGCACACACAGGACTGCAAGAATGCATAAATTACATTGAATTAAAAAATGCTCCCCATGATGTGCCCGCACCAGGACTGGCATGTCAGGTGTGCGCTTTTCAGAGCAGCTGGATCCACTTCTCAGCCATCACCCAGCTTTGTCAAGCAGTACATCAGGCAAATCAAAGTGACTCCAGCGTGGCAGAGACAAGTCACATGGATAATAGGAAGTGAGTAGGACCAGAGCCCGACTGTCCCCCCCGGGCGGCAATACCTCAGAGACAAATGCAGAGCGAGCGGAGCCATCACAAACTGATCAAACCTTTCGCCCCTGCCTACCTGCCTGCCGGTGCTGCTTTGACCCCGGACCTCTGAGGCACAGACGAAAGACATCTGTGAATGAAAGTGTCATTCCGGACATTCTGAGCTGGTAGCAGCGCAGCAGCCTTCCCCCAGCCCTGGGTAAACATGTTTTCTAGGCCATTAGCATTTGTGGAAAACCGCTCAAACCTCTCCTTTTTCTCCAAAGGTCAGTTTACAGCATCTGACTTAAAGGGCTGGTCTTTGTCTTTTTGCTGCTGATCAAAAAAGACACATTTGACTTTTATTGGGCTTTTTTATTATTAAAAAAAAAAATGTTTGAACATCTTTTCTATTTTGGTAAAACGCCCTCCTCAGAAGGAAAAGAGTTGATGTTTCCATTTGCCACTGAAATACTTTGGCTTTTAAAGAAATTCTCAGGCGGTTGTCAGTGGAAGTGAAGTTTCGGCTTTTCCTTCATTGTTTTCCCCCATTACAGCATTTAAAAAAGAGTAAAATTGTGAACAAAAAAGTGGCAACAAAAAATGCACCCCCCCCAACTGAAAAATCATCTGCAGGATGCCAGAGGGCTCATCCGAAATATAGATGCTGTACCTGAAAATGAACAGAAAAGAAGATGGGCTGCCATTTACTCTGCTGGTATGGCACCGAGTGTCGTGCAATGGTTTTTACAGCATAAATTGGAAAAGAATTGTCTGGCTACCAAAAAAAAAACCCAAAACCAAAACCCAAACAAAAAACTCAAAAAACCCCACAGCCACTCACAAATTATTTTCTCTTTGTAATAGCACCTCCTGCAGATGGCAGCACAGTCTGTATAATGCAGCTGAAGATACTCCCAACAATTAAGTTCCAAGCAGTCAAATATCAGATCATGTATATCCCTCCACGCACACAAAAGAAAAAAAAAAATCATGTAAATTTCAATGAGAGCTTCACCATACAATAATGAGATGGATTTGCCCTGTAAGGCAGTCAAGACTAAAGCAGATTTTCTAGTCTGTGACTAGCATTTTTGCCTCACTGGTCAGAACTACAGCTGCAAACTCCAAAGCAAAGCTGAGCAGTGTGTTGAGGGACCAGACATGGCCTTTGCCAGGCCGCTGTGCTGGCCACCAGACCGGCAGGGACAGGCAGAGCAGGGCTCTGCTACCAGCAGAGCAGCTCTCGTGAAGCCAAGGAGGCCTGGGTTCCTCAGGTGGTTTTCTGCCATCCCTGGGAAAACATGTAATCTCTCTATACCCCAAGTCTCCCTCTGTGAAAGGTGAATCCACTTGTCACAGCAGCCATTACAGGCCTTATCTGACAGCCTTCATGGAAGCACTGCTCCCTCTTGAGTCATGCACGAGGGAAGGTTGAGGATGCTGTTGTAAGCCAACATACCTTGTACCCACACCGAAGGTGAACAGGTTAGGACTTTCATCTAACCGCCCCCAGCACTCACTTTATGGTAGCTATTTAAAAAGCAGGTGGAAAAAATTGATTGCTTCCAGCTATATTTGCCATTGTTGCATTTCCTAAAGAGCACCATAAGGTTTTTGATAGTTCCGAGCTTTGAGCATGGGCTTCATTGCCACAAGGCAACACCCCTATAAGTCATCACTCAGGTTATCCTATATGTGAACAAAAGAGGGTGGATGACTACAGGTGTCAGCAAATTAAGGTAAATGAATGTGACTATCTGAATGGGAGCTCCTGTGAAACCGATGCTCAAAGCTGGTCTCAAAGGAGCCCCTGGGAAAGAGTGCATCTGCTGCCATAACCCACCCTTTCCTAACAGGCGATTCATGTAAGTATCATGAATATAATAAATAACCATTATTAAATATAACAATAAGATCCTCTCTACAAGCATTTAGGAAGATTGGGCAGTGTGAAACAAACCTACCCTAAACAAAGCAAGCTTTGTGTTTGCAGCTGTATCACAATAGTATGTACAACAACTCACTTTTCTAAGGACACACTGGAATAAACACAAATGTAAAAGAAAGGATCCCAGAAATAAATCCAGCCACTCTAAAGGAAGTTCCACACTGCACTACCACACACTACAATACTCTAGTATGATCCAAGATGAGGTCATATACCAAACACCCAAGTAAAGTCTATTAGGAACATTCAACTGGGAAAAAAAACCCACTACAAACAGTATACCTAAGTGGGATTTTTGGTTGTCCTTTATGTCATGATTGCCATATTCACATTGCCATATTAAGACTAAATTGTATGATGCATTCTGACTCATAGGGCTCAGTCTAGGGCCGTGTGCTATTTCAGACAAGGTTCATTTACCCTCCTCTATTTGCAGTTGGTAGGATCTTGTTCTTTTTGCCTGCAGCAGCTTTTTTATTTTAGTGCTATGAAAAACAGCCATCATGCCAATTGGTTTGGAGAACCATCAACAACCTGGAAGTTGTATATAAAATGCAGACAAGCTACATAAAAAAAAAGAGGTTTCAAATTCTGAAAACTTGATTGCTGCAAAACATTTAGAATGAAATTTCAAAGCAGAGATGGGCACTAAATAACTTCCAGTTAAAGTGTCTCTGGAAACCACTGCCCAGTAAAAAAATTTTGGCAATAAAATCCCTTTTAATAAGCATGTAAATAGAGACCTCCTTGGAAATTGTGCCCCTCCTTCATTTTGCCCCAACAGTCCTCGTGTTTTTTCTGGTGCCTGCATTCACTAAGCCAGCTTCTAGTTCCTGGCTTTTACTGTTCCTCTCCATCCCTCTTAACACAGGTGGGAGCTCACTGGATCAATAAGATTTCTCTGAGTAGGTTGGCAGAATGTAGTATTAACATCAAGCAGGGCACCCACGTGAAGGTACCCCAAGTTGATCGTGAAACAGTCAACTGGTATTTGGAGCAGGAAGCAGGCAGGGAGAAGCTGCAGAAAACATTCCTAGGCACTGGGATAGCAAAAGCAAAGTCAGTTGGACAAAAACAGGAATACCGACCCTGCAGTTTTAGAAAGCGAGCATGTCTTCTTCTGCTTCCTTAACAAAACCCAGGAGCTTGACGTTAGTTACAATCATCACACAGCCTCTAACCACCTGCAAAACCATCTACCCAATAGTAATAAATAGTCTGTTTCCTACATGGTATTACTTTTTAAATGATTGAGGAAAACTGACAATGGAGTAGCTGAAAGATGCACCTCATGGACTATTTCAGATAGGCTTTGCCTTCTTGTCTTCTCCAAAAGACCCTCCATCAAGACTTCACCAAACACTGTGACTCCTTCCTTGCCTCAGCTGCCAGAGCAGTCAACTTGCAAACACCTTCTGGGCACTAGACCATAGCTGTCCTTAGACTACCAGCTTCCAAACATCCTGAGTTTCATCCCACTTGCAAAATGGGGTCACAAGGTGCATTTCGCACATGCTTTTAACAAAACAGAGAGCATTATGTCAGGTGAAGATACTAGAACACTCGTCTGGAATGCATGCTCTTTCCACGTGGAGTTCAGTTCTTGCACAGCTTCTACAAAGTGAAGCAGCGTATAAAAAAATGGGGTGTTCTTTCTCCCTGCCTAGACACAAACACCCATCTCAAGAGTAATAAATCTGTGATTTTCAGTAACCACTGAGACAAACTAATCCTGGTAGATCATCAAAAGAGTATGTTTTCAAATGCAAATATACACGTTTGGTTTGGGTTTTTTTTCCTTTCTACATGGCAGTTGACTAGCAAGAGACAGAAGGAGAGCTCTGATACTTTTTTTAGTCCCTGAACTTTTAAACAGACTATTTGCACAACTGCCTTTCCTGCTTATGTGAATTAGCAGGCATGTATTCAGTCCTGCCTCTTTTTAATTATAAACGTACAAACAGATCAATAGAATCATTTGAAAAATAGTCCAAAGCAGTCTTTGATATGGACAAGGAAGATCTTAAGACTTTTGTCAAGAAAGACAAAGGACTTGACAAGTGATTATCTCTCTGTTGTTGGAAGACTTGTTTGCAGACAAAATTGAACAAAACCTCCAAAAGAACATCACAGATAAGCCCCAGAGGATGTTTATTTTGCCCGAAGCAAAAAGATGATGATGTGTGCCAGAATATCAGGGGGATCTTTGTGTGATAGCACATCTGTGTAACTCTAGCCTGCTTAAAGCGAGGGGACAAAGGAACAGTAATATTCCAGGTGGAACCAGATACATTTAACCTGTGACAGAAATGTCACACAGTGCACAAGGGAGGACGCTGCAACATTAGAGATCGGTAAACAAACCTATTCAAGCCTATCCAGAAATGACAAAAACAAGGATCCTGTAATCCCAACCGTTAAAGGGAGAGAAGGAAGAAACTGTGAAACAGCGTGTCGTGGCTCCAAATGAAGCAGGAACAAGTAAGCTGCGTCCTCATCTACAGAAGGGCTTGTGAAAATCTTACCTGCATGGTCCAGGACAGGGCTGTTGGCACCGCAGGTTTGGTACAACGAAGCAAGGTCCTTTGGAATGTATGTTTTAAAGATATTTAAAACGTCCAAACGTTTCTCATGCCCATCTGATCCCAGATCCTGTTTGCTGGAGTGTAAAGCTGGAGAAATTCCCACAGCACTAGGCTGTGGCTGTAGCAGTGGACTCTCTCGTGTTACTGCTGTGCAGTTTGCCAGTGTCCTCATCTCATTCCCAGCCTTCACGTGACAATCCCTCTGAGGCACCAATGGCTCTTCCTGTTTAGTGTACTGCTCGCTTTTACACAGAGAATGATCCTGCGGCAGTGGGCTGAATTTGGCCTTCATGGAGTCGGATGCACAGTGCTTACCTGGAGGAGCAAAACTAGTACCTCCTTGGGGAATCATGTACTTCTCCACTTGCTTACTGTTGGTGGGTTGTGTGCTAGGCCTGGATATGACTGTCTGAGTAGGTGTTATGCTTCTGCTATAGGCTCCTGTTTGCATAAGTTTGGAATTTGCTTCATATTTACTTTTTTGCTGTGCTGCTATGCTGTATTGCTCCTGGGAATGGTTTAACTTGGGCTGTCTGTACCCATCCAGACCTGGTAAGCGTGGACCACAGTGGCCGAAGGCATGACCGTCCTTTGACTGATGTATGCTCCCAGACTTCGCAGTCATCCCAACAGAAAGGGAGCTGCTTTTGGACCCTGGTGATGCACTTGGCATTTGAGTGCGCGTAAATCTGGCAACAGGCAAAGGCTGGCATTCCTTACCACCAAGAACAGGAGGGGGACCAGTACGCCCACTCCTTGCCAGAAAGACCAGGTTGTTTTTAATACTCTTGAATCCGTTCTGTTGAACCCAAGGTGGGACCATCGAATTACAGCTGATTTTGTGCAAAATTCTTTTGTGCATCCACAGGACTTCAGGGTAGTAGGTCTTATGACTGCAGAAAGGACATGGGTATACAATTAAAGCAGTCTGCAAGGATGTATTCAGATTTTTATTGCATGAATTATCCCTTGTTGATTTTTCACTCAAATCGAGTGGAGCTACCTCTTGAGCTTCAGCACCTTTTTCTATCAGAGGATGCTCCCTGTTAAAGTCTAGCAAATTTTCTCTAGCACGACTAGCCTGTACTTCAAGTGATGTTTTCACGTCCATGACCATGTTTGAAGAAGTCTGGCTCATACTTGAAGCAAAACTAGCAACACGACTAGAGCAAGGAAGCCCTTGGCTGTGGTGAAATGCTGGCATCTTTATGTCTGTGGAACCTTTTAGCTCTTGGTATTTTGAAAAGGGCTCCTTGATGACACTCTCCAGTGCTGACACGAGGGCAGGAATCTCTGGTTTAGATTCTCTAGCCTCATTTTCTCTGGTGTTGTGGCTTCCCAGCTTTGGGAGTTCATCCAACTGAGATGTTACCATTGGGGTTTCCTCTTCAGAAAAGCTGCAGTGGTATGGCTTTTCATCTAAATGGGACAAACAGAAAAAAAAATCATTGTCATTTTATGCAGAAAGGAGTCCAAAAGACAGAACAAAATTCAAGATTAGAGTAAGATACCCAGCTTTGGTATTAGTATCATAATGACATGCTACAGGCTAAATGTACTGTATAAGCAAGAAAATCTTGAAATAAGACACAACAGTTCAATTTACTTTTAAAGATGACTGCTAAGTCCGGAACAACTCTCTAATGCTGCATGTTCATGACATTTTGAAGAAAGAACAATTCAGTAATATAACCACGTTAAAATTCTGGGACTGTGAGAAAAATAAACAAATATGCAAACATTTAATGCTTTAACAAAAGCAAAGATAATGGAGACAGATAAGACTGACCTAGTTAAAGGTCTGTCAGCGCTTCCATTACAAGCCCCTATTTTCAAAGGGTTTATAACTCAGCAATAAAATCTGGCTCCATAGAAACCAAGTATATAAGCAGGTACAGCATACAGAATAAATTGCTCACTTAAGAAGGTCTTTTGCAGTGCCCAAGTATAAAAGATGAGTTATGGAGGATGTAAATTTTGAATTTTCAATCTGTTAGTTTAAAGCAGATACCTTTTTTTTAACATACTTGTACATTTGACTCAAACTTTAGGAAAATTTTATGACCACTTGATCGACTGAGAGATAAGGAATTCAACATTTTCGGCCATTTAAATTACAGAATTCAAACCAGACTTTTGATTCTTCTCATATTCTTCTTCGCTTCTCAGCTCTCCAGAGTAAATTTATCCACCTAACACATGTCCTGGAAAGGGAACATACTGGGCAGTAATTAAAGCTGTTTAGGGGCAAGAGAAGAGTAGGATTTGTTTCGCTGGGAGCACAGCTCACTCTCCCAATGCTGATCTCTCAGAACCACTGATGAAGCTGTTGAATCCCTCCAAATCAGTTCACAAATCAATTCCACAGAGATTTTCATCATAGCAGTAATGCTTACTGCACTGAATCCATTTAACAAGTAACTGAATTGAATCATCTGACAAACTTTCAGTTTCAATTAGCATGTAGTTAATGAGCCACTGCTAGGCAAGTGTAAGGAGACCATGCTCCAAGTAAAATGTCACCAGTCCAAAGTGATCACTGTATGCATAGGAGGGGTAAGAATAGGAAAGGAGTGAACTGTTCTAGAGCTGCATATCCTCTTGCATCAACTTATAAAAGTCACTGCTTCAGAAAATCAAGCACTGTTTGTTAGTGCAGCGCAATGCCACAGGCATTATTCTGCACAGCACAATGGAAGAAGCATGTTTCTGGATGGAGTCTCACTGCAAATAAAGTCTACTTAGCCTCACCTTTAATTCAAGCAAAAAATTCTTAAGCTTTTCTTTAATTCGAAGTAATTAAAAATAACCCATAGATCTACAGTCTGGCAGGGCTGAGTGTTCACTCTGCTAAGACCATTTTCCTTTTACACACTCAAAGCGGGTAAACTCAGGGGGGAAAAAAACCTCATGACCTAGAAACTTGTTTTTCCTGTGTTGCAGGGGGCAAGGCTTTGGGAAAGCACATGCCCAGCACTACTAGCCAAATTTAGAGTTTGAAACAAAGACACTGCATGCAGCAGTGAAATCTGACACTGCACATCTGTGTTATTTTCAAAGCACATCTGTCAAAGCCCAAAATATTTGTGCTCTTAAATAAGATTTCAAGGCTTCTCTTTACGATCACAAGAAGTGGCTCCTTTGATCATCACAGTAAATAATAAAGCAAAGCAAAACCAAATCATTTGGTTGTAGCAGTCCTCAGCAGAGACTGAGCTGACCTACTCGTTACACCGAGCAGAGCAGGCAGCAGAAGGAGGTGGGGGATCACTGCCAGCCCCACTCTTGGGGCCTGCAGAGTCGGGGCGGTTCCAGCCACTCCTTGGTCCACCTGCATGGCCGTGATGAAGGGATGCAGCGCATCAGCAGATGCCTGCGAGTCCCAGGTTGCTATGCGTACCTCAGACACTCCTTGATGCTTTCTGACTTGGTCAAAATACACATACTGGGCTGTTTCAGCACAGAAGACAAAGTCAAACAGACTGCGAGGTGGCACAGGTTAGGTCTGGGCTTGATCTTTAGGTCTGGACTGTTCAAATTAGGTCTGTAGTTGTGGAGTGGGGGAGAAGGAGGAAGCAGAGAGACAGACCACAGTCCCATGTGTCCCAATAACCACAGGTATAAATTCTGCGACTGCAAACCTATAGGTGGCTACAGTCCTTTTAGCCATATTGCTTTAGTGCAGTCATCAGAGAAAAGGGATTTTCCAGGTAGAAAATGTAGCATGGAGTAGGAAAACTATGAGGGCATTTCTGAGGTCTGTCTAGGCCTGCAGTTGCCATGATGCTGAAGGCATACGCTGTCAGTACAATACATGAAAATTTGTAAGGTTATTAACAAAACATAGTTTCTAACATTTCTTCGTAGCGTCTTGCTAGATTTAATTCCTTTGATATCTCACATGAACAGTACTGAACATACTAGGAATAATTTTATAAGCTTAGATGAGGAGCCTTAATAGCAATATTTGTGTTAATTGCTCAAGCTGTACTTCTAGCAAAATAAACAAACCAAAACAAAAGCACATCCCTAGCCTCTCTTCCCAAAGATTTGGACAGACACACTTTTCACCTGCAGGCCAACTCATACTTCTTCACCAGCACAAAGCACAGCCTAAGCTCTTCCCTAGCCCCGTCCTGCTCTCCACCAGGGACCCAACACTCCAGATATCAACACCCAGGATGAAACGCTGCCAGGTGCCATCCTCTCTGTCATAGGTGGTGGCCCAGGCTGGGCCGAGAGCAGGTAGCAAGAGCCAGGGAGAAAGGGGATGCAGGCAAGAGCAAGAGGAGATGGTATGTGACCCAAGAATATTGGTAGAGCCTTTTTAGAAAAATAGATTAAATTTATTTCTGCCTGCTTCCAGCCACTTGCCCCAGATGAAAAGAGGTACTAACGATCCTTTTAAATCATGGGTATAAAATACTACTCTAACCAGTGCAGTGCAGGCATTCCTTGTCACCAGAAACTTTTGAGATTTTATTATGGCCAGGTCAAAGCAAAAAGCCATGAATGGGATGCCTTTTGCATGGTCTCTAGGGACTATAATTCACATTCCCCATTGAAAGAGTTCTTGGTTAATCATGCTCTCACTTTTTATCCTACTGTCCCTGTCTTCTCCTCACATTTGTCTCAATTCCTTTGTTTCTTACCCAAAACAGACATCTACCTGTTGCACTTTAGAGTAAGAAAGGTCCTTTTACTGCATCCCTAAAGTGTTACAGTTTTTCTGTGGCATGGATATCGAGCCCACAGCTGCAGCAGACAAATTTTACAAGGTGCCCAGCTAGGAGGTGGCTGCTAATGCCATCTTGTGACTTAAGCTTGGCGATAACTTCAAATATCAGTGGCATTGCAGACCACAGGAAAGCAAAGCAGGACAGCAGGGAACACTTAACTATATGGGAAGCCATGGTCTAGAAACACAGGAACATTCAGGGATTTGACCAATTCTTCAGAAATATATATGACTGCCATCACTTAGTTATGTATCCTACACAGGCAGATAAAAGTGACTCCCCTTCTCCCCACCCACACACACATCCCTCTTCTCTCTTTCTCCCCCTCAGATGCACAAACTCCACTTGTTTCCTCCCCAGCTCCGTTTCTCCACAAAACTGAATTTCAGAATGGGATACACAGCTGTTTTAATTCATGAGGCTTCCTATAAAATAAACCAGGCTACAAGCCTGAGGACAATGAAACTGTGATTTCTATTCAGAAAAGCAGAACCGGCTAGAAATTGGCCCCTTTTCTGGCTAGCATTACAGCACTAGGAGTTGAAGGGAAAGGAGCAGATGTGATGTGTTTGATTTTTAGTAAACATTTGATAGTGATTTGCACTCGAGATGAATGCTGTAGCTTGATTTGAAAACTGGCTGCAAATAAATCATGGTAAAAGCAAAGGATAACATTGGAAGAAGGTGCAATATTGCAAAGACCTGTATTAGGTCCTATTTCACTCGGTATTTTCATTGATGATCCAGAAGAGACTCTAGACACCATGCTAACATTTATCTCCAGAAAATACCACATTTGGATGAGCTGCAAAATTAACGGGGACAAGGAAATAATGCACAGGGCCTTAGAGAGAACAGAAATGCAATCTGAAAACAATCAAATAAGATTAATTTTGAAAAAAAAGCAGACTAAGACAAGTGAAGGGAAACGATCCACAAAAACCCATGCAGTGGGAGGGTGAAACCTGGGAAGCAGCAGTGTTGAAAATAACAGATGTTACAGTAGACAACAAATTGAATATGAGTGTACAAGGTGAGATTCTTCAACTTAGCTTTCACAAATAAAAGTACACATTATGAAAATAAAAATAAAACCACTCCTCTGAAGAAGGCAGATGATGGCCATGCTGGTAGCATTATTTTTTATATATATCTCTCTATATATATCTAAACCAAAAAATATATATACGATAGTTGTGGGCACTATGTAAAAGCCCACAGTAAGCACAAAAAGTGGAACACACCAGGGAAAAAAAGGCAAAAAGCAGGTCTGCAGTAGAAAAATCGAGGTCTTTTATCCTGTGAAAGGAAGGTCCAACAAAAATACTCCATGCCCCCAGAGTATCTGTGCAGATCTGCAACTATTGACAAGTCCAAAGGAGTTTAGGGAACTGCAACAGAAAAGTAACCAACCAGAAAATAAAGATGAAGAGTTAAGTGTCCCTCACATGGCTGAGGGAAGATGGGAGGGTAACAGGCCAACGCCTGCAGCCTCCCCAGGAGCACCAAGCTCCAAAAGAGAATTATGTCATCCTGAGCACTGGAGTCTATCACAACAATCAGATATAATTGCACGCAGGAAAACTCACAATGAACAGGGAAAAAACAAACAGTAACGTGTATTTGCAGCTTGCAGAATAAATGTCAAGGAAAGAGGTGGAACTCCGCCTGGACTCTAAAACCTGTACAGACAAAACATGGACTATCAATGCATGATAAAAATCCATCCTTTTCAAAGAGAGGCAGAAAGCAGGACTTGCTCCTTCCCTTCACTCTACCAGCACAGCAAACCAAAACCCTTCATAAGCTAATATCCACACACTACCACTGCATTGTAGACATATGCCAAAACCAGCCTTCCTTTCATACTAATTCTGTATGTGGTTAGCTAAGGAAAGGACTCCTGGAGCATTCAACAGTGAGCCCATGACCCTCCTTAGCAGTAGGTTTACCATCTGAATGCAGGTCAGGCTGTTCAAAGAGACACCCTACCTGTTCTGCAAAGGATTATTTGTCATACATCAGCCATGCCCCCTGTTCTAGCTGCCTGCATGTCTTGTTTTTATACTCCACATGCTATCTGCCACCACCCCGTTTTCTGCTTTGGCTGCGCCACTTGGCAGATCCCCAAGGTGGTGGCAAAGCAGGCATGAAGTGAAAGACAACTCCTACAAAGCCTCTCAGGTTTTCTTACAGCACAAGGCCACGTGCTGTAATAAGATACTGGGAATGAAAAGTTACACTGTTTTGATACAAAATCCAGCTTCTCACCTGCAAAGCTCATCTTGTTGTTAGGTGTTTTCAGATGCAGCTACATCAGCTCCCCAGTAATTCAGAAAAAGAGATGACCAAGGACTAGAGTGGAGTACTCAGTACTGCAGGATGGAGCAGGCTAGCAGGTACAAGGATGACCAGCTAATATCCCTGCTTCCTCTTGGACTAATTTTAGAATTGATGGTGAGTGGTTTTTGGCTGAGGTTTGAGGTTTTTAACAGGGCAGAGACCCAACACAGCTCTTGAGATGGAGATGCTGGCTGACACAGATGGGTTACTGGCCAGCCAGCTCACCCAGCCCTGCAGAGGTTTCACTTCAGCTACGCGAGGGGGAAAGGGGAGTAGCACTGTCCTGCACTGCAGCCCGGGAATGCACAGAAAAAAAGCCCCAGGCTCCCCAAGAAGTCCTGCCTTCCTCTGGGCACGAGCAAGGTGTTTCTGGTTTATATCACACTGCTTTTCCTTATTACTTTTCAGAATTATTTTTTTTTCCTATTGCCTTGTGGCTAGGTGTTGGGGAGTTACCTTGTCACTTCCACGCAACCAGCTAGACATTTCTAATGCTACTATACTTCCATCCTTAGTAAATAAAGCCAGATCATGGTATAGTTTGCATTCACTGTCTCCATTCTTGTTTTCTACATCTAAACATTACAGTTCCTCAAATGACTTCTCATTGACTTCTTAATCTCACAGCCCACAACTTCAGGACAAAGTTGCAGGATGGCAACTGTCAGCTTTCAGACAAGTATTTCTTAGGAAGGGATGCTGACTACAAAAATGCATCGTCTCACAAGCAGAGAGAGAAAACTGCAGTCTTGTATCCCTGTGTTTTGGGAGTAGGCCCAGGGAGGGGAAATTTTAAGGCTTTTAGACACCTTACAGTAATGAAATTTAGGGTTTTTTTCCTTCCACGCTTTTCTTCCCAAACAGTACTACTGCTGTTGCCATGATGATTAAATGACTAATGCTTGGAGCCCTAAATTCAACTTTTTTTATGGCCATGCTATTTTTCATCTGTTTTTCTCGCACATTTGTTTTCAGGCTTCCCTCTGTTCCTGGCACAACAACATACAGATTTATTCCAAAGTCTCATTTGCTTCATTTCACTAACTTTACCCCCTGCAATTTCTAACTTTACCTGCAAGTTACTTTTGACCCTCGCTGTCCAACGCTTAAAACATTGTACTGCCATGCCCTGAGCACGCAAATAGGTCAAGGGCTCCATTATCTTGTCCGCCTCCTTCCCTCTGCAGAACTGGGGGACACTGCAGGGGATGAAAGCAGGACAGGCCAGCCAAGCCCACCACTCTAAACACTCTGGTCTCCATTTGACTAATCTCTCTGGCATTGTCCAGGAGGACACCTGCTGCTTCTGAAAACAAAACCCACTGAACTCTTACAATCTGGGCAGAAAAAAATATGAATAGGCAACCATCAAACTAATTCAATAAAGTTTGTTCAGTTCTGGACTGCACATGTTGAGGTTTTTGAATTATTTTAGATTATTTTTGTTATTATCATCAGAGATGTTGATTGCATTAGTTTTGCATTTTGAAAAGAATCTGAAAGGTCACCAGAGTGACCGGAAAAAACCTACAAGCATTTTAGTTGATTAAATTTGAAGAATTTGAACCTTTCAAGATAAGTGAAATCTGAGTCTGAGAACAGTTACCATACAGCACACAAAAGATTCCCATTCTACAAGGTACTCCCTATCTCAGTAACAAACTCCTTTGCACAGCAGAAATGCTTTAGAGTTACATCACACTTCAAGGATCACTTTTTTTTACTTTTTAAAGAAAAGAGAGGCCTGAAACCATCCCCCATCTGCACAGCCACAGATGCAAAGGCCAGCAAGGTTACTGGAATTTCAAGCACAGAGAACAGGCACCAACAAAGTAATGGAGGAACTAGGTGGGAAAGGGTATTGAGTCCAAAATCTGTCAGGCTGAAGTGCACGTTGTTAGGTACCAAAGGCATGATGAAAAACAACCCTGAGAGTTCACAGTGAACTTTTTCTTTCCAGCTTCTTGTATATAATTTTTCCTTAAAGAGTATTTGGCTTTGTTGTTAACTAGGGTACTGATGATACAAGCCTTTCAAAGGCCAACTGGCTGCAAGAACACCTCCATGTGCAAATTACTCCACTCTCCCCTCACGTAGTACCTTTTCACCACCTTCAGCTTTGCACAGGTGCACATCGAGTGTGACAAGCTTTGCACTGAAGCCCAAATGCAAACTCTCTTCTAGTGCTGGGTGCTTTGGGATCTCTCTCCCAGGTATCAGCCCTTTCAGAGTCAATAAAGATTTTACTTGATGGTGAGGAAAGCATCCACAGCAGAGCACATAATGAAGTGAAAATGCACATCTGGGTAAAAAGGCTGCTGCTGGCAGCATGCCACAGACCTTTCCAGTGTCCATCACATCTCTCCATACCTCCTCAGTGGGATTTTTTGGTAAGTCATTATATTTATAATACATAGGAATTTTGGGCAGCGGCAGAGCTAGCAATGACTTACCAATCCTTTTACCTCTGTTATTTCTCACAAAGGTTCACGAGGGTAATCTCTGCCCAGCAGCAGGAGAAAAGCCCCATAAAATAACATGTACTTATCTGCAGGTGAAGCTGTAGCTCCTGTTATCAGAGTACTTCCAAGTGCCTTGTTCACCCTTCATCCACACTAGCTTGACCCAAGGGTAGTTAAGAGAAGTTGAGAAGAAAGCTTGTCCTTTAAACAAAAAGCTGCAGGAAGGTGACCCTGCTCTGTCAGCCTCAAACAGCAAGGCTGCAACTAATGCATCCAGTCCCCATGCAGTTGCCACATCCTGCTCGCATCCCCAGCACAGCCCCTTCTGGACCCGGGGACTAGACTTCCCACTCATGTCCTATGGCTCCTTCTTTGCCCTGTGACCTTCATGGGCATCCCAATGTCTTCCCATCTCATGCAGGGCTGCTCCAGCTACAGACGGGCAAAACATGGTGCCAAGAAACCAAAACGAATTGTCCAAGTTACACACAGCTTTTGCACCTCTATGCCCACCTCAAAAGACTTCAAACTCGCTTTTCTTCCTTCAGGAAACATAACACCAAAGTGCACAAGTAGATGTTGAAGAAAGGGTCCATCACTCCCACTCGGGTACCAAACCAGAATGAAGGCACCTTCACAGTCCCACATCACTGTCTGGATCCCACAAGGTGGTAAGGCAGCGGTAAGTACTTACCTATAAATTACAGATAAAATACAGGACCAATACAAAAACACTTGTAGGGACTGCTTGCCAAAATGAAAACTGTACAATTTGGCATTGCCCTAAAAGAGGCTGCTCATAATATACCTAAAGAAAATTATGGGATACAAAACCCCTTGAATGCTCTGCAAAATTAGGAAGTGATTAGGCCAGATGATACCAATTTGACTCCAACACAGCTTTGTCGTAACCCCAGAGTTAATAGCAATACTGTATGAACTGGTCCAAAACCTAAGCAGAGTACTTCTAGTACACTCCATAGCTGCTAGGCATTTCTGCGTGTGTGGCCCTGCCTGTCAAGTCTGGGGCAGGTAGAAGGAAGAAAAAAGAAAGGGCATACAACCACTAACACAGCAGGATACATAATTAAATTTGAGAGGGTTGGATTTGAGTTGGGGGGTTGTGTTTTTGGTTTGGGGTTGTGGGGTTTTTTTTTAGTTTAAGGCACAGAAAGAGAAGAGCACTTGGTTGATGCATCAAAACTACTTGCAGAGGAGAGCAGAGGAGACAGAAAACTATGACTCAGATATAATTTTTTTAAATTTTTTTTTTTTTTAAAAAAGCAAGTGGCAGCCTGCCTGTAGAGCCACTCCAAACATCAACCCACACAGTTGTAAATCTTCCTGGAGATTTTTCCCTTCCATTGCAACAGTCAGACTTGCCACAATGTCTGTTCCAGAGTGTCTTCTTGACCACCACCTGTTCCTCTTCCATCAAGTACAATAAGGAGACAGGCTTTCCAGGCCAGGACTATGGACTGGCAGCCACCTCATACAGCTTAACATTCCTCATCCAATATTTCATTTCTCCTATTGTTTGTTAAGCGTAGGCAGTATATTGCCATACATCATAAAGCCCTTTACTAGAGCTGCTCAGTCTAAAAACAGAGGGTACAGCCGTGCTGTAGGCTAGCATTCTGCAGAAATACCTAAGCTACAGTCAGCAAGCCCAGCACGGTAATAGATGTAGCACAGCTATGGAAATAAGGAGTTCTGCAGGTCCTAATTTACCTTGTTTCTCTTGCCGAAGGCCATGCTACCGTGGCCGGTGGCTCTGTTCACAGACTTAGGGCAGTCAAGGATCTTCACTGTGCATGTCAGTCACATCAAATACAGTGGCACATCATGGAAAGGTGAACTCAGATTGTAAGTATTACGAGTATTTAATAGTTATACAGTACTTGGGCAGAAAAACTGCTTCCTTGTGTTAGTAATTCTCAGGCTTTCAGGGGAAAGAGGACTTTGTAAAGTGAATGGAACAAAATAGGGCTGGAATAGGAAAATCAGCAAGTCAGATCAAATCCAAGACATCGGCTGGACAGACTGAACTATCATCACTGGAAATTGGACGCCCTTGGTGAGGGGTAAGATTGCCGGATCATAATGCTCACCATTATGCAGTGCCCCAAGGATGTGCAGGACAGATGAGGGACTGAGCCTGGCAGGGTGTGAGATGTGCAGAGTTCCCACAAGGTACAGGAAGGCTCTTAAACTACTGATAGATCAAAAGTTGATTTGAACAGCTCTGCTCCAGATGGACCAAAAGGAACTAGAGCTACTAGGGAGGACGTGGCCGCAGCCACAAGGGCTGCCTCTGGCCACTTGGCCAAGACCACCGACTCAGTATCAATTTTCGCTGAACTGCACCAAATACTGTGCACATGCCATACAACCTGTGGCCCTGAGCCAAAGGCCTCCAGAGAGGCGGCTCGAGGTCCTGCCTGTCAGACCCAGCTCACCTCCACCCAGCCTCTGGCTCGCCATCGGTGGCATTTGCTCCTATTGAGCATGCAGGCCAGCAGCATTCTCAGGCTGGCTAATTGCTAGGTAAGTAGCCTTTCCTTTCCAGTGTCCTCCCTTGCTCCTTTGTGTAGGAACAGAGGAAATGGTAACAATAACCATGGGAGGCACTTCCAGCAAAGTAAATGGCCTTTCAGACCTGGCTTGAAACAACTCTGTGACAGCCTTACACAGATCACTAAAGACATCAGCCATTTACTGGCAACTTCCATAATCCCCTTGAAGAGCTAACAGACAAAGCAGGCTGGAACCTACTGCCACCAGCAAGGCAGCAGAAAGGGCAGCTGCCTGCAGGCAAAATGCACTCTAAAAGGGATTTGGAGTTTTAGCATTTTTCCTGACACTCTTCCTTTTATATCGAGAGATAAATTTGAAAGCTCACAAGAGCACCAAAGTTTTGAGCTCACTTAAATTTTTACTTTTAAAAGTCCTACTAATCTGGAAAATTAGTAAGGAAGAAAATAATTTTTAAGGTGTAATTTAAAAGATGTAAGAAATTCCAGCATCTATTAATCTCTAGTGTGTAGGCTTCCCATTTCAAAAAAAAGAAAGCCTTCTGTTTGGGAAGGAAGTCAGATGAGAATCATCCCACGGTGCATGATGTAGCTCAGAAAGGTCAGGAGACGGGAGGATGTCTCAAAGATGTATTGAAAAAAGAAGAATCAGAAGTAAGTGTGTTTTATTGAATCTTTCAAATAATAGAAACATTGTTATGCTAAAGGAGGATGGGGGGAAGAAATCAAGTCCATTTGCAAAATACCACTGGGAACACACCGCTTTTTAAAATAAGCTTCATAGACAACAAAATAGTAAGTCTGCACCATTGCGTCATGATTATATCACATACTCATTTTAATAAGAGCTGTACTAAAATGCTAAAATGTTATAAAATACTGAAATTAACTACTGCATATACTGCATAGGAAGCTTCCCAACTTTTCCAATTAGCATGAAGGCTTAAGCTTTAAATACAGGAGAAGCTGAAGAAATGCTGAAAAACACTGCCACAGGCTGGCTTAATTTGGAATTTCTCCTTTTCAAAAGGATTAGAAAAAAACACCCCATGCACACATCCAGAAAAGCGGGAAAGTACTTCAGATTTTTTTCCTGTCCCTACTCCTTGTTCTGTTACATACCTTACAAGAACGTAAGAAAATATGTTTAAGGGCAACTTAGAAACTTGGTTTGATAGAAAAGAGCTTCTAAACATGTATCTGTAGCAGCCTGCAGACACCATTTTGGATAAAGGGCTCAGTTAACCTCAGTGCCGTCTTTTGCCTCCATATTGAGAGCAAACCCATAGAAAGCAGCATGAAAAAATCCCTGCGCCTGTCGCGGATTAAAAAGGCATTTTAAAAGGGAAGATTTGAAAATGTTGATGATCAGCTATCTATAGAAGGCATCCTTAAAGAGAAAGATGCCTGCCACTTGAGTGCAAATCTCTTCTCAGACATGCAGACCTGGTGGGATGAAGGAGTACCCTGCTAGGAACAAGGAACAAGCTGCACTGGTTCTTCAGCAAGGGCTGTGGCCTGGCGTATTTTTGTAAGCAGTACTGGCATCTCTCCTCCTAAGAAGCTTAAGTGTTAATTATTCCCCAGCATTCAGGTCTTACAGGAACCTGATTTTTTGGAAACTCAGGAAGGCCATCTGCTTTCCCAGCAGTGCACGGCAGGTCTGGTCAGAGCAACTCCAGCAGGGTTAAACAACGTGCTGGGGAGGGATGAGGGGAACGGAGGTAAGCAAACCACCTCCCCACCCCACCGCCCGAGCCGTGTATCAGTTGCAGGCTCTGTTATGCATGTAAAACTCCACCAAAAAAAAAAAAAATAAATAAAATGAAGGATTAAGGAAGACAGAGCTCCTCAGATCACCTGCATCACTTACTTGCCATTTATGTACACCCTCCTGCTACAGAAGACAGGAGCGTGTTCCCCCCCCATCCCAACCACAGTTGATTCTTTAAGACTGCTTCCATACAGAAACAAAACTTGCTTAAAAAAGAATGAGTTTAAGAAATTAATCTGGTCCGTTCAGATTCTTAAACAGCAGAAAATACAGAAAAACAGATGTTTGCCCAGATATTTCCAAAAAGAGAGGTAAACAATTGCATGGCATGTGTGCATGTGTGTCCCCAGAAGCATCACACAAAGAAGTACTTACTACCACAACTGCTCTGACAAAAACACGTATTAGATCAATGTCAGGAAAATAAAGTGTTATGAAAATCCTCCTCAAAGCCTCAGTCATTTTAAATCTATATTCACTAAGACGTATTTAATCCATGACTTAATCCACCCACACACCTGACTACATACAAGGTCCAGGTGATAAGCAGTCTTTACAGCACAGACATTGCATCAGGCCAATTGCACTTGTATTTCTTTAATCAAAAGGAACACATAGCTTGTGAAGTGACTCACAGCAGTTAACGAGAGAGATTACCATATTCAACAGTTACCTGTCCCTAGGAATGAAGTAATAGACTCCCAGTACTGCGAAGATGTACTTCACCTGGTCACCTCTCAGTCAAAACCCCACCCTGTGAATTTATCACCACGTGCAGTGCATTTGATCCTTTCCTGCCACAAACGCCCTGCACCTGCGGATGGCAGAGCTGGCGATCAGGCAGGCGGCAGGAGGAGCAGGAGGAGGAGGAGGAGGGGGACCGTGCGCCGCCCGCTCCGCCTGTGGCCACCAGGGGGCGCCGTCGCCCAGCGGATGAACCCCGCGCCGCCGGAGCCGCCGCCAAACCCGCCCTCCTCGCCACCCTTTGCCACAGGGCGCTGTTGTCCGTGCGTTGTGCCAGTCCCTGTGCCGCCTGCCTGGGACTCCTGCTCCACAGCCCTGCCCACAGCGCAGAAACACCCACAAGACAACGAAGAAAACCGCAAACCAAACAAAAAAGTAACCAGTATCCCCATCACAAAACCACACGGGTGACAGCACTCCCACGGCTGCTGCTCAGGAGCACCAGCCCTCAGCACAGCTAACCCAGCACAGGTGGAAACCCCCCCTCCATACGTATGCACACCTTCCGTCATCAGCACCCGTGGCCTCAGATGGGTCCCGGGCACCGGGGAATGCCGCCAAGTTGGGTGTGTGGGGGTGTGTGTGTGTAAATTAATAACAACAACTATACATATAAAACAAAAAACACCCCAAAAAAAGCAAACAAAAAATCCCACAACAACCAAAAACCCACCACACCCAAATAAACAAACAAAACCCACCAAATAAACAAACAAAGAAAGAAATTAACTAAAAAAACCCCCACAACAGAACAAAAAGCCACCAAACAAACCAACCAACAAAAAGGGCTTATGCCACTGACACCGCCCCCAGGAGAGGCAGTCCTCAGCCAGATTCCTCCCTGCTTCACCCCCTGCTCGGGACAGCCCCGCTCCTGCCCTGAATGCGAGGTGATGACCCAGACCATGCCAGTGGAATCACTGGTATACCTGTGAGCACCTACCACCGCACTGCTGAAGGACAGACACAGAAGCCCCTTCCAGCACCCAAGGGGGAAGAACCAGCTGCAGGACTGGGAAGGGGCAGCCAGCATGCCACAGACTGTCCAGTTACACCTTTCACCAGCTGTGCATTTAGGCAGCCTCTGTGTGATGGGGACACAAGTCACTCAGTGACCAAGTGCAGGACGCTTGCCAGTGCTGCGGGGCAGAGGGGGGCTCTATTCCCTCAAATGACAAACGCTTCCCCCAGGACTGAGGTGTGCTGATGTGCTTAACGACGATGAGTAACTCACCCTAGGTTAAAGAGTTTGCAACCACCAGGAAAACAAAGAGAATAAAAACTTCGCAGCTGAAGCTGTGTCTGGTCCACTGATTTGGGGTGTTGTTAGAGATACACCAGGAACAGGGACGGAAAATACTGTATTTTGATGGGGTTTTCTACATAATCTGCTATATTATACCTTTTTTTGGTTTTTGGTTTTTGTTTTTTTTTTTAAAACCAAAACTCCCTTGAAATAAATAGCCCCCAGCAGGCTAATACAGGTTTACTTTATAGGAAGCACCACGTTCACAGATGGTAGAAAAGTATCCATTTTAGGGAAAACAAAACCTCCGCCACAGAGGTTTTGACTTTTGTTCACTGCTCCTGCTATGTAGAAAGATCTCCGTCAAAACAGGCCAGAGTTTGGGCAGTCAGCAGTAGGATGAGGTAATGCCAACCTCTATCTTTCTTTTCAGAGCGTAATTCTTGATGCATGGCAATCAGTTAGCCCACATGCCTCTCTGCAGGGAAGAATCGCTTGAACTTTCCTACCGCAGCCACTGGGGAAAACACAGAAATGTGGGAGAAGAAAACACAAAGACCTCACAAATGTAAAAACCTTTGCCTGCCGAGTGCTGACTGAGAGAACACTCTTCAGATTTGAAAAGTACTGTAGGAGTGGGAGAAGCTTCACTTATGTACAACTAACAGGGAAGTAAAGCAATGAGCAGCAACAAGCACAAGAAAGCAGGTATCTATGGAGATGGTATCCAACGTTTGCAATCGGGTCAGTTTTAAACTACTCCAGACTGCTGGTTTATGGTCAGAGGAGGACCAGCTAAGATGCTGCAGCAACACATTATTAAATTTAAAATATTTGGAGAGGGCATGTGAATGAAAAACTTCAGGTTTTGCAGAATGAAGTGAGGAAAAGAAAAAAGTACATTTTTATGTACGGAATTCAATTTCAAGCCTAAGACAAAGACCAGGAGCAGGATAAACGGAGCCAAGTCTTTATTATCAGAAAAAAAAATAAAAAATCAAAGCTTTAGGGGGAGGAGCCTCCGATACAAAGGCCTAGGTTTGTTAAAGCAATAAAGGATTTTGCGTATTCCTATTTTTTAGCATTAAAACATACTTCATTCGCTTTCATACACAGGTCGTAGCTTTCAGAAGACAAGTGTATTTTGTCATGTTCAGCAAAATGGGTTAACACTACCTGTCACCAGGCACCCAGGTGCACTTGGTACTCCGACTGGCATAAGTTTTCTATTTCAGCCTGTCAAGGAATGAGAGCACACCACTGACTCTTCCCTGGTACTGCACTTTTCCATTTGATTGTTTGGAAATGGACAGCAACAGTAGCGAAGTCAGAACATGCAGTCTAAGGATGTTTTATGAAAGTTTAATGAAAAACGGCACTTTCAAAGTAAATTCTAAAAAATTGCCTGGTTTAAAGACTTAGGTTTAATTCACATAATAATTCTTTCATTATTTCAGAATGAAAGTTCCCTGCAAAATATCAGAGCATAAATGAGCACACAGCTTACGAGGGACTTTCCAAGGCTCTGTCTTAATTTTGTATATTTGTTGATGAAATACTGGCTTTCCCAAGCTCATTGTTGACATTCTCCCTCTTTTTTTTTTTTTTTTTTAAAAAAAAGTGCCTTAATAGTTTTCTTTTGTGTATAATTAAGAAATTTGACATTATGAGGTACCTCTTTTCATCTTGTTCAGGGTTTGCAAGCAGGCTTCCCATGAGAAAGGAATCCTTAGCAGAGTTTCTAGATTGCAGTGGTCTGTGTTTAAGGTCACAGATGTGAAGCCACCCTCCATGGCAGCATGGAGAATCCAGCAGCAGGTGCCTTCCACCAACTACAAAGCTAAGTCAACCTTTCAATCTCCGCAGAGTTCCCACAAAAGGACTTTACCCTAATGCTTTGCTTTTCTCCTTTGCCCTTCCTGTTGGCATTTTCCTGTCTTTCTTTCTGTATTATCCAGCCTGTGGAAAAGCTCATTACAACTAGTTTTGCCTTAGTCAAAACCGTAAGAATGCTTTCTGGAGCCCTTTCCCCCACACCCTTCCAGTATCTCAGGAACACATCCTTCCTGCTACTCACCAGTACACTTTCTCCGTCCTTTTGTCTTGCTCCATTCTCTGCTTCACAAGAAAAAAAATGTGTCTCAGAGGGTGGATGGTTTTGTAGTTAAAGGCATCCAAAGACATTCCTAGTTACAGTTTTCAGTTTTACCACATATTTTAGTCCCATAAACGACCATGAGAAAGTTGTTCAATCCCTCTGAGATTAAAGTTGTTAGTCCTCTGGAAGAGAAGATTTGTCCTCTACCCAACTCAACTCTCCACATAAAAGTCTCTGCCTTCAGTTCAGTTCTGCTTCCTTGACCACCTGCCCTGGCCACGACAGGGAACTTAGGCTGGTGCACTGCCAGTTTTTGAAGATGTAATGCATAAAAAATAGCCATACTGATCATAACTCATCATATTCAGTCTTTGTCATTTACTACAACTATGTATTTAGATTGGTTTGTAGCCTCGTTACTCCTTATTTTCATTCAAGTTAACTAGTTGCAGACAGTAAAGCTCTAAGTAATTATGTAAGGCAAAATAAGTCCCAGTCATTATGGGAAAAAGGTAAATTTAAAATAAACAAAGTGCACTTTACATTCTCTTTGCCTTTTTTCTTTCCCAGCATCTCTGAAACACACTCTTCAGTTTTTCCCAACTTTCTTTATACTTGCACTGCATTGTACTTGTGCTTATGGAAAATCGAAAAACTTCCTTCAGGCAGTAACTCCTGCCCAAGAAATTCAAGCTCCCTCAACCTAAACATAAAATTCAGACTTCAGTTAAACAACCAGGAATTTCATACGGCTGAATATTACTGGCACTTGCATTTGCTAGATGTCTTATGGCTACTTAGTGTTAGACTTCAAAGTGAAGTACAGTTTTACCCTGGAAATCTTCTCAACAGAAACAACTTAAAACGTTTAAGACTATGGAGGACTTTTAGTATTGTGGTAAAATACAATCCTTGTTTTCAAACAAATCAAAAGGGCAAATACCATAGCAGCTCTTCTAAAAAACTCTTCATTCTGTTTACTTAAAAAATGCATCGTTACTGCAGTGTTGTACTCTTGCTTTTACAGTGAGAAATGCCTTTAAAATGGAGCTGATTTTTTAATATATATCCTATTTTGGTTCAAAATTCATTCTCCACTATTGGTAGTAAACTTAAGCTGTAATGTTAAGAACATAAAACTAAACTTATAATGGAAAGTGATCCTATGTAACCTAATTATCCAGGTTACTATCTGAGTCATCTTGTTACTAGGCTGAAAAAAAACCCCAACAAAACCCACAAAAAAACAAAGCAATACTTTGTCTAACAACATTACTGAATCACAAGAACTGAATTATTTTCTTTGAAAAGTAGGGATTTAAACATTATAATATCACACTGCTACAAACAGTACTTTCAAAATACGTATATTTGGATCTTAGATTCACTTTAAGTAGCTTTCATGAAATTTTTCTAGTCTTCAGTTTAAAATTACGTCTGAGAAATTTAATGTATCAGCATAAGCTCAGTTAAAGTTGCTTCCAAATTGTAGCCTGACAGGTTCTATAACACAAGTTGAAAGGCACCAGGAGGGGTTGCTAAGAGTTTCTTGTATCCCTCTGCCAGTCTTCTCAAACCCAAATCCTTGCCAACTTAGTTTTCTCCATCCTGCAGACTCTCTCTGCAAGAGATGGCTGCACCCTCAAAATGGAGATCCACCACTGAACAAGTCTCATCTCTCTTTGAAACGCAGAGGATATTTTCCATTCCCCCAAAGCCAGAAACACACTATCAACAGCCCCTTTCACTGTGATCGTCTTGTTGAGGGTGGATGCCAACATACCTTTTCTACCAAACTCCTTCCTGCATCTAAGAGGATCTAAGAAATCCCTTATTTGGCGTGGCCTGTCCTCTAAGACATGAAGACTCAGGGTGATAATGGGTCAATACAGTCTAAAGATAGACCAGCCTGCCCTAACAGCTTAATAGCTTGTTACAGGGAGCTGTAGTGCTTAATAAGGCAAAGAACAACAACTCAGCTACTGTGAGGTGCTGCTCCCAACTGCTGGGAGTGGCACTTCCCAGCTTGGCCAAAAAAATAAATTTAAAAAGAAAAAAAATAGAAAGAAAGAGATACAAAACTTGTGTTCATCACCCTTTTACTATTCATCACTAAGTCAGTCTCAGAGCTGATGATAATATCTGCATATTCCAGATGCAAAGTCCGTGTTTACCAGGTGACGCTGGCCAGACATGGAAAGCATAAATCACCTCTGCCTACTCACTCTCCAAACTGGTACCAGGACAGGCTCGCCAGCAAATTACTGGAAAGGGATGCCATCTCTAACACATCTCCTGATCATCAATTTAAAGGGAAAACAGGAAAGCTGTTGGACTGGCAGCTCTTCCCCCTTTCACTTGCTGAACTCCAGCACCGCATCACCAGCTTGGCAGAGAGTTACAGGTCTTCACCAAGTCTTAACCTATCTATCTAGCACTATCAAGCACTGCCAAGGCAGAACCCTGACACCACACTGCAGCCTCGGGATACACAGTTTGGAAGAACACAGAAGCTCAACCTTTTTAATTAGTTAATTCCCCAGAAGGAGTTCATTCCACAAACATCTGCTCTTCCAGGGAATGTCAAGCTTTGTTGGAAGAAGCAAAAACAGTAACAAATCCACAGTATCCATAGGACTGACATTTTCAAATAAAACTTGCATGACAGTTAAAATAAGGGCCTTTTTCTTTAAGCAACCTTGTCAGAGCCCATCAGCTTAAGACCCCAGAGGAGCCCCACTTCTTCTATTCAAGGTTGCTAAATCAGCACTCTTGAAGCATGCCTTCGTCAGAGTTGAAAAACCTGCAGGTTTATATTTTGCAGGGAAAAAGTGCTAAAGGACAGGCTATTGCAAGTATATCTTAAAAAAAAAATTAAAAATGCTAGTACTGCTAGATCACTGCAGAGGTTGGGTTTCAACTTCTTTCCATATTAAAAAATACAATGATATTTTGGACCTGATAGGAAATAACCAAAATTGCTACAGTGCTTCTCCTGTGAGCAAAACAAATCAGGAATAGGAATGTATAAGCCCCTGCCCCAAGTGCTCCAATGGTACTTTGAGGCTCATCAGACTGTGCTGAGCAGCGAAGCATCCCTGAAGCACTATAACTTTGGTTAGAACTTGTAGTTCAGGAATCTCCCAGTGACCCCATTATCAGTGTAGCATAGAGAAAACAGAGCTGGTCTCAGTATATGAAGGCAATGACTATTCAGGGAGCTTTAATCAGAAGGAATTTAACTGAACAAACAGCAGTGGCTCCCAGAGAAGGGCTGAATACTTTTAAAAATTGAAAGTAGCCGACTGTATGCTTTAGAACAATAAGATAAAAATTATTACACTAAAACCTTTTAATTAATGCATGCGACAGAAGCTGTGATTTTTAAACCCTAATCTCCCTGTCATTTCAGTTTTAAAGAAATAGTAAGAAGCACCCATCTGCTCAAGCTGCCACATGAGGCCCAAAGTTCTGTTCTCACACCAGTTCTGCGACGGATGTCTCAATAAATTTACTGCTTATTTACATCAGCCAAAAGAGAGAAGAAAGCTGCTGATCTCCCTAAGTTTGCCCTCCTGCAAAACCAGCCAAAATATAGTTTGCTGTTACACATGATATTTTTCCCCCTAAAAGCAGGGGCTTGTTCCCCTTCACAAAAGAAAACCCATAGGGCATTTCGAAAACCCTGACAGATGTTTAATTACAGAGACACTAGCAGGCATTATTTTGAGAAGGTCAAACACAGAACGACTGTAGCTGACGACCAAATGGCTAAAGTGTCTGCTGTACCACTAGTGAAGCAAAAACTTTGCTAAGCTACATTTTGTTAATTCAAACACCTAATAATTCACATGCAAGCAAAAAGCTACTGGTAGGACAACACGTCTGAATAACCATTTAATAGCAGGAATCTGTGGTGCTATCTCATGTTACTAGGGGTGTATTACGAAATACAGCAAACAGCAGTCAGGGCGATGTTATGAAATACCAAAGTTGACTTACTCTCAGCATCTCAGAACAAAGTACCTTTTGATATGCAGGTTCCCCCCTCCCTCCCACACACTTATTAATTCATGAAGTTCATTCATTTAAATAGGTCCTTTAGTCACTGATGTAAATGAACAGGGATCTACAGTACGTCTGTGGGCTGTGTGGCAGGAAGAGAATAGGGATGGCACTGCCTTCTCCACTTTTATTTCCAGCTGTTTCTTACGAATTTCTCACCGATTCCCTGGAAGTTCTCACACTAGGTTCAAATTAAAAAACTTCCTTTTGTTCAGAAAGTTAGAAAACCCTATTTTGACCTATTAAAAAAAACCAAAACAAACACAACAAAAAAAACCCCAAACATAAAAATACAGACACCTGGACCTGTAACTAAAATTTCTTGGATGTGTGTCTGAAGGAAGCATGACCTGCCCATTCTTTACTGAGTCAAATTCAGTAGCAATTAGTCTTCATCCCTTATTCACCCTCACAGCTGAGAGCAAGCGGACACGCTTTGCCGTTGTTGTTGAACTGTGTACTGAGCATGCACCAACACAAAATACTGTCCTAACAGATTTAAGCATGTCTCAAAGCACATTGTTCTGACAGTGCCTGGGTCTCCATCATCACTCTCGTAACTATCAATGATTCTGGTTAATTTTACAATCACAAGAGGTACAGGCCTCCATCTGGTTAGTCTGCATATTATTGCAGAATTGGAATCACACTGATCAACAAAATATGTTGGCTACTAACACTCTGTTAAGGTGGACTGGCGAATGGAGAACAGCTCTACTTTCAGCTACACTAAAGACCCACCACAAATACAAGGGAGCAGAGCGTGAGGACCACCATTCCCCAGGGAAAGGCGCCTGGCACTCTCGGGCAGCCAGATCAAGATTCAGGTGTGCCAGCAGCACTGGTAACCTAACACTTCGGTTTCAGTCTCCTGAATGCCTGCAGCACATACAGCAAAAGCCTGCCGCAGCTCTTTCCCCATTTGATGACTGTGACTGAAGTGATCTTGAAAGCACAAGTAGCAGGGTTTCCCAACACTTTTTGTTCCCTGATTGCACAAACACCAAGTACAACAGGACCCTCACCCACAGTGGAGTAGTGGCGTCGCTGTTACTGCAACGCAGGCCACCACCATCCCTCACCAAGAAGCACTGCCTCACAGGTCTGGTGGGAAGAGCAGCAGTGGTGTCACTGTGAGGATCCTCACCCTGAGCACTACATCTGTGCCAGAAGCCAAAACCAGACACCCACAGGACTGTCAGCATGGATGCAGATATCCTGGCAAGGCTGCTATTTGTGTTGTCACAGTCAAAACCAAAACCCCCTGCTTCTACACAAAACCCAGTTAAAAGTGCCATTTGGCTGACATTGTTGCATCTCCACTAGGAGTTCCTTCCACCAGACCTAGACTGGTCAGGGGGTGACACTGCCATAAAGCCCAACACAGAACATTCTGCTAGCAGAGCCTGCAACTCAGAATGCATCTAGGTCTCCTGAGAAAAAGATTTTTCTTGCTCATCTTCAAATTGTGGGTTACTTTCAGCTATTGTCATGGACTAGGACTCCCTCCCATCCCCTTCTATCTTCCAGTACAGGGGCTAGTGCTGATTTCTCCAAAGTCTGGCTGAACTTTATTCTTACCTTCTAAATATGCCTTTCATGTATTTACTCCTCGTAAGCAGCATGTTCAAACTAAGTCTCTGTAGATCTGTACCTACGGTACATTCTCAAACAAATTAGCAAAAACCCAAAAGTACTGTGCTTAAAAGCAATGTACTCTGCAAGCAAAACAAATGCAAAATTCAAGAGCCTTTTCTCATTTTGGACTTCAGAAAACACTTCTTCAGTAGGACACTGAGTAAACTGATTTAAAGGCTCTTAAAACTTCAGCTTATTCTGTAATGCTAAGTTTGCATCTGAGGCTCTTCACAGCACAGTATACATAACATATTATTACACAATGGGACTCCTTTATGCATATAGGTAGGAAACAAAACACCTCAACCCTGGTATTGTTCCAATTTGTTTTTTTCTATTAACCTGCCAGGCAAACAGAAACAGGCCATGAGCAGAAGACAAGCGTTCCCCTCTGCTTTTGTTCAGAACTCCCCACAGCTCTACTTACATCTACTGCCATCAGCCAGAGTACAGAATCCCCCAACCACGTTTTATTTCGTTTACCTAGTATTATTCTAAGTATCTACAAGAAGCCTGTAATGATCCCACTGAAGTCACCGATGATACAACTACTAACCTCAAAGGAAGGAGAACTGGTCCAAAGAATATAAATAGATACTAAGTAGTAAATTCAGAGCCTCTCCCAGCTCTGGATAGCTGGAGTTATTAAAAACCCAATGGCTCCATGGCATAAGCAATGTGAAACAGGTTACAGAACTCAGCAACAGGAATTAATAAAAATGACCAAAGGTCATCTGTAGTCTGTCAATCACTGTATCGTTTACAGTTCATATTACAGTAGAGAGGTATGAATGTTGTCAGTGTTGTACTCTGAACTCTACCATGAATAATTGATAGAGGTTATCCATTTGAGTCCCAGCCTATTACTCAAAACTCTAAACCTGCCGTTCGCCAACAGCCAAGAGCACTGCAGATGAAGGATGGAGGGGCACCAAGCAGTGATGAGGGAATGCAAATAATCTGAAAATAATTTTTCAGAGACCCCTGTGGGAAGCAGCAAAACAGCATTTCATGTCTACCTATTTTGCACAATTTACTGTCAAGAATAAAACACACGAGCTAAATCTGAACTTGAGGTTTCAGTCTTAAATCTCTTAAAAGCTTGGTTGTTTGAGATGGAGGCTGGGAAGTGCATTTGCCTCGCATTCTCTTACATATTTTGCATTGAGCATCTAGTATGCATCTTCCTGATAAAGTCACTTTGACCTACAGTCAAAGAATAAAGTGCCTTATTGTCATGGACTAAGGTTTTGATGTCACTTTTAAAAATAAGAAAATAATAAACCAGCAACAGCTATATTTACAAACTACACTGGACGCCTGAGGAACTAAGACTTGCAACAGGACCTACACCATATTAATCCAGATATAACCATTATCCAGGTAACTTACTCCACGATGGCATTAAACTCCAATCGTAGCAAATGGCAGCATACCTTTGAAATCTGTAGCAAGGTTAATACTCCAAATCAGGATCTATTAACTACTAACAGTTCTACTAACTGGTGCCTTGTAAGATAGGGCAATTTATTTACAGTTCACCATAACTGAACTGAAGAATCACCATCTTGGACTCTCTAAGCCTATACTGCAGGGTACAAAACAGATCATAATTTCATCTTAGATTTAAGAAGGTCAAGCTCACTGAGCTGCCTTTGTATTGTTTATAATGTCAGAATAATCCTTTACTATAATGACAGCCTGAGACTTTGAATGAGATTGTCCAAGAACAGAAGCCCTACTGTTTACTCCTTACAGCAGCAGCACAGCAGTGGCATTTGAACAAGCCACGATATAGTCACATCCTTTGAGAAGCAACACCTGAAACACCTTTCTTATTTTCACACATCCCAGGACCCAACAGAAATGTAACACATTTTTTCATTAAATATGAGAGGCAGGTGGTCAAAAGAAAGATTTCCCTGCAAATTTAGGGGCATCAGAGCCTGCTTTTAATTCCCTTTGCTGAAACACAAGGCCCTGTCTAGACACCAGCCTTAAGGCACTCTCTTTGCATATAGACAGGCCGGGGTATACTGGAAGCATAAGGATTGTCAAAAAACCTGTTTGCTCTTTTGCAAATTAGGAGTATATATTCTGTAGACAGTTCTTAGGCTTTTGTCTGACAGAAGAAAAAAAAAATGCTACGGTCTTTTTGACAAACTCAAACTTTTCTTGCCAAAAGCCATCTTCTCTCCAACTCAGCCTGTTAGAAAATCGGCCTGAAGAAGGATTTGTTCAAATCTCTACTTTTTCCTACCAGGAAATAAATTTTGCTTATTTTGGATGAGTTTTGGAGCCTTCATACTCTGGTCTTGTAGATCCCAAGATCAGTAATACTGGTTTTGTGCTTGACTTCTTACAACCTCCCACTCATCATTTCCACCAGCTCCGTAGTGCCACATTTTGACCAGAAACTAATTAACATCCTGCCTGAACAAAAAGGCAGCATCCCTTCTCTCACACTCCCTGTAAATAGCAAAACCCAGTGCTGCTACCACCTTCACTTTAACACACTTTCCTCACGCCAAGCTCTTGTGTGACAGGCTGCGTGTCAGGCTGTAGACACTTTACACGTGTACAGTCGCTGGATGCTTTTGATGGGATGGACTCTCAGCTATTCCACTCCCGAGGCTTACGGACACAGACTTCCAAGCAAGTAGATGAACCCACTTTGAAACACCATTTTGACAACAGGACAGTTGAAGAGACTGAACAGTTCTTACTAAGCAATTTACAGCTGAATTGGCTGAGCACTTGGTATGGTGGCAGAGTGAGGAGAAAGGAAAACAAAGAGGGGAAAAGATTTGATTCCACACAAATAATTTATCACTAACTTAGCTCTGTTGCTTCCACATAATTCCTCACTTAGTTACAAAGTCAAAAGGCCCATACAGTATTTGACACGGACAGGTAAATACAAACAGCAATATTTAGTAGATCAGTTATGAAGATTAGCTTTGCCTTACAACATCTGAGCAAGATACATCTAAAGCTCAAATGAACTTCATAACATAGGAAAAAAATAATTGCACTTTAAAGAAAGCCTAGCAAAATTACTGCACAATCAGAAGGCAGACATTTATTAATGTGTGATGATCGTATATTTCTGTTCTTTTTAGTTAGGCTTAGATCTGAAATATGAGCCTTATATGGAAAGAAGCTTTGATGACAGTCATTTAGTTGGGAAAGCTTTTCCAGCCTTTTTGTTTCACACAAATGATTTGAATGTTTAAAGCATTTGAAGAATTTCAATAGAGAGATGTTGTCTTTTCTCTTTCATATTTTCATTAAGCTTTTAGCAAAAATGCAGCTGCTGACTTATAAGCGATTCAAAAATAATATATATACAAGCAGGCAGCCATTTTCACAATCTAGCAAATAACACATTTCCATAAATAACAAAGAATACAAGGTCATGATATCGGCTGTTCAGAAATTTAAATAGTCATGATGCCTCTAATTTTGCAGTAACTATTTGCCGGACTGTTTTTATTTATGGCTTGAAACTGAATTTAGAAATGCTTTCCCTGAACTTTAAACACTATGATCCCAACTGACTGGCTGTGTCTTTGCTGTTTTCTCACTCAACTTCCACCTATGTGTGTTCACACTGGCCCACAAGCTGGGCTCGTAAGGGTTTGTGAACATCTGAGTCTGCTCCTCATGTTTTTGTATGCACACACTGCATACACACGTTAGGTTATTTGTTCGCTTACACGGTCAGCTGCCCTGTCACCTGGCTCTTCAGGCACGTAACATTAATTGCATGGTACAGCAGCTTTAGATAATTAGACACAGCTGTATGTTTGAAAATAGTAACACGCAGTGGGAAATCCTGCTGGAAGATTTTGGTCATAAACACTTCCACAGTTCTCAGATATACCATTATCTACTCCTTAACTCTCCGTTTTGGTCCCTGTTTAAAGTTTTCTTTTACTTTTCCCTTGGAGACTTTGCCAAGCATTCCACTTGAAAATTATTCTGTGCCATTGTCACTCAGCCTCCTTCTAATCGAAAAAAGCATATACATATATAAAATTCTGTGAAAATGAAAACTGTTTGCTTAAAAGAACCAAGGAAGAAGAAAAGAAAATATTATTTTTAACCAGCAGAGCTGATGGACGAGAAGGGGTTGTTAACTTTTTCTTTTAAATGGCATGTGAAATAATGCATTTCACATATTTCTCCTCACCAAAAAAAAAAAAAGCTGGCAGTTTTTCCAGAAAGAGACAGGAAGCTCCACTTCTGGGGAAAAAAAGAACACAACCCAAACATCAAAATTTTCTCAGATCTGCTCAATTAATCTTCTTCCACAAACATAAGTTACAAGTCATGTTAGCTTAGAAGCTGATTTTGACAATCTCATTACCTCATGATTCAGGTGACTAAAAAAATAAAACCCAAACCACCACATTCCATGTTATATATGTTAATAAAAATGATGAGACTATTCTTGTTATTTCTCATCTGAAAATATAAGCAAGCCAGGTCTCAAACATCTTGAAAGAATGGCTTGTTTCATTTTGTTGTATCAGAGGGGTTGTTTAATAATCAAGGGGGAAAAGATTAAACTGGCGATTGTGAAAGCATGAAAAGTCAACAGGCAGAAAGGTGTACACAGAAATAAACACAGCAAAACAAAAATAAACATGTTCATCCAATCTGACTGCATATCTGGCATCCCAGAACCGAAGTATAGTATTAAAGAGTATAATCAAGGAATTTCTTAATTACTTTCAGGAGTCCAGATACAGAAGAGAGAAGCCTCTCTGAGAAGACCTGTGATAACACATTAACCCCAGAAATTAGAGCAGAGACTAGCCCTTTAATTTTGATTCATGAGTTAAGATTTTTTTTCTTCCTTTTTTCTAACTGCCGCTAACTGTATTTCTGGTCTTACTTTTCAAGTGAGCACCAACCTACTAGGGGATTTCCTAAGTGAGATTACTCGTGTTTCTTCAGTTCCTGCTAGCTGCTTACAGTTGCACCTGTGACAATTTAACCGACCCAGCAACCAAATGTGAGGAAATAGCAGAGAGATTTCTGCTCTCTCAGAAGCAAAGCACGTGGATGAAACATAAACTCAGGGTGGGATTTCTTCTTTTGGCTGAAATTGGTAAGGACTTCTAATTCCTAAAAAAAGAACAGAAAATCTAAGATAGCCTAAAAACTTCCGGCTTTTTATCGAAACGGTCTTGTTTTTCCATTCAGCATTTGCCGAAGTACAGTCACAGTGCAAAATATAATTAACCCCTGTGTAAGGGAAGAATGGAAAAATGGTTTCCCTCCTCTTCTCAGGAAAAGCCTTTTGGGGTGGGGGTGAGGGTCAAAACAGAACAGTACCACAGCTTAAAGTAAAGAGAGGCGTAATTAAGCTTTCATACGACATCTGTATGACATTTGCACATACACTCACTTCCAGGGAAGAGACTGACATCAAAACTAATGGAGAACATCCCAACTCTCTGAACGCAGGAAGAATGCTGTAGCCTTCCCAGCTGCACTCTCAGGACTGTAAAACAAGAGATCAGCAAAGGAGCCTATTTTCTCCCTTACTGCTTTTACTGTTGTTTTTGGCCAGGTAGTGTTACGAAGTTCTTAAACAGATTTATCCTACTGCTCCACGTACTATGAGAGACTTACGTACACCAAGACTACTGGAAAACAACAGCTACAGAATAAGCCTCATCATCTTCTGGTTGTTATGCACAGTAATTGATTCCAGGGTTAACACTGCAATGCTGCAACAAAGGGCTTATAGCTTAGGGGTAAAGAATAAACAGCAGGAGTTAATGGAAGTTCTGTTACTATACAAATGTCCCCAAAATGAAAGGAAGGCACAAAATAAAATATTCCATATACACAAAACTGATCATGAATCCAACATGCAACCTTAGCTCTCACCAAGCTGTTAATTTCATTAAAGAAACTTAGCAAGTACTTTCAAGTATCTGTAACCAGAAAACAACACATTAAGATTCTGATGCTGGGCTGACAAACACAGTGCTTGCCAGCAGTGCCAATTTATTTGTGTGAAAATATAGGCAAATAAAGGTGTCTGGAATTACAGTACTATTCATAAAATACTAGGGTAGAGGCAACTTTGTTCAAAACACCATGTGTGATTGCTCTACTGTATTTAAACATCTGGGGCAAGTTATCTATCTGGCTTTAGTGCCTCTAAAATGACATGCTACGTTTAAGCCAAGAGGTCCAGCAACATCAGTTTTAACAGTCATGTTTTCAAAGTCCCGCACTTTATCACTTTGCATTTTCCCATTCAAAGACACTTTTGATAAAAATATAGTTATTCCTTTTCCCTGCACACCAGGCAAGTCAAATAGATGTAGGAGAATTGCAAATGTCTTCTCTCAAAGTATTTCTCCAAGTGTAACGATTATCTCCTGACAGTCAAACACTTGAAAAGGTACAAAGGAATATAATCATCCTTGTGATTTACCAGGCGAAACACTAAGACACACACCATATCAAAATGAAATCCCTCATCTGTACGCTTCACTCTTATCACTTCCCCTTCCCTTTTTAGTTTCCACTGTTCTCAGTACCTGAAAGAAACTTCTACCTGTTTTTCTTTCACCTGCTCTGCTGCCCTGCACAGCTTCAAGTGCTGTGACTGCTCATGCAGGGTTGTAGCAGGAGCACCATGTCGTCTCCTGCCCTGATGCACTCCCACACCCTAAGGTGGACAGGGTGACGCTCAGCTACAGCGCCTCCTTCCTTGCTGCTCCACTTTCTCTCCACATGCACTCCGTGATCACTCATTTCCTTCCTTGAAGCAATACTGTTTTTTCGAGCGCAAACCGTGCCTGCACAGGTTGACTCTCTGTAGCATGCCAACCACCCTGGCATGTGCTGCTCCAGACCTCGGCCACCCTCATGGCCCTTCTCTCATTAGTAAGCTAACGCCATGACACTGCTTACGCAAACATAACACACTTACTTCCAGCTTACTTCCTTATGCTTCAGCTTTTCTCCAGGGCTGCTCCTAGGGCTCCTGTTTGCTACCATTCCTACATAAAGCATCTATGGTTTGCAGCTGACAAAAGCCTGAATCCAGACCAACCCCTTCAAGACCAACACTTCTAACACTTCCTTCAGTTCACAACTGAGGATCATTGCAACAAGCTGGATTAAAAGGAAATGCCCCCAGCCAGGTTCCATCCATCGCCCCACGGCACCCAGCTCTCAGCAGCAGCAGCCTGAGTGCCTGGCTCGCCCACAGGACTGAGATACATCAGAAAACGGCACTTTGCCTCAGTCTAAACTCAGACCCTCAACAAAAGAAATGTAGATTGATTACCTTACAACGTATATGCTGCATGATATTTTCAATACTGTGCATCTGATCAAACATATTCATGGTAGAAAGCAAATTCACAGACAGGACAGTTATTGTAGAAGCCCTCCATTCCTCACTACGACAGGGATCTCTGGAGGGCTGTCAGCATCAGAGGTCTGCTTGGAACTATCAGTGAGCTTCCAGAAGTTGTTTACAGCACTTGGATGCATCTCTAGTAGCAATATATCCACCCTTTCCCATTTATATGTATTAATCTATACTTGTTACAGACACTCACACACTTTCTGAATTTTTGCCTTGCCTTTCTCAAATCCTTTTCAGCTTGACATAGTTTTTAATTACATTACGGTTTTGGCCCATTCCAACTTTCACCTCCCTAGGTATCATGTTTCTTTCCTTTTGGCTTCTGAAGGCCTCAAAGAAAGTTGCCAAACTGGTATTTGAGTAAATATTGTATGAAGAGTACTTTCCATGATGCCTTGGTTAAGTGAACTCAGTATTTCAACTTAGTGAATACATCTTAAGAGATTTAAAAAATAATAATAAAATAAATTCTTGCACTAATATAACCGATCAAGAAAGGTCAGTCTAGCAGAAAATATTACCAGCACATAAGAACTTCATTATGCATTAGTAATACCTCATTTCCATTAAGAGCCTTAGTATTAGGCACTTACATGCTGGTAACACCAGAGATAAAAAACCCTAGCAACTTCACTTGCAAAATAAAGTGATCATGTTTGAATTATAACTAATATGTCATGTCTATGTGTATAAACTAATGAAAAAAACCACCACTGTTTCAACACAAGTAACAGCACTGAGGCTTCCTTGTGAAACTACAGCAGCAAGTAAGTGATCCTCCCTTATATGCACCCATTTTGTTGTCCCAGAACAATCCAAGTAAAGATTAATTTTTTCCTGTTACACCTTTACTTGCCTTCTGTGTGTGAATATTTTTTAAGGCTTCTCCAGGCTTCAAAAGTACTTAATGTTAAGACGGTTCTGGGAAATTGCTGTGCGTGTGGATACAGGCATGTGTAAGGACAAGAAACTTCTGCAAAGTATTATAAGGAAGTTTAGGATTAATGTGTTCCATGTGCAGTGTAAGCTGTATTTCCTGAATTCTCTTTTAAGGGAAGAGAAGGATCTATTTGCTTCATTATCTAGTTAAAAAAAAAAAAAAAAAAAAAAAAAAGCCTTTACTACCTACTGAAAAAAAGCGTAAGTCACAGAAAACTGAACACACCTTTGGTTCACTGCTGTTACACACCTAGCAAAACACACAAAAGGCAAAGCCCACATGCAGCATCTGCCCCACTACCTTGGGTACAGCAGGGATGGGCCCATTATCATCCCCAATCATTGCACTCAGTCTTTTGCCATCATGACACTAGCGTGCAACCTTTATTGTTTAAATACACAGAAAATGTTTCAAGGAGGGGGGGGGGAAAGGCAAGCCATTTAGACCTGAAGTCCACATTTCCGAAAGCACCCATGTATTTCCCTTGTGGTTGTGCTTTTTTATCCCAAAAAATACTTAGTTTTTGCTGACAGCAGCTTGCCTCAAATGCTATTTAAGCAGTAAGACATCACAAGACATATGCTATCCTGAGATAACACACACCTCTGAAGTGCTTTTAGGTGTAGTTGATGCCTACAACTGCCTGATGAATTTGTTATCTCAAAGAAACACAAGGTTTGGGAGTGTCTTATATTACAAACTAAACCCAAACTTAGTCTTAGAAAATAATAAATTAAATAAATCAGTGATCTGGTATCCTTTCAGGAAAAAAAAAAAAAAAGGAGACACCTGATTTGGAGTAACTACCCCTAACTTATGGCTCCTAAACAAGACTTAAATTTCAGCTATGATATTACAAGAAAAAAAAAAAATCATTTTAATGGCTATTTCTTTTTCTGTTATTTGAAGTAACAAAGATAATGAAGCAATACCTGAGGTTTGAGATTACCAACCTGGAAAACAAAGTTCTAAAAAGTAGGACGGCAAATCCTCCCCCATGGGTTCTGTATGAGGAGGAGTATCTCATGCTCTAAATCCATGTTAAGTAAGTACTCATATCCACGTTACAATAAGCATCAACTGAGAGAGTACTTTTGTCTTTCACTTGGACACTTTCTCAATAGAGATTCTCCACTTTAAAGGGACAAAGTGTTGGATTTTTGCCCTTAGCATCACTAAAGCGTAACCGAATCCATTAACAGAGTATCCACAAAAGACAATCCTGAGACTTGCTCCTCCCCTATGTCTTATCCCGTGTAAAGTTTGTATGGTACAGTACATTTCAGGATATGCAATTTACACTGGCATCAATTACAGAAAAGAAAGATTTCTCTGTTCTTCTCTCACCTCCAGCCATTAGGTGCCAAGGGGTTCAACAAAGCAGTTAACGATTTCAACCCGACTGCTCATATGCTTAAAACCAAGCCAGCAGTTGTGAGCTTTGCTGGATCAGGGCCAAAGCATTCAGCAATTTGCCAGTTCAAACCCATGCTGTCTATAAACAAGGAAAACAAATTCACCATGAAAATAAGTTCCCTACACATTTACAAACCCATTGCAGGCACTGAAAATGACGTCTAGATATTGGCCACAAAATATGGCACAGTAGCAGCCACACACGAAGTACAAGGATCCAACAGCTTCATCCAAGGACTAAGGCACTGAAAATTATGATGAAAAAGTCAAAGTTCTCCTCCACAGTTTCCATAAAATTCATTATATGCTTTTCAGGTCCCTAAAAGTCCAGGTTTGCTGGATCCAGGATTGCTTGTAGGCAATCAAGAGAAAACTGAGAAGAAAGTTATTGATGCTCCCACTATAAAGGGTTCCCTTGACTGCAGCTAAGTTGCTCTTGACTTCTACCAGTATGACTGGTACCACAATCAGGCCTATTCAAGTTAAAGCAATCCAGTGTTTGAATGAGACTACTGGGTTAGAAAGTAATAAAGTGAGGTCAAGCAACCTAGTAAAACTTTGTATTTCTAAAATGCACCTCCAGAAAACAAATTATCTACCAACAGCAGGTCAAACCAAGCATTACTTTTATACCTTGTGCAGCCCTGGGACGTCACCAGGTTTCAGCTCCTGCAGAATTTAGCCTACCATATCCACTGAGAGCATCTACTGCCAAACCTAATGCATTAACAAAGAAAACCTGACTCTTTAAGATGGATGAAGAAAAAACTGTGAACCATAATGTTAAGAGCAGCAAAAAGATTTAACATCAAAGACATCTATAGAAGTCCCTCCCTAGCAGGCATTTACAGATGAGTAGAATCCCAATAAACACAGCTAGCTGCAGCACTACCGAAATATTTGGAAAACAGATTAAAAATACTATTGCAATTTTCATTGCCTGAATCTTGTTTTACCA
This sequence comes from Podargus strigoides, assembly GCA_028020825.1. Taxonomy (NCBI): domain Eukaryota; kingdom Metazoa; phylum Chordata; class Aves; order Caprimulgiformes; family Podargidae; genus Podargus; species Podargus strigoides. The sequence goes on from CM051620.1 coordinate 61,417,496, forward strand.
GCTGGGGGGAAGGGAGCCCTTGCTCACTAATCAGAAATTGCTAGAAAATAAAAGCACCTAACAATGTGATCTTATGACTATAAATGTCACAAAGCAGTATTTCACATGCTATAGCTTGATGTGATAGAAACATCCAGTACTAAGGAATACCAGAACTGCTAAACTGGTTTTACAAGGCAGCAAGGCCAGGGTAGATGTTAAGAAGTGAGCATTTTGAGAAAGCTGAGTTACTGTGCAGCTGGATTCCCAAGTGCACGTCCCTCTATGCAGATGTTTATAGTACTTGCTGAAGAAGAGCTAAAAGCCTACTATGAAAACCAGAACCCCTGTGCAATTAACTTAAACATAAAGGGGTATTTTTGAATGCACAAACTGAAACCAAGATGGCTAAGAGCTTTCCACACCCTTGTAAATACTTTTTTATATGCCAGTGTTTGGTAAGCGTGGAATGGAGATTGGCAATTCAGGAGGACTAAATATAGACAAAAGCAATCCTTAGAAGCAGCCCTTGTGACAACATTTCCAAAAGCTGCAGAAATATGAAGAACTAATCTTGCTTTGGACATCTTACGTAAGCTTCAGGGCAAAGTTTATTCTACTATTATCTACATTTAAGAAACCACACTCACTTCCTTGCTTTCTAACAGCTAAAATAAAGGCTGGAAAAACCTATCTGTCCTCAGATTTTATTCCAAGCTGAGCTATGCTTTGGTCATGCATATCACAGACCTACAGCTACAATAAACTGTCTAAACAATATTTCTGTCTAATTGTGCCTCTTACTATCGTATATGTTAATCTGCAAAAAAGAAACACTAACGATTAAAGCCAAAACCAGGAGAAGTATCTTTGACATGCTGTATCAAAATACCCTGCACAAAACTATTCGGGACTTAAACAATACTCCCACTGAAAATGTCTGTGAGGAATAAAAGCAGTGCAACAGTTGGATTAATAACTTCAAAATGCTGCAGAAGTTCTCTCTGAGCAACAACAAAGGCAATCTCTCTCATGAGAAGTTATTTGTCTACTGAAGCATCTCAAGCTCCGCCAGCAAGCCTTAGTTCTGACCTGAGCTGACTGTGTGTGTTATCTGTTCCCTCATCACCCTGCCCCATTGTGAGAGGAACTTGAATTACTGTTTAACACTCTTGCTGGCCACCCACATTACACGAGACTGAGTAAAACAGGACCTAGTAACACACAGCATGGTAATAAGGAACACAGTGGAAATTACCCAAGATGCCTACAGGGCAATCATTAAATGCTCCTTAGTTGGTATGATGTCACGGTAATGTACAGCATTAAAGGGTACAGAGTGCATTATCGCAAAGTATTGCTGCCCTGTTGCAGTCAAACGCTTTTTGAATGAGCTTCTTGAAGCACAGCTCCCACCATCAGCCTAAAATAAAGAAGGACCAAGCAACTTCATGTGTGTGAGGTACCTGTGCCAAGGGAGGTTTTTAATACCACCTCTAGATGTCCTATGGCTCTTCTCTCTTCCTCTCCCCTTGATACACACTTCAGTGATTCCGGCTGCCAGGATTTTTCTTGTTATTCATTTCCTTGGCATTAGCATAATTTCTATTTTGTTCTGTTCCCTCAGTAGTTCTTCCCATTCATATCAACCCACAGTTAAAGACAAATGAAAGCAAAAAGCTACTGGTGATGACAGCACTACAGGAATATAGTCACACAGAAGACATACCCTCTGTAGTCCAAAGGGGAAGGAAGAGTTAACAAAGTGCTGCTGTGGAGATATATACAGGCCTGTACTAGTCAAAAATGATGCTTCAACCTGCAGTGCTTTGCAGAGAAACTTCAGATCATGAGAAAATACCATACCACATGTGGCTTTGCTACGTGCATCTAGATTGGCCTATGTGCATTACAGCAACGTAGATATAAAAGAGAAATTTCTGACTGGTGTTATTAGGTGTGTTCAAACTATGTAACTGATCTAGTCCCAATCCACAGAATTTGCTTTAAGGAACAGTCCTAAATTCGCAAAGTCCCAAACAACACCTAATGGATCTTACTTCGGCAAGCACAGGGTCCTTGCCTCTGCCCAATTTCCTCTATGATCTGTATCATCAACTTGCTGCATTTGAAAGTCCTGGCATTAATCCCACTGGCATTAATGACTAAAACAATTAGTTGGGGTTGAAAAGTTGAGGGGGTTTTATATTCCAACAACCACTCCTTGGCAATGCCAAAATTAACTGGTGAAGTGTGTAATCACAGTGTAACGTTACTAGGTTTAGTGGTAGGGATCTAACAGAAACCACTGAGACACTGTTCTTCCTTGAAACTACCACACTTCTTGGAAGCCTGAGGCAGTAGTTACCAATTGTCCAGCACTGAGACACTCTCCAATTTATTGTATACCTATTCTGCAAAATAAATACGCTAAATAACTTCAACATACTTACGACTGTACATACAGAACAAGATCTTCCTTTGGTGTAAAATGTCCCAACAGCACTGCCTTCAGTGGCATTATACTGTGGAATTTACAATAGGTGAGAGTCTGGCATGAGAAGTATCTAAAGTGTAATTATTTGATTAAGATTTATAATAAAAATGTTGATTTTTAAATAGTGGAGAAGAATTCCCTTGCACACAGAGGAGTATTTCTTCATATAAGCAGAACAATGAAGTCCTGGTACTGGATACTGGCAGCTGTGTTTCATGCATGCACTTTGGCAACAGAAAACATTTACTAGGTCTATCTTTCTCTTTTCTTTGGAGTTAACTATACATTTTTATTTTTCTATTTTCACTTGCTTAGCTGTTTAATTCTTACAGCTTCTCTTCTCCCCCAAATTACAGCCTTGCTATTTTACTGGAAAATTAAAGAAACTCTGGTAATTTTTTACTTTTGATTTATTTTAACATGCCTGCGACGTGTCACACCTCCCAGTTTGTATAACTTGTGAGCAATTCACAGGCAGCTGTTTCTTCTCCTTCAATATACTAATAAGGTACTAAATCAGTGTTTGGCCATGGATTCCTAAGAGTTTTTAAAATATAACACACAAAACCAAAGAGCTCCAAACCCAGGCACTGCTTCTCTTATTTTTTGTTGGTTTTATGTTTTGCTTAAGCTAAGACCAAGACAGGAGTGGAGAGTTCAGACTTTATAGCAGAAGGTTAACAAGCCAGCAGGTCCACTGGCAGGAGGGGACAAGGCAAGCTCCTGCTGCTGTCTCCCATTCATGTGACTGCTCCAGACCTTCTAGTTTTCACATAGAAATACTCTTGGGGTTACTCACCTCCGAGCGCGGGGCATCACGAGTCCTCATGGCTCCAGTGCAAGGCACCCAGTACCTTGGCACTGCCTTGGAGGGTTTGAACCTCAACACCATCTCATACCTCTTTTCAGCCTTTCCTCTTCAAAGCCTCATCGCACAGCACAGCTCCCTTCACGAAGCTCCTGCTCCTCTCTGCCTTCCCTCATCCCGCTTTCTCTCCTCCCTGCACTCTACTCCCATCTCTTGTCTCACCCCTTCATGGAGCTCATCTTCTCCTGAGCAAGTCCTGCCATACCACTGGTAATTCCCAACACAAGCGAAATGCAGCCACACCACCGCTGCTTTGTATTCATTGTTTGGGTTTGGATTTTTTTTTATATTCTGCACAGTCTAGCAACTTTTGTCCACCTCATCTATTCCGACTAGGAGCTTCTTGGGCCTAAACCGTGTCTGTACAGGGCCTAGCGCAATAGTTCTCACTCGCAATCAGCCCCTTCCTGCATTAGCCAGCGTAATAAAAACAGCATGTGTTGAGTGAATCAATCTCTCCTTAAAGCATTTCAAAAATCCGGAGGAGTCTAACAGAAGGGAAAAAAAAAGAAAGAGAGAGAGAAGAGGCAGGAGAGAAAGGAAACAAAATGGAGGAGATGGTTTTCACCAGAAGCACCCTCTGAGGCGCAACACCCTCTCCTCTCACTGCCATCCTTCCCTGACAAGGTCAGGCTAGAAGCAGCATTCCTCTCCTTTATTCCTGTGTAACACTCCTTTGCTTTTATTTTCTTTCCTTTCCCCCCCCCTCCCTAGATTTACTTGAACATTTACTTCCTGCCCAGTCTGGCACTTACATGCAAAAAGTACCTTTATGGCACTCATTTACTGACCAGAGTATCACAGCCCTGTGCTTTTACTACATGTTCGCCAAGTGGAATTTAAAACATTTTCACTTCTTTTCTTCATCTGCCCACCAGCCAGCAGCAGTCACAGCCTCAAAAATTACACTTCCTTCTTCATTTCAGAACTGAAATAGTTCATAGTGCCTAATGCAACAAACTGTAACATCCCCACTGCTAAATACACCGTAACAATGAGGGCGCCCACGTTGAGCCTTAAAAGTACTGACCACCGAATGCACACAGGCTGAATTACTTCTTTGGCATATTTACGCTTTAGTCGAGAAGCTGAAAGATCTGAAAAATAGAGTATTTTCCCTTCCACTTTTATCAACACATGCACAATTCCCCTCTACTTTTTGTCATAGCCCCCGGGAGTTTTTTTTTAGTTAAAAATAATGATCACAAAAAAAAAGCAAGCCTCAAGTTGGGCAAGTGCTGAGCAACAACTCAGGTGATTCAAACAGCTTTGGATGTAACTCATGGAAATTCAGGTACCATTTACTAGTGGCTTGAATGCCAAATAAAAACAAAGACTCATCTGGGCCAGGAAGACCTCGAAAATATTTAAAGGCTGCTCTTAAGAGAGCAAATGTGCTATGAGTCACCTTTTCCTCCATGGCTGTCACACCAAGCATATATACATCATGCATATATCTTGTTATGACAGGTATCATGAGGTACACCACATATGTGACTTCAGAAAACCAATTTTTAACCTCCTTCCAAGAAGATGGAAAGCATTTTGTAACCAGCTAGCTTACCCCCTGGCAGTTGATAAACTGGGTTTGCAAACACTACTCCTGTGCGTGAGAAATCATTACTTTATGTACACAGCAGAGACGAATTTCTAATGCGTTGCAAGAAAAGAAGTGCCCACCCTGGAGGCTCTCAACCCCATTTCACATGCAAGGTGCAATTCTTTCTCTTCTCCCAGTAAGCCCTATCAGTGCTTACCAGCCCATTGCCCTCAGCCCCAACATCCATTGGCCCTAAGTGACCACGAGGGTGCATTACCAGCTTCCCTGCTGCAAGATACTGTCTGTCAACAGGACTACTCAGATTACTAAGAATTAAATGCGCAAAAAAGTACTTTCAACTGACTCAGGGCCTTGACATTCAATGTTTGGCAGTCTCAAGGCCTTTTTCTGACCCAGGATAACACAGTAATGTGTCAAAGGAGAGGGAAATAAAATAAAGATAGAAAAGTAAAAAAAAATACAGATATAATATAACCTTATGAGAGGCACAAGATTTTCCTGACCACAGCCTGAGTAAAAATAATACCGTAGAAGGCACATCAGGAACAGGAACTGAGAGCATTGCTTGCCCGCCTCCACTGGGGAGGGATGCGGTCCATGGGGCTGGAGCGCAGCTCTCAACCAAAAAGCTTCACCAGCAAGAGTAACTATGAAAAGCCGCAGCAGAGCACAGCAAACCTCAGCACTTCTAGGACAAGATGTGCTTAAAGACCATACCAGAACACCTGATTTTAGCAGCAGAGTATATGAGGGCAGAATTTGGCCTGCATTCTGTAAACCTTAGGTTTCTGTTCATAACAGATAGAAAGAAAGCCTCTTGAGTTAAAGTAACAATCAGCAAAAAGAGTAAAACTAATCTTACAGACTGCTGGACAGAAGGACACCAGTCCCTTAGAAAACAATGTAAGGGCAGTATCAGTAACTGTCTGCATACCAAAAAGTGAAAACTGATAAACTTAAGTCTTGAACACTGACCTATGAAAACTACTTACACCAAAAAAAAACCAAAAAACCCTCCCCCAAAAAAAAACCCAATTTTTTTTGAATCTTTGTCACTTGTAAAAAATGTTCATTTCACTGACATGGTGATTTTATTTAATAAACTCTATTAAGAAGCAAGGGTAACATTTCTCTTGGTCATAAAATTAACAAATTTCTAATTAGCCAAGTAACTAATTTATTAGTGCTTCAGCTGTGACATTACTGAATATAAAATGCACCAGCCACCCTCCCAGCCCATCAATGCACCTTTTCCAAGATGCACCTTTATTTAGGCCCAGCAGTTTCCTGCTTCTTTACTGTTAAAGAAGATACAGACCAATTTGGCACCCAAAGAAATGAGTTTCCAGGTGTTGGCTAGTGATGTTGGTTAAGCCAGTCACCTTAATTCCTTTGAGAGAAACTGCTGGGTGACTTTAACTCTCACTTTCACTCCTGCAACAAGAGCTCAGAGCTTGAGTTGAGCAAGAAGTGGGACAGGCAAAGAGATGAGACAGTTCTTGTTAAAAATAAAGTGCTTAATACAGACAGTGCATAAGAACAGCTTTCCTATTTGAACATAATATGAAAAAAAAATGTTGGTGTTTTCGGCCCATTCCAGAGAGATGGTTTTCCATCACAGCAGCTTCTATAAGGGCACTGTACATTACACCAGTAAAACATGGCAGCCCCATTTAACTCCAGACAAAGCTGCAGTTTGATCACTGCATCTTGTGTCAACTGTACCAAGGTGTTTCATGCAGCAGCTGATGGATTTTCATATAAATTAAGTATGCATGCCTCATAAGAACTTTGTTTAAAGTGTCCAAAATCCAACAGCAGATGAGAAAGTCAAATGTGAGTCTTTTAAATGGACAAATAATCATAGTGAAAGTACTTAGGTCAGCTTGTTGTTCGGACTTTTTAGAGTTGAAGTTTATAGAAAAGGCAAGAAAGCATATGAAAAAGTGGACTTTGTGGTTTAATTTATATTTCTGTTATAGTGTGCACCCACTTTGTTCACCAGGGACCTGATCCAAGTTGTAACAAAATCAAGTTTAGGACCGTTCTTTTAAGTTTTAAGGACAAACAGATGGGTTTAATTTTTTACAATTTCAATCCTTTGGAGGTCTCTTCCCTCTGCACCTTGCATTTTGAAAGTTATATTGCCAAGCAGAGTCGGCCCCAACTTTAATTGTCCCAAAACCATAGGACTTGCATGAAAGAAGCTTAATGACAAAAAAAATATCTAACATTGCTTCAAAACTCTATGAAAAACATGTAACTATTAATACACAGCTCTGGCAAGTGTTGCTTTGCTGCTGCGGTGTCTGTAGGCAGGAGAAAATGCAACATTATATAAAATCCTGAAAGAACACAGCTAATTGAATAAACCCACCCTCTTCCACAATGGTACAGATTACTTCATCCGCGATGGTCTTGAAAATGAGTTTAACTCTATAGATAACTATGTTCTTCACAACAAAAGGAATGAAAATGAGAGGAAAACATTATTGTTTGCCAAACAGAAAACAAACAGTGCCAGGCTAGTAAGGAAAGAATGGTTAATCTCTCATTTCTGAAAGGGTATTATAAACAAAGAATGGTGAACAACAAAAGTAAAACATTAAAAAAAGAAAATATGTATATATATACACAAAAGTGCTTAATGGTGTTCTTTTAAATATTTACTTTGCTGCTATATGGAGAATAATTTGTTCCATTTAGCAGTGTTGGGCTCAAAGGACTGCTTTAATCCAGAGAGATTAATTATAGCCTTTGGTGTTATAAACACAATTTGGGAAGCGAAGCAGAGAAGGGGAGAGAAATGCCTCTCACACTGGCGATTAACAAATTTACGCCCTTTGGGGCTACACCACATAGGCTGCACTCTTGCTACACCTGCACCCTACAGGCAGAACAGTGCGCAGGATGCCCTTAAACTGGGGAAAAAAAGCCCCTGAGATGTCTAGGGAAGACACTACCCTACCCTACAGTGTTGCTATAGGCAACTAAAATACTTTTCAGGTGTTCTTCACCAAAACGCAAGTTCACTTGCGCCTTATGAAGACATCCTCTGATTTCGCTTTTAGTACCTGTCCCAGAAACTACCAGTCGCCACACCGAGACAACTAGCAGCACTCAGCAGGCACAGGATCCCATCCACGCTGCCTTTAAACCTCTCATGTGCTTTCACGCATCTCTCCCCCTGCTCATCACCATGTCCCGCTTCGGGAGAGGCAGGGACCAACAAAAGCGAGCAGGGCAAGGCTGGCAGCAATCTTACCTAGCGAGGGGTTGGCTGCTCCCTCCTCTGAGCTCTCCTCGGCCCCCTCTTCCCCCAGGCCAGAGGTGGCAGAGTCCTCCGGGGCAGATGCCGAGCCAGGGGTGCTGGGCCCACTGACGGACCCTGAGTCCCCTTCCTCGCTGCTGGAGCCATAGCGGTCAGGCTGGGCGGCTGTGCCGCCCTCGCTGCAGCTCCTGCGCTCCTTGCGGTGCACCCGGGAGTGCAGCACCATTTGGTGGTAGGTGCGGAAGATCTTCCCACACTCAAAGCACTCAGTGGACTTGTTTTGGGTGGCCCGCCGGCTCTGCCGCGAGGCAGGGCGGTAGTCCAGGTCCCCCTGGGTGAGTGGGCAGCTCTCCCCTGGCGGGGTGCCACTGGTTTTCTCTGGGCGACTGCTGGTGCAGCTCTTCTTCTTGGGGTTGCTGGAACAGCTGGGCGAGTCCTGGTCTCGCTTGCGCTTCTCCTGGTTGACGAGGATATACTCTCTCTTATCCTTGTCGTAAGTCACATCTGCATCTGCCAGGGCCTCGTCCCATCCCACATACTTCACATACTCGGAGGGCTCTACTACTTTTCCTTTGGTGGCCAGCTGCCAAGCTTGGTAGCTACTGACCGGATCCAGCTCGGCTACTCTTTTCCCAGGCTGTCCTCTTGTAACTCTATCCAGCCCTACAGATGGCCTCAGATTCAGACACTCCAAGAAAAACTGCTTCGTTACTGAGGAGCTTAGGCTCTCATCAATTAAGCCCTCAACTTTATCCCCAGCGCTGCCCCGCTGCACTCGGTAGTGAACAGCATTATGCACTTTCAGGCTTTCCATATTTGTAAACAGATTTCCACACTTGGTGCAAACTTCATACAGAGACAGGCCTGTCACAATCATCTCTTCCTGTATCACATCATTGATAGTGGCTATGAGCTCCAAATCATTTTTTGGTTTGTTTTTGCTCCCAGTCTTGGGGCCGTGTGACTTCATGTGGTTTTTGAGAAACCAGGGCTCTTTGAATCTCCTGCCACAAATGTGGCACCCGTGATCAAATGACCCCCTGTGCTTTTTCATGTGAGCTTTCAGGAACCAGGTTTGACTAAAGGCCTGACCACAGACTTCACATGGAAACTCGCCTGCACTCAGCTCGCTCTTGCAGTTCTCAGCATAGGTCTCCCCGTTTGGGACCTGAGCTGTTACATGGTCCTTCTCTACGTGGTTTAACAGTGTCTCCTCCCTTAGGGTCATGTAGCTACACAACCTGCACTTAAATGGTTTGTGGACCTGGTGCAGGTGCTGCTCCAGGTCCTTCTTCCTTTCAAACTTGTTTTTGCAGAAGGTGCACGGGTAGGAGGTTAGCTTGCCAACCTCCTCAGCTGACGCTGCCTCTGTGACCTCCTTCTTGCTGCTTCTCAACAAAATCTTGCTGCTATCTACCTGAGTGGTACCATTCAATATCTTGTTGCAGGCAGATGTGCTTTTAGTGGGGCTGGTGCACCCACCCAGGCCCTCCGAAACACCCATCTCCCCCAGCTGCGTCTCTCCCATCTCCGCCTCATGCCCCTGACTTAAAGTGCCTGTTCTGTGACTACGGATGTGGATCTTCAGGTTGCCCTTTTGGGAAGCTCTGTGATCACAGTAAGGGCATTTGTAGGGCTTCTCGCCTGTGTGCTTCCTCATGTGCTGCGACAAGGAGCTCTGAAAAGGGAAACTTTTACCGCAGATGCAGCAGCTGTGGCACATGGTCTTGTCAGCATCCACGTCATTCTTACTTAGCTTGCCTGGGCTGGAGGATCTCCGTAACTCCATTTCTGCCTCTCTACTACGATCCATCTGTATTACTGCAACATCAGGTGAGCGGGGCAGGAGGACAAAAGCATGTCGGGCAGCAGAGAAGGGCAGGACTGTGTTTTCAATCATACGGTTCTACAGAGAGGTTTTACTGCTTCATTCTCAGGGTAACGCTTCTCCTTTTAGCTCCTCTAGAGAGTCCGAAGCGCCGATTTATTTCCGTGTGGTCTGTAAGCGGATGGCATAGATGATCTGAAACAAGAACAAAATCACACAAATGTACAGAAATTGTGTAAGTAGAGTCTTAAATATATTTAACTCATTCATATCTTAATTCAACAGCTTCCATCACTTGCCTCGCATTCAGAAGCACGCCATACTACAATTTATTGCACCAAAAAGCAGCAGCTTCTCCTTTTGCTGATTTTCTAAACTTCAATGGCAAGCACTCAAAGCATCATTAATAAACAAGTAAAATCCAAACAAGAGCAAACATTCATTTCCATACACTGACATCACAGTGTCTTTAAAAAAAGTGCAAACTTTAAAAATACTTTTTGTTTTAAAACCAGGCAGAATTGGCTAAAAATACACCCTAAATGAGGAAAACATTTCTTGAGGGGGTTATTACACTTCAAATCTGTGGCTTTACCATCATGTGTAATTTCATGTAAAATACTTACTTGCCAAAGATAAAAGGCTTTCCTAGAGACTTTAGCAAGTATCATATTCCTGCTGGCAACTGCATCACTCTGTGTCTCAGACAGCTCTGCTATGCTTGATGTGGCACGCACAGAGCAGGCGCAGGACACTCAGTACTCTGATTAGAGAGAAAACAAGAATCCAGAGCCTAACACAGCACTCAGGAAAACTAAGTTACTTCCTGACGGACAATGAAGAAAAAATCTCTAAGTGCATAGGTATCAAATGATCTTAAAAGTGAGTGATTTATCTCAACAAGACGTAGAGGAAACCACAGCACCACCCACCTCAATGAAGCAGAATCTTAACCATAAACAAACAAAACAAGAAACAACTTTGATTAACAAAACAGATTAATAAAAGTTTAAAAGATTTTGTATCTTGTCATGATTAAACACAAGGCTCAATATCTGCCTCAGCAATACAAGATGCAACACACCAGCAATTCTCTACTGTGTATATGGCAAAAAATCAATGGTTATGATTTCCATAGATTGTTTCTTTTCCAATTATCACAACTGTAGAACAAAAGGCTTCCCTCCTTCCTGTCCTCATTAAGTACGACAAAATCACATGACTAAGACCAAAGAATGCTGTACTACCTAATGCAGAGAATCAATCTATTACTACATTAAGAAAACATCAGCTTCTTAAAATGTAGCTAGAAATATGCACAATAACCAGACTGTATATTCACACATCCATTACTTGACATCTACGGTTCAATAAAGAGCTACAGAACTAGAGTTGCAAATTTTAAGGTTTCTCATTGTATTCACCTCTGAGTCTCTTCAATACGTAAATAAGTAAACAGTCTAACCACATCACCAGTATGAATCTAACAAAAAGCAAGGTAAAACTCTCACACACTTCAGAGTAACTTTGTTACGTTTAAGTTCACCTAGCCCTCTTATTTGCTACAAGACCATTCATTTCTGGGTTTGAGTTTCTGCATATCTAGTATCCGCTCAGCATACTAAGTGTTATCAACAGCATCTACTCAAACTACCTTTTCCTCAGAGAGCTAAAAATAATATCTAAGGGACATGTTACAAATGCAAATACATTTCTTGAATGAAGCAATTTTTTATTATGACTAATTTCTTATGACTAAAAAAAAATTCACATCAGATCACAAATTGAGAAGTCTATGTGAACAGGAAGTTTACAAACAAGAGTATCTAAATGTATCTCTGAAATTAGGCATTTATAACCAAACTGAGGGGCTACCACAAAAGAAACTCCCTGGGTATATAAAGGATGGCAGCCACTGCAAGTTGTGGCTGTACCAGAAGGTACAAACACGCTAAACAGCAACTACAAATGCAGTTTTTTTACTACCGCACATTGACGGATGAAACATTTCAGAGTAACATCATTTATTTGACCATTTATTTGGACTAGATGATCTTTTGAGGTCCCTTCCAATCCCTAACATTCTGTGTGACCCGCAATCTGAATCTGCCAAGTAACAACCCGTATGTCTTATAATGAAACACTTCACCTAAAACTCATATAGAAACAACGGGGTCATTTCTTGCATTTAACACAGTGGTATAAGTAAACAAGCAACAGCTGCTTCTGAAATGTCCTGCACCATTGTAGGTAAAAAAAAAAAAAAAAAAAGCAAGCAAACTTCGGGGACAGATTTTGCCTAGTATTTCAGATGATGTATTCTACATTCTGCATTTTCTACTGTTCACACCAGTGAGAACACTGCTTATTGGCAGGCTGACTTACAGACTAGTGACTTTTTTTTTTCTCCCCCTAAATGTAGGTCCAATTTTAACTCAACTTTCTACAGTGTTTCCAGTCTGAAAGTTCAAAAGAGCTTTAAGAGCCAAACATAGTCAGACAAGAATGCTGTGTGCAGCATTTCAGGCACATATAAATCCAGAGCTTTGGAGACCCTTTGTTTACTTGGCCACAGCTTCTCTGAGCTTAGTCTTGACGTATTTCACTTTAATTATTTATAAAATTTTCATTAATGAAGCTTAGTTATGAAAATGAGGATATGAAGAAAGCATTATTTATAATAGGGATATTAGCCTCTCACAGGAGATCTGCCTAGCCCTATATTCAGTAAGACCTGAGGGGGAGGGGAAGTCAGAGTAAAAAAATTACCGAATTCTTTTATTAGTCTAAAAAAGTTGAAATAAAGTATTCCTAGATTTGAATTATTTGAACTCATAATACACATTTAAGACACACAGAATTTCAAGTTTCATCTTCCACAATCAGAAATTCCAGGGGGAGGAAGGGTGTTCACCCAGTCCAAGTTTGCTCTACACAATGTATGGAGGTCTGCCTTAGGCTTTGGTAAATGGACTAACACAAACATATATACAAACAGCTTACAACTCCCTCCTCACATCATTTGTGTGCTACTTAAAAGTAGTTCTCTTAGAGGGGGCTCTTTATAGAACAGCAAAGCTAGCATTCATTGGAAAGGAAAGAAGCAGCAAATACAAAATACAAGAACTTTGAAAAATGCTTCAATTAAGAAGACTGAATATACAAAATGAGAACAACACTTGTACAGAATCCTACCACAGCAAGTAACACTTTGGCTTAATAATTTCCACCTTAGCATTAATTATTAAACAATTATTTCAACATCAAAGATGGCACAAGGGACGGAAGATGTCAACTGGTAAATCAAACCACACCGACTACTCTTCTGCTGTGAGTAAAATTTTGCCATGGCTTTTTTTGTTTTTTTTCTGGCTGACTGTAACGATAAAACTATTTGTATTTTGAAATAATCACAAATTTGAAAGTACTCTGAAATAAGTCTCTTTCAGCACACATTGAAGACAGCCACCTCCAGCTACTCGAAGGCTATTAAAAAATGTCTCAACTCTAATTTCACGTGGTAACCAGTAACCTTTCATCACTTTGGTCCAAGTTCAGCCTGCAGTTCTTTAGCACTGCCTTGTCACACAGAATTCACAGCAGAGTCACATCCAGCCTGCAGTTTTCTCCCAGAATGTCACGGCACGGAGATCCCCACTAGCACAGAGACAAACCTTAAGGAAATGCAAGTGTATGGTAAGTGTAAATAGTCTTTAAAAATATTCTGTGTGTTATGGCATTGCAGTCTATGCTAAATGCAACACAACTCTTTTTTGGAGGAGGAGGGTTCAATTTTCTGCTGTAAGGGGCATATGAACTAGTTTAACTTCATTTTGTGGAACTAGGGATCAGCAGTTCACGTAAGAAGCCACGGTCCAGTGTCACAGAGGCATTTTCATCCCCTTCAAATGACAACAAGGCACTTATCACTAATTACATGCAGGTTTGGTATATGAAGCAAGGTGAAGTATATGAAACATGAATGGAGACCCAAGAACAGGAGCAGGAGCGCACTGGGAAATGCCTTTGCTCAGCCAAGTGTTCTAGTTACAAGACTTGTTCCTGCACCCATTGCTTCACGGAAAGTCTTTGTCTTGACCTGCATGGGAACAAATACAAATAACCTCATTTTATTCACCTCCAAAAGCAAAAACAAGCTTTCCTCCAAGATTAAACCAAGCATTTGTCAGAATCACAAAATTCACTGACTATCTCAAGTTGTAAGAAAGCCATTAGGATCAATAAGTCCTCACAGGACTACCTAAAACTAAACCATGTAACTAAGAGCATCATCCAGATGCTCCTTGACCTCTGACAGGTTTGGTGCCGCGATCACTTCCCTGGGGAGTCTGCTCCAGTGACTGACCACCCTCTCAGTGGAGAGACAATCTACTCGCTTTCAAACATTTAGACATCAAAACTTCTTCAGTTTTCAAAAAAAACTCTGACAAGAGTTCTTGGCTTCAAAAGAAAATGCATTTGGCCAAAGTGACCTACTCTCACCACAGAGTCCGAGCACCTTTCCCAGCATCAGTCACAGCTTCCCCACCAAGACCGTGGTGGCCCATCCCTGCCAGAGCCACAGCAAGCATGGCAGTGCACAGTTGCATTATCCTCACAACTTCTGCAAGACCCTCACATAGTCCTGAAACAAAGCATGGGTAAAAGTACAGAGGAACACCACCTTAAATAAAACAGGAGCACTCTGAAATATCTGTTACTCTTCATGCCACCTGCATGTTCCAGAAGAGGACCAACTATGCTTTGAGGACTCCCCGCAGGGCCTCTTAATACCTTTTTGTGCCTCTTGGAAAACAATTAATGAAAAAAGAAACTGAAAATAAACAACACAAGAAAATTGAAAAACAGAATGCAAGGGATACCACACTGAAGAAGTAATTGCAAATTCATTTCTTACATACATATATCCTGTGCAGTGCAGGAAGGGAGAAAAAAAACAGAAGACAATTAAACCTCTTCCATCATACAGAAAACTATACACTCTTTTTTCAATTTCTTTTCAACTAAATCTGAATTTAAAAATCATATTGCAAAGGCTGTAGTGGTAAGCGGGGCAAACTCTTCAATAGGTAATAAACAGGAATACACAATTTGGGAAGCTACACAGATCTATCCAAAGAGCATAATGTATATCTTAAAACAAACTGCTTTCAATTCAGGTGTATTTCAAGTCTCATCTTAAAGATATATACACTGGAGAAAATACTGCTCTTCTAATCTCCAAGAGGTTTGAATATACACTGCAATCACTCCACCACGTTTCTCTGCCAAAAAGCAACAATAAATTAAAAAAAACCCAACAAGACCCAAAAAAAACCCAACAAAAAAAACCAAACCAAACCAAACCAAACGAAAAAAAAAACCAACAAACTGTGAGGTGTGATCTTGGGGAAAAAATACCTTACTGAAATTCCTTCTAGATGATGAAGCGATGGGACACAGAACATAAACATCTAGGTGAATTTGAGAAAGTTGTATCTTTCAAAGAACAGCAACTGGGAGAGCTGATGTCTCCCAATTTGAGAAGGCTCAGGTTGCCCCAAAGCCAAATAGACTTTGCTGTTCACAGTAAAGAGGCCAGAAGAGAGCAAAGTGCAAGAAAAGAGCATATAAAAGACAGAGAATGTTTTACAACTGCCTTGCCAGCCTTTGTGCTCACTGAACCACAGAGACCTTTCTCCCCAAGCTGCAGAGCACCATCCTCCACACACATCAGACTCACTCTACCTATACACCCTCCTCCTCACTTTGTAAGGGGACACAGCTTCTTTGGAACACCCTGATCCCATGGGGGTCATCAGTCCACTGCTGTGATTAAAGGCTCGGTCCTGCCATCCTCGTTTAGGCACCAGTCCTACCAAAATGCCTCTTATGGACCACACCACTAGCCTATAGTCCCTTTACTGCCTTGAGCTGATAGCATCCTTTAGACTACACTGGAGAGCAGAAGAGTGAGCCTATCTTCAACTAGTAATCCCATACTTGAATTTCCAGGAAATCCTGGCATTCTGCAACCTACAGACTAAACTTGCCACTAGGTAAAGGCAGCATAGCTCTGAACTGATTTTCTGAGAGTAATCTAAACTAACCCAGTAAAAAGCTATTAAAAAAATCCCAAACCAGTTGTAGAAGACTGTCAAATTTTCAAATGTGTTCAGTTATTAAAAGCGGCAATCTTTACAACAGACCTCCTGAAGTTTGTTTAAGCCTGCCAAAACTGACACAGGACTGGAAAGGAAAAACAAAACACTTCTGGAAAAACAAACAAGGAATTTCTATTAGTCTATTTCCGCTTAGGCTTTATAAAATCCTTCAGCAGCATTTTGCAATACTTTTTTGTTTAATTATTTTAAACTACCCTTCCCCTGCAGCTGGGGAAGCTCTTCCCATTTGGAAAGTTTGCTGTCTGAACCCTGAGATACTATTTTGATTTTCTGCAAATACATCACGTGGTTTTCTGTCTTTCTCATTCCATGAGATAGTGACATTTTGCAGCAGGCTTCCGAGCAGCAGCCAGGGCTGCGAAAGCAGAGTCAGGCCTTTCTCAAGCAACGCCACACCCTTAGCAGAGGAAAGAATACACTGAATTAAAGGCAAAAAACACTAATGCTGAAAAAAGCCAGAGATCGGCATCTGCAGCGAGATGATCTCTCTCAAAACAAAGTCAGCAAAACGGCCGTAGCCCAGATTTTTTGCAGCGCCTCAAGAAGCAGTTCAGGAACAGGGGGCGGGAGTTTGCTTTTGTGCTGCTACGGAGTATGTTGAGAAACACAGAGCTGTCACCCACTCCGTACATATTTTGTGTTTTAGCACACTGTGCGTGTTTGTCTTCTGGGAGACAAAGAAATGTACTTTATTAGTTACACTGTAGTATTCTAAGCAATGAATTGAAATATATCATTAACATCCAGGACAAGCTTTATCTTGCTACCAAAACAAAGGGACTATTATTTGAACAAATTGAGGGGGAAAATCCCATAATGACAATGAAGAGATCCTCTCCCTAAAAACTGCGCTGCACAAGAGTAACAATTACGGGCTTATATTCTACAGACTGGGGTTGCAAATAGCTGCATGAAGTGATGCATTCACTATTGGGAGAGTAAGTACCATTGATGACAAGGCCTTGGGGCTTCTGCTGTTTGCAGACCAATCAATAATCCATTATGAACAAACTACATTTCCCCTCTAATACGAAGAAATGAATAAAAGGGAACCAGTATCACTAGTACTTTCATGGAAAAAACAACAATGCAGAAATCACAAAATGCCACCATCACAAGACTTAAACTAGTGGTGATGTCTGACACTGACAGAACTACACATAATAACCCTTTATTTTACAGCAGTTGCTGGAGACCACGACATTATAGACCAAAATAAAATAAATATTTTTTTTTTTAAAAAAGAAGCCTATTTTAAAGGCAAGATTCTTTCAAGCCTACTTATTCTGGCTGCAGGACAAAACAAAAAAGCAACATTAATCTTTCAAGGCAAGGAGAAGAAAATGAACTAACTTCATCCAAATACCTACCAGTTTGCTTCAAACTACTTTCTAACACGACGTAAATAAGAACTTCTAACTAGAAATAACTGTCCAAATGTGACTGGTCAACCATAACAAGACTTTATTGCAGCAGCTGTGTTACCATCCAGACACGAAGCCCTGAAATTGTTGTTCTCCCATTGTCACTGTCACATGCTACAATACAATCAAGAGAGAATCCATTTAAATAGCAAAACCACAGCAAAACTCAGCATACTCAATCCAGTTCCCTACCTAGACCTCTCAACACAGGAGCAGAAGGTAAAAGAGGAAAAAAGCTCTCATGAAAAATGACAGATAAATATTTCATTTAAAAAAAAAAAATAACCAACAAAACAGTTACTGATTTTTTGATGGATAACAGTAAATTAGATCCAAAGGAAACACCAATACTGATATTACTAATGCATAAGGCAGTCTATGTCCTTTTTCTGAAATATAAAGACTAGTAGTTAAAGTTGACCTCATGGGATGGGGGGCTAGGGGGAATGAATACACAATGTGATTATTGATCAGCCCTAGAAAAGGCAAGAACTGCACTAGTGCAGATGTGATTTTTTTTTTTTCCCCTAAGGTCATTAATGACATGTTAGAAAGTCAAAAGCTCTTATGTTGACATGCTGTAACAGTATCCCTCATTCTGAATATAAACATCATCTTACCTTCCAAAAAAAAAACCCAATCTTTAAAAAACCCCAAACAAACAAAAAAAGCCTTCCATTTTACTTCAATGTAACAATAATGTTTTTCCATTTGGCCACACCCACCAAGTGAGTTACTTCAGTGTCTCAGTGTTCTCCAGTACTAAAAATTAAAAGCTGAAGAAACATCCATAATTCTCATAGTATTAAAAAAAAAAAAAAGTCAGTTACACATAGAGGCAAAGTCACCTCAATACTGTATATTACCTCCTTATTCAAATCAATGGCATTGATGCTGTCTATTCATGCATGTCTATGGTGATGCGCATATACATGGGCAGCACAATATTTTGCCAGCATCCAACAGCGCTTTTATATTTAATGACCTTGTTCAGGTTTCGACTGCAACCCTATTTACATTGAGTTCTAACATGGCCATTTTAAATCTGCAGCATGTGGGCTGATTTCAAACTGTATGGACAGGGTATTTTCCTACTAATATGCTCTGTTATTTCCTGCTCAGTTTGTTTCTTAAAATGGGAAAAAAATGTGTATATTTTTATTCGCAGTGTCATGACAAGGAAATACTTAGTTTTATTATTTTTATGTTATCTGCAGAACAGGGACTGGACTGTCAGCTTGTATAAAATGATGGAGTGCAGTACATCACACACATATACACCCATCCCTTCTTGCTGCCTCTTTCTCTGCCCCATCAATGCAAGCTACACAGAAACCACATCCTCAGCTGCCGTAAGTGCACACAGTGCCATGAGATCAATTTGTATCAAATGAGAAGCTGTATCTCTAGCTGAAACCAATACATGCCTTTGTGCTGTGTAAATCAAGACTTAAATGCAAGAAAAACAGGAGCATAATTAAAAGTAAATATTTTGAATTGTTGATTTCCTACCCCAGCAAAAGTTACATGAAGCAATGTTGTCCTAAGTGCCCAAATTCCTCCCTGTCACAACTAACAATTACACCAGTGAGGAACAAACTTCAGTGCTTTAGTATATACATACAGCGCAGTAACGACTTGCCTATAGCAGACCTCAAATGTAAAAAGCTTTATGTTTAACACCAACCAAATTTACTAGCTACAACTGTGTGTTCAGCAAGTCAATGGAAGGTAAAGATTATTTCTACAGTATGTTGCTATGAAATAAGATGTGTGGAGAATTTAGAAATTCAATGTAATAAATTAATTTCTCTTATATCCAATATATCCTAATGCTCAAATTGCTACATTAAAATCATTACCTTATAAATATAAGCATTGTCAGGTGTTAACCTGTTAACAGATTTAGAATTACAGCACTGTTGTCTGATTAACTATTAAAGCCTTACTGTAATAAAAAACTATTTCTGAAATAATACCAGCAAGTTGTTTGCTTACTCCCTGCCCCCATAGTATCATATAGGAATTGTAAAACACTGAAACAAGCCTTTGGGCTTCCTTCTCTCTTTTCAAAAAGCCTTTTTAATACTAAAAAGATTGCATTAGGAAAAAAAAAAAAAAGGTGGTGGGGAGGGAGGGAGAGGGGGGAAGGAAAAAGAGACGGAGAGAGAAAGGGCAGAGGGGAAAGGGAAAGGAACTGTACCCTGAAATACAAGGAGGGATAATCATATGCAATAAGCCATAAAAGCATTCTGTTAAGCATTACCTTCTGAGGCAGCACTTTTTAGCACTAAGAAGCAACACAAAACTCATGGCACACACACCACCAAAACCTCATTTTGTGTTGGGTTACTTTTTTATAAAAATATATATATATATATATATTTTTTTTAATATATATATACACACACATACGTATATATATATACACACACATATATATAAAGTATTTCCCTGTAAGCTCTTGCAAAGCACAAAACCAACATGGACAAGCTCTATTTTAGGAAGCTTTCTTAAACGTTTAAGAACTTAAGCAGGTAATTAAGACTTTCAATCACAGTTTTTCCATTCTCTGCAACATTTCTGAATGTCAAGCATGCAGACTATGCCTAGGCCTGAGCGCAGACACTCTGCACTTCAGAGATCCCAAACCAGTCAAGCTGAAGCTCGCTTTGCACCCGCTGAGACTCAGGACCTGCTGTGCTGCTTAAACTGGACACAGCTTTGGCTCAGTGACATCAGCCTCAAACCGGCAGAGGACAGTTCTGAAGGCCAGTCTGTGGACAGCCAGTGTCTCAGAAATACATTCATTTCGCCACCTTCTCACTAAGGTACACAGTACCCATGAAGATCACTTCATCCACAAACATAATTTGTGATTATGAGCTGATCTTACACTTGGTAATAAAACAGGTGATTGCCAGTAGTTTAAAAGAGGGGTTCATAAGTTTCTAAGTTCACCAGCAGTTTTAAAGACAAGATGGCTGCTGTTGATTCATTATTCCATTAATACATTTTACAGTTTTCTGGAATTCTCATCACTAAAAGCGACTTCCATTACAAACTGATAAATCCAGCTGTAAAATATACTCGATCTTGCACTGGCAAACAGGTATAGTCAGTACAACAAAAGTGACGCTAACATAAAGCATGAGTTGACTTACACAGTAGGGTAACTACTTTTCTCCTCTTTTTATTTATTTACTTTTTTAAACTCAAAGGGAATAAAGCAATAGCCTTGTGTATCAAATTAATACAAAGCACAAGATGACTTTTTCTGGATTTCAAAGCCCCCAGCCAAGAGAAGAAAAAACAAACCCAAAATCAAATCTTTCACCTGTCAGTTGGTCTGGCTTATTTTGGTATGAAGTGCTGAACTATCTCTGTGGAACATCACTGCAATGTATCATCCAAAGAAACAGATTCCATCCGCTGCTTATAAATAGAATTTCATGGCACATTTTACCAACCCCTTTAACTTTGCTCTCATTATGGCACAATGTAAGGCATGCTTCACATTTTGGCAGGTCAGGACACTGTGGATGTCACAAGATAAACCCTGACAACTCTGTTCGGAACTACTCCACTGTCCTTACATAAACATGTTCTTCCCCTCCCCTTGCCATTTCATCAAAGACTTCAAATCTTTGGGCCAATTCCTCACCTACAGCGTACAAGTCGTTTCCCCACAAATCCACAGACAGACAGAAATTTACGCAAATGCAGAAAATTATTCTATGTTGTGTCCTCCATGAAAGAGAAGGGCCTGGATGGATATCCCTCCCCCACACCACTCCTGAGCTCACTGAGGGCCTTGGAAACAGGAAGGTAGAGCTAAGAACAGAAAAAACGCAAAGGAACAAAATACACTCCCTACTTAGAAATGCTCAACAGCTACTCAAAAACAAAACAAAACAAAACCTCTGAAATTATCACTCAAAGGATAGCAAGCAAACAAGCCTGTAAGGAAGAAAACTGCTGCACACACTATTGCCGGTTCATTTTTGTCCATACACTGTAACTACAACTTGCAAGACAGATCTATCAACTGGTAAGACAAACATGAATTACGCACACCAGGAACATAAATCTGTTTGCATCACCAAATAGCACAGTTAGACTTTATTTCTCCTTTGAAAGAAATGTGCCTATGCACCACATACACACCAGCACCCTCCCTTCTCACAGGCTCTCCGCAACAGAGAACTCAACATGCTGTCATTACTATATACACATCGCATCATTGCTGCCACAGCACACATCCCTGTCCACCCCACTAACGCCCACGCTCCTGTGGCACTGACCTCCTTCCTTCCATTCTTCCACCTGGCTCCACCCCGCTCCTGTCACCCCCATGCCTCCAAGCACTAGCTATCCATGCACACCGCCCGCCTGTCAGATCCCTTCTGGATCACCTGCAGGCAGCTGCCAGGTGCTCAGTCCCTTTCCCCAGCCATCACCATCCCACGGATGCAGTTTAAAGGCCACTTCTTTTCCCACTCCTTCCTGTCTGCTCGCTCCTTGGCCTCTGCTTTCTCATTTCTTCCCAACTCTCCTACTTCTTCCTGAAGCACCTTCTCTCTCTCAAACCTGTTTGGGCCCTTTGTGACTAATTCTTCCATTTGGGCTCTCCCTCACTTGCACAGCTTCGGTCCCTGTTCACTGGCTCCCTGTTTGGCAGGGCATTTCAGCAGAACTTTAAGTGTCTCCTCCTTCCCCCTTCTGTTCTCTTCACTAGAAGATGCCCATTCTTCAGGCTTGTCTATCTCCAGTTAGTACAGAGTCATCTCCGGCCACCAACTTGTTCCCCTCTGGTCTATTCAAGTAACTCTGCTGCTAAAAGCATAGTGCTCTCCCATAAATCATAGGATGCCAACACCCAGTCAAATCTCTCACATATTAGGTTCAAGTGCCATTCTTCTCCTTCAAGGACGTCCGCAATTCCACCCTACTATCTTTTGCGTGGGCAGTGATTCACTCTCCCTAATGCATCTTTTGTATCAATTTCCCATTTACACCCTTTGTGTTTCGACACTGCATTTAGAACTGTTTTTTTCTTTTTTTTTTTAATTCATTCTTAGAAGTGTATTTTCCATAAATGACTCAGAATTATTTTCCAAAATGAAACCCATCATTCAATTTTGTTGGGTTTTTTTCCCCCCAATGTATAATATGTATAGTACATATTGCTATGTTCTAATTGGTATGTATATTTCTCAAGGCAGGGACCTGACATCTTTTATATACACTCTTTTATATACTTTTATACAGTGCCAAATATTCCTACTTCAAGTAATTTCTAAGAGCAAATTATCATTATAAAGTCAAGCTTCACCTTTTCAAAGAGTAGAAGTCCTTCTTTTCATCAGAGGCACAGCCAAACATTGAGAAACAGAGATTCTTTCCCGTGAGCCCCAAAAGTAAACTAATCCCCTCTTGTGCCTACCTAGAGTTCATGTCTTAGTGAACCAAAAGGACCATCAGCTAGTAAAGAAACGAACAAAACATAAAACACACGTCACTAGTCTACTGTCTCTTTGCCTTTCTGAAACACAGGTTTCCAGACAATTTTGTCCATTTACAGGATGTTAACAACAAGCAAGCAGCATAATGACAAGTAAGTTTCAAGTGCCACATACCACCGAAGGAAACGCTTCTCTCTCCATTTCTTCAATTCACAAGCAACTGGAAAAAAGTGGGCTATGCAGAACACCAGATTAAAGGATATGATCCCTAGTGGTGAGTCTCCCTTAAGCGAGGTGTTCTTTTTGTAGGAGTTACTCTCTTTCTACACCTTGGGCTATAGGTCTGATTGAAAAACTTTCCAAACTCGCTTTCCTCCAGCACGTGCATGCTGCTTTATATCACGTTTTACCATTCTGCAAATACAAATACACTCCTTTACTCTTCCAGGCAATGCCAAAGCAAGTAGATTTTCCACTAGAGAAGCACAACGTAACTGTGACTCTTTAACTCTGAGAGCAGAATTTGAGCCACACCGCTAAATCCTTAAACCTGTTACACAACAAATAAGCATAGATTACAGCATGGCTGGTTCATTATGGGATGTTTCGTGATGCTATTCCTGACACACAAACACCGTTTGTCTTAGCCACACACATAAAAACCATTTTCCTATTTTTCGTTATGCATCTTTTTTATTGCTTTCACTTTTCTGCATCTCAGCCATTTATTACTCACTCCCTATTTAATATACTTCTACACTGTAGAGAGTGCTAAATAATCATGATGTAACAGCACAGTATTATATTTGCTCTGCATATAAACAACTGCTCGCACTAGAGTTACCTGACACTTCTTACTATCAAAACAAACCATTTATAACTATATATTATCTTTAGTACTCCATGGCTACTCCACTTGCAATGCTGAACGCAAAGCGTACAAATAAAAAGGAGCAATCTACACTGAGGTGTTTTTTATTTCAGTAGAAAAATCAAGCAAAACTAATTGAAAATGCCTGACTAAAGGCACATTTTCAGGCAGGTGTAATCTAACTTTGGCAGGTTTACAACAGTCAGCTACAATGTTTGCTAATACTTCAGAAGATTTTGGATTTCTTTTATTTCAAACAGGTTTAGATAAGCACACCCATATTTACTTCCTTACATAATGGGTACGTTTATCAAAGTCACTGCTTACAACCTGACTTCCTCACAAGAAAAAACTTGCCATATAGGGGAAAAAAAAAAATAAAAATCTCCCAGGCTCACAACTTGACTAACGGTAAAAAACACGGTAATAGCATTATTACTACTGCGTATGAGGTCACGAGTACAGCATGGTATCTATAATCATGTATTTTCTAAGCATAAGGCAACTTTTTTCACAAAACCTGTACGTCAGGCTTGTAATCAAGTAAGACAACTCCTTTCAACATCACAACTCTTAAAATACAGCTTCATTACTAAACGCTAAATATCATTACTCATTCTATCGCACTTCTCTACTGACAGGCTTTCAAGTATGTCCTGAACTTCCTACATTTGATTAATTCAATTAACAAATAAAGTCAAAACGTTACTTAAAACCACTATTCAAAATCAGGTATGCTCAAAACTTGCACATAAAGCACAACAAAAATGATGATTATAGTACTGCCAACTCAGAGCACTAAACCTCATGGGTCACGCACTCAAATATCATGAGATACACAAAGACGTAGATTTTTGAACATAACCTAGCTGTGGAGTCTTTTCTTTGCCCTCTGAGCTTTTACAGTACGCTCAGTCATGTCTCAAGCTTCTTGCAACAACCGTGAAACTGGGGAACTTGCTGTTTTTAAGGCTTATATCTTTTGTTTTGCAACCACCAGACTGCAGAAAAAGAGACTTGGGGAAATGATCCCTATCTTCTCCACTGACAAAATCGTAAGAAGAGGGAACACGGTATATAATGTTTGAGACCTAGGTTCATAAATATTTTCCTTAATGCTTTCAACTAGACTTAAAATGAAGAACGCTAAAGATAATACAGTGCTAAAAACTATCTTAACTAGATGAGCCTGTATAACCATGAAAAATCAAGGCACCTGCTGACAGACATCCAGTGCTATACTCTCCTTGGCCCCAGCTACTTCTCCTGCAGGACACAAGTCCTTTGTTTTATCTGCCAGGTCCCTTGTGGTGCAAATGTGGCAGAAACATTGCAAAACCTTGAATGGTACTAAAAATACCTTGACCTTCTGCCAGAATGTTTCTAGAAAACCATAACCCTGAATATAAGTAGAATAGATGGTGATTATAGTACTGTAAGACAAGACAGCTCTGAGGGAGCACACAAACCCCAGTGCGTCCAACCCAGTCTGTCATTTGCAAAACTGGTTTGTCTTAGGTACAGCTAAAGGCAGATGCAGCATCTGCTAACACCAAAACCAGTAAGAGGAAAACACTGGGTTGGTCCAACCCAAATTATTAGGTATCCTGTAAAACAGAAGTCAACAGGACAACCCTGTGAGACACACCAATTATGCCGGAAAACAAAGGTTCGGATTAGCATCTATTTCACCATCTTATTCTCTAGCATATTACGACCTTCAGTCTCATGAAGATGACATACCTCCATATGCTGCAGACTACAAACCAAAGGTACAAAGTGCGGTCTCATGCTGCTACCTGGATGCCTACTCATGCTGCCTTCCAGAAGGCTGGACCAACTGAGGCTGCTTCAGCCTCTAAAGCAGTGTTTGGCCACCATGGGCCCCCCTCCCACCATGGGGCAACATGGTACCTCTTGCATAAGACAACTGCTCTTTGGGAACCTCACTACAGGAGTTTTACGTAACTCTCTCATCTCAGGGCTAGCAGACAGGTTGCTGGCTCACAGGAGATTTAAGCCCGCTCAAGGCTTTTTTTGTTACAAACTGTGAGTCAAATTCTAATCTGAGTCAGACAAGCATTCATCCCAATTTACCACACTGACTCCAGTAGAGTCACTGCACACTTACACCCGCACGAGAACAGAGACACCAGCACTTGAGTTTTCATTTTTAAGTGCAAGGCTGCCATTTATCTTCCTCATACATTTGGAATTAGTTCCTTTTGCACCCGACTGCTTTTTAAACCCTGCCTGAACCTGCAAGATGCAGATCAACTGGAAACCAAGGCACGCAAAATTATACAAAAGTTCTCAAGTTGCTTAGCACTTCACCACTGCCTGACTCAAACGAGGCTCAAACTTTGCAAATGGACAAATTCATGAAAGAAAAGCCCACCCAGGGCTACGAAACCAAAAAGATGCAGACGAGACCTCCATCTTAGGAAGTCACTGAGCTGCCAATTAGTCAAACTGGGGGAGTACCCCAGGAGGAATTACCACCAAAGGCTTGTCTCACTTTCCACGCTCCTTCCCTGAACACATGCCAACCCAAGTGCTATCAGAGGGACATGAACCTTCAGCCTGACCCAATTCAGACCCTCTTGTTCCCCATGGCTATTAATAACAAATCTCAAGCCACCTGATGCTGTACAAGAAAAGGCTGGAGGCCTCCCCACATTCAGATCTTACAGCCGAGCCACCTCCAGTTGAAGGCTGGGGAGTCGCTTTTATGTGACCCCAGAATTTCAGGCCATGCTTTAGCTTTCACAGCAAGCTGCCAAACAGCTGGCGCTGCAGCCAGCGTCTCCAGCAGAGCACTGGAAACACACCTCACCAAGGTAAAGCTGACTCCCTCCCCTGCCTTTTTACAAACATATGTGAGAGGTCAACAGTCTTCAGAAAAGCTGATAACACAACTTTCAAGCTGGGAAGGCAAATAGTGCTGGATCCCTGGTACATTAAAAAAAAAAAAAAAAAATAATCTCTAAACACATACACCTCCTTCTGCTCTGCTACCTGCTCTGTTTCTGTGTCACAACTTCCCACTGCACAGGCTACCAGGAACACAACCACATTCCAGTCAGGCACTGCCGCGGCTGCCTACAAGGACCTTCACAGACATCCTCGTTGTGCCTCCATTGAACACACTTGAGTGACCAACTCACGTGTCTTGCACCAAAAGGGGAGGAACAAAAATCAAGGAAAATACAAACGTCATTAATCGCAGGGATTTTGTTTTCTTAAGCAATGACATTTTAAAAGATGTCATAAGCTTCAAAAGGTTTCAGTACCTGAACACCATTAGATTTCTTGAGTGAATGCCATGCTGCTATGAAAAAAGAAAGAACATTACCAGTGTATCTGCACACACACACACACACACACACACACACACAAACCAGCCTTCACAGCTTTCACTGTTCAACCAATAGTTTCTCTGTTTGAAATAATGACACTGATCTGTAGATATTTTGTGGCTTAACAAGCATTTGATTTAACTTTCCAATAACAATACAGCCGTAGTATTAAAAATACAATCAAATGAAATTTTAATTATTTTCTAAAAGTCACTTGGTAGCTGTTAATGAAGGCAAACTGTTAGGGAAATACTGCCAAAAGAAAGTAATGACCAGATGTGTATCAGTGCAGCAAGGTCTAATTTAACTGAGTAACAACTTCAAATCATTAAGAGTCAGACTCATCTATAGTCGTCATTCATCCCCATAGTAATTTTAAAGTATGTCTCCTAGCTGAGAATCTATACAAGCCCTCAAAAAAGTACTTTAGAAACCAAGAAATATGTGTAAATATCTGAACAAGAGCAATCATTTTAGAGTTTTTCCTATTTAAATCTCAAATTGTTTTCAATTAACCTCTCTTTACAGCTTTTTCAGAGTTCATAATGCTTCCTGCAACCTAAACTAAAACAAAGGGCAGAGATGTCAGAAAGTTATAGATGTGCACTTTAATTACCCTACATTAATAATATTTGTCATCTACATTAACATTGTAAATGAAAAAAACACATGCAAATTCAGGGACTTGCTTGCAATAGTTTCTACCCTTTGCAGCCACGCCTGTGCAGTAGCAGCTAATTAAGGGGGTGAGCTGTGCCGATAAGGAGCTGTTGCTAGGCTGTGAGACACTACCTTGTATTGCAAAACCAGCGATTTATAGCCCAGCTTAGTTTTAACCACACAGTGTCAGGCTTTGAGGAAAGACAATTTTGGACTGGTAACAATATACTTTATTGATACAAAACAGTGAGTTAACGAAGTGCAATGGTAAATTCGACAGTGGTTTAACAGGATTCAATGGCAAGATGGATTTGATTATTTACTCCACCGAGGACAGGGTCAGACTTTTAAAACTGTCAGGGAGACTCTCCCATTGAGTCACCAGGTTCAGAAAGGACGCACTTGCTTTCTAAACTTTTCAGAGCGGAGTCCAGGTGTGGCTGGATCCAATCCTAGTCCCAGACTTGGTCAAGGGTTTATGTCTAAAGGATTATATATGTGCAATCAAGCCTTTATATCACTTAGCTAAGATTTCAAAGTTTCAGCGCTTACTCCCAATTCACTTACCAAGTATGTGACATGATAAGGAATCTCTCAGCCTCCAGGAGTAACTCTGAGAGGTGTCCCTACTCAAGGGGAGATCCTGGCGTGCAGCCCATCGGCATGCAGCACAGCCCAACGGGCCCTGGGCTGTCTACTATTTATGCAGTAAGATGTTTGACTAATAGTCAAGACGTCTGGGCTGCTGTTCCAGACAGCCCTTGGCTACCATGTTGCCACCCATGCCCCCGATGGCTTCACTGGTTCATATTCCCATGTCTTTGGCCTATTGAGCAAGTAAGTGAAACAACATCTATGTATTTTATAATTAAATTATCTCCACATTACTGTTCTTGTTCTCCACTAGTGCAAACCCTAAAGGAAGAACCACAGCCGCTAGGCACTGAAGGAGCTCCTCATTTAAAGTACCTTACAGAACAAAGGCTGAAGCCAAAAGTTGGTCTCATTCATTCAGTACAATAAAACCTGTCCAGGGAGAGTCTCCACAATAATCAAATATCAATCATCAAGCATGCACAAAATCACAATTCTTCACCCATCAATTCTAGAACCCACAGGAAGATTTCCTGGGAGCATCACCATTATTTTTATTTATAATTATTTGAATCACTTATCTAAAGAAATGCAACCGACAACTGAAAAACCACATGCAAGGTTTTAATTATTCTCTTAGTGTCTTGCCATTAAGTTTGTACTAACATTTTTTCAGCTGGCCAAGAAAAGAAAACACGTCTCAAGGTCAGAGAGAAATAGCTGGTTCTTGCTTCATCTGAATTCCAGTTCTGGGCAACAAAAAAACCCCCAGCAATTTAAACAGGAAACTGGCTTGATAGTTCTGAAATCAGCTTTTCCATGAATGGAGAAGAAACATCCAGCAAGTCTGTCTGCTTCTGTTTGTTTCATCACTGAGGAAAAGGGAAAAATAATGTCTCACATTTGGTCTTGCTGAAGAATATCTGCAAGCAGTGGCTGGCTTAACAAAGCTATTCTTCAATGAAGCACATGAGACATAAATTACAGAGCAAAGTAGTGTGGTGCTTTCCTAATACTACAGTGTTTGTTTCTAACATGAACTGGAGTCTCTTGTACAAAAAAATCCTGGAGATAATCAAGTGCAAGTGCCACCAGGTCACCGCTCATTGTCATACACACCAGTGTAGTTTCACTGACATTGCAAGCACTCTGTGGCTTTAATTTGGCTGACCTAGAGCTTAACTGCTGCACTATTTTTTAAAAATATCAATTTTATTGGAATAAAAAGCCTTTTTGTGATGGACACTCTTCATATTTGGTACCAAGATAACACACAAGGACATTTCCATAAAATCTGAGCCACTATAGCAGTGATCCATAGGGGGAAAAAATACTTTTTCTAAAACCAGAGCCATCGCTTCATCATAAGAACAGCAATAAGAGATGAGACCAATGTCCCAACTTCAGAAGGCACAAAGTAATTCTGAATAAGCAACAGCAACCCTGTTTCAAAGGTGTGTTCTTGTCTTCATGCTTTGAATAGCGCCTCTTATGACGTAAGCCCTATGTTATAACCTCTCCGTTAGTTAGCTTGAGCTGTAATGTTCTACTCTGATAATACCATGGTATAGCAAGTTCTGCAGATGACGTGTTTGAGAGGTCAGCTCATTCTTGCACCTACAAAGTGTTACATGCAATATTGGCTTTGAATATAAGTTCAATGTAGAATATTGGTAAAATAACCTTAGCCTAAAGCAACCTTTCTTCAGTGCCTACATATAACTCAAAAGAGAAGTTAAGCCAGTTTTACAATACAGTGAATTTTATATACTTGCATGTGCACGGGCATGCAATACAGACAGACAAAGAGAGAGGCGTAAATTGAAATTTTCAGAGTAGCCAAGGAGACTTAGGCATGTTATTTTGGAGGTTCCTTTTGAAAACTTCAGTTGTGCTTTTTGCAAGTCTCCTCATTTGCTTTTTTGTATAAGGGTTAATCAATTTAGTGATAAGTACTCAAGAACGCATACCCAGAAAGGAGAGGAAAAAAAAAAAAAAAAAAAAAAAAGCCTCTCTCTTGCACAGAGGAAGAAAGGGGGGGGGGGGGGGGGGGGGGGGGAGGGGGCGGGGAAGAAAGAACAAAGTGAGAGGGAGGGAGGTTACAGAATGAGTTTTTGAAGGAAGTACTTTTTGGTGTACCCTTTCAGCACATGAGGGTTCAGTATGCTTTAATTGTTACTTTGAAAATGCCCTATTTTGTCTGCAGAGCAAGCCAAAAAGTGAAACCATTAAACTTCCAGGTATCACCCAGACGGCTATTTAAAAGGACATGCAGCGAAACCTGTTTAAAATTTAATAGCAAGAAGTATTCCACATTGTCTGTGGAAATCTATTATGTTCTGAGCCTCACAGCTTGTCCATACTGTATGGCACTATTACAGGACGCATTTAAAACTGCTAGTTTATGAATATACTTTCCTAAAAGATCTAGTCTTCGCATTTCCATGTTTTGTTATACACTGCCCAGACACAAGTATCTGATGCACATAATTTATAGTGTCCTAAAGTAGCCTGCACTAGGGAAAGCCTCATCCGTCTCCTCATTCCACATAAAACCTTTAAACTGTTCCAAACACTGAGGTCAGCATTTCATAATTGTAACTCTAAAATCTGGCTTTTGTGTTGTTATTCTTCAGGAAAACTTGCACCTACATTTTACAATGAGAGAAAAAATATCAAAATACATCTTACTAAAGGTTTTTGAATGAATCCGTTGTACCACTGATGAAACATGCATAAAGCCAAAATCTGTTCTATTTCCACATTACTTTTATTTTCCCTTCTACAGGAACAAAAGGTGACCTAAAATTATTTTCCTTTCTGAAACCAAATGCAGAGGGTGGGCTGTGCTGTAAATACAGGCTTTTCAGACATCTTAAAAAAAAAAAAAAAAATAAAAAGAAAAATAAAAAGAAAAAGAAAGATGTTAAGAATGGAACAAAAAGAAACTTAAGTCATTAACTGAAACTTTACACAAGCCCCAATTCTGCAAACACTTACGCAACTGAGTAACTTCACACACATAAATAATCTGATTAAGTCCAGTGGGGCTACTCATATTTTCAAAGCTACTCATTAAGTGTGAGTAGAATCACATCACAGTATACTTAACAAAACGTGAAATCAGCAATTTCAGTGTGAAACTTCAAAATTCCTTCCAAAAAGGCAGTACTTAAAACACTTCACCAAATTCAACTCATCTGCTCTAAGCAAAAAATCCACAATATTTAAAATTATTTAAAATTAAACATGAAATTTCCCAAATGACGTGCAAATATTTTTCAAACAGCTAATTGGTTCTGGAGATATTAACTAGATTACTAATTTAGGCAAACACTTTTCAAGTCTCAGGTATCTCTACAAACCATCATGTTCAAGTGCTTAACAAGGAGAGCTTGCTTTTCAAAGTGCTTATTACAGCAGTTCCCGTTGACTGCAATGGGATTTCTAAGTACTCAGCTCTTCTCAGTAAGGAAATACTTAATACCAGGACACAGGAGTGCAAATTTAGAAATCTATAATTAGGTCATCTAGATTTTACAGTTTTTGTCTGAATAACTAATTTGTGCATTGTCCTAGAGATGATAAACTATGAGACACAAACCCCCCTAAACCCTAGAAATTATGACACAGTAAAATAAAAAGCATACTCCCTTTGAAAGAACTGTATGAGAGGACGCCAATAGAGCTTTGATTTTCTTCTTTAACAATCACTCATACAGTGGCAGAAATACCCTTAACCCTCCAAAATATATTCAGGCAACACTACAAGATGCCAGTGCTTTCTCAACAAGCATTAAATAGACGATGACTTCACCCGAGAAGTCCTTTAATCCTTCCTGTATTACTTTGTTGTCTAAGCATACAGCAAAAACCTCCCTGTCGTACCTCTCCCTGTATCTGCAGACAGCATTCTCTACAACTTGGATACAATCATCGACAGTTCATTTTTCAAATGCAGAATCAATACTGTTAAGTGGGAATCTGGGTGGGTATGAATGCTTGTAAACATTGAATCATTTCTCATTGCTATCTTGCATAATGTTAGTGTTTGCTCTTTCAACTTTTGCCTTTGTTTTTGCTGCATCCCCACTTTCAGAACCTGCTTCCAGACTCATTTTGGAGGCATTTAGTCATGGCAGGGTGGTAAAATCAGCTCCTTGGGATGCTTGCTTTGTGCTGTGCTAAACAAACAAACCAAAAAAAACACACCAACACACACACACACAAAAAAAAAAGTCACTTCCTGATACTTTCATTGATTTTTCTTCTCCTTAATTTTAGGGTGTTAGTGAGTTAGCTCCCAAATGAAACTGATGGTGGAAAGCTTTCAGGAAACTGTTTATGTCTTGCAAGTTATTAAGTGTTGCGAATGTTTATATTTTAATTTAGAAACATTATCCTTTACCAATACTTCAGCCCTCTCAATGACTAGTATCATAACAAAACACACCCATAACCGAAAGACAGATCAATACACGTTTGATAATCGCCAAACATAAATTGCCCATTTATAGTATTGATCAGCAGCTTTTTTTACACGTGCAGTAGTTCAACGGAATAACAGGCACTTGGCAGTATCAACACCGCGCTGACAGAAAGAGAAACTGGCTGGCGCTCGTGCAACATCATGTCAGTAGATACCACGTCCATCAAACGCTGACAGTTTGGCAGATCAGGCACACTCTGCCATAATGTCATAATGACTTCAATTTACTTCCCCACAGCACCCAAGGGCTGCGATTTCATCAGCCATCCAAGTCTCTTCTCTTCAAGAACAAGACTCTCTTGCTTTTACATCCTTGACAGCTCCATATATTTCCTTAAAGTTTCCTAGCAGGCACAACCAGAACAGTAAGAAACACGAAGCTGTTACCGCTTCCCTCATAATTTATATGAATAACTGAAGTTTTATTTAGCAACTAAAATTTCACACTAGAAATTCAAAGAGCGGCAAGTTTCAAGTGCTGAAGAACTAACAGGAACAGAAACAGAAAAAGGAAGCCTAACAAAAGACGCTGGAGTAGGGATTTTTACAAGCCCAAGGTAGAAGTGTAGGCAGCCCTACCTAACTGAAGACTAGGACACTAACATCCAACATCCAGAGGTGTACTTCCATGCACCGAAGGGAGGCAGTAACAGTTTTAATTGAGGATGAGCAGCAGCAGAGAGGTGATGCCTGGCACACACTCCTCTCCACCTGTGGATGGAGCAAAGCACAGGCAGCTGTGTATGTTCAGGCCTCAACAAGAGAAAACAGGTACATCACTGCATGAGGTCACAAAGACATTGTCAGCAATCAGGAGATACTCAGGTATTTCCTCACAGTTAGTCAGATGCTGCAATAGGGGCGATGATTGTGTCAATCAACAGCTGAAATGAAACTGCTGTCTGAGTTTTGGCATAAAAATGTTAAAGGGTTCTTAACTTCACTGCACCACTATTTTTAACTAGACAGGTATCTTTGTCTCCTCTTGCTTTCCACCTCCTAACTCCCTCAGGTCTTCCCTGCTGGCCAAGATGATTAGTTAAATATTTTACGTGGCCTTGAATAGTACAATTTGAATCTTTCTCAACAAGCGGAACAAAAATAAGTGCATCAAACCTTTTCTTCTGAAAGAACAGAGAGACTCAAATTGAGAAATCAAACACAGGATTCTGTACGCAATTTCTGTTTGCCACGGGAAATATTTTCTTCTTGTAAAGCGCAGCAGCTAAACCTACATTTCTGGTAAAGTGTAGGTAGAAAACCCTACCCATGTGAAAGTGAAGACAGGGGGCGAGGAGGGCAGTCTTTCCACCAGGACTTCAAAGCACTCCCCAACTCAAAAACATCTCAACACTTCCGGTGGAGGTGAGCCACCACCTCCATGCCATATCCCAGCCCTCCAACAGCTGCAGCACAACAGCCCCCATGTCTCTACCTCTCCCTTCTCTGCCCCTCCACCAGGGCTTTGCCCTCCACTGCACAACAGCTGTGATAAAGACACCACGCCACAAGGGACAAGGGCTCTTTTTTATGGCAACTGATTGCTCAAGAAGCCTGGCCTGCTGGGCTCAAAAGGATGGATAAGAGACCCACACAGCACAAGGCTACTTCAGCAACAGACACAACTTCCATGTTGTTGGGTCAGCATAAAGCAAATAATGCCTTAATTTCAGTTTGCACCACTGCAATGGTCATATCCTATGCACAGAGGAAAAGAATAGCTTGAATTTATCTTCAAATTTTATTTAAAAAAAAAAAAACAACAAAAAAACAACTTCTCAGCCACCTAATAGCTTTTAAAAATTAAGTAACAAGAAACAATCCTAAAGAAAAGTTTATGTAAATTAACTAGCATACACCACTACAAGTGATTGTTATATAAATACAGAATAACTACATCTCAGTCCCTGCTTTAAGAGACAGACCTTGTTAAACTGAAGAAGTTTGCAAACTCTTTTTGTTATGCTGTAAAACCTCTCCAGATTATTAAAACAGTAAAATCAGCTACTGTATGACCTAGCTCAAATACACAGACGCCTGCTACACTACAGGATGTCTCACCTGTCAGTAACCACAGGAAGAGTAGCCAAGCACAGGACAACTAAATCTGACTGCACCCTGGTGATTGCTTCGACTTAGCCTTATCACATTTTATCATGCTTGCCAATTGCTACATCCCAACCAAATCCCTTCCTCCTCACCCTCGTAAAGTTGCATAGGACACCTAGAATGTTAATGATGTCTCTCAACAGACCTGGTCTTCACAGGCATCAGTGTCACAACCACAAAAGAAACAACGCAAACAGATTAAAAAAAAACAAACAACAAACAAAACCCACAACTCTCTTATTATCAACTCAGACATTGCTTAACAACCCTCTCCTAAAAGAAGGTGTAAAGCAGGCTGAGGAACTGACCTAGTCCAGAACATCTGTTAAGGTCACCTCTCCACCAACAGTCACAGCGAAGTGCCATCTCTGAGCCCAAGTGTTTAAAAAAAGAACAAAACAAATGCCACACCTCTACTTTTGGCTGGGCATGAAGGTGTATTTTTTGCTCTCTGAACATAACCTTGGAGTTCGAACTTTGCTTTCAAAACCTGAAATTTTCTCTCCTTTCACACAACAGGGAAGATTCCATGTCTGCACTTGTCTCCAGATACTGACGACAGGATCTTGTGAATATATCAGTCTTGGTTATGAGCTTAACATTTGCACGTTCCTACTGAGTCCACACAACTTAAGTAAAACTGCTCTCTTATGAAAAAGTAAAAACTTTGGGGTAAAATGGGCATACCTGACACTGCAGCGAACACTCCGTTGAAAATGGTAAAACATCATTTTGGATTAGCCCAAACTTTTTAAGCTCGTTAATATGATTTCCTTCATCTGGAACTTTCTAAATCAAATGTCTCATATTAAAACAAATTGCCTCTGCCGAGATAAATGCAATGTTCATAGATCATTTCCTAACATTTATGCTGTCTTCAGAAGGATGAGTTAGTTACTTTTTTAAGAATAACAAGTAATTCACACCGACTTCTTTGCCTCTGAGTCTTCCAAGCGCACACCAAAGAAGAGTCGTCTTTGCAGTGACACCTGCAGTGACTCCCTCTAAGTGCATATGTAAGCAGGCAGTGTCAAAATATGCTTCCTAAAGTGATACCTCTCAGAAGTTTTTGGCCAAAAGACATCCCATCCGTATAGAGGTTGCAGCATGAAAACTCGGAGAGAGGAGAGGCAACATGCTTCCCTGCTCAACCACTCCTGCTGTCACAACGGGGCACGTGGAGCAATGGGGCAAGAAGATCTCACCTATGCTATGTCAGCAGTGCATTTATTAAACTGCTTCATTTACCTTAGTCAGCATTTTAGCTTTCCTAAACTTTCTTTCACATTCTCCTCATTGCTTTTAGAAAAACCTACAGCAACAAACACTCTTGCCTGCTCCTTCAGTTCCCGATTCTGCACCTGCAGCAGCCACACTCCACTGCCCTGCAGGTACCTGGGTGGAAGCATCAGCCGGGACCCACACCCCAACCTGCAGCAGCAGCAGCAGGGCTGTCCTGCACACTGATACTGCATTATATACTTAACTATGCTTTTAAGTCATCTTGAAGATGACAGCATCCCTCAGGATTACTGCAATGCTATGGGTTGGCTGCCTGAGACCCCTCTGATTGAGCATAAATTACAGTTGACACAGGAAGGGTACTCAGCACCTGAAAGTCTTGAAAAAAACAGCCAGTGGGGAGCTGTAAGGATACAGACACTTTATAGAGCTGAAAACTACATCCGAGCATCGAGCGCTAAACCTAGTGCTCAGAGGCATTGTGGATTTGTGACACTTCCAGGAGGACTCTCAATCCATGACCTAATGGATGGATTACACTGATACATAAATAAAGGGGTTCCACGCAGTAAACAAAACTACTTCTGCCATTTAACGTAAATTATCTGGTTTTACACTCTAGTTAGGAACATTTCAAAGAGAAGCACTGTTTCTTCTCTTGAATAAGGAAAGCAATTATTTTACCTCTAAAATTAGGCAATAATGAATTGTTAATTGCCTCTGAAACTAAACCCCCGGCTGTACAGACTGACCCACATGGGCAGATCTTTGCAGTTAGTTCAATAGGTTTCCAAGTGGCCACTAGCATCTGCCTACATGGATCAGCTTGCCAGACCAAGGACGAGTGTTAAATTACAAGCTTTGTACTCACGGCAAGTACGTTGATTAAATAAATAAATAAATAAAGATCCATTTTAATATCGCAGCATGGCAACACCATGCAAAAACTTCAAAACCTATTTAATTTTGAGGTCACTCTAATATTAGTTTAAAAATATCAAATCAATAACATCCTTTAATGTTTAACCAAACAACTACATTTGTCCCTGGTTAAGCTCTGCCAACACTGGAAATGAACCAGAGATTAATTTGGTTTAATGAATTTGGCTTTTAACCTAGACAATAAAATTTATTTGTATAAAAGCTCAAATCCCAACTGGCAATGTAGGGATGCCTTAGGGTACACTCTGGCTCTTGCCAACACCACATATCCACCTTTATAGCTTTAAAATAAATCTGTGACTTTTGTTTCCACATGTATAGGCATATACTATGCTTTACAGAGAAATCAACACTGACTTGCAAGGGTTAATAATATGAGGTTTGCTAATGTATAACCTCAAAACTATAGAGGACTACAAACAACCTACTTCTGCAAAACTGGAAGTAGGGAAAAGAAAAAAAAAAAAAAAAAAGGAGATCTTTTGCTCTTTACCAAGAGAAGAGAAGCAGAAATACTCAACGACTACAAGACTCTGAAGTCGCTATACTAAATTGTATTCTTATTTTTGGCATTAATTTTGTCATACATTTACTGCTATTCTAGCAAGCGAGTACATTTTTTAACAACACTTACCTAGACATCTTCTGTCATATTTGAGGAACTACAGAAAACAATCTGTTTCTAAAGTTGTCATCGTGACAATATAGCCTTTGTTTTCCCACTACCTGACAAGTCATGTGTGATTTTCTCTTAACAACAGACCTGTATTTTAAGCAAACATATTCACAGAGTGTGCAGGTGTATGTCCTGTATATACACAGAGGACCAACTTGGCCTGACCTGCACCCCTGAGATCTCCACATAAGCAGGTGGAGATGGCAAAGAGTCATGAAGAATTGAGCCCACAATGCCAAGGAGGAGGCAAGGGGACAGAAATGCATCACAGCGTGCTGTCAACAACACAAAGTCTTCCATGTCATCATGTGCAGTCAAGGAGGCACTTGTACCTACAAGGCTGCAGGTACTCCATTTGCCTGATTTTAAACAGATGGCCAGCATCAATAACAGAAGCCAAACCAACAATTTCACATCTTTCAAGTCCTCTGCCTGGTAATACCAACACTTTTTGTGTGTGTGTGCCCAGGCAATGCCAAGCTTGGGATGACTGAGACATAACACCACTCCATGGGGCCAGGCTGGGTAACCGTTGCTAACTCTGGCAAACTTACTCACGAGAAAGTGCCTCTGAAGTCAGCGAGACTCCTCAGATGAGTAAGAAGTACTCAGCGATGTCAGTAAAGATTATTCCGTGAGGGCTTTGAAGGTTTGATTTTGTAGCTCTGTGTGTGTGTGTGCACATGCACAGGAGCAGACTTGACTACCTAAAAGCCACGAATTCATCATCAACCTACAAGGCAGTATGTGTTACAGAGGAAGCAGCCAGAAAGTGAGATAAATGACCCTATGCCATGACCTCGAGGTAGGAATAACCTGAGCGTAGGGTGTACCTACCTACACCAGGACTAAACATGACTCGGGGAGTACAGGGTTGAAGTGAAGTACACAGAGGCATAAAGACGCCATTAGCATCCCTCCTTCTTCTGGCTCAGTCCCCTGCCATCCTGCCACACTTTCTATGCCACAGCGCATATTTAGCACACCGAATGCTAACCCCTAGTCTCGTGTATGGTGATGTAAGTTTAAATTAACATGACTGAAGTCAGTGGAGAAACAACCATGAAATGCAGAGTAAGTGAGCAAGGCTTAGTCTCTGGGGTCAAGCTGATACAAGATCCTAAAGCAATGGAATTTGTATCATTTTCCGACCAGTGTCTAGAAGAAATTACAAAGCCATTTACATGTCCATGGGACACTTGACTCCCAGCTGCACTGCTCAGAAAGTACACAAAAGTGAGCTTTGTATCTCTGCATATTTACTAAGCCACACAGCTCTTACTGATAAGCTGAATTACCAAAAGGTTGCTACTGCTTGTTTGCAAAAGCACAGTATCTTTACAATGAAAGAAAATTGCAAAAAACAATACTTCACCCCACAGGCGAGCACAGTACTCATACGAATAAACCCATGCTACATGGCATGCCAGACTTTTTCCTCCATGGTTGGTCTCATCTCTTGTGTAACTTTTCACTGTCATCTTTTCACTACTACCCCCTCTGTACAAGATACAAAGAGGGCTAACATACAGATGAACCACTCTCATTTTTTCCAGGTAGCTGGCAGGTTAATTTCTGGGATGATCCAGATCCCTTGGCAATGACCACATTTCTAGGCAACCATGGAATGATGTGGAAACAGAGACCCATCGTGCTGTTCTCCTGCAAGCCTGGGGCAGGACTGGTCCCCACACAGAAATCACCCAAGTTTGGGGGAGAGCAGAAAGCACTACACAGCATCAGCACACAGGCAGCCTTCAGTACCAGAAAGACTGTCGCCAAATTTTTGCCTCATATTGTGGATACACATTCAAACTCCAGCTGAGGATCAAACGATGAAGTTGGCTTCCCCCCTATCCTAGTAAAATGCAGAGTAAATTCAATTCTAATAACTTATTATTGGGAAGAGGGCTGTGATAATTAACAGACATTTATTAGCGTTTAATTTGACAGCAGATACTCTTTGAAGAATTTTAATGACCCAATAATGGATCCATACAACCACATGTACATAGAGAAGATACAATCAAGTCCTGGGACTGATTCTCACTATGTGTTTGTACACATCCCAGAACAACAGCAACAGATCATCATTGCTACTGGGTGCCACCGTATGACAACAGCTATAATTATACTGTCCTGATAAATCATAATCTTTTGTAAGCCTAAACCACTGACTTTCTGTCAGATAAAAACAGATGCCTGCTGTGTTCACACACACCTTTACCCAATCATCATGTTGTGGTTTGATTTAGAGGATGACTGTTAGCAAAAGGAACTGATCAAAACTTCAGAAGCTTGGAAAAAGGAATTGCTGCATGTCCTCATTTTATCTCCTCTATAATGCTTAAAACATTATTACTTCTTTTTAAGAGACCAGAAACATTATACCCAGCACATTCTTTGTAAAAGTAATCAGAGTTAAGGTCGTAGCAGTAAAAGTCACGTCTAGAAAATGTGCTTTCAAGACAGATTCATGCGTATTCACAGAAAAGATGGGGGATGAACAACAGGCTTCCTAAGCCCTTTTTTTTCAATGGCTGGTTTTGTTGACACGTGTCTTTCACAAACCTAGCTAGTCCTAACAAATTCTATTCATTCACAGCAATTTCTTTGTTCCTTTTTTAAGGAAGTTAGCTGCCAGTGCTAAAAACTATCAGCCTTAGGTGGCTGTCAGCATCCTGCCTGCCATTCTCCCAGCCCTCCTGTGCCAACAGCCTGGTTTCTCGGCATAGCCCCATCCTTCTGACAGGCCCCTTGCAACACTTGGCTCACTACTGTCTTCATCCTGAACGCAAACCTGCTCCACTTCATATTCCTCCTCCAAAAACTCTCATGCTCAACATGCCACATCCACCCACTCATCCCAAGTCTCCACCACATTCAGGTTTTGAATGTTGACACTAGCTGAAGTTCAGAAGTGCACAGCAGCCGCAAAGTAAAGCGGAGGTAAGGGACAGAGGCAGGAAAAGGGTCTATGATAAATGGTTCCCACTGCACAAATCAGCAAGTCTTAAATCCCTTAAAGCAACCACACAAAAGTAAAATTCAGTTACTTCATGCACATACAAACGCGCTTGGCCAACCTCCTCTTCTCCTTCTGCTTAACATCTCCTCTCCACACCCCCCACTCCCATTATTTGCACTGTGATTTTCCCCAGGACCCCTAGTGATGGAACAGGGCCACACATGCTAGGCACCAGACAAACACCAGGTATCTCCATATCCTGCTCCTACACAGCCCTACACACTCCTTGTCTCCTTGTGCTGCTGCAGGATGGCAAAGACCACTCGGCAGGCTGGTGCCACGGGAAATTATGCAAGTCAGATCTCAGTTAGACCATGTTAACCACCCCAGGCAGCCACATCCAACGACTCTGTTCAGGGACACAATGACTGGGGGAGCTCCAGCCACCCCCTCAGCCTCGCTGCTCATGACAAAAAGCATTACCAAGAGGCAATAATCCTTTTACTACCTTAACACAGATAACCCCACGTTCCTGCCATGGTGATTTCCAACGAAACAAAGAACAAGACACTCACCTACAGAAACCCAGTGTCCCTAGGCAGAGGGGAAACTGGTTCTCCACTTTCAACAGTCTTCTTGGACATCCACGGCTCCTCCAAACACCCAATTTCTCCCCTCTCATTTCTGTATGGTCTTGTTATATCCTCCTCTCCTTTAAGGCTGTGTTCAGCTCCTCACACCCTACATTTTCCCCTCCTCCAGGCTTTGCCACGGCTGCTGCTCACACCAGCTCGTCACTGCCTCTGCAGAGACTGACTCTGATGCCAGCCATGAAACAGTTGAGAGATTTTTACAACTCAACTCGCTCAGCCTGGCACAGTTCCACTACCCCAAATGCAAGGTGTAACCATGGGGGTGGAATCAC
Source organism: Podargus strigoides (assembly GCA_028020825.1). NCBI lineage: Eukaryota > Metazoa > Chordata > Aves > Caprimulgiformes > Podargidae > Podargus > Podargus strigoides. The sequence continues at coordinate 61,459,409 of CM051620.1, forward strand.
ACAAAGAGTAGCTTCGCGTATCTGTTCTTCAATAAACTTCGCAGAACTGCTGTAAGACTCCAAGAGAAAACTGTTGCGTTATGCTAGTCAAAATCCACTAGACCCTAAGAGCATGGAATTAAAGTAGGGATGACTGTGTGAAGAACATTTTTATTGCTCCTCTAAAAAATTATTTTTCATGTATTTTTTTCCATATCCACATACCCCATACCTATGTAGCATTTCCTTTCTAAAAGACTAATGAGAAAATTCAAACTGAAAACTTCATTTTGCATATTAGAATGAGAAACCGGGATTTCAGCCCTTCAAATACTGTTCTCTTCTCCAAAAATACACTAAAGAAAGCAGAATAAACTAAGTTTCTAAGAACAACAAAAATCTGTTTCATGTCTAGCATCTCCTTAGCTGTCAGACTCGCACTTCTGATCATCTTGTCCTTTTTCTTAAATGTTGAAGTGAGTTTAGTTTAAGAGAGAGCATGTCCTCTTCCATGGGGACAACTGAAGACAGAGATGATGGGTTGGGTTTTTTTTCCCGAGCAGGGGAAGCACCAACTCGGAGGGCAGTGTTCCCCACCCAACAAAGTCAGCAGGACCACCGAAGGGTCCCTACACACTGCACAGCAACCTGCGCTGATCTGCACAACGACCCAGAAGAGAGAAGACTCGAACCAAACTTCAGACAAATTTCTTGATCCTGCCATTGCCCTGGGCTGCTCACCCTTCACCACGTCCATTACGCTGTCTCTCCAATATCCCATTCTCTGGGAGCACAAAGCTTGTGCACAGAAGAGCCACGTTAAGCAGATAACTGTTTTCCCTTCCAGTGTGGCAATGCAAGCCTTGAGCCCTGGACGTCCAGTCCCAGGGCCTGCAGAAGGCTTGGACCAGCTTTTTTGCAAGGGGAGAAGAGAACCGAGGCTTCAGAAGGGTAAGGAATTAGCCTGATTCCTTACATCTCAAGGACCTTCCATTTCCTTCCCTTTAGTCAGCCTGCCAGACCAGTCAGTCCTCAGTGGATTCCTCTTTAGCTAACATCTTCCATTCTTCTCCTAAACCAGGTCAGCATTTCTCTTAAAATAAAGGGGAGAACAAGAAGTTTAAGTCAGAGCCAAAGAAGTGAAAAGTTACAAGTCTCTCGATCAATCTTCTCCAGTGCTCCCAATATAGCTAAAAAGTTGCAGAAATCTTCACCTGCCATTTCACTGCATTTCACTTGGCAAGTACTGAAAAGCCAATAAATGTCACTAGGTTATCTCACACTGCACAGCAGGACAAGGTAGTAAAGGGTGCGAAAGCCACAGCGGCTCTTGAGCTAGATAGCAGCAGATAAGAATATCTAAGGGACTCCATGGTAGCTCTATCTTTTTATGAAGACTGAGAAAGGAACACCCCAGTTTGCAATTCTATGCCTAGCTCAGAGACAGACATGTGACCTGCAATATACAGGTGGGAGTTAAAAGACAGGGGTAGTTAAAAGTGCAGGGGTAGACACGAAGGCTGTTTGTTTGTAGGTTAGGGCACGCAGGAGTCAGTCCACTGCATAGACTGCACATCATATACATTATCGTGACTAAAAAATGCCCTGGGTTCTGCACTGACACAGTAGGAGACAAAAGAGCAGACAATTCAGCAACAGGCATTTAAATTTTCGTGCTTAATGGCCTGCATGAATCTCACAGATTACCTTAGTGCTTTCACTCCATTTTTCAGACTTTCAACAAGCCAAGCCACCCCTTCGCAATACCCACGCTCCTTAGACAGCCACTTCAGAGCACCAAAATCTGGGAGGAAAGGCTGCCCACAGTCTAGAAGACACTTCTGAGTTCTAGACACCCTCCTTTTAAGCACATGAAACTCTGAAGTGAAATATTAGCCATCCTAGCCTTCTGCACTGCTTACTTTTGTGATAAAAATACAGGGCAATCTATAATCCCTAATCAACCTAGAAAATAAATGACTGATAAACCAATCTGCTTGTAACCCCATTAACAGATTCTGGCTTCAGTATCAACAGGGTAATTTGCTGACACTATTTTTAATCCCAACTGCTAAACCATTAATCCCACAATTTCCACATAGGATTCCACCCCCTCCCCCAAATTTACCCAAGGTTACCAACAATTTTGCAACTCATTAAAAAGCAGATAAATAAATAACATTAGCAAATATACACCTTCTGGCACTGGAGAACTGAGAGACTCCGATTACTCGGTTGATCCCGTTAAAGCCATTACTTTCTAATTGGAAAGAGTCATTCAGAAGCAAAGCTGTGTGTCTGGCATGTTACTTGACACCTGGTATGTACCATTCATGATAAGATGAACGCTCCAGTATGCTTGCCACAATGAGAAGTGGGTTATTTCACCACACCACCGACAGTCATGGCTCCCTCTATTAAAATCTGTTCAAATTTAATGCGACTGGGGTTATCCACATAAATTGTCACGTTTTCTCAAACCGGCATTAAAACGTTCTCCAAGTATCATTATTAATGTCAAAATAAATTATGCATTGAAGACCACAGCATTCATTACAGAGGTAAAATTTATCAGGGGGGGAAAGAAAAAAAAAAAAAAAGAAGAGAGAGACAAATAGAGCAAATCTAATTAAAGTAAGTATTCATAGATTTCCTACAGCTTTTCTCAGAAGTGATGAAAATGCTTCTCTAAAATGATCTTAAAATAAGCATTCACTGAGTCATTAAGAACAGTACCAAGAAAGTACAGAGTTAACCAGCTAAAGGTACAGTTATACACAGGATGTTGCAAAGGAGCTGACATGGTAATACACCAGACTGGTAGTTTATCCAAGGATGTACCAACGTGCTAGCACAACAATCTGGAAGACAGGCCCTTGGTTTCATGTAAGCAGTTACACACAGGAGGAAAAGCTGTATTTAGTGTTGGAAGGGTGGTGTTTAATGCTCCTTTCAACTTCTATAAATTACGTCAGCCATTCCTAATTGGTATACATTAGTATTCAAACACCACGTTGAAATTAGAAGCTTAGCAGTTTTTCAGTACACTTATAGACACTTCACACAAACAAGTGAATAACCTTGTTGAAATATTTTTGTATTCCAAGGTTAAAAAAACCCATGACTTTAAGAGACAGATGGTGAGCAACTGGTACCTCACCAAGGAGTGCCACCGACTTCTGGAAGTTCTCATACGATGCACTGTATGGAGTTAACTCCTATTTTACTGTGCGCCTTGGGACTGCCAAGCAGAGCCCCATCTCCTTAAACCCACGAGACATGCATGGCTAGGATGGCATGGAGGAAAGACAGCCTAAAAATACAACTCCCAGGGCCTCCAAATCCAAAGGGAAAATAAGAGACCTTATTTCCCTAATTGCATAGTTGAATCCTCAAGCTGTCCGATTCACGGTTTTATCACACTTGTGGCTGCCAATACTGGTCCCAGCTCACCAATACAGGTGCCTCCCAGTCTACCGCAAGGGAAGACAGAGTGCATCCATTAAAACAGACAACTAAGCAGCCTCTGTGCAAAGACTGGAGCTGGAGCGGGGAGGGGGGAGAAAGTCTTTCCAAGCACATCCTCAACCATCAAAGGAGCAGCTCTAGTTTCAGCCAGCAGAGACCGTAACACCTCGCCTCACGATCCTTTCACAACACACTGTGTCCCTGGCTATTGTTCATAACTCTTCCCGCAAATCATTTCAACATTCAGAGCCCAACTATTTCTTAAGGAAATTAATTCAGAAGAGGAAAAAAAAATAATAAAAAATTTGCTTACTCACGAACCTGGTGTCATTATAACAATGAGGCAAAACAGCTAAAGACACAGTTACATTGCACAATTCTAAATGCATCATTTACTGTACTAGATTTCTGAAAAAGAACATTCTGAAACACTAAAATAAATCAGAGCATAAATGTGACTTGTTGTCAGCTCATACAATATGGGTTAAATGCTACCATATGGTGCGTGCACACACGTTACCCTTTTAAAAACAAAGAACATGGCTAATTTCTTTCCCAAATCTATTTTTAAATAAATTTTAAAATGAGGCTACAATTGTGACTAAAACACCTCAGTTTCCACCAGTCTCTCTCTCTCTCTCTTACCGAGAACTAATGCCACTTTACTGCTCACCATCTTTTTTAAAAAGGCAAGGAAAAATGACTATTAAGTCAGCTTTATCCCTCTAATAAGCCACCATGAGCATTTCCATGCAGTGTAAAAATAGCGACATGCCAACTCACCGTTCTTCCTTTATTTTACCTGCCGGAAAAGCAAAGCAAAGCGTGCCTCTGTGTGTGTGTGTGCAGTATGTTAAAACTCACTGACAGATGATCCGATTTTCAGCAAACACTCCCAACAGGACCTTCCCGACAGACAGCGAGACAGAGCTCTCCTTTTCTCTGCACCCCCTCAGTCATGTATGTTTCAGTGTACTAAAAGTGTATGTTTCAGTACACTCCCAATCAAAAATAACAAAAGAGCAAAGGAAGCATGTATGAAATACACACAGCGTAGCTGGAGCGGATGCTGTTGGTTTGAAAATTGTCTTTGTGCCGGGTATTTGTTTTTATCATTATAGTATAAATGAAACATGTCAGGAGTCTAAAAATAGCTACAAATTGTAATTACATATGCTTTGTAGTTTGTGTTTTACTTTGAAAAGAAGATTAAAAGCTAGATCATTTTAGAAACTGGCCTTACAGATTTGAGCCAGAAAATTATTCTACTTTGCAATTTGAAGTACACCACTGGAAAACATTTCCTTTGGGACGTAAATATGACAGCCCCAACACAGAGAAGCAAGCTCCCAATGCCATTCAGCAAGATGGCAAGAAAAAAATAAGAGTAGACAAAGAAAAAAGTAATTTCTTAGAGATTCTAAGAGAGTGCCCTGATTAGGGATGTAATACTATAAGCTTTAATTAGGAGCTAACTGCTGTGTGCTAAATTCATCCCCCCACACAGCCCTGCAAATTCAGAGTCACTCTACTAAAGTTACCATGGGTTTACGACAACTGTACAACAGCAATGCCTGGCCTTCAGCTTCTGTAACAGCCCGTAACGAAACGTGGATTTCATTGAACAATCGTTAAGCTACGCAATATCCTGCTGATACAAATGAAATTCTTTTCCATAAGCAATCACTTTAATGAAAGGTTAGCAAAAATGGAATCTAAGTAGTCATCAGAGCATAACCGGTTTTGAATCCAGAGTAAAAATCCTCTGTTCCTCTGCGACATAAGACTTAAAGCGGTTTAGACCAGTGTCTTCATCAACACATGACTCTGTCACCACGTAAACAGCCACTGTCCCAGTGTCCCTGCAATAGGCACTATTTGCAATGCTAGCTCATGAGTCAGGAGCGGTAAACAAACAAATTCTCTTACAGCAGCCCAGTGCAACTACTATAACATACCTGCTAGAACTTATTAGGCAATAAATAGTTTGGCAGCAACTTAAGAGATGCAAGTACTGTCCATCCACGCGCTAATTTAATCTCAGAGCATATGCTTAATGCCCCGAGTCTGTTTGCATAAGTGCTGTTGCCATAATACAGTTTCAGGAAAGCGAGGAGAAACTGCTAGCATGAAGTGTGTAATAACGCCGATGTACCTTTACTGATAACCAAGACATAAACAACATCAAAAAATGAATAACCGACATTGAGTAATCATCGCATCAAAAAATAACAGAGCTCGTTGGCTTTGAATAGCAAAGCAGGTTCAGCAGATCAAGAAAACGAACATTTGCTGACTAACAGTTAGGTAATGAAAGTAAACATTTGCAATGAAGTCATCATCCTAATGAAAGCCACGGCAATGTTAACTACCTGGACCATAATCCACCAGCAGGTTTTAATGCAGGCTCACTAACGTAATGTTTATTAGAACCACTCCTGCTGGAAAAGGAAAGGAAGTCTCATTTAACACAGAAGTGACAATCCAGAAACGTTCTGTTCAGTCATTCTAACTCCCAAGGACTGTATTGATGACACCTAGAGAGTTACTATGCAGTCACAGTATATAAAAAACAGAATTTTGCCTTTAGTTACTGAGTCAGAACAGCTTTATCCTAGCACTGAAGTGTATAAACATTTGCAGCATGTAAGATGTCTGCTTTGAAAAAGCAATGTTGCTCCAAAGTTCAAATATTTACATTGTAGATATCTAATCAAGTAAATGTAACTTTTTTTTTTTTTTTTCTTTTTTCACCATGCAGTGATTAATAATCTGCATTAAGTTTAAGGAAAAAAAAAAAGGCGGGGGGGGGGGGGGGAGGGAGGAAACCCAAAACGCTGTAGTAAGTATTAGCTGATTAACTGCCAATATTCTTAAGGATTTGGGGCTCTGCTATTCACATACAGAAACTGTGATTCCACCAGAAGCACCCTCATACAAATTCCAGTAGTCAATGGGAGTAGCAAGCATGCTTATTAGGGGACAGCACTGGGCTCACAAGCAACAAGTCAGTTTACAGGATGGCTGTATATGCTCTTACCCAACTGAGGAACACTACACAGCAATAAATAACAGAAATAGTCCATTTCCCCTTTCTACGCAGAAATCTAATGCCCATTCAGGCTGCAAAGGTATGTATGTACAAATTCATACTTGTGTCTCAAAAACTCAAACAGGCACATTTTACTTGTAAAATTCACAAGCTCAGACAAGTTACTTCCTGCAGAACGCAATCACTTTGTATTTCGGCTTTCTATTTTGAGGACTTTAAGAAACAATATAGCCAAACCCAGCTTTCCAGTTTGAGTACACACATACAGACTTCGTCACTGGTCTCACAAAAAATTATGCACTGGCTTATTTTGCGCACCATATATAATCCCAAAGAAGCCCTGGAAGAACTTGGCTAAGCATGCATTTTAAGTCTTCACAGAAGTGAGGTCTTTCAAAGTTTACAGGTTTTGGATCACACTAAATATAGATCCCCGCATCAGATGGGACCTCAGTGTAAAACCCACCAGTTAAGATCACAGATACCTATAAATAACTCTGCTGAAGTCACCTGCACATAAAGACCTTTAAAAAAGATGCAAATTAATAGACTGCCCAAAGTCTGCATGAGCTGGTGACTACATCACTCACCAGATGATACCCTTCCAGGTCTCCCTCTCTGGTACCAGCCACACAAGCACCCACAGCAAAGTGCATGTTAAAGACTATGTGTTTTTCAGTCAGTTGAAACCAACGTCCCTGCTTCCAAAGCAGATCTGTGAAGTGTTAAGACACAAACATCTATCTTTGCTAAAATGAGGGATGGCTGCACTTATGGACAGTTGAACGGGCAGAGATTCAGAACGATGGCATAATCGTTTTCACGCCTTCAAGGAGTACTTCTGTACTGATAATTGTTATTATTAAATCTTGGTGACAGCATGATACTATGACCAACTATAAAAACATACAATGAACCTAACTTTTAAGCAAAGACATCAGTCACTGTCACAGGAAAACTTTAATCTACAAAAGTTGAACGTCACTGCCATTGCTCCATCCCAGCCAGCAATACTGTTACCCAGGTCACTGGCAAATAACAACGGTAGCTTCCACCTCAGCGATGTAACCCGTTTTCTTTTCTATGATGCACAGAGAAGTGGTCGTTCACATTCACAGAGGGACTGCATGCAGCTCTTGACGCATATCGTTTAAGTCTCATACAGCAATTTAGAAGGTCGTGCTGAGCTCAGGTAAGAGCCATGCTAACAAATACCACTCCTCTCTTTAAACATGCTTTGGATTATTCCTTAAGATAATGTTATTCTCACTGATGTTTGATCTTTCTCTTTTTTTTTTCTTTTGTAAGCATTATATTTGCATATTAAACTAACCATTTAGAGGAGGATTATAACACCCTATTTTTCACACAGACCACATAATACTTATCACTGACTAGATGTCACTTCAACATTACTCAGTTTTACAGGAACTAAAGGTCTGAAAACAAATCCCAGGCAAGAATTTTTAGAGATATCTAAAAAATACTTTACGCCAGGAGCTAGCAAAGGTGCGCACCATGCCAGTAACACAAAGCTCCACACAAATCACTTTATTGTTCAGAGCTCATTCAAGATGGCTATGGCAGCTACTCTACTGAAACTAAACACGTCTCCTGGAATAACTGCACCGTAATACTAATTACACCACAGGTGCTCCTACACAACTTCAGCTTCCAGCTTTACCAGGGGAAAAGGTTCACAACCTACTGCGGCCCACGCCTCCTCACTGCCTGGCAGGACAAGATGGGGTACGCAGAGCAGGCCACCACCAGGCCAGTCAGCCATGGGTTTGCTCTGACAGAGCTGAAGGACATGCTGCCGGAAAACAAAGCGGTAGCACTCATGGAGAGACGACTTGCCCCAGCCAGCTGCCACAGACAAAACTAGAGCAATACTCCCAGTATACTCCTCACCTCGAGGAAACCTTTGTTTCCATCACCACCACCCCTCCCCAGTGCTGCTGTACCCCCAAAACACCTGACGACTCTTGCAATACAGTTATTTTTGACCCGCTAGCAGCAGCCAGCCTAGGGTGCAAGAGCAGGGGGCCACGCTGGAGGAGCAGGCATGCTGCTGTCCCTATGTCCACTGCTGCCCACACCCATCCATGGGACATAGCCCCAGCACCACACACACATGCATAAGCACATACACACACTTGCCTCAACACAGCACTGCACCGCACACACACCCCCTGCACCCATGCCATTCCCATCCCGGTGTGCACACGCATTCCTGGCCCCCCCACACCCAGCAGGACCTGCAGGCACACACACCTGGCCCACGTGCAGCAACACAACACACCCCATCCCTGTCCTGCGTGCGACACCCCCCGCAGCCCCACACGCACCTGCCCTGCGTGCAACAGCGTGCCCCCCAGCATGTACATCCACACCCCCAGTGGGACTGTGGGGAAGATAAAGGGGAAGCAGCTGCAGGTCACTGCCCTCCCTCAGGGTCAGCATCCTCCCGCTTGGTCCCGTCGGGGCCTTTGCACACCGCGGGAAAGCACCGGTCAGAAACCGAGACACACGCACCACAAAATAAACCTCCCCGCCATCAGGGCACCCACACACCAGGCACAGGGAGGGGGCACAAAGGCAATCCTACAGGAGAGCTCGAAGCACAGACCCCCGCAAAACCAACCCACATTTTGCCATTCGGCTTCTGCTCAACATTATGCGCTTTTTTTTGCTCTTTTTTTTGGGGGGGGGGAGGAATCCGACCGAATACACGGTTGCCAAGCCGAGTTAATGAAAAACCCCGTGGCTGTTAACTCATTTAGTGCAGCGAGCATGAAATAAAGCCCGTGGCGCGGGGCCAGGGCGCGGCGGCCCTTCGCGGGGCAGCTTCTGGGACATCTCCCTCCCCGGCCGCCGAGCTGCGGGGAAGAGCTGCGACCTTCCTCTAGAAATCAGTGAATCCGCCTCAAAAAAAAAATGAAAATATGGATGGCACCGCCGCGCCCGAAGAGATTTTCTGTAAGGGCACTTTCGCACCCACTTCCAAAAAAAAAAGCCCAACCCATCCGACACCGCCACCGAGGGGAAGCTGCGAGGGGAATGACACAAATCCCGAGGCCGGGCGGAGGATGCGCACAGCGCCGAGACAGCCCGAAGGCTGAGCCCGGCCCGGCCGTTCCGCCCGGCTCCGCTCCCCACCTCGCCGCGCCCCGACACCCCGGGGCCGGGCGGGGCCGAATGGTGGCGAGGGGCGGGGCCTCGGGACAGGACCGCCCCTGGGGCGGGGCCCGTGGGCGGGCGGGGTCTCGCGGCGCGTCCCTCCGTCCGTCCCCGTCCCCCCGCCACCGGCCGCGGCACCCCCGCCCCTCCCCGCCGAGGAAACTTCGCTGGCCGGGCGTTGGGCTCCCCGGGCGGGGGGACGGTACCGGCGGCTGGGTGCGAGCGGGGGGCGGGGAGCGCCTGGCGATGGGGAGCGGGGAGGGGGGGAAGGAGGACGGGGAGAAGGAGAGGGAAGAGGCGAGAGAGTTGCGCCTCTCCCCAAAAAGGGACTTTGACCCCGCACCGCTCGCCGGCGGTCCCCGAATTGCATATTTTTGTCACCGGTCGGATCCTAACGCACGTCGGCACGGCGTCTGATTTATGAACTCATCAGCCTAATTTCATTATTTAATCACGCGCCCGGCAACCGTGTTTCCTTAAGAAAGGACTGACCTATTTTTGGCTGGAGATAAACGATCATGTTAACAGATGTTAATCTTGTAATCTGTTTTTCCTGTGAGCACTTCGCATACCCGCGTTCCAGACATTAAAAAAAAAAATAAAAAATAAAAAATTCTTTCCCAAACGACCTTACGTCACGATTCAGTTCTCATTTAAAAAAAAAAAAAAGAAAAAAAATCTCGCAATGGTTTCAAAGACATTAAATCTTTTTCACTTTATAAATGCTGATTTGTTCTGCCTCAACTCCCACGGGCTTTTATTTGCATTTCAAATTCCACAGGTTACACCAGCCGCCTTTTCAGAAAATGTAAACCGACAATAAGGCAGCGGATGGGAGGGGGGGGGGTGGGGGGGGAGGGGAACCCTGCATCTGGATTAAATAAAGACCAGAATTAATGTTGAGAAAGTACTCCGAGCAAAATGCTATCCGCACGCCCGGTGCCCGAGCGCCGCCGCCTCTATCGGGGCGATGCAAAGGATGGGCTGTGGGCACGCACAATGCGGGCCCCCCCGCACACCCTTCGCTGGCAGACAGCTTATCAACGCTCCCGATAACCCGTGCGGGCTCCAAACACACACTTTTAGGCTCAAAACATGGGGTCTGTCTCCCCATGGGGTCTGTCCTCCCCTCTGGCCGGAGGGGAAGCACTGCGGCCGGCTGTCATGCCCCCCGCCGCACGGAACACCCCCCAGCCACCGCCTGCCCGCACGGCGAACTTCGCCCACCCCAACTTCCCGCAACTTGCCCGAGTGCTGCGCCTGGGACCGCGACCGGGCGCTGTGCTAATGGTCACCCAGCACAGCAGCGGGGGGGAGGGAGGGACGAGGAGGAGGAAAGCTTTTATAGCACAAAATGTCTGGAACTGCATTATTTCTATTCTTCTTTCCTCTCTCCCTCTCCCCTTCCCTCCCTCCCTCCCTCCCCTCGACCATCTCCCCCTCCCCCCCCCCCGCTTCTTTTTAACATACACATTAAACTCCCTGCCTCTCTCCTCACCCCACCCGCACCAAACGGGACCATTTTCCTCTCCTGGCAATAACCGCTGGGGAGACATTGTCCTTCTCGCTGCCTGTATGTGAGTAATTGTTTTCTCTGTCCGCCCCCCCCAACTTCCTTTGATAAACTGTGCACTTCTGCACCGGGGATCTCACAGCCATCGGCTCACAGCCCGGCGGAGAGGAGCTGAAAACGGGGGCTGGGGGGGACGGGGACACCCCACCGGGCAGCGGGCATTGCACCCACACGCTGAATCGATGCTGGGGGGGGGGGGCGGGAAGCAACACAATAATTTAAGTGGCTGCTCGGAGCTCGCAGACCCATCACCCACCTTCATTAGCCGAAGCATTTTACTTTAAAGTGAGGCAATTTGTTCTTTGTTTCTTAATGGATTAATATCGCAGCCTGCCCCCCCGCCCCTAACGGGGCGTACAAAGCCAAAAGGCTCCCAGAGCCCCCCCGGCACCACCACTGCAGTAAAACCCACCTCCTCCTCCTTCCCAAACAGCGCAAAGTTACCATTTTGGAGCCGCTTCGATGACCGGGGGACGGTCCCCGCTCCCGAGGGGAGGAGGGGGTTTCCCCCCCCCCCAGGACCCCCGTTCCCCAGGCCAGCCCCTCCCCGCCCCGCCGCCCCTCACCTCCTGCTGCCGGCGGCAACGCGTGGGGAAGGGCGCGCCGAGCCGCCCGCCGCCCTGAAGGTGAAACCATGCGCCGCATGCGAGCGGCGGCTCGGCTGCACATGATCCGCCGAGCGGCTCCACTGGCGCGGGCGGGGGCGGCCCGACGGCCCCCGCCGCGCCCCGCGCCCGCGCGCCGCCCCCGCCGCGCCCGCGCGCCGCGCCCGCGCCCGCCGCTGCCGCGCCCCGCCGCCGCCGCGCGTCCCCCGGCGGCCGCAATGGCCGGTGCGGAGCCCGCACGCCGGAGACTGTTGTTTGCGCGGGGCCAAGTTAGGGCGCGGGGTGCCGCCGGCCCGGCGCTGCGGGAGCGGAGGGGGGGCGAACCGGGCGCAGCGTTGTGCGGACGCGGAGCCGCCCCGCGGGCCAGGTTCCCACGTACCTCCGCTGCGAAAGGTGCGGGCTGGAGTTGCCTCGGATGCATTGCTATTAGAAACTTTTTTTTTCCTTTTTTTTCTTTTTTTTTTTTTTTTTTTTTGGGGGGGGGGCGCGAATTCCACCGGTAAAATATTTATGGATCTATTGAAACGCGCAGAAACAACAACATTAAAGTCCTCCATCCAGATCAAAGCGGAACACTGTTCAACAGCCGCGCTGGGGAAGTTGAAAGACCTCCGAACAAATCAATCAGCCAGATGGCTTTTTTTTTAATTAAAAAAAAAAAAAAATTAAAAATTTATTTTTAATTAAAAAAGAAAAAAAGAGCAACACCCAACAAAACCCCACTGCCACTCCTATGCCTGAAAAGTTCGATTCTTGTTTCCCTGCGTGTTTGCGAAGCTCCGTGTAACCACGCCAAATACGTGTGCCACAGGCGGGGGGGTGGGGTGTTCAGCCTATGGCTGGAAGGGCGAATGCAGTCCGTGCAGCGGTACCCGCATCAGGGCTGGGGAGGGTTTGGGTTTTTTTCCTTTTTTTTTTCGTTCTTTGTCTCGTAACGCGCGATGACGTAGAATTGACACGGAGGACTTTTGACGGAGAGTCGGTGTTATCCCGACGTCCCGCAGCGCCCGGAGCCACCGCCCCGGGACGGCTGGCACAAACCTCCGCCCCCCATCCCGTTCCCAGGGCACCCCGACTCCGAGCCCCCCACTCGCGCTGCCCCCCCGGTCCTGCCCGTGCGCACCGGGTCGCAAACTGCTCCGGCACCGCTGGCAAGGAGACGGAAAAGCGTGGGGGGGAGGCTTTAAATCCTTCCCTTTCCAGCGCTGATTACCAGAACCCTTGGAATAAAGCGAAGGGGCGGGGGTGGGGGGTGGGAGGGGGTGAGCGAGCGAGAGGGAAAGTTGGTAATGAAGGATACACGAATCATAAAATGTAAGCTATGTGTGATTAATGATCTGCACTAATTTGAATAGCAGGCGTGTTAAAGGTCATTGACAATTGTTGCTGCTTTCAGCATGAATGCCTGAGTGGGATGTATTTGGGACAAGCAAATTTAATTCTAATTCACAGGAAAAATTAAAAAGATATCTGACGTGTGTAGCAGCCGGTCAAAATACAGAGGGGACGTGCTTTAAAAAATGCACTTTGCGTGTCCTTCAAAGGCAGCTCCATCGCATTACGGCGGTGTTTTAAAATGCCTCGATAGTGAATAATGTATCTGAAACGTCTGGATTTTGTTCCTTATGCATCAGCATCTTCCCTGTACGCTGTTTCAGTCGCAGGCCAAATCTCGTTCTCGGTTCCCCCAGGCCTGCGGTGTTCTGTGGGAATCCCTGGGTCGCTGATGGTGGATTTACCTGTGCGTGGACCCAAGCAGACGGCACAGCCCTGAGCCTGAAGAATTCACCCCAGGCACATGCCTCTAACACAGGACCGTAGATTATCTAATCACGGTTTATATAGCAGTTTAGCATTTCTTTACACAAAGAGTAAGAAATCCATTATAAATCAGCATTCCTGGGCAGTATTTAGAACTGCAGTATTAGGCTAATAATATCCATATGGCGAAAATTGACAAGTCAGAGCAGTGAAAGGTACGTGAGACTTCCCAACTCCTCTACATAAAAACGTGATGTTTATGACCCACTTCTTTTCTGCCATAGTCTGTGTAGATCCTCTTTGTTGAATGGGAAAACATGAGAATACACAACACAGTGCTTGCTGTATTACTTGATATAGAAATGCTTAAAATGCTTAACATTTTCCAGATTTGCTTCCATAGGGCCCAGCCTTGCACTCCTTTTGCCCATAAAAAAATAAGGTACTGAGGCTACGGGGATGAAAGGACCAGAGACCCCATCGCAAGCTTAGTAAGGGAGGGGTGTTCCACTTTAATGGAAAGGAAATTAAAAATTCAAAAGATGCAGAGACTTTAAAAACAATCAAGTGGTATATTAATTTCACAGAAAGTCACCAGCAGAGTTCCTCTGTCCATGTAATTTTAAATAGAAGGTTTTCTCACATTTCTTCTTCCGATCCTGGCACTTCTGGGTTTTAAAAGAAAAACTGCATCGGTGTAAGAATTTTTAGGTTTAAAAGATATGCAAAATGTACTTGCATAACATCACTGATATTGTTAGAAATTTCAGGTAGAGGAGGTATTTTTAATTTTCAAATCATTAGTACCATATCATTACTATGGGTGATTAATCTGTTTGCAGACACTGTTTACCCATTTTATCTTTGCCAGAAATCTTCCAGGAGATGTCCTCCCATTTCAAATTCTTTAAATTGCGATATTTTGTATGAGAATGTCAGTGATATTAATGGCTCAATACGTGCTTTGCTATTTATAGACTCGCATGTGTAATAATTTTGGCTAATGAAATACTTGCAGCAGGAAAACATTTATTTACTTTTGCTATGGTCTAATAAATTATTTGTTCAGCATTTGGGAGCGGGCTTGCTCAAGTTAAGGAAAATGGCATTTTGATGAAAATCTGTGCAATGACTTGTCTGCATAACTTAGCTTTAGGAATGATTGGTGGAAGCACAAATAAGAAAAGGTTCCTGAAAAACACCACTGTAGAATAGCAAGGGAAAAGGCTGTCTCCCCAAAAGCAGAACTGAAATGTATATAAATACTTCAAGGTAGGCAAACAAGGCAAGTTTGGGTTACATTTTATATATACGTGCATGCAGGTGTGTATACGTGTCACGTAACACAGATATATTCAGTGAAATGTAATCTAGAGGAGTCTGTTGCTTTAGCTGTCGCTCTATGCTTGCTCAGGGTTACTCAGGTTCTGTGCTGGGGAATATTTGTGTTGTTGCAAATCTATCTGAAATTTAGAGAAGATATCTAAATAACGCTAATCCAGGATGGTTTGAGACTTTTGATTTTTTTTAAGGGATCTGTATGTCTCAAGACTCAGACTAGCATTTTCCTTGGTGTCTCCCATCATATTTGTCTCTCAACAGCCCTTTCTAAACACGGCCCTTAGCTTTAGTTAGTTCTCCAGTTCTGCCAACAAAACAATATATATCTGTTTTAATCTAAACCAGAGATTTTGTTTTCAAAGTGTGCTTGGGTCAGAAAAAAGAGCACGCAAAATCTGATGGCAAATAATCTCATATTAGTCTTTACATTCTAAGCTAGACTTTTTCTTGGTGCGTTTGGAAACACAACGAGCATGTGCAGAAGTTACCAACTGGGAGGCACAGGCGGCTGTAATACACATGTACATCTGCAGATCACCGCACAGAAACATTCCCAGTGATGCTTTTTAACACAAAACTAAAATTTCTGACTCCAATTAAAATGGGGCACTCAGAGTTTATGTGGGTGGCACAAATTTCACACTGAAACAAAATGTTTTCAATCAATAAGAAACATACACCCTTGGATAAAGCACATCGACTTCTCATGTGCACCACAATCTTTCTCTCTTCTTTAATCATGCCTCAGTAGCTGTGCAGTGTCAGGCTGCTTCCAAAGTTTGTGCTATGAACACCCGCCACAACCCAGCAAAGTTTTGCACACCGGTGTTCTCTGTGTCTGCATGGATTGAGGCTGAGCTCTTGTGCCCTGTTAATTTAGTCAGGTATAAATCTAGCAAACAGATCTGAAAATAATTTTCCATTTGGAGAGCTGTGCGTATTTCGGGATCTGAAGGATCTATTAACATATAACCACAATAAGCAACTTGGGCATATCTAATGACAAATTGTATGGAGTGTCAGGATGTGGTCATACCCTCTTTACCTTTTGCTCACACAAGTTGCCCCCTTGCTATTAATGGAATTGCTTTCATGATTAAAGGTGATCAGTATTTGTCTCCATCATCTTATTTATGGCATGTAATGAGCTTTTCCTTATGGCAGAAACAACCCAGAGAGTTTTCTTGAAGAATCAACAATTTTAACTCTAATGTCTTTCATATTTGCCCCTACCGTCAACACAGTTGCTAGGATATAGCCTGATTTTGATTTTTTTGTGCTTTGATCCTCTCAAACCCACATTTTGTTACGTCACGTTATTCAGGATCGGTTTTACAAAGGCACCGAGGAAGAGAGCAGAAAAAGTTAATATTGCGAAGTAAGTACAGCCTCAATGTACATGGTTATTTTAGGTTCATACTAAATGCTGTATATAGTACCAACTTTTCCAGCCCTGGCAGTCAGATTTTCTCACCCATGTGTAATTTTATAAACTACATCACGGCTTCACAGCAGGTAGGGAGCCCACAAACCTGTTCTTAATTTCAGCTTAACTGAAAGAACCTCAGCAGCAGCTGGTTTTGGAATAGCTGATACAGACTTCCACAGATGTGGCCCGTAATAGGTTCAGAAATAAAAAAATAACTAGGCCACAACGTAGAATTAATTTCAAGGAAGACAAATTCAATAAGGATGCCACTTTTAAGAGGTTTGGTGTTGGGGGTTTTTTCATGAGATCTTTGGGAGGGCATATTTCTGTGGCCTGTTTTTTGTTCCCACTGTCTACCGATCATAATACTGCAGTACACCGATTTTCTGGCAGGCTGGACCGCGCTCTTAGCGGGCTGCGCTCTCTCGAAGCAAAAAACCAGTCTATTTCTGAGTTTGTGTCGCCTCCCCTCCCCCTCCCCCTTCTTATGTTCCTCCAAGCATAACTGATAGTACTGGAGTGCTTGTGCGCTTTTCGAACTGGACCAGACAAAGAGGTACAATAGCTAAAAATGACCTCGAGACAGCAAATGCGCTTCTCGATACAGCTGGGGAAACTGGTTGCTGGCTCTAAAACAATGCGTTATTTGGTGATATTTCACAGACTTGAAATAAAGGAAAAAATACTTTCACAAATGTTCATTTCTGGAGATTAGTAAGGGGAAGACTTTAAACCGTTTCTGTAACAGCATGGCAAATGCATCGATGTCCTATCATCTTCTGCTGAGTAAAAAATACCTCAAAAGTAAAAGTGGAACAAAACAGTCACTTGTTCTTACTAACAAAGTTTCCCTTGACATTCTGTGCAGTGGTCTAAGTGTTTGAATAATCTTGGTTTATATGGTCTTTCAGCTCAGGCATGCGAGGAAAAAGGAACTTCAAAAAGAGAATATTTTACCTGACGTGTACTATTTTAAGGCTTCAGTAATTAGAGAACTGCAAAGGTCAAAATAGCCATCAATATCACGAGCAACAGAGTAGAAGTAACATGTTTAAGAGGAAGTTAGTTGGTTGCCTGTAACATAATACAGCATAAGCATTAGGATGTGGATCTGCAATGATGAGCAGCAGAAGAAAGAGAAAAACTTTAACATCATCAGATATTTATTTTGCTGAAAACACACAAAAACTTGCAAATAGGAAATATAGGTGCTTTCAAGACTAAATCCCAGATTTTATTACCTCACTGCAGAGATGCTGCAACCTGTACTGAGATCCATCCACACGGATCCGTTCACAGCCTGGAGAAAAAGTTTGTCAGTGCCTTCTAACCTTTCAGCGAGCCAGACAAAAACTCGAGGTTCAGAAGCTTCAAAACCTTTTTTTCCACCTTCTAGATCTTGTTCGAATCAGAAATGTGTGGCATTAGCCTATTTTTAATGTACTACTGCCCACCTCTTGAAGTCAAATCGTGCAATACTAGGTTAGGGTGGGTAGCTAAGATGTTGCTGTGTAATCTGCTACTCCTAAAACTGTGTGTTCCAGCCTGTATTTCTGAACTGGCATAAATTAAAAATGAGTAAAAGTACAATGATTACATCTGAAAATGCAGTAGTTTGCAACAGTAAAAGTCATAATAAAGATGCACAATTCTGGGGGAAATTATTTTGAGAATGAGAACTCTTCCAAAAACTTCCCGCTCTCTCTTTCATTGCTGATAGACCATTTTTCTTCCCTGTACAATTTTATGCCAAATTGGCTACTTTTCTAATTTCCCCATAAATCACACAAAATTCAGGACTCCTTTTTCCACGTTTGGATCCACAAATCAACCAAGTGAATTCGTTCTACTGAGAGAAAGAGGCTGAAACAAACGCCCAGGTTCATTAGCATAAAATTATTGGCATAAAATTATCCTAACTTTTAACAAAAAATTGCAGAAGGTTTCTAGTCTGTTGCTTCCATTGGGTTTGAAAGGCAGAAGTGAGTTAGGGAAGTCAGTCAGCTACAGACTTTGCGAGGCATTTGCCTTTTTCCTCTGTTAAACTCCAAAGCTAATAAACCCGGAGCGTTCGGTAACAAGTGAGGCACTCATGTCAACAAAGACCTTACTTAGAGATGGTGAGGTTTTGAAAAACTTCTGTGGCGAGGATTTGAAGATATTTTAGTCATATGCAGTGTACTTTGAACGTGCACTTTTGCTTCTCTGTTTCCTACAGTATAATCCCCTTTTGCTTTCCCTCCCTGTGTTTTAAAACGAGCACAGAAAAGGCTGAGTGTTAAACTACACTGTTCAATTGTCCGGTAAGTACACAAATTCTGTTCAAATCAGAACAAACTTTCAAGTGGACAGAAAGGGGTGTTTGGATTTCTGTTTTATCCCAGAAACCCTGCTGAAGACCAGTGTGGCGGGGAATATAGCCATATCAGACCAACAAAAGGCTCCTAATGTAGTTAAGACCTCCTCCCCCCTCCTCTCTGCAGAAGCTGGCTGGCGTAGCTTTTGCTATTGGAATTGTCTGCAGAATAACCAAACTAAAGCAGTTCCCTACGTGGGTGACTTGTTCGGGAATAAGCAGCACTTTTATTCTAAAATACTTATCTCGCTTCCTAAGAAGATGAATGGGTGATTTGAAAGATACAGCTTCATTTTGAATGTTGTCCTTATAGAGAGATACCTCATCTTTATTTTTTTCTTTCTATTTACATTTTCATTTGCTTCTCTGACAAAAGCTCACTCAATAAAGCAGTTACCACATGTGCCAGCAACTCTTAGATTCCTTCTGCTGTGCAAAAGATTCCAGAGTACTGTTTTTATTGCAAAGGATCCTGTTAATATCAATGGTGCAAGCATCCTGTTCACTCCTAGGGGCTTTGTATAATAAAAGAGTTACGCTTAATAAAGTCAAATGTGGTAGATCTGCTCTTCACATCACTGGTATGACAATGTTCTTGTAATACAAGATGTACCACTAGTCGTACTTTTACTGCTGTGAAGTATGTTACCGTGTAACATCCCACATATTTTCCCCTAAGACGTTAGAACGTTTCATGCCAAATCCCTCTGTCACCTGAGGAGTCCAGGATCCTATTCATTTTGGTGGGACTTTGCAATAAAAATAATACATTGCAAAATAAGTGTGGTAACAATGCTGCCAAAAGTGCTCGTAGAATGGTGCTGTCAGTACTGTCCAAGCCAGTGTTTTGTCTCTCCAGAGAAGAACGATGCATACGAGTGTGTTCTGGCAGCTCCATTTGCTCTCCCTGCATAGTCACTAAAGCTAAAGTTTCTATTTGTTTGTTTGTTTTACAGAATTAAACAGAATTGGGTTCACCATTTGGTACCTAACTCCCTGAAGGCTCTGCTAGGTAGAAATGGATCTACTTCTGTAGTCCATAGGAGAGACAGTGTAAGGCTTAAATGGGAAGAAGGGGTCAAGGGACTGTGAAGAGAGGCCAGGGGCCCTCTCACAGCGCTCACTTGCTGTGTAACCCCAGCCACTGTTATGGTGGTCCCAGAGCCAAGTCCATGCGAGGTCAGCAACTGGAAGCTCGTGTGAACAGCTGAACGTGAACCCATGTTCCCGCCACTGCCCTCAGCCGTAAGAACCAGAGAGGGGCAACTGGTGCAATCTCAGCCAGGGGGTGAGGAGTTGCTCTGCTGTGGGATGGGGGACAAAGCTGGCTGGTTTTGCAGACCCCTGTCCATCAGCTGGCTTGACATCTGCTCCTGAAACCATCTCTGTTCCCACCTCTGCCTCTTGGAGGAGACAACGTGGCAGAGCATTAATAGTATCTTAGCACATTCCTAATTTCAGTGTGGCCCCTTCCCACTGAATGAAAGTGAGCACAAGTGCTTCTGCAAGGAATATGTAACCACAGCAGTTTTACTCTCAGGAGTTTTCTACTCAGAGTCCACACCACTCTGCTGTAGGGCAGGCACAGTAGCCATAATGTGGCTATAAAAAAAGTGCCAGTGAATGGGATATTTGCATGAATGACCTCATTTCTCACTTGCTCACTAGAACATTTTTAAAGGAAGTATTTGCTTGGTTGGTAGCCAAGTGTTTTCTCCTTGGCTACAAAATGTATTTAGTCCATATTAAGGGTAAAATTCTCTCCAAAGTTCACTGGTGATTTCCAGACTCTGTAAGATTTGCACACAAGAGACAGACAGCAACATTCTTATTTAATCATTTCCCACCGTATTTCAAAAAAATGTGGTTTTGCAGATCCTCCCGACTTCCAAATGCAAAGTGGAAAATGTCCAAAAAAGGCATTACTTTATCTAATACTGTTTATTTAGGACATGTACAGTTCTACTGTCCTTCTTCTGCTTTATCAAAAGCAGGGGGATGTGTGACTAGCTTGTATAACCTGAAGTTTCTGCTTATCTGGACTCGCATAAGTGCATCCAGCAGCTTCCTCAGATGTACAGTTAATGGGAAATTCCATGAGTTTTACACTTAAACTTAATCAGAGATATGAATGGAAGAATGTAGCCATGAAAGCTATTGCAGAGTCCTCCAGTCCCTGACCTTTGGGCCCATAAATCCATGAATGAGTTACATTCATCCACATACTTGCACATTTTTTTCATGGTTAATGTGAAACGGGTTTAGAACTCCCAACTATTAATCTAAGTTGAATTTCACGTGAGCTGCACACACGCAGATTCCCAGTCTGTACCATGGGTTTGTAAGACTTGTCCTCTTTTCACCCCATGCAGCTTGGGTCCCAGCGCAGGGGCAGGCCCAGTCGAAGAGCCCACTGCTGAGCAGATGGATGAGGAGAGAAGGACTGCGCCACCCGGCAGAGCTGACGTGGCTGATCTGCATCCCAGGCAATTGCTGGCTGGCAGCAGCTGCATCTGTGCCTACCTGCCTGCGATAGCATGGCACGCACCATGTTCCCTCTCCTGGGGCACTGCCTGCAGCCTGCCGCAGCATGGGGTGCAGGAATAGCCCATCTCCCCCCTGCTTGCAAGGCACTGTGCTGGATCTGACCCCTGTTGCAGCCGTATGTAACTGGGTTTGGCGGGGGGGGAGGGGAGGGGACACTCCAGTCACCAAATAAGTTGTTTTTTCTCTCTGAGCCTCATTTTTTCTAGCTGCAAAATGGGTTGGTACTTTTAGAGAGCTGTGCTTGCTTCTGCTGTACTGAAATATTCTGAGACCTTTTCTGACTCAGGCAGAGCAAGCCATGGCACAAGTCATGCATGGTGACTGTGCTTGGAATTGTGTTTTGGCATTTTTACCTAACACAGCGTGTGGCAAGGATTATATCCATTCAGCAATCTCTGCCAAAGTGTTTTTGCACCTTCCCTGAGCTGGCTGTGCAGTCAGAGAGAGGCAGTCGCATAGCTAGAAGAGAATAAATATAGCTTGAGTAGAACACAAAGTTTGTCCCAAAGACAAGCCAGAGAAAAAACAGGGTCTAAGAGCAATCCAGTATGAGTTAGTTCGGATTCTATTAGTACTTCAGGGTGGTAAGCTGAGAAGTGCCCACTCTAGTAAAAAACCCCTAGGATAAAAATAGCCCTGTCAGTACAAACTGAATGGGAACCAAAAGATTCAATGGAACAATTGAATTATATCTAGGGTTTTTTTCAGTGAAAAGTTAAATTTTTGCTTGTGTTCAGATTTGGGAAGTGAATAAACAGTGCTTGAAAGTAAAGGAAAAAAAAATATTCCTCTGCTCTGATTGATACAATTTAATTTTGTTGTTTAAAAAACCCAAACTCATACCATCCAGACACACCTGTATGCCAAGTTTCGACCTGATGCAATTTGATGCAGGTGAGATATTCAACCCCCAAGACCAAGTTAACAATGGAAACAGTGACAGACTTAACAGTAGTAAGGGGTAGTGGCTGTTGTTAGAGTAGTAAATTACGCATTTTTCACAGCATAGTGGGGCAGCTGATAACCCCAAACCTGCCTGCTGGCTGCCTCTAATTTGCCCACAGTTTGTTTAGGCAACGTGACTCTAGCAGCGACCTTGTGTTTACTCATTAATTCTGTGAGTCACTTCATGGGGAATTAGAGCAGTAAAGGAGCTATAATATTTTTAATATCAAGAGCATTTTGCCTCATTTCTTCATTGTTTTGGTAACTTAAATATCCTGTTGTGTAAGCCTAAAGGCAGGAAGTGAGCTATACAAGCCCTTACAATAACAGTATTAGGTTGCAGATAAACCCATGTGCTCAGGGGTGTCTGGTTTGTTTGGTTTTTTCCTCGGGTTAATATAAGTTTTGCAAATGCTAGAAGAGATTGTAATTTCTCTTAGGAATACATTTAAAATCTTTCAAAATAAGCTTTGTCGTTTACGCACAAAATAAATAATCTTCCGATAACAAGACTTTGGGCCATAATGCCAGGCTTTAATTATTTAGCTTTACACTGTATTTGTGTTTCTGCCATGAAACCCAAACCTTTTCAGCAGGCAGAGACGCGGTGGTGGGGTAGGTGCCTACCTATCCTCTATTTCATTCTTATCCCTTCAATCCAGCACTGGTTTAATGCAAATCAAACCCTTGGTGCGTACATAGCCAGCACAGATATTCTTACACTTCATGCACCTGGCAGTCAGCTTTCCTGCTCAGCCTGCTGCTGAACTGGATCGTTTCCTCTCATGGCAATTATGCTTGGCTCTCTGCAATAAAAGACAACATGAATTTCTTTACAGGTGATAAACACAAGATTTATATATATATATATGTGCGTGTATATATATATATATATATATGTACCTGGATTTATGGGCCTAAGCAATAAAGTCCTATTAATGGTAATATTTAGAATTTCTCAAATGAAACACATCATTTTTGCAAGCCAGATACATAACTAGCATTTCAAACCATAAGCAATCCGTGTAAGCTACCAGTGCTGCATTTAAGAAAAGTAGGACGTGATTTCTGAATCTGTTCTGCTTAGATTATAATCCTGACCGTCCTTTTACCAAAGTCAGAGGAAGTGTTGTTGTCAAGTGGCTCACCAGCAGTAGGCTTGTGTGCTTGCTTACCTGCTCCCAAATTACATACGGTGACTATCTGTAGGTGATAATCTTAAAGATGAGAAAACGTTTGATCTTCACGTATATTTGCACAAGCACATTTGCACGCACATAGCACTTACACATTTGTATCACGCACGTGGCATTATGTGTGTACGCGGAGTGCTAAAAAGCAAAACTGCCAGGCACTTTGCCTTTTTAAGCCTGTCTTGGCAGACAGCTAAATTTTATCAGAGTTTAGCCATTTCTGCTGTAATTTGTGTGCAGTGTCTGATTCAGGCTCAAATTTTAATGAAAATTTCAGCCAAAACTATTTAGCTATTTCTGAGAATCAGGGTAACCAAAACCAGGTTGTTTTGCCCATCTTGAAACATTCAGGATCTTCTCTGGGAATTGTTCTAGGACCTCCACAATTTGAAGCCAGAGTCTGAAAAATCTGAAGAGGCTCCTCGTGTTAGGGCTTTGCCTTTTGCTATTCTCGTTATACGTTTGGCTGTGTTATAAGCCTGTGAAAAATCACAGTTTGCACATGCTCCGTCACTACCTCTTCAATTGGAGTTGCTAAATTCTACAAAGATTTTGCTTTAACTGAGGATGCTCAGGTTTCTCACAGCTGGTAGTGCTGACTGAACCACATATGCCACGCCCTCAGTTGTAGACTAATGTCCTCACTATTCCATGCTCGAATATATTATTCTAGGATAAATTACAGGGGCAAAGCCAAAATTTTACTGTACTAAGAGCTCAGAGCAGCAAGGTTGGGATGAGTTCCAACAGCAACTGCTAAGAGGGAGGTAAATTAATTTATGTTCATGAAGCGTTCAAATATTGAAGAACCGGTCACCACAGAAAATCTTGCGAGGAATTTTGTTATTCCTTTTTGAGAGAAGCATTTGAACAGCATACAGTAAATAAGGCATGGGATAGCAAACTGCTTTGAAGGTAACAAAATATGGAACTGCTGCTAATTCCTGAAATTTAAATGATGGTTTGCAATAAAATTAGTATGTGGCTGTGCAATTAAGGATGGTACCATAAAGCACGCATACAAGGGGCTGAGTGAACAGACATCCTCAGTATTGGCACTTTCTATATTATTTTGTCTGCACAACTTAAAAACTCAGTAAAGAATATATTTATTTTTATGTGTGTTTATACATTCACACAAACACGTGCCTATAGACAGCTTACTTCCAGTTCAAAATAATCAAATATTGGTGGACCATGCAGTGGTTAATAGTTAATTGCATTTGACAATATAAAAAAGCAGGAATAGCTAATCTGAGACAATGATTTACTAGACATTATGGTCAACCCTCAGCATAGAGATTTCAGCTCTCCCCCCCAGATTATGAAAATCTGTAATAACCAGTGAAGTATGAAGTGAGGGTCTTTCTGGAGTTTCCATTCATGTCTCAGCTAGCTCTAAACAGAACAACCAAGGGGAACTCTCCACAATAAACTTCTCTTTGTCTTCACCTCTTCCAGCTGCAGTAAGCGAGGAGCTCCATTTTCAGCTATGGAAATGAACCGTGATTTCATTTTTATGAGCTCTTATTTCAGTAGCCTACTTTGAATAATAAACAACTATTAACTTTCAGAGCACAGAGAAAGACATATAATTTTTAAAGCACATCCTGTTTCAAGGACTCCCGAATATAAACTACATAACAGAAAGAAATTGGAGAAATAAATGTAAGATAACAAAATTGTTTCCAGTACAGTGAGGCTGTCAGTCTTTCTGCACTCCTGCCCTTGTAATTATATATGTTGGGCCTGATTCCCTGACTTCATTTGAGACCCCTGGGGGGAAGACAGAAGTAGCATACTGGAGAATCATGTTCATTTCCTAACATTTATTTTTTTGGGGGGGGACAGCCTAGTGTAATGCTTAAAAGCCTACAAGAACTGCACAGAGCTTACATGATTTCTTTTGGCTTGTTGAAAGGGTGAGTATGGTATGATACCACTTGTGCAGTGGTGTTTCCCAATAGCCCATTTAAGCAGGTTTTAGTGTTAACTTCAACTTCTTAAGTATAGCATCACATTTGATTTGGTTTTGCAAATGTCTGGAACTTTTCATGTGGAATTAGCAGATCTCAGTCTTCAAGCCTAATGAACTCAGATAAAACTCAGCAGGATGTCCTGTTAGAAACTAATTTTTTTGTACAAAGACAGCTCTTTGGTCCTCTTTTTCTTGCATTGCATTTGTTGACTTGTCTCAGAGGCTCATAAGCTGTCAGCTCTCTTATTGATCTGCTCTAGAGTCACTTGAAAACATAATTTTGAAAGCAGCATTTTAGCACCTCTCCTTGTTTGATCTCTTTGCTGTGGTGAACTGTGGCACAGTTTTCCAAGCACTAGGCTGAAAATCAATTGGGTGTTTTTATGCTTAATAATACATATTTAAAAAAATCTTTACATCTGTCTTAATTGTATTTAAAATGCCTCGCTGTATGTTACATTTTCTGCTTTATTAAAATCTGTCCTAGGATTCTCATCCCTTCACATTAATTTAGCTACAAATTGATTCTTGAAGTATCGGATTTAATAGCCTTTGGGGTTTGATGCGCAAACTATTCTGACGTCTATTCATAGACCTTTATAATGGGACCCACTCTAGTTTATCCCTTGAACTGTCAGGCTCTCTGGGAAATAATAGCTCCTGACAGTTGTGGAGTTAAAATATAGGATTAATGATCAGCTTTTAACGTGCAAATGGGGTATTCAGCTTTCCTCTTACCCATCTTATTTAATGCAAATTCACTGTTGAAACAGGTAGCATGAGTTGCTTCTCTCACTAAACACAGATTAATCTATCGGGGTAAACTCCTGAATCAAAATAGAAATTTAGATACACACCACAAAGTAAGTATAGGACACTACATTCGTGCTGACTTACAACCAAGTATTTTTTCCCTCTGCCAAGCCCATCATTTATTTTTAAGGTTTCAAAACCTCACTTTCACATAAAAATAAAAATAACTGTGCATCACAGCAACCAATTTAACCGTCAGAAGGAGTCTGCCCCTCTCTATTAAATACAGCTGTAGAAAGCCCCACGGACTTTGATTTAATTGTTTCCAATAGGCCAAAACAATCTGCTACCTGCACTTAGTAAAAAGTAAATAAGAAAGAAGAAAGGGGTTTCTAAAGTGAAGCATGGAGCAGTTCACATGTTTTCATTAGATTAATAACATGTTTGCAATGCTGGGCCCCAAGAATTGTACAGTCATTTTCGATTGTGGCATCCTATTAAAAAGCTGCCTACATATACAAAATTAGACTATTTGTTTAGAAAATGTTATATGCTTGTGTAATTGGAAAATGCATCTTAAACTATGGTATAATAAGAAGCATTTGTCCATTATGTTCTGCAGTGATAAGCAGCGCAGTGTCCGAGGGGTGGAGCAAAGGGAGCAGACAGGATTAAGGTGACATTTAGAGAACCCTGCACCTTTCTTAGAGTATCTGGAAGAAAAAGGATTTGAAGGAAAGTTAAATGAAAGTCAAAACATATAAAAATAAAATAAACACTGAGTCATTCAAAGAAGTCTTTCATTTTTAAGCCAGTCACACACCTGCCCATACATCTCTAATACCCACTAGCTCTCCCAACAACATGAAACAGAAAGGTGTCCCTCAAAATATAAGATTTAATCCTTGCAGTACTCGAGTGCCTTAAGCTGCCAATAAACCGAAGAGCGAAGTCTGCTGTCTGCAATTATTCCTTTGGAAGGAACAACGTCAGAGCAGCAGACATATATAAGTACCCTGAGCATTGTAGGAAGAGGAGGAAGAGCGAGAAGCATATGCAGCACATGACATACACGCGACTTTGTGTGTTCTGTTGTTATTGCTTATATCTTCGCGAGCATGCTTTAACACACTAACAGGGAAGAATACAATGAACATTATTTGGCAAACCGAGTTCCAACAGCTTCTAAATGGCCTCCAGGGATTTCTTTTGTTGTTTTCGTAACAGTGTCAATTTAGCCCCTGCTTCTAAGAATGCAAAGCGATCTATCATTAATAGCTCTTGAGAAATATAAGCTAAATTTAAATTAACCTCACAGACATTGTTTATAACATCTTTAGCTATTCTGTTCCTAATTTTCCACTGCCTTCTACCTTGTATTCACAGCTGTGCAAAGCTAGTCAAAACAGCAGTCAGGCAGTGGTGTTCTGCACACGTGCTGTGTTTGCGTTGCTTTGGTATAAATTAGGGACAGTTCAGAGAATCGGTGTTTGCAGACATGCTGATAAATATATATTTAATAACCGTAGCAGGCAGTGGATCAAATGGACTAAAGCTGTGATCTGACACCCAATGGTTCAGAGGATGCTTTAGCTGCCCTGTGCAGTTTCTAGCCCTCATCAGCAACTTGTTCCTCCTGTGTTCCTCCTGCAGTATTGTCCTGGCAGTGCAATTGGCTGGATGGTTTCCCTGATCCCCTGGGGAAAAAAAAACAACAACAAAACAAAATCTAAACACAAACAAAAACCCCAAACCACCTAGAAAAGACAAAATAGACAAATAAATAGGAAATATAAGAATAAATGGTGATTTTCCCAGGGATTCAGCTCCCGTACCCAGTTCATCACATGGTGGAACAAAAGGCCAAGGCCAACATGAAGCAGTGGTAGGGAAGGGGGAGAGGAGGTTGCTGGCAGCCTTCCTGAAAAGTTGTTCATCAAATTACATCAGGACAAACCAGGGTATTGTAAATCCTGGCCAGGAACCTCCCTTCCATGTGAAGCAGGGAGGCAATGACAGAGCTATGGCTCAAACTCCAGCCTTATCATGTCTTGCTGCTCCTACATCTTCCAGGCTTCCCTGGACAGAGCGGGAGTGATGTTTTCCCAACACAAGGTATTGTTTGTGCTGCAGTTCATACACAGGGAAGCAGTTTGTACTCAGGCTTGCAGCTTTAATTTTTGACATCCCAATGTTTGCTGGTTTTGGTTTACATTGGCTCCAGAGCACCTTCAGCTTGCAAAATGGTTGTTGTGCTCAGTGGAAGTTAAACCCACGGGTTCTAAGTTATTTAACCCATTTCTGTATTTTGAGATAATTTTCTCTGGAGATAAGTTTTTAAGTAGAGACTTTTTTTTTAAGATTTTCTGCAAAACCCTTTCAGAGTTCACTTAAATGAAAAAAACAAAAAGAAATGAAAAAATTAGACTTTGTATTTATCAGATTTCATCGGTGAAACTTTGTCACTTGTGGTTGATTTGATTTCACAGTCATAGCCAGTAAACTTATATTTTCTTTCCAACTTGCTTGTTGGGAATTTAAAAATACAGATCATGAAAAACTCATAAGAAGACAAAAAACTTTTTGCTAATCCAGCAATCAGAGATTAACTGAGTTTAGAATTCAACTAATGAAGGGGAAAATTACTGAAAACCAGGAATTGCAATATATGTCAGAGGGCCATTCTGGGGACTGGGGTGGGAAAAGGTGAGCTCGAAGGAAGGAGGAGCTGCTGATGGCTCTGGAGACTCATCCATTTGATGCATCCCAGAAAACAGATTCAGCACAGCTAGGAATCACAGCCCTCTCCCAGCCATCCTCATAATCAGTGCACCAAACTCTGACAAAGCACCTATGAATCAGAGGATGCTTAAGATTTCGGTTTGTCCTCAGCCTAGCTATTGTGGCTATTGTTTGGGGGAAAAAGGGATGGTCCTTTGATGCCAGGATGCCTCTCTGCTGGTGCAGGCACCAGTATGTGCAGATGGGAGCACTGAATCCCAGCCAGCCGTGGCTTTGAAACCCCACCTGTCTCCCCCTTTTCCCCAGAGCGTGCCCTTGCTGTAGCAGGAAAAAAGGACCATTTTACATACCTACCCAGTTCAGTTAAGCATTTTTTTTTAACCCCAGCTATTAGCCTAAAATGAAGTCGGGATGGAAAACACTTAGAAAATTGGAATCTAAACTTCTGTGGTTCAGGGGATGATGACCCCCACCTCAGCTCCATGTAACTCATGGCTGCCCTGATTTCACGTGGCTAAGTGGGCATGATTGAAGGGAAGGGTCTCTCCTAGTTCACAATTTAGTCCTGCGGCCATTCAATCGCCAGCTTTTGTTTTGTTTTGTTTGTATCTTCTGGACTTGCATAACTTTAAAATGGCCATGCATAATTTTTTGGACAGTTTCCATTTGGGGCAGAAACCCTTCTTGACAGGTTCAGCAAAGGCTGCAATTTAATAGATGCATTTCAAATTCTGTAAAACCAGGATTTGAAGTGCTCAGACACCAGTTTCAGCATCACCAGGATCACAGCACTGCAGAGGATGTGCAAGCGTGTGTTCTTTATGTTTGTCTGCAGTTTTACTGCTGGTTTATGTGCTGTTTGTATACAAATAGGGGGGCAGGTTCAATCGCAGTTGGTGCTACCTTATGATGATATAAACGCCCAAAGGGGACCCCTGAGGAGGGAAGTCTGTTGGCAGAGGGATTTGCCACAACTGAAACCAACGATTAGCCCTCTGTGGCTGAGGGGGACCTCCTGGGTTGGCAGCAGCCCCCAACGCTGGTTCTGCCAGCTGGAGGAGTTACAGGACATTTTGACCCAGCACGTCCCCCACAGCCTCTGTTAACAGTCATAAACTAAAGCAAATGCCTGTACTCACACCAGTGGAAAGTCTGAAGGGGGAGGAGGACCCGGTGGGAACTTTATCTCTTTAGGGAGTGAATCCCACTGTGGTGCGGGGGGCTTGGTAATGCAGCAGGAGAGATTGTATGGCGGGTGCTGCCCACTCCTGCTCCCCTGAATATGGCTCACCGGCTAATAAAAGCCTGTCTGTTGCTCCAGCTGACAGCAAAAATATAACATAACAGCAAATATGTATAAAAATGATGATAAACAATGGCACAGGGGAAAACAAATCTAATAAAATGAGCTGAGACAGTTCACAGGGCAATTGGATGTTTGCATTCTCCCAGGAAAGTCCAGTCCTGTGGAGCTGAAGGGAATTGATTGGTTTGTATTCTCACTTTTCCTAAAAAGTCATGGTATTACACCAGCAACCTGCAGGGAAACTGGGAAAAAAACAAACAAACCAACCCCTCTGAGTGTTCCCTCTACCCCCATCCCCTCTCTTGTTATTTTTTAAAACAGGGGAAGGGGCAAAAGAGCAATCCTTGTAATTGCCAGCCAGTAAATCTCACTTCAATCCCCAGTGAAACAATGGGATAAATAGTTAAGGGGGGCGGGACAGAAAATAATGGGGTCACGAGCAATTAAAAGGTTTGGCCAAATCCGACCTCTGTTTCAATGTAATTTTCAGTCAGCAGAATTATATCTGGGTTGAATTTAACAGCCTGTTTTTTCATTTTTTTTTAAAGAAGAAATAATGCCAAAGAAACTCAGTTCATCTGGTGGAATCAAAAAGATGTACTGGGAAAAATATGTTTTCTTCTTGCTTGCAACAGCTGTTAAACTTCAGCATGCAAAATCATATAGGAGGAAAAAACCCTTTCGTAAAAATCTAGTATCCCTTTCAGTTCATCTAAACTGTTAAAATGCTCACAACAAAATCCCAGCCCCCCCATCAAAAGACTCCTACCTCCTCACCCCCAAGCAGGGGAAAACCAAGCTTGGCATTCTTGATATTACCAAGACTAGAAGAGATTGTTTAGTTTTCCTCTCCCTTCTGCTCCCCCCGCTTTATAAATCAACACATTTTCCAGTTGAATTCATACTCTGTGTGTGCACGTGTATTTATAAAAGAAAGGGTCACAGATCCTACTTTTTAAAGAAAGGAAGCCTTTTTACATTACATTTTAACATTAGCCGGCACTCAACATTGCAATGCAGAAACTGCTCCCTTGCTGTTATGCAGCCCCTGGCAAGACATCCAGGGAGCAGTTTCAAGGCTGTTTAAACTGATAGAGCTAGTGAGGGTCCTCCCTCTTCCCTGGGCCATGCCACATGTTGCTGATGCACAGAAGTGCATTAAGACCACTGCGTATCTGACCCCTTATTGAGCCAATTTAAACAAATTGCTGCTTTCTTTTTTTTTTTTCCCTCTGGGTTATTTTTCAGCTGGTTTGAGACTTTAAATTGAGTCATAGAGAGGTCAGCGGAGTACCAGGGCCAGCAAAAGGGCAGGGTGTGGGAATACGTCACCAAGTTCAAGGTGAGGATGGTGCAGTAGCACTCAGTGAGACAGGGTCATTACTCCCCATCAGTGTGCAGCTTTTCTTACACCAGCCAGCTTCAGTTTCTCCCACTCTCACGGTTTATTTTGAACAATTTCACCTGTATCAGGAAACTAATCCAGCTAAAGATTATCCAAAACAAGCTATTTTTCAGCCAGATCTGTTCCCCAGTCCAGCCCACTGGGTGTCTGTGCCAGTGTAGCAGAGGCTTTTGAAGAGCAGCAGCAAGAGTGGGCATCCAGGGACAAGGATGCACTGCCCCCTAAAAAATACACTGCTTAGAGACTGGGGCTGGTTTGTGAGGAAACAGTATCCCTGCTAAGGAATTTTCTGATGAAAATGATCTGTATTGAAAAAAGTCAATTTCTAAATTCAATTTGTTTGTTGCAGACATGTCTGTTAATGAACTTTTAACCAAAGAGCTAGGATTCATTTCACTCCGATTCCTCTCCCACCATTCACTGCTGCGTGTTCTCAGCAGACAGTAATTATCAACCGTAAAGCCAACAAGAATGATGTCATTTTTAATTCATCAAATACCAGGTATCCCAGGGGTATCCTTCACCAGAAACGTAGCAAATCTGAAACCAATTTTGGATTTTGGCTTTGGTGGGGGGGGGTGGTAACTTTGTAACTAAAAGCTTTTGAAAACCCAAAAGTCATCATGGAATAATGACTTTCTGACTGTCTCTGCAATAATAGGCTACCAACATGAATAACAGCTGACATTTCACACTCTGGGTGACCCCTGGGTATTTTCTAGCTCTTTTTTTTTTTTCCTAACCAGTAAGTTTTTGAATAACTCTGAGATACAAGGCAAAGTATGCTGAAGACATCCTATTACTTATAAGACTGATGCTGACATTTGAACCAAACTGTTTGCATAAAGGCTGATTTTGTGTGAGGACCTGTAGCCTATTGCACAATGTTGTTTTTAAGTCAGACAGCAGGAGAGATGGGCTCACAATTAGATGCAGAGAGCACGTGTTAATTCTTGCATAGTCTTACTGGATTTATTTGGAGAAGTTGCTGAGACTTCCTGCAAAGACTGTTTAATAGCTTCAGTGGAAATAGTCAAGCTTTTATAATAATACTGCTGAACAATTCATGACTTTTCAATATCCAACCAAAGCCTGATTACACTCATTGAAATACCAATGTCAATATTTATTAACTAATATTAAAATTATTGCCATCTCATTTTTGCAGTTAGTCAGAAAATCATTATGTATCCTTTTTCAAAAATCATTGACTTTTTCTTAGCACAGAAAACTCTATTATCAGTCTTTATAAAATATTTACAGCTTTGACATTCTTATAATATCCATACGAGAACAATCAGCATTCCTTCTGCTGAAAAATACGACAAACCTTTTCTCCCTAAAAAATAATTAATGAACTAAATGTAAATGAAACCAAGCCAGAAAAGTAAAAAGCTACAGCTTGTTCATCTATCATTTCCTCTTACTTTAGGAAAAGTCAAAGGGATCTCTGTTTTAACTACTTTATTACTATTTTTTTGGGAAAAAAGAAGCTGTCTTGAAGTGTTACCGAAGGACAAATTATTATTCATTTCACACCTAAGAATATGGAGAGTATTATCAGGCTAAATGGAAGGGCTTTTCACCAATTCATTGGATTTTTTGTGTCCTTGATTGTTTGTGGCACCCTTTCTTCATTAACAATACGCTCCTTCTCCAAGGTCCAGGGCAGGGTTATTTTCACCCAAGAAGTGCTAAATCACCCATATTTTCCTTAGAGGCTGCCAGAGCTCCGTATGATCTGAATGAAACGTCACACTTCCATGCTACTGTACTATTATATTATGCCAATTTCCCCTCCTATACCTGTTTTAGAAATCCTGACCTGTTGTCTTTCATCTCCTCGTTTGTGTTTTCACCTGTAATCACTTGGTAAGGAGAGAAGATAAAAAGAGAAACACACACACACACACACATACTTGCATATTCCCGAAGGAGCCATGTGTCAGCAATGCTCCTTGTTTAGTTAGCAATTCTGCCTTTGTGCAAACTTTTTACATGCAATTGGCTTGTTGCACTTCTCTGTGTGCTTAGCTGTATTGCCATGGCAATAGGAAAAACATGATGATGCAGATTTGGAGAGAAAGGAAGGGAAAAAGAGATAAAACACTGCTGTCATCTCAAGGCTAGATGAGGTCGGAATTGGCTAATTTATCCATGAAGTTAAGAGACATGCAATTCGAAAGATCAGAAGGGTTAAAAGGAGTCCTGAAGTGGAAAATTTCTAATTCATAAACACACAAAGATGTTCAATGTGAGAACCTGGATTTCCTTAAATTGGGTCAAATAAGTCAGCCTGCACTCAGATAGGACACCCAATAAAAATCCTTGACTAAGGAGTGAGCATTTGGCTAGCGCTTTTTAAAGCAGACATAGCAGAGAGATCAAGATTCAGCTTTTTTCTTTGTATGTAAATAATATAAAAATGTGTTTATATACATATATAATTTTACATTTTTCAAGCATTATTTTCATATAAATTAGTTAAATAACCTATTGCTATTTATATAAAAATGGCCATAAAATTAGATAATTTTTTTTCTCAAATCTCCAACTATTTCTGTCTTTTGTGTTTAAAATTCTTTTGGCTTAAGTATAATTTTCCCCACTGTGTTTACAATTCCAACATCCCAGTGTGGTGCTATTTCAATTCAAGCATCCAGAGAGCTGGTGAGCCAGCCCAAACAGACAGAACAGTACGAGAGTTTCACCAGAGAGCACAAAGGCTAATCTTGCAATTATTTACTCATGTGAATACTTTTAAGCTCAATAGCATTACTCTGGTGACAATGTTACTCTTACAGAAACTGAATCTCTCAGATGCTTGCACACTTGAATTATTTTGTGCATCTGAGTAGTCTTCTGCTGTGAAGCTACTGCCTTGTGTCAGGTTAACCATGTGTGGGTGTGTTTCCAAGGATGAGGAGGTTCCCAGGATGATGATCCCGGGGTTTTATCACAGTAAGCCTTACTGACCACTGTATGAATAAAGCATCGTGCATGTGATCAGGCCATTAGCAACGTGCAAAAATTCCACAAGCAATAATGATGAAATGTAAATCTAAATTTTGAAGAAAATGCAGACTTGATTTTTAACAGGGAATTTTAACATGAAAAAGTGTCTTTAAAAATTCACTGCAGCAAGATCAGTAAATATAAATAAAACATGTGAGGAATATTAATCTTAGTAAAATTGAAGAAGCAAGCTGTCAATGACTGTCAGACACAATATGAACTGATAGTTGCATGGCTCACAGTCTGACACCAGGATCGTTACCTGTCTGTTTCTCTATCAAAATACCTACAGGGAATAAGAGTTTGCAGATTGCAGGCATGGGTGGGAGTGGGGAAAGGGGAAGAGTGGTTAAAATGGAAGCTTAATGACAGCTGTGAAACATATGTATGAACTTATTCATTAGGATTAATCATCAGCCTTAAGGAATGGCTTACATCAGTCTTTATCATCATTACTGGAGAAAAGCTTTAAAACAGCATCTATAGCTTTCAGATCCCACTCGTCCCTCAAATCAAACTCAAACCTGACACCCAACCCTTTTGGCTGCCATATATACAAAACCTACAGATGAAGGTTTAATTGTGTTCACGTATTAATACAACTTACAGGAAGGGGTCAGAGAGTAGCAGTAGATACTCGCATGAAAGGATGCTGCAGGCTTTTCCATCCTTCTCTGTCAGTCAGGCTCCCCTGGCTGGCCACCCACCCTCCTGGGATAACACAGAAACCCCCTGGGTCCACCCAGCCTGACAGGCAGGAGAAATGACTCACAGGCAGATACCCCTGCAACTCCGGTCTGCACTCACAGGAGTCCATCCTGGGAACAGTCATCCTGGTAAAAGTTGATTTTTCATTGAAACTATAGTGTGAAAGGGTATGGGGGTCATGGACAGCACTGGCCATATTTCCTCTGGGCTTCCAGGATTCTTCCAGTGAGCATTTATGTAATCAGGGAAGAACTACTGAGGAGATTTCTTTTCTTGGCAGCCCCTTTCTACAGGTTTTATTACCAAACAACTGAATGTGCAACTGCGAGTCCTTGGTGAGGGTTAAGCACAGTGAGCTAAGATTAATTGCACAGCATCGCTAGAAAAGCTCGAGGCAGCGTGATGCTCACAGGGACCAGGAGAGAAGATGGGTCAGGCCCAGATGCAGACATGGAATCACTGACCCGCCTTTTTTGCACTCATTTTGGACAACGGGGTGCACAAAGCCACTGATGTGTGAGAATCTCCTGTAACAGCAACTGGGTAGAGGGCCTGAGGTCAGGTTCGCACACATGGAGGCTGCACAACGCCACCATAGTGACTTCTTGAAGGACTGCCTGATGCTTTAAAGAAAGCAGATAGCATTGCATGCAAGAAATGCACCAGAGTTCATTTAATCCCTAAAGAACAACTGTAACCAGGCTTGGAAGCAAGTTGGGATCCTGCTAGCTTAAGACTTTGGAAAGCACACCAGAGAAAATTTAGGAAAATTCACCTTTTTCCTCTTCAGATCTAAAACTATGTCTTCATATATTCTGAGGAGCAGCATCCCACAGCCCCAGTGTTCCCATCTTGTGGGTTACAGGAACCTTGTCTGTGGGCTTTTCTAAGGCTTCTGGGTTGCTTTTCCTGGATAAACGCTGACTAAAACAAAACACGGTTGGCTGAACAACACAACCTTTTTCTATTAAATTTTGCTCAATATTAAAATACATATCCATTTCACCTATGCTGAAAGTTTTCACGTCCCCTTGTCATAAACATTCGTGCAAGAAAATAGTACTAGTACATCTTTATGGAAAATTTTATGCACATACAGACTGAAGACTTTCATTTTGAAATGTATTTCTTGGGAGGCTTCTGACAAGAAACCTGATAAAGGTTGCATTCCTCCACTCTAGGAGCAGAAATAATACCATGTGACAAATCACCACCAAAAAACGCAGCTCTGGTGGCAAGTATTTAGTATCAGCTAGAGAGTGAAAAACAGCTCACAGGTAGAATCTTTGCAACATTTATCAAGAATTTTAATAATAAATACATAAAAAATAATGCAATCTCCTTCTAGCTGTAGCTTGTTAAAACCTGACTGAATCTCAGTATTTCAGCAGAACATTACATTAAAATTTCAACTGCCAAACAAGAATAAACCACATTGTTAATGATAATTTATGCAGCAGAATTTCATGCTTTTCAACTAGTTCCACCAGCTTAACTATTAGGAAAAAAAAAAAAAAAAAAAAAAAATCACACTTACAAAACACATTCCTAAGAACTCCCTCTGTTATATCACTGAAGGTGAAGAGAATGGATGGAGCAATAGGAAGAATCCTCATTGACCCCATGCAGCTTGTTTTGTTTTCTTATAAGAAGTACAAAACTTGATCAGAAATCTCTTACATTGGATAATTTCTATAAAACTTCACTGGAAAGTGAAGAGGAAGAAACATGTAATTGCTTTGTCTGGTAACAAAAATATTATCCATAGATTTGTATTTATTTTAAAATACATAACTATTTAATATTAATACAGTCTAGATCATAAAGTACTCATTTTGCAGTGCTTCCTTGAGTACAATTCCCATTAATAATTATGTATAGTTTTTTCTACCATGGCAGGTATCTGCAATCTGCAGCTACAATCTCTAATCTCTTTATAGAAGGCACTTTTACAAAACGTAGAAGGAAACTTTGTCCCTAAGAGCTATAGCGCTGACTGCATAACTTCAGAGGGAGGAAACTGTATCTTCCAATTTCATATTTGCTGAGGATACAATAGGGACAACATTATGATTGGTATATTGTGTAACAAAGGTCATTTCCAAAACTAGCTCACACAGAAGCGAGAAATAGTAAAAGTGACACAATCCATTATATAGACACCTTTTCAGACTGTGGACAAAATGGATTTTAGTGTGGGGTAGGAGGCTGGGACTGAGTGCCCATCATAATTCAAAACATCATCACTCTGTCCTAAGCAGATGTTAGAGGATCTGGACTTGCTATTGTTCTCTGTGCAGGTGGAATTCTAGCACGAAAAAATTACCAGTATTCCTACGTTCATGACATTGCAGAGTATGCACTGAATTCTTAGGATATTAAAAAATGCATGTGCTTATTTCCTATTTATTTAACAAAATACCAAACCCTTTGGGAGAACAAAAGCAAAAGTTTTCTAAGGTTATGGCCATAATTTATATGGAGATTTCTTCTGCAGTGACCAGGCTCTCAGGCAGTGACTACAGACTTTCCTGCCTCTCTCAAGTGTCAGCCGTGATGCCATGAAACTCTCTCTCTTAGTGCCAAGGATTTGACCCGGGGACTACAAACAGGTCTGAGTAAGGGTCACAGAGGGGCATAGCTAAGAAATAGAAGACTTTTTCCTTGCTGTTGTTCTAGCATATTCTTCAAGCAGCTATAGACACAAGTTTGTTTTCACTCTCTGCCATGCTCTCTGGCCTGGGCTTTCAAATTAACCTAGGAGAGTTCAAACCTCAAATCCTAGTGAGCCATTATGATACCTCTCCCTTAATGGTACTCCTTTCCCTGTGCTTCCATAACCAAGCACACTAGACCTTTGATGTTAAGAGTAGACTTGATGTTCAGAAGTTCATGTGGGGAAAAAGCCTGCTGATCACTGAAATGATGTGATGTGTGATGCCTTTCAGCAAAGAGAAGTCCGTGGGAGAAGACAACCCTAGAAACATCCCTCTTGCCTTCCCCAGCATTGCATCATGTGTGGCAGGGAAGGGCCAGCTTGTGGTGCTCACTGAGTTCCTGTGAAAGTCAGGAGAACGAAGGACAGGTTCCTGCAGGTATCTTGGTGCCTAACTCTTACTCTACCCAAGAGGTGGAAGCACTTTGTTCTTAAATTGAGCATACAGAGTACAAAACAGGCAAGCAGTGGGAAGGGAACAAGCACCCCTAAGAACACATCATTTTGAATTAAATATTTAGGCATGTAAGAAGATTGCTCCCTTCTAGGAACTCGATTCACAAGGGAAAGACACCCGGATTTGTTAGCTTTGGATCAATGCTTTATAACCTCTCTTGCTTACCATGAAGACATGATCTCATTAAGGCAGAAATCATTCCTCAGCAAAAAATTACCTTCACCCTTGACACAGCAAAGTTCAGTCTCTGCTGCTGACCCGCGGCCCATTGGTGCTTTGGACTGCTGCAGGGTGCGAGAAACTAGCTTTCCCCAAAAGCTGGAAGAGAAGCCACAGTGCTCCTTAAATTGTCTTACAGGTCTTTCTAACACAGCTAGGCCCAGGGTGCTGAAAACTCACTTCCTAAATCAGCAGTCAGACATCTAAATAACATAGCCTAAGTCTTAATAGAGCTCTCCATCTTGAATTAAAATAACAGAAGACAGAGGTGCTCTTCATTTTCTTGCAGGGCCAAAAGATAGGTTTTAGCATCTAACCTAGATTTAAAAATTCTCAGTAAAAGTAATGCAGAGACAAGCATTGATTTAAAACATGTCTGAAACAATGAAAACATACCATGTCCAGATAGATTTAAAAAGTATTTTTCAGGTGTTCATGGCTATACAGGTTTGACTTCTTTTTCAGAATGGAAAAAGAAGATTGAATGGAAAGGGAAACTAAGAAAAAAATGACTGAGGATTTGTCTCTGCCACTATTACTTACATGAAGTCAGATCTTGACTTGTGTACAATTAAAGCCTGAGGAACAATGACATTCTCCCTCATCTGAGATTTTTGAAAATACTGAATATTAATTTACTCTTAATGTGTTCCTTAATTTGATAAAGAGGCAGAACTGACCCCTACATAGGTAACGATAGGAAATAAGTAAGTAAATCATCAGGTTCCTAGGAAATGCATCCTGGACATTATTTTACTTCACTGGGTCGGCACACCCTGTTCAAGAACACAAACTTTCTGTATGGAACAAAAGAAATTTGATAAAAAAACCCCATACACATACATTTCTGTCTGCTCCCTTATTTACACATTCTATATGTGAACTAATAAACTGTGCATCTTTCATCCACACTATTCCTTTTGAGCAGATTACTGCAGACTACTAAAAGCTTTCAGTGAAAAATTTAATCCGTCTGAAGTGTTGAAGATCACCTGATTGTTTCAAGATATTTTTAGTAAGAATGATAGTTGGTCTTTAAATTAAAAATTAAAAATCTCTGTCCCCTGCCAGATGCTTTTGCTACCTTGTCAAGAGCTTCACATTTTTCCCGGTTCGTGATGACTGGATGATTTGAAGCTTACGTGTTTACTAGAAGACAAAATAAGCTTTATTTTTAGCCTGATATCCAGTTTACATATTGATGTGTACTTCTTCATCTTAATGATAGTTCTATAAACCTTATAATTTGATAGGCTAGGAAATAGTAATCTGGTTTAGGCTGTAGAAAATCATAACATTATTGTTTCTCTCTGGATAAAATTCTGGGATCAGTCTATGAATTTTTTTATTTTTATACTTTAATCAGTTACTGTTGATCTTACCCACAGGACTTGAGCCTAATTGTACCAACAGCATGAACCAGCAGGCAAGTGTAAAATTATCAAAAAATCTGCTGTGAAATCCATATTTATTATTTAACTCGAATCTTTATTGATCCACAGAAATAGGCTGTGCCAATGTGAACTTTTCCATATTAGTGGCCCATCGTTGTTCTAAGTGGGACTTCAGCCCCCATCAGTGTCTGACCTGAAGTGTCTCACCTGCACCTCACCTGCTGAAGCTAATGGCAAAGCATCAGCAAGATGATGAGGTACATTCAGTTTCTTTCAGGTAGGTGTCTACCATAAGGAACTACCTTATTTCCAACAGTGAATCTACAATGATGACATAATGTACGGGTAACACTGACCTGCGCAGGATTACACTTTGTAAGAATGAGATGTGTTTCTCATTTCCTGTTCCCATCTCCATCTCCGAAAGACTTACCGTATTTCCTATCTCCTGTCACCCTTTTTTTTTTTCCAGTTCCCTTTCCCTGCCTCTTCTATGGTCTTCCTTCTTTGTCTCTACCATGGTTTTAATCTAAATTTCCCCCTAATTCACCATATCTACTTAGGATTCACATTGTCCTATTCCAGACTTGCTCACTAGCCCTGTTCTACCAGGAAATCATTGAGCACTCTTTAGTGTTCGAGAAAATACATGGCACTTAATAAACTGCAGTGTAAATAAAACTCAGTGCTTCTGTCCTGAGACCTTGAGGTACCTCAAATATGTAGTTAAATATCAGCAATCTTCATTTAGCAGTTAAGAAAAATATCTGAGAATGCAAAATGGCTAATTTTGGGCCAGAAAATGAATGACAGGCAGAGCTGGTAGCAGAAGCCCAGACTTGTGTTTCTTGCCTTCCATTCAATGACTTTCACTGCCCTATGTTGCTGCTCACTGACTTTCATCTGAACAGCTCATTATACATCCAAGTAAAGAAGTAGAAAGCATTGTATTTACCTGTATCTCTGCTGCACATGTAGAGAAAGATTTATAACTTGTCTATACTGTAAGGGCATATTCAGAGTCCATGGTAAGCAGATCCCTTGGTCAGAGGTGTCACAATGTTTTAGAGTATCTTGGTTTGTTTCTTCACTATAACCTTGAAATTCAACTAGATGTATAAAAATGTTCATTCAGTCATCCGAGCCAATATGTATTTACTCTGAAATAATGTATAATTTGCTTTTCACAGTGAAACCAAGGCTATAACCCAACTACAACCAATATAAATTCATTTTACTTCAATTTTTAGAGAAATATCCAAAGCTTCCAACACACCCACAATGTGCATTCAATGTAAAAGCCAACAGCAACTGTTTGCACACATCTTTGCAGCGTAAAGC
Source organism: Podargus strigoides (assembly GCA_028020825.1). NCBI lineage: Eukaryota > Metazoa > Chordata > Aves > Caprimulgiformes > Podargidae > Podargus > Podargus strigoides. Next base: position 61,500,875 of record CM051620.1, read on the forward strand.
TGCAGTCATTATTCAGTTCTTTTTTTGTGCCTTGCGTTATCCTGTAGAATATATTGCCTCCTTAATTCCATGTTACTAGCTGAACAGTGTTTGAGACTCAGCTCTTCATACTTAATCCAGAGTGCATGAGTATTAAATCTGTACCATCATACTGTCTGAAGCAAAATAATTAGAAATTAACCAACTATTTTTTTTTAGCTTAATTTTATCTTTAGCATTAATATTAAAACACAAGATAAGTTTTAAAAATAAGCTGTCAGAAAACAAGTGTTCTGCAGAAAATTACTGTAAAAAGCTAAAGAAACCAATGAAAAATTAAATCCTTTCCCTAGTATTTTAATCAATGTCTGGAACAAAACATAATTTGATATAAGGATCTATGTAAGTTCACTATTACATTTCCCAGTTAGCTTTAAAAAGCTTTAGAAAGTCTACTATTTCCTATTATTTCCTGAATAATGATATAATATCTCCTAAAAGGTGAATTAGCAACCTCGGCATATCAAAATGTGTATCTGAATGGATATTTATCTGATGTGTAGGTATCACACAGATTGTGAAAACTGTAAGAAAGCAGGTAAATTTTTATTTCCATAGTAGCAGATATTCTGCTGTCCTGTATCTGCAAAGCTAAAAGGATATTCTTTATCTTTTCAAGCATTAAAGAAATGTTGAATAATTCATTTCCAGAAGTATTAACTCTACAAAAAATTATGAAAAAAAGATAATTTCTTTTATTAGTTTTCTAGTTTGAAGACATTTCAGAATATTTGTGAGATAGTAATTTTACAAATGTAATGTCCTTGGGAAATGAAACTTGATGCCTGCTTCCCTAAGCAGACTTGACTCTTTGTTTATGTATTATTCAGCTTCTGCCTACTCTGTCCTTATTGAAATAAATAGATGAAATTCTTGAATAGTGGCAGAATGGATATTCTTAATTATTAGTGGCTAATGTAAGATTTTAAATCACTAGTGAATTTTTGGGTTACTTTATAGTATATTTAAAAGGTTTGGATAGGAGGGATAAATGGGGGAGAGAGACAATGAGGCACTGAGCTATTTTTTCTTCAACCCTAAAAAATAAAAAGTTATTAAAAAATGAAGAGAGGGGGGAAAAATCTTGTTTTTGCAGCTTTTCCAGCTAGTCTGCATCTTGGCAGGTAAATTCATCTCTAAGAAGACACTGAAAAGTTTTACCTTTGCTCTGCTTTTATGACGCATCACTTCAAAAGACTGAGTGACTTAGGAAACGAAACATAATCTTTGTTAAACAGGATAACAATTGTAATTTATTTCTCAGGTATTTTGAGTGCCTTCTTTGACTTACTCAGCGTGCTGATCTTTGAGGTGAGATTATGGTACTTGCCACTTGAGACCCCAGCCTAGTGTGGGGTGAGTATATTTTCTTTCTTCCAAAGCTCTGGACAAATAAAAAAAAAGAACATCTCAAAATGTGTTAACCTTGGAAGAAGAATCATACAAGGAATTTCAACAGATACAAGGCCAGTATTAGTCAAAATAATGAAATTATCACTTTGAGCTCTTCATTCCTGTGGTGTTTTTCATGCAGATAGAAGTATTTCTCTCCCCTCTGCATGTTTTGGGCTTGCCACTTTAGACAGCAATGTCCCCAGGGCAGGGACTGGCTCCCAGAGGAACTTGGTAGGGTGCCTATACCAGTGAGGCCCTGCCCCTGGCTGGTCTGCAGGCACCTCAGCACCGTCAGTGTCACCACCTCTACCCACACCTCCTGATGAAACCTAAAAGCCCTGAGTTCAAAAGGGGAAAAGATGGCAGGATGAAGTCAAACAAAAAAGCACAGTGTACAAGACAAAATCTAGATCGTTTTAATGGCAGAGATGTTAATTCATACTCTTTATCCATACCTTTAATTAAACAGTGCCTCAATAAATCAGGACAATATGGGGAAAAAGTTGTGAAAGACTGGGAAGAAAATAGATAAAAGGGAAAGGAAGGGATGTGTCAGTGTCCAGGAACCAGCTCTTACATTAGGAAGGGAGTAAATTGTGCATCTTCATCAGAGGATGCTACAGTAGAAGATCTGTCAGTAAAAGATGCTGAAGGGCAGTAACTGGAAACAAATTCCTATCTGGCCACAAAACAGGTGTAGCAAAATCAGCAGCATGGTGGAAGCTCTGCCTCATGTCCTCAGCTTGCTGTGGGTAGGAGACCGGGATTTAGTTTGGGTGGGAATTTTATGCTCTGTGCACAAAGCTTGGTGTCTCTGCTTGTGTAGCCTGGAGGTGCCACTTTAAGTGGTTCTGGTACTACAAGAAACTGGACTGCAACCAATAGCCCATTTTTACAATGGCTGCTGAACATACACTGGATGCTACTAACATGATTTTCAGTAGCTAACAACCTGAACTTGATTGAAGCCAGTAACCTGGAAAGAAAAGGTGCCATATCCTATTACCAGTCCTCTGAGTCAGGTTCCCATCTGCTTTCATCTTAATGGCTTAGGGCTAAACCGTAGCAGTTAGTATATCACACAAGACTCCCTTCCCAGATGGGAAGGAAAATTGGGAAAGAAAGAAGGAAAAAAAAAAAAAAAAGGCCCATGAGTCGAAGTATAGACAGATTTAATAGAATGACAAAACAGAAACAACAAAACATAAAGGGTTCTACTCAGCCCTGTTCAATGCTGACAGCAGGAACAGAACACCACCAACAAGGAGCCTCAGGGAGAGGAGGAGGAACCCCACCCTCAGTGAGCGCCCTCCTTTTATAACGAGCATGACTAGGTGGTATTATGGGATACACCTGTGAGTCAGCTGCCTTGATTGGAATTCTCAGCTGACTCAGCACTACTCATGGCCTGCCTGCATGGCTGGCCCATGGGTCTGTGCCTGGGGAACCAGGACATGTCTGCTCTGCAAACCAGTAACTAGCCTCCCTGCATCCCCCCTTTTTTCTCTCATCTTCTTTAGAAACAAGAGGGTGTTCCCTATCTATACAAATGTCCCATGGGAAGCTGCACATAAGAAGCTCATTTTGCTGTTTACAATAAATTACACCGTACAACCACTGGTCTATTTCTTTTCCTCCTGTATGTTCATCAGTTTTATAAATTGAAAATCTATTGGCAGGGAATAATTGTTGTCTTGACATCTAACTTGTGCAATGTGTCACCAAAGGAAGTCTGAATTGTTTTCCTTTTGAAATAGCTATTAGAAATGCAACCCACAGGGCTCAGGACTACTTTCTGTATCAGAATAGCACAGAAAAGACATATGTGGTTATTATATTTTATTGTGGTGTCAATTACATATGTACAGATGGAAGGACAGTTAGCAGACAGCAATATGCAATTAGTTATCAGAAAATTACTATTACTAGAAATTATTCCTTTTTTATCATGATACCAAACAGCAGCAGTAATATAATTTTACTTTACAATACCACTAAAAATATAATAAGCAATTGCAATAGCTTCTTAATGGAGAGACTCCTTGTACCTGTGTATTTGAAAGGCATGCATCATTAAAACACTAGAAAATATATACCTGCAGATCGATCCTGCTATATTTCTGTGAAGCTCTTTTGAAAATGGTGCAGTCTTTACTACTCTTAAAGTATCTCAGTCTAAAGCCCAGAACACTGGGGAATAGTTTTAAACCACACTTCAGGTTAGAAGATTCGTCTTCAAACTGACTAATGAACTCAGTGTGATGTCTGATCCTGCTTGGCAGCAGCACTATGATAGGGGCTGCATTGTGCTATTCTTCAAGCACTGTCCACAAGAGCTCGGCTAAGGCTTGAATTCCTGCTCTATGCTTTTACCCCAAGGAGTGGAAAATACTTACTACTGGTAGACTCCAGGTAAGTGGATGAGGCAATTAACTATAGGTTTTAAATAGAAGACACCTACCCCATGTGCTGTGATGTTGTGTGCTTGCATAAGGGTTGGCTGACAGACTCGGAGGTCTTCTCCTGCACTGCCCGTGCAGCATTACTGAATGTAGTTACCTCTGGGGCAGCCATATGATAAAAGCCAAAATGCACACAGGCAGATGAAGGAAATTTTTTGCAAAGACACTAAAGCAACACTTACTACTAAAACACTGCTATAGAGTCTTTCCAAATCCATAGAGAACAGTTCTTCAGGGTTTCATCTATATTTCCCAAGCTTTTTGGACAGAGAAACAACCCTACTTACTTGCACCAGTTTCTGCCTAAATTTGTAACTGAAGAGCATTCACCCTGAGCCCATTGCTGCAATCTTTAAGCGTTCCACGATTAATGAACTCATTTTTCTTGTTGTGAGAGAGGAAGAATTTATAATCCTTCCTCTCAGAGGGGATGAACTGCTGCTGAAAGCTCAAGATTGAAATCCTCTGAGATGTTGAACTTGTATTTTGTAAATCAATGGAGGTTAGGAGTACCAAAAGAGGAGTGAAAACCCTCAAAGGCTTTTGGACCAAGTGGCTTTCCTTAGACTATGGCAAAGTAGAGAATTAAATCTGGATGCTCCCGTTCAGCACCTTAACCAGCAGGCTATCCCATGTCTCTAACAGTAAAGGGTGATAAATTGGATCAAGCAGGTTATAAAACAGTATTATAACCTCAGGTTGAGTCGTAGGTCAACTTTGCAATCAACTCAAGGCCAGGATTTTACTTAGTGCCTTCCCCATGTGTCTGGAAAATAGAATGGAATACAAAAAACTGAAGTTACACAGGATTTTTTTAAAAAAAAGTTCTGAGTTTGATTTTTATACTTATTCTAATGAGCCCCATGGTTACTGGAGGCATATGGCATTTTGTCAAACCAAGGTCAGCAGAAATACTGTATACCTAGTTTTTCTCCTGAAAGTACAAGACTTTGGGTCACTTTGTCCATAGAGCTTGCTAGAAGCGAAGTGATTCTGTCATTTTCTTCTTCTAAGATACATCCAATCTATATGTCTTCCCAAATGAGGCCTGGCGGATGATGCTTTCTCTTTAAGGGAGGATATTGAAAGGAACAGGTAATGCCACTTGCAAAAGAGGCATCTACAAAACTCATATACCTCTGCATTATGGAAGAAAAATCACTCCCACTTACTTCTGTTAACTGTGCTAATTGCCAGTCCAGCCACCAATCCTCCAGACAAGATTTGTGGATTTAGAAAAAAAAAAAAAAAAAAGTGAAAAAAGAGCTTTTGTAATGTCTGATCCTTTCAGCTCAAATAATGAAGCTTTATTTTTTCAGGATAAATCCTCCTTAGGAACCTTGCTTTCCAGAGTGTAGGGGAGAGCAGGGGGAGTTGATAGAACTCTATGTGTTTACCAAGTCACTATAAAAATAATGAATTAATAGGTCTAATATTATCCATTTGGATGAGAATATCCATGGATACAATTATTGACTATGCAGGTGATGAAACTACATCAAGTACTGGATGATGGGACAAGGCAAAAGCACATGCCAGGGATGACTAGACAGGGAGTCTCACTCCATTTATGGGCCAACTGTTTCATATATTCAGTACGACTTGTAGGGGCCAAACCTCTGCCCATGGAGCAAATACAAAGCAAATATGCTATGGCCTGGGAGAACTAGGTTTCAATCTTAAATACAGAGTGAGGAGAAAAATCAAAATCAAAATCATTTGTGCTTTCTAGCACCAGAGTCAATAAGAAAAAGAGATGCAAATCCAGCTGAGGTCATGAAAACAGAGTACCTGCCACTTCCTATGGCTGTGCTGCCAGGGGGTTCCCTGATAGCCAGGGACAGCGTGCTCGGCGCTTTTCTCCTCTCCATCACCTCTCTCTCCTCTGTTCTCTGCTTTGATGTAGTTCCTTGCTGCAGTCGTTTCTTAAATTTCCCACTTTAGGTAAATTCCCAGAAAATATCAGGGTTTAGTATTGCACAAGCTTTTCAGCCTGGTGTGTGTCACAGAATATGTTAATTCTGATCAATCAAGGGTAGATGAGGAGGAAGCAAAAGTGAAGGACCTGCACACCCTCCCCCATCAGCAATGCTGGGATTACGTGTAAGGTCTCGATAACACCATTCATTCTTAAAGGGCCACTTTTTGTCAGTCTGGTCACGGCAGCTGGCCATGAAAGCAAAGGATTTGGGTCTGGGAACCTCCATACAAGGTCTTTGTCTATACCTTATAAACAATTTCCAACACTTTCTCCCTAGCATGATTTTTCCATGACCTTTTCCCTTTGTGCCTGCCCTCGGCTATGGATTCAGACCCTGAGCTACGTCCATCTTTTCTTTGCCTCCTTGGCTTTTTAGGTAACCTTCCATTTGGAATCTCCTGCCAGCAGCATTACCTGTACCTTTTCTCTCACCTGCTTATGTCTGAGGTTCTCTGTTCACTTACTGTGTTTTAGCCACAGATATAAGCATAAAGAAGGGAGAAGGGATTTGCTTTCTTTAAGCTGCGTTAAAGCACCTGGTTACTGGAACTCACTGTCTTTTGCTATCATTTTATGCCACTACAAATGTGATGCATGTGGTAGGGTTTTACTCACTTAAAAACAAGCACCTGAGAAGCAAACCAAGGAAGAATGAGGCCAAAGAACTTAATCCCTGCTCGTTTGCTGCTTAGGAGGAGCAAGCAAGGTGACTTTATTACATGTGACAATGACAAGTCAGGGACTAGGTAGGCTTTCTCAGTGAAAACACTGCTGTTGCTTTGCATAACCATTAAGACAATTCCTTAGTCTGTTGATGCTCAAAGTTACCATTCATAAAACTTTCAGTCTTCAGTACTTGATCATTGTTTAAATAAAGCACTTATAATAAAAGGAAGTAAAGGTTGATGTGTATAGAATAATTTCATTGTGGTTTCTCATTCTTCCCTTCATTCTTCCTCTTTCCTCCCATTGTTTATTGTGATCCTTTTCTATGTTAAGCCTGGGTTACTCCGTAAGATCCTTGAGTTGCTTAAAATGTTGTGCATGCTTATTGTGTTATATAAATATATGGACCAGGCCTACACTGGTGAATAGTGGGTCCTGTCCCAGTGTGATGGAAAACAGTAATTCGGCATGGGTGAACACCAGTTTGGAGGACTGAAGCCAGTAACACTATCTTCCCAGGGACCACTACGTTTCTAATAGAGCTATCCTCACCTCTGCAATGTTCATCAAATATGCTACCTCTACAGCAAGTGAAAGCACAATAGAGTCAGGGAGAGTTTCTTTCTCCAGTTAGTATTTATCTTGCAGAGACAGTGGAAAATCTGGTTGCCCAACTGATGATCACACTACAGCTCCAGCATGCTATTCTCCACTGCACCAAATCTCATTGTGTTCAGTGAAGTTACTCTTATTTTCACAGTGCCAAGGCAGTGTCTCTCTGTCTCTCTCCCTCTCATCAGCTCAGTACCCTCTGAATTTGTATGGACTCACACTTCACATCAAAGACTAGCAAGAGTGAGAGGTTTTTTTAAAAGTGTGTCCCGTCTACTTAGCAGAGATTCCTAATCCTTTCATACAGCTAATTTGGAAGAGCCAGACTCAAAAAGCTTCTGTGCTGTTATAAACCAGTATTTTTAGAGACAGTTGTAACTCGATGTACCCATTTGGCTGCCTTTCACTCTTTCCCATGTTGAGACCATCTTGAGATCCACAAACCTCCTTCAGTGCTAGGGATGCTGGTAGATGGGAATAAAAGGAGTTTTGTTTTCTTTCTTGTTTCTCAAGTGTGTTAGCGAACAGGTTTTAGACTCCTGTTATTGACAGGACAAATTGTACTTTAATATGGTTTAGTTGGCTCACTCCTAGGGCTCATGTACACTACCTAACACATATTAAAACACTACTTGCTCAGCCTGCACCGGAATATATAATATAGTAGTTAAAATGAGTTAGCTAACACATTTTGGAGAAAAATGCCACTTCTACTCAAGCCAAGACATTCTGTTAATGAGTTGAATATTCCTTCTAGCTCTTTCTCCAGCAAAAGGAAAATAGTTTTTACATTGTCCAGACCTTTGGCATGGGCTCACATGATGGGAAATGCGATAAGGCGGGCCCATGGCATTTCACGAGGAAGTGGAGTACACCCAGGCCCTGCAGGGCTGTGCACTGGGCCACAGTTGAGCGCTCAACAACGGCTGAGCCTTACAGGAGAAGGAAAGCAGGGCCAGGATGGAGCCCAGCCGCATGTGGGACCATGCTAGCTGCAGGGCTGTGGCCTCTCCCGCTGCTTCTGCAGACCACAGCACTGTAAAAGCATGTTGGATAGAGGATGATGGCATGGGGATATAACAATGGGGCCAAATGAGTGGGCACTCCATAAAATGAGTGAAACACTATGCATCTGATTGTCAAACCTGGTGACAGCACCTGTCTTACGGGTGCTGAAATTACTAGGAAGATGCCATGACCTGCCTTGGCAAAAGCAACAGGTGGTGGGGAGAAACTCACTTTGGGTGCCTCCTGTTGGTCCTTTCCCCTCATCATTACCCTGCCCATGAACCCTTGGTTTTGGGAAACCCTGAGCTATGAAACCAGACCTCATTGCCTTCTGCCATTTCTGTTACTCACACCCATCTTGAGCCCCCCATAAACCCATGAGTTCAAGTGGCCTCTGGATTGCTTGAGCCCCCCTAAAGTAAATGTGTTTGGTTGCAGGTTATCCCATCTGTAGAATGGGCCTTTGGTATATTCAACACTTTGTACTATTTTACTTCAGGATTGGTTTGTTGTTGTTTTTTCAGCTATATTTACAAATTCCAGCAAGCTATCCTTAAGAGAAAGGTGCTTTTTACAAGTCTCCCATTCAGCATTCATGGCACAAATCATGGAAATTCCTTTAGGCTATACTGGTGCCAGACTCCGTGCCTCCCACTTTTATGTACGCTTAATAAAATGCATCTATTTTCTTTTGACCAAAGTATCTTGGTTTCAGTCATATCAGAGATGAAATACAATTGCGTTAGTAATCCCATATGTGCAGTGCCAGATCTCCTGTTTCTCCATGTTTCTTTAGGATCTTTTCCTGCCTCAGCGAGGAACTTTTTCTTTTCTCTTCAGCTGTTCTTTTCTCCCTTTTTAGCCTTTTTCCTGCTGCTTCTCCCTCCTTCTTTTCCCCTCCCCCGTTTACACTTAACCTTCTGTTTCTCCTCGTGTCCTGGCAGGAAGGATATAATGCAATCGCTGCTGTACAGTGACAAAAGTAAATATGTAGCTCTGAGTAAGCGCAACAGGGTTGAACAGCCCTTTTGCAATATGATACCACATAATCTGCTTCCCTTCTAGAGATAGTTGCTTGAATGCTAAAGAGTTTCAGCTCCACTTTTACAACTCAATAGTTCTTTACTCTGCTTTTCTTTTACCTTACATAAAGCAGTTCTTTTCCTGGGACTGGTTCTGGATCTATCTGCCAGCCTAAATCAAAAACAGGAATAAAAGGCATGGGTTTGTGTTTCAGATGTTTCGCTCGTCTTTTGAATGTCCGTATATTTTTCCGCACGTAGGAGGAAAAAGGAAAGCTGGATAATTTATGTGTGGTAAAGCCACACGCACACACACACACACACACACACACAGAGGAAGACTTTCTAATGCTAAATCCTTATGACTAAACACCCTACGCAGTAAGTGTTCTCTTCATGCAACTTCCAGTGGCATGTGGGCTTTCTAACTTTCTCAAAGAAGATCATTAAGGGTAAAAATTTTTGAAAGAGCCTACAAGACTCGGGGGTCTAAATTCCATTGAAAAATCAATGGGACTACTGCATCTAATATTCCTTGTCACTTGTGAAAAATTAGCAATACTGAGTGGTGCCACTGAAGTGTGTTTTATGCCTCTCCTACAAAGAAGTGCCTTTAATGCGCAACCAGAAATTTAAATTATGGGTTAGCTGTTTTACGTAACCAGTTAAATATGAGTAGTTTAATTAACTGCTTTACAGAAACAGTTGCTTTTTAATACCTGTGAATTTCATACTTAAAGCTACAGGACAACTGTGGCAAATTCACCTGGGCCAGGAGGCAGGATGTGGTTCTGGGTACATTTTCTTTGGTTGTAAAGCTGCCTTACGAGATCCTCTCCTGCTCTCTCATTCTCCACAACACAGCTCACTGTCACCCTGAATTGTGCTGATACAAATGTCAGGGAGGTTGCACTGTAAACTCATCATTAAAAATTAGCCTCCAAACCCCTCAGATTCTCTTATTTCCTTGACCATTTTATAGTGCAGTCTTACAGTTTTATTGGCACACATCAGAAAGGGATAAATTGTAATTCAAGAGCAGGATCTTATTGGAAAACTGGGACTGGCGACATCTTCAGTCTCCTTCCCAACCAAAAAAAAAATGTACATGGAACCACGCTCTGAAGACACAGGTGCATCGTTACCTTTCCAACAGCAGTACCAAGTTAAAGAGTACTTACCCACAGTGAATAATTACTGTCTCTTCACTACCCTTTCAGTTTGTCAGGCTCTGAGGTCACTTAGATCAGCTGGCTGATCCAGGTTACTAATTTATAAGTAAATAGATAAATACAGATTAACAAAATACAAGTAAATGATAGGTAAGTAAAATATAAATAAATAAGTATACAGAGTTTACCTACTTATACATATTTTTTTTTTTCCTGGGATGTAGCAAACGATGTGGAAAGGGAAGCAGGAGTGGCTAAGCCAGCATTACTGGTAAAACATAAATCTTCATAAAAGTCACCTATGACAATTCATATTGATTTCAATGGTGCAGGATGAATTCCTGCATTTTGCAACCTTTGCAATATATTTCTGGGAACAGCAGCAGGAAAGAGAGTTGTGAGGTAGGGGAGCTAGAATAACTGAAAGGGAGGGAAGCAGAACTCTCAGATTTCCTAAGAGGTTGCTTTGAGTTTTCTCTTTAAAGGAAATATCCTTTCTGAAACATAAGCACCTAAACTACTTCTGCTGTTCCGGAAGCATCTGAATTTACATGACCAGGAATGAGGTAATGTCTTAATGCAAATAAATGCAAAGCAGCTTAGAGTTTCAGCAGTTTCTTTCTCTGAGGATGACACTACAGACTAAGGTGTCTCAAGTGCTGAGGAAGGAAAACTTTTAGTCCATGCTGATTTCCACAGATTTAACATCTGAAACTGTGTACCACAGCTACAGTGTCACACATACCAGAAAATATAGTAAAAAATTATAATCACACCAGGAAACAGAAGAGAACAAAATTTTGCACTAATGAAAGTATTCCTTCGTGAAACAAAATATCTCTCACCTAGTAAGATAAAGATGAAATCTTATAGCTAAGAACCTAATTTATGGGTTAAGAGTGTCTCCTCAAAGCTCAAATTTCTGTGACACTGCTTTTGTGAAATATAAGACCTGAGTTGTCTAAATAGGATTGAACCTAGAGCCTTATTTCAGCAGACTGATAGTTCTAGTTAATATGGAGCTATTTCAAAGATAGGCCCATAAGAAGTCCTACAAAGATGTAATCAGATGCAGATGCTAAAATTTTCAAAGTTAAATCCCTTGTTACCAACTCTGGGAGGAGTCTTAAGCATTGCAAACAAGCACGATAAAATAATAAAAGCTGCAGTTCTTGAATTCACATGATGCTGTCAAGATCTCATTTGGCATTAAAGGCAATTGCTATCTCTCCTAGTTGTGAAGAAAAAAAACTTGAAAAATAGAACTTTAAAGACTGCAGAGTCAGCAAACAAATCATGGAAAACAGAACTAGCTTTTGTTCAAGTTGGTTTTAATCTCAAAATTCTTAGATATTGATGACTCATGGATTTTAGACAGCTGGAGTTGGAAATGTCTAGTCTGGCACTAAAACCTTGTAAAAAACCCCACTACTAAGGTTTGATCTTAGGATGTGCTAGATTCCCACAGAACTGTAGACATTCATCTTCTTCCATGGTACATTGTTTACTTAGAAGCTTAAATATACATTTCGAGAACCAATGTAAGGTGATATATTTATATTTATATTTTACATATATAAAGCATCTATCACTGTATTGATAAACAATCTTTAGAACCATTCTAAACTGAAAATATTGGCTATAGTTAGCATAACTCAGTAGGATGGGAAAGAATGGAAAATTTATACAGTTCTTTAATATGTGTTTTATTAATCTGAGGGGTTTTCAGTTTATTTTTGACATATCCTCTTTCAAAAACAGCCACAGAAGCCACAAGGCATGTTATACGGTGAAACAGAGGTGGGAGACAGAGAGCTGAATACAAATATTTATAGTAAAAGAAGAATTGGAAATAGGAGTAATGTTACATGCCAGGTTCTCTGAGGTTGGGACTTAGTCTTCCGTGTTGCAAACCTAACATGTTGTGGTTGCTACCCAGAAACAAATGAAAACAAAGCAGAAACAACCAAGTAAGGAGGAAAGACACTTCAGGGTTATGAAGACTGTCACAGGACACTATGAATCAAAGCAAAAGTGTGGAGTGCAGTATTGGAGGAGCAGAGTCAGATCCAGGGCTGGGGCCAGCCCCAGGGAGTGGTAGCAGCACTAGGAGCAACGGCACTGAAGAACTGGGAATGGTGACAACCTGTCCCAGCAGCAGCAGCAGGCGAAGAACCCCCTAAGTGAAGAAGTAACTTACAATGAAGTGAAAAAGGGATGAGTAAAGGCGGTGTTCACACTTACACAGAGTTGCAGTCATAAAGTAGTGTGAAGTGGTGCATAGAGAAAAAGAATGTGAGGGCTCTTATCTCTGTTTCTGTAACAACAGAGCTGCTGTGCTTTTAAAGTCTTCAAGCTTCAAGTTTAGAAAAACTGGTGTTGGAAAACAGAAAAAAGAACTTTATCATGGATGAGAAGTGGCTCTACACAGAGTGTTTGCTTCCACTGCAGAGATCAGACCTCTGGCTTTATGAGCTGAAATACTTTAGCAAAGAAATTATCAGTGAATAGCTTAACACCATAGTCATATCCTGATCTAATGCCTTTGAATCCCCAGCAGTAATTCCATACTACATTACAGAAAAGTAATTTCATAGGTACCTGTTTAAAGGTGGGACGGCATGTGTGCATTCATGTGTGTGTGTGTGTGTGTCAGGGTGCTCATCATCTAATCTCTTTGCAGTGTTTTGCAAATGTACCACACCTCAATTACTTGATATGCAAACTTTAAAAGGCCACCTTTTTTCACAATATGCTCAAGCAATGAGTAAGAGAAGCACGTATGAACAAGGTGGAAAAAATACCCCTTAGCATCACCTGCCAGCACACTACAGAGGGAAATAAAAGAGCAAATAGAGCCTGATTTGTAAAATCAAGAGATGAAGAAAGATGCTAAATAGATATATGTACTTATAGGCAAGTTAATTCTATTCCTGAGGAGCTTTATTTATGTGGTTGACCTTTACATGCCAGCTAATCCTTCTAGACACTGACCTTGTCAGCAGTGTTTGTATAATCTTTGAATCAGAATACAAACTGTTCTTTTAAATAATACCTCCAAGATGGCCAGATGAGAATTTTGCATGAGCATTGAACACATGAATGGTCCAGGACACGTTCCTCTTCCCACAGTGAGGGTACCAGCCCCTTGTGCTCATGCTACAATACAACCAAGCACCTACTGACTTGGGAGAGCTACGTCACTGCAGCACAACATTCATCTCTCGGGTCGTTGTGCTGCAGAGTATAGATACCAAAACATGCTGTACTGCAACAAACTTAGATCACAGGCAGCTGGAATAAAATTACATGCAGGAGTGTGCTGAAGACATGTTTTCACACAGTATACTACAACTCGAAAATTTCTGCGTGTTGGAGACAGCCAGGCCAACTGCAGCATGAGCTAAAATCTGAACTCCTGTGTGACACAAGCCCAAGTAGTACTTTTTTCCTCCAATCTGATCAGGAGTAAAGCTATGAGTTTGCCAAACCAATGTCAAAACCTAAGTCATGTCAAAAAAAAACAACCAAAAAAAGAGCCATTTGTAGGTAATAAAATGCTTTTCAAACTAATTCTAGAGCAGAGATCTAGACAGAAGACAGAAGGACGCCAGATACAGAGATTAATCAATGTTAGTCAAAATTGTCAATAAATTGACTTTCAGGGCTCACTCTGACAAAGTCAACCAACAATGCATTATTTTAATAAAAGGTGATAAACAAGACGCATGTGGAAGGTTTTAGGTGTGACGCAATTTAAGTGTTCATGAAATAATATATGAAAATCCACATTGTACAAGAGCACAGCCTAGCCACACACAGTCAGTGCTGCTACCTGACCCTAGTTTAATTTTATGTTTAAACCAGGTAAGACCAGTACAGATTTAACATATTACAGGCAAGAATGCGAAAGACAGTTGTGATCTGTGACTTGTTTTCTCCAAATATCAAAATGTGCAAGGGGCAGTTTCAGATCAATTATTCCTTTTCCAGCAAATTACTTTCTCTGTGATAACATCCAGCAGTGGAAAGACTAATTTTAGCTGGAAAGTTCACAGAATCTTACAGAGTCACAGCTAATTTGAGGCAGAGAAAGTTAAAAAACTGTCAAAATATAAATGCTTCCTTCAGCTGATTCATTAGTTTGCATATCATAACAAGGACTTCGTGTTCTTGGGTAAGGTTAGTGCCTCGAGGCCATCCTGCAGAAGTGTGCATTCCCAGTCCAAATTTCTTTAATTTGATATGCAAACATCAATTCTTTTTAAATACTGTAAAAAGAGGGATTTTTTTAATTGCATCAGCATTAGCGATAGCTGTTCCTGTGATGCTGCTTTTTAGGATAAAGGAGGACACTATATTCTAAACAGATGTTTACCTTTTAATGAATGTTATATTTCTCATTAGAAGAGGTTCAATTGGCAAACAAACCCTGAAACTGCTAGCAAGTAAACTCAGTAAGTCCTGCTCCAAGACAGGAGGCCTGGTATTTTTTGACACATTAGCTATTTCTCCCCTCCAGAAAACTGTGAGCTTTAAAAACCTAAACAGCCTAATAGCAGGAAAGTCTGAGGCTCACTTGTATTTTTACTTTTCCCTATTTCCTTGTACAAGTGTAATATAAAGGCACAAGGCAACGACAGAACTAGAAGCAGAGGGCTAGATTTTGGCAGACCTCTGAAAGGAACAAAATTTGGGACTTTTTGCCTCAGAAAGGCAGTGTCCAGCTGTACTTTGGATTTGGTGGTCAGCTTGGCTGTGTATTTTACCAAGGCTGTCCTGACACTGGATTTTTGTTTCTCTGAGCCAGGGGTGGGAGGGCAAGGGTGAGGAGACAGGCAGTGGGAAGAGGTTGTAGAAGGCTGCTGCCTTGCAACCCTGCCACATGGGCTGCCCCATTACCCATCCTCTCCACTAAAACCCAGCCACCAGCTTGCCAGGGGTCACTCACAGCTCCCAGCATCCCTCTGAGCACCCCAGGCTTGCCTCTGCCCAGACTGCAGGAGAGAAGGAGGCAGGTGGAATGAGGAGATCTTTGGGGGGTTTATTTCAAGCCAAATGCTCATACATCTGCTTTGGGTCATGGCTGGAAGGGCTTCTTGGCTTTCTCTTGTGCTAGATGAGATATGGCCTCCAACTGGTGTTTTCAGGGCAGCAGGATGGACCAGGGGGCAGAGTCCCAGTTGGGTTCCCAGATGACTGTGGGAACATTAAGGGCCATTGGTCTACAGGGTCTCAGTCCTTTTTCCCAGCCCATGTGAAGAGGACAAAGACAGTTTGGTTCTCTTAGGGATTAATATTGTGCCATTTGATGCTGTGCACCTCAACCTGCCTAAAGGACCCTGTGGGCAGGACCTTGTCCCCTAAGCTCTGCCTTCAGTGTACCTCCACCACCTGCTCATGCACCAGCAAAAACCAGAAAGACATTCCTTGACAATTACTGCCATACCCTGGATGCTGTGAGCCGGACTGGTCTGGTAGGCTTCATCCAGAGGGTGTCCAGGCCTCCAGGTAATTTGCCAGGGGGGAAAAAGAACCCACAGGGCCTGCCAGGGTTTCTGCTTTCAAGAGAGCCAAGCCTGCAATACCAGATGCTTGCTGTCTTGCTTTATCACAATCAGGCAATGAGGGAGCAATGGAGAAGGCAAACAAACCATACTCCCAACCCTGACCCATGTAATTGCTTTCTCTTTCCCCTTTCATTCTGTAGCCTGGTGGATAATGGTGTAGCATTTCCTTCTAGAGGAAAATGAGATGCATGTGAAACTGAGGTGCTGCAGTAAGATGCTGGAAGGGTCCTGACAGGAGGTTGACAGGAAGAACCTGTGTTGTTAACGGCAGATCTGAAGAAAGAGAATGGATGCAACTAGAACACTACAGAGATGCTTTAAGAGGCCACAGCCTGCAGATGGACCGGGCATTCCCACATCAAGAGCCACAAGCAGGATAATCCCCTTATGGTTCAAACCAAGTTCCCACATGAAAACGAATTCATTTCATACCTGGTATTTTAAGGATAAATTCATTAAATACTGTGACATGCTGATATTTTATGATAACAGGGACCTTTTCGGCAGCAGAAGGCAGAAGCAGATTCCACAGACAGACAGGCAGCATCCTGCCGTGTTTATGGCATCTGATAATGAGTTTTTAATCAGTGAACTCTGTCCCAGTGAAGAGGTCTATTTAGTTTTGGGAGTCAGTAAACCATGACAGGCAGAAGCACACACTGGTCCAAGTGCACACAAACAGGTCTAGCTAAATCAAATGTAAGTAATCTGGAGAGAACATTTTTATTTAAAGAACTATATATTATTCACTATTACCTTTTTGCCTTCCCTCCCATTTTCTGCAAGTGCAACTGCAGAAATACAGTGTTTGGCCCAAATTCTGTGCTTCTGTGAACTTCTGCAGTTGCTGCTATGAAAGCCACTTGGAAACAGTCTTGTCACCTCATCTTAGACCAAGTGGATAAAGTGATAGGTGTACCTATATATACACATATCTATAGTGGTATTACTGCCACTGAACCTCATCATGTTTAGGAACTTATTTTCACTTCCAATTTCATGAAAACTTCACATAATTGCACTTTCTCTTACTAACTTTTCAGACAGCTTTGGTTAACATAGGAGACAAATTTTTCATTAAATCAAATTTCAATCTCATTCGCATGAGGGATTTGAAACCTGGAATAAAGACAAGGGCTAGAAGGCAGGCTTAGTATCACTAAATCTAGTGACTAAAGAAGCTTCTACATGAGTCTGGTTAACTGGCTATATTTCAAAAAAGTCCTAATGAGTAAGGACAGGCAGACAAAATTATATCCTCAACATAACAATTGACCAAAAGGCTGGTCTTCTAAAACTGTCTACCTAAATGCAAGAAAAGTAGAGGGTCCTAATAAACATGAATAAAAGACTTTCCATGTTTCTTTTTCTAACTTGAACATGTGCTCAAACAGCTATTCTTTTGCATCGTGAATAGCTACTGATAGTCTTCTGGTGCTAGAAGAATCAAAAAATGTAAGGACTACCTGGACAGAGCAGCAGATAGAGTGCAGCCTTGCACCTCTTAAAAGACTGATCCTAAACTGCTCAGACAAATAGGAATTTGACCCTTACTGATGTCACCCAGCAGTACCCTTCTTTGACACGGCCAGCATGGCACAGAGGTAGCCTAGCACTGAGACACTTGCTCCCTGCTTCAGTGATGTATCAATGTGGTTCCAAAATATCAACCAGCTGCTTTCTCTAAGAAGTTTTTATTTTGCCATGCAGGCTCCCAAAGCACCGGACTAAGCAGAATGGCTCCAGCTGCAGCTCACAAGATGCCTTTTCCTTCACATACCCCTTCCGAGAGTTGATAGTCGGCCTTTGAAAATTCATAGTCATTCTTTGGTCTGTGCCCTAGAGTACCAAACAGTCTCCTGTGTTAGGAGCTCCTGTTGCTCCATTGCTGCTCCTTTTATCTGTCTCTGGGAATCAGCATGCCAGGCTCTTTCAAACTTGAGTCCCCAAACACATTTTCAGGACAGAAGAGAAAAAGGACAGCTGTCTTCCCATGACGATAATGCTTTGAGGAGGAGCATGTTATAAAAGCTGTAGATGTATTAGGTGTTTAATGTCAGACAGAGCCAGTTGGTTTTTTGTGGAAGGCATACTGTGTAGAGGGATCAGGCAACCCCGGGGCTTCAAGGTGCCTCAGTTTACAAACCCCATCTCAAAAAGTGGTAGAGTTGTTTCTCTATGGTTGTTCTTTTTGTCTTCACCCCTTGTCTCCCATCCCCTTGTTCCAGAATGAACACATTCAAGTAACACATTGTATACTACTGAAAATGTCTTTAAAATATCAGGACAAGCCAGCTGTGAATGTGTATTAAGTAGACAGGCTACAGTGCTACACAGCTGATTTAGAAATAAAACCCAGTGTACAAGTCAGTCAGCCACATACTGAGAAAGAAGCAGGGCTATAAAGTAAACACAGCTCAGCACTTTTAGATACAGAATGGAAAAAAACCCTTCCTTCTGTCCATAAAAGCCATGTTCCCAATTTGTTTCTTCCCATGGGAAGTGAGAGCTAAACTCTCCTATATAGTAACAGGTTAGAGTTACAGGTGAGTAATGAGAACACAAAGGCAATTTTCCTCTAAGAAAATACCTTCCCTTGTACCTCAGTGAAACTACATTATCCAAGGGACAAACTCTCATATTAATATACCGTCATCTCATTCAAGAAGGGTCTGATACAACACCCACGATAGTCTTTCCTTTTAATGCAAGAACCTGCCTTTAGAAAAACACTTACTGCAGCATTTTGAACCCTGTCTGTATTATTGTAAGGCAAGTCAGAGTATGACTGTCTTACAGTTAATGATGTGGCAGGAGGTGGCTTTTTGCCAGGTTTAAGTTAGATTCCTTTTAACTTGCAGCCTTTAGGATCCACCTGGACAAGCAATAATTAAGGGGAATAGCAAACTAAGTGTATTAGGAAGGGGAAATTATTTACTAACCAGGGGGAGAAATAATTTATTAGAAAAGAAAACTTTTCATTTAAGCTGAGAGAGTCTTATTACTTCTTTCACAAATCATTTGCTCAGTTGTTGGTAACTCACTTTCTAGCTTTTCCTCCTCCACAAAAAGCTGCCTGCCTCACAAGTCTGGGGCACCATTCCCCGGCATATGAGGCCCATCCTGACATGCACTTTCTGTTCCTGCTCAAGATGACTTTCACTTTCTCTGCAAAACTATTTTGGGACAGGGTGGAAGGATAGAGAAGAGAGCTGGGGGAAGCATTCTTGGACAGACCCTACATGCTCTCCAATGACAGAAATAACAGACACCTACATAGAGCAGTCTGACAGAGAGGGCTACCCTGAGGGTCCTGTTCACAATCCAAGCCAAAAATACACAGCTTAAGCAACTTGACTGAAATTGAAATGCAAGAAATCACAAATCAAACAGGAAAGTACAGCAGCCTTCCTCCTATCAGATGAGCAAGAAAGAGCAATATTTGAGTCATCCCAATTACTGTTTATTTCTTTAAAAACATTTTTCTGGAATGTACTATTGGATCTCTGCAGCATAGATACATGTGAGACCCTACCGTCCATAACTATTTAAAAAATCCATGTTTATTAAAATTCAGTCACAGTGGCACAACATAGCATGCAATTATAAACACAAAACAGATGCAACACCATCTTCTCTATAGTCAGCGAAGATTGCAATCTGCAAAACCATGGAAATTTGTGTCCTTGATTTAATGGTTTAAAATGCAGGAAAGCTGTTTACATTCACTGTCAAAATGTTTGCATTACATATGCTCACTGCCCCTGTAGTGGAAATATTTTTCCACTAACATTGCAGAATAAGCACAAAATGAAGATGCACCACTCTTACTAACAAAGTGCTGGCATAATGCAGTTCCACCTCTGCTAAAACATTTGTTAATGACTCATCACACTGCACTATTTGTTCCCTGTACCTTGGATCGTCTTCTTGAGAGATTTAGTATTATGCATGTATTTTCAACTCTCCACTGATCAGACAGCCTTTTATACAATACTACAGATGCTATTTTCATGTCCTAAAAGCATTAGCAATACAGATTTTATAAAGTCCTTCACTGCAAACTTTAGATTACACAATTGAATTTGGAAAAGGTGCAGGCACCTTCCATGGCACATGTTTAGGATCAAATAGGTAAGCTGGATATTTTAAATTCTGTCTTCCATTAAAAGTTACCAGAAAGGATTAAACCGGAACGGATTTAGGAATACAAGTCTCAAGGAGACTCAGTGGCATTTTTTTAAATCTCCATCTAAGACATCAGTGAACATACATTGCAGACATATAATACTCTGCTACCAGAAAGTCTTTTAAATGCGTATCTAAATGCATAGACACAGAGTTGGTTAAGTTAATTGCTATGAAAATCAGGGTTTCTCACACATCTACAAAAATTCATTTAATTTACATTGGCACTGTACAGACTTGCCTATCTTTTCTCATGTTTTCCTCTGTTTCTATGGGACTATTCCCAAGATTAAGCACATGTGCAGACCCAAAATCAAGGTCATCGTGTTTTATACTGGCTGTAGATCATGATTCAGGCAGTCTTATTATGTGGCCAATTGCAAGTAATTTCTTTCTACAGATATGCAACTGGTGTACAAGTACAACACAAAAGGCAGGTTTATTCCATCCAAAGTATACCAGGTTCATTTATTTTTGTTAATTATAGTTTAACAGGAATTGCTGATACATTCGCTTCATCTTCTGCAACTAACTCAAATGTATGAAATATATAGTGATGATGAAATCTTACACAAGAGTTTTCCACTGTTAAACCTTATCAAGAAAAGTACATTTAGTCAAATGCACACTATGAAACATTCTTGCAGCTTTATTTGCTTAGCTTTTTTACTATGCAGTTTCTTTGCTTTTAAAGAAACAGAAGACGACTTACATCTGAGCATGTTGAATGAATTCTGCAGATATTTTGGCTGCACTAAAGGCTTCTCTTGACTGTGTTAAAGAGTTTGTTGTCAAGAATATTTACCAACACATTCTCAAACTGCCTTCCTACAGCCAGTCAGCCTCTGTTAACAACTTGCCTTTAGTTAAATACAAAAAAAAAAAAATAAAGCGAACACTAATTTATCCTAGTTAAGGCAAATACTCCTTGACTGGAAGAGTCTCTCCATACCTAGTTTGATTAGGATGCTGCAAAACTAGGGTCTTCCACCTGCAGCTTAGAAAATTTGCATGTAATTTCAGAGGCTTGACTATACTGCAACAACTTGGCGTTATAACATGCTTAAAATGTATTATCCCTATCAGTCAAAGTAAGAGATGGCCAAGATATGTGAATGGTTGCTATCCACACGCAGATTACAACAACATGGATTTCTTCCATAACTCCGTTTAATAGGAATGAATCAGGCTTTCTGTTTTTTACAACTGGGCATCCACACTGTGTGTTTTCACTGTGAACAGATTCAGTTAACAACTCTAATCTGTTCCTCATGAGATAGAGCAGAATATTTTGGAGACTTTTACACTGCATTTCTGAAGGTGTCCAAACAATGTTGAAACACACACATTAAAAAATGCATTTGTTGCCTGTCTGCTGATGCTCACGTTACATGAACATGGCATACATGTATTGAAACAAATGTGACTCATATTTGAATTGCACATACTCCCAGAACAACGTATTTTAACGTACTAAGAATGCAGTCCCCAGAGACAAATATACTGAAATAGATCTTCAGCTGCTCGGACCGCAAGTCTGTTCTTCTGCATCCAAGTGAGCTATACTCTGTCCTGACTACCTTGTGACATTGCTGGTGGAACAGAATGGGGTGTTTCCAGAAAATTCCTGTTATTTCTCCTGTATTCAATCATTCAGGACACTCTCTGAAAGAGAAAATAACATTTTTTTTAAAAAAATTGTTTACTTGTTTCTCGTACTGAGAGGTCATAAATTATAGTACAGTCTGGGATTACTGTGTGAGAGTACTTTTAAGTTAATCATCTTCTGACAGATCACAAGCAGCCCTTTTCATACAGTGTATGCCTAATTTGCTATTTGTGGCATTTGTTTTCTCAAAGCTTTTCCTCTTAAATATCAGAAGATGCAAGGAAGCAGTAAGAGTGTGGGTAATGTCTAAGAAAACCTGCACAAAATGTCTAAGATGAAAGTTACTTGGTTTGCCATTTTGCCACAAATTCAGAACTTAAAATAGGGTCACTAATTCTGTGGGCTTTCATCTACTCTCAGGGTAATTTATGGGTTTGTGCTGAAATGCTATAGCAAACTTAATGGTTTTGCATGGTTGAAGCATGAAATAAGGTGGAACCTGAGTGTTTCCACTGAGTGTAGGTTTGAGTCTAAAATTTCAGCAAGACAGCTGAATTCTGAAGCATATACTTGCATAAGGACTTGGCAAAAAATATCTAATTAGTGCTTTTCTGCAAATGCTACAAACTCAGTAACATCAAAATGCTTACAGACTCATACCACTTATTTAATTGCCCATTCTAAAAGGAATAAAAAAATTCAAAGGCATTTAATCTCAACATTTTCTTAATGGGATTACTCTTTCTGGATGGTAGAGCCCTGCATTCCTTGCATTACAGTGACAGGGAAATTAGCTCAATCTTCATCTTGTCTACAGTTTGATGGTTAGGGGACATTCCTTATAGGGACAGTTGTGAGTTCAAGCACTCTGACCTAAATCCTAGGGTTTTGTTCCTTGACTAAGTCCTGTAGTCCATTACACTGAAGGCTACCATTATCATCTCCTTGAGTTCAGGTGCATAAAACTTTGAGTTTCAGGTTTTGACTGCTAGTCATACAGAGAAGCATGAAGCTGCAGGCTGAAAACTGCTTCCTAAACCAAGAAAGAGGCAAGATTTGAGATTTAAGAGGGCTTTGGAATTAAGAAAACTTCCCATTCCCTAGTTGGAGCTCATTCACAAGCCTAGGAAGATCTGGGGGAAGTACTCATTGTGTGGTGCTGCAACATCTGCCATAGTAATAACTGGGAGCTTTTGTTAATTTGGGCCTTTCCTCTCAGGTTGTTCTAAACCTTTACCTGAGGAAAACATCTTTTGAGCCTTCATTTGGAATTCTGGTTGGGTAAGGAATTGAGGATTTGGCCTATAATTTGTTTGTGCCAAGCAAATCCCTAGAGCAAACAAAATACTGACATCCAGACTAGTCTCATGCAGCTGTACTTTCACCCACTTCGCATCCTTCCCTCCTTCACATGATTCTCAAGGAACACAAGACTTAGAAATAAAAATATTGGGGCTACAAAACTCAACCGATTTTCCTTGGTAACTCCATATAAATACATTTTCCTAGTTGCAAAGCTCTATAATATACCTACTTGTAAATCCCTGAAGACTTTTTGTGCAGACAGACCAAGGTTATGCAGGCAGGTTTTGAGAGCAGTCCTTTCCCGTCTGTCATTGTGAGCAAATATAAAAGTTTCTTTCAGGTCTCTATCCCAACAAAACTCCAAGTGCAAATCTTTATAAGAGAAACAATTTTTCCTCCTCTGGAAGTCTATTTTATATATGTTCAATATCGCATTTCTTAGCAAACCAAAACACGCAATCCTTCTGTACAATGACGAGGAAGAGAAACGTATGCATTTCATATGTTTAAGTACATTAATAAATAAAAATCCATTTGTAATGCCCGGCTAGATTTGTTGCTGAGCCATTTTTATGCTGTAATGCAACTTTTAGTCAGCCTTGAAAGTTTAGAGCTTGTTAGAAGCCTTAAAGTTTACTGAGTCCAGACTATAATCAAACTCTAGCCGTAATCATGCCTCACCGATTCAATATATGAAGAAGCAAGTCCTCAAATTAAAAATTCCTTACCATTTCTCACTTCAAAAAATGTTTACATTGACATAAGAAACCCAGCACTTTATAGACCAGAAACCAGAGATCACAAAAAATAGTTCATAGGTAGCCAGAAAAGATAGTCTATATGTGCTTTAAAAAGCAAGAGCCAAACTCTATGTTTAAAGCTGTAACTGTATCTATTTACTTGATGGTTCTGCTGTAAATGTCTCCTTTACACTCTACATAGCAACAACCTGAGCATTCTCCCTTCCTTCAATATGGTATCCAAGTGACAAGAGAAACTAGAGAATTAATAAAAATATAACAGGGATCTGATTTAAGTGTCTCACTTGTGTCAGCTAAAATAATTTCCTTCCACTGCACAGAGTGGTTGTGATAGGAAAGCTTTGCTCTAATGAAGGTGGAAACAATATCAGAAAAGAAATAAGGAAAAATTGACTACTGTGACATTTGAGCATAATATTTAAAAGCAGTGATGTGAATTATTGATCTTGCCTGTTACTATTAACTATAAATTTCATCCAAAACAGTGTTTCTTGGAAAAAAAAAATAATAAAAAAAAAAAATCTCTTTTCTTTCCAGTTACCTTGTTGAAATGTCCATTGCAAGGATAAATTGATCCCAACCTAAAGCAGCTTCATGGGTGCAGGGGGATTTGAGAACCACAGAGTAGCTGTAAGATAGGGACCTTGTTTGAACTTCAGAACAACCTTCCCTGGTGAGGTTTGTCTATTAGTTTGACTACAGACTTTTAGGCTTGATGACAATAAACTATCACTTAACACTGCTTTATTTCTTTCACCATTTATTAACAAGATCCAAGATTACCTTCAAGCACTGGGCAGGACACACACACAAATGAGTATATTGGTGTGCTTCTTTGAGAAGTGTAGGTAGAGATATGACAGTTTCTATGGTAACAACAAGATTTTTTATTACTAACAGAAAAATAGGTGTTGAGATAACCTCTTGTAAGTTGTCATGATAAGTTATTTCTAGTCTCAAATATTGCTTTCAATTAATGCACATTTAATTTGTAAATAATGGGACAACTTACTTTGAGTTATATGCTTCTCAGGTGTGCAATGAGAGATGTTGAGTTTCAGGTATGTATTAGGAAAAAATGCTAAAATGAGTCAGAGTAAAAATATTCTGCAAGGAAAGCTTTGCTTTCTGTGGGATTCTCATGGTATTTTTATAACATCGTGATTAATTTATTGTTCATCAAAAAAAACCACTGATGACTTGAAACATTAAGGAAAGTTCAAGTAAATGTAATGAAACTGCAGCTTGATTCCTGATGATAGTTAGTTGGGTTGTTTGTTTGTTTTTTTTTAAATATAACATTAAGAAATCCTACTTTTCATAGGTCAATAGCTATCATGACATCTAGACATGCTATTGTCATTATTTATAGTTAAGCACACCATTTCATAGGCAAAATAACATGACCAGAAAAGGCTTCTATATGCTACCTGAATTGGGTACAGGAGTTGCCCATAGAGGAAGATCCCAACTTGGACAATTCTCCTAGTCAGAGGGAAAACCAAGAAATGGTTCACATGTACGACTCTTTCACAGAAGCTCACATTTGCAGCCAGCTTTACACCTGAGAGAGGCTCCTGTTTCAACAGCCCACAGCATCAGTAGCAGTAGGGGCATGTTGAGACAAAAGATGGAATGGTTGCAGTACTCCATACTCTCTATACTATGGGTTGCATATCCCTCAAATTGTGTCAGTCATTTCTATCAACTCTAATTGATTTAAGCAGGGCTTGCATGGGTTCAAAGCAGCCCATGGTTTTCCTGAGCTTTGAGGCTGTAAGGTACTGTTTGATTAACATAGCCCAAAATGTGACCAGACTGAATGATCTCACTCCTTTTTCAAGCCCATTGATTTGAGTAAGGCTTTGTGCAAGCAACCTTGTAAATGGCAAAGGTAAAGTCTGCAGCATCTTCAGGTTTGTAACCTGCCCCTTCTCACAATCTTGAAAATAGTAATAATGGCCTGTCCATCCTCTTTTTATTTCCAGAGCAATATGATGACTCCTTTGCTTCATAAAATAAAAGTCCTGCCCGCTATAATTGAAGCAATGCCAGCTATTCAGAACTGCTGAAAACTCCAAACTGAGCAGCCATTACTTCTCAGCAGAAAAATGTTTTTAAAAGTAAGTCTGTGTTTATGGATGGTATTTATCTGGCCTGATTACAGTGCTCTGAAAAAAAAAAATCATAGCTTTCAATGTGATAATCTTTGAGACAAGTAGACATCATTATTTCACAGACACACGGTCTTACAGACACAGAACCGAGAAATTTTTTTCCTTATACTACAAAATTTTATAGGTTATGCCCACATCCACACTTAATTTTGAAGCCAGATAAAATCCTGAACTTCTGTCAGTTAGGTTAGACCAGTTCTTCCAGAAGGCCTGCACAAACCAGTGGAAAATATTAAAGTACACATGGAAGCAAAAGAGGAACAGCCAGTGGAACTACCACTGCAAATGTATTTGATGATATTTTTCAAGACACATGGTACTCAGTGTTTTCAGGAGAAGTCATGGGATTTTAAGGGAATTGAAACAGCAGTAAGTGAACTACGATGTCATCCAGCTCCTCAAATAGCGAGCTGAACTCCTTCAAAATACTATGAATAAAAGTTTCCAAAGGCTGATGTACAATCGGTCATTATACTGCATAGATTATTCCTTGGTTCCTAGTATCTTGCAGGTTTCAACATCTTGTACTTTCTACTGAAAAGGATGGCATGAACTGTAAAACTGTCCTTTCTATGCATCACTAGTGAATGATAAGGAGTATTATGAGTACTTATAATGATCTCTGATGCAAATCAAATACACCAGAATTTCAGGGTTTGTTATTATTTTGTTTTTTGAACAACAGATTCTCATTTTATGTAAACAGTATTTTTTCCCTTAAAATTGACATACAATGAGTAAGAGAAAATGAACAAGCAGCAGTGAATAAACAGCAGTTCATGAATATGTAGCTTCTCAGTAAGATTATTAAGAGTACACAACAGTTATTATTGGCCACATACTCCACATTAAGAAAGCGTCCTGCTGTCCATCTCTTCTCATCGCCATCAGCCACACAGGACTTGGAGAGGTTTCAGTAAATGCCTTCGTGCTTAGATTTCTGAAACCTTTCTGCCTCTACCTGACAGAATTTCTCTGCTTTATAAATACTCATAACCATTTTGTTAAACAACAATCAGCAGCCATAGGATTCAGGTTTTGAACCCACCAACATCTGACCTAATCATAAGTAACTTCCACCATCTTTTTTATCTGACCACCATACTTTCTGCTATTACCTCCCACCAGCACAGAAAACAGCTAAACCATTCTTTGTTACTCTCCAGATCCTTATGAGCCAGATGAGTGAAAAAGCACAAGTCCTTAAGAACCACTCTTAGCATTGAAATAGCATCTAAACATCTGTATACACTGACTAGAAAAAAAAAAGTGTCTTTTTGTGGCTTTTCAATAACCATTACTGAAATATCAGTCATGCAACTTCCCAGAGTAATGAGCAAAATACCCTAATGATTCACCAGTGCCATTTCTGTGTAGGTGCTTAGAAGATGAAAAGAAAAAAAAAAAAAAAAAAATCAAAGTATCTCCTAAATTATTGCCTCAGGACAGTCCACTGAATCAGTCTGTCTTTCAGTTCTGCCTACATTTAGCCTGTACCCAGGGCTAAACTGCAGCAGTTGTTCTACCACCCAATGATCCCTCCCCAGCTGAGAAGGGGAATCAGGGCAAAAAGGGAGAAGCCCCATAGGCTGAAGTAGAAACAGATTTAATGAAACAACAAAATTAATACAATCACCAACATACAGTATATAAGGTTATACTCAGCTTCATCCTTAGGATCAGCAGGAGCAGAAAGCCAAGAGGGAAGAAACCCCAGGGAACTCTCACTAAACTCCCTCCTTTTATAATGAACATGATGAGGTGGCATGGGATACACCTGTGAGTCAGCTGCCTTGATTGGATCTCCCAGCTGATTCGGGGTTACTCATGGCCTGCCTGCATGGCTGGCCCATGGGTCTGTTCCTGGGGAACCAGGACAAGTTCTCCGAAGTAAGGCTGTCTTAAAAGTCTTGGATACCTCAGTGATGTCAACTTTCTCTGTGGTTTTTCCTCAGACCAAACAGGTTGACAGAGAGTAGTTGAGAGGAGTTGTAGCCTTCCTCCCTTCCTCACCTGCTGCCTCTAGGCAAGGAGGTTGGAATGCTGCCTTCCACAGCACAATACAGATCTGGCTGAATTAGGAATCTTATTGAAAGGAACTGGAGGACCTGACCCAAAGACCCTGCGGTTCTTGGGAGGAACAGTTTCCTCATGGTGCAAAGCAACACGTCCCAGAGGTAGCCCGGTGACAGCTCTGTGCAGACAGTGGGAGAGGGAAGGCTGGAGCACCTATCTGACAGGTCAGAAGGATCACATGCACCCCCAAAATGCAAAACCCAAGCAAACACATCTGCATAGGCAGCAACTGAAGAAACTTTTGAAAAGAGACACAGTTAGTAAGGCTACATACAAAGTCCAGCTGAGATCTAAACTGACATTTTCAGGCTCTAGACACATCCTTGAACTACTGTAGCAATAGTGCTGAATCTCATAAGACTGTTGATCTGCATAGGATGAAAACCTATGCAAAAAACCAGGCATGAGGTGCACATGGCTGTGTTTGTCATGAAAGACAACTGATAGTGAATAAATGGAACAAATTTTTATGCTACAAAAGAATCTCCAAAATTTCTCTTCTGAGAATTTTTGTAGTGACTTGAAGACATAATTACCTTTCTTTCATACTTTTTTTTTTACCCCAAAGCACTTCCATCCTGGAGTTACTTCAGATGGCATTCATATTATTTCCAGTTCATGAATTGAGGCAAACAATAGGTCCTTGTCCTAAAAATCCTTCTACACATGGCTAGCTTTAGAATAGTAGTTCTGTTGGCTTGTAGGAGCTTTGACTAAACGTTGCATGAGTATATAGGTAAATTTATGCTTCTGTTAACTGAAAAGATCTGCTGCATCCTTTGAGGTTAGCCTACCCATAATTAAACTGGGTCATAGTCATGTCTTGATCAGCTATGCCATTTAACCTGGTGCATAGTAATCTTGTGATAGGATATGCAAAATTTTTATTTCTTCAACAGTCATTTGAACACTATATTCATTAAAGGGAAATTAGCATATAATTTTGTTCTCCAGTTTTTCACAGATCTTTTACCAGACTGAAAATTACACCTTATTTTCTGAATGCCAAGATGAGCATGGTTAATGCTGGTATTACTTTGAATTACATGTGTACTGATCATTACCATCCAAACTCGTAGTATTGTGGAGGCACATAAAGTGGTACACAGCCGGTAAAGATATCACCCAGCTGCCAATCGTTGTTTAAAGGCATTTGTTATGGTGACATTTCTGTAAGATGGCCACAATTCCTCTTTGCGAACACAAGTAATTTCACATGGAATAAGAAATCCCAGTTTTTCTGCTCCCTTCCAATTACATTTCACCTGCTCAAAAACCTCTCATGAGACCATATAGAGACAGCAGCTGAGGAAGATTTTTTTGGTGTTTTGTGGTTGTTTTTTTTCTGTTAACCTACAAAATCTGTGGGCTTTTTTCCAGACAGGATTTCTGGTTCTATTGATTCAAAAGTAAAGTTTAGGGGTTTTCAAGGACTTTTCAAAATTCTGGTTTCCAAACCAGTAAGGAACAGTCATTGTTTTCCAAAACTGTGCTTTCACAACTACTGAGTATAAGGAAATTTCAGTGTTCTGAACTTTGCTAAAACCTGCTTTTAAAATTTGAGCATGAAACACCCTTGTGCATTACAGTAGTTGCAGTCCCAATCAACACAATTTCAACATGCTTCATTGTCAAATCCCACTTGACACTTCTTTTGACTCCTCACCCTGGTTTGTCTGTCTGCAAGAACCATCTCCTCAAAAAGCTTTTGGATTGAGTTAATTTTCCTGCTTCTCTGAAAAGCAGCCTTGGGCCATTGGTACCTGCAGCAGCTGTCCCCAGGATGGCTGCAATTCAGCACACCCCTTGCTGGTATGAAGTAACCAAGAGCAGCAGCAACAACTTATTTATTTGCATTATGCTGACCCAATAAATAAAACTGATCTTGACTCTGTAACTTGGAGTCAATCAAAAGCAAGTAGAAAAAAATGTACTGGGAATGAAATAAACCAAATGGCAAACAGGTAGATGTATGACAGCTATTTTCTTTCATGATTTGTTAAAATAAAGGGGAGACCGAATAAGTGGTAAATGCAGTGGTGATGAAAACTTCCTCAAACCTATGACAATGGGGCATTTCTACAGCTCTTACTCAAGCAGTTAAAACTTGTCTCAATATGAAATCTAAGGAGAGCTCAGTTTTTACCTCTGAAATAGTTTTTCAAACTATCCTGGCAGTTTCAAAGAAAATTTTTTCTATCAGAATACCAGAATGGTCTAAAATATACTAAGAAGAAACGGCCAGAAATGCACTATTTCCTCTCTAAAATAAAAGCAAACAAATAAATAAAAGTGCAAGGCTTTATGCATGCATGGAATTTGACACAAAAAACATTTGAAAGTATGTCTCAGACCTCAGCATTAGCTCTTGGCTTCTCTGCACTGAAGGAGAAAATTAATCGGTTTAAGAAACACATATGAAATTTCCCATCTGGCTAACAACATGGATGTTTCTGCTCACTGTGACAATCTGAAAACACTGCTGAGATGTTTTAAAGTCAGTGTTTATACCTAAAAAAACAAATCTTGCACAGCTAAGGTGGCCCTCCCTGCTTCCCTGGGATATAAATTAAGACAATAAAGTCCATCTGAAACTCATTTTTAAAGGTGCACAGCCATGTTATATGTGCTTTGGTAAGTGCTCTTTAAAATCCATGTTCTTACGCTGACACAAGTATTTCAGTTCAAAGTTGGTCTTTTTCTCTCCATCAAGGAACATTTAATAATTGGGTTTAAAGCACATAAATCTGTTGTTTATATTTACTTGCTAATCAGCTTAGCATTGCTAAATACATGTGTCATGAGAAGGTATACAGCTACAATTCTGAACTTTCAAAGGCTTCAGGCACTTTGGAAAAACTGATGATGTTGTGACAGACAGGTAAAGAGCACCATAAAGCTGTCTGCTAGATACACTGTATGCAGAAGCAATTTGCCTTCTAAAACTCTGAACATGATATTCTCTAATATTTCCTGGCAGATCTTCAGTAGCTAGAAAATAAGCATTTCCATATGTAAGAAAATATTCCTTTGAAATGTAGATTTTTCTTTACAAGAAAAGAACACAGGGAGAATTGCATTTTTAAACTAAGGGTTATTATTTATTTTTCTGCTTTGAAAAATGTTGCGCATTTCCCATACAGCACTTAGGTGGCAATTGCAATTCTAGTATGAGCAAAATTACTCTAAACAAACCTCCTAGATGTCTTTGTCCACTAAGAATAACCTCTCAATAAACAATTTTTGGTGAATACTTTAGCTCCTCACTGAATACTTGGACTGTGTTAAATTTAATATACTGCAGCATACATTACTGCATTTATCTAAAATTTAAAATATGTTTACAACACTGTCTGTCTGTTCCACTGCTTTTATAGGGTGTTTTCCCCTTTAAGGAAAGCAGTTTAAAATGGTTGCTAGTCATCTCAGTTGCTGCAACCACATGATGCAATCTATTGTCAAATTAGTGGGTGGCAGCAAGTGGAAACAGATTTCACCAGAAATAAAGCCCATCACATGATTTCATCTGTTTGTAGT
This sequence comes from Podargus strigoides, assembly GCA_028020825.1. Taxonomy (NCBI): domain Eukaryota; kingdom Metazoa; phylum Chordata; class Aves; order Caprimulgiformes; family Podargidae; genus Podargus; species Podargus strigoides. The sequence goes on from CM051620.1 coordinate 61,532,455, forward strand.
CATACAATCACTTAGCCCGTTCCTCCTGTTTGATCCAAAGGCCCTGTCCACATGGAAGCTGATCTTTGCTATCTTAAATGCAAGCACTAAATAACAAAGTTTGCCTTTGTGGTTGGTTTTCACTAAGTGGCATTTTGGAAGTGTACAGGGAATCAAACCATTTAGCACAGAAAATTTTGCACGTTTACAAAAAAAGTGGTCCAAATGTGAGAATGTTTTGCAAAGACAGAATCAAACGTAGACAAAATAGAAACAAAATATTTGCAAAAAAAGACCGAATCTGATTACAGTCTTATAAAAGGTTATACTTTTAAAAGCTGGGCCTACTGCACATATTTATAACATGCAGATGAAAACTATATCTGCAGTACAAATAAAGTAATCTCTCTTGTATTAAGTTAGCAGTAATCACATATGAATCAGCAAAAAGATGGGGGAGGAGCAAAGGTGGAGAACAACTTGCTATAAAAATAGCTACAAACTTGTCATTTAAATGGAAAAATAAACTATTTCTAACTAGAAGCATTTTGTTTTTCTTATGGAACAGTGTTATGAGATTTGACTTCTAATTTTAAGTGCCATTAAAGTCACTATCACAAAATATAAAGCCGATTAGGTGTTCTTGGTTCTTTCTAAGTTTATAAAATATCTTCAGCCCTGCCTGGTTCAGTAGAGCCGAAATACTCCAGGTGCCAGGGCCAAGGTCTTGGATTTCCACATTCATCTTGTAACGATAATACAAGGGAGAGCGGGGAATGAGAAGCATAGATATAGAAGCGAAAAGCTTAGTAGAAAGCCATAGTGAGGATGACAAAAGACAGAGGTTTGCCTTACCCCTATCTGTACCATAACTGCAAGCCAACTGAACCAGTTACAGGGACTCAGGGACTCTCCCACTCTCATACCGCAGGCATTCTCTATTTCCCAAAAGACTTCTGGAATACAGCAATTGTCTAGTGCACTAATAACCTATGTGAAAGACCATTTGTCAAGGAGTGCAAGTTCCCTCCTGATGTGTCAACACCAGTGAAACGTGGTTTCCCGCAGCTCCCTGCTCAGGGCTAGGCCTTTAACAAAATAACACTGCATAACTAATTGTCTGTGACATTGCTCTACAATAACTATCTATCCCAGTTTGAAATGAGGACAAATGTAATATTCTTCAGAAATAGCTCTCGGCACCCTGGACCACCAGCCGAACATTGATTATTCCTGAATAATGTGATTCCCACTTAATAGGTTGGTCAGTGAAATTAAACATAAATATTTGTGCTGTCAAATAACATTCAAAAGCCAATGCACAAGTTTTTCTGGAGAGGTAAATGTCACAGACTTCCTTTTTGAAGAACTGCAAGGTAATGTGCAGATCAATGGGATCACCATTTCCTTAAAATCTATGGAAACGCTAGATCCAGTGCACAGCACATGTTTGAATTTCTCAGCCCTTACTTAGATCAGCTTTGACTATGAAAGGAATCTGGCTATAAAATATATCTGACAGCACCTAATGCTGCACCCTCTATACACTCTTTCCGTTGAAATTTGGTTGTCTTGCAGTGTAGGAAATTGGAAAAATGTATAGCACTGGACCTAAATGTGAGTCCAATTCAGAAAGGCACCGAAGCATGATCTTAACTTTGCTTGGATCTTAAGCTTCACTTAAGTTAAGCACATGCTTAGATGTTTTGTTGGTATATCTGCTAGGTTCACTGTTAAAACTACGTTATTAGTGAAGTAGTTTCACGTACATAAAGAAATATATTAGAGATTATATGAGACAGAAGTCCCCAGTCTCTGAGTTTAAGGCCTTCATTTAGCATATATAGTCATTCTTGTAAACAGATCTGTTTGCAAAAAAATATTTATGCAAGAAGATCAAGTATTTGCACATTTAAGGACCCATTTTGCATGGGCAAATAGTTGTTTACACATATGGATGAAAAATAGGGTTATATAGATATGCAAGAGACTGAAATCTTGACACACATTGCCTTACAGGAAAAAGTTGGAAGAAAGTCAACAGGCAAGAATTATCCAATTAAAAGTGCACAGCTGTATATGCATTTGGAATTAGTTCTAAAGGCTCCGCAGAAAGAATCTACTGCAGTAAACATTTCATCATCACTAATTCTGTCCAGATCCATTTGAAGCATAGCCCCTCCTGAAGATCCATTAATACATTTTGAATTGAGAGGAAAATCAGCTAACTGTTTGTTCAGAAATTTGCCAAAATCAGATTGATCTTGAGACACATTTAGTAGAAAAATATCAGGACTTTATTCACTCTCAAAAAAAGCCAACAGAAAAAAAAAAACACCCAGAAATACAAAACTACTGAGGATCTGAGAGCAAAATCTGGCTCTCAGTTTTTTAAAACAAAAAAACAAAAACCCGAACATGCGCTGGTTGCTATAGCGAGAACCTCTTACTTTCAACCACAACTGCAGATGTGGTGGGGTTAAAGTGAATATGTATGTCTGATAATATTAAACAGCAATGTAAAAGATGCATTAAAGTGATCTGAGATATTTTTTTCCCAAAAAAAATTTACATAATTGTGAGTTAAGCACTGAGTGCCCAAAGGAATAGAGGAGCGTTCCACAAATAACTGAGGCTTAAGTAACCTTAAACAAAACATAACAGTTGGCCAAACAGTAGTTCTTGTTTACAGATAATACATTAAAAACAGTAAAATAAAACATGCATTAAACAATAGTCAAATGTAAAGTATTTACACATAGATGCCTGATAGCTCTGTGTGGAAAACCATGAAAGAAAGTCTGCAGTCACTAATGAGGGGCAGACAGGAGCACATCTTACCACTTGGAGTGGGAAAGAAAGTTCACTGCCAGAGTATCCTCATCTCATTCCCTACCCACATTAGTGCCTTTTTTGTCGTGTTTAAATCCCTCTTGCTGTAAATCAAGCTAAGTGCACAGGTCTTCCTTAGTACAACAGATAGAATAGTGTGGTTAAGAACCCCCCGCTGTTTGAAGCTATTAATACTTAACGTTTCAATCACAACAGCACCAAGAGGCTACTGATCAAGGCCAGATCATTCTAGGTGAAAGGCAAAAATAGGGGAAGTAACAGTCTTTGCCTCAAAGAGTTTAAAGTCATTTATATGGTCCCACAAGGCAATTTCTATACCATTTTCTAGATTTATCTTCTATATAATGGAGGCTCAGGTTCATTGTCAAAGTGCTATTTTTTCAAGCCATTTTAATAAGGACTTAGGTTCAGCTGCCTTCTTTAGCACCTCTTCAAGCCCCTGTTGGTGCCTGCTGTCAGGTAGGCAGTGTGAGTGATGAGGACCAGAGCTGGGGTGGGCTCTGGTGAGATGAAGAAGCGGCCATGCCACATGGTCCAAGCAGGGTTGGCTCACATGCACAAAGCCACTGCACAGCCCACCACACAAAGATGTGCCCCCAAGCTTGTGTTGCTCAGGGTAGCAAGGTGAAGACTTAAGAGAACATCAATATCTCTTCCTAAATATAACACAGGGATTAACATCAGGGATGAAGATGGGCTGCTGAAGCTAAGAACAATTTTGGCACAAGAAGAAATGGCTACGGAATAGCCAGGGGATTTAGAATCTGTTCATCCACCATCAGCATAGTGAGGGTTCGGAGCAGCCAGCCTTTAGAAAGAAAAAAGGGGCAAAATCCTTAGGTATTTCTAAGATGAAGCACAATCCGTTCAAGAAAAGCACAGTGTGCTGTGACCACCTGGAACAGCAGAGGACTGGCCTTGATGAGTAAGATCTCAGATTTCTAAAGGGTATTTTATACAGCATTCATGTGTTTATCATTCTCAGACAATCCGGGACTCACATGATGTTGACAACTGTAATATATTCTTTGTAAATTGCAATTGGATCTTTGAATCTCCAGACAGCTGAGAAACTAGTTTCTCTCACCTGCTTAATTAACCATGTCATGTTTTCCAAAGAGAATTAATTGTCTCAGTGAAGCAGTAAGGAGACTCAAAGGTTCGAAAGAAAAATAAATACAAGTACGCAGCAGAGTAAACGTTTATCCAATAAACATTTTCACAGCTGAGTTTCAAACTTCTTATGTTCCAGCTTCTTATATTTTATCATCTCATCCCACTTGGTCCTGGCACCACATCTCTTTAAGATACATCTCATGGGAAAACACTGCCTTGGTAATCAAAACATTTAGACTGTGAAAGAAATATAAAACAATTCTCAAGGAAGTTTTATGACGCAACGACTACTCCAAGACCAAATTGTAACTTTTCCCTTCTTGATCCTCAACAATTCATTAGCAGAATAGTTTTCATATCAGGCTAACTCTACACTGATCATCTTAAGCTTTGGCAGACATTCTCTCTGAATAGAAGCCACTAACTCTCCTGGTGACGAGCGCAGAGCACCTTCTTATTCTCTCTTCTGCTGCTGAGATTGGCTGTTGCTTTTTTCCATAGCCAGAGTTAACCCTAAAACTCTCAATTTGATTAAAATTGAAACGGCTTCTTTTTTTTTTTTTTTTTTTTCTTTTTTCAACAGCTTTCATTTCTGCTTTTACCACCATTTTTTTAGCATTACCCTGAGAATGGAGTAAACAGTTGCACATGAAAAGAAGAAATGAAAATCATCTTCAGATAGCTGTTCCTACAGCGGAAAGCATTTTTAGCGTTCATCTGTGGTTACATGATGGAAGAAAACCTTTAGGGTATCTGTGAGATGGGTAAAGTGGCAATCATTGAAATGATGGTGTTAAGTACTGTCAATTCAATCCTGAGAGGGCTGAGGCCCTTTCCAAAGATGCTGAAAGTTTCTAATTCTTTGTAACATGATTCATAGAGAATGTTAAAGGGAAAGACCACTATTTAGCATCTAAGCTGAGTAACTTCTTCCTTAAAAAAAGGAATTGGGATAAGTCATGAAAAACATGCATGAATTTCAATGAGATGAGTTTCAGTTTGGGGGGGTAAAGCGTATTCTGTCTTTGCAAATATCTTCATCATTTTGCAAGCTTCATACTTATATACTCAAATATTTCTTAGTCCTTAGAAAAACTGTTGCAATACCTGCATTGAGAAGCAGGTTTTAGTGACCTTTATGTCAGATACTGAAAAAACAGACCAATATACCATAGCTTCAATGAAGTCAACGGAGATAAGCCACTTCTCACAACCAGCTAAAGGTCTCCCTTTCCATATTTCAGCTCTAAAGAACAGTAAGTCTCACAGAAAAAAGAGACAGCATGCTGTCAGATATGTTTATTTTTGAAACCTGATGATATATTAAGCATGGTTTAGATTTTGCATTAGTCAAACAAAACTGAGAAACACCTTGATTTGGTTTATTCCATTTTGGTATGGTTAAGAGTAAATCCTAAATCATAAATCAATGCTGTAATAATTCCACAGCTGTATGTCCTTCATCTCGTTTTCACTTCTTCTTCCACTCATGCTTCTGCATGTGCATGTCTGTGTTTAAATCTGCTCCTTTTCTCCCTAACTACATGGCAAAACTCCTGAATCTGTACTTTCCTGGTATTCTGAGCAGCAAAGACCTGGCAGTCCTGGGTGTCCAGCCCTTCTGAAATCAAGTTCCAGGTGTAAGAGGTCCTGAGCAATGGGGCAGACTATATAGATACTCCTGAAAGACCCAGCCTTTTCAAAATAACAGAAATGCAGAATTTATCTTCCTGTTGATAAAAGAGAAGAGTCAGAAAGTCCAAGGAGTTGCCTGATTTTCTTTGCTGAACAGTACCCTGGTGCTGGGAGCAGCTACTGCTCACTGATGCATCTCAAGATGTGGCACAAACATCTCCAAACTAGGCTGTCCAGCAGTGTTGGAGGAAAATGGGTTCACCAAGGGGAAATCATGCTTGACCAACCTGATAGCCTTCTATGAAGACATAACTAGATGGATTGATGAGGCGAGGGCAGTTGATGTGGTCTACCTTGACTTCAGCAAGGCTTTTGACACTGTCTCCCACGGCATCCTCACAACCAAACTTAACAAGTGTGGACTGGATGATTGGGCAGTGAGGTGGATCGGGAACTGGCTGAAGGACAGAGCCCAGAGAGTAGTGGTCAGTGGGGCAGAGTCTAGTTGGAAGCCTGTGACTCCTGGTGTTCCCTAGGGGTCGGTACTGGGTCCGGTCCTGTTCAATATATTCAATATATTCATTAACGACCTGGACAAAGGGACAGAGTGTATCCTCAGCAAGTTTGCTGATGATACAAAGCTGGGAGGAGTGGCTGACACGCCAGAGGGCTGTGCTGCCATCCAGCGGGACCTGGACAGGCTGGAGAGCTGGGCAAGGAGAAACTTAATGAAATTTAATAAGAGCAAGTGTCGAGTCCTGCATCTGGGGAAGAACAAGCCCATGTATCAGTACACGCTGGGGGCTGAGCTGCTGGAGAGCAGCTCTGGGGAAAAGGACCTGGGGGTCCTGGTGGACAACAGGCTGACCATGAGCCAGCAATGTGTCCTTGTGGCCAAGAAGGCCAATGGCATCCTGGGATGCATTAAGAGGATTGTGGCCAGCAGGTCAAGGGACCTTCCCCACCTCCCCTCACTCGCACACCTGCTCCCGGGCAGCCACGGTCTGGCCATCAGTAAAAGCAATAAACTCTGCAGCATGAGAAACAAGCAGGCTGCTGAGCCCCCTGTGTACCGGAGAGCCATTGCGAGGAACTGAATAAGTGATTTTTTAAAGATGTGCTTATAAATCATTAAAGTGACATGGTACGGGCTTCAGGTTTGTTTTGCAAGCTAGAATGGGAATTGTAACATCCGTATTTCAAAATACACACTCACTCTTATGCTCCTGTTTCCTGTGGATGGCATCCAAATTTAACCTTTAATTTCTTGAAAAGCAGTGTCTTGTACTTATTTGGTAGAATAAGCAAACAGCTGACTACAGCAGATCCAGGGAGCTCTTTTAAAACTAACAGCTAACATCAAGATAAGTGCATTTCAAACATCCCCTGGGAACTTCAAAAATACACCACTTACCTGCTACCAGCTGTTTCACTTACTTTTATTCTAGTGGAGCTGGCATAGGCTCATCTCAATCCTTTGTGACCCCCAAAGTCTGAAACCGGCTCCACCTCTGTTGTGTTGAACACAGTGGAAAAAGGCAGGCTGAGAGGAGCCTGCTGTCATGTTGCTTTAAGATTTCCCAGTGTGTCTTTGAAGGGCCACAGTATCTCTGACAACTGGTGGCCAGGCACCTGAGCACACCAACTATCAGAGTGCACACCTGGTGGGAGACCATGACGAACAGTAAGGGCTGTTCTCCAGGCAAGTTAGGTAGCGTGGGAGGTTGGTGGCTCCGTGGCAGAACCCCCGCCCGCCACGCGAGAGGCTGCGGTTCCACTCCCAGTCAGGCCCTTGGAACTGATATAAGCCCCGAGCGCCTCAAAAAGTGCTTGCCATGGACCCAGCAAACCAGCCACCTCTTTGTCATTTGTGGTAGCTTTATTCCACAGTCGGACCTCGATATGGTCCCACAGTTCAGAGTCATATACGGTATGAGTATTTAAATTTGGCTTATTCTGCTGAGCCCAAAGTAACAACGGCTTCAAGTCCGTCTCTCTTCACTTAAAATATGCTTTAACACATCAAGCACATTTTTTGAGGTGTTAAGAACTGGGCAGGACCAGTGATGGCTGTTACCCAGTCAAAAGCTCCTGTGAGGAAGACAGTGGCGACCCAGACAGAGGTCCCACAGAAGCACGCAGGTGTCCAGGTCTCTGGCTGCAGAGAGTGCCGAAGCCTGACACTACTAGCTGACTGTGACAGATATAACACCTGTGTCCGGTGTGACCAGATGAATGATCTGCTCAGCCTGGTGGCCACCTACGAGACAACGGGAATGGAAATAGGTCCCTGCTCGGCGAGGCAGGTGAATCCCCTCCTGGCCTCCCTCACCTTCCCAGTTACCCTTACAGAACACGTATGGTGCTCTCGAAATTGAAGGACAAACAAATGGAGACGAAGGTCCATCAGAGGAGTCACCCAAGGCAAATCAGTCTCCCCACGCATTAGGACCAGCTCCAACAAGAAGAAAAAAAGGGTAATTGTAGTTCAGACTCCTTTCTGAGGGGAAGAGAGGCCCCCAAATGCCAGCCAGATCCACTCCACAGGGAAGTCTGCTGCCTCCCTGGGGCCAGGGTCAGGGATATCACTAGGAAACTCCCTGGTCTGGTTCGGCCGAGAGGCTACTACCCACTGTTGGTTATCCAGGTTGGTCGTGATGATGTGTCAGAGAGGAGCCTGAAGACAATTAAAAAAGACTTCAGGGCCCTGGGGAGATCACTTGAGGGATCAGGAGCCCAGGTGGTGTTCTCCTCAATTCCTCCAGTGGCAGGGAAGAATACTGATAGAGGAAGGAAGACCCACCTGATAAACATATGACTGAGACACTGGTGCCACAGACAGAATTTTGGGTTTTTTGAACATGGGGAGCTTTATGCTGTGTGGAGTCTGCAGGTGTTAAGTCTGCAGATGGAGTTAATCTGTCTCAGAGGGGAAAAAGAATCCTGGTATACGAGCTGGCTGGGCTCATTGAAAGGGCTTTAAACTAGGTTCGAAGGGGGAAGGGGGTACAACTGGGCCTGCTAGAGTTGAACCTAAGGGTGACAGGCCACAGTTGGAAACGAAGTTGCTAGCCCGGCTCAAGTGCCTCTACTCTAATGCACACAGCATGGGCAACAAACAGGAGGAGCTGGAAGCCATTGTGCAGCACCACAGCTATGATGTAGTTGCCATCATGGAAACATGGTGAGACAACTCTCATGAATGGAGTGCTGCAATGGATGGCTACAAGTTCTGTAAGTGGAATAGGCAAGGTAGAAAGGGCGGTGGGGTGGCGCTCTATATTAGGGAGTGTTTTGACTGCATGGAGGTCAATAAGTGTGATGGAGTTGAATGTTTATGGGTGAAGTTGAGGAAGGCCAACGAAGCCGATATCCTGTTGAGAGTCTATTACAGACCACCTGACCAGGCTGAAGAGGTCGATGAACTGTTCTGTAGACAACTGGCAGAAGCTGCAAAGTTGCAAGCCCTTGTTCTTGTGGGGGACTTCAACTTACCAGACATCTGCCGGAAATATAACACAGCAGAGAGAAAACAATCCAAGAAGTTCCTGGAGTGCATGGAAGATAACTTCCTGACTCAGCTGGTAAGTGAGCCCACCAGGGAAGGTGCCTTGCTAGACCTGTTGTTCACAAACAGAGAAGAACTGGTAGGTGATGTGGTGGTCGGAGGCTGTCTTGGGCTTAAGAGACCATGAAATGACAACAGTTCTCGATCCTTAGCCCAGTTAGGAGGGGGGGCAGCAAAACTTTCGCCATGGACTTCCAAAGGGCAGACTTCAACCTCTTTAAAACACTGGTTGAGAAATCCCTTGGGGAACAGTCCTAGAGGGCAAAGGGGTTCAGGAAGCATGGACTCTTTTCAAGGAGAAACTGTTAGAGATGCAGGAGCAGGCTGTCCCCAGGTGTCATAAGACAAACTGGCGGGGAAAACGACCAGCCTGACTGAACAGGGAGCTTCTGCTGGGACTTAGGATAAAGAAGAGAGTCTACCACCTCTGTTAGAAGGGGCAGGCTACTCGGGAAGAGTATAGGGATTTAGTTAGGTCATGTAGGAAGAACATTAGGGGGGCAAAAGCTCAGCTTGAACTCAGCCTGGCCACTGCTGCAAGAGATAATAATAAGAGGTTTTTACAAATATATTAACAATAACAAAAGAACCAAGGAAAATCTCCATCCTTTATTGGATGTGAGGGGGAACATTGTTACCAAGGATGAGGAAAACGCTGAGGTACTTAATGCCTTCTTTGCCTCAATCTTTAACAGTCAGACCAGTTATCCACACGGTATTCAGTCCCCTGAGCTGGAAGATTGGGATGGAGATCAGAATAAACCCCTCGTAATCCAGGAAATAGTAGTGAAGGACCTGCTGAGTCAATTAGACACCCACAAGTCTATGGGGCCAGATGAGATCCATCCGAGAGTGCTGAGGGAGCTGGCGGAGGAACTTGCCAAGCTGCTCTCCATCATCTATCAGCAGTCCTGGTTATCGGGTGAGGTCCCGGACAACTGGAAACTTGCCAATGTGACACCCATCTACAAGAAGGGCAGGAAGGAGGATCCGGGGAACTACAGGCCTGTCAGCCTGACCTCGGTGCCAGGGAAGGTTATGGAATGGTTCATCTTGGGGGAGATCACGTGGCAAGTGCAGGACAACGGTGGGATCAGGTCCACCCAGCATGGGTTCATGAAGGGCAAGTCCTGTTTAACCAATCTGATCTCCTTCTATGATCAGGTGACCCACCTAGTGGATGAGGGAAAAGCGGTGGATGTTGTCTGCCTGGACTTCGGGAAGGCATTTGACACTGTTTCCCACAGCATTCTGCTGCAGAAGCTGGTGGCTCATGGTTTAGACAGGTGGACTCTGAGCTGGGTTAAAAACTGGCTGGATGGCCGAGCCCAGAGAGTTGTGGTGAATGGAGTTAAATCCCGATGGAGACCGGTCACAAGCGGTGTCCCTCAGGGCTCGGTTTTGGGGCCAGTCTTGTTTAATGTCTTTATTGATGACCTGGATGAGGGGATCGAATGCACCCTCAGTAAATTTGCAGATGACACGAAGTTGAGTGGGGGTGTCAATCTGCCTGAGGGTAGGAAGGCTCTGCAGAGGGATTTGGACAGGCTGGAGCGATGGGCTGAGGCCAATTGTATGAGGTTTAACAAGGGCAAGTGCCGGGTCATGCACTTTGGCCACAACAACCCCATGCAGCGCTACAGGCTTGGGGAAGAGTGGCTGGAAAGCTGCCTGGCGGAAAAGGACCTGGAGGTGTTGGTTGACAGCCGACTGAACACGAGCCAGCAGTGTGCCCAGGTGGCCAAGAAGGCCAATGGCATCCTGGCCTGTATCAGAAATGGTGTGACCAGCAGGAGTAGGGAGGTGATTGTGCCCCTGTACTCGGCACTCGTGAGACCACACCTTGAGTCCTGTGTCCAGTTCTGGGCACCACAGTATGGGAAGGACATTGAGGTGCTGGAGCGAGTCCAGAGAAGGGCAACGAGGCTGGTGAGAGGTCTGGAAAACAGGCCTTATGGAGACCGGCTGAGGGAACTGAGGTTGTTTAGTCTGGAGAAGAGGAGACTGAGAGGAGACCTCATTGCCCTCTACAACTACCTAAAAGGAGGCTGTAGTGAGGCTGGTGTTGGTCTCTTCTCCCAAATTACTAATGATAGGATGAGAGGAAATGGCCTCAATTTGTGTCAGGGGAAGTTAGATTGGATATTAGGAAGAAGTTCTTTACTGAGAGGGTGGTTAGGCACTGGAACAGGCTGCCCAGGGATGTGGTGGAGTTGCCATCCCTGGAGGTGCTCAAAAAACGAGTGGATGAAGCACTTGTGGCCATGGTCTAATGGTCTAGTGGCTAGGGAGATGATGGAATAAAGGTTGGACTTGCTGATCCTGGAGGTCCTTTCCAACCATGGTGATTCTATGATTCTATGATTCCATAGAAAATGGATGTCCCAACAGCACACTGTCACAGGCACTGAGGGCTCCAGTTATGGGGTGCACTGCCTTGGGTGAATAAAACAGGTTGCCTGCTGCAGTCTTAGTGCATTTAAACTCAGACTACAGAGTCACTGCTTGCAGTTGAAGGAAGCCTTCAAAAAGGCAGGTGATCTAGGCAGTGACACAAGTGAGCCTGTTCTGAACGGCAAGGCCTTAGCTAAAAGTTGACAGCAGTAACAAACTAGGGAGATCTGGAGTTAAACATCCTCTTTAGGGGCTTTTGTAAATTGTGGCTGCCCCCTCACTGGCAGTGTTCAAAGCCAGGTAGTACGGGACTTTGAGCAGTCTGGTCTAGTGGGAGGTGTGTCCCTGCCCATGACAGTGGGGTTGGACTAGAAGATCTTTAAGACCCCTTCCAACCCAAACCGTTCTATGATTCTATATAGTGGCTGCAGGAATGGTTCTAGCTCTGGTGCTCCTGGGAGGAATGGGGAGGTGCAACCATGTAACCCAATACATAACAAAGAGCACATGCAATCCCAGGCAGTCACTGTTGAGGGTTATAACCCTCTAATTGGCATCCCCCTCCCTTTACTTCCACAAATTAATGCCTAGGTTGCCTGCAACATAATGGTCTGGACCTGATGAATCAGGAGTCCTATGCCCAGCATCTTGCTCTGAAACATGCAGGTGTGGAACCTCACACATCCCCTGTGATGAAATTTACACCTAACCCTGCTTGCAGCCAAGCTAAGCCCTTGACTGTGATGTGTCGTGAAGATGCTGGTTGATGCAGTAGCTGGGCAACCAATTAAATATTTCTATTTTTCCTTCTGGCTGCAGCTTCTTTCAGCAGCTGACAATGCACTGCAGCTACCTTAGTCTTGGCTGTCAGCAGGTAGGGAGGTGACGGCTGATAGATTAGATTTTGGTTCTTGTAGCCACTGTTGCTGGCCACATTGCATCCCTTTCAGCAAGGGGTTTCTAATCTTTTTTGTTGGGGTTTTTTATGTTTTTTTTTTTAATATAACTGAACATGTAAGCAGTGTGTCAAGAATCACAACACACCAGTTCCCATTTACCACAAACACTTATACACTGGTGTGCCAGTAATGAGACCAATGTCCGATGGCCCTTCACTGACTCAGATTGCACTTCCAAGATTTGGGATTACCACAAGAAATTGGTGGCAATTCTCCTCCATTAGCAGAAGTTACAGGACATTTGAAAACCTCACTGAAGCACTTAAGAGTGTATTTGTAGGAGCTTCCAGACAGGCCCCCACGCTCGCAAGCACTGGCCTGAATAATTAGGGGTTAATACAAACTCTCTTGATAAGTCTGGCTCGGGTGTTTACGCCAAAGATTTCAGAGGGTGGGAAGTCTGGGGAAGGGAGGGGCTTTGCACATTGGTAGGCCCATCTGAGAACTTTTTAATCCTTATTGCTGTTACACTTTTCTACGCCTGCCAGCCCACAAGAAGGTTTGAAAGTCAGCCTGACCTCTTGTGTGTCTGATCTAGATCCAACAGGGAATGAGATCAGGGAGCTGTGAGAAGCAAGCTTAATGGGGAGACTGCTGCAAATGTAGCAAAACAAATAATAGAGGCTCGAGTTTTTTTGTTGTATAAAATACAGTGCTATGGCTTTTGGGTGCCAAGAGGCAGTTCTTTTAATAGCTACATTCTTTGTAATGCTGATGAGTGGCAATATAGAAAGATGAAAGTAGGAGGGCATTGTATTATAGTCTTACATATATTATGCCACAAAGAAAATGCGGTTGCTGGGTGGGGATTCTTCGCCCTCCTCCTGCTGAGCTATTCATACAAACTCTCCTCTGTGGATGGCAATCCCCATTCCACCTCTCCTAAATCCCAAGGGGTTTGCCAACTGACTTTCAATTTTTCAAGTGGAAATTGCAGGACTGAATGGTGCATTGAAGTATTTCCTCCTACACCTCACTGCTCCTTTAGGAAGTGAGCAGATATTTTTTTCCAAAAGATGTATGCCATCTCCTGGGAACAGTAGAAATTGCAAGCCCCTTGTATGGAAAAACCCTCTTAAATTTTATTTGCCTCTTCTCTGAGGGCATTGTACCACCAGAATAAGGTCTACATACCTAGGGCCGCACTCCACTTCTAAATTTGTTGAACTGTCCACAATTTACACCAGAAAAAGTCAAATTACTCTGAAAATGTCATCATTTACTTCATGTACTGGAAGATTTGGATGTATGCCAAGTATGACAGGATAAGATTTGTCAATACATAATATTAATTAGTTACAAAGAAGTGGCAGAACTTACCATACACTAATGTGATGTTTTAATGCAAAGGTACGAGTCCTGAAATGCAGCCCACAGTGTTGCTATGATGCGTCTATTTTGTCCTACAGGACAAGTGCAAGAAGCAGAAGAAAAACATAGAATCATAGAATGATTTTGGTTGGAAAAGACCTCTAAGATCACCAAGTACAACCATTACCCTATCAGAGATTTCTTTTGTAAAACATCGTATGATTCTTCAGCATACAAGAGAAGATACGTTTCTCTTAACTCATAAAGTACAACTTGCGTGTGTCAAACCACAGATTTGTCTCTGCATTAGCCTTCGGCTTTTTATTTGCTACTAACACACCATTAAGTTTTCCCCTATCAAGAAGACGCTACATGGAATAAAATCCATGGATACAAATAAATATATTTTTGCATTTTTAATTAACAGATGTAGAAGTGGATGAACACTTTGTCTTTGAACTGGCCCTTAAAACAGGCTAGCTACTTCATGTGGACAGGTCCTCAAAATAATGTGCATTAGCATGGATTCATACATAAAATGGTTTTCTGGGTTATGTCTATTAAATATACCTGCAAAAACCATAAAAATAACTTTGTTTTTATAAAGGTAGAACTATATCTACTTTTAAATAATTAGGGATGACACACTATGCACATACAATTTGTTTTTGTCTGATAAAAACTATATTTAATCACCTTTTTTTTAAATCACTTTTAAAATCACTTAATCATCAAAAATTTTTTTATCACTTTCTATTTCTTCCAGAGACCTGAGAGATTTTGGACAATAACTGGAATGGGACCTTTTTTTCAAAAAATATCATTTGACAATACTAGCAGCTTTATATAATGGCATCAAAAAGTAAGTAAACAGTCTTCAAACAAAATTTATCATGATGTAAGATATAAACTAATGTCAATGATTATCCTAGCAACTTCTGGAGAAACACTAAGTTTTGTTGGATGGTTGGGTTTGACAAAACTTATGTGTAAATTGCTGGTACAATGAGAGGCCGCTCTCATTCTGTAATGCACTGTCATAGGCGTGTAACTTCTTTTGGTTGATTGCACATGCACCCTTGTATACATATCCTCTGCTAAGGAAATCAAATGCTCATGAAACATGATCTTCAGTTTGAACTTAAAAGACTAGAAAAAAGAAACCAGCAATGACTCAGGAACAGGAGATGCCTGTGTCAGGCAGCTACAGGAGCTGAGCTTCAGCAGAGGTCATCTCTTAACTCCCTGAAGGGTCAGGATACTCCAGTCCTCGCCACCAATTTCCCAGCTTCATAGGAATTTCCTTTCATAGTTTGTCTTGCTGAGATCTGCCTCCTGGGCTGTCCTCATCTGAGCGGGGGATGGAGGGGAAGGGTGGGAGAAGGCAGGAGGAGGTTCATTGCAGGCAGGGTGCTGGAGATCCCTTGCTAAAAGGAAGCCGGATTTCCCTTAGGATGGATCACCATCCACCTACACAAAGGTTTTAATAGACCATGCTCTTTAATTTACATCCAGCTGATTGATTAATCAAATAAATTCTAAAGCTCCAAACCACAAATAAAATATATTTATTTCACAGCCTTCATGAAAGCCATAGCCCCAGGAAGCAAAGGCAGAACTTCACTAGATTACCACCTGGTGACAGGGACCTGTATGCCCAGCAGCAGAGCTGGGGCTGCTCAACCCCCCATGCAACCCCCAACCACCAACACAAGCTTCTACCACTTAATCCAGCAAAATCCCTTTGGCACACTTGCAGGTACAAAGGTATAAAGTACTCACACCAGAAGGGCTTAAATTTTCAGGGAGCAAGAGGCTAAGAAGTCTTTGCATGAACAGGAAACTCTCTAAATTTGGGAATGCATAATCTCAATAATTTTAATAGAAAAATTGCTAATCACGTAAAAAAACTTTAAGCAGTCCAAAATCCTGTAGATCCCAACTTACACCAAGATTTTTAAGTTCGAGCAGCCAGAGGTACCCCATAATTATGTGCCCAAAGAGGAGGTACCTGGCTTGCCTAGAAGCTTGATGCCCATGGCAACTTTGTGTTTCTCATAGTATTGAAAATCTGATCATTTTCATTTATGCACTTTAAGTATAGTGTGAGGCATCTGCCTTTAGGAATTGACATTTTCAAGGTCTGGGCTTACACATGGGAGAACCCCGCTGGCTGCCTGCTTATTCTGGCAAGGTGCAGTGAAAATTAATGGAAAGTTAGTACCGTCTAAGTGGATTTCTGCAGTGTGTTTGCTATGTGCAGTAAGCATTTACCTGTCTTTTGAAACCATTAATTTTATATACGTGGAACGGTTAGCTGAGACAAACCACTCTCTTATAAACTATCAGTGCGATGCAGGACACTGTTCCGCAGGTTCTCATTATAACATCTCCATTGTTTGGGATGTCTCAGAAGTAGAATTTTGGAAGGTGGCCAAAACTAAAGGGCGAGTATATTCTAGAGATATTATTGCTATGCATACTCTGTCTCTGACCTGGATTTTTCTTTTACTCGCTCTAAAATTACTTCTCTCAACAATGGATATATTTAGAATTCTAAATCTTTAAAATTAAGATTCTGTGTTTATGTGTGTAGTTGAGGTATCAAATTTAGCATAGTGAGTAAAGAAAGGCTATTTTATTTTATCCTGTTTTAATTTAGTTTACTTGAACTTCTCATTTGCAAACTCTACTTGACAAAGAACTAAAAATTCTTTCTAAAACAAACTAACTCCTACAATTAAAAATTGGCTAATCTCTTTGCTCTGAGGCAGAATGTAGAATACTCCATGTTCCCCATGTAGTCCCCAGGCCACTGTTGGAAAAACTGGCAGATGACATTACAGAAATCTTCTTTCAGTGGACAACAGCAGTTAAACTTGCCCAGTGTTACCCAATAAGGAAACCTGAGTATCCGTATCATCAGTGGGAAATGGCAGCAGAACCCAAGAGAAGGAGGGGGAAGGAAAGTTTGAAAGATTGCAGGCCATTGAGACAGATACAGAGCACGGAAACAAAATATGTTTTATTTATTTGGAAGGTCACTTCCCTCAGCTGGAACAGAGGTCTTGGAAGTGCATTAGAGGAAAAGTTTAATCTATCACAAGCACTAGCTAAAGCATGTTTAAATTCTCTTTATGAGGCAGTTTAAGAAAATTTGGGCAATGGGAGTTAGGAAATTGTAACCACATTTAGATTGCAGAATTAATAACAGCAGCCAAAGTTTAGGCATAATCCGTTCTGAAAAAAATATAAATCCCACAAACCTCTGTACAAAGTGACATAGACAACACCCAATTCCCAGATCAGTTAAAATGCATATATTGACTGCTATGAACAGTGATGTAGATGAGTTATTTGACTTAAAACAACTATTTTCATAAGCCTCTAGCTTAAATCTAAAATTCCTGTGAAAGATGGAGCAGTCAGGCTTGTCACAGAGCAATAAAATAAAAGGCACTTTCTCTCTGGCATGTCTTTGATTTTTTTCTGAACAGCTCAGTTCAGTCAGATAATTCTGTTCATAGTTATATCTATTTAGTCTTGGAGTAATGCCATCAAATTCAATGGTATTATATGGATTTACATTACTTAAAGGAGAGGAAAATATGTGTCTTACATCACTTGAGTTACTCTAGCAGTGCATTTGGCCCAGAACATGCAGCTAATATACTAGATTATTTAACTGTTACTGACATGAGACAAGCACAGGGCATAGTCTCACAGGCCATAATATAGCAAATATTATATTCTTTTACTTTTCAACATTTCCAGGCATGATTTTTTTCTCTTCCCACACATGTGGGTGGTTATCCTTGCGGCCACAGTACATTGCACGCACGCAACATACGTAGTCAATGCTTAAGAGGGTTAGGGCGAGGGCGTTATTGTGTGCTCAATGTTAAAAGGAGAAATGGCATTGTAACATGATGTTTTTGCAGTATTTCTTGCAAACTCCATTATCTTCTTCTTTGTGCAAGTATGCACATATTGTGTTTACATGTTCACACTCACTTTGGGTGTCGGCTGATTAAAGCTATCTGTGGGTTCATGACACCTACAGTTTATCTAAGTGCATATGGATCAATATGAATAATGCAAATATATCAAGCAAAGAATGTATCCATAGGTTCTGAATAGTATGACACAAGCCAGGTCAGTGGTAATAAATAGTTCAAAGAGTGCCATGCTGGGGAGGTAAGCGAAAAGGCCTCCTTCACTGGAAGTGGAAGGTGCCCACCCAGTGGCTGCTAGCTTGTCATTAGGAAGATGTTCTTCTTGTGTAGCAGCACTGACCAATATTTTAAAAAGGTGCAGAATGAAGTAATCTGAAATTAATCTGATGAGTCAGAAGTGGCTGTTGAAGCACATCTAATCATACTGCTATTAGATTGCTGGTTTACAGTCACTGCACCTACGTGCATGGGTAGGTGTAGCGAAAATAGAAGTGATCTGGTATTATAATGAAAGTACTGAGTTTTCATTGTCTCCCTGGTGAAGAAAATTGGCAAAAAAAAAAAAAATAATAGCCCTTTAGGGAAAAAATGTAAGTTCCAGTAAGACAGTACATTATGGACATTCTGCAAGGTAAATTGTGGGTACAAAAAATTGTATGCATCAAAATTGGAAATCCTCATGTTTACTTGTATGTACGAAAATAAATAGGTCAGTGACTTTGTTTCCATGGTGACCATTATTGAAATAAAACAAACTGACACCAATGCTTATTTATTTTCCTATTCTGCACCCTTTTTAACAATCACTTTAGTTCTGAGGTTGCTACCGAATGTAAACATGATGTCAGAGTGAACTTTCACAATATGATCTTCTGAGGTTCATTAAAGAAAGAGCAAACCTAAAGAAAGATCTGCTTCAGAACTTTTCAGCTTTCTGAGCAGGTGCCAGTTCCTACTGTCCTACAATAATGTAGTCACATGCTGTACAGTAAGAGCTCATAGGGAATTATTAAACAAAACTCGTTTCAACAATTAAAAAAGAAACAGCTTCATCAGATCCAAAACATTTCCCAGAAGGATGGCAACATTTTCCTCTTTGGAAAAAAATTTGACTGAACAGACTCCTCAGATCTACATTTTCCAGTCAAAACTGGACACAGAAGGATGGACTTGAGATTCAATAGTTTGGCAAATATGAATGATTCCTGGGTTTGCTGGCAGCCCAGCCATCTCTTTGAATCAGATGGGTGCTGTAGTTATTGGGGTCTGTGAATTTAGAAAGATGTAGGCATCTAAACCAGTGACATTTTATGTGCTCCTTATGTGCACATCTTATGTGCAGAAACATTTTAATAGCTTTAATAATCTTGGTCTTAATCGTTGTGGTGCTCACTTCCTAAATACATAAAATAGTAAGTTTAGCCATTTCCTATTTCACAGAGGTTCTGTGAGGTTAAATTCATTGAAGATTTTGAGATGAGATGATAATAGGTTCATATAGACATGCTAGAAAGATAATCTTGAAGGTTTTCAGCACAACCTAACAGATCAAAGATATCAATCTTCTTATCTTACCATAGCACATAAGAAGTAGTAGAGGTACAGTGTTTCTTTAGCAATGTCCGTTGGATATGAATTGTCATGGATATGGAAATAGAGGAAAAGAACACGGTGCAATAATACTTGTGACAACAAGAATAGTATTTGGCCAGAGGTTGAGCGTACACAGTTTATTTTGTTTACCAGTATCGTTGTTTTAATCAGTTACAATCATAGTCAATAAATTTATTTAGGCAAGGTAATGAGCAAGGAACATCCCAAGCCAGTTTTATTGGGTTTATCCTACATATGATGATACAGCAACCCTACTGTTTCTGTTAGCACATCTCAGAAAAAAAAAAAGATGAAGGAACACCTAAACATTTTTTAAACCTCGACCTGTAAAAGCAAAGGAAGTACAATGAGGTGTGTTTATCAGAAAACATGCCTACCACCAAGTACACAAGTCTCTAAGGAAAAATAAACATAAAGAGCTGAAATGACAACTATTAAACAAAGTGAATTTCTCTCTCCCTGTTTTGTATGATGAAGTCCATAACTTCAGCGGAAGCAAGGTTGGACTCTAGCTGCTTTCATTTATAGCAAAGGAAATGGTCTCCCCCTCAGCTTGAGCCTTGAGCCCTAAATGCCATTTAATTGTATTTTTGGTCAGAATGAGGTTTTTTATTTTATACCTCCTTTCTTAAAGTCTTTCCAGTCGGTTTCAAGTGGAGAACTGGATGCTACATAAGTAAAAAGCAGTGGCAGATGTTGCTGCTGCTCAGAATTGTACTGATAGTATCCCAGTACAGCAATCTTTTATTTATAATGTTGGTAGTAATTTCCTATACCAGGGTTTTATCACAAAAATAGCAATAGGGAATCACGGTTACTGATTATCAGGTACAACAAGGCATAGGGTGAAGGACCACCAATTGATCACATAAGAATTTTTAGAGAGTTATCTTTTTAGGTTCCCTATATATCAAATTGTATAATTCAAGGGCAGGCCTTTCAAGTTATTGAGTTATTTTTCAGCTTATTCTGTGTAAGATGATAATAAAATCAAGGTAATGAGAAGAGCCCTTTTTTTCTATCTTAATTCAGTAAAAAGGCTAGTAACTCAGTGTCCTGAATGTTTCATGTAATGCTGTGATAGATATCTTCTTATCCTACACGGCCTCTTCTTCCAATCTATTTTTTAAAGATCTATCTCATCCATTTTAATTATTTGGGGTAAATGCAGTAATTTTTTTGACAACTTATTTTGCTGCTGATGCTAAGTCAGCTCTCTTTCTTAAGGCTTCTTATCTCCTAGACATGTGTTTTCTCAGCAGATGTCATCTCCCTGATGAGGGAGGTGATACCCTCCTTGATGTACAACTTTCTGAGGGTTGTTGCTCCCTTACCATACTTAGGCTCACTTTTCCCCTCTACATCTGCATCTCTTTGTTCAAAGTTTATATGGAGTCCTCTGCTTTTGTTTCTACATGGTTTAAAAATCTGCAGGTTTTGAGATAGCCACAAATAGAAAGGAGTTAAGAAAGATTAATCTGTATATCCTTTGCTTCAAACTCAGCCCACTGAAATCAAAGGGCTAAAATGAGTGGTTAATTCTGATTCATCTTGTAGCTCTTTACTAAATCCTGCCTTTTGGGCAAGCAAGGACATTCCTTTGAATTCCCAGTGGCTATTATAGTGATATGAAACCATAAATGTCTACTATGAATGGATATATTCAAGACAAAATGTCAGGACGGTGAAGAGAAGCAGATGTTGTCTTATCAGGGGTAGCTTCAGTATGATCAAAACAAATTTGCCACAATACCAACACATGGATGACTCATCAGTGGTCATTTGCAACTCTAAATATGCAATAAAGTTCTAAATTATTTTTGTATAACATCCTTAAGTTCCCACAGTTCTTTTTTTATTTAATTGGCTTTTCCAGACCAAGGAAGATAACAAACAAAACAAACCTCAGAAGGTTGTTTTTTTCTTTGTTATTAAATTCTTTTCTCAAGAAGGAAAAAGTCTTGTGAGCTGAGGAATGCTTCACTTGACTTGAAAATGGATCATTAATACTGTTCAGAGGAGTATAGTGCAGAATAAGTTGAGGAGAAACACTAACAAGCAACCCAACCAGTCTTTGAACCACGAAATTGCAATAATACAACTGGTACTGTGATTTGGCTAATAGTTTTCTGATGTGTATATCTGATTTTCACACCAACATAATATCTATCAGCTAATAAAAACAGGGCTAGGGATACCTCTCCCTTATTGTCAGAACTCTTCATCTATTGCATAGTGTGGCTTAATATCTAATTGTACTGCACTTTTCATCTCTAATCACAGACTCAACTTCCGTAAATAGTACAGGTATACTCTTTCCCACTGTCAAAATTATGTAGGGGGCAATTTAGCTTAAAGAATTTCACATAACTCACCTAGAGATATAGAAAGGCATTTTTTCAAAGGCATTTTTTCCTTTGAAAACCAGATTTGAGCTACACAAAATGAAGGAAACCTATGATAGACAAGCTATGGAATTTGCCCACAATATAGTGTGCTTTATGTCCTAGACTTTAAAAGTACAGAAAAAATTAGGCTCTAAGTAAATGAGATAAGATGCTTTATCTCTGGTAATTTTTGTCTATCACAGTACTCCTCCTTACTCAGAGGAAAAGGAGGCATGCTTTCCTAAAAAGAGGCGTGCTTTCCTACACCTTGCCTTCAAATAAACCTTGAGTTGTACCCTGCTATAACTATTCTATTTATTTATAAACAGAGCATACAAATAGTAGGTGAGAAAGCATTTAGCAACATTGAGAATATACGAAAAGTGATCATTTCTCCACTTCTGTTCATTTTTGGCCAAAGGAAAAAATTAACTCCTAAATCCTACTGTATGACTTGCAGAGGAAGACATAGTATGGTTGCGTGTGCTCCCCTAAGCACTAACTGAACCAGTACATCTCTTCCCCTAAAAGATGTATTTGAGTAGCCAAGAGTATGTCTAAACTGCTGTTGTGTTTCTGACCATCTAGGCCCAGGTATGCCTCTTGGCAAGGTATGGACCCCATACTGTAATGACACAAGTGCATGCCTCAGACCCTCCTGTCTTGGTTTTTGGTGCAAAACTCGTGTCTGGGCTAGAGGTAGCCCCAGGTGTTTGGTGAGCAGCATCTCTAGGGTCTTTCCTGGCAGCAGGTCCCCATTGCTTCATCTAAGGGCAGCCCTGCACACCCCAGCTCTGTCTGCTTTCCCTTAGGTTTGCACAGAGAAAGCAACCTTCAATCATAGAATCATAGAACCAGAATCATAGAATTGCTTTGGTTGGAAAAGACCTTTAAGATCATCAAGTCCAACCATTAACCCAGCACTGCCAAGTCACCTCTAAACCATGTCCCTAAGCACCATTCTTCATGCTTTTGTAGCAAAAGCCATTTAGAAGGTTGTGAGGTGAGTTACACATAGTATAACAGCTCCTGTGCTGTAAAGGATGCTTTGATTGAAGATAGTTTCTAATTTAGGAAAAAAAATCCCAAGTAAACAGCAAATCAAAGGGCATGAGCTCCAGTGCATGTAAACAGACATTAAAAAAATGCTCACTAGAAGTACAGCACAAATTATGACTGCTGAGGTTAATTAATTGCTAAAATGACTTGTATAGGGATGGCTAAAGTCAGAACTGGGTCTTCCTTGAAAAACCCATGTCAATGGAAACAGACAGTAGGTGCTTGGTGCTTAAATTACTGGATGAGGTATTTCGTCCTCTGTTGTGCAGAATACATTACCAAAACCTGTTAATTTCTGAGCAGATCCCGGAAGGAATTATAGACTTGGCAGTGTTAGGTTAATGGTTGGACTTGATGATCTTAGAGGCCTCTTCCAACCAAGGCTGTTCTGTGATTCTGTGACTGCTCCATCCCACTCAGTGGAACAACACTGTGTCTACATATATGTAATTTTAGGTATGCAGATATACTGAGTACTGAATAATGCAAGTAGTGATATCTAAAATTTTAGACAGCTTGTAAATACGTAGCATCAACTGGCTCAAGTTACCTGTGAATACACTGATGTTGCTCATATTGCAACTCTATATTTCACTAATCCTATGGTTGGCAAATCGGAATCGTGTATTTTAGTGAGATGTCATGCTTTTGCTCACATGGATAAGTAGTTACTCACCTGAGTAATCCTAGTCTGGTCCCAACAAGGTTAAGGTATGATAAGGTTTTATCTTTTCTCTTCTGTGAATGTATTTAGAGTATCAGCCCACGAGGACATGATTCAAAGATTTGATTTCAAGTGCTTCTTTCCAGTATGGTGACTTTTTGCACTCAGTTTTCTTTCTTCTGTATGCCTGGTGCCATCTCATTTGGCCCCGAGGGTAACAAGCTGAATGCAACATAGATGACTCACATGGAGTGCTAATCGAGTTGAAGAAGTCTAAATAAAAAGAAAGCCTTTGAAATAGGAGACCTGAAAATAAATCTGCATATGTATATACAGCAGGTGTGTATTTCTGCTGCCTTATGTGATAGCTGGAAAGGGGATGGGGATCCTTTAAATACACTCATGGTAACAGTCAGGACATGAAGCCTAAGGCATAGAACTAAATGATTTGGCTCAGACACCATTTAGCTAGGGAAAGACAAACAACCTATACTGTTGGCCACCTGAATCAAAACTGTGGGTCTCAAATACCTCCAAGACAGTTCGTGTCTCAGACACACAACAGCATTCACTGCCCAAAGCATCTGAGTCCTTGTGAAACAGCTCTCTCCTCTGTCCTTGTTAGCAAGGAGCAACAACAGGACCTAATCCAAACATGGACTGCACACCCTGTTGTTGACTGTGAGTCTTCAAATGGCATTGGAAGAGCTAAATGGGATAAGAACAGCTAAACAGCAAGTGCCAAGTATGGTCCTGGTGCAATATTTGGAGTTCTGCATAATTTCTGTCTCAAAACCCCAAGGTACCTGTCAGCAATGCCAGCTGTAAGGGGGGTGGGGGCAGGGAAGAAAACAGCATGTCACTCCTTCCTACTGCAACACTTTGCTTTGTTTTTTATTACCAGATTTTACTGTTAAAATTAAGCCAGGAACAAGTAGGAAGAGCCCACAAAGATTTAAAAGCTCATTTTAAAAATTTTTTTCTTTTTATTCAAACTTAGTTTTCTAAACAGACGTTTGCAATATTTTTACTGGGGATCTAAATACATTTTTTCAAATACTAGTTTATTCAGTCTCAGTATATCCTTCTGAAATAAATAAAAACTGTTTTACAAATAATAAAACTGAAGCACATAAAGTTTTGGTGACCTATTCAGGGAGAGAAATACCTGTCAGATCCATGAAGAGTATCTTTCCTGATTGCTAGCACTTTGTCCTAATCAGAACAGTACTCCTCTCTCCATCAAACAAAAAGCAGAAGACGTGTTTCTTTTAGCTGAAAATGTGCTTCTATCCACAGAGAGCAGATATCATTTTTCACTGTGTTTGACTTGATCAAACTATGTATTACACACATGCTGTCTCTTCTTTTTCTTCTGATAGATTTCACAGGAGAGCCCCAAACAAATATATTAAACATAGAAGGCTTTAGAACAACATTGTCCTGTTTCTTGTGGGAATATTCTGTAACAATCATATACACTGGCAGAATCCTCTGTATATCTTAAAAGCCAGCAATGAAGAACTGTTAGTTGTTTAAAGTTTTTCAGGTTTTTTATTTGGAAAATAAAAAAGGAAAAAAAAAAAAAAGAAAAGAAAAAAAAAGAAAAAGAGTATTACTGATGTAAAACCAACCACAAATGTGTGACTCGCCCACTCACTGTCACATCTGTATTCACACTCCATACTGTCCCAAAAAGGCTCCCTGAGCAAGGAGAAGGTCATGCATTTGAGTACATTAGCTGCTAAACAAACTGATACTATACAGAGATACCAGCTTACTAATTTTACTGGAATAACAATATTACTGAAAAATGTGACTCTTTTGGCTGGAAAAAGGAAAAGGAATAGAACACAGATACAGTGAAATTACAATAAAAGTGTTTTTAGTAGAAGAACACTTTACTGGAACTGCCTATTTCAGTTGTTCCATTGCCACAATGAAAACTGGGACAATTCCCTCTATATATAACTGAGAATTTTCTACGGCCTTGGTATTGCTAAATCAATAAGAGAGAAAATTATTCCTGGAACTGCTACAGATATTCCTGAATGATAATTTTATTCCCTTTGGGAGAAAGGAGAGAGCACCAAATTTCAGGTATTTCCAATATCCTTGCTGGGACAATAACTGAACACAGGAGCAAAATCCATTATTTTGGTTCCACTCTCACTTCCTGCAGCAAAGTCCAATTGCAGAACAACATCTCTAATTTCACTAGGTGTTATATTCTCATGAGTAGCACAGTTCATGAGAATTGAACGCCGCTACGGTTTTCAGGGTTTTACCGCTGGGGTTCCTGTGGATATTCAGGCGTGTTGGCAGCACAGCGTGAAGAAAGCCATCACTGCCCCACCCAGCCTCACTATTCTGTGAGCCATGTCATCCTCAGGCCCATTTAATTTCCTCATTGCTTTTACTTAGGAGGCAGAGAGCTGGAATTACAGCTGCTCATTGCTCAACACAGCAACTGAGTGAAATCCTTCTGGACATGTGTAGGGCAAGGCATAATGTGGCATTAAGAGGTAGCATTAAGAGGTGACATTTGCCTTCCTCCAGCACATCTCAGAGCTGGGACTCAAGTGCATAAACTTTGAGTTTCTCGTTAGCTACCACACTGTTGCTGTTGTGTTTGGGCTTACAACATTGCAGGAAAACATGTTTGATTTAATATTTTTTTAATAAGGTTTGTACCTGCAATATTTAACAGATTCTCTTCACATCAGTCATTCAAAGGGAGCATGGCAGCTCGAGCATAAAATTTAAAGACGGATCTAAGCTGAGGAGATCAGAAGTGGGTCAGTTTGCTGATCGGAGTTGTAAGATTTTTATGGGGGATTTTGGCTTGCATGAATCTGTGATTTCCAAATGAACTATGCCCCAAACCAAAAGACTACCAGAATTCAGTCAGAATATGCGATGATACTTATTTCTCATTCAGCTATAGACTGGCTATATACGAGGCTGTTCAGAGAACTTTTTCTTAGATATACTGTCAACGCATAAAAAAAACCTGAATGGAGAATATAAAATAAACATTTTATATCAAGCTGCCATAACTTTTCTTGTGCTGTGGTAGGTTTCAAGACAAATAACAAAAAGTGGGTGGAAAGGCAGAACCCTATGGTTTTATTAAGCATGAATGACATTAAGTGTTGGCCTAAACTTCAGGGTGAGTCAGTGCTGGTAACTGTGACGCATTATGTCCATCTCGTGGTCATATGATAGAGAAGGAATGCTGCTCACAGCATACACAGAAATTACTTGTCTTGGCAGCACCAGCAAACGCATGGCCCCAAGACATTACTGTGTAATAATTTCCCTAGCAAAGGAACAAAAAGTATGACTGAAGCTTTCCCTGACCTTAGAAGTTGAGTCAGTTGGTTAAAGTTGACCTACTTTGGGCTTCCATTTTCAACTTCTTTAACTAATAGTTCTTTTGTTCTGTGACACTGGTTTTTGCTTTGTTTTGTGGGGCTTTTTTTTTATCCAGGGAAGAGCAATAGGTTTTCAAGCATGGAGGAAGATAAATGGAGAAGAATTTTCCTTTGCACATTACATGTTTTCTTATAGCATATTTATTTGCTGAAGAATTTATCATAAAGCTGGCAGGCAACACATTTCTTATATTACCCATCATATATTTTGGTGAATCATAATATCTACAAGTAAATCCTTAAGTAGAGAAGAAAACAGAATTATCATAATCATTTGTGTCATCACAGAGTGCCTTAGTCATGGGCCAACTAGGCATTATACAAACCCCAAAGGACTCATTTTTATTATTTGTTCCTACAGATTTTACACTGGCTGCAAAGAAATGGGAATGTTATTATTTACCTTTTACAAAATATAACACTTAGGGTAGCCTACTCTGTACAGTACGAAGTAGAGTTATTCACATTTTTTTTCTAACAACCCAAAGCAGCTGCAGGCAGTCAGTTTAGCTACAACAACAGGGATTTTCACAGAGCTATAAAACTCCCTCTCTGGCTAGAGACAGAAGACAGAGTTGCATTCCCCGTCTGTATGGGTGGAACCTCTACAATTATTCAAGGGAATTTCTACACAATACTACCACTTGGCCTTTGGAAATAGGAAGACTTATGCTTTGGGTATGAGACTCGCTCACTAGCCTCTTGCCTCCCACATCCACTCTGGGACTTCCTCCATCATATGCAGCCAGTCAGTGACCCTCTAGCCAGCTGCACCTGGAGCTGAAGGACATTGCAGTGGTGTGTTGCACAGTGACCAAGGAGCAAGTTTCCTAACAATTTTGTTGTAGCAAGGAACCCTTTTAAAGGGCACGTCCTTCAGCCATAGTCTCATGCCAAGAATCCTTCTTATTTAAAAAATTAACATTTTTCCCAACAACTTACTCAACTGTGACTGAGTACTTTTGTTTCCCATCATTCCTCCCTAGTTTGTGGTAATGAAGACACTCCAGATATTTAGGCACATTTACAAGCTTAATACATCCTCCTGTATAGTGATGACTTGATTTTCCCAAACACAGAGGCAGAGCCAGATATAAAACCCAACACCTACCTACCACCATAAATGCTGGACAAATATTGCTTGTTTTAGTGAAAGCAGATTATTATATACTATATATATGAGGCTGGTATCTGAGCATGAAAATCATGCAGACTGCCAAAATAGGGGGAGGGCTGTCATCTAGCACATAGAAACATAGAAGCATAGAAACACTGTGAAAATGAACAATAATAGTCTCCTTCTTATGGTAATCTGAGTTACCTTGAGCAATGCTGGAAGACACTATATAAATATTTATGTTTGCATATACTTCATATGGGCTAGAAGCCTGAGAAGGATTTGGAGTCTGGCCATCAGTTCAGAAACTCTGTGCCAGAAGTGGAGCAAAAGCAACATTCAAGGTGCTTAACAAGCCAAATGACAGTTTCTCTGCATCCTTACCATCCACCTTGCAATTGCTGGCAGTGAGACAAGTATCTTATTGGGTGCTATTAACAGCTCAAGGTAGAGCAATCACAAGCACCGAGCGTACCAGCTTTCCCCAAAGCTGGGTTTCCACAAAAGAAAGTAAATCTACTTCTATTCATAGGGAGCTGCAGTAAGCACAGACAAGCTATGTCCGTGCTTCAGGCCCAGAAGCAATGTTTATTTTGTCATAACTACATATTATACTACTACACTGGATACTTAGGCCAGACACTGACACCTTCAGAATGTACTATAGTGCTATATTATATAGTAATCCTTCTGTTTCCAATGGGACTATTTGATAGCACTAGATCCATGTATAATTTTACCAGGTATAAATTCAGAAATCAAAGGATACAAAGCAGTTTACATCAGTTGAAGAACTTTCCCAGAATCTTTGCTTTTCTCTAAAGTATGTATAAAGTTATAAAACAATGAATGCTTTTGCTTAATTTATCTGGAGAGAGAGACATTTCAATAAGTCCCAACAGAATCACAAATTTGGGATCTTTAGAATAGCATGGAAAGGGATCTTAGGGGCTTGATTTAGAAACACTTTATTTGTAGTGTTTCCTTTGCAAGGATGGAAAAAATGGTAAAGGGTGCAATGCTTCTCTTCCCAAAATACGATTTTTGTCTGGTTACTGATTTATTTAGCATGGATACCATGTCAAAGATCCACCAGATGACACCAATGTAGCATTCACCAAGCTAGCAGAGACTTGTTTGTTCTGCTGTTTCTATTCTAGAAAGAATGGAGATCTTTCCAAAAGAAGGGTTGTTTTACAGCTAAATTAATTTCTGGTTAGATTAAAGACATGTGTTCTCACTTTCTGCATTAACATCAGTCTCACTAATTTAGAAGACCTAAGCTCTCATGCAATTTTTTAGGAGTTTTAGATTTATAAACAGGTAGCACTTAGTGTTTTACCTGAGAACTTTTTGTGCTGTGCAGGCTGAACACACTTTATCTCCTGAGCTTCCTCAGTCTTTACTCCAGTGGTTCATGACATCAGCAATGTTCATCAAATGAATAAGTCTTCGCATGCCTCAGAGTCGTCTTTAAACCTGTGTGTCCTGTATCTCATAAATGAAATTATAAAAACTAGAAAGTAACAGAATTCATTTGTAGTGTCTATAAAATAACACAAATAATTATTTGACTATGTGAAAAAAAAAAACAAAACTGCTAAGGTTTCTCTTCTGGCTTCTTAGGCACAGCTCTCTTCACTGCATAGACATAGTTTACTTCTTAAGATACAATTTTCTTATAAATCTGTATAGAAATAGTGAAGTAAGGTAACATTCAGAATAACTTCTGTGAATCAGTGGGATAAATTTTACTCTTGTTTTGTTTGATATTAATTCAGCAATTTACTTTGGTGTTGCAGAGGTCAGAATTTGCCTGCGAATTTGATTTTTTGTCACTCTAAGAATTAATATAGAGTAATATATTAATATAGATTCTAGATCAATTAATTGAGTAATTAAAATATGTATACAGATCAAATTTCATTCAAAGCCTGATATTAAGTAATACATTTTTTAAAATGTATTTGTAAGTTACATTTGTACCTCAGCAATTTTTTAACCTGTTTTTCTTTCTGAACTGCTTTTCTTTCTTTTCATGTGCAGTCTACCTCTGCAATGAAATAAGGGTTATGTGATTATGATGTATATCACCTTCTTAGAACCTTTCATTTCCTTTTGCCAATTTCAGCCCCATTCAATGGAAAATAGGTGCAGCATAGTAGTGTCACAAAAATAGACGGGAATAAACAAGACTCCATTGTTTATGTAGAAACATGGAATAATTTAGATTGGAAAAGACCCCTGGAGATCACCAGGTCAAACTCCTTTCTCAGAATGGGCCAGCTAGGCTGGCCCAGGAACCTGTCCAGTTAAGAGCACATCTGTGGACTGACACTCCACAACTTTTCTGGGCAACCTATTCCAGTGTTTCACCATCATTCCTGTGGAAATGTTTTTCCAGTAAGGCAAAGGATTGATATGAACTTTTTCAATATTAAAAAAACTACAGTAGAAATAGGAGAGCTCCATTATGAGTAACCCTACATAGAAAAAGTTTAGAGTCTATTAGATCCCTGAAGAAGCCATCGCACAAAACTCTTCACAAATCAAACTTCTTTAATTTGACAGCTCCCAGAAAAAATTGAGTTTTTAAGGATTTTAAAGTTCAGCAGCAGCTAAATTACAGCTTATAAAAATCCTTGAGCAAGAACAACAGGACTTAATAATTTAAAACAAGACATACGACAGAATACTGCGCAGAAAAGTATTCCCCTAGTACTCTGAAGCACTAATACATAGTAACTCAATAAGGGCAGAGGGGTACCAGGTATCCATATGTTCCTCAGCACACTTCACAACACAGCACGGGAGAAGAGGCAGATCCCACTGACTCATTATGTATTCTCCTCATGCGGGCAGGCAAGAGCAGGCAGATAGAGATTAAGGCAGAAGAAAGCTTTGCCAGAATGCCAGCCAGCATATCTTTGGGCTTTTGCGTAAAGGTGTTTACGGTTTCTCTGAACTGCACGGGAGTTGGAAGGGGTTTTCCGAGTGGAGTGCAACAGTATGTTTCTTCTTGCCTTGAACTTCTTCTGGAGTGCTAAGGGCTGCATTTATATTGTGTGGTCTCCCGAGCTGGTGGGTCCAAGCTTATGCTGCAGTCACATCCTAACTCTGTGTAGCCTGAGACTGCATTTACTATTCTCCTTTCAGCTTTGTGTTTGTAGAAATGAAAGCACAGTACATGGCCTGAAAGCAGGGGGGGGGAAGGCACTTACCAGCTTGTTTCCCAGTTTGGCAAACTGGGACAACTTGGATGTCACTAGGGTAACCCTAAGCATATACTTGCTTTCTCTGACCATAAACAATGCCTATACATTTCACCAATCATTTACACTTTATTTAAAATAAACACTCTTTTCCTTTTCTCATTGAAATACATATGTATGTATAAAGGAAATGAAAATGTAAAAAGAATCTTTGTGCAGCATTACAGGGATGCAGGGGTACAAAACTCAGGTTTTGCAGGTGGTACTGTAAAACTCAGTGCTACATTGTAAAACTCAAAAAAGTGTGGTTTTTTAACTCTGAAAAAAATTAATTCAGTCACTTTAGCTCTATTCAGTACTGTCTACACCTCTTTCACATGCCGAATATAAATCTTAACATATTATTGTATAATAACCTTAAAACAGATATTTGGTGTGGATAATTTAATGTGGTTGGGAAAAAATTCCCTTTTAAGATCTTTTAATCAGTAAGTGTGTGACCTTACATGTCCTATTTTACACCACCACTAATTTTTCACATGCGAGACTCACATTTGCAGATACACTGTATGGAGACTGACAAGCAATACTTTGTTTTAGGTTTTCAGCAACAAGTACTTTCTTTATTACCAAAGGACATTTCACAGAGTCACTTCAGAGAATGCAAATGAAATCACAGAGTAGACGTCTTTCATCTTACTTCATGTTGGAGGAAAAGTGCCGTCTTTCGAGAAAATATTCTATTTTGGCGTCATTTGAAAAGAAAGCTTTAATTAATAGTACATACAGTTTTCTGATGTTGAGTACTATTCAGAACTGCGGGCATGTGCAGCCAGCTAGAGGCCATTAAACATGCTTTTGCACTCTGTTGACAGGGTTTCGCTTTAGCACAAAAAAAGCTCCAACAAAAGTCTCTCCAGCAGCTACAGAAAAGTGAAAGAGTAGGGGAAGACTAGGAAAGCATGTTAATATATCAGGTAATGCACACAAGACAGAAAATGAAATTGAGGATCGGTATATACACGGAGTGAAAATGTGAAATGGGAGCTGAGTAACTCATTTCTTGGTTTGCTGACCGAACAATAAGTTTGCTCCAAAATAAACGTTACAGGGTTGTTATATGGGGGATGCAAAGGTAGAAAGCAAAATGAAAAACTAAAACAATCCACCTTGTCTTTTAAGTCAACTGAAATTGCAGATATGCACTGGTATTTTTCTGAAAACATAGTATCTGGAAAATTTTTTTTAAAAGTGTATAAGTGTATACTTCTACATCACAGCTAGTTCAATCCCTGCTGACATTTTGGACTGGCCACCATCAAAACGGGAACACTAAATATACCTTGAACCTGATCTGTAAGGTCCTATTGTCCCTAAATTTGAAGTGAGCCATTTGATTCATTAAAAGAGTGAGAATATTCTGAGCATCTGCTGCAGGCACTTCTACAGTTGCATAATCCTCAGGAACTGGATCTTGAAGGGGAGGGGAAAATCTCTATGCTACACATTCAAGAATGTTATTTCCAGCCCTTTAAAAAAAAAAAAAAAATCAACCAAAAATGCAGTCCTGCAAATACCTTCACACTTAACCTTGGTATCCCAGTTCACCAGGTGTTTCACTGTCTTCCAGTGCAATGCTTTATGCACCAGCCCCTGGAAAACTCCCCTGGAGGTTTGATTGATCCTATTAATGCTTATGCATTTCCACGGTGCAGTGCTGGCACACAGTTGCTAGGACGTCTTAGCAGAGCTTCAGTGGCAGCCGGGGACGCATTCACAGGATAGCCGATTGCGTTGCTATGCCTGCCAACTAGTGGACAGATGAACAATGAGCCCCTTAATTAGCAGAATCCACGTTAAGAGTACATTTTCTACATCTTCTGCGCATGCTTTAGGTTGATACAATACCGGTTAAAATTTTCTTTCTATTTTCTCTCTCGAAGTTGCTGCTTGTTCCTTGCTACATCTCTTGTAATGAACTTGATGGGAGCTGCAAGTGATTAATTAACTAAAAACCTGGACATTTATTTAAATGCCTAAAGGCAGATTTAGGAGTCTAACTTGAAATAGTGATAGATATTTTAATGTTTTAATTTTAAATTTATATAGCACAAAATTCATGTACTATGGCAAGATCTAAGTTTAGAAATAAACCCAAGGCTTTTGAATCTTTGTAGCAATTGTAAAAAATTAGTCTGAATTGGATCATGTGTAATAAAACCACTCAGGATGACAGTGTGTCTTCAGATGTCCTACCGTAATTCTGTCCATGCCATCCATTCTTCACAAAAAACTTTTTTGAAAGCATTAAGGCAAGCACAGCTCTTCAGTAACACAGGGGTCAGAAATGAGACTAACATTAGTTCCAGCTGGTTCCAGAAATTCTGGCTTATCAGTGGGCCAGTGATGCTGGGACTGTGAATATCTGTGTTGGTGACGGTGCAGCATGCAGAATCACCTCTGGGACTCACAGGGTTTGCTAAATCTGCAACGAAATGCAAACATGACTGCAACAACCATAAACAGGAACAGAAGAGGCCTCCAAACATATAGAAAATGGCTCTACTCAAGCCTCAAAGCTTCCTTTTTTAACATACAAGAAGTAAAAGAAAAAAACATAAAGCTGAGTATTTGTCGCTGTGAACGTTAAAGTAAGAGCAGGGGATACTGAAGAGGACAACTTGAGTTTACCAAATGTACCAGATGGAAGTCATCACCAAGACCAGTCACTCGTAGAGTGCAAATAATGGCATCAAGAACCGTTTGGAGATATTAATTCAACTGATTCAACCAATACACTTAGCCATCCATGCGTCCTGAAGGGCAGCTTAGAAGCACCAATCTTGCCAACGTTGCATGCCACTCCTTCATGTGAAGCAGAGACAGGCAGCTGCCGGACTCCCTGCAGCTCTGACAGTTCAAAGTAGTTGAGAGCAGAAGGCTGTTTTTGCCTTTCTTCTCCACAGATAGAGAGTCACTGTTGGCTGCTGGCATGTAGCACACACCTGCAGCATTCCAGGGAACAGTAAAAAAAAAGTACTCTAGGAAGCACAGAGCAAATCCACCATGGCCAAAAGTGATGAAATTCTGATATATCACCACACCTGTTTGGAACAGCTGAAAGATGTGAAAGAGGTATTTAGGACAGTTTTATGAGTGTGTCTGACTGTGAAAACTGAGAAAGTGGCCAGATAAGTACGGATGAGGTGAGTTATTTGGAATGTAGGATGAGAAGTGCTCAGATCAGACAGCAACTAGCTACACTGGAAGCTAACCCACCTAACAAACACCAGATGATGACTTCTTGAGGGTATTATTGCCTCTCATAGTAAAAATCGACTGTCTAATTGCCCAAGACCTACAGTAAAAGATCAGCTGTTTTTTTTCCTGTTTGGAAGGATACATGGGATATGGTGTGATTACCAAGTCTCTAGAAATATTAATTTCAGGTTGACCATTAAAGTTGCTTGAAAAATGATCCAACCTGCATGACGCAAAAAAAATAATTCTTGGAGCAAACCCCTAGAATTAGATGTATATGGCAGATTAATTTTGTGACTGCAACAAAGCAGGACACAGTTACTGCAGGACTACCTTTTTTTTTTGTATCATGTCTACTAATTCTTGTTTTCTTTCAATGGACAAAAGATTTGCCACCTAAACATATTGGACAACATTATTCCACGTTGGTTGCACAATAACTGGAGTTCATAAACTAATACCTATTTTCCCAGATCCATTCTAGTCAGAACTCCATTCAAATACGTGATGAACGCTCCTAGCCAAGGGAAGTGTCAGAAATCTCTTCCGGTGATCATACATTCATTTTTCTTGGACAACTAACCCCTTATTTGAAGTCAGTAG
Organism: Podargus strigoides; assembly: GCA_028020825.1. Lineage (NCBI taxonomy): Eukaryota > Metazoa > Chordata > Aves > Caprimulgiformes > Podargidae > Podargus > Podargus strigoides. Next base: position 61,567,580 of record CM051620.1, read on the forward strand.
GTATTTTCTTTGAAAAAAAAAGAAAAAAAAAAAATAGCTGAAAAGCATTTTTTTTTAAATACAGAAAGTTTCCAAAAAAACCGAGCAGCTCAGTCTTTATTCAAGCAAAATGTTTAGTAACATCACGAGAGAACATAAAAGCCATGCAAAGAACAACTCCAAAAATAAGAAAACTGACTTATCACAAAGGTAGCTATCTGCCACATGAATTAAAGGAAGCTAAGCACGCCGTTCTTGATAACATAGACAATGCAGTACTCTCTCATTAAATATTCTTTTAGTATGCTAGTGGGTGCAGGTAAAGATGGCTTCCTCCAGGAATTTCAAACATTTGCAAAAGCTCAAGAGATAAACATGAAGAATTTGGGGAAGAGCATGACTATAAGAATAGATTAGGCTGTGGTGTTTCACTGCTGATCTGCATTTAGAGCAACTTATATTTTTTTCCACAGAGGAAAAACAGTGCCTTCATATATTTGCTTGAAGAAGTATAAAGCACTCTCAAATGGTCTTATCTCAATGCACAGAAGACCCTATACCCACTCTGAGATGGAGACACACTACCGAAACACACACACCATGTTTCTTTTTCTTTCAGATTTTTGGATAGAATTTCATTTTGATAAACTGAGATTTATGCCAATGTAAGCTACACATGCAAATCTTCCACATGTCAGGATGGGAAAATTTACCACTTATATTTTGTACTTTATATTTCTTTCTCCCGACTAAAGTAATTTTATCAACATAATACAGGCAGCAGGGCAACACTTCATAAGCCAGATGTTTATTGACCTGTGTGACCCTCCAAGTGTTTTCCTCTTGATTATTTGCTGTATGAACATAACAGATAACATCTGAAGTAATGTGGGAAAATGGTTCGATAAACCCAGTCACTTTTGATTTTTGTTTCAGATCATTTTGATTTCATTGGATTTTGTTTCCTGAAGGTAAGAACTCAAAGGCAAAAAGGCCAAGAAAACAATCGATCTGGCTCTCAGAAAGTTCCTAAGTTCTACTGTTGAATGCTGTTAAGAGGGCACAGAAAATAAGATGAAATGATAAAAAGGCCAGTAATTTGATTCAAGAGAACTTACATAGCAAAATAGATGCTGTGTATTTTATAATTAACTTTTTAGTACTAAGTATGAAGTGCAATATATTGGCATAGTCATTAAAAATATTATATGAAAATAATTATTCTGAACTAGAAAAGCTGGAATGCTAATTGGCACAGTGTATCTGTAGTTAAAGCTCTTACAGAAGAATTTAAGGTACACTGAAGGTTAAAGATGTGTAAACAAGCAGGATAACTCTTTCAAGAGTATTATGCCAAACAGTAATTACCTATGACCAGAAAATTATATTTTTCTTTCTGGATGGCATCTGAAGCCTTGATGTTCCCTTATATTATTCAACCCTAGCAGAAAGCACAATGAAGGGAAAGGAAACAGAGAAAGGAAGATGGATGCTTAGTCTCATCTGTTTTTTCTAAATGAACAGAATGCAGCTTTGGCTTGAATTTCCCAGTTGTGAAAAAAGCAATTGTTGTAGAAATAACTGTAGAACCCACTCCTCTTCCTCTGTCCCCAGATATTTTAATTATTATTATTTTTCTTAAATAGGAAACTATTGGCCATACAGCTGATGTAGTGAAACAATTCGTGTATGCCCCTCCCTCTGTTCAGTGCCAAGTCACCTGGATGCCATGAACTATCATCAGCTAGGATTTAGGGCAGATCAGCTGTTTTTATCCTGAAATGTTCAAGGTAGTGATTTACCAGACCTGATTCATCTGTCTTATCTGAAGAGGAAATAATCAAAAACAGAAAGATGGTAAGACATGAACATTTCTGATCACGATAGGTATTTCTGAATTTTGCATGGCAACATTCATCTTTCTCTCAAGAGCAGAGAAAGAAGCTGTGGAAAATTTAATGTTATTTGAATGATGGCTGGTTGCAGGACAGAAGCATCTAATGAAATTACCCTTCTGCTCTTTGCTCCTACTTCTATTTAAAAAGAAGGAACAATTTTTCAATTTTTCAATGCACAAATTACATTAGTTAAATAACTAACTTGTCACTAGTTTCTGTTTTATACAAAAAACTCAACTGCAAAGCTCTGAATTTTGCTACTACTTAGCAAAAGAAGACTACTCTACTTAGACACTTGCCACAGAATCAGGATACTTCATCATCACTGAAACCAACTGCCCTCAAACACTATTATTATTCATTAATAGAGAACTGAGGATAAGGCTGAACTATTTAGTTTTCCATTGGTTTCATGAAAAACTTGTAAATTGATGATGAACAAACTGACCTGAATGCTATATTCCCTGGGCCAGAGAAGATGCCAAAGATTAGTTTCAAATTGTATATGAAAAATACCACCAAATTTACAAAAGTACCTTCCAAGAGAGGATTCACTAAATCTAACACTTCACCTTTCTGTGGACACACAGGTACTATGATTGAATTCCTGTCCTTTGTTAAAGACAGTACTAACAATTGTGGTTGCATTATGCATTTTGACTGTTAGTAGGATTTGCTGAGATCTGATTTTTCAGTTTACCATCAAAATAAATTACTAGGTTCATTAAACTGTCAGACCAGAAACTGTTCATTTTAGCCAGTAGCTCAGGGCCCTCATTCAAAGCATGAGATTGGGTTCGATGCCACATGCTTCAAACAGCCCATGGGAGCTGTTCTGATGTGAGCGGGCATTTAAGTAGGTTACACAAAATGAAGGCGGTGGAGGAAGACTTGTGCTCAAGCAGCCTGAGGAGTGATGCATAGGAGGACCGTGCAAGAGTCAGAAGATCCAGACCAGGGAATGTGCAGCTGTTTACACAAGGGAGAACTAAGTAAGATGAAGGGACCAACAGCACTGGTACCCCCATCCTTGCATACTAAAAACTTTGGGTTTGAGGTATTAGTCTGGATAGATCAGGCTTAAAACAATGTAAACTCAGTCTCATTTTTAGTGGTTCTTTCTTATTTCATCTTCAAATGCTTCAGACATATTACCAGTGTTTCAGTCTTTGATAAGTAATTGCATATAAAGAAGCTATATGTTAAAAAGCAACCATTTATCCCAGTTAATTTCCACAGATCACAGTTACTACTGTTTCTAAAATGAAGCATTAGAGAACTTTGCCTGGGGTATGTTATTTATAAACTTCTTTAGCCACAAAGTAAGGATTGAGAAAGCTTTAAATGTATAAATAGAAGTAGTAGTTGGAAGTCTTATTTTAGCATTAACATGTCTGAAATTAGATTGTAGATAATATGCAGAGGAGTATAAACACAAAGCACTTCTTTTGCTGTGTGCATGGGAGAAAGCACAGCCCCTCAGAGCCTACAGCGCACCCCAGCAGCACAGCAGCAAAACAGGAGTCTGAAAATACCAGATGGACTCCAGAAAACTGATCTTAAAAGGGATTTAAGTAGCATATGGGGGAGGGGAACTGTCTACTGGATAATAACAAAGATTATTGTGCTGCTTGATATTGGACAAAGCATTAGTCAGCTCAGGTAGCATAACCTGACCTGCCAAAATTCAAATGTAGGATGCAGTGTGCAGGTAAGAGACAAACAATAATTGTATTCATATAGAAAATATACTGCAGTGGTTCTTTATGTAGGGAAAACAGCCTTTTCTACAACCTCTTTCATGTTTCAGTTTGATGTCAATTGTTTTGAACAACAAAAGGGAAAGGAATCAAAATTTGGATTAAAGCCCGTAACATTTACTGAAATGTATGTGTAGGGAAACACCAAAGCTGCCATATGGGAAGGTTTTGACTAAGCATTAACAAAGCTGCAGTGAAAGAAACTGAAAAGAACAAACAAGAAGAAAAAAGAGCATATTTTGATTTCCTTCAACATTTCATTACAACACGATGGAATTTAGATGTTCATATGACATATATTATCTATCTGAATGACAGCACCCCCACCCCCTCTTATTTACATTCTATTTGGTTTGGAAGAAGAACTTAAAATATTACTGAATGGTGATATGCAAAATATATAAACAAGTAATTAAGTATTCATTTGTACAAGCTGGAAAGTTGATTATAAATTAAGTATTTGTGGATTCCCATCTGTGAGTGTATATACTACAAGCTTCCTGAACAGAGGAAATAATATTTTGTCCATCCCACAATCTACCAAGATGTTTGTCTTCATGTAACCTCAGAGGACTGAACTCAGCTCTGATACAGTTCCAGACTTTTCAAAAGTTACATCTGTCATACGAGGTCTGAATGCGAGATATTATTCTGAACTTTCTTGCATTTTCCTCTTTGCCCTCTGTTGCCTTCTTCATTACAGCAATGTGTATTTAGTGTTTAGTTTTATCCTAAATACAATTTTCCTCATCTGTTTAGGAAAAAAAAAAATGACGAGAGTGGTAATAAAATCAGGGTTATATTTTTTTTAAAAAAATTGCAGCAATGAGACATAATTTAAACAGATGTTAATAAGGCAAAGATTTAGGGTGCCTCGTCACTTTAGCTCTCTTTCTACAGTCTCCTTTAATGGGAAATTCCTAACACAGATGAAAGCGAGCAGCTTGCCTCAGGCCACACTTCTGATTTGCCTTTATTTTACTCAGTTTGGCCAGTTTCAGATGTTGTCTATATACATTTATGGCATACTAAATTGCATACAGCATTTATGGGCATTATTTTAGTCTATTGCCTACATTCAATCCACATTTACTCTCTATCTCCATCATCAAGTCTGTCTCACGCACTTTAGGTTCACAGGTTGCTTGAAGAAGACCCTTATGTGTTTCATTATGTAGCTTAAATATATGCTTCATACCGCTTCTCTTCTAAACAATGTAAAGAATTTCCATAATTTCTGTAAGTAAACACAGATAATTTGGAAATAGTGGAAGTCTCACCCGCTCTCTCCACTGGTGTCTAAAGACAGTTTTTACACCCTAAGCTCCTTTGCATGTAAAAAAAGAAAATGGCAGCTCCATTCTTTAAGACATAGGGCAGTAGGTAGTACCCCACTCTCCTGGCTCCATCAAACCAAGGTGTCCAGAAAGTCAGTTGTAGTGGCCAACTACTGGGTGGCGATACAAGGAACGCAGTGCAAAGTCTTGTGAAACTTGCCTTGAGTCCACGCTCAATGTCTGGCTCTCAATTTGCTAGAAATTCTTCTTGTGCACATGCTAGGATTGTTACTCTAAGTCAGTATTTCTGCAGCAACAGCTCTTCTAAGAGCAGTTTGTCTTTTTGTGCTTTCAACAAATGTGCTTTCTCTTTTAAATAAGATTTTCTTTTCCTGCAACCTTAGAGGTAATATTTATCCCTCCACAATTAAAAGGAACTATATTTGGGCTCTTCATTGCTACAGATTTTTACTTTCATATTAATGCATTTAGCTTCATCTGTGGTCCCTCTCTATGCATTATATTTTTAATCAAATCATATATTTCATTACAATTAATCATGTTTTCCCCTGTAATTGCATCAAACGTGCCAATACCAGTTACATTTGATTCATCTCCAGTTTGTATTTCTTTTTACAAAGAGTCCTCAAATGCTTCTGTTAAGACCCTTAGAGTGAAGGACATTTAAGAATTGCCCACTCAACAGGCTAAACATGAACTCAGTGTGAAGATATCTCATGTTTTAACGTATTTTGACTTAACATTTACAAGTACATCAAATTTTCAACAAATACTGAATTAAATACTAAAAGCTCATATTCCACATTTTGTATGTTCCTCATTCATGTTTATTGTGCACTTCACATGTCAATTATTTATTTGCCTAAGATTTTTTCTTTAAAAAAGTTACGTGTTCTCTACAGTTTCTTCTCTTGCATTCACCTTCTAAACAGGCATACAAAACCAACATACATAAAACAACCAACATACCAAAATCAACATTTCATTTCACAGAACAGGATACACAGTGGTCCTTGTAATTATTCAACATGCCAGAATCTTTTAGTAGGAGAATACAATTAATCCTGTGTTCCTTAAATCTGTCTTTTTAGCACATTTATGTCCATCAAATCCCTTTTTAAACTCTGTTATAAGGGCTACAAGTTATTTGATATCTTCAGTGTGGCCTCAGAGTTCTTTTAAAGCTCCTATTATCTTCCAGACTCTCTCATGCACCTTTTATGCCTTCAACTATGCTATTACTCATTAGTTCTCTGCTTTAAGTCTTCCAGTTTACTTCTGCAGTTAGGATATCAGTTTTAGTGTTAGGAAAACTATGCCCATTGCATTAATTCACTGATGGAGGTCTTCAGAAATGACATGATGTTGCTGAGTCACAGAATCTCAGAACAGTTGAGGTGGGAAGGGACCTCACCTCTTCCATCATGCAGGTCATTTATGAAGAACATTACTGAACAGTGCTGGCTCCAGTAATGAACCCTAGGGTATACTACACACTAATTAATGGCCTTGAGATGGACTTTGTTCCACAAATCACACCCCTTTGGGAACAGTAGTTCTGCTAGTTTTCAGTCCACTGTTTCATGTATCAAGCCCATACTTCACCAGATTGCCTACAAGGATGTTATGGGAGACATCAAAAGCCTTACTGAAGTCAAGGCAAACCACATCCACTGCTCCCTTCATCCACCCAACCAGTCACCTCATCACAGAAGGCTCTCAGGTCAGTTAGGCATGCTTTCCCCTCCATAGATCTCTGCTGACTACTCCTAATCACCTTCTTATCCTTCACGTGTTTGGAAATGCTTTCCAGGATTATTTGCTCCATCACCTTCCCAGGCTGGTTTACCTATAGCTCCATGGATACTCCAACTTGCCCTTATTGAAGACAAGGGTGACATTTGCTTTCTTCCAGTCCTCAGGAACTTCTCCCAGTTGTCACGACCTTTCCAAGATTATTGAGAGTGGCCTTGCAACAACATCAGGACAATGAGTCCTTGTGTCAAGCCTGTTGGGCAGTCCTTTTTCTGGCCTACCACTTGTTGATCCATCTATATAAATAATTTAGTGTTTGCTGCATGTTTTCTCCTGCTGAGGTATATTGTTAGCTTCCAGCTTGGTTTGCAGATTATTTTTTTTTTCTTCTCTCTTGATTATTTTCTTGATTATTTTGACAGCAATATGAACTACAGTAAAAGACTGTAGGGCTGAACTGTAGCAGTTGTTCTACCACCTGATGACTCCTCCCAGCTGAGAGAGGGAATAGGGGAAAAAAGGGAAAAGCCTCATGGGCTGAAGTAGAAACAGACTTAATAAAATAACTGACACAATCACCAACATAAAGTGTACAAGGTTATACTCAGTCTGGTCCTTGATGTCAACAGCAAGAGCAGAAGGCCAGGAAGGAAGCACCCCAGGAGGAGGAACACCACCATCAGTGAACTCCCTCCTTTTATAATGAGCATGATTAAGTGCTATGGGATACACCTGTGAGTCAGCTGCCTTGATTGGACCTCAAAGCTGACTCGGGGCTTAGGTCTTAGGTTTGTCCAGTCCCTTTTATTCAGCTCCCTCATCCTCCCTGGCAAATACTCAATTATTGTTACAGCTGACGAAAAAAGCTCAGCAGCTGTAGAGCTGGCATATTTACCATGCAACCCAGTAAGTTAGTTAGACTGCACTCACATAAATGGGGAATGAATGGGTGTTCTATTCTCATTCTGCTCCAGCACTTATGACTGGGCTAATAGTTACTCCAATGCAAATATCTGAACAATAGGTCACAGATTAGTTTTTTTTAAATGCAGAATTTTAGTACTTTGGATGTTGAGAATAGATGCTTTCTCTAATTTACAGACAAGCAAAACCATAAGGGCAATAGAAACTAGCTTTTCAACAGACTAACTGGAAGGAGCAAGTAAGAGCCCCTTTGGGGAGTGGTAACTAAGTAACTAACTAAATAGGTTGCAATTCAAGAAGAAGAGAGACATGGAGAAGGTCCCTGGGGTGCTGGGAGACTGATTACCGATGCATACATATGAGAGGAGTAGCAACCCAGAAGAAAGCAAGAGATATCAAGGGCACACCTATGTGAGCAAGACATGCAGTGTTATTTGGAGCAAAATTTCTGGAAAACCAGGCAGATTTTGATTTTTGAACAAAGAAGCTGCCTCATAGTGATTATTTTGACTATTTTCTAGAAAACAGGATGTTGCATACATTCTTGCAAATTACCAGGATTGTCACTATTTGGCTTTTCTCCATTTCTCTTCCTAATGCAGAGAGGTTCTCAATATTGGCTAATCAATCATACCAAAGGCAATTAATTTCTTCTTTAGGTGCAAAACTGAGAAATTTACCTTCCAAGCTTTTACAGCACTGAGCACAGTAATATTTGCATATTTTACAGCACAATAAACCAGATTTTTTATCATGAGGTTCCAAAGCATGATGTGACATATGAGATTTATATGGAGATGTTAAATGCTGAAGGTTTGCTGTTTTAATTTTATTAAAAAATGAGCCACGTTTTTTAATTTTATTAAAAAATGAGCCACGATTAGTTTTTCCAGGGCACTGTTCAAAAATCAATGACACAACTACACCTATAAAGTGAGAAAAGATCAGGATAATATGACTATGTATTAACAGTTTAAACTGTGATATAATAAATTCCTTTCATAGTAATTTAATTCTATGTCTTTTTAAAAAGTGTCATACTAACTACTTTCAGGTAAAGTTGGCCCCAGTGAAGATGCTTTTGGGCATTTCACCCAAAATGGTTTACCCTGTCTGAAAATGAGTGACAATGTGGTTAGCTTTTCCACCAAACACAATTTTCTTTGGAGAACGACAACCATGCTGTGTCCGAGACAGACATGGAAAAGTACTCACCCTCTTTCCAGAGGAGAAAAGGATGGTTATAAGCCCACCTTGTCTACCCCCTTTCAGGACTAAAACTAAACAGGAAATCTTAGTTTGCTCTTTTCTTGTTGGTTTAGGATGAAAAACAGTTTCAAGGAGGTAGTGTCATACTTACATTCATATTCATATTCATTTATATTTACAGCAATAAAAATGGATGTGGAGATGCCAAAAAGCTTTAGTTTCAGGTGCCTTTCGTGTTACACTAAGTCCAGAGTTCTACTACCTGAAGAGAACAGTAGCATTTGAAAATAAATTGACTTTTTTTCCCCCTCCACTACTTCTGTTGAGATGCGGTTCCAAAATAACACCCCTCCAACTGTCAGAAATCTGAGTCTAAATTCACAGCTTAAATTTAATTATGCCCACTTCACAAGTATTTCTGCCAGCATTGTCCCTTAGCTGAACAGCTCTTTTCTCCTACTCATGTTTTTCTCCCCCTTTTATACATGTATGTCGTAGTGGCTAGTAAGGTAGTTAAAGCACCAGTACTAGGGTAGAATCCATCAGTGCCTGTACTTCTGATCAATATTAGTTATTGGTTTTGTTTAATGGCCAGGACACAAGCAGCATGAAATGTGTTGATGCCACGTACTTGGGAAGCATTAACAATGCAAACCAGGACTGGAATATCATACAGATGCATAATTCTAAGCAGTGGAAAAATACCCATCAAATGAAATGTAATGGTTTAAAATGCAAGATGCTGCGCTTAAAGACTAACAGCAGAAACTTTTGCTCTGAGAACTTTTGCTCTTCGTACTTGTGGTTGGACACAAGTTTTTGCACATATTGATCACACATGAACCAACAGGCAAAGGGAATCCAGAACACATTGGGAAAGGCACTGCAGAGATACTGAATTGCCATCCCACAGCAGAACTCAAATGCTTCAAATCTGAAGGGAGTGCTGAAGTGCTGGGGTCTGAACCCCAAGCCCTGAATTAAGTTTGACATATGGGTGGTCCCCATGGTCCTTTAAAAGGAGGGGATGAGTTTGCCTTTTGGCTTTCCTCCAAGGTGCAGCCGGCCTTGTAAGGAAAGCCCTTGGGTAAACAAGCCCCAGGTGCCCTGCATTGGGTAAATGAGTGCCAGGTGTCCTGCTTTGGGCATAAAAGCTGGGCCCACTTGCAGGAAGGGTGGAGTGTCTGTCTGTGAAGTGGATGCACTTTGCAGAGTTTCCCTGTTGGGGAAGGACCTCCTGACTCTCCCTGCAACTGGGCCCCAGTCAGGTTTGGCATTTGCAAACACGGGCTTTGTGAGGAGACAATATGGGGCTACTTCTGTCGTATATGGTCAGCCTATTGACTTGGTTGTCTCCCATTTTTTCTATGGGATATTTTGTGTCTTTGTTTATTCCATCTATTGGTTGTGCTGTGTCATTCCTGGGGCTGATGTCTATTATTTGTGATCTGTTTGACTTGTTTGTACCCCCAGCGATCCCCCCTATGCTGACTTTTCTACGTACAATAGAATCTGGCTACTGGATTGTTTTTCTGCTGGCTGTGTCCTTTGCACTAGGCCTAGTGATTGGCAAAACAAGTGCAGAGAAGGACTGGGAGATAAGGTAATGGAGAACCCATTTTCTGAGACACTTAATTGTTTAACCTTTGTGTTTTATTTTCTAATTCCCCATGCAATTACAATATTACAGTAAAGTATTAAATACTCTAAATCTACTGAAAATCAAATGGAAGGATATTGGATGAAGATGTGATTTAATTTTTGTTCCTCTAACCACTACAGTGCTACTTTTACTAATTTTCTTCTTCCAAGTATTTTTGCCAAGTGTGGAAATTAACACGAATCTCCATGTCAGTCTTCCCCTACTGTGCAAGCAATTTCTAAACATCAGGTTGAGCTGCATAAGCAAACCTATCTTGTGCTCCATACTCCTGCAGCCAGGCTGCTTCCAAGATGTAAAGTAATTTATGTACAGCTACACTACATTTTAAACAGTGCTGTAAATATGAGAACAGTTTAAAGTTTTTACTTTAAAAATCCTCTTAGTTAGGGCAGAAGAACAGCACTCCCAACAGTTGAGACCCTTTTCAGAGACTGCTTTTCTTACAAAAAATTCTCAGTGACTGAGACTGAGCCCTCATAATCAGAACTTTCCTCAAAAATCAACCTTTAGAATCTGTTTGACTTTTGTTGCTTTCACATACCACTGCCTTTCCTCTCAAAGGATCAGAGAGATTCCCCTCTGTCCTTGTGTTGATGAAGTTTAACCACATCTTGTGCACGATGGGGAAAAGTGTAGCCAGCATGTCAAATGAAGTGTTTTTTCTCCTTTATTTTATATTTAAGAGACCACATCTGATGTCCTGTGTTCTGTTTAGGGATTCTGAGTAAACTAAGGATCTCGACATACTGGCATGAACTCACCAGAGAGCCACCAAGATGACTGGGAGGCTGGAACACATCACACACAAGGAGGTGACAGTGCCCTGTTTGTTCAGTCTGTACAAGGGAAGTCTAATGGGGGTTCTTCTGCTACGGTAAGATGCTGGGGACAGTTTCTTCTTGGTTCACAGTGAAAAAGGAAGAGGTAATGGTCTTAAATGGCAGTAACAGAAATTTGGATTGAATCTTGAAAAAATGGCTTTCACTGGGAGAGCGGTCAAATACTGAAATAGGTTGTCCATGCAAGAATCTCCATCTTTGAAGCTATTCAAAACCTGACTAGACAATGCCCTGAGAAACCTGATCTAACTTCCAAGTTAGATCTAACTTCAAAATTGGCCCTGCTTCGAGGGACTGGACCTCCAGAGGTTAATTCTAATCTAAATTAGTCTGTGGTTCTAACATAATCCGAGTCTGCAATTTTACCTTGCCTTTCTAATCCTTTGGAAATGTATGAAAGAGTCTACTAGTGTTATTTGTTCTAAAGGATGATGAAGAGATTATTCCCTTCTAGCATCTTGCCTCTTGGGGAACAGTTGGGTTTTTTCCAGGCCTACTCTTGTGACCCCTGTGTGTTAAAAATGAAACTTCATTCATGTCAACCTGCCTTTCCCTGGTGTTAGCATTAATCTTCAGCTCCTTCCTTTCAGATCCTAGGTCACTCTGTAAGATGCCATCCAAGGGTGATAGAGGATGCCAAGTTGCCTCCACAGAAGAAACAACAGTATGCTCCATCACAAATAAAACAGCATACCGGGCTGTATCAGCAAGGGAGTGGCTAGAAGATAAAGGCAAATTGTTATTACCCTTCAGTTGGTGCTAGTGAGGCCATACAGAGAATAATGGAATACAGTGTCCTTAGCAGTGATTTTAAGTGTTTTTCAGCTCTGCTCCTCTTCCACTAGTGACCTCTTCCTCCATTTTGACCTGTTAACATACATTTTTCTGGTTCATCCAAATCAGTCAAGCATCTTTTCTCTGTGTCATCTCATTTAATAGGTGTCTATAAATTTGGAGTGCCAGCACAGACTACTCTCTGCCTTCCCTTGCCTTCTATTTTCATATAGCTCATTCACCAATCTTGCAGCCGAAGCACTAATCCTCAGATCTTTTCTACTGTCTGGAAACACTTCATCAGCAGATGATTTCCATCAGGTACCTATTCAACATTAGAAAATATCCTACAGCTTCTGCATCAAGTCGTTTGCACGCTTGTTCCATTCTAATCAGATTTTATGCATTATGGAAACTATATTTCTCTGTCCCCTGCCTGTTTTTAATAGGCCGTGGACTTTTTTTCAGATGGGTCATATTGAGTCAACAACAATCTATGTGGATGGGAAAAAAAATATTAACTTATGAAGACCATCAAGGTTGTGAAAGATGCTTTTGTCTGACCTTTTAAAGACCTGTGGTGTTTAAATTAGTTCTGCGAGTAAGAGATCAATTCAGATCAAATTTCCCTAAATTTAAAGAGAAAATTGTACTTCCTTCATCTCACCCTATAAAAAATTTCTTTTTTTAAAAATGTTCTTTATTTTTTCACTTTTATAGTCCCTAGACTTTTCTCAGCATTGCCTACTTCCATTGTGAAATCCCAGCAGTTAAGTGTCCATCAGCTGTGATTAAAAGCAGAAAGCCTCAGCTGCACACTGTGTTACTCAGCTCCCCTGCAGAAGACTGTAAACTACAAACTGCAGCAAACCACAGATCTCACAGACTCTAGTCAAGCCAGCTACCACCAGCCACTGAAACTTTGTCTTTGATTGGAAATGAAGTAGGAAACCAAGAGAACATGCCACAACTTTTGGTATTTGTTGCAGTTCCTTAAACTGTGGAGATTTAATGCGACCAGGTAGCTACAACTGATATAGCTGGTTTGACATGTGACAGCATGTGAGTAAGAGATGGAGATTTCTAGTGCTGCAAACTTGTTGGAATGTCATGATTTTCATGGAGGCCTACAACAAAGCTGGAGAGGGACTTCTTACAAGGGCATGGAGTAACAGGATGTGGGGTAATGACTTTAAACTAAAAGAGGGTATATTTAGATTAGATATTAGGAAGAAATTCTTGACTGTGAGGGTGGTGAGACACTGGCACAGGTTGCCCAGGGAAGTTGTGGCTGCCCCCTCCCTGGAAGTGTTCAAGGCCAGGTTGGATGGAGCTTTGAGCAACCTGGTCTAGTGGGAGGTGTCCCTGCCCATGGCAGGGCAGTTGGAAGCTGATGATCCTTAAGGTTCCTTCCAGCCCAAACCATTCTATGGTTCTATGATTCTATGATTTTCTTTAATATGCCAGTTCCTAGAGTTGTAAGACTACAAGAAACACCAGACTTCACAGATTTTACACACTGAGGACACTGCTTGCAGTCTTCTGCTTGTGGTGTACTTTAAACAAATCTATTTACCTTGAGTCACTCCCAGTCCTAAATAACTATTTATTGAACTGCTTTGCTCGTGAAAACTGTTAATCATAATATTTGATTTATGCATAGGATGTTTATCACAATAAAACACAACACAACATGTTCATGCATTACATTGTCCAAACATATATTTATGGACTTTTATTTTTGGAATAGGTGGTTCAGAGATAATTAAGATTTAGATAAAACATTAAAAATGAAGTGTTCTAACCATCATTCCTAGTTTTGTTTGCTACATAACTTTATGCCTCTTTTTCACTGCCTTTATATTAATAGTCTCGCAATATTTTTGAATAGCACTAGGATATCATGCCACAACATGAAGACTCATAGGATTCATAGAAGCAGGAAGGATTTAAATGAATTAGTGATGCTGAAACAGAGTGGAAGGAGGATTTTTAGAAAAATTTTTTCAGTTGATGGTAGGATATGGAATAACTGCAGAATAATATTTTTTTTATTGCTTGCTTATTTAGCTTCTCTTTTCTTTTATGAAATCACTTTCTTTGGATTTTTGAAATGCTTGTATTAATTCATATTTACTCCGTCCTTTTTGTGTTAGTAAATGCAGCCTTGCTCAAGCAATGGCACCATCTGATCTAATGCTGCAGATCTGTTCCAAGAATTGGATACCAAAAGGCCTGTTAATAATATGCTCTAATAAAAGCTGCCATTTTCTTCCTGTTCTGACTTCTTTATGTTGCCTTACCACAGTTTTACGTGCTAATTTTCTGTAAATCCTAAGTCTTTGAAATATGCAAACATAATTTCATGACAAAAGATAAGACAATATCCTATAATATACTGATACTCAGAGTGATCCTCTTAGGGCCTTGCTCCTTTACCACCAGGATTTGAAAAAACTTACATAAAAATACAAAGTGACTCACTCATGAAGGGCATTAGGGCTGTGACAGAAGCTTTTGTTTGACCTTTTGTGGGCTCAGGGGATTTAAATTAGTTCTGTAAGTAAACAGCAATTCAGATAAAGATACTTGAATGAACAAATAACTTGGAGAAAAAGGGAACCATTTTATTCAGGTTAAAGCTGAATTCTTTATGCTTGCTTTTGGCTGAGTTTTCTTCTCCAAGAGAGAAGAATATTTGATAGAGTAAAAACCTCACCTTTTTCTCTCATATAAGACTTGCAGTCAAAGGACTGTAAGAATCAGGAAAAGAAGTGAAATTAAAGGTAAAGACTAATCAGTAATTTTTCATGTGTTAGGTGCTTACAAATTTTAAAATCTGTGAGGAATTATCTGTTCCTGTTTAGCAAATTTAACATAGGGCACAACAAACAAATTTAGTGAGCAGCAGGAAGTAGGAATTATGAGATTTAAAACTGTGATAATTAACAAAATAAGATAATTCAAATAGGCAGTCTTTGTTCACACCCAATCATTGCTTCAATTTTTCTGTATCAAGTTAATAAGAAGCACTATTATAATTTCACTCAGTTCCTATATAATGTGTGCAGTTAATTCCAGAATAAACCTAAGCAATGTTTTGCAAAACCTTACAGCCTCTCAAAACTATTTTTCTGGGATTTTCTGCCAGCCTAGTATCATTATATAACCAAATCACACTTTTTACCTACAGGTATTAATGACAGCTATAGATAATATCCTATCCAGTGCCCAAAATTAAGCTCTTCTAATGATAGTTTTAAAGTTATATCATCTTCTAAATAAGTAACTGGTATCAAAGACAATAATAGGTGTCAGAGACAGAAGATTTTGCAAGGCGACTGCTTCTGTATATTAAGCATGTCACAAACCACTTTAAATTTAGTCATCTACTCCTAAATTTGCCCCAAAGGTTACAAAATTAATTCTAAAACTTGTAGACATTGTCAAGATATTTGATGTTACTATGAGTCATTAAAAGGTTGGCTGCATTAACAAGATAAATACTACAAGATCAGAAATCCATAACAAAGCTATAAAGAGTGAAATGGGTCACTAACACAGGTATTTGAGACAGGATTTAATTTTAAATGTTTCCTCACCAATAATCACCAGTCTTTATCATCTTTGTACAGTTGAAAAGAGTTTGTGGAATACACCAGTGAACCTAGGGCTATGTCTATGGCAGTGATTTAAGCAGTGCTTGTGAGCCTTCCCAGACACTGGAATACGACTGCTCTGAAACTATTAGAGCAGTCCCTGGCATGCTTTTGGCCTGTACCAACTAGCAGTCTCCCAAGCAATTCCCAGGCACAGTTTGGGAGTGAGAACATCCCACAGACCATTACTACCCAAGGATTTGCATCCAGCCACCCTGTTCTGGAGTCTGGCTGTGTTTGTTTACTGCTGTACTTGTGAGTCATTCCATGCAGTTGGCTTCCATGTCTGGGAATATCCTTGGGAATGCTTTTATTTGCTAGTACAGACGTACTCCTATCCCTTTCCCACTACTGCTGAGGACAAGTAGGACACTTCAGGAAAGTAAAGACCAAATCAGTAAAGTTTCATTCAGTTTGAATCACTGTTGACATTCAAATCCGTAAGGATGAGGTTTTGTCCAATTTTTTTAACAAACCACCTTCCCTATTATTTTAATCACACTGCAATGAAGGTGCGCAGCATTCAGCTAAAATCAGAAATAGTTTGAGGTGCAGCTTGCTTTTTTCTGTACAGAAATTAAGAATACAGATTCCTACCTTACAGTCTTGATACAGATACGTAAGTCCCAGACAGAATGAGTTTTCAGACAAACCTACGTATTAACAGTACCTTTGGGATAATTTTAAGTGGCTCCTCAGAACGTGATTTTTGATGCGGTTATCCTAACTTTGTCTAGTCCCCAAATTCTGGGCTTTAGATTCCACTCTTGAGTCCCAATCTCATAAAATATAGTTGCACTGTGCTGAAATTATGGAGACCCAATTGCTATAATAGCTCCAGCTTTCAGATCTCTGCTGTATTTACAACTGTCTTGTTACTTGAGGCCAGAGTTAAAGCACCCTGGGGACTGCCTGCATGTTGACTATCACTTTGATTCCCATCTGGAAAATCTTCATAAAAGATATTTGAGACAGAGAGCAGGACTGGCTTGTACCTGAGCCCCTGCTCCTCTGGGCCATACAGAGATAGCTCAAGCCATTTGGCTCTTTGAATTCAAACACAGATTTCAAAGTCTATAGAAACAAAGCACTGCCTTAATTCCCCATGTGTAGTATGGGGAGCAGCAGAACTTTTCTACCTTATAGGGATTGAGAAAATCGCACATTCCCATTTTGGAGTCACTCAGGCAATACACCACAGGAGCCATACAAAACACGCAGTGGTGCAGAGGGGGCTGAACGAAGAGGGTAGTCACGGATCACTGATTCTCAGGACAGACTCACACCATCCTAAATACTGGTGAAGGCTTCTTTATGTACACCAGCTGAGCATAGCCGAAGGGCGAGGTACACGCAGCTCTGCGGCACCACAGCAGAGCAGGACAGGAGCCAGCAAAGCAAGGCTGGATGCCAGCTGAGTCCCCCAGTGCCAGGGGAATTCTCAGCTGGGAGAATCTGGCTGCCTTCCAGCCTCACTCCTCTGCATATATACATATACAGATATAGCTATGTATATATGTATAGCAGAACTTTCAAAAGGAATAATTATCTTCTGTATGTCTTCTAGTTTGACTAGAAGATTTTTATCACATATCAAGTCTAGGATAGAATAAACCTGCAACTGCCTGATCTGTGATTACCCTCAGCTTTCACATAAACCAGATTTTTAAACAATCACGTTGACAAAAAATTCTATGCTTCTCAGAAAAAATGTAAATAAACCAACAGTGTAAAGGCTGGAATACCTGTACTGGAGAAGAAATATAAGGCACTCCAAAGATCTGCAGTAACAGAAAGATCTTTTGCACCTAAGACAGAAATATGTGGGTGAAGGTATTGGCTAAAAACAGAAGGGAAGAGGGAATACCTAAGTGGATTTAAAGATAAAAGTTAGTGTTCATTTCTTCCATCATAAAAAAAGACCCAAACCTGACTTTATTAGTTACCAGGTGTTCCTAATTTAATTCATTTCCTTAACAACTTACAACTTGCTCAGCCAGCTCTGCAGACAATTGATTTTTATTACTACATGCTTCAGTGACTTTTCTCACTAGATTTTCCACCACTGACTATACAGTTCTTCAAATCTCTTCAAAATATATTTTAGTTTGTGTCTATCTCTTCAGAGTTTAGTCAGTCTTTTCAATCAACCTCATCACTTATTTAGCACATTCTTCTATAAGGCAAACATAATATATATTACAAATATTATATAGCATCAAATATTTACATAAATGTTTGCTGCTTTCAGAGGTGTGAGTTTTCATTACAGTGCTGCTGCTAATGAAAATTGCTGGCATGACAGAAAAATAGCCTGATTATGATATTGTAGCTATTTGATATATATTGGATGTGAGAAACAACAGTATTTGGAAAGTACTTTTGAATAATAGAGGAGCTTTTAAGATCCACAACTCAGGATATCATGTGATGGTGCTGAAACTTCTTAATCAGATTGTTTTCACCCTTGATTATACAGGCAGACTTCACACTGACACCTGCTG
Source organism: Podargus strigoides (assembly GCA_028020825.1). Taxonomy (NCBI): domain Eukaryota; kingdom Metazoa; phylum Chordata; class Aves; order Caprimulgiformes; family Podargidae; genus Podargus; species Podargus strigoides. The sequence continues at coordinate 61,585,842 of CM051620.1, forward strand.
TTAAGATTGCCTAACTTCTCCCACTGTAAGACCATTTTCAATTTCACTGCCAAATTAACTGTGTGGGCTGATCATTTCTGGGATGAGTGTCATCTTCTGATGTAAATCAAAGGAAAAAAGACAGAGTCAGTGTTTCAGATTAAATGTTTTTGCAATTTTCAAGAGTTAAGTGGGGGATAACAGCTCACCTACTGAATATGGACTCTCAGTTACTGTATTTTAAAAAATCAGTTATCTACATCCTTAGAAACAAGAACTTGAAAGTCAGCAGAATTTCACTTACTGAAGTTCCCTAGAAAGGCTCCATACTTGGACAAGCTATGAGCCCCAGAAAAATCAGACAATACACAATGAAGTAAGTGGAAGGGTATTTACAATTCTGTATCCAACATCCTTGAAGATTCCACTTGTTTTTACCTCCGACAAATCAGTGAAAAAAGTCAGCTGAGGAAGGCAAACACAAAGTAGGCAGGATGATGCAGACAGGGGTGAAGCAATGGAGTGTATGAACCAGAATCATAGAATCGTTTTGGTTAGAAAAGAACTTTTAGATCAAGCCCAACCATTAACATAGCACTGCCAATTCACCACTACACCATGTCCCTAAGCACCACATATACACGTCTTTTCAATAACCCCAGGGATGGGGACTCCACCACTGCCCTGGGCAGCCTTTTCCAATGCCTGATAACCCTTCCAGTGAAGAAATTTTTTCCTAATATCCAACCTAAACCTCCCCTGGTGCAACTTGAGGCCATTTCCTCTCATCCTGGCCATCCAACCAGTTTTTATCAGTTAAGAGTACGTCGTCCAAGCCGTAAGTAGCCAGACAGACAAACATAGTAAGATGTGCAATGCCAGTGGGCACTGAAAAAAGAACTAATATTAACAAAAAAAAAAAGAAGGAAATACTGGGGGGCCAACAGGTGTTTAAATTATGAAGCATTTAAATCACAACTCCATAGTCTTGACATTTCTCTGCTCTTTAGTAAATAACTATGAAGAAAACTGCCATAATTTTCCCTTTCTTTCATGTGTCCACAAAAACAATAATCCATTTTTGTTACTTCTCTGGTAATAAAATAATGACAAACTTCTGTGCTGACAACCCAGAGAGCCTAGGCAGATACCTCGCATGGAAGATGAGCACACAGTTGTTCTAACCTCCCCCGAGAAAAGTCAGCATCATGTTTCTGTGCAGTAGAGTGCATACCTGGAAACTGAATCCAGATACATGGTATTACAAAATCATATGCTCTTCTCCTAAAAGTGGTATTACCCAATTCATGATACATAGGGACAAATTAAGGCAACAATTCTGAAACACCCTTCGTAAAATAAATTTTTTAAATTACTGGCATCCCTAAAATTGCTACTGTTGAGTGCTCATCTGCTAAGACCTACAGATGAAATTGTTTGTTTTTTAATTAGGATGATTTTACACTTCATTGATCTCCTCATCCCCTCAGAGAATTTGGAATCAGGAAGTTTGGGTTTTTAACCCTGAGTTTGCCCTTAGTTTTCTGTATGACTTTTGAAAATGAATAAGCCCATCTGCCTTTTCTTTCTACAATATCTAAAAAGTAGATACGAGCATATGTGATCTACCAGCAATTTACAGACCTTTCCAAGTATACATTGGCAACTATACTTTGGCCCAGGTCAGCAGACGCTCAAGGTAGCAAAGACTACAATTAACATCAGTAAAGAGCAATCCTCAATACCTTGCTTTGATGTAACGCAGCTTGGCATTTACACTTTCCTTCTCCTGTACTGAGGAGCTGCACAACCCCAGTGTTTTATGGTCACCTGCCACCTAACTAACACTTTGTTAAGTGATCTTAACCACAGTCCATGGTAATTTAGCCACTAATGGTCTACATTACACCAGCAGTCATAAAATGGTTGGAAACTATCTAGTTGTCTCAGTCCGATGGGGTTTTAAGATACAAAATAGATGAACAACTGTTTTTTCCTTATTTAAATAAGGAAGAACAGTAAAATAAAGATTTGTTATAATGCTGACTGATGTATTTTTTGGCCGTCATATTCTTCTAATATTGACAAAGATTATAGAGAAAAATTCATCCAAATAGCAGTCCTCTTGATGTCAACTGGAACTTATTATGGGTTTTGTTTAATTTAAAGCCCCAGAAGGTCATCCAAAAATCTCATGTGGAGTTGGACTATGAAATAAATTTAAAAATATGTTTATAATTTGCATTTCAACAAAATAGTTAAGAGAAAAAAGCATACCACAGCTGAAAAACTGCAAACGTAAACGAGTATCAAAATAATTGTATTGGGTTAAAAAAATTACTCAGTCCAATATTTTGTGTTCAGTTGTGGTCATGTCTATCAGTGTCCCTGTGCACAGAACTGCTGGGCAGCAGTCACCAAGTCTTTGGATGCCCTCAGGGACCAACAGGTACTTCTAAGAGGTATTCTGCTTAGTATCTTAGTATCTCTAGTTCCCTGTTTTTGTTTTTACCCACTGACTTTTCTTCAACTCATTTTAAAAATTATGATTATGACAATTATTATTACTTGCTGCCCCTAATGATTATTTTCTTCCTTTTTCTGTAGCTTGCCCTTTGTCATTGACAACATCTCCATTCGACCGAAACAGTCATTGTTTAAGTCATTTCTCATATGGAAGTTATTCTGTATCTCTGATCATCCTTGTTGACCTTGACTAAATCTTCTCCAGTCCCTTGTGTTTTCTTAAGGTAGTAGGGAAGGACAAGGTCAGAACTGCACAACATATTACAGATATAGCAAAACCACAGATTTACATAATGGCAGAGTAACATTCACTCTTCTTTTCTTCATTCTTCTCCTAATGGCTCCTAACATTTGATTTACTCTTTTGGACACTACTGAGCCTGAGTGATGTATCTTTGTGAGTATCGATTCTAACTCCCAGCTCTCACTCCAGCCAGCTCAGAGCTCATGTAAGTGAAATTAGGATTTCTTCCCCTTACGTACATCACTGTACATTTATCTATACTGAATTTCAGCTGTCATTTTATTGCTCAGTCACTAAGTTTTATTACCCTGAATAAATTAATATAATCAAACTTGATTACCTCACTGCTAATGTGCTTTTTAGAGTCATTTATGAGCATGTTGAACAGGAAAGACCCTAGCACAGATCTTATGGAACCTAATCTGAACCACATTCTACTGAGAAAACTGACCATTTATTCCCATCTTCTAGCCATTTAACCATACAAGGATCTTTCTCATGACATGGTGCGAAGTTTCCCTAAAAACCTCTAACAAGAAACTTCTCAAAAGCCTTTTGGAAAAAACAAGTAAGCTATGTCAACCATATCACAGCCACCCACATAACTGTTGATAAGCCTTTTGAGAAAAGCCATGTTGGCTTTTTCTGAAAGTCCATTTTACCAAAACATTCAGTAACTCTGTTTCTGCTAGCTAATCTGCATAGTACAGATGTCATGCCTAAAAGCTTTGGAGTTCCCCAGGTCTCTTCTCAAAACTTTTTAAAAATTGCCTTCAGATTTTCAAATGTCCTCGGTCCTTTAGTGCCAAGGCAGCTTTGCACAAGAAGTTACCCAGTATCATGTTTGAGGAGTGCCTACGTTTAGCCTGTACCCAGGGCTAAACTCTAGCAGTTGTTCTACCACCTGATGAACCCTCCCCAGCTGAGAAGGGGCATCAATGAAAAAAGGGAGAAGCCTCATGGGTTGAAGTATAAACAGATTTAATGAAATAACAAAACTAATACAATCACCAACGTGAAGTGTACAAGGTTCTACTCAGCCTCATCCTTAGGGTCAGCAGCAGGAGCAGAAGGCCAAAAGGGAGAAGCCCCAGGAAGAGAAACCCTACCCTCCCAGAACCCCCTCCTTTTATAACGAGCTTGATGTCAGTGGTGTGGGATACACCTGTGAGTCAGCTTGGGGCAGCTACCCTGACTGAAACTCCCAGCTGACTCGAGGCTATTCATGGCCTGGCCCATGGGTCTGTTCCTGGGGAACCAGGACAAGGATCCATTCCGCTATTTTAGACTTGAATTCCTTTTGAACTCTCTTGTGAACACCACCTTGTCCTGGTGATGTGCTGCTCTTTGTGTGCTCCATGTGTTGTCTTCCATAGTCACTTCCTCTTCACGTAGACCCTCTGAGGAGTTCCTCACAAATAAGACTTTAGATCAGAACCTGTTCCCTTTCTGCTGGGCAGTTGTACAAAGCCAATGATACTTTTCTTTGTATTTAAGCTTCAAATTTCAGTCCATGTGTATTCACAAGGTTGCTTGATGAAGTGGGGATTTTAATTGAATTCTAATTTAAAAAAAAAAAAAATAAATACATGAAACACTACATTAGCACCAAGAATGCCTACTTCATCTTTCATCTTCACCACCAATTTTTTTGTTTTGATGTTACAATTCTCTGTGGATTATCTTTCTTCTGTCAAGCTTCTGATACATGTACTATGCCACTTCTTTCACTTAGAGCTAGACTTGCTTCCTTCACCCTGGATTTCAAGCACTTCTTTCTGCCACATTTTCTTCTTTAACTGGCAGCCTATCTTCACATCCTATTTGATGTTTTTCTCCTCTCTGACTGATGTATCTGAATTCCCACAGCATTATCTGTACCATAGGTTCCATTTCAAGCCACTTGTTCTTCTGCACCTACCGGCTTTCTCACCATGTCTTCATTTACAAGCACACTCCTGATATTCCTGGCTTTAAGTGTGAGAAGCCTAGTTCCCTTACGAACCCTCTTCCATGGCCTCACTGTATCAAGGCATCGTTCCCAGTTCCTGGTAAATATGACTCCCTGATTTTTGCAGCTTCAGTATCTGGCTGAGGAGATGGTGTTTGTGTTCAACACCAGTATTATTGTGCTTGCCAGAAGCACAACAATACGTGTGCTTGAAAATGGTGTCAGTTCCATGATCTAATTCAAGTATGGGGTATGTGTCCCCTGGCAACTATGCCAGTGCAGCCTAGGATAACAAGCAGTAGGGACAGGAAAAAAATCAATGAGAGAGTGGTAGGGTGGAAATTTCCAAGTGAGAACAGACACTAGATACTTTACAATGCGCAGCTATATCCCCATAAGGACTCTGTATACAGTAATGCTACTTCACATGAATTAACACTATAAAAACACAAAACAATTAATTACATTGTATTGTTTGTTATCACACAAGTTTCCAAAAGTACTATACTGTGAATATGAACACTCAGACAAATATATTGACCTAGAAAATGTCAGGCTTGAAACAGAAATACTGTTATCAGATTTTTCTAAAAAATACAACATATTTCTGTTGTTCAGGGAAGTACAACTGCTTACTTTCTTACTCCCACCTTCCCTGCAAGCACATATTCACATCATTTTGTGCTTCCTCACTGTGGGCTCATTGATATTAATAAATACCTCTGTGTGTGATACAGCATGACAGACTGTCATCAACAAGTAGAAAAAAATACGCTTGTGAAATTATACCCTTGTGAAAATCCCTTAGCTACCTCTCTAAATGAAGTATGGATGAGCACTATTTGGTTACAGCAGGTCTCCTCTCTTGCTGAATGAAGCTGGAAATCTTTATTTTTCCTTCCTCGGGATCAGAGTATTTAGCCTAAATTTTTATTTCAGGGTAACTCCTATACACAGTCTAGCTCTAAAGTCTGTAAGTTTGTTTCCATTGGAATCTTTTGGGGAAAACCAGTTCCTGTGCACTTGAGTTGTCAAGCTTCTACCACCTATGCAGAATCCAGATACCAGAGCTCAGTAGTGTGTCTAAACACAAGGATTTTTTTTGTTTTTTTTCTATAAATAAATATCCTTCATATGGAAAGATTAATTTTTCAAACATAGTCTTCATAGTGAAAAAAAAAAAGGGAAGTGTAATTTCTATGAGCGGGAAGTCTCATTTCAGAAACTGTTTTGCAGAAGAGGTCTTTATATGTGGAGTGCACAATTAAGTCCTGAGCCTGTACTCTGAACATTTGAAACGTGCACATGTCAGAAACAAGTTTACTCTTGCATAAACATGAAATCATAAACTCATGGTAGACACTAAGTATGTTTAGTAGTAACTGGGCATTTTTTACATTGAAATGGACACAGGAATGCATTTGAAAAGGCATATCTTGGTCCTTACTTGTAAAGACTACTACATATTCCAACAGCATCTGAATATACCAAGAGAAGACCAGGCAAGTTAATGTTTTAGAGGTCTTTGATGATTTTACATTCTCTCAAGAACTCAAGAAAGGTCGTTCTTTTTTTTTTAAATAAACAACTGTGGTCAAGAATCTGGGGAAGCAACAGACCATTACATTTCTGAATTATTTAAGATAGCTGAATTCTGTAATTGTCAGATTAAAATCCTCATAAATTAGAAACAGGAATGAAGCTGCAGGCGAATGAATGAAAATATACAAATGCTCCATGTCAAAATTATGAAGAGATATAGGCAAGTGCAACCCTTCCAACAAAGCAGTCTCAGAAGCAATTTGTCATGAAACATAGGAAAAGCATAGAAACACTGCAAAAAACCTGCCCAAGAATCCATCCCAACACTAAAAACCATCAAAAATCAATTCAGAGCAGAGACGTCAAGGAAATTACAAGATCACATAAAATTGCTCATGGTGTACTATGAAGAAAAATAAGATAATGGATGGACCATCTGCCTGGGGTCATACACTTGTAGCAGAAAAAATGATCATGCTAAAACTTGTAGACAAGGGAAAGGGAAAAAGCAGAGGGAAGAGGAGAGGAAAGAGAAGGGGAGGGAGAAGAAGGGGAAAAAAGGCAACATAAACCAGAAAACATAAACCTCAGCCTATCATAAGACATCAAGACAAGGCAGCATACAAACAGGAAATTAAATGCCAAGCACACAGTAAGGCATCAGTGAACCTAGTAGACTACGACGACTCCTATACTATTACTTGAGAATGGAGAACAAAACTGCACAGAGACGTGAAGTATCTCAGCTCAGTTGCGAATATTAAAAGCTGCTACACTCAGTGTTGTTCTTATTGGATTAGCAATCCCAGCCTCAAAATACATTAAGATTTCACCTTTAATACAGCCATACTATCTCAGTTTACTACAGTACCATAGTATACTACCTTACTATTCTCATATTCTAATGAATTTTCTCCCAAAATTCTAAACTGTACATGCAGCCTTATGGCTGACAATGAGAGTTTTAGGGATATTATTAAAGTGACTAACAGTATTTTAACTTACCTTTTAAATAATTGTTTAATTTTTTTTTTTGGTAATGAATGTAGACATTAGATTTTTACAGAGTATTATTTTTTAATCAAAACACTGTCTGTCACTGGAATATGGAATAGCACCTTTAGAAGCAAGCTGGTTGACAGTGCTGGAAAGCCAAGTCATACAAAAGCAAATTAGCTATACAAGAGCAAATCAAGAAAGAGCAGGACGCATCCTTTCTTTGATAAATGAACAAACCAACTCAGCAAAGCAGAAAACATCTCTTTTTCCTTGGAAATGAATATGTTAACATCAGAAAACTACTTCTTTAGTGAAAACTTTCACACAAAACGTATACAGCAGTTTTTACAGCATATAATTTCATAAATTACATAGACACTAAACATACATCATGTCTATTCTAGCTTTTCCTATTCTAGTAATATGAAAAAAGACTGCTGCTTTTATTCACATTTCCACATTACTGCAGGTTCTAGCTCAGGTTATGTCCTATTAGCATAAAGTTGCTGTTCCTGGTACAGCTTATTTCATTTTGGCAACAGGTATAAAGTCAGTCCTAAATTATTTACTGTTTTGTGCCTATAGTAGGTAAACGTGCCGGTATAGCTACCATAACGCACTTCTAAGGAGGCTTGGCGATATTACATACGTAGGATATCGGGATGGCCTTATTTCTCTCTCTGGCTGAACACAGAAATCCTTATTTCTCTCTCTGGCTGAACACAGAAATACTTTGGTGTACCAGTATTTCCACCATACTGGGAAAATGGCAATGTTTCTTCTTAAAATGCCATTGCCCGAAGTTAAACCATGATACAAAAATACACTCATTAAAATATGTTTGTTTCTAGTTCACAAGCGTTCAGACATACAAAAGCTAAAACGTGAGAATTCAAAAGGTGTTATACTTATTTAAATGCCATGATTTTAAGCAAATTGTGGAAGAATTTGCCAACCTTGAGTACTACACACCTACAGCTTTAACTCAGGGCAAGTACTGTGCTGCCCAAACTTGGAAAATGTGAACAGAGAGCTGTTACATGACACAGTTCCTTAAAACGAAAATTATTGAGCACATTCTAATTGATTTTTTTCAAACATATATAAAAAGGATAAATTTGAAGTTTTATTGGAGAGAGTAAAGGACTCATCCTTACTCAAAATCTTCATCTCTAGCTTCACTGGTGAGTGCAGGAAATAATTATATGTGCCCTCTTAAAAAAAAAAAAAAAAAAAAGTTGAAACATAATATGACAAATAGAAGCAGTCTGTTCAAATCAGCCAAACCCAAACTGAAGCTAGACAGCTGGCATGGGAACTTTAGTCCAAACAGTTCAAGTGTGGCAAAGCCATAAGCAACTGAAAATAGTATCTTACAACAGTGAGGGTCTGACAACTGTACCAGTAAACTACCCTACTTAGTGGGTAGCTTTACTGAGATGGTTCACCGGATTTCCTCAGTCTGCCTTAAAATTTAGTAGCATATCTAGTACCACTAGTTGGTAGTAAAAACTAGAATTCAATTTGTTCTGTGGCCGTGTGCTAATCTTATTCTGTCACTATATTCTTCATCTGTAGATAAAAAACAAGTAGAACTGTTAATGTTGCGTATTTTAAGGGCTGACATCATAGCCGCTTTCTTCCTAGAAATCAGTGATATCAGATAAAATTAATGACTGAGTTAAAGACCAACCATCTAGCACTTTCTGTATTACATTACAGATTTCATCTGGTGAACAGATCCCTGTTTTTGTTGCATGGACAGTAGAGCATGAGAAATGGTCTGCTACGGTCTCACCTGAGAAGGCACTGCCTTGCAATGTTAGGGCACACCCCAAAACTGGTAAGTTCCCTGTGTAGCACCTCTAGAGTAATACCAGAAATTTTAGAGAAAGACTGTAATATGTTATTTTATTATTTACAAAATACAACAAATGTTAAATATTTTGACATATCAGCATCTCTGCAAATGTAGACAATAGATTCACTAACAAGTAGAGCAACAGTTTTAGCTATGCCTGCAGTGCCTTTCTTCCAGGAGTTGCAAAGCACAGGTGAAAAATATTATGTCAATCATACAGACAAAGAAGGGAAATTACACAGAGATTAAACAGCTTCAAGAGATGGAAAATGGCTCTAAAGACAGTATTTTAAGCATGTGATTTACCACTGGATTTCCTCATTAATAAAAAGATATTTTCATATGTTCTTCAACACCTGTTCCATATATTCTTCATAAATCAGTGTATGCCTCCCAGTACCACAGGCTCCTTGAAGATCTGAAGTAAAATCTGATGTCTTTTCTTTTATGCAGAGCTAGTTTTGTACAGAATGAGAGAGCGATGCAGAAGTGTTAGAAGACTGATAGGCAATGACAAACGTACCACATTAATTTGGAACAGATGATGCACAGACTTTCCAGTACAAAATCAACTATCATTGTATGTACTGCTGCTGGACACTGAAAGACATGCAGGGAGCAGTAACATTGAAAAGCTAAAATAGAAATTAAAGTTGGCTTTTGCATTAGACTTAAAAAATGAGGCACAATTTTAATTACTATCAGTATAGACAGAAGCTGCCTATACATACAATCCCACTTACATTCCTGTAAAGTATACATCACTTTACTGACTGAAACAAAACTCAAGATTCAAAATTCTTAATCCCAATGCAGAAGATCTCAACAAGTAATAGATAATCATAACAAAGTTAGAACAAAATCAAAAGTAGTTAAAACAATGAGCTTGTGCAAAGTTTTTCTAGATACTGATTCAGTTGGGGTTCTTTTAAGTCCTGTCCCTAGAGTCCAAATGAAATCTTGTGAACAGCTGTCACCTTGTCTCATGTATCCTAGGTTGCAGTTCACTGCTGAAAGAAATGGCAATCTTACTTATCAGCATAAAACGAGCCTTATAACCACCAGATGCCACTGCAGTTCTTTGCCTTTTCCCTGCCTGTAGCTGGGCTGTAGCAAGTATGCAGCTCAAAAGGAGCCCCAGGCAAGGGTCATAGCAGCTTCAGTCCACCTTTCCGTATTTATCAATGCTGCACTTCTGCAGAGAAAATTAAATACAGTAGACTTTTTACTGGCAGATAGAAGAGGCAAAAAAAAAAAAAGTAATCTAAACAATGCCTACCCAATGTTAGCCTTCAGGAAGAAATGAAACCGTGCATTCCAAAAGCTGATTTCATTCTTTGACATGATTAAATTTGGTAGCTAAAGGCAAGTTTTTAGATGTAATTTAATTAGGTATCTGAAAGGCATTTAACTTAGAACCAGTGAAAAAAACAGCTCCATACATTTGCACCTGAACAAATTAAAAAAGTGAAAGTTAACATTCAACAATAATTATTAAGCATTGTTTTGCTACTGTAATTTACAGGTATCAGTACCCAGCCTGCCCTATTTTTCCTGATCAGTGATCTTAAGCACCTGTTTAATATTTGCAGAGACTACAGAAAGTGACAATAGAGTAATAAATGTAGTAAGTGAGGACAGCATCATCCAGCTTGCCTAACTAAGCCTACATGATATTAAATGTGTTTTAATACAGGCTACTAAAACACTATATGGTTTGAAATAAAGAAACTAGTCAGGCCATACTGGATGGAAGAAAATAGGGATGTCCTGGAAAGCAATGAGAACTTGAGCATTTTAACAGTTGAGCAACTACGCAGCAGCAACCTGGTTCTATGGGAAGTGGGTTTTGCATCGCTCTTTGGGAGAAAGACTGAGTAGCCAAAACACCAGCAAAAAGTAGTTTTATCACTGTAGGCAGTATTCTCACAGCCGCTTCCTTTGTACAGAAACATACCTTTTCTAAAAGGGTATTTAAAAATTAAACAGTGCAGAAAGATGTAATTCGGAAAACTTTAGAATCTTAAATAGGTCAAACTACTGAGATAATGAAAAAAGATTTATCAAGTCACCCATCAAAAGCAAGTGCTTTGTATTAAAAATTTTATTTAGCAAGAAAAAGGTGTAATAAAAATCTCACTGTAGAAGCTGAAGCCCTACGAATGCAAAGATGACTTACAGCAGTGCCTTTGGAAGCAAGGACAGCTGTGAAGCGCCAACAGGCTATCAATAAAAACATCTCCATCTTTACTGATACTTTCCCAGAGGGCACACTGGAAGTGCACAAAAGCTACAGGTGACACAGTTACACATTACGGCTTATGATACAACGGAACTGCTATTAAAGGATCCAGCTTCTACGATTCCCCCCGAGATCTCCTCACACAGTCCGTGCCTGAGGCAGCAGAGCCGAGGCAGCAGAGCCGAGGCAGGCCACAGACCGAGCAGTACCGGAGCGGCAAGCCCCGCCAGCCGTGACAGGAATGCCTGCCAGCAGCGAACACGCCCCTGGGGCAGGGGCGAGCCCCACGCCCGCCGCGCACAGGTCATGCACGTCTGAGGCTGCGGCCAGAACCCACGGAGGGCGCAGGAGGGAACACAAAAACCAGCAGCCCCCAGGGAACGGCGCCACCGCCGCCGCTTTAGCCGAGGCAGGCCTGAAGCCGTCCCGCCTGTTTCTATGCTCTGGAAGGGAAACGTCATCTCTCCTCCTGAAGCGGCCCAGGGGCAGACCCACCGTACCGGCTCCTGCAGTCAGGAAGCGCGGAGGCCGCACCGCAGCCCACCCGCAACCGCGACCCGCTGCCCACAGCCCCGCGCACGCGCCGCCGTGCCCGGATGTACCACCCCGTCTCACACACACAGACGCCCCCTGTCAGGCGCATGCGCACCCAAGCCTTCATTACCCCCGCCCCTCCGCGACCTCTTTCACGCCGCTATGTACGCCCCCCCCACCCCGCGTTGGCGAGGTGCACTCTCTGCGCCTGCGCCGCGTGGCCTTGCCGTGAGTTCGCCTCTTCCCCTCTCGCCCTTCTCTTCCCCCGCCCCGGTGGGCCCGTGTGCGCCTGCGCCAGCCCCCCGCCTGACGTGCTCCCACAGCGCCCAGCCCCCGGCGGCCCGTGTGTAGGGCCGGGTGCGCCCTCTCCTCCCCGCCCCTTCGCTACCCCTTCACCAACCGCCGCTCCCTCCGCCGTGCCCAAGTGTGCGTGTGTGTGTGCGCGCGCTGGAGGGGGGCGGGGGATGGGGGGGGCGGGAGGGGAGAGGGGGGGGGGAAGAGAGGGAGGGGGCAGCCATGCCGAGGGGGCGGCCTCCCAAACCCAGCAGGGAGACTAGGAAGGCCGGCACCGAGTCAGGTAAACAGCGCGGCCGGGAGAGCGCGGTACGCGCCCGGGGGTGGGAACGCGGGAGCCGCGAGAAGGTGAAAAGCCTCCGCGGGCTCCGCATATAGTCCCCGGATATGGGGGAGGAAGGCCGGGTCTATTGTGTGAGTGTATAGGCGAGAGGGCGGAGGGGAGGGAGCCTGGCCCGGCCCTGCGGAATGATACCGGGCGGGCAGCTCTCGTCGACACATACGGTGCAGCGGCGTTCAGCCTGCTGGGCCTGCCCGGCCCCTCGCCTCCCTCTCGGGCAGCGGCTGTAATGGCCCCTTACCCGCAGAGGGTGTGGGGGAAGCTGGTCGCGACGCGGGCATTGCCTCCGCTTGCTGCCCCGTGCTGGGGCGCGGCGAGGCCGCCGGTGGAGGAAGGCTCCTTGACTCTGGCCAGCGGCCTCGCCTGTCTCCTCCTCCCGGCGCGGCGCTGCTGGGGCTGATGAGGGCCGGGGGAAGAGCCCGGGCGGGCTTGTGGGAAGCAGGACAGGAAAGCTCCCGAGTCCTTCCGCCGCTCTTCCCTTCCCCTCACACACCTCCCCTCCCCCCGGGCCGCATGAACGAGAGCTTCTAATAAAGGCTGATAAACAAGTGGGATAAGATTCAACTCTTCCATCTCTCTGGTTACAAGAAGGAGGGCTTTCTTTTTTCGAGGTGTTAAAAAGCATCTTTGTAGGCGGTTTTTTTTCGTGAGTGTCTGAAGGACCTGGGTTTTCCTTCCCGAACACGTATTAGTCTATCTCACACTTTATTTTTTAATTTTTTGCTTTCGTTTCAGTGTCGTTGATGACTGGAGAGTACTTCAGGGCAGAATTGGTTCGATGGGCTTGGTATTTTTTGATAGCAGTGAGTTTTATGGTTCTTTTGTGTAGTTCATTCCTGCTGATGTTACTAGGGATCTGTGGGTAATATCTGAATAAAGACCACAGACTGCAAAAATTCTGTGTTTTGGATAAACCTGAAGCACTCTTCAGTGATTTTCAGCATAAACATATAGCAGTAATTTTTTTTATTTTTTTTTACAAGATAGAATGGTGAGAGACTTGCTAAAATATTCCAATACCATGGTTATTTCAGTCATGAAAAGTCAACTAATTAATATTTTCAGCATATATTTAGAATGTCTGGTTTTCTGGATGTTTGCAGTTGAGCTCTGGCTCTCTACGAGGAGTATGTAAGTGAGCCTTCTGTGGAATACTTTTTGTAGAATTGAAATGTGCTGGCAGGCAAAACAAAAAGATGTTGTACTGTTGTTACATGAGTATTGGGAAGTTGGGTAAAATGTCTTCTGCAGTATGGAAAACCAAATGGCTGACGGATTCCTACCAGAAGTTTTTATTAGATTTTATTTTTCCATTGATCTCAGGTTTTGAACAGTCAATAATGAGTATATAAAGGGCACAAAGAGATTGGGTTGTTACCAGTTTTGGAAGCTGAGGGGGTTTTCTTTAGTGTGTTTTAATGAAAATGTCTACTTAGTTCTGTAGTAGTTCTTGCAGGGGTATATATGGTTCATATGCGTGTAAGTTCCTGGGACAATGGCACAATGTATGAATGAGAAAAAGATCAAGACTAAGACAACATGTCCAGAAAAACTGCTTAGTAGCTGTGTCCCTTTTGCTTGTTGAACCTCAAGTTGAACCTTGATCTTAGACCCTGCCTATGGTGAGAGTTATGGCTGACAGGACTTACCGTGAGCTTGATCATATTTTCTATTTTTCGTATATTTAATTTTTTAAAAAGAAATTTGCAAATTATTAAGGTAATTGGTAGAGGTAGTTTGATTGCAGACAGCAGTTTACAATTAGAATTACTTGGTCTAGAGCTACCACAGGGATTCAGGGACTTCTGCAGTCTGCAATTGCAGGGGCTCTGCCCTGTGTAGGCAAATATTTTACGTTCTGGAGTCTTTGGTCCTTGAGATTTCAGCTGTTTTCAGGGAAAACAGCGAAGTCAGTGTTGGCAAGAGTCACCTTTTTTTTTCTATACTTACATGTGGCTAAAAGAAGGTCATGAATGAAGAAGCTCTGGCTGAGCAGGACAACCTGAATCTGGGAAATTTATGTTCTTGGGACATTTGGCTATTTGTCCCCGTTAAATCCAGGCTCACCGACTTTCAAAACTGAGTTCCATATAGGCTTCACTTTTAGCAGGAGGAATTTTATTTTGAAAGTAGCTGTTTATAAGAATAGATTTAATATCTTTTGCTTGGAAAATTGTATATTTTTAGGGTTTGTTCTTTTTAGCGTGGCCCTCAGAATTCTTACGACCCTAGTATGCTAATGTCATTCAGGACAGAGAAGTGTTGCTCTCTGTACTTGTACAGTCTGTATGTTTATGGTAATACAGCTTTGTTTGGAAGAAAATAAAGGTGAGTCAGTAATGTTTTGTTGTGCAGCTTCCTTAGACTTCCTTAACCACCATGCATGTCAAATGCTAGAACATGTTCTGAGAAAATTAAATATGTTAAATGAAAACCTGAACTCTAGGCAGCATTTGTCAAAACAATATCTTCACCTCAATGTCTACTATTCTAAGAGAACTTTTTTTTGCATTGGTAGTGTTTCCCAAACCATCTTGTGATTAACTTTAATTAAGTTTTCTGTTTAAAAAAACCCAACTGTTTGGATTGAGCTCTCTGATGGGCACAAACTGAAACCCAGGAGGTTCTTTCTGAGCATGAGGAAACAGTTTTTTACTGAGAGTGTGAGCACTGGCATTGGTTACACAAGGAAGTTTTGGAGTCTTCTGTAGTGGAGACACTGAGAAACCATCTATATGCAATCTTGGGCAACTGGCTCTAGGTGGCCCTGCTTCAGTGGAGGGTTTGGACAAGGTGACTTCCAGAGGTCCCTTCCAACCTTAACTGTTCTGTGATTCACCTTTGAGGTGGATGAAGTATAGGGTATGATTCTCAAGATGCTTCAAAGAGCTAATCTGTGATTTGGGTTTTTGCTGCTCCTTGATTCTTGCACTGGCTGCTTAGCAGTGAATGTATAGCAAATCCTTTTGCAGAGGTGTGGCAGGTCCTTGGCTCTTGCCTTTGAAAATTTCAGGCTGAGACCTTGAATATGTATGAAGCAAGAAGAATCCAATAGAAAAAATGCTTCTCCATGCAGATGTTTGCAAAGAAAAGGACAAGCAGCTCTTAACACGTAATTGGTGTTAACATGCTAATAACACGTTTACACAAGTTCTTGTCACATAGCCTCTAACTGGAGTAGGAAGTTAAAAAAGAATTATTCATGTGTGTTACCTCCGAGTTTCCAGGGTGGCTGTTCTGGTTCTAAGTAATCCACATTACATTGTTTGAACTGTCAGAGTTCTGGGCCCTGAGAGTTTTCTGTAGTCTGTTGTGCATCGTTGCCAGCATTCATTTGAGAACCACTGGCTGAGGGGCACTTCTGTTTGCTCTGTTCCCTTAGGAGGCTCTGTAAGACACTAGAAAGCGATTTCCATTGCCATTGTGCTGCTGAAGTAGCACAAAGAAAACATGCAGGGGAATATTTATTGTGTTCTATTTATATTGGTATATCTTTTTCTCATGCCTCTTTCTGAATATATTTATTTCTCTGATTTAAGCTTGGATATCTTAACAATACTTTCTTAGTAATAATCCCTCAAACTGTTATCTTTTCTTTTAGTTTTAGTAACCAACTTTGCATAATATTCTTTGAATGCTTTCTTTAAGATATTAGCTAAATAGAAGATGATAATTTTAAATATTTTTAGAGCTTGGGAGAAGTGCCTGAAAATTGAAAAGAAAAAACCTTGAAACACACAAGTGTTTTGAAAGGTGCAATACGATTTTGCTTTGAGAAAAGCTTTTAAAAATATGGTAGGGCTTATATCGTAAGGATGTTGTTTTGAAAAATCCTACTCAACTTTTTTTTTAATTAGAATTTAGAAATGAACGTTGTTATTAAATCAGAACTGAAATAAATACCAGGCTTTTGCTGTTCAGTTAGTGAATGAAAAGCCAATGTTTGAAGATCTATTTGTTATAGATCCAGAATAATCTGGGTGCTTATGCCTATTTTATTAGCTACTGTAGTGGATAAGGGGTTTCTGTAGGTCCTGTGAAAACTTGAGACTTTGTCACTAGTTCTTTCTGCTAGTTTATAAGAGTTTCCATTTTGTCCCAATAAATGTGTAGTTATTACCATGAGTTGGTAGTCACTGCTTTGCTATTTCAGTTGTTACTTCAGGTATATGAGGATTTTGAGGACTCCTGCCCTAAATTTTCTTTCCCCACAGTGATGGTCCTTTCTATTTGGTACAGTACTGCTTGTCACTGTTTGAGTAGCAGCAACATGGAATTATCAGTTTTTTACATTCACAGCTGTCTGATCATTTTCAAACAGGAGAACAGGAATTCTTTGAACACCAAAGTGAAATGTTCACAGGGTGTAATGAAGCAGTTTTTAAGCCTAGTATGTATGTCCTATATTTAAACCCAAAGGCTACTTTTACATAACTTCAAACTGAATTCCTTTATGAGTGCAGTTAAAACTGAGTATTTTGTGCCTTCAGAGGGCATGACTTTTAGCAGAATTCACATAAGAGTGGTAAATATTAAATACATAAAGATAAGAGACAGAAAAAGTGATACATCTTTAAGTCTGCCTCTGCAGAGCTGACTGTATTTTGTTTGCTGCCTGTCAGTCCTCTAGCATCAGTTAGGGTGTGGATGTCTTGGATTAGGGGAAAGTCAGTTCTGAGGCATTAGAATTTTGTATTATTGAAGAAAAATGCAACTTGTGCTCACTGGTTAATATAAATTCAAGGAAGATTTATGTGGTGATCTCTGACTGACAAGTAAAAGAATAGGTAAGTGATGTTGTGCGGGCAAGAACGAAGAGGTTGTGGTACTGCTTCTGTGATGTGTGCTAAGCCTTTCAATATTTACCTGAATGCCAGAGGAAGCTATCAGAGTTGGTTAAGGAAATGCCAATTTTCAATTATCTATGTAGATTAGGATGATGAGGATGGTGTATCTGGTGGGTTGACCCTGGCCAGCAATCAAGCACCCACCAGCCACTAGCTTAATTCCTCCTGTGGTAGAGTAGGAGAGACAATCGTAATAGCAAAAGCAAGAAAGAGCTTAAGATGAAGACAGTTTTAATAAACGAAGGAAAAAAGTAAAAAAAACCCCCACAAAACCAAAACCAAACCAAAAACCACAAGCAAAACCAAACCACAACAAACCCCCCAACCACGTCATGCAAAAGCAAACATTCACCACCTCCCACAAGCAGACTAATGCCCCGTCAGTCTCTAAGCAAAGACTGTCTCCAAAGGGCTGCCCCCAGGTTTGTATTGCTGAGCATGGTGCTGTATGGCACAGGATATCCCTTCAGTTCATATGTGTCAGCTGTCCCCTCCAGCCTCTCACCCACCCTCAGCCTACTCATTGTGGGGGCAGAGTGAGAAACAGAGATGGCCTTCATTAGTCACAAGTTTAAAACAGCACCATACTGGCTGCTCTGAGGAAAGTTAACTCCATCTCAGCTAGACCCAGTACAATCTGTTCAGCATCTAACCAGCTATGATAGAGCAATTTATTCTGTGTCCTGTCAGGCTTCTCTGCTGCCTGCAGAGCACTGGTGTGGCTGTGCAACTTCTGGAGTCATCTGTGCTGCGGAAAGGAGCGCAGCTGCTTCGTGTTGGCAAATGCTGAGCAATTGACACCTGGACATCCATCTCAGCAGTGTGCTAAGAGTCTGCATTGGTACTGCTTTAAATTCCAAGTTGATTATTGACCAAAACATAATAAAACTACCTTGTCTTACATGAGCAAACCTTCATTGATTTCTGAATTTTGATGTGATACATGGACTGAGGGCTGAGTCTTTCCTCTGCTCCTCCCATTAGAAGTCATGAGGAATGACTGTTTACTGCTTTTGTAAGAGTGCTGAGCTAGGTTTAAACTAACCTGGTTCTTGTATGATTGCAGAACTAAACATTAGGATTTTAATGATTCATTATCATTTGTGTTCTATGACTTCAGGTGTGCTATGAGGAGACATCAGTATCACGATCCCTGGTTTGTTCTCTTGTCCTGCCACTTTCTTTCCACTCATAAATTAATACATTGGTTTTGATAGGGTCAGACCCTTTTGTCCCTAAACTTGCCAGCTGCCATTTAACTTCAGTGACAAGTTTTCATCCATGAATTCTACAAGCTTGAGTGCTGTATTCGCAGTGCCCTCTCAGTCGGATGCGAATAGGTTGTTAGAGATCTAATAAGGCTGTGCTGTGTTTACAGCTGAATGAGTCCATCTGTGCCTTGCAGAGAGGATTGCAGGCTGCCATGAGGCGCAGTGCTGCTTACATAAGGAAGGAATGGTTGTGAGTGCTCTAATTCTGTCTTGCTCCTTCTGCATAGAGTTGTCATCTGTGGCTTATAGCAGAGAGCACCTGCTTGCTGACTCAACTCCTGAGGTCAAGTTTTTGTGAAGGCTGTATCACAGAAGTCTGTAGCTGAGTTGACCCAAAGCATGATTGTTGCTGCTCTATGGGAGACGATTAATTTGTAAAGAACTGGAAGGTGTAACATTGAGAATATTTAGATGAGTCCATCTTTAAAATGAAAGTCTATCATCATTGATAGGTACTTTGTAAATCTGATTCTGGTATTTTTGGGCACTTTGGACAGTCTAAGAGTACAGTCAAAATGCATGTTCGACAGTGCATAATGAGCTAAGTGCTCCCTGTTTAGTTTAATTGTATTGATACTTAACTGTCTGTCTCAAGCTGTGATGGAATAGGGTTGATTTATGTTGCAACTAGACAAACATGCAAATTGGGGTGAAAAAAAAAAATGACAGGTTTTGCACAGTTTCCATGCAGTTAATAAATGGCAGTGTCTTAAACTTGGCAACTGTTTTGTGAGGTTTATCATTTGTTGTAGTATGCAGACCTGAAAGAATCACTTATTTTTCAGAAAGTTTGTTACTCTGTTATTAATTTTGTATTTTCTATGTCTGTGTTTGTTTATGGATGTCAATAAATATCTTCTTTCTAGTAAGGGCATGCCAGTTTTTTATGTGATTTTGTTGACATACTGAATCAGTTAATGTCTTCTCTAACTGAAAACTCAAGCTTTTAATTCTGTGTTGTTGCCTTGAATGGCATTCTGTTAGTTCATTAACAGACAGCAGATTTGTGTTTTCATCTGGACAGAGTATATCTGACAATAAATAGATTGCTTAATCTGTGTATCTAATATTTATATTTTTCTGAGAGTATAGGCACCATATTAGCTATTTATGATAGGGTTGCTGATCTGATAAATGATGAATTGTGACCATCAAATGCAATGTCACCTACGTCAATTTTTTTGCTTCCATTTGGTACACAGGGCAAGTTGAGAGGTGATGTTTTGCTTTGTTTTGTGGTTTTTTTTTTTTAAATTAACAAATTTCTGTGTGCATTTAAAAAAAGTACAGGATCCATACCCCACTGCCAACTTCTTGAGTTGGCATCATCTGCATGGTTTTGGTATTCAAAAATATTGGCCTTTAAGATAGATTCAGTATTTTGCAGTGTTTGGCTTGTTTTGTGATCGAAGCTGATGTGCCTAAAAACATTTTTTCTCTGATATAAGGAAAGATAATTGTACAACTGGGTTTTATTGCTGATTTCCCTGAAGTATGGTAATGTTATTACTTTGACTTGCTATGATATAGAAGTATCAGTGTAAATAGTGTCTTCATCTGGTTATTAATTTTTGTAACAAAAAAAATCTGTCAATCTTTTATTTGATTTTTATATTAAAATGAAGACACACCCAAGTCATACTTTGAGTCTATGACACCTGCCTGAAAAGTCAAAATGCAGCTGACTTGCTTGTTATTCTCTTGACAATGTCTTTCCCGTTTTTATGTCTTCCCAGTTCTAAACACAACATAGCAGTTGTTGTGTTAACCCAGCTGATTGATTTCGGTGGGGATATTATTCTGAATATTCTCCGTGTTACTGGAAGAATAAAATAAAAAATCACTTTCTGCATCTTTAATAAAAGGGAGCTGTGCAGCTCTCAGAAATACAGCGTATTTTGCTGGTAATAAAGGACCAAATTATTTTAGTGAGAATACAAGTGAAAAAAGGCTATTGTAGTGTCATCTTTCCCTTAAGCTACTTCAGTGTTAGTGAATAAATGAATTTGAATTTTAATTTTAATCTGCATTAGATATCAGTCCTTCCCTTTGAGTGGAAGTGAAACAATTGAACTTTCAGAGTTATTTTAAATCCAAACTAGACTGTTTTTGAGTTCACACTGGCTGTAACTACTTAGAGCAGTCTTCAGCCTGATATTGCAAAAGTTGAGCCTATCAAGATTTCTGGAATTTAACCTAAATTGATTTACTGTGCCTTACCCTTAAGGATGTCTGCAGTAAGAGTCCTCTGCCAAGTCAAGCTGGATCTTTCCGTACAGTTCCTGATTCTTGGGTCCAGTCTTTCTTTTGATTTTTAGCAATATGAAAGATAGGGCCAAAAAAAGCATAAAATTTGGCTTTGGAAAGAGTTTCAAAGATTTTATTTGAAAGAGTAATGCTGAAGATGTTACAGATGTAAGCAATGAATTTTCTAAATACTTGCATCTATTTCTTCTTCCTTGGGGTCTGAGGACTGTTCGGAAGGTGGAAAGGCTTGCAGGCAGCACAGGATTTATCATCACCCATGAACTAGTCTTGAGAAACTCCTGACACTTTGACCTGAGGTGTGGTGTGCTCAGCTCCTCATTTCCCAAAGTTTAGGCTGTTTTTCTGTTCTTTCATTTGAATACCCCAGCTCATTTTAATGGTGATTATTTCCTTCCTTTTGAAGAAAAGCTGAAATACCTTCTTCCTGTATATCTCTGCATCAGGTGGTATGATTTCATACACTTACAGTCATCAGATTCTGTGGAAACATCATAGGATATTTATTTTTTCATTAACATATATTTAATTTAAACTTATTTTTGAATTTCAGAAGAAAATCTATAGCCTGTGGATTCATCAGTATTGCAGATGAAACAGATGATGCACATTTTAATAAAAATTATATATAGAAATGTTAATGACCTAAAAAGTAAGTCTTTTGGTAATATTATTCGGATGCTAGTGAGCATATTGCTTTTTTGGTGTTTCAAATTGTAGAGAAGTTAACATCTTCTATTATTTCAAAATTACGTTTTTGTTACTTCAGTTGCTTAGGCATTGCTTTTTTATGTGTCTTTGATCTCAAGCGTGAATGTTTAAAGATGATGATCTCTTTGGGGAAGGTTTAGAGGCCTTTCTACAGTCATGGATGGAATCATTTTTCAGTTGTCAATTTAAAGTGAGAGGTCAGCGCTTCATGGGGTTGAGCAGATGCTTCTTTTTCTAGGGGAAAGGAAAGCTTCTTGTATTACGTTTTCGTATAGTCCTGATATTGGAGTAAATTTTTCTTTCACATCTCTTTTTCTTGTCATGCCAATATTTACAGAAACTGGTTTTGTGCCCTTTTTTCCTACTCAAGTGTGTTTTATCACAGGGACACTTACAGGACAGTGTCTTGTAATTAAAGCTGTGCTTTTCAACTTTTTGAAGAGTTGTGACCATGTCGGGGATGTTATTGATAGTGTTTGGATATACTGTGAATTTACAGCTGAGAGTCCTTTAAAGGATGCAGTAAGTTTAAGTTTATACATGTTAAAGATTTGTGATACTTAAGCAAAGTATTTCTCTCTAGCAGAAAGATATATAACTAAACTTTGCAAGGCAAAAGTTGAGTGGCTTCGTCCAGAAATGGGAAGTGTCAGTCCCTCGTACATTATTTTTAGTTTTGATTTCTCCCCCAAAATACCTTGTGCCAAAATGTTTCCTAGAGCTTCCTCAACTGCAAGCTTTCTGTTTATGAGAATTTTAGTAGGAAAAAAAGGTGATCAGGATGTAGGGTACTGGGTTTTTTTTAAATATTTTTTTTTTCCCCCTTGTAAATGATGTGTTGAATGAGACACGACTTCGAGGTAGGTGCAGCACCAAGCAGAAATAGTATATGAATTGTAATCTTCAGTTGCCTCTGAGGAACTGTAAACAGGATGCTGGTAAACTTCTAGTTAGTTCCTATGCCTAATTCTTACATACGTGGTGAGAAGTACTGACTTTCTTAAAGGGAAACAACAGCACGCCTTGGATCTCTCGATAATAAAATCAGTGTTCCTTTTTTTTTTTTTTTTTTTTTTTTTCTTCCCCCATCCTGTTGCATTCTGTTGATGCTCTTAGAGTTGTGGCAGCGGTTAAAACTGAATTCTATGGGTTTTTTTTTTCTCTTTAGTGTCCTTAATCTGCAGCACAAGTCAATCAATTTTTATTCTCATTTTATTAATACTACTTTGAATGATCTTATACGTTTTACCCACCCCCCTGCCAATTGTTTATTTTAAAGTTTTTCTTAAATAAAGATAACTTCCTTACTAATACAGTATCTTCTCATACTTCTTTGTTTAGCTTACTTGGATTAATATTTTAGTTATATCTTAAATATTTATAGAACTGACTTCAGGCATTTGAGCAAGAGGATATAGAAGCTTGCAACTTGTGTATCAAAAGTTGTGTGACTGTAAGAATTCAAAACAAGAAAACTGTAGGCTTAGACTGGGTCTGTTAAAAAATATTTTTTTTTTTCCATTGAATTCATGTTTACACAGTTTGATTTGCAGTTTGTTGTATCTCTTTCAGCTGTTTGAAACATTGGTGTTGGTTTTACAACTGTAAAGGTAACTAATAAAGGTTTTTAACGTTGCCAGAAATAGAAGAAAGAAAAGATGTCTAAGTTTTTCGTAAAGGAAAAAAAAAAAAGAGAGAAAAGAGCAGGAGAGGACGGAAGACCTTTGTAGTCAGAACTGATTATGTTGTATTAAAAAGGTTTTTTCAGAAACATGATGTAATATTATAAAAAGTAACCCCTGGCAAAATCGTACTCATACCTAGTGTATTTGGCAGCATTTTATTTTGTTGCAAACTCGATGGGTGTTTATGAAGCACAGAAGTAATTTATTTCAAGTTACTAGGAAAAGGTGAATATTTATCTCCTTAGGGACTGGTGGTTAGAGGGATGGATATATTCTGTTGATCCTGTGTCAATGAAAGCAGCAGTGTTTCTGCCCAAGATCTTCGAAATCCCACGATGTTAGAATCTTGTATAAGACAAAATCTTATAGGAGTATCAATGAATTTGGGTTTTTGCAATAAATCATAAGTAAATGAAATGTGACGTCATACAAATGTTTTGATTCTTGTTTTGTAGATGATGTTCTGACACCAAATATAGAGAACAGTGATTTTCCCTACCAAGTACCTAACTTCCATAAGTGTGAGATCTGTTTGCTGTCTTTTCCAAAAGAGACCCAGTTCCAGCGCCATATGAGGGATCATGAGCAAAATGACAAGGTATGAATTTTAGTAGGTATAAACTTAGAAAACACCAGTGTATATTGTTATTTTTGTATGCTGACAAGTAAAGTTAACACAACATAATTTTCAGGTTTTTTTAGTCACATCACTAATCATTACTGCTTGGGGACCTTAGAGTTTTATGAAGTTTCTCTTCCATGTTAGCTCATGTTTCCTTTGAGACAGGACCTTACTTTTATGCCATTTAATTTGATTGTTGTTTTCAGTTTAGTAGTTTTTAATTTTAGCTTTTTTCTTTGATTTGTAAAATATTCCTGTAGATGAGTAAATGTATGGACTTCTTTTAATCAAATTTGCAAACTGATTCTACACATCAGCAATAAAAAGAAAATAATGCTTATGTTGATTAACTGGTCCTTGCTAGTCTCTTATAGATGCTTTCAATAATGTTATACAACCTAATCTAGTATGTGTGTATTAGTCAGTAGATTAATGTCATCACTTTAACTGCTTACAAATATGATTTTGGAAAGAATGAGAAAGAGATATGTGATTAAGACTGGACTGACTTTTTACATGAAGCTTTTCCCACAGGTTTCTTCTGTAATCTGAAGCGTTTAATTTCTGTTCCTTGCTTTCTATTTCACAAAGCTAAAACTGCCTTACATGTGATGGAAAAAATAATTTTGTTACTGTTTGAGGTAGCTGTGGATACAGATGAATTTTTACAAAATGTAGGACTTTGAGATGATAATTCATGTATACAAAGAACTACTTACACAAGTTTCTATGTTGTAAAGTTGATAGATAAAAAAGGGAAGTTGATACTGTTAAAACCATGCTATTGCACACTTGTGTGAGAGCTGTTATACGTAAAAGTGAAGGTGCTCTTAAAGGATGAACACTGTGCAGATACAAACCGAAGAGCAGTAAACCCTAGCATATAAACTAAGCTCTTTGGTTTGCTGGGTCATTTACTTTGCTTAAGGAGAGTTCACGGTCTCAGTTCAAGTAGGAAAATTTATTTCCATCTCTTGCTTATTCTTCTGTCTTGTAAACTTCACTCTCCTTGGACAGTCTCAGTTTCGAGTCTCTGCTTTCTTTAGTTTCCCTGTTTTCTTTCTCCATATGCTCTTGAAATGCTGTATTTGCATTTTCAGTAGTGAGATCCAAAGACAGGAAAATAATGAAGACTGGTATTATAAAGAATCATTATCATATGTAGGTACTTGAATTGCTTTTTTTAATTTTAAACATTTTGATTTGTATGGTTATACGTGTTAGCTGGGGTATATGTAATTTATGGGAAGATTGAATTTTGTCTTTATTTTTGTGGTTTTAACAAACAGCCGCACCGATGTGACCAGTGTTCGATGTCATTTAATGTTGAATTCAACTTGACACTTCATAAATGTACTCACAATGGTGAAGATCCTACGTGTCCTGTGTGCAACAAGAAGTTCTCCAGAGTGGCCAGTCTGAAAGCTCATATAATGCTACATGAGAAAGAAGAGGTAATTCATTAAACCTCATAATTTAAATTTTGAAAAAACATGCTTTAATGGTTGTACTTAATCCCTTATATATATGCTTTAGGATGGAGCATTGGATAAATGGTCTCATTCAGAAGAAATACAAAACCTTTAGTGGGATGTCTGTTTTAATAATAGTACCAGAAATAAATATGCTGGATATAAGCAAGTTTTCCTATCCTGTCTTTACTAACAAAGAGAATCTGTGCATGTTTGATAGATATTATATTATATATATGAACATTAACTGATTAGTTTTTGTAAATACTTTTATTTTGAAGCAGTTTCTGTGTCTTCATGTACATTGATAAGCCCATGTGTAATAGTTTGGGTTATAATTTTTGATGGCAGATGTCATGGTGAAGCACTCTCACCAGTTTATTTCTTGCGTCATGAAGCTGTTCTCTTATGTACAACTCCCACCCCTTTTTGAGTGGTTTTTTTCTTCAGAGGACTTCTTGTTCCTTTCTATTTCATGATTTCATTTTCCGTTTTTATAAAGCATTGGTTAAATTCTTAACAAACAGTTAATGCTTAGTAGTATTTTGCACATTTTATACTTATTAGTGTGTTACTGCAGTTGTCAGAGTTGATTGTACTGCCCAAAATAGCAAGTTTTCAATCATGTAATTACCTCTTCCTCCTGCAAAGGCTTTTTAAAAATAGTACTTTGTGTTGGAGAGTTGGAACTCAGTCAGGTATGCACTTTTATCACCAGACTTCTAATCATAAACATAACAGTTGTATCTTTGTCCATACCAGCTGCGGATAGCTTAGAGTGGTTTTGACCAGTAGGTTTAGGATGATGGACCTGTTTGCATTTTTCCCTGAACTAGGCAGGGAATGCCATCTATAGAGAATGTATTCCTCCTTTAATCTCTATACCAGTTCACGTTTTATCATATACACAACTGAGTTAAGAATAGAGGACTTAAGTACAATTTTATCGCATGTTAATGTATTTGTAATGATACAGAGCTTAATGGGTATTTATTGAGGAAACTTGATTTATGAATTGCTGAAACTATCAGAATAAGGAAATTGAGCATCAAGACTCCTACGAACATTTTTATCACCCAGTGATTTTTTTCATCCACTTTAGCAGCTCTGAATTTGATACTTGGTGCAGATGTCAGAATAGGTTGTGTGATGCCTTCCAATTTAAAATTCAATCTGCCGCTTGAGAATTAAATTTATAAAAATATGAATGCCTTTCAATTGCTAGCGAATGTATTCTTATAATGCTCTATAATTCTGCGATGAAGAGATGAACATAATTAATTCACAAAGAATTGCAGGAGTGACTTTCCTGGTAGTTTTGCACAAGGTCTGTAGGAGAGCTGGAATTTGAACTTGAAACAGAGTCTTGACAATGGCACTAGCTGTCATTCATGAGTTTTTCATAATAAGCAGGATAAGAAGTTATTAGTGGAGTATGTTCTCCCTCCTTTTTGCTATTCTTACTTTTGCTGTTAGAAGGGTTGAAAAATCTGAAAACAGAGCAAAGATACATACTCACTTGGGGAACATACATAGCTGTTGAGGTGATTGCTGCACAAAGCTGAAGTTTGGGTAACTTCAGCCTTGTTTCATGCTCCATCAGCCAGCTTTATCTATTGATGAGTGCAGAAGGGCAGTAACGGTAAACTAGTGTGATTAGCTTTTTGAGCTCTCCAGTTAGTTTTGAGAGAACATGTCTGTGTTGAAACGCAGATTTTCATGGTTGTTCCTGTGAGAGGTTCCAGAAGGAATTTTCTGGGCTATTAAAGTCGAGCTTGCAAGAGACTAACTTTTCTCTTCACATTCTTTGGTGATTTTTGTATGCTTAAACTGGTTTAATGGAAAAAAACCCCACATTTGAAACTCCTCACTTTCAGGTAGCTTTCTTTTAAGAAGTCATAAAGAACATACTTTGTGTAAATATGCCCAACCTTGTAGAGGATTCTTGGTTTTGTACATTTCCTCAGTGGAAATGGGCAGTAGTATCCACTGCTACTTTTTGACCTGGTGAGACAGGGATGCTAAATAAAAAACTGAAAATTTTTTATTTGTTGCATTAAGACTCCTAATATCATCTTTCTCCATCAGCATGAGGCTTTAGGAAAACCTTAATATGTTGAAAAAATTAAAACTGGTATTTGGTGGATATATAAGAAATCTATTACTATAAAAATTTATTGGTAGGGTTTTCTGTGTGGATTTATTTATTTATTTAAATAAATAAATAGTGTTCACTGCATTTGATTTGTCCTGTCTTATAATTTGACAGCAATGGTCTTTGAAGAAGTGCAAATTAAAATCTTTTACAAGTGGGTAGGAATCATTGATACTAAACAGGTGAAGATCTTGAGTTCCAAAGTGTTCCTTTAGATATGACATCTGATAAGATAGTTAATACAGGCAGAATTAGATGAGTAAAACTTTATAAAATTATTTCTGAGTTTGGGAATTTTAAATATTATCTAGCAATTTATGATCAGCCCCTTTGGCTTAATGCTAGAAGGTGGGTTTAACCATAGTGAGGTTACCAATGTGGAGTTACTACTTCTGTGTGTGGCGGTGGATTATTTTGTTTACTGGAGGGACAGAAAAATAAATCTGGTACTGCCTATTCCAGAGAGAGGCTTTTGAGGCTAATATATTACTGGGTTTTTTTGTACGGTTTTTCTGTTTTACTATGACCTTGCTTTCGTACAGCAAATTCTACAATAATGAATAAAAATACATAGGTGTTTGTTGTCTCAAATACTTCTTAGGCTGTTCTTTGTTGTTTAATAGAATAGGTGAAATAGCAACTTTGTTATAGATGTGTATGTCTGAAAAATGCTGAGAAGTGATTGATTTTGGGGTCCATGAGCGTGGTATAGTATGCATTGTAAACTTCTCTTCAGATAGTTTTCCCCCACTTGTACGAAAGTATGGTCATAAACCAAATTTGTTGTATAAGAATAATATTTTTCTATAAGAAATATTCTTATTTCCCTCCCTGGAAGTGTTCAAGGCCAGGCTGGATGGGGCTTTGAGCAACCTGGAATAGTGGAAGATGTCTGCCCATGGCAGGGGAGTTGGAACTTGATGATCTTTAAGGTCCCTTCCAATCCAAACCATTCTATGATTCAGATTTGAATGTAGATTGTGGAAAAGAAAGTAGTATTTAATTGTTGTCCCACACTGTAACTTGAGTCCAGTAATAATGATCTCCAACAAGATTAAACAAGTCGTTTTTGAGGTAGTATTTAATTTCATTAAAGGACTTCAGATTTTTAAGTTGTTGTGTGGATACATTGTCTGGTTATATTGCAGAATTTTTGTTTTTTCAGACTTAAGGAACAAATTTATTGTCCAAGCATTTTAAGAACAGCACTGCATATCTTTGTTCCTCTTGATTAAAACATTCTTGTCAATATCTTTATTTAAATGAGCACTGTGGGGTTTTTGTTTTGTTTCATTTTTTTATTCTTGTTGATTGTTCAGGGAGGAAAAAAAAAAAGGGGGAGAGGATAAAAAACATTTCCGTTTGCAGTGATAATCACAATTACTGAAAAGTGAACAGAGACAAAAACTGTCTGAAGTTACTTACTCACACCAGTAAGGAACGTGTATTGTCAAAGAGATGGTGAATATTTTTAGACATTTGATCTTAACTCTCTGCTTAGATTTTCTAAAATAAAGATACACTGAGAAATAAAAGTAATGGTTTTGAAAAGCAAAAGGAAGTCAAATAAGAGGTTTTAGTTTCATTTAAACAATATATGACTTTGATTCTTTCTCTGAATGTCAGAGAATGGCAATGCTTTCACATTAAACATTACAAGTATAATTTCCATTCTAAATGACATAGAACACTAATATAACTGGAAAGTGGTATGTTTAACACTGCTGTAAAATTAATGGATTGAAGAGATATCTGTCAAAAACACTGTGTCCCTATTTATTTCTATTGCTTTTTTGTGATGTTAGCTTCAGAAAAGTCAGTAATAAGTGTGGTGGGATTACTGTTAAAAAATAAGTGACAATCTGTATAATTTTAACCAGTAAAAGTGTAAAATCTCTGAATCTACAGTTGAGATGTTTTCAGTTAGAAAGCAGTATTTTTTTACAAGTGTTTATGTAGACCCTATGGTCTACATAGGGTCTACCTCTTACCGAGGTAAGTTTCTGTGTGTCACGAGGAAATAGAGACTGGTGGTGAGGATGGTACTGAACTGCTTGTTTCTGCTACCATGTGAACTTTTTCAGAATTCAGTTTCAGTGGTGTTTCTTATATTATGGGCTCATAAACTTTTTTTGCTTGTATACTTTCATTGCTGCTGTCTTCCAGCTGCCAATGTCCATAGAAGGATACATTCATCTCCTTGAACAAAGCTTGTGTGTATGTACCGCTGTCTGGGAATCTTCTGCAAAATCAGTCTCTATTATCTCTTTCAGAATCTTATCTGTTCAGAGTGTGGAGATGAATTCACTTTACAGAGTCAGCTGTCCATACACATGGAAGAGCATCGTCAAGAACTGGCAGGCAGTAGGATCCACAGCTGCAAGTCTTGCAAAAAGGAATTTGAAACTTCTTCGCAGCTAAAGGAGCATATGAAAACTCACTATAAAATAAGGTGACTCTCACAGGATTGTAACAAAATGAGCAGATGTTACTTTTATGGTGGTAGCTGGGGAAAGCAGGAATAGCATTTCCAGTTAGCAAAGTACCAGGATATATGCAGATCATTTCTGTTCTTTAGTATGCTGTTATGAAATGGCATTTGTTTTTAAAAACCTTGCTAAAGTAGGTGGTTGTTTTTGGAAGCTTTTTTTCTGTTTTCATATTTAGGCACCCATACTAAACATAGTTCTATCTGCTAGCTATTTGTAAAGTCAGGTTAAGTTTCTCTGATGCAAAGTGATTTTTGAAGTGTTGCTTATGATTTTAAAGGGTGATGGCGGTACATCGAAGCATGTATATATTAATTTTACATAGCATTTATTGTAATTGCAAAAATCTTAATGCTTACCTTCTGCAAAGAACCAAGTTGTTCTTGCAATTTAATCGTCTTTTGCAAGTGGTCCTCATTACAACCTGCTGTTTCTCATAAATTTGAAAAAGCATAAAATGAAGGGGAAAAAGAGGCCTAATAAATGCTGTCCTTATTTTCTGTGATTATTTGTTCTGTCTGTCCTTTCAGCCTTGTAGTTTACTTTAAGAAGGTGAAAATTACTTTTAAGTTAGAAGAAAGAAAAGCTTACTTACATTGCTTTGATTAATACATTAAGAAAGCCTAAAGTTTTGACAGGTGATCTCTCTTTTAATCTTTACTCTGTTTCTATGGAAAAAAAAGACAGGAAAAATATGTGTTTAAAAATGAGACATGCTGTCTATTTCCAGTTCTTTTTATTAGCAGATGATACAGGTTTAAAATCTTAATAGTTGTGTTCCAGAAGGTTTGAAAAAGTATTGTTGTAGATTTCCATTTGCAGGCTGGAAATTGAGGGTTTGAAGTATAAAGTTACATTTGTATTCAGTTATATAAATGTATAATACTACACGCAAAAACATTCTTGTTGTGGACATCTCTCGTGTAGGTTAGGCTGAATAAGTAAAGAATAGAGGAGTGACTATAATGTGATGGCTGTGACTTTGAGGGAGGACTACTCATACTACATTCTGACATAAATGAGATCTAAGTGCTCTATGATCCTTTGCTTATCTTTATTTTCCTAAACATGGATTATTTCTGGATTCAGAGCTTCCTTATATGAGATTCACCTTATTTATCCATTCAGATGTAGAAACGTTGCATTTGTATTCAATAAACTACTGTCCGTAACGGTGGTTTACTGTCCTTTCACTGTCAGTACCAGTACAATCCATGTGTGTGAGCCAGGTTAATGAATTGCATAAGTGTTTCTGCTCCACTTCATCACAAAGCTAATGTAGCTCAGACTTTGTGTGTTTCAACAGAAATGATTTTGAAAGGAAAAATGTGGAAATTCAGGTTTTGTGTTTTTATTTGACACAGTCTTCTCATATTGTTGAATATGAAAAGACAATGAATTAGGAAAAGTTAATGTCTGGTCTGACTTATTTGACTGTGTACAGTATATTTAAAGTTCAAAGACATCAATTTGATTCCTGCTTTTCAGTGTAAAATAAGCTTCAGAAATTTTTTAGGATGTAAAATTATGAAGAGTCTCGTTCCCTTAAGTTTTTATTGTAGAGTGGTTGCACTTTCCCTTCCCAAAAAGTCTGAACCATTTGAATGAAAACTATTACGAAGTTGTAATTGCAATTTAATATCTACCTTTTGCTAAAAAGAAAATGTTCATTATAACTCTAAGTGATGAGATACTTTAGCAGGTGATCTTACCTTTAAGAGTTGTCCTTACAATTGCCTCCAAATTGGATATTATTTCCTTTATTGAAGTGCCACAGCTGTAGTTGAAACAGATGTTGCTGTTCATCAGAGAGTGTATTCTGACTTTCAGGCTAGTCTAGATCTGTCCTGAGATGGAAAGAAGAGGTTGTAACATCTGTGCTGTTCTCTCTTCTCTTCAATCTTCAGTTGACTTTACTCTGGATACTTCAGTAAATTTTAGTAGATACAATTAATATGTAAAAATAAAATATGTTAGCCCTACTCTGTTCTCGCTGTGCTGAAATATACGGAATTTAAAAATACATGTAATATTTGTTTGAAGTAACTGGAAGGGAAAATATGCTTTCCTTTAAATGTATGCTGAATATCTATGTTCTCTTAGAGTAGAACGATGCAGCATTTGAGCAGAACTTTAATGGTTTCCTGAGTTATGCACAGACTTACTTCCATGCTGTTTTAAAATTGTTATACCAACTTGTGTTTCAAGGTGGTGGTGTGTTTTGCATATCTGCTTCACAGTAGCTAATTCGTTCAGTTGTTAAGAAAAACACCAGCTATTTAAATCTGTGTAATTTCAGTATGTATGTACATACTTACTTCAGTAATTACTGTATAGGTGTAAATACTCAGGAGCTATGGAAAATGTGGAGTGCTCTGGGTACCATATTGGTTTGCCCACTGCCTTCTGGTTTCTGCTTGTTTAGCTGAGTTGTTCTGATGGTTTGTAAGATCTAGGGTTTTGTTTTTCCTTTTTTTCCAGGGTAAAATCAGTTGTTGATGATGTTTTCCATCAGTTGTTTAAACTAATTAGTTTGATTTGTTGAGAAATGAATTTTGGGAATTTATATGCTCTGTTACTATGTCTCTGTGGAGATTGTGATTTGTATTTGGGTTTTTAAATTCTTAACCTGTTCTTTTTAGACTTCAGCAACTGCATTTGTACTCTAGTTCCTGAGGTCTTTGTGTTCTAGTTAAGAATTAAAGTCTTGCTATGTTCAGACAAAAAAGGAGTTGCACAGAGTTGGAAGTTCCCACCAAAATAATAGTTGTGAAGACGCTGTGTATTTCTAACAGATTTTGAAGTGAAAATGTCTCTAGAGAGCCTGTAATATGTATTAATTTTATTACAGAAATAACTAAAATTCTTGGTGCTTGCAGGTACTTACAAAAGTACTGCTTACATTGTTCTTTTAGTATCATTAGTTTATTTTTTAACTGTCATAGATGATAGTATATGTTGTCATAAAATTTACACTGTATATTAAAAAATGGAGTAAAATAAACTTCTTCAAAATAATGTTTAACTTTTTTTTTTCTAAATGACAGAGTATCAAATACCAGATCTTATAACAGGAACATTGACAGAAGTGGGTTTACATATTCCTGTCCTCACTGTGGAAAGACGTTCCAGAAACCAAGTCAGTTAACACGACATGTTAGAATACACACAGGTAAGACGGTGAAGTAATTATTTTAGTTTACATCTTTTTACAAAATTCAATTAAACTGTGAAATGCTAAGTATTTTTCTCCCTGTTGGGACTTGAAATAGTATTAATACATTTGGTTCATTAGATGCTGTTACCTAGTTGGTTTAAAACAACCTTGGTGTAGTTCCTTTGCTCAGGAAATTTATGTGTTTTTAAAATTTCCAGGTGTATATCATTAGGAACAGTTTAAAAAAAAATGTAAGTACTTTTATAGGTTTCATTTGTTATAGAATACTAGTTTTGGTACTTAAAGTTTCAGTGGGTCCTAAAATTAGAATCCCTAGATAAGGGCCAGTTAGCGACTCTAAGCTCTTCCATATTCTAGAGAACAGATTCTAAAATTAACCATCCCAAAAAGAGCAGAAGTACATGAGAATGAATACTACTAACATAGTGGCCTTGCTTTTTATTTTTTTAGATTGATTTATTTAAAGTAATTGCCATATATTTTCTGGACTTACTGTAACTGCCATTTTCAGGATGCCCAAAGTGAACTTGGGAGGTGATAAGCCTAGATTGTAATTTTGATACTTGAAAATTAATACTGTTCAAACTTGCAGAATAAATAGCAAATAGTTGTTGCTAAATTGCTGTAATAAATATGTGCATGTTAACCCTTAAGCAATTGAAATAACTGAAAGATGCCAAGCATAAAATAATATAAAAGTTTTTTAATTGTACAGAGGATTGTAAAAATAGTTCTTAAATTTCAACCAGCTATGCGTAGTATAGCAGGAGTTTGGCTTTAAACAAAACTTTCATTGGAGGTGCTCTGGTGATGTGCAATATATATGTATTTTCCATCTGGTGTATATATTGCTGTTTGTCTAGCTTTTAGCTATTTCAAGGAGTCAGTTATGTAAGTGTGCAATGATGTTTGTATTAGCAGTCTCTTCAGACGTTAATAAGTTGCCATTTACAAGAATGACTTTGTTTACCAAGGGAGAAACAAAATTTCCATTGCGTGACTCTTTCATAGGAATATTTTTAAGTTTTTTAGATCTAGTTATAGAACAGGAACACAAGAGGTCACCCTTGTACCTGCTTTAAAAGTTGTCTCAAAGTAATATCCAAAAAAAATTTGAAAATTAACTTTCTTATTTTAGAGTCTTGTCTCTATTTGATATGTTATTTTAGCTTGTTCTAGTCAGAATTAAAGAAACATGATTGTAGTTGGTTGAGAACACTTTTCTAAAACTTCAAAAAGTTCAAGAGCATTTATAGTTCTTTTGAAGAATAAAAAGATTTTTGTCTATTGGGAAACCAGACACAGAAAATGGAGTCCCACTCTGCACGGTGGTAGGTAATTTTAAGTTCCAAGTAGCTAACGAATACTCATTTAACTTGTGAAGTATGTTATTACTCTAAATCTGCAGACAATCTGTCTGGCATCTAATTACTTGAGGTACTCTAAAATATGTAGGTAAGAAGAACTCCCTTTTAAAGAATTTGGAATACTTAAGTCTTTAATTGTTGAAAGAGCATGTCTGTGTTACATGTACAGCATTACATTAGTA
The DNA here is from genome assembly GCA_028020825.1 of Podargus strigoides. NCBI lineage: Eukaryota > Metazoa > Chordata > Aves > Caprimulgiformes > Podargidae > Podargus > Podargus strigoides. Next base: position 61,620,598 of record CM051620.1, read on the forward strand.
TCTTAATTGCCATACCTGTTTTTGTTCAGAGCTATTAATTTCAAGCACTTGCACCCTTTGGGAAAAAAGAATTAAGTCTCAGGGATTGCAGTTCCCATATTAATAACTAAGTAATGGACCTCCTTCTCCCCCCTCCCAAATCTGTATTTTATCAAGTTACATTTGAGAAATAAAAAAATTCCACATTTCCACATTAGAATTAAGCTTTAGGTTTTATAATCAGATTTACTTAAACAGGCAAAATTAAACTGAAGCAATTTTTCTGTGGGTCCACTGACAGCTGTTAGTGGAAGCAAACCCTTTTACCTATGAAAGCTCAGTAGGAATTTTGTCACTGTACTTCACAAAGATCTGAATCAGTGTTCTGTAAGAGAAGGCTATGGGAGGACCTTGTAATGGCCTTCCAGTACCTGAAGGGGCCTACAGGAAAGCTGTACAGGGGCTTTTTACAAGGGCATGGAGTGATAGGATGAGGGGTAATGGCTTTAAACTGGAAGAGGGTATATATAGATTAGATATTAGGAAGAAATTCTTGACTGTGAGGGTGGTGAGACACAGGTTGCCCAGGGAAGTTGTGGCTGCTCCCTCCCTGGTAGTGTTCAAGGCCAGGCTGGCTGGGGCTTTGAGCAACCTGGTCTAGTGGGAGATGTCCCTGCCCATGGCAGGGGGGTTGGAACTAGATGATCTCTAAGGTCCCTTCCAACCCAAACTGTTCTATGATTCTGTGATTTTAATCTATATTAAAAAATACACAGTTAAAACCTGCAGACCTTAAAGCATCTTCAAAACCCATAAGCAGCAAAACAGAAGATATACATTCCTTCAGAGCTGATACTATGTGAGTTATATGCTTGTAATCTATTTCAGAAAATTGCTGCGTTTATTTCAAACAATGTGAATTTAATTAAGAATTAATAATTTTAAACTAGATGTAATTGCAGCTGTATAATTAGAAGTCATAGAAAAAAATTAAAACTGCTTTAGTGTGCATAATATTTAGCACATGGTAGTACTTACTGGTGTAGCAGGCATAGTGTTCAGCATTCTTTTAGTGGTTTTGCTATAGAAATGTGCAGAGGTGAAGTCTTAAATGACCTCAGGGTCCTGGAGTTACCATAACTGAACTGTTTCACTAAAAGAAAAAAAAGAGTAATATTGGATTAACAGTGGAGATTTCTGTAGCAGTTCGTAGAATCATTTAGGTTGGAAAAGACCTGGAGGATCATCCAGTAGTCAATTAAGAGATACCGTAGTAAGAAACTAAACTTTGTTCTTAGTATCTGTGTGTTTGAAATATGTAATTTTGCAATATGTTAATGCAGTTCTGTTATGTCACTTCCATTTTCTGGGGAGTTTTTCATGCTTAATCTGTTAAGCAACAAATAACTGTAAGTATGCATAGCACTGAGAACACAAAAATCAAAAAATAGTGACAACATTCCTGTATCGATATTGCCTAGATTTTCTTTAATGTTCAGTAGTAATGTAAATATTAAAGGTTTTAACATTATTTTTGAGCAGGACTGTACAATATCTTGTATAATAAAAACATTATTTTATTGCACATTTTCAATAGGTGGTTGTAAAGAATGGATAGCTATTAATATTTATGGGGAGCAGGAACCATACACTATCTTTTGCATTGTTGCTGTAAGACTTTCTGATTTTAGACTAAATAAAAGGTTAATTTTTTGCTTGTTAGTTATTTATTACTGTCTGTTCCACCCTCTGCTCCCCTGTTTGTTTCTGTGCAGGTATATGCGTTTCATAGGCTTTGATGTAAAGCAATAGCATGTGTACTTTCGTTTTTTCTTTTCCTTTTGCTTTTCCTCCAGTGGTTTTGCATAGCAACTGCTGAGGTCTTCCGGACCACAAATGGAGGGAAGCTGGTCTAAATAATCGTTTCATACAGGTTTCATGTATTTTATACCCTTTTAAAGTGATAATCTGTTAGGTCATAAAACTTTTTCATTGGAGTAGATGCCAAGATTAGTGGTCATGGTAAACAATGTCATTGTCAAAACACCTAATAACGTTTGTTTCTGTATTTGTGTGAGTGTATGCACAGATATTTGTATGCAATATTTCATTTTAGTTGATACAATTATTCATTTAGATACAGGAAACTGCAAACGTTTATTTAAAGCCCCTTACTCCCACATGGTCCTCCTTTTTCCTTTCAGGAGAAAGACCTTTTAAATGCAGTGAATGTGGAAAAGCCTTTAACCAGAAGGGGGCATTGCAGACCCATATGATCAAGCACACTGGTGAAAAACCCCATGCTTGTGCCTTTTGTCCTGCAGCCTTTTCTCAGAAAGGCAATCTTCAGTCACACATACAGAGAGTTCATTCAGAGGTAAATACAATTATTCATAAAGTGGTTGGTGCTGATATACTGCTTATTTAATTTTCAGTATTTAAATTGTCCTCTTTGCTATTTCTGTGCTCTCCGGTGCTTTCTGCAGTCAATACAGATTTACTGCGGTAGCATAGATTGTAGTTTGTTGGTCTTACTTGCAAATTCAGCTTTCATAAAATAGCTTAATCTGATTAAACGTATACTTAAGATAATTAGCAAAACCTTCATTTGCCATTGTCTCTTCAGTACATTGACAGATAATAAATTAATAGTGATTTTAGGTCTATAAAAATGTACCTATATCAGTCTTGGGAGAACGAGGGCTAGAATCAGGTAAAATTAAGCCAAAAGCAGCAAGGCAGAAAATGGTGAAAAATTTCAAGGCCGAACAGCAACCCACTAACTCCATCATAGAGCTTACTTGCAATTTGTCTTTGAAATATATATCTTACAGCCTTTTTCAGAGGTTTTTCAGTTACAGGTAGGAGAAAATTACAAAATAAGATAAAAACCATTGTTGTCTCAGACCTCTTTATGCCGCTGATTTTGTTTTTTTTTTTCTTGTTTGTCACAGACAATTTTTAAGATTCAAAAGGTACTGCTATGGTAATGTAATATAATCTTATGAGCAACACTGGCTATTCAACTTTCAGTTCAGTAATTTCCTTGCTGACTTCAGTGATTTGTGGTTGGAAATACCCACAGAAAGAGCCCTAGTTTTGATCTGGAAGGTATAAAGTGATAGAAGCAGCTTCTTTTTTTCCTCTATGTGCAGAATATCGTCTCTGCTTTCTCTTCCTCTTGACTCTGAGATTTACTTTCTTGTTTTCCATTTTTGTTACAACAATAGATCTTATTTTTTTGGATTTTATTTTTTTTTTGCTAAGTATCCTTTTAGTGTGTAAGAGGTTCTTAGTTTTAGGATATGGTCCTTCATAGAATATGTCTTAGTGGTATGTATTACACTTCATTATATTAAATTGAATGTTTACATTTCCTATGACTTTGTGTGACTAGCCTTCCTCCCTGTTCACAGCTCCCTATGTGATAGCTTTTGCTACATAGAAAAATGCAGTTACATTAATTTCATAATTTATATTGGGGTTTTTTTTCAATATTATAAGATTGTTGGGGATCAAGCCAAAAATATTTCTCACTTTGTCTGTTACTTTGTTTTCCTGTAATTAAAAAAAAAAAAAGGTGGTGTGATAAATGACTGCCTCTTAATCATGACTTATGCTGGGTGTTGTGATCCTGAGCCTACATTTTAGTTATTGCTTTGGATCATTTGTGGGGTTTTTTTTCTTTCTTTATTTCAAGACTGCATGCAGAACTCTATTTTATCCCAAAACAGTCACAAAATAACACTACAGACAATAGTGAAACAGGTTGATTCTCACTTCGTATATCATTGTTTATTTGTACCAGTATTTTATTAGTTGATACCTCTTTCTGAATGTCTCGTTACCAGTTTAAGCTAATTCTGGAAAATACAAAATTCTGTACTGTATTGCAAGCAGTGCAGCATGTTTTCTTTTGAAGACTTTGTTGTTCCGGGCGTATTTAAGGTACTGCACTGGATCTTACTGCTATGTGATAGACTGAGAAGGGAGAACTGAGGATAGTGGGAATCTGCAAATTTAGCTGCTTTAATTACCTCAACCCCTTGGCCTCTGAAAGTTCCAAAGAAGTTGCTGCTGATCGCTTTCTTATCCTGTGTGTCCAAATTCAGTTCAACTATACATCAAACTTCCCTACTCTTCACTATGGGGTTTTTTATTGGTTTTGTTGTTTTTTCATGCAGTTCCTATGGCCTTTGTTCTACTTTGACCTGAACAATGAATTTTATTTTTGCTTGGAAACATAAAAGAGATGTTTGCAAAAGTAAACAGAAGAGAGCCAAAATTTGAAGATAAATTTGCTTCTTTTTTCTCTACTTATTTTCAAACTTCCATTTGTATTATGTATGATGTTACATCTTCAGGCACATCTTGATTAAGTTGCATTTCAGTTTTGTGATGTGTGTGATGGTAGGAAGTTGTAAGGGAAAAATCTGAGGCGACATTTGTTTTGCTCTCTAGTGCTTACCAACAGTGAGAAAGTGCTAATTAGTCATGCACGTAGATTATAGTTGGCTTGATAACCAAGAGAAACCAGACTGATTCTATAACTTGATATCAGTAACTTGTAAAAAGAAAACACTTTAGCTCCCATAACCCCATAGTATATTTATGTGGATAAATAATGAAAAATAAAAAAATTCATAGATTTAAGGAAAATTTACTCTTTTGTTTTGTTTTATTGAAGGTGAAGAATGGCCCTACATACAACTGTACAGAATGTAGCTGTGTCTTCAAAAGCTTGGGTAGTTTAAATACACATATCAGCAAGATGCACATGGGTGGTCCACAGAATTCTGCAAGCTCTTCAACAGATGTATCTCATGTTACAGCAGTAAGCTTTGCTTGATATATTGTGAAATTTTTTTTTAAGAGATGAATTAGGTCTATATCTTGGTTCCAGTAATTCTTCAGATAGGTTAGAACTGAAAGACCTGCAACTGCGTTTTGTCTTTTTAAAGTTTTGTGTCATTTTTGGAATTGATTTGCAGAATTAAATATTGGCAGAATGTAAATTGGCCCAGTATATGTGAAAAAGGATTTACAATTTGAGGGATTTAGACAAAAATAAAACATTTTATTCTACAACTAAGTAAAATATAATTCTGGTGCTTACAGATTGCGTGTGGACGGAAGGTTTCCTCCCCAGGTAACATAGAAATAATTGTGAAGTTCTGCTGGAACAATGAAATCTAGAACTACTCAAATTATATGTTAGTTTTAACTCATTTTCAGAAATTGTTTATATAATAATTCTAGTCCATATAAATACATGGTGGGTTCTTCTTCTATTTCTGATACCTTGTTTTACGTGTTAGCTTCTTACTTAACAGATGATAAAGGAAAAATCTTAGCTTATTGGAAGCACAGAATGTTGTGGTTTTTCTTTACCAAGGTTCAAGAAGCTGTATTTTAGAAAATACTTCTGGTTTCCTAAGATGGTTTTATTTTTTGAGCCCAGTGCATATTTAACGTCCTTTTTTTTTTTTTTTTGAATAGAACTACCTTTTCTTCCTTCATTCTGCTATGTTTTGCATCATTTTCAAATTTTATGCTTTAAAAGTCAGTTGATGACAAGAAATATCAGACTTTGAAGAGAAGAGTTAAAATTTAAAGTCTCAGTTGTATTATGCAGCTGTATTTTGTTGAAAACAAGTGTCTAGTAGTGTTGTTTGGAGAACCATTTTTCTTTTTTAGATTTCATAAGGTTTCTTTCATATGGCAGATACTGTAAGTCTTTTCAGGTTAATTAAAAGGAAAAAAAACAGTATTTGTTTGCCAATACATATAGTCTCTATGTATTTTTGTACTTCTCTACATTCACAAGTCTAATCTTAAGAGCAGAATACTGTCTCATCTTTGCTTTCCCTGGCCAGCTGTGTTTTTTCTTGTTTTGGTTTGCTTGAGTATTTTGTATTTTCTTTACCTATTGGTATTACGGAAGTATGTTGTCATTGTTTCTGCTGCAGACATACTTCTCTGCTCGCATGAAAGAGGGGAAAAATAAAGACTACCTCCATACAGTAATACAGGCAAAATGGGACAAAAATTTTTCTTTCTAAAAATAGATGCCAAGAATTTTAACAAGGAAGAACAAAGATAGTAACTGACATGTCAATTGCATATTAAGAGTTTTACACTTTATAGCTGAAACTTCAGAGAATTAATGATTGATTGATGTTTATTTCTATGGAAAGATGGTACATTCTTGGATTAGCATGAGCATTTTTAGATTACAACTGACTTCTTTATTCTGCTCACAACTTGCAGAGCTTCTTTAACAACAAATCTCCAGTATAATAATTCTCCTGTTCTGAAGTTTACAATCAATCTCTGTCATCCCTTGTTATGTACCTGGGGATGAACAATGATTGTCCTTAATATACACATTCCCAAAGCTGAAGTCTTCTGAATTTCTGTGCTACCAAAGAACACATTCTTGTGTGATACATGAGTACATCTTGTCAATTATGCTTACTGTAAGGCTGTTGTTTGTCTTTTGCTGTACCAGTCCTTACAACTAAGGTATTGGTTTATGTAACCTATGTTTATTTCATGTATATAAACTATGAAGCAACAGTAGTGATTCCATGTACTTTTGTATCTCTCCCATAGTCTTATTTTTTTCTGCCTGTAGTCTCCATACTGTAGGAAAATGATCTGTGCTACTTTTATGTGTGGTAGTAGCGATGTATTTCTTCTTTCTGTACAAAGGCTTAAAATACTTTCTTTTTATTTTTTGTAGGACTCTGTCACCCAGCCTTTAACAACATCCCCTGCCAATCTTTTGCAGCCTGTTGATAACAAATGGAAGAATGTAAGTGTAGAGTTTTTGTCGAATTTTTGTGTCAAGACTAAAAGTGGGAGGAACTTAGCAGAATTTGTAAGCTGTCATTTAACTGGTGAAAAATGGCATGCAGTGGTCCTCCGTGATAAGCTGATCAATATGTGAAGGTGAACTTCTTGATGAATGCAGCTGGTTATTTAGGAATGGAACAGATCTTGAACGGATTATATTCCCTGATTCATGATACGGTCATGATTTTGCACATAATTCTGTTTGTTAGGTTTTCAAAATGGAGGCAAATATTCTCCTGTATAAAAAGACCAGAGAAGAGTAAGGACTCATAAATAAAGGATTATCCTACCCCTCTGACTGCACTTTACAGAGATGCCATGGTTTGGGTGGAGAGAGAAGGAGCTGTGTAGGTGCTGGTTGAGCTGGTTGGAGTTGAGGCAGCAGGGGAACCATGGGACTCAGGAGGAGCCCATGGAGCCAGGAAAGGCGATGCAGGGCTGGCTTTCTGGAACCCCAGAGCAAACAGTCTTGATGTACAGGCAGGCAGGTCTTGATGTGCCAGTCACAGTGAGAGCATTAGTATGTTTTGTTGGAGCTATGTAGCATGTTGTCAGCTATAGGCTGCAGCATAGTATCTTTGTGACAGACTAATTTGACTTGAATTTCCAACCCCCGTTTATAGTATTTACTATTTGTGAACTGTATTCAGAGATACAGGAGTAATTGGAGTCATCAGAATTCTTAAAGTATTTTATTATTGAAGAGATTCAAGGTGCATTACCTATTTTTCCTATCGAATATAATATTTAAGGATAACATGATCTGCTGTTTTGAAGGAAAGGGAAAAATCTGTAGTCTCTTAATAAAGACGAGAAAAAACATTTTGAGGGTTGAAGCTAGACAAATTCACACTTTGAAATACAAAATATGGAATTTGAGTGTGCATAATTTATTGTTGGAGCAACTTGTTGAAGTTGGATAGCACAGAAAAAGTTACCACAATAAATTACTTGAATTAAATAACTGCTATAATTTCTACACAGTTACTTTACTTGAAGGAGTAATTCACTTGGAGCAGTCACACAGTCTGTGTTACACAGCAGATCAGACAGACTAAGGCTGATCGTGAGGTCCACTAATCTAATTGAATAAATGTAGAATTATGAAGTACTGGTAAAGCAATTCTTCATGCCATTTTTAAAATTAGGTATTGAAGTGAGACCTACAAAGAGACCTATGAAACTTTTTATAATGAACAGGGTATCTTAGTAGTAATGGTAACAAACTTTATAAGCATACGTGCATATATATAATTTTTAAAAAAATATAATCCCCATGAGATTTGTATATGAACTGCTGTATAATACATGAACAGACTGGCTAAATACATGCAGTACTGTAATTTTCATGCTAAAGATGATGTTGAGCAGTTCCTTCATTAACAATTTTCTCTTGCTAAAGCCTGGGAGAATTTTACAGACTTTTTAGTGTAGGCTTCCCGCTCTACTAAAGAGCCTCCCTGCATTCTGTTGCAAGAAAATGAATGGTCCCCATAAAGAGCTGTTACATGCTTTAGCAAAACACTTTGCTTCAGATTCTGTTTATTGCAATGAAAATGACATAGTGTGTTTTATTTTGTAAAATACATATTGAAATGTTTGTAGCACTTTTCCTAAATTGGAATCTGAAGAGTTTGAGTCTTTCTGTCTGTCCCACTGGGGAAAATAGATGAAGTAATGGTTAAATCAGCAAAATAGCAAGTGCTATTCTCGCATGCACACAAGAGAAACGAGACAACGGTTTGTTTTATATTGTCTCATGAAGAAGGCGGCATTATGAATACTTCATCAAATTCACAGGATATAACTTGAGTCAAGCTAATTTTTCTTAATGCACTTCTTTGTAACCGTCCTCAAATACAGTGCCAGTGTCATTTTAACTGTCCAGTGTAATGTGTCAGTATAAAGAAAATATCGTGAGTTTTCAGATTGGAAGAAATATTATATATGTGAAGCCTAAGCTTATTCTTTTTTTTAAAATAATCTGAAAAAATATAGCATTTTATATATGTGTGTGAGCATGCCTGGAAGTGATTATTTTTAGAGAACAGAAGTGAATATTAGAAGCAAATATCCAGCGTGTTCTGAGAAACAGAATTATGGGGGTAGCCATTATATAAATATATATTTCTCTTTTCTGCAGTAAAAGAAATAATTGAAAGCAGTTGTTTCAGTAATGGTATACTTATGGAGTCCATTTCTTATAAGAAAGAAGTTTATAAATGAAGAAGTCTGTAAAGTATAAATAGATTCTTCTAAAGCTACATGTGGAACTCAGTAATTGATCTCTGTGTTTTGTAAACTGGTTGAAGGTTCAGTAGTTATGATAAACTTATTCAAGCTGTAAGCTTACAGGTGTGCAGCTTGGAAAGAACTCCAGAAAAGGGATATACAGAAGCAATTCTTTAACGGAGTGAGCAGACCATTAATGACAGCCCTGTATAATCCTTACGTCTTATACAGGTGGACATCCTTGTAGTGGACAGTTAACAGACATTTCAGTTAAGGGAGCTGAACAGAGCAGATCAGTTTGTATATACTTTTCATCGTCCTTATCAAGTGTACTGCTCTCTATTTCAGGCCACGCACTTTCGGTCTCCGCTTCTTCAACAGACAGAAAACCAGGTGTCTTCAGCTACTGCTCATCAGGGTCAGCAGGCTGTAACTGATGTCATCCAGCAGCTCCTTGAGTTATCAGAACCAGGTCCTGTAGAAAATAACCAGCCTCAACAACCTGGTCAGCAGCTCAACATTGCAGTGGGAATCAATAGAGATATTTTGCAGGTAAAAGCTGTGTGTGAGAACAGCTTTACATTTCAGTGGCTTTTTTTCTTGTTTCTATTTTAGTGAAACTTGTTCTCAGTATATTCCTTCTGCATTTCTAAATAGTTTATCAGTCAAGAAAGAACTGTAAAGATTTACTGAACGAGTATGGAATGCACCAAGACATCTTGTTGTATAATTTTACAAAAGCAAGGTTATAAATATGGATTACATGACCTAGAAGAAAGCCTTACATGAATACACCCATACATGGACATTTTATTGATCCCTCTGGCTTTGTTTTTTCCTGTTGCCTAGAAGCATCCTGTGGCATGTCCTTAAGTTATGCTGTGCATAAAACATGATGACATTGAAGAGGAGAAAAATATTTTTGTCTGGTTAAAAATTTAGTATATAAATGGGGCCTTTATCCTGTTCTAATTAATAAGGGGTATTTGAATATTTCCTGTTGTTGCAAAGAAGATTCCTTCCTGGGTCAGACCAATGTAGGTCCAGTAGGAGATGCTATGTAACAGAAGAGATGCAGGCAGGAATTCAACTGTCTGTGCTTGTTCTGCATCCTCCACCATATAATGGAACAAGGCAGAGAACAATCATCTTTAGTATTGGTGGCAGCATGCCAAACTTTAAGCTGTTTTTTCATCTCTAGTCTTTTCAATACCATCAAAATTTCTCTTTGGAAGACCTGGATGTTACATGTAGCTATGTGCCAGTTCATCATGTTACCTGTGATGAGTTCTCTAATGTCAGGAATGTGATGTGTGGTTGCACCAAATTATAGCACACAATATTACTATTGTTGTGATAGCTATTTAAAAAAAAACAAACAAAAAACAACTATCTTTGAGGTTGGTTCTTTAAGTTATTGTATGAGCATTACTAGATGTATTGTATGAAAAAAAAGTAAAATGTAATTTTCTTCCAAGCGATCAAATATCTGCACATTCCTACTTAAGTGTGTATTTGAGGTATTTGATCCAGAGCTTTTTCAGACACAATAGTATCCATAAAGATGCCTACATTCCAGTCCCTTCCAAGTGCACATAAAAATGTATGCAAAGCTTTTACCTCAGTCTGGTTGTCAGTGTTTTTTTAAGAGAGGCTTTTGAGCTTTTCCAAGCCTTTCTTTGGTTTAGTATTCTTCTTTTTTTTTTTTTTTTTTTTTTTTTAATATAATCCATGGCTTCTCCACAAGCAGATGGGCTTCAAATTTGACCTTTTGTGGGGAACTGTTCTCTCATGTAGTAGACATAGGAGATAGCTATATATTTGTACTTTTCTGAAAGGCAGTTGTTGGCACATGTATTAGTGAAGGAAACCCAGCTTAAAATCTCACCATCAGAAGTCAGTGTTGTGTAAAAATGTTTTTGCAAATTTGAAATGCAGCTGAAAATCTGGGAGGATGAGACATTTAATTCCTTTAATTATATTTGTATTGTATCTTCTAAGAAAAGTTGGGGCCACTGTGGAATGTTTCTTTCTTAACCTAGAAGCTTTTTGTTCTTTTAGCAAGCTTTAGAGAACAGTGGATTGTCTTCAATTCCCGTCTCTGCACATTCTACTGACTGCAGCCAGGCCAAGACTCCTGGGGCCCAGGATCAGAACCCAGAAGTCCAGACACTTTCAAATCATCAGGTTGACTCTAGTAATTCAGAACAAGAAAAGGAGCAAGAAAGTACAGATAAACTGGATAAAAAAGAAAAAAAGGTTATTAAGAAAAAATCACCGTTTTTACCTGGTAATGTTGCCACTGCTTGCTATTTTTTGTGCTCTAAGGGCTATAGTATTTGTGAGTGCGTTGATGCCTTTGTAACGGGATTTCCCCAAACATACTGTGGATCAGTTACGAATTTATAAAAATAAAAGGTCACTGCTGTACAGTTGATCACAACTGCCTTTATTTCTTGGTAAAATAACATGACCTCAGTGTATTGGTGTATTGTATGGTTTACAGAGAAGAACACTGTGTCAACTGATTTAAATGAGTAAATATCTGTTGTTGAACAACATATATGAATAAAAAAGCCTGATAGGATTTAGAAGCTTCTTGTCATTTTTTTTGTTGAGAACAGGTCTGCTGTTCCTTTAGCACAGAGTTTAGGGTTCTTGGATGATAAAACAACTTTTGTGGAAAAAGTAGCCTTAAATTGTAAATCTTTCAGAAAGAATTTTTATGGAATTTTTACTCCTTTAAAAATTTATAAATTGTGATTTAAGTCTGAATTTGAAGATGAGAGGGTCAGTATCTTAATCCAGTGAGTTAGAGAACTGTTTAGTACTGCAAATAATTTGTTGTGGTTATGGTTGAGGAGTTTTATTCACTGTTGGATAATTTTGTGTTAGATATTCATAAGTTAACTGGTGTATTATATTGCATTATACCTACATTCTGTATTTCTAAGTGGCGTAAAAACTGCATTCTTTCTATTCTGTCAAGTCAGACGTTTCTTAGCTTTTTTCTTTTTCTTTTTTTTTTTTTTTTTTACCTTCTTCCTTTTCAGTAATAGAAAATTGTTTGAATTTCAACAGGATTCTCTTAGGTTTTGTTTTCGTCATTCCAGCCCATCACTATTTTTAAGTAGAATGTATCTGATAGAGAAGTTAATTGTCTACAAAGTGTATTGTATTTGGCATAATGTTTTTGTTTTGACTGCTTTGTATAATGGTGTCAGTGTAGTGGAATTTTTGAAGAACTGTTAAAAAGTTTCCAAGGCATTTATTTTGATGTTTTTCCTTATTTTAGGTTCTATACGTGAAGAAAATGGAATAAGGTGGCATGTTTGTCCATATTGCTCTAAAGAATTTAAAAAACCAAGTGATCTTGTGCGCCACATTCGCATTCATACCCATGAGAAGCCGTTCAAGTGTCCCCAGTGTTTCCGCGCCTTTGCTGTTAAGAGTACTCTTACAGCACACATAAAAACACATACTGGCATTAAAGCTTTCAAGTGCCAATTCTGTATGAAATGCTTTTCCACCTCAGGGAGTTTAAAAGTTCACATTCGTCTACATACAGGTAAGGCCGCAAAATTGACTTCGTATTCTCTGTGATGTGGGTGAGACCTAAAATGAAAAAGACAATGTGAAATGGTTAAATTACAGAGATTGCCATCATGTCATTGATATCTATCAGAGAATGGACTGATTTTAGTGTCTTATATGATGAACTTAACTTTTTGTCAAAAATTCCTAGTGTTTCATGGCTTTGAAACTTTGTTTGGGCTCTTACAAAAGCCATTTATGGTAAACTTTTAAACCAGTATTGTCTGCTACTTGAAAGACAGCCTTACTTTATTTAAGAAGTCTGACTCATTCAAAGTGGCAAAAGCAGTAAGTGGCTTGAAAAATAGTTAGTCCAGTGTTTATGGACCTCCAGCATGTAGTTAGCCACCATGTGGCACACTTGTTTTTCCTGTCAGAGCTGTTTGCTTCGTCCTCTGTCTAGGAGGTTAGGCTTACTGGGTCAGGTTAGAGGTTCATCTAGCGCCGTATGATGTCTCTCATGACAGTGTGTGGAAAAGGGGAAGCCTACAGTAATGCTGCTTAGAAGCATACAACTAGTTTCCACTAGTCTTTGGGTTGAGAGTTTTGTGAAGCAGGCTGTAATCCTGCACTAAGCAGCACTCAGCTAATTGATTTTGAACCATGTGAACTTACTACTAGAGCAATCTAACATAATTGATTCAAAAGTTGAGCTGCATGTTGAGTCAGGTACTTTCTGTTGCTTCAGATCTTTTGCTCAGTAGTTTCATACAATGTTTCAGTTACTATATTGTGAAAAACGGTTCATTCTTGTTTCTTGTGCATTTTTTCCACCTATGATTTTTTAGAGCTTTCTTCATAATACGCAGTCGTGTTTCCTAGCCAAGTCCAAGATTTCCTCTTGAACAAAAGCTGAAATTTTGTCAGCTTTACCTGTCTCTAACTTAACAGGTTCTCCAGTATCCTTTCCAAGGAGAGATTTCTACCAAATTTTGAATTGTTAAAGTATTTTTTTTTTCAATAATTGCTCCTGGCATGCTTTTTTGACTGCCATCAAACAATGTTGATATTTTCAGAGACCTATCTAGAATTTCTTTAAACTTTCTCACATCACTGTTCATCTTGTTTATCCTATTAAATATCATTTGTCCATGTGTTTGCTGATTCTTTTTTTTTCTCACAGAATTTTATCAGTTTGTTTTGGAAGGACATTTGACCTGCTATCTGCAATTCTTAGGATAGCTTCTGAAACCCTTTGAAAATTGTCGTCACTTTTGCATCAACCAATTTCCTGAGAACAAACTTGCTTAAAGTGGTGTATTACAACCAGTTAGTAGCTCAGCAGTTTCATATTTACTTTTGATTGGATCTTATGGATCTGTTTTGAAAACCTGTTTAACAATAGACACCCTGTTAGAAAACAAAAACAAAACCAAAAACCACAGAAAAGAGAATCAGTATTTCAAAGCTACATTTCTTGTGTGGTGGAAATAAAATCACAAACTAATATATTTTTAATCTTTTGCAGGTGTTAGACCTTTTGCTTGTCCTCACTGTGACAAAAAGTTTAGAACATCAGGCCACCGGAAAACTCACATTGCTTCACATTTTAAACATACTGAACTAAGAAAGCTGCGACATCAACGTAAACCTGCAAAAGTTCGAGTAGGAAAGTCGAGTGTTCCAGTACCAGACATTCCTCTGCAAGAGCCCATACTCATAACTGATTTAGGTAAAGAGCAAGTAAATCCATATTCTCTTGAAATTTGGATTTCACTGGAAAATAGAGGTCACAATTTAATCAAGGAAATGCATTCAAAGCTTACTCGGAGAGATGCACTTTGAAATAAATCACCAGAAATAATCAGGCTTCAGAAAAGTGCCATATTTTGTAGTTTGCTTGCACCAGAATTAATAAGAATCTTTTGTATTTACAGAGAAATTGTATAATCCTTACCAGAGAAAAATGTGAGCGTTTTCACTTGACATTAGGCGAGCAGTTTTGTTTAACTATCATTAGACTGTAGGTATAGAAGAGATGAGAGGCAGTTCATGATCTAGATTCTTAAGATGAGCATGTTTATTGAAATTACACATGTTAATGAGTCAGTGTGTTATAGGATTTTAGTGTATTTGTTATGATTGTGACCTTAACTGAATTAATGGTAATCATTAGTGGTTATATTTCAAAAAAGGGAAGAATAATTCTGGTACATGCTACAGAGAATTCATACAGTTATTTTAATTTTGTTGTAGAATAATTGTTACAACATTGTGTAAAACCACTTTTTGGAAGAAGGTAAGTTGTACAGCTGAATCAAGACAACATATAGTGTTGTCTAGTAGAGGTCAATGTAGCGGGCAAGGTGTTTACTCTGCATTGTTGACTCACCAGCCTACTAACCTCTGCCTTGTCTGTTGTGTTGTCTTTATACACTAGAATGTTATATTGGTAATATCTTTAGCCTGAAATCTTTATCACTCTTTAAAAATCCTTTTGCTTTCACTGCTTCCAGGAATTACCATATGCAAGAGTAGGGGTTATTTTGGTATCAGGTATAAGAAACTTAAATTTTCATAGTAGCAACAAAACTTAGCTGACAGCTTTAGATCACATAATATTTCTTTCTTGAGTAAACTCTGAAACCAGTTACAGTCCTATCTTGATTTTAAAGAAAAAAGCATTTCAATACAGTTAAGATCTGTGCAATGGAATTTCTGTTTTTGGAAAAAAAAATACTATTAACAAAAAAGAAATACTATAAAAGCTGTTTCTAATAGGTACTGATAACATGTGAACTCTGCTGGTATTGGAATATTCAATTTAAAAATAAGAAGTTCCACTGTTAGTTTAGAAGGTGTCATGCTTTTCAACCCCCTGACAGTATTTCCACTCTTCCCAGAAAAAAAATCTTATTTCTATTAGAGATGTCAAGAAACGTATAGTTGCTCTGTACTAGAGTTAATCTTTGAGTGGCACCTTTGGGTAAAAAAAAAAAAAAGTTGATAAATATTTTGCTTTTTTAAGAAGTCTAAATTATTTTAAATGTCTATAAAAAGTCTGCAAATTGTTCTCTACCTCTTTCAATGTTTGTTTCATTTTATTGTATTAGTTGATGTTATTTATTTACTAGGAAATGCAAAAAATTATTGTAATTCTTTTAGCGTGTACTGTGGTTCCAAAGATGGAACTGGTGGGAGGAAAAATACCTGTTTATAGAATGTTCCCACTCAGAGCTGTTTTGCTGACTAGCTATGTCCAGTATAGAGCCACCTTTAAATATTCTGATGGTCTGGAGAAATGTTTCATTTATCAGAGTCGAACAGATTGAGTAAATAGTTTGGAAGTGTTTTATTAGGAATTTCTGTTATTTCTGTTCTGTTATATATGTTATTAGGAGTTTCTGCAGACCAGAACCATTGTAACCTAGGATATGCTCACAAGTTAGTCAGCTATCATTCGTTCTAAGAGGTGACTGAATTATTCTGCTTTTATATTATCAAAAATAACAGAGTAAATATTTGTCATATGGAGTTCCTTCTCTTCTGATTTGAAAGACTTGTCATCTCCTGTACACTGCAACTAATTATGATCACACAAGAATGCCAGAAGGAATTTAGAAAGTAGAGTTGTGGGTTTAGTTTTGGTGCGTTGCTTGGTTTGGTTTGGGTTTTGGAGTTTTTGGTTTGTGGGGGTTTTTTTAAGCTTTTTTAATTAAGAAAAAATTTTAATTTAAAAAAATTGTAACTAACAGAAAGTGTTTTTACTACTAGACCAGCTAATTAGCTGTGGAAGGTGAAGGAAGTTTTGGCATGTATGTATTTATAAATATATATATATGCACACATATATATTTGTGCATATACATATGTGCATAAACATTTTTAAGTCTGAGACAGATAAACTTGTTCTTTTTTCATTGTTGCCATCCCTTCTCAAAATTGAGAGAATTCCCTCTCCTTGTCTTCTGCTCTTTTCAATTACATTTGGAAGTCATCAGAAACAATTTCGGCTTTTCTTTCTGAGTATGAAACATAGCATGCTAGAGAAGAAGGAAAGAAGAAGGGAAAGATGGCATAAGCAGCTTTTGTGGTGAATATTTATGTCAATAAAGGGATCTTTTGCATATTTGTTGAAACTTTGCATTGCTCCTTCAGCCTTGTATATTAGTATTGTGGTGAGTACTTTTGAATTCACAGATGTGTGAATGAGGAGGAGTTTGTTTACTTGAGAAGTCTGCTACAGTTCCCATTCTGTCACGGTGTTTGGGCTGATAACCTTCCATTGGCTGCCTCTGAGATAGAGTACTCTTGCATTAGCAGTTGGACATTTAGTAGCAGGCACTTTTAACTGATTTTCCAAAAGGACACTTGACTGACTTCAGGGCTGAGTGTATAAAAGGCATTCGTTTAAATAAATTGGTTTGAGTTTGGTTTTTTGGTTGTGGTTTTGTTTGGGGTTTTTTTCCCTTTTTTTACCCCCCTTTATATTTTTGGAGGTATCCAGTGAATTAGCAAGACTGACTGATTAGCCAAAGTACATGATGTACAAATACAACAATTTTTAGTGGACTTTTCTTATCTTTGAAATAAAGGCAGATATATATCATGGTATTTTGTACTTTTCACAAAATGCATATTGAATATTTGTCAAGTTATAATGTATATCTGGGGTACATAAATTAAATGTCATTTGGTTAAGGTGGAGGTTGGAAGAGCAAAATAGTATTAGATTAGCAGCGAAATCATAACTCTTTTTTAAAGTTAATGCTTATTTTGGACATATGTGAGGCTTAATGTAATGAGATGGATCTATGGATAAAAGAAGAGCTATCACTAAAATAGGTGGCATATTCAATATAATATGTATAATGCTAAATAGATGCATGCATAATTTTAAGTCCTGAAAACATGTTCATTTTCTTTATATTATTCTTGCATACTAAAAGTTTAGTCACCTTTCCCTCTCCTCCCCCCCCTAAATACTAGCTCTTCAGACTGATGCAACTTTGGAATAACTTTACCAATTAATTTTTCCTTTTTTTTGTATGTATGTGTTTATGTGTGCAGGTCTTATCCAGCCAATCCCAAGGAATAGCCAGTTCTTCCAAAATTATTTTAACAATAATTTTGTGAATGATGCGGAGAGACCATACAAATGTTTTTATTGCCATCGAGCCTATAAAAAATCTTGTCATCTTAAACAACACATCAGGTAAAATAAATACAAAGAAGAAAAGAAATGTATGTAATAAATTTATGGAAAAACATGGCATGTATATAGTGTTCACTGAAAATTTTTTTTTACCATCTTTTAAGTAGTGAACCAGTGATAATTAATTTTTCTGGTAAAACTGGAGGAGGCTTCGGACTAATTCGTACCCATGTGCAGTCCTAAGGTTGTGTTTAGTGTGCAGTTTAGCTTATTAACACTCAGACTCTTTTGTCCTAAACTATATATAGAAAATAGCAAGTATTGCATGTGAATTTGTGTCATAATTTTGTAATTGCCTACTCCAGTTCACCTGCTTTGTGTGTAACTCCTATTTTTTGATAAGGAAATGAGCTTTTTTTTTTTTCCTGTGTGCTGTTTTCTGTGTACTAAACGTAAAAGAATTTAGGCTTACATTGTAATTGAGTAAAAGTTCTTGAGGATCATGTTTTTGCTTGATGTTCACTTTATGTTCCGTGTAGTGGGTGTTTGTTACAACCACAAGGTCATGGAGCCACAGAAAAATTCAGGTTGGAGGGGAACTGGTGGAGGTAACTAATCTAACCTTGTTTTCAAAAGAAAGGGTAGCTTCAAAGTTAGACCGGGTTGCAGTTTTACAGGTAGTGAGCTTTGTCAATCATGTTATTCAACATTGCTCACTGATTTATAAACTATGAATAACTGTAGGAGAAAATGTGAAAAAAACCACCAAAGATTATTACTGGGATCTAAGGAAAGAATCCATACAAGCAGGTGGCAATCTGCTTATTTCTGCAATGTAAGCCTGTACTTCTTTCTCTAATTTGAATCACAGCGAGTTCCTCATGTTCTTCTTACAAACCAAGTTCTGTATTGGTAGGTTCTCAAACTGGCTTGAAATAGTTCTTGATGTCTGTATGCCGTCTTAACAGGAGGGGAGGAAGCCTTGCAATATCACATCTTTTCCTTTTGTAATATCCTACCTAGATTTCCCACTGTCTTTTGTACACACTATCGAGCTGGATTGAATTAAATCAAAATAATTTTAAATTAGTAAACGTTGCTGGTTTGCATCATTACCACCTTCATATTCCTTCATTGAAACAGTTGATTTTAATTGTTTCACGCTTGTCTCTTTGCTTTCTTAAAGAGAGTGTAACTGTCAATGGTTAGTTACCATTAAAATGTTAGTTGCCACTAAAGAGGGCCTTATCTGCCTAAATATAGTCGTACTATCTGCCTAAGATAGCCTAAATATAAGGTTAATTTATGCATATTTTACTGAAGCATTTTATATAGCTTAAAGTTTTATTTAGATTCATAGTTTTTCATCTTTCATTTGTTAGAGAAATGTAGTTGACTGATTTACCTAGTTGTTTTTCACAATTTTGTCAGTATTCTTTGAATGGGAATTGAAGGTGTTTTATTTACACAGAACACGAACAGCTTATTACTTAAACAGTTGGTTTACATGCATTGAATACTCACAATTATTAATTTTTTTTCTTGTCAGAATACATTTTGTTTGAAAATTCTGTTCTTCGCATGCCTGTGCTTGAATTCATTCTGCTGTTGGGTATATATGTACTCCAGCTCAGAATAAACTCATTAAAAGCCTAGTTACTTATTATGTGCATCTTTGTTTTTCTTCTCCCATACTGAAAATGCACAGATGTGATAGGGGTACCAATCACTTGTCACTATTCTTCTTTCTTATTGATCTTTGCACCAGAATACAGAGTGAATCTTAGCTTGACTTTGTTAGAGGTTTTGTAGATAAAAAGAGAAACATTTCTCTTTTTCCATCTTTGTTCTGTGTAAGCTGGAATAGCTGTACCTAAACTACTGGACTTGACACTTGTGTGGTCAGCCTGTCTTCACAGAATTGTGCTGATCATTGCTTAGAAAGCTTCTTTCCCTCTTTGAAACTGAAGGAAATTTGTAGTAGGGGTATTTTCAGTAAAGCAGTGACCGAATAGTGTGTCAGATTCTCCCATGGGCACACCAAGGAAGGACTGTGATACCCTGCCGCAGATTTCCATAGATATATATTGGTAGCAAAACAGTAATCTCTATCTGTCATGCTTTATGATGACATCTGACGTGGTGGCCACAGACTTCTAAGGCTACTGTAATCATAAGCCATCCATAACTTTTCTCATTTTTATTAAATCCTGCTTTATTTACCTTCAGTTTCCTAGCATTCACATTGCCTTCCTCCTAGCTCTCACTTCTGGGATGCTACAATTTTAACCCTTAAAATTCTTGTTGCACTCCCCTCCATTTCCTAACTTGTCCCTCAGTCTGTTTTGTATGGTGATGTAGTCCTAAAGGGACATTCCTGTAGCACCTCTGGAAGGAAGGATATAGTGAGTGAGACATGTTGATAGTATAGGTGAGAGAGTTTTCCCACCTGAATATTGTTTTCACGTATCAGTTTGAAAGACAAGTTGTACTGTGCTTTGTGCAGGGGGTATTCAGGATTGACACGCTTCTTTTCCCAAAAGTTTTGTTATTAAACGTAATAGTAGTATATAATATCACGAGGACTGTATGTTTTCTCTAAGCTTTTCTAGACATTGTTTTAGCTGAATTGAGGAAAATACATGTGGATGAAATATACTAGTGTTAAGAACTAATATATTATCTGACCTGGAAAAATTCCACCCAGATGTTCTAATTGAGGCAAAATATGATTAGAACAAAAAAGATTGAACTGTAGAACATAATTAAAAGTGTCAGACAGTGTTACTTGTAGCCCTGCTAGTGATGACATGCAGGCTGTTTATAATTTATTAAAACTTTAATTTCTGGATTTTCTTAACTGATCCCTCTTCCATGTATACAGCAGTTGCCTTAGTTTGGTTTATTTTGCTCATTTTAAAATGTAGTATTTTAATACCTTTGTAAATCAAACTGTTAAATCTACTTAACTTCTGCTTTCTCCTAAAAAGGTCCCATACTGGTGAAAAGCCATTTAAGTGCTCTCAGTGTGGAAGAGGTTTTGTGTCAGCTGGAGTTCTGAAAGCACATATTAGAACACACACTGGACTGAAAGCTTTTAAGTGTCTTATATGCAATGGGGCCTTCACTACTGGTGGTAGCCTCAGGCGACATATGGGAATCCATAATGACCTTCGACCGTATATGTGTCCATACTGTCAAAAAACATTCAAAACATCACTCAATTGTAAAAAACACATGAAGACTCATAGGTATGTTTACAATTTTTATGTAAATCCTTCAGTGTATTTCAGTAGCCTTTCCTCATAGATAAGCTGATAAAGTATGTGTTTGGTGATCAGCTAGTGAGGTGGATTGTGAACCGGCTGAAGGAAAGAAGCCAGAGAGTTGTGGTCAATGGGACAGAGGCTAGTTGGAGGCCTGTGACTAGTGGAGTCCCTCAGGGGTCAGTACTGGGACCAGTGTTGTTTAATATCTTCATCAACGACCTGGATGAGGGTACAGAATGTATCCTCAGCAAGTTTGCTGATGACACAAAACTGGGAGGAGTGGCTGACACGCCAGAGGGTTGTGCTGCCATTCAACGAGACCTTGATAGGCTGGAGAGTTGGGCGGGGAGAAACTTAATGAAATTCAATAAGAGCAAGTGTAGAGTTTTGCATCTGGGGAAGAATAACCCCATGTACCAGTACAGGTTGGGGGCTGACCTGCTGGAGAGCAGTGTAGGAGAAAGGGACCTGGGGGTCCTGGTGGACAGCAGGATGACCATGAGCCAGCAATGTGCCCTTGTGGCCAAGAAGGCCAATGGCATCCTGGGGCGCATTAGAAAGGGGGTGGTTAGTAGGTCAAGAGAGGTTCTCCTCCCCCTCTATTCTGCCTTGGTGAGGCCACATCTGGAGTATTGTGTCCAGTTCTGGGTCCCCCAGTTCAAGAAGGACAGGGAACTGCTTGAGAGAGTCCAGCGCAGAGCCACAAAGATGATTAAGGGAGTGGAACATCTCCCTTGTGAGGAAAGGCTGAGGGAGCTGGGTCTCTTTAGCTTGGAGAAAAGGAGACTGAGGGGTGACCTCATTAATGTTTATAAATATGTAAAGGGTGAGTGTTATGAGGATGGAGCCAGGCTCTTCTCAGTGACATCCAATGATAGGACAAGGGGCAACGGGTGCAAGCTGGAACATAGGAGGTTCCACATAAATGTGAGGAAGAATTTCTTCCCAGTGAGGGTAACAGAACACTGGAACAGGCTGCCCAGAGAGGTTGTGGAGTCTCCTTCTCTGGAGACATTCAAAACCCACCTGGACATGTTCCTGTGTGACCTGACCTAGGTGTTCCTGCTCTGGCAGGGGAATTGGACTAGATGATCTCTTGAGGTCCCTTCCAATCCCTAACATTCTGTGATTCTGTGATTCCTTAAAGATACTTGGAAAGGCAGCTTTACTCTGTAGCAAATGCTAATAATTGGATAAGGATGTTTATGGGTAGCAGAGACTTAGGTAGCTCTGAAGATATAGTAAATTATGGTGTATAATAAAAATAAAAACTTGTTCATGTATATAGTTAGGATAGGTGTCTAACTGAAGCCATTAAAAGACTTTCTTTTCTTTGCAGATATGAACTTGCACAGCAACTTCAGCAGCATCAGCAGTCTGCTTCAATAAATGATTCTACAGTAGATCAGCAGAGCATTCATGTTTCTACACAGATGCAAGTGGAGATTGAAAGTGATGAGCTACAGCAGTCAGAAGCTGTTGCAACAGATCAGCAGGCTATTTTAGAGTTAGACCAGCAGTCAGTAGTAGGCACAGAAGAAACAGCACTGGAACAACAATTGGCTGATCAGCCTTTAGAGCAAGATGAGGGTGAGTATTTGACATATGGTAAATTGTATAATGAGGTAAGTTCTCAAATAACAAATTTCAATTATTTGGGTTTTGAGACAATGCAAGTAAACAACTAGAAAAATACATGGAGTGAAATCTAACTACTTAAAGTATACTGTACAGTTTATTTCATTCATTGGTGTTTAGGTTTACTATTAAAAATATTAAAAAGTCGCTTAAGGTTTGCATCATATAGTTGTATTAAACAAAGCTACTAAACAAGTATACAGATAAATAATACTATGTGCACAAAACTTTACCTCATCACTTCTATTATTAATAAAAATAACTGCTATATAGTCTACTTAGGAAGTATTCTATTAGTAATAGTGGAACAAAGTATTTTGGTTTTGCTTGTTTGCTCTTTTTCATGGTGTAATGAGTTAGCAAGTACTACAGAGGTCTATAAATAAAGCCCACAATAAGCAAAGATTTAAATACCTATTCAGCTAATATTTTTTATTTATTTTTGATGTAGTAAAAATTCAGATGACTATAAATGTAGGTTTTGGGGAACAACTGAATTATCCAGTTAATTACATCTTCTTTTTTTGATATTTTTTTCCTTTTTATTTTTTCTTTCTTTTTTTTTTCCCCGCCCCCCTCCTTTTCCCCATTTCAGACAGATTTGTGACATCCCAGCATACTTTACAGGAAAACATCACCCAATTTGAACAACAAGCTATAACACAGCAGCCATTTGATCAACCCGGTTTATCACAAGGTTAGTAATAAATAAAGGTTTTTGAAGTTATTTTAATAAATCTGACTTTATAGCATAGCTATCATAAAGGATTTCAAAAGTGGGCATCCACAGTCAAAGTAACTGCAGAGAATTTTCAAAAACATTTTCTTAAATTACTATTTTGAAACTGTTTCGTAGAATATTTTGAATACTTAAATATAAATAGGCTTTGCTTTTATGAGCCAATTTTTAGTCATTACAGTGTGGGGTTTATAATCAGGCATTTCATATTCTTTCTTGGTTATGTTTGAAATTGCTGTGTCAGTATGCAGTTTACACAACTTTCCCCGGAAATATACATGCTCATAACCTGGGATGATCAGAAACTTGGTCTAAGATTTGACTGAGTAGCTGTTGGGATTCGTTATGGAAAAAGACAATCCAAAATCCAATCACGTAAATTGCTGTGGTTAGGTGAAAGTATGACTTCTACTTTGGTATTTTATAAAGCTACATAAGTAACAAATCAGGAGATTTTAAACTTTTTTTTTACCTACAAAATACTGAGAAATATGCGTAAGGCTTATGTAGCTTGCAGAGCATGAAGAAATGTCTGTATTCCTTTGCTTTTCACTGCTGTATTTCTTGCTGGTTGATATGAAGCCACTAGTTCTAGTTTGTTTTCTAGGGGAAGAGGGCAGTGTAGGGGAGAATGTTCAAGGGGTTTTAATTTGTTTTGGTTGGGAAGCACACCTCACCAGATGACCAGTTGGTATCTTCCTCCTTGTTTCTGACTCCAGCTAATAACTTCATATTTGTATAACTGGTAACCAGTAATTGGTATTCCATCTGCTTCAACTTAGCTGTTCTTAATTTCATTCTCTGTTTAATCCTATAGTGCTTTCTGTAAAAGCGTAATTGACTGCTGAGTTGCATGACACTGTGAAGAAACAGTATAATTTGTTGCCGATTTTAATTTTCTAGGTTGTGCTGCTTTATATGTAACTGAGAAAAGAAATTAAAGTCTCCGCTTTTATTAACAAGACTGAAGCAGGTCCTGTTAAAACCCTATCAATTCTCTGAATTGGTTACCTTTCACAGTTTTCCAAATGAATGAAAAGAGACCACAGAAAAAAGTGCCACCTTTCACTCTTTGTTACTCTAAAGAGTGGTGGTTTTGTTTGGAATTTTATGGCTCCTTTGAATTTGAAAATCCAATACATAAACCTTGTTTTGTTACCTTATTTAGACTTCAGTTTCTGTGTATGTGTATTTTCTCCATTAAATAAATACTGAATACTGAGTGATTTCTTGAGGAGGGGAGAGACTCTTCTAGATCTCACAAACAGTTCTTTCATCATCAGAAATCTAGGCTGATCATCGGTACACTGTAGAATTGGTACAGAGAATCAAAACATTTGTGCTATGGGTTTTCTAAGTCTCATTTGTATAAGATGTCTCCTATTCTACTTGGAATCTCATCCACAGATTCCCTACTCTTTGAAGTTTCCTTGAAGATCCTGGAGCCCTTCAAAATTTTTGAATTTCAGGTAGGTAAGCATTTGCGCGGATGCATGCGTTAAATTGGTCGACCCTCTCCCTATGTCTGCATCTGTGCTTCATGCTCCTAATTTCTTTTTCCTGTCAGCTAGGCAGAACATTCAAGCTTGAAACACTATGTCTTTTTTATCCTTGATATTTATAGGCTGTATTCTTGTTAATACAGTGTTTATTAATAAAACAATGTAGGAGTTTTGAAAAATCTTTGGTAGGTTTTTTGATTTATTTTTTTTTCCTTTTTTTTAAGAAAAAAAAAGAAAATCTTTGCATTTCACGATTAAGCTTATCTCTAGGTCTGCACAGGCCTGTCAGAACTTTGTGTATTCTTTCAGGTTTGTTTGTAATACTTTTCAGAATTCCTAGTTTGTTCAGATAGATTTTCTTCTTGGTATGTTCAAATTTGTAAAGAAATGCAGATCTTATGAGAGTGCTGCTGTATCATAATCTATTGTTCATTTGAGCTAGATTTGAAGACTGAGAAAAAGGACTTCTGTTCCTCTTTTTACATGTTTACATGTTCAGGTGTCTTCATTTGAAGACTTTTACTGAGGTTGGAACAACCAAGTGGACCTTTTATCAGAAAATGTCTTTGGGTTATTGAGTATAATCTGTCACCAGATGTGATGTCATATAGATTGTCACCTTTTCTTCCTTTAAAATCTCCCTGTAACCATGGTTGAATGTTAATAATCCATAGGAGAGTGTCAGGAATGATAGGAGAGTGATCTTGAAAAACTGCAATTTCAAATACTGTTACTCTGTAGCCCACACAAATCAACTCTTGCCACCAGACTGCTGTTATGCTTTCCTAAGTAGTTGATCTGGAATTCTGATTCTTTCAGTAATTATTTACACATTGATTCAAGTCAGTACTGTTGAGCTGGTTCCAGAAGTTGCCTAGGAGCATTTAATTGCTAGTCATTGACCCCCACTGAGATGCACATGTGCACGTAGATATGTTTGTAATGTTAAAATTCAAATGATCTGTCAGTAAAGACTTCAAGTTTTGTCTAAACTAAAATACTGTATTTGCTATGGGACTATATTACTGTTGTTTTCTCACTCGTGTGCAAGACATGTCTTTCCACTAGTAAACCAATTTCCAGAGTATTCTATTTTTTTCAGTATATTTTGTTAATGTAGAAGAGACTATGTTGGGTGCTGTCCCGAAGTCAAGAAAAAACAAGCAATACGAATGGTTACTTGTACTGAAATAAATGAAAATACAGTTCCAAGTTTAGAGGACTTTGTAGTAAGAGCCTCGTCTTATTATACAGAGCTTAAGATGCTCTCTGTTCTTTAAGGATTAAGCAAAAGCTTCTGGGAAACAATGTATAATGATGAAAATGAGCAGAAAATAAAAGTTCTGAAATTTATTTCTGTATCTCAGACAGAATATCTGTTTTTTGGTGTTGGCTGTTTGGGTTTTCTTAATGCTCTTCTGTAGAAACGATATAGTGGTAGTAAATGCTTTTAGCATGCTCAAAATTGTCAGGTCTTTTAAAAATTTGAAGTGGAAGTTAACCTTCATACTAGATACTGAGCAAAATGGGGATTCATCATGTCTATTCTTGTATACAGCATTAGTTTATATTTATTCCAGAACTACTTTCAGAAGTAGTATTTCTTTCTTCAGTTTGTCCCCAAATACCTCAAATTGGGAACTTTTCTTCCTGAGCATTTTATTGCATGATCCTGAGAAATTTTTCAGGATGTTAATAATTGCTTTTATTAAAACACTGTGAGGTGAAAAAGGTCCTGATATAGTAACTTCTTTTTTCCTCCTCAGCTAGTAAAAGTTACTTACCGATTAAACGAAGGTTTCACTTTCATGATAGCTACTTCGTTGTACATTTAGTAGTTACTTCCTTTTTTTTTTTTTTTTTTTTTTTAATGTAGGGCATGGAAGTGGCATCGCTTTTGCTTCAGTTTCTTGAGACTTGTTTTTTTTGTGGTCTCATCAAGTGTAGTGCAATATCATTTTTCAGTAAGGGTGAAATGTATTTGAAAATAGAAATTAGCAGCCCTCTTATCACTGTAAAGCTTTGCATTGCTATTCTTCAGGCTACTTTTTTTGTCATTTCACTAAGAATAATTGAGGTGCAAGATTCAGCTTGTACAATCTTTTTTCTTGTAATCTTGGTAGTTCTAGGAGAGAAAATAATATGCAAGTTGCAGCATTAGGTTTGGTGATAAGTTACAGCCTGACTAATAATGCTTTCTAGACTTGTTTCTGTTTGTTAGTTTTCATTCACGGCGTAAGCAATAGCATACAAGTAGGTTTCTTTTCCTATGTTGATAACAGTATTCTGCTGTGAAAAGTGTCTTTTGGGAAAACTTCTGCTTGAATTTAACACATCCCATTTTTTGATATCCTGTGATTCAATACGTTCTTTAAGCATTGCTTTTTGGCCTTTGATGCTGTGATCATCTGATGTGGGTTTGTTTCTACCCTGTTTTCATAATCTTCACCCTTTTGGTCCACTAAAGGCAAACTGCACAGACATAATAAAATTGCTGCCCTTACCTTAATTACTGATACTTGTGGTTTCATTTTTTTCCACATAACATTAATAATTTTTTGTGTGTGTTAGAAGTATTAGGACTTAGAGGAGTTGATAAAAGGGCAACTCTAATAACATTAAAAACCTGTAAACTGAGCTGTACTTCCCTAGCTCTGATTCATTGATACTATAATTTCATTCATTCTCTTAGAAAAGGAGATGATTCTTCTGAAATATCAGATCTTAACAAAACCGAATAAAAATTTCAGGTGTTTATACTGGGAATGTGAATAAAAACATTTATTTTTTACTTTGCAGTTTGCCTTTGAGAGGCTCTACTTTACTATTATCTAAAGAGTGGGAATACGTGGAGGAGATCCAAAGTAGGAGAAAATGGGGTTACTTTGTCAGAAACTGGAGTTCTCCTATTGGGTCATCTCCTCCACTCACCCGCCATCCTCCCCACTGAGCTTTGCATCCTTGTGATCGGCTTCCAGTGTAGTTTAAGGGAGCGTGGTACCAACATGGATAAAGGGAGATGGGTCAACCTGTTTGACACATGCATGCTTACATACAAGAAATTCAAAATTTCAATGGCTCTAAGGTAATTGTGGCACCCTGAAGAAACTTCAAACAGTGTTTTTCTGTGGAGGAGATTTTCCAATAGAATTCCAGCTAATGGTAAGTGACCCTATTATGCATATTATGTAGATACCAGAAACGTGTGTATTTTGACACTCAACAGTGAAGAGTATAAAATAAGTGATACTATGTGGCAATACTACTTAATCTCTTTTGAAGGTAGTCTTCAAAAAAGCGTGGTGTTATTCGAAGTCCAATTCAGTGGATTTTTCAGCTTTGTGACTCTGTAATTTCTGGCAGGTTTTACAGTGAATGACAACTACAATCAGCAGACTCAATTTCCAGCTGTACAGCAGCTGCAGGATTCAAGCACACTTGAATCTCAGGCACTTTCAACGAGTTACCATCCACCAGCCCTTCTTCAGGTTCCAAATACAGACACTATTAATGTAGTAAGTACTGCTAGAAGGCAGAATTCATTGTTTTGTGTTCAATGATGAGTTTCTTTGAACTGTTTCACTGGTAATTGTGTAAACTGAGAAGTCAGAAAAGTTTTTCATTATTTCTTTTCTAGATTGCTTATGTGTAACAACTGGAGAATAAAAAGGGGGGGAGGATAAGTGCACTGGCTAAGTGTTCCTAAAAGAGTTGTATGTTTTGATGCTCTAGGCTTAAAAAAGGTTATAATGCTATAAAGTTGAATTGTAAGTCCAAAACTAAGGAAAAGACCTAATGTTAGAAAATAATTTTACATTATTGCAGTAGATTCTGTCCTAATTGTTTAGTTTCTATGGATAAAGATGTGATCAGGCAATAAAAATAACATTACAAATGTGTAGTGATCATTCATGGAACTTGCATATTGCAGCGTATGGTGTTCTTTCATGGTTCTAGTCTGGTTAAATTTGTAAAAGAGCTTAATTGCTAAAAATACAGTTTAAATACAATTTTTTATGATGGTAGCAGTACATAGCATGAAGACTATCTGTAGTAATGTGTTTATCATGATGACCTGCATAAATTATTGTCCCTTCATGCTTGTTTGCAAAGGGCAAATGTCAGGGAACTGAGATGGCTTTTAGGATCTGGAAGAGTTTGAGTAATTTCAGCCTACAGGCTTTGGAGTTTCCTTCTCTTGAAATCTTAAAACATGCTGTTATTCTCAAGGATTATTCTGTGGTGGTTTTTGCTTAGATGAAGAACCTGTTCAAAACGCAGTGAAGTCTGTCAGCACCACTGTGCGTTTTGCTACTCAGTTTGGGGCTCATACTGTTTAAAATGGCTGCTGTTGTGTTAAATTTAACCCCTCAAACACCAGAAAATCTACAAGACTCGAGACATGTTTTTAATTCACAGGGAGATGCGAGTGCACTATGTTGTCTATTTATTCAGATTCTTTAGGTGCACATTTTATTGCTTTGTTTCTCACTGTGAAAGAGTGAGGTATCGTATCAGACTTCTAGTTTCTTGTCAAAAATTTATGAAAGCATAGATTTGATTACTTGTGTTGACTGTAAATGCTGTAATTTGCCTGTTGGTGTGACTTTCAGTATTGTGTTATTGAAATTAACTCCAGGCTTTGATTTCTAGACTACTCGCTTGATACAAGATCAGTCATCACAAGAAGAACTTGAATTGCATACCCAAAGGCCTCATTTTCTTGAGGATAATGAAGATCAAAGCAGGCGTTCCTATAGGTTTGTTACACTTTGAGGTTCTGTCACAGAATTTCCTGAATTTCTTACAGCTAGTAGTTGTATGTAACTAATGAAAACATTTTTTCTAATAGATGTGAATATTGCAACAAGGGCTTTAAGAAATCCAGCCATTTGAAACAACACGTACGATCACATACTGGTGAGAAACCTTATAAATGCCAACTCTGTGGCCGTGGCTTTGTTTCCTCAGGAGTTCTTAAGTCACATGAGAAGACTCATACAGGTAACAGAGTATACCAGCTCTGTATTAGTGTAACTCACATTTGGGTTTTGTAAATGTCCTGAATAAGTGAACTTAAACAAATGGCATGCTACTTATTTGTTTCTGTTACTTCAAGGAGTTAAAGCATTCAGCTGTAGCATTTGCAATACCTCCTTCACAACTAATGGCAGCCTTACCAGGCACATGGCAACTCACATGAGCATGAAGCCTTACAAGTGCCCATTCTGTGACGAAAGCTTTCGAACAACTGTTCACTGCAAAAAACATATGAAAAAACATCAGGCAGTCTCCTCAGCTGTAGCAGCAGCTACAGAAACAGGAGGGGGAGGTAAATTATTTCATTTTTACTATTACAGTCCTTACTACATAACAAGTACAGATGTTTCAGTGGATTACATGAATGCTATAATAGTAATGTTATAAATTAGTCTTCCAGCATGGATAATGTCTGATGTCAAGAGCCACTGAAATTGCTCTGTTATCTAAATTGTTTAAAGAAATCAGTTTTTCACGAGTCTGTCCAGTGTATTCAAGGTATTGTATGCTACATGGTTTTTTTAGTGTGTCACTAAAGTAGAACATTTTTTATCCTAAATTACTAATACCTGCATTTAATTATTGTAAAAATAAGAATTATAAATCCAGCTTTATTTAAAAGAAGTACAGACATGAGTAGTTAGACCTCTGAAAGAGATTTAAGTCCAAGCACGTAAAGTAGTGGCAGTGTGTTTAATAATAAAGCCTTCTATTTTTGTAATTTCAGCTGACAGATTAAACTAAACAGAGGTGTGTAATTTTTTATTTTTTTTTTTTTTAATTAGTTGCATGTGTTGAAGATGATGATGAAAACTCTGAAAGAACTTCCAGGAAATCTCGTCCTGGTGTCATAACTTTTACAGAAGAAGAAACAGCAGAACTGGCAAAGATTAGGCCTCGAGAAAGTGCCACTGTCTCAGAAAAAGTTCTTGTCCAGTCTGCTGCAGAGAAAGACAGAATTAGTGAGATCAAAGATAAGCAAGCAGAAATGGAAGCAGAGCCCAAATATGCCAACTGTTGTAGTTACTGCCCCAAAAGCTTTAAAAAACCCAGTGATTTAGTCAGGTAAGGAGTGGAAAAGCTTTGCTTATTTTCAGTTTTCTAAATTGTTCACCAGAAACTTAGCATAACTTTTTTATGCCCAAGCTAAAGTTTGACTCGTATGTACATATTTCTTTTTGAAAATGGTTTAAAAATGTGTCAAAATGTTATAGGTTCTGAATATGAGTAACCTTTTCATATTTCTTTCCCTGCAGTGTTAAAGGGGTTACTGTGAAGTTTTAGAATAATTTTTTTCTTGCTATAGGACTTTCATATAAAAACATGTAAAAATTAACTCGAAAAAAGGCAAATGCTTAAATCATCTTTTTTACTAGTTCTGCTTAATGTAATATTAAAATAAGTATTCAATTAATTCTAAAATTAGTAAGATACAAAATAAATATTTCCATAAAATGACATAAAAGTAGAAATTCAAATATATGTGTATTCTGGAATTATTAGGCATGTCCGTATCCATACTGGAGAGAAGCCGTATAAGTGTGAAGAATGTGGAAAGAGTTTCACTGTAAAATCTACTCTGGATTGTCATGTTAAAACACACACAGGTCAGTAAGATTTTGATGTCTTTGTTTAGAAACCAGTTACTTCCTTGACAGGCTGTTTTAACTAAAGATTTTGCAATCATCTGGGAAATGACACTATGAATGGCAGCACTTGGTGAAATGTTGTACTTGTGGCATCATCAAATGAATCATATTATGATAGTTTGAATAAACCATACTATTATAGTCTTCTGTATTAGTAGGCTTATAAAGCAGTCATAGTCTTAGCTCATGTAAAAACTATGTATGTATCTGTAATATTTTAATTTCAAATCTGCTGTATCATTTCAATGCTAAACGATTTTCTTGGGCAAGAGGATGGAGATGGAAGATTTTATAAAATTAAGTTAAAGAAGAATTATAAACATTACTTTGAGGTGGTTGGTATCTTGTTTTAGAATATTATCTCGGTTACAGATTTTATTTGTTTCCTGCTTGTAATCCATTAATACCAGTTAGTATTGAGGTAAAGGCTGAAACGAAAGAATAAAGCTTCTGGAACTAAAAGGAAATGAGTGGCTAAGTAAGGAAAAGCCAAGTGCTGAACAGGTGAACATGAAGCATTTAATTCTCCAGTTTTATGACCTGTGTAGCTGAAACACCTTGATTAGTCAGGAAGGTGAGATGATGATGAGGACAGAGGCATTAAGGTGACCAAATAAGATTCTGCATGAAAGTTTTAACAGCATATTGAGTTTTAGAAATAGGAAAAAATTAACATGCCCTTCATTGAGAACCTTAATTCTTTTGAAAATTAGCCAAAATTATAAAGAAAAAGGCTAGTTATTTCAAAATTATTCTCTTCAAATTAGTTTAGAATCTGTTTGGGTTTTTTTTAAATGTTAGTACAATGCTATTGATTTTTAGAGGTTATATTGCTTACCTTTCTGTTTTTCAAACTTTTCCAGGCCAGAAGCTCTTCAGTTGTCATGTATGCAGTAATTCTTTTTCTACAAAAGGGAGTCTAAAAGTCCACATGCGCCTGCATACAGGAGCAAAGCCCTTTAAATGTCCACACTGTGATTTACGGTTTCGTACTTCAGGACGCAGAAAAACCCACATACAGTGTCATTATAAACCGGACACAAAGAAAGTTAGGAAGCCTGTCACCCGTACTTCAGCTGAGGGACTGCAGCCAGTCAGTCTTCTTAATTCATCCTCAACAGACCCTAATGTTTTCATCATGAATAACTCTGTTTTGACAAGTCAGTTTGATCAAAATTTACTTCAACAAGGACTTGTGGGCCAGGCTATCCTGCCTGCTTCAGTGTCAGGTAAAAATGAATGACTTTGTGGTGGTGGTGTTGAGATCAAGTACTGAACTTTACTTTCAATTAGAATTCAGAAAATTATGCCAAACACTACTTCCAAACAGGTAAGAGTTGTACTGAATTCATGATTTGATGTACAGTGGTGACATAAATGGAAATTTATGTAAGAGCAAAGGGGAAAATGTATCCAGTTCACCTAACAGATCTCTTCAGGTTTGCTGTGGTGTTACACTGCAGAAAGCAAGGAAATACAGATAACAAGTAGCTGGACTATTTGTATGCTTTTTGGTAATAGTCTCTTGCCTTTTCTTAAAAGGGAGAGAAGCAAAACAGTTATTGTTTAAGCTTTCCATTCCATAAGATTTATTTTATATTCAGGCATTAGATCATAGAGCAAAGAACAGTTTGTCTACACAAGTAATTTACACGAATAATGAAGAGTGTTTTAAGTGCATGTGCTCTGCTGTACATATGTAGTTAATAGCCCAAAATCACAGAATCACAGAATGGTAGGGGTTGGAAGGGACCTCCAAACGTCATCTAGTCCAACCCCCCTGCCAGAGCAGGATCCTAGAGTAGATCACACGGGAACATGTCCAGAAGGGTTTTAAATGTCTCCAGAGACAGAGACTCTACAACCTCTCTGAGCAGCCTGTTCCAGTGCTCTGTCACCCTCACAGTAAAGAAGTGTTTTCTTATGTTAAGATTGAACCTCCTGTGTTCCAGTTTGTGCCCACTGCCCCGTGTCCTGTCACTGGACACCACTGAGAAGAGTCTGACCCCATCTTCCTGACACCCACCCTTGAGATATTTATAAGCATTAATGAGATCCCCCCTCAGCCTCCTCCTCTCCAAGGTAAATAGGCCCAGTTCCCTCAGCCTCTCCTCATATGGGAGATGCTCCAATCCCTTCATCATCTTAGCGGCCTCGCGCTGGACTCTTTCCAGTAGCTCCATGTCCCTCTTGAATGGAGGAGCCCAGAACTGGACACAGTACTCCAGATGAGGCCTCACCAGGACAGAGTAGAGGGGGAGGAGAACCTCCCTTGACCTGCTGGCCACAATCCTCTTAATGCACCCCAGGATGCCATTGACCTTCTTGGCTGTGAGGGCACATTGCTGGCTCATGGTCAGCCTGTTTTCTACCAGGACTCCCAGGTCCTTTTCCCCAGAGCTGCTCTCCAGTAGCTCAGCCCCCAGCCTGTACTGATACATGGGGTTGTTCTTCCCCTGATGCAGGACTACACTTGCTCTTATTGAATTTCATTAAGTTTCTCCCTGCCCAGCTCTCCAGCCTGTCTAGGTCATGCTGAATGGCAGCACAGCCCTCTGACATGCCAGCCACTCCTCCCAGCTTTGAATCATCAGCAAACCTGCTGAGGATACACTCTGTCCCTTCGTCCAGGTCGTTAATGAATATATTGAATAGGACTGGACCCAGTACCGACCCCTGGGGAACGCCAGTAGTCACAGGCCTCCAACTAGACTCTGCCCCACTGACCACTACTCTCTGGGCTCTGTCCTTCAGCCAGTTCCCAATCCACCTCACTGCCCAATCATCCAGTCCACACTTGTTAAGTTTGGATGTGTGGATGCTGTGGGAGACAGTGTCAAAAGCCTTGCTGAAGTCAAGGCAGACCATGTCTACTGACCTTCTCTCATCAATCCATCTAGTTATGTCTTCATAACTTCACGTTGGTCAAGCATGACTTCCCCTTGGTGAACACATGCTGACTACTCCTGATAACCCTCTTTCCCTCAACATTCTTTGAGATGGCACCAAGAACAAGTTGTTCCATCACCTTTCCAGGGATGGAGGTGAGAAAAGAAAGAACCACACACCTGAAAAACCCAACCAAAAAAACAAAACAAGAAAACATATTAGCGATACAAAAGAACTACTAGTGTAGGCATGTATGTTAAATAATTAAAAGCCTAGGATATGAAGTCCTACTGATTGGTAGCGACTACAGCTGCATTAGCACATGAAATGTGCCCCCAGACCTTTCTTTGAGGCCAGCTAGCGCAGAATACCCAACATGCTTCATGTTGCAAGAAAATGACCTTATGAGAATACATCTTGTTAACTTCTAACTTGCTTTCAGGAATTGTTTGTGGAAGTGCTAGCTGGCCTCAGGCAATGTTGGGACAGGGGTATTTTTAAGAGCAGAATAGTGTTCAGGTGTCTGGAAGTGTTCCCTGGTACTGTTAGATCTACTGCTTAAATTGTAGGTCATGAACTGTCTACCTGCCACTTCTGAAAGTGAGACTTTGATTATCTGTGCTTCTTTGGCACTTTTTTTAGTACATGTCTATGATTTTGAAGGTATGCCCACAAATGCACAGTAATGTATCAGTCCCATATTTAACTATAGCCATTCAGCTTATCTGATTTGACCTAAACTGATGTCCAAAACAAACAAGCTGTTGGTTGTTTGGAAGGTACTGGTAAATGTTATTTGACAGACACAGCTGGTGATAAAATTGTAATTAAAAGCTGTCTGATGTTTACTTGGATTTTTGTGTGAACATAATAAGGAGGAGTCTTTAGCATGTTCAGACGTCCTAGAAAGAGGCAGGAATCTTCTTAAATCAAGATTAGCGAAGTGGGTTTTGCCCAGAGAAGGTAATTCTTGTGTGCATTTTAAAGCAGATTTACTATAGTAAATGATTTTGGAGCAGGAAAGACAAATGTTTTTCAAGCATCAACTGAAAGAAACTGGTTGGTCATATTGAAGGTGTGTCAAACACAAGGTGACTTTTCCCTTGTATTCTCTCTTTTGTATTGATTTAATTTATAAAAATAAACAAGCTAAAAGAGGCAGTCAGTAATGATAAAGAAAAACATTACGATATAACTGTTTTCTTTGGTAGCTGGAGGTGACTTAACTGTGTCCTTGACAGATGGTAGCTTGGCCACTCTTGAAGGAATACAGTTGCAACTTGCTGCTAATCTGGTTGGACAAAATGTTCAAATTTCTGGAATAGATGCCACCAGTATTAACAACATAACATTACAGGTAGGTTGCTCACAGTTTCTTGCTTTTAATTTTCGAGTCACTTTGAGGACTGAAGGATGTTTAAGGAGCATACATAATTCTGGAAGAGTTGCACGTGGCAATACCATGCTATATCATTTGTACCATGTTAGAAGACTTAAAGAATAGCTGCACAGTGTTGTTTTTTTTCTGGTTTGGTTTATTTTTCAAATTTTTTATTTTCAAATTTTCAGGTTTTTTAACCTTCTGGGATTTTGGCAGATTGCTTTAAAATCTGTATTTTTTTTTCTTTTAATTGCAATTTGTTTTTTCACTTCAAAAGCATTTTAGGCTTCCCACTCAAGCCCCCAAAAGAATTCCCCCCCTCAAGAAACAAATGAACCCAAATTATTGCACTGAATGTTATTTTCCTTAACACCTGCATTATTTGGCAAGCTTTTAATATTTGGATTCGCGATTTAAATTTCCATGGAACTTGTAAAAATGAACAAGAGGAAGTGGTGAGATGATTGCATCCAAAAAATTTGTATTTGAAATAATATGAAAGAATTATTTTATGAACTTGGTTGTGTTTGTTCCGTTTCACAGAATCATTGAGGTTGAGGGAAGGGACATCTTCAGAGTTGCATTGGGTTGCTCAGAGTCTTTCTATTGAAGTTTTTAGCGTAAAAATAAGAAAACTGTATTTTAGTTTTGTTTTCCCCCATCCCCAGACATCCCTAGAGAGTAAAATGTCTATCTTCCATTGTCGAGAACAGCTGTTTGATTGTGAACTGGGACCTTAATGAGTCCTAGGAGCTGAAAAAATAGGTAAATAGTCTTCTTTCTGCTCCATGCCTTTTCAGTCTCAAAGACCTGTAGACAGTAATAAGCATTATTACATGCAGAAATAACACAGTAGAGAATGCCAACAGTGTGGGTAGCTAGTGCCCAGCATGCTCGTATATAACTGATAACAATTTCCCAAACATTTTGCTGAGGAAAAGGAGGGAAGAATCTACAGGCGAAGCTGAATAGACTGTTTACATAGTGACTTTGGAGACCAGCTGTATACAGACACTTAAATTTATTTAGTTGAAATGGTTAATTGTAAAGATTAAATATTATATAAACTCTATATGCAGTGAATATGAATTTTGGATTTATGGTAAGCATATTAACCCGTATTTGTTAACTTCAGATTAATAAGATTGAAAACTTGTTTTTCAGATCGATCCAAGTATTCTACAGCAGACGAGTAATTTACTTGCTCAGCAGCTAACTGGAGATCCCAATATGGCTCCACAGAATCCCTCCCTCCAGGCAACAGAAAATGCAGTGCCAGCTAACGTGGTTATTCATCCTATATCAGGCCTGTCCTTGCAGCCCACAGTAACATCATCAGCTAACATGACGATAGGATCCCTATCAGAGCAAGAGTCTGTGCTGTCAACCAGCACTAGTGGTAAGAAGTGTCAATAGTTTTATTGTGCTTTGAGTTTCTTAGTTGCAATTATGTTATTACCCACAGTGAAAAAATCCCACACCACCCACCAAATACATCATTTAATAAAATAAGCATACGGTTCTTGTGTGAGCATCTTAATCAAATTTTACAACTTTGTGTTAACGTTTTTGAATATAAATTTTTCTGAATGGGACCTACATAATGAAAATATTGAAGAACATTTATAGTCTTTAGAAAAAAATTAAATCTTTGTTGGATATCAAAACAATTTATTCTTTAAGAGTACAAGTTCTAGCATGTTACCTTGGCTACATCTTTTATAGTAGCTCAAAAAATAATGTATTAATTCCTTTTAAAAGTTGTGTCTATTACAAAGAAAGATTTTTCATGGATTTTTTTTCTGTTCTACCCACTTATATTTAGGTGCACAGGACATCTCTCAAGTCATGACTTCACAGGGTATGGTTTCATCCTCGAATGGACAACATGAGATAACGTTAACCATAAATAATTCCAGTTTGAGTCAAGTTCTAGCTCATGCTTCGGGTTCTACTAATACAAGCTCATCAGGAAGTCCTCAAGAAATCACTCTTACAATATCTGGTTGGTAGTTTTAAAGATATTTAATGGTACCAGATCTCCATTTTGTAAGGTAGCTATACAGTAGTATTTGAGGATATTTTCAGTCTGTAGCTCTCCCATGCTTTTTTTTTTATACTCAGCAGCTTTAAAAGATTTTTCCCAAATCTGCCTTTGAAAACCAAATGCATTTGCTGTGAGGACGCATGGATTGGTTCCCTATTTATTCATAGCCTTTAAATGCCTGTGGAACCATGTTCTAATAGATGTTCTGATCATTCTTTGAGGTGTACTTTCAGTCTTTATAATATGTAGCTAATACTTCATGTCTCTGAATAAATTTAGGCATTTAGACTGACTTTCTTACTGCCTCTAAGAGACTGATCCTATAAACACTATAAATATCTTCCTGTTTTCCCCAAAGACAGTGTGTTGAATCATAACATCTCTTTAATAGATACAGTATCATATTTAGTGCTTTTCTCTTTCTTTTCCTTTCTTCTTTTCCTTTTTTATCTTTTTCTTTTCTCTTTTTCCATTTTCTGTAACGTGTTTAAGTGTTTTTAAGTGTCATGAATAACATCTGTGTTAAGGTGTCAGGGTCCCCCACCTATGTTCTTCTGCTTGTTAGTGGGTGTTCACTCATCTAAGAAAAATGGAGTATAGGTGTCCAACAACTGGTAGAATCTGCTTTCAGTTTCTGTATGTTCTAATCTTGTTGACCATTCCACAGAATTAACACCATGTGATGCAGTAGTTTTAGGAAAGATATGTTCATTGCAATTCATTATCCATTTAGTAGATTGAAAAAACCCACATTTTAACCACTAGCCTTTAGTGTGCCAGATTTTTATAGTTTCATGAAGTTGGTGCATTGAATCTAGATAAGTAAGTTCAATATTTGTCTAAATAATCTAAGGTATTTCTCTATATGTTAGTATCTGGATAGGCATAATCACATCTGTATTAAAAACTTGTCAAACCTCTGCATAAACATTTGCATGCATTGAAAATAATTTTGTATTTTGGTTGTATTTCTTTTATTATTTTATGATCACTTAACATTATTCTGCTACTGTACTTAAAATAATAAATAAGACATTTCCAGTTATAATAGGACTAATTTCTATTCAGGCCAAGATCTTATTCAGCACAATTCTGGAAGCAGTGATCTGAATAGTGGCTTAAGGCTGACAACGCCAACCATCAACAGTCAGACTACAGGTGCTACATTAACTATAAGCAATGACCAGCTTCTTTCTCAGGGCACTTCACTAAATGCTCCAGGTATGCATACAGTGGTTTTTCTAATTTAAAATAAGAACACTTGTTTAAAAAAGAAAAAAAAATTAGACCCAGTAACTAAATATGAAATGGTATAATCTTGCTCATTGTGATTCAGAAACTACATGGCTTTGTGTGTTTTCTCACTAGCTTTAAATTG
This sequence comes from Podargus strigoides, assembly GCA_028020825.1. Taxonomy (NCBI): domain Eukaryota; kingdom Metazoa; phylum Chordata; class Aves; order Caprimulgiformes; family Podargidae; genus Podargus; species Podargus strigoides. Next base: position 61,659,888 of record CM051620.1, read on the forward strand.
TTATGCCAATTTAAATGGACTTTACTCCACATAGTAAGAAGATGAAAACAAGAAGACTTATCTAAAATTAGTACTTTGAGGCAGTTACAGGAATATTGAAGGGCTATTTCTATACATTGGAGGATGAAGAAATTAGATACGTTTGCTACAGACATGATAAAATATCCTTTATATCAAATTTGCTCTAGTATACAAATTCTTACATTTTAAATACGTAATTTAATTTCTACCTATACCTGTTTATATATAGACACACAAATGTGTGCGCATACATAGTTATTCATGCTTTCAACCAGTGCTGCAAGTTACATTGATGGCACTGACAGGTTGCAGCAGGTTACACTAATACAGACTCATTACTGATATGTAAATAATACTCTTCATTCTTATGCATACCTAAATTTTCTCTGTCTTTTTCTTTCATCTGTCTTTTTTCATAGCTTCCTTTAGTGCTCATATACATCTGTAAAGCAAATCTGCTTTAATGTCATACTGAAGTAAGCCTACCCCAGAGTATCCTGTAAGATTTGAAGGTTAAGGCATGCTCTTATGTGTAATGAATTAGTAAATGAAATAGTAAAGCCAGACAGTTATATTTTACCTTCTCTATCATCTTGTCAGATTTTTGAGATTTATTATAAACTGAGAGCCATGAGGCCTCTAGTCACATGTTGAGCTATCTATAATAAACTATTATACAGCTGTTATAATCAAACTTGTTATGAAATACCTATTAATAATAAACTGACCTTTTTTGCCTTTAAGGATAATCAGCCATGTTGCAAGGATAGAGTGAGAGTGTTGGGTTATGGAGTTACTGAATTTTGATTTTACTGCTATGAGTCAGTGTATTTCATTGAGAATTCTGAAAGTGGTCAGACTACAGTAGTGTGTCACCTGAAACTTTTTCAAGTGTCTTTTTGGCAATGAATTATCTCCCACATGCCATGTTACAAAGTTATTGCTCTGCAGTACAAATCAAGCTGCATTTAGATGTAATTTTCCTAATTTTATCATCTGGCTGTTTATCTGATTTATTTGTTTACAAAATAGAAAGGTCTGGCAAATGAGAAATAGATTATTAAGTTCAATTAAAATACATTTGCAGCTACGATTTTTTGTATGAAACAAATTATTTTTTTAACTACTTTGCATATATTCCAGAACTTAATACAACAGGTGGAACAAACCTTCCTTCAGCAACACCCATATCTCAGTCTACAGTTTCTGCCCAGAACTTGGTTATGTCTTCATCAGGAGTTGGAGGAGATGGTAGTGTCACCTTGACTCTTGCTGACACTCAGGGAATGTTGTCAGGTGGTCTTGATGCAGTTACACTTAATATCACTTCACAGGTAAGAAATACTTTTCTTAACTGACAGATAAACTAATGTTACTGTCTTACAGGGCAGGAATTGGAGATTTTGCTTAGAAAATAATTTTGTCTTGTAAATACATAGTATTCAAAAATTCAGTTAACTTTCCTTCTTTCTGCCAACATTGTGTGCACACTGCCATCTAGAAGCATAAACTGTTTAAACAGAAATACAGATACATTTTGCAGGGGTTTGTTTTTTTTCAATTAACAGATAGATTCTACTGTTTCAAGCATTGAGATCAGTTTTTATTCGTAAACTAAACTATGGTCTTCATCATCACTATTCAGTAACACAGCTTAGTATTCTTAAACTTTTTTTTGCTGACTATGGTAAATTTTTCTTTTCATCCTTTGTGAATATGAGAATTGAAGAGCAGTCGCGACAGTTCCTTTCACAGCAATTAACAGGACAGAATCTAAATTAAATTGTCTTTAATAACAGGTAGTATTATAAGACATTTTATAGGAATAACACTGTATGGAGTATCATTTCCCCCGTAGCTGTAGCATTTTGTTTTTATCGTAATTTAAAATTTTTTGTGGTGTCATCAAGAGCCAAAGATGTGTCAGCAAATAGAATATATAGAGAGGGGAGAAAAAAACCCAATAAATAAATTTTCACTTTCTAGTCTTTTAATATTTGGGTCATTGTGTGGTTGGCATTTCAGTGCAGATTTGACATTTGAAAACTTGGTCTGTTTTTTGTACTTTCTCAACTTAGTTAGGTTTAGATTGATTTTTACTTACTTTTTGACCCAAATTAAAATGTGTAAATGTATGTAAATGAAAGACTGTTTGTCTAGCATATGGTGTGATTAAACCTCGTGAAGCAAAGTCTGTGAGGATGATTACATGCTTCCCTCTCTGCAGTTTTGCTCTGGGGAGGGGACGAAAAGACGTCTTGAATAGTTCTTATGACACATCGGTGATTTCTGGCATCACAGAGTAACAAAGCAACATGTGGTTTCACTTCAGACTTTGTAATAATTTAAGCAATTAAGTTTGGCAGTGCTGATGTTTATTAATAAGATATATGCCTGATGTTAAGGTTGGCATAAATAAAAATGAAATGTTGTTTTGGGGACTACGCAAACACAGTCTATGTTGCAGGAAGCTTGATAAATAGACAGGTAATACATAAAGGTACTGTATTTCCTGGGAAAATTGAAAAGTTTTTAACAGTAATGTAGAAGTACTACTGTGATATTATTAATTATGTATCTTAATTAGTAATATTGTACCTTGATTTCACATATTTTGGAAGTAGGTTTAATTAGAAGACTTAAAGGAAAATATTGTGGTAAGACCATGCAGGAAAGCAGAATAGAGGGGTTGAAGAAGGTATCAGCCAAAGATACAAAGATAAGGGAAGGCTGAGACATTCAGCAATTGATGAAAGGCCGGGAAAAATTAATTAGAACTGAATATCACAGACTTCCAGCTGTTGTTACCCTTAAATTGGTAGAGTTAAAGTGGAAGGAGAAAAGGAGAGAAAACAGTAGTATTTATTCAGACAGGATTCTGAAATGGACTTTTTCAAGGAAAAAAAAAAAAAATAGTTTTGAGGTATAAAAAATAATTTATGTGACTACAGTTAGCTGTTTAAAAATAGCTATTATACCTTTTTTTATTCTTATCTCCCCTCTTTGACAGGGTCAGCAGTTCCCTGCTATACTCACAGATTCCAGCCTTGCTACCCAAAGTGGGTCAGGCTCACAGCAAGTCATACTAGTGAGCCATACACCCCATTCAGCATCTACAAACTCTGATGAAATAACATATCAGGTAGATACAATATATTTCTGTATCTTTTGTGGGTAAAAAGACGTTGTTTAATCACAATACTGAAGCGGTTCCTCTATATCCTGAAGCAGGAAGGCTGATGTCATTCCCAAATAAGAGTATTTGGGAGAGGTTCATTGTGACTTCCTAGTCACCCAGATTCTGTTTTAAGTTTAGCGCTTAGAACACTTTTTCATATACAAAAAAGGAATGTAATTAGCAATGTGTTCCTACAAATTATATAACCATGCTCTCAACACATACTGCTCCAAAGATTTCCAAGTAATTTTGTAATTAGATAATGAAAAAAGACAAAAGTTGTGAGCTGTGAAAAACGAATAGCACCTATTGCTACACCTTTTCCTGTCGCTGCAAAAGCAGCCAAAAAAGCAATCAAATTGGTTTAACAGTGAAGTATCATAAAGTCTTTTCAACTTCTTATATATTTGAATTTCAATAGAAAATTTTGCATATGTAAAATAGTATTAATATTAGAAAAAGTATTTCAGACTTCTCTTGTTGAAGGTAAAATGAATGTTTTCAACTGACCTTGTAATACAAGCTCTAAAATAGAAAAAATGGGAGAGGCAGATGGTGACCCACAATTGGGTGAAGAAGTGGTGGACTGAATTGGCAAGCAAAGGACAAGATGTGGGCAAGTGGTGGCTGATACGAGCAAGAGAAACCTCAAAAATAATAAGGGCTGAAGGGAGGGGGCCTACCTCAAGTGTATGTGTATGAATAAAGGTGTGGAGATGACAACTAGAGGAAACTTCAACACTCTTCTTGGAAAAATTGTCACAACTGCGTGTCTCTCTGAAGTGTCTGTATGTGTGCAGCGTGGAGAACAAACAAGGAATTAGAGGTCTGCATGCAGTCACAGGGCTACAGTCTCATTGGAATCCAGAGAGAGAAGGTGCTACAGCTCACACAACTGAAGCGCCGCCATGGGTGGATTCAGGATCTTTAGGAAGAACTGACTGGTAAGACAGCAGCAAGAATGCATGGAGCTCTGCCTGGATGGTGAGCCAACTGAGACCTTATGGGTAAGGACTGGCAAGAAGGCCAACATGGGTGACACTGTCATGAATACTAGCCATCTGCTACAGATCACCTGATCAGGAAGAAGTAGAAGATGAGGCTTTCATCTTGATCTTGGGCAGCCTGCCCTAGCTGACCCTTTTTGAGTAGAGGACTTGGACTAGATGATCTCAAAATGTCCTTTTCAACCTAGATGAATCTGTGGTTTGCAGTCCCTGGTCCACATAGTTTACTTCAACATGCCTGGGATCTACTGGAAGGGCAACAAGCAGGGCACGAGGAATTTAGGAAATTTCTGTAATGCATTGATGATAACTTCCTGATAGAGGTGACTGAGAAGCCAGCAAGTGGAGGTATTCTTCTGGGCCTGATAGTTGCAAACAAGGAAGAACTGATTGGGAATGTGAATGTCAGGGGCATCCTTTGTTGAAGTGACCATGAGATGATTGAGCTCAGGATCCTGAGGGAAGGAAATAAGGCAAACAGCAGGATTGCAACCCTTTGCATCAGGAAAGCAGACTTTAGTCTGTTCAGAGATCTGCTTGGAATAATCATATGGTAAGCAGACCTGGAGAGAAGCAGGACCAGGAGAGCTGGTTGACTTGAAATATTTTCCTCCTCCAAGCTCAAGTATTGTTAGTCCCAATGTGTAGGAAGTCAAAGATGACAGGAGGCCAGTGTGATGGAACAAGGAGCTCCTGACAAAGCTCAGATTTAAAAAAGAAGCATACATTAGTGGAAGTGTGATCAGGAGACCTTCAAGGAGTACAGAGACACCATTCAAGGAAGCAAGGAAACCCAAAGCCAACCTGGAGGTGGCTGAAAGGGACATAAAATGTAACAAGAGGGGCTTTTACAGGTATATCAGCAGTAAAAGGAAGGTGAGTTGTCCTGCTACTGATTGGGGCAGAGGACCTGGTGACAGAAGACTTGAAAAAGGCTGAGGTACTGAGTGTCTCTTTTTGCTTCATTATTACTAGTAAGATTTGTCTTCTACAATCCCAGATCACCAAGATCAGTGGGAAAGGGTGGAGCAATGAATATATACCCTCAGTAAAGGAGGATCATACACAAATCCATTTGTGACAGGATACACTCATGAGAACTAAGGGAGCTGTCTGATGTTGTTATGAGACCACTGTCTATTATCTTTGAAAGGTCATGGCGATCAGGAGACATTCCTGAGGACTGGGAGAAAGCAAAAGTTACTCTTGCCTTCAGGAAGGGCAGGTTGGAGAATCTGGGGAAGTACAGGTCAGTCAACCTCACCTCAGTCCCTGGGAAGGCAATAGAGCAAATAATCTTGGAAAGCATTTCCAAACACCAGAAGGACAAGAAGGTCATTAGGAGTAGTTGGCAGAGATTTATGGAAGGGAAAACATGCTTAACTGACCTGAGAGCCTTCCATGATGAGGTGACTGATTTGGTGGATGAGGGGAGCAGTGGACATGGTTTGTCTGGACTTTAGTAAGGCTTTTGATGTTGTCTCCCATAACCTCCTCGTAGGCAGGCTGATTAAGTATGGGCTGGAAAAATGGAACAGTGAGGTAGACTGAAAGCTGGCTGAACTGCTGGGCACGAAGGGGTTGTGATCCATGGAACAAAGTCCATCTCGAGGCCAGTCATCAGTGGCGTTCCCCTGGGTTCAAATATTGGGGCCAATACTGTTCATTAACCTTCCTCATTAGTGATGTGCATGATAGAACAGAGTGCATGTTCAGCAGGTTTATGGGTGGTAGAAAACTGGAAGCAGTGGTTGACAGACTGAATGGTGTGCTGCCATGCAGAGGGACCATGACAGGCTGGAGAACTGGGCTAACAGGAACCTCATGAAGATCAGCAATGGGAAGTGCAAAGTCCTGTCCTTGGAGAAGAATAATCCCATGCACTAGTACACACTGAGGGCTGCAGGAAAGCAGCTTTTCAAAGAAGGACATGGGGTACTGCTGGACAAGTAGTTGACTGTGAGCCAGCAATGCAGCAGAGACAGCCAGTAGCATTCTAGGATGTATTAAGAAGAGTGTTGCTAGCTGGTCAAGAGGGTTGATCCTCCCCTCGTCTCAGTACCAGTTAGAACACATCACCTAGAGTGCTCTGTCCAGTCCAGTACAAGAGAGACATGCACATACAGGAGTGAGTGCAGTGGAGGGCTACAGATATGATTAAGTGATTGGAGAATCTGACATAGAAGGAGAGGCTGAGAGAGCTGGGACTGTTTGGCTTAAAAGAGTGCAGGTTCTGTGTGAGGGTTCTTTATCAATGTGCATAAATACCTGATGGGAGGGAGTAAAGCAGACAGAGCCAGGCTCTTCTCAGTGATACCCAGTGAAAGGGCTAGAGACAACGGGCACAAATTATTTGAATTTCATATGAGCACAAAGAAACCATGTTTCACTGTGAGGGTGGTTGAACCCTGGAAGGGAAGAGGTTGTCCAGAGAGGTCGTAGAGTCTCCATCCTTGGTGATATTCAGACCATGTCCAAGCATGGCCCGAGTGTGCTCTAGGGACACTGGAACAGGTGATCTCAAGCTATCCCTTCCAACTTGGAACTACTCTGTTTCTCATAACATCTTGTGCATGTGATTTTTACATTTGCATATGCTTATGGGTGAGAGTTCTTAACAATGTTAGTATTCAAACACTCTGTAAAGGTGGTTTGTTTTTTTTTTTTAATTCATCATGAACACATTTTCTTACTCTTCTGAATTTAAAACTAGATTTTGTGTCTTTCAGTATATGTGCTTTCATAAATCAGGGTACCATTTCATAAGGCTTATTTTAATGTCACTAGTGCACACAGTGAAATGTTTTTGGCTTTGAATTTTGTTCAGTGAGAAATGTGAGAATGATCTGAGATGCTCAGGAATATAAAACTGAATATAGGAAAATATTGATGCAAACACATTCTGTTTAAAATGTGTAAATGAATTTGATTACAGATATTATCTTTCTGATTTCTTAAAATGCGTTATTCTTAAGAGCAATGAAATACAAGTTCATATTTACATAGAACTTAGTCTTTCTGTTGGTAAGTTGCTTGCAAGTACTCTCCAAAAATTGGTCACGTTGAGGTAGATTTTCAAAAATAAACCACTGTTGTGTATATGCTGATGAAATTATTTGTTGGTGTTTTTGTGAATTCTTATAGGTGACAGAGGTTTCTCCTAACGTGACTAAAAGCAGTCAAGCTGAAAAAGAAGGTCGTGTGCACCAGTGTTTTGAGTGTAGTCAAACCTTTTCTTCAGCCACCATGTTGATGCACCATAGTAAAGAGGTTCACGGGAAGGAAAGAATACATGTTTGTCATGTCTGCAATAAAGCCTTTAAGCGGGCAACACATCTCAAGGTATTTGGTTATAACAGTTGATTGTTCTGTTAACTCCTTCTTTTGTTGTGGACTTCTTAAAATGAAAGGTATCAATTATCCCTTTACCTTTCCTTTCCTTTTACAATCCGAGGTGTGCATCAGAGAGAGGGAATCTAGTAATAATGTATACACAGATAGAACTCACTCTTGGAGCATGGAGAGTATTGTGTGTATTGACTACAGAATGAAAAATGTGAATGCCTGTCATGCAAATACTAGTGCCAAAAAAAAGATTTCACTTACTTTATTTGCTTATGTATGTCATCACTGCTTATCCTGATTTCCAGACTTCTGGAATCATGGGAAGGTATCTGCTTTACACTCTACAATTTGATTTTTAGATGCTGTGTCTTGTGAGTAGAAGTGACATCTGCAGAGGAAGCATTTGTTTCAAAATATCCTTACATTGTTCCTGTTGTCTAGTTACATTTTCTATGTAGTTTTCTCTAGATTGTGAACAACCTGTTATTTCCAAGACTTTTCAAACAATTAGTAGTGTGTTTAAGTTTTTTATTGGATTATAGAATGTTCCTGTTAGGAATATTGGGCTGTAGTAGACAAGTGGTATGTCCAGGCCAGTATCCTGTCTCTGAGAGATACTGAAAGGCAGTGATTTGAAGAAATGCTTTATGAAAAGGCTAAACATATAATGCCCAGAATTTTGCCAGCTTCCCAAAATTTATAGCAGTAAATTTCTGAAGCCAGAGGCAATCTCTTTATGTTAAGTAGCTCTTAGCAGAGGTTTTCAGTAGATTTCCTTTCACTTTAATATCATATTTTAAGGAAATACACCCTATTTGTGAAGTTTACCCCCTTGGAGTGATCATGTGTGTCAACCAGACTATTGGTCCTTCAGGAAACTCATAAAATGTGGTGTTGTGAAACTGTTACCCTCTCATTTAGGAGACATTTTCTAGGGAAAAAAAAGTAAATACAGTATTGGTACTTGTTTTCCTTACATAATGGTAACAAAACCCAAATATCAATCTCTCTTTCAATTTGTTTTCTTAGAACTGGCTCGTGTTACATTTTTTTCATAATTAAACCTGACTTCTATTATATACTGGCCCTTACTTAAAGATATGACAAGGTAACTTCCTACTGTGGTATGGCCCTCGGATCATTAACCATTATTGCATTTTCATGTAGGCAGCGATGAAGTTGCAATAAGAAGTCCAAGGACAATCCAAAGAGACTTCAGGGCCTTGGGTCAACTGGTTAAGGGATCAGGAAAAGGAAAGGGATAAAACCAGAATTGCTAGAGATAAGCCTGAGTGCGACACGCTAATGTTTGAGGGATGGTGTGCTAGTGAGGTTCTTGTGTCTGCTCCACGATGTGCTGAGTATACAGGAGCACGTTTGAAATGTCCCTGTACTAATGCATGCAGCACCCTAGCCATCTCAGTGAAGGCAGGGGATAGAGATCCATGAGGCAGCAAAGACACAAGGGTTGTTGATGTGTTAGAAAGCACGAGAGCACCTCAGAACAGTCACATAGGAATTAGGTCTTCTCCTCCAGAAAAGGTGGCAGTATCAATAGCCCGATTGAAGCGCATCTACACCAATGCACATGGCATGGGCAACAAATAGGAGGAGTTGGAAGCCATTGTGTAGCAGAAAAACTATGATATAGTTGCCATCACAGAAACATGGTGGGATGACTAACAACTGAAGGGCTGCAATGAGTGGCTGTAGACTCTTCAGAAGGGATAGGAAAGAAAGGAGAGCTGGTGAGGTAGCCCTGTATGTTAGGGAGTGTTTTGACTGTCTGGAGCTTAATTGTGGTGATGAAAGGATGGAGTGTTTATTAGTAAGAATCAGGGGGAAGGCCAACAAGGCAGATATGGTGGTGGGATTCTGTTACAGACCACTCAACCAGGATGAAAAGACAGGTGAAATATACTAAGGGCAGATGGGAGAAGTCTCATGATTGCTAGCCCTTTTTCTTGTGGGGGACTTCAACGTACCAGATTTCTGCTGGAAGTACAATACAGTGGAGAAGAAAAGTGTGTGGAAGGCAACTTCCTGAAATAGGTAGTGAGTGAGGCAACTAGAGAAGGTGCCCCACTAGACCTGTTCGTGAACAAAGAAGGACTTATCCATCTATCATCATATAGTGGAAATACCTGCAAGGGGACTGTAGATAGTAAATGAGGCACAGACATCATTCTGAGATGAAAACAGAATACGGTTGTGGTCTTATTAAAACAATGGAATGAAACAAAATTTTTATTGACATACTTTCAGAGATGGTTACAATTAATGTTTCAAGGTAGGTGGGGCATAAGAGTTGCACACCAATGCATGAGTAGGGAGGTAAAGGGCCCTTTCAAAGGTTTCCTGTTCTTATTTTGTGATTAGATGATGCTTCTTTGGGACCCCAATATGATTCCTGTCTGAAAAATGAGAATTACTCAAATAACCTTGTTAAATATATGATCAAAGAAATACTAAGTACGTCTATAAAGAAGTGCTTGCGCTTCAGAGCATTGTATTCCCATGAACTGTTTTCAAAAACATATGTTTTCCTGTAAAAGTGTAAGGGATGGGCAGATCAGTGGAACAGAATGTCATCACAGACTTTGTTCAGAGAACAGTGACAGAGAAGATTTTACAGCAGAAATCCGGATGCTCTCCTGTTTGCTTTCAAGTAGAAAATGGAGTGTGGGGGGTTGTTGGGGCTTTGGGTTTTGAGTTTTCTTTGGTTTGGGTTGGGGTTTTTTTGGGGGGGGTTTTGTTTGGTTGGTTGGTTTTTGGTTGTTTGGGTTTTTTGTGGTGGACAGAAAGAAGCAGCCAGTTTCAGATAATTTTTCTGGAGTAGGTCATAGCATGCTTCCACCTCTTCTGTGCTTCAGGAGGTAATGAACAAGATAAAAGCAAAATATTTAATTAAACTAAGATGTGGTTTATGAATCTCCTGTGATTTTCTGATAACACCTTTTATTATTTCCATATAATACTATGTTGTTATAATTACTATGATAATAATATTCTTCCCTGTAACTGTCTTGCTTATGTTCCAGTGAAAACAAATTATGGAGACACCGTTTGCTTCAGTTCATGGAGTGAGGAATAGGGCTTCATAGATATCAAGAAGGCCTATTGTTTAGATGTACTAAATACTAATTAATAGCCTAGTCTGTAATTAATAGAATAGAAAAGAATATCCACACACATTTTAGAAAGTGGACAAATACAGTATGTTTCACATACAGATTTCTAAATTATTATGTTTGCTTTCTTTTGTAATCTGAATTTTATCTTTGTATTAATACAAAGATTTAAATGGAAAAAGTTAATAGATAACATAAGATACTCCTTTAAATTTGCAAAACTTCTGGGCACAGCATCAGTGAATTAAAAACACTGAAGTTAGAACTGTTACTAATGCTTCTTCATAACGATAATGTGTCATACCTTCATTCTGCTTTCTTAACTATAAGGACCTTAGTGATTTTTTAAAAAATTAAAGTTTCATTGTGAAGTAGCTCTACTTGCACGTTGATACTGTGCAGTTACATGTGTATGTTGTGGTAGTCTCCTCTTTGAGGCCTGTACTGTTTTACAGTGGTACTTATTCAGGTGCTGAGTAGGAATATGTATCAGGCAAGGAGGGGAGATGGATACCGTAGAGGGGAGGGAAAAATACAATATTAACTTGCAGTTGTGCAAAATTTGTGTTTGTAAGTGAACAAAGCATTTCAAGAGCTCCTTTTATTTTTATTTTTTTTATTTTCCCTTCACTATCAGAGGCACTAATGCATGCAAAAAAAAAATAAATACATACAGTTATTGACAGAGGTTTTCAGAAATGTAAAGATACTGATGCATCAGGGTTACAAAGACATATGCAAAACCAATCATTTAAAAGGAAAAAAAAGAAAAAAGCAAGCTTCCATCTTATTCCAGTTTGTCTGCTGATGACTGAGATGCTCTGCTTATGTCTTCACAGTGTGAATACACTTCTGTGTTAAATACTGAAGTTTTTTTCAATGGTCTGAAATGTATTTTTTCCTATACTGGCTTAGGAACACATGCAAACCCATCAGGCTGGACCTTCACTGAGTTCCCAGAAGCCTAGAGTTTTTAAGTGTGATACCTGTGAAAAAGCTTTTGCTAAGCCAAGTCAGCTGGAGAGACATAGTCGCATTCACACAGGTAACACCAGAAATTACTTGTATCTTGCAAGTTTTTCTGATGAATATGTGTGTGTTATGTTTGGAGTCCTTGCTCATTGTTTCAGGTAACTGCATTTAAATATCAGCTTAAGTTTTAAACCCAAGTAAACTTAAAAAAACCAAGTAATTTCTAATTTAAGAGTTTAGAAATTAAAATGAGGAGCAGCAGAATTGAAATGTTGGCAAAAAGAGAGGGCAGGAAAAGAGAGGCAGGAGTTACACTCCACGGAGATTAAAAATCTTTAGAATTTGCCAGTAATTTGCTTTCTGCATAACTGACTTAATACAGACTTTTTTTAAAAAAAAAAAAAGGAAATATTCTAGTTAAGAGTTTCACACAATAATCTGAAAGCAGGAAAGGCAGCTGGTTTCTCATTTTTCCTGCTTTGATTCATGCTGCCCATTGTAATAGACACAGACCACTTCAGGAAGGCTGGGAATAGAGCTGAGTCCCTTTATGCATCTGTTTCTCATAAATCTGCAACATCATAGGAAAAATTCTTTCTGTTTTGGAATGATTTGTAATTTACTTAGTAAATCCTCAGATATTTTGGGGTTTCTTGTACTTGGGTGCTCATGTGCTAGGAATGCCCTGCTAAATTAAGTTTTATATTTATGTTCTCTGACGTTGAAACAGCACGTTAATCCACGTGATAGTCACTCTTTCGGAAGAGAATGTTCTTTTAAAGATCCCTTAAGGCCAAAAGAGTGAAAATGTGCTGCACAGAAGTTTTTTAGATGAGTGCTCTTAAATAAACTGATAGGAAAGGCTAATGTAAGTCTAAACTGATTTGCTTTCCTAAAGGTATGATCCTTGTCTGTGGGAAAGTGTTTGTGATTTCTATCTCAATTAAACATTTTTAATGATTTCTTATGTGTGATACCTACTGAATCAGTGGCCAGAAGGAAAACACATTATTTTTTTAATAGCTCTAAATACCTTGTTCATTCAGGTTTATCAGTGACGAGCAGTTTGGAGAAATGTTGCTGAAATTAGTGGGAAGCAGATGCTTCCAGTTCTACCAAAAAGCCATGTGGTAATCCATTACAGAATACTAAAAAGGCTGTTCATCTTAACAGAATAGAAAACCTAGAGTCAAAAGTATCTGAGAAAACCTAGATTTCACTTCAAACTAGTGAAATCATTGTTAACAAAAACAGAAAGAACACTTCTGTGCTTTAAAGAACCTTTTATTGATTGTCTGAGAAGTCGGATTTAGCACGGAAGCTACAATGCACGTGGGGACACTAACCTACTGGTTATGAAGGAAGAGAGAAATTGGTCCTTTAAGGAAAATTGTGGAAAGGTATTTATACTCCTGCTTGTGCTGTGTAGTGCTAGCTAATAACCAAGTGTATTTGTAAGTTCAGAAAGTGCTTTTCGAAGTCCTTAATGACATACAGCAATGTGTCTTGTGTTAATGTCTGAGATTGTGGTGCTGAGTGTTGAAGCAAAGGTCTGGTTTTGCAAAGTAGGTATTCTAAAATATTTTTATAATGAATATGTTCTTGAGTTTATATTTGGAAATCAGTAGTGTTCTGGCAGATTTGGTGCAATATGCCTGCTTTGGTAAGGTATGGGAATCACTAGTAGCTATTGGCATAGGAGGCCACAGGGCCCATTGTATGATTACCAGAACTATTTTTTTATTTTTTTTTTGACACATTCGACTTTCTAGTTTTTACAGACATCAGCTTTGTTAATTCTAGAATATTGCTTTCTCTACATTATTCTAAATGATGTACAAAGGTGATGCGTCCCTTGAGTACAGAAAAGTCAAAGTGGTAAACTGTTTTTTTGCAGCTCTATTAAATAATTTACTCAGATAATAAATTGGGTAGGAAAGATATCAGTGATTCAGTAATTATGTAAATATTGTGACACTTAATTTGGGATGTTTTGCTGATGATATGGAACCATCATCTCTGTTTTGAGAAAGTCTCAAGGAAAACGATCATGTCTACTTAATTTCTAGGTCATCTTGTTGAGTTCTACTGAATTCTGAACTGTGTTTTTATGTTGAAATGAGAGATTACTCAATACATTTTTCTCTTTTATAAGGGGAACGGCCATTTCAGTGTACACTATGTGAAAAGGCTTTTAACCAGAAGAGTGCTCTTCAAGTCCACATGAAGAAACACACAGGAGAGAGGCCTTATAAATGTGACTACTGTGCAATGGGGTTTACACAGAAAAGCAATATGAAACTGCATATGAAACGGGCTCACGGTTACACTGGTATGTAGCAGAATCATAGTAATGGCAGAAAGTCATATGCTTTACTGGGAAAGCACAAAACATTTCCCTCAAGTTATTGAGAAATTAGGCACTAATAGCCAAAGACCAAAATTGATGAGCTAATAGTTGCACATGCAACCCAAAATGCAGGCTGAAGCAGGGATTGGTTACTGCTTATGGTTCCTTGATTTCTTTTATGTGGAGCTCTGCAGTACAGAAATACAAAGTTCAAAACCTATTACAGGAAAACAGTTGATTATACTAGATTTTTTTTCATTTTTCAAAGAGCGTCTAATGACTTTACAGCATTTGAAGTAGTTGTACAGTACCTTTCCCAGAATGATTCCTTTATTCCCAAGTGCTATATTTGCATTTTTCTTACATTACACATCAAATCATACTCACTTGTCTTTCTCTTGTGCTTTGGTAGGTCCAGTACAAGAGCCTGCTAGTCATCAAGAACAAGAAGGGGAAGATATCAATCGTGCTCTGAATTTAGAAGAAGTGGTGCAGGAATCTTCAAATGAATGGCAAAGTATAGGCAATGTTTTTCGGTGACACCTTAAAATTTGAAAGCTAATAATGTTTCTGGGACTTGAATTTCTCAAAAGTAGTTTTCAGAAAAGTAAAAGATAGGGTTTACAGTTAAAGCTTCAAGCATTGAAAATGTTAACAATAGAATAATATATTATAAGGTTTTTTGATTATTTACAAAAATTACCTAAAATATTCATTCTTTTTTTAAGCTTCTAGAAGAATATTGGGAAGATGTCATTTAATCTGTGCTAAATTGTCTGTGAATCAATGAACTCAGGTAATACTGTGTACAGTTTCATCTTCTAATTCACAGCCAGTTTATCTATTTAAAAAATAAACTGGAACTTATATCAAGAGGCAAAGAATAACTTCGTGTGAAAACCATGAAACTGTTGGTCAATTTTTTTTTTTTTACATGTTTAAAGAAATAATTGAGGTTGGAAACAAAATGCTACAGAGTAGATGCATGCAGTATAAAATAGTTTTGGGTTGTTTTTTTTTTTCTTTTACAAGACAGAGGAAAATGCAGTATTTCTGTTCTTAGCTTTTTTTAGTACATTTTGAGAATTTGTTGAAAAAAATAAAATGCCATGAAGTTACAGCTTTTCTTGGGTTAAACTGTTGAGGAGGGAGCATGTTCATTTCCATTCCAACTGCAGAGGCAATTAGTTGTTAGGTTCTACATTATAAGTCTGAGGTTTTAAACTCAGCAATGATTATTTAAAGAGAATCCAGACTAGAAGAGGTTCTAATGAAAGCCTCTTCTTTTATGTTTGCTGTATTAGATCAGCAGGTACATATCTCAGTATCTGTGGAAAACACAGCCATATACTAAATCTGGGAATTAAACAGACAATTTTGTGTTAGCAGTGAGAAAGTTAGGTGTACACTGGGTCACCTATATTACACATTATTTCCCAGTGCTGTAAACAGTTATCATTTCAAATCTGTGAATTCCTTATTATTTTCTTTGTGAATTTTGGAAAGATGTTACTTTTATTTGTTGTTAAGTCATTGTTTCAGCAAAACTACCTAGTTGACTAAGTAATGCTTTGAAAGGTGCCACTTGTTAAGTATCTTCATAACAAAGAAACACTGGAGTCAAAACATAATCATCTTTTAGACATTCCAAAGACAGAAGCTCTTTTATTATTTTTACCTTGTTCTTCAGAATTTTATTTATGTTACATATATATAGATATATATATATGTGTGCTTGTATGTGTATATATATATTTAAAGTTATATGAGCCTCTGTGTGGCTGATCAGTATATTTTGTAAATACTAATCCCAGTTGCAGGAAGTTCATCTTTTCCATTTGCCGCAAGTACTTCTAGGTCAGTGGTGGAATTGTTGTACCATAGTACAGAGCTGGATTTTAATTTACCTTCTGAAAGATAATTGCTCTCAGATCCAAAAAGCCCTTTTCTGTAAATATTGTCTATACTTTGTCTATGATACAAACTAGTTATTTCAGATTGCTGAAGCAAGAAATCACTGTTGGTTTTGATAGGGCATCTCTTAATTCTTTTGTTAACTCTTTGGCATATGTATATAAGTAATATAGTTGGTGACATGAAAATAACACTTTTGTTATGTGGAATATTTAATTCAAAAACATGTTAAATAATATTACTTTTTTGAAAATTCCGTTTCGTGTATTTCTTAAGCATATTTGATTCTGGATTCTAGGAAAACCTGAAAACTTCATTTACCAGAAGTACGTATCTAGGTATTATATATAAAGATGTATGTGAACTTCTTCCAGCAGTGCCTTTCCTTCCTGACAGCCTGTTAGTGTTTCAGCTATTTAAGAAAGACATTGTATTGTACAGTTGTCTGAAGGCCCAGTATTGGCCCCATGGGATGGTGCCCTGTTTATCTGCAATAATATAGTAAATGTGTTGTGTTGCATGTATCGTATATAAAAACTTTTCCCTGTTTTTTCAGAGAATGCTGTATAAATGCACAGCAAAGTTTGGACTTGTTTTGCAGCGTAGGGGATGATGACACCTTCAAGAGGCTGCCCAATCTAGTTTGACAGAAAATGATTTACAGCTGGTCACATCCAGATGCAAATCCATCGCTCATAATGGGAACGTGATTCCCGAATGCTTGAAGGCGTTCAGTCTGCTCTACCGGGGATTACTTTGCCAGGAAGTAAAAACTGGTAGTGGTTGATACTCAGTGACCATGTGCTAAAAGCAGATCTCACAAGTAAACAGCATTTTTTAAATAGTCCCTTCTTGAAGTGTTTTGTCTTGGTTAGAGGCAATGAGCATGTGTTGTAAGTCTTGGAAGTGTTAATTAAGCAGTGTGAGTTATGGAGTCAGCTGATAACTTTTCCTGAATTCAGTTTGCTATTCCTCCAGCACTGGGAGTCCTGTCAGTTACAGTAAATGGACTTCTAAAAAACTTTTTTGTAACATGGTATTTGATTTGCTTCCCTTGCTTCCTCTTCCCTCATGAACTTCAAGAATTCACGCTTCAGTATCCTGACATAGAGATTTTCATAGCCCAGGTTCCTTGCTAAGATTGAGTCACAGGTTTTCAAAGCAGTGTATATTGATATTTTCAAAAGTGATGTTGAAGTAGGTGCACTTTTTTAGGAAGCAGACAGAACTCTTGTTCTGAGGCCTGTTTGAAGAGTCACGTTGTATAGTGGGTAAGTGAACAGTGCTTAGGAATGCCTCTGTTCTTTCTGGTTTGATGCAGCAGTAGGCATATGCTAGCCTCAGGCTTTTTGGCTTGTGTCTGCTCAAGTATTTCTTCTGGGTTTATATCCATTCGTTCAGTACAAGAAATAACACACTCCTAATACTGGTTATGCATTCTTGTTTCAGGCAAATCCTTTGCTTGCAAATCAAACAGCCATATAAACTGCTGCTTTTCAGCAAAGCTGCTAGTGACTAATTAAAAGAATAAATTTCAGTCTAAGTTTTAATCTCTTTCAAGAGACTTGTGTTGGTAAAATAATGCTTTAAAGTACCATACCTTTTCTTCTGTAGGAAATAAATTCAAAAAAGCCATTTCCAGCCTCTGGAGAAGATGGCTGAGGGGAAAGCAGAGTGAAAAAGGCAAGGAAGAATCTTTGGATAAGTTTTGTGGTTCTACAGTGCTGTATTTTGAAAGACTTATTTCTCATGTTTTTTTTACCTTAAGTATTCTTTCCCATTTTTGAAGGCTGCTTCAAAAACATCTTGATTTTTACATACTCTGTTCAAAGAAGATACTTTGTGCTATACTTGTTTATGAAGGGTGGGATTTCATTGCTTGTATACCTAGGCATTTTATGCTTTGCCATATCCCCCAGATCTATAGCTACCACTCCACAAATTCACTGGCCTCCCATAAACCATGGGAGGTTTTATCATACTGTCAGCTTTCTGGGCCGTGCCAAGTCACCAGCAATGTCACTAGGAGCCTGTGTGTAGGCAACTGGGTCCTGGGTCCCAACGTGTCGTTTTCTAGTATCTGAACATTATTTATAAATAGTGATAAAACCCACTGAACTTTATATATTTGGTCTTCTCTGTTGTAAAAGACAAAACCGGTCCAAGTTTCATTTCAAGTTGATTACTTTATTTCAATAATGAATATTTTTTAAAGCTGTGTTCCTATAAGAACAATATGTATTCAAATTAAATCAACTATTATGTTGCAGAGTATACATCTGAATGAAGCTATAATAGAAAAATACACATAGCAACCAATGTAGGTAATAGAAGATGTAATACGTGTGTGTATGCTTAATTTTGGTGGTTTTGTTTTCTTTAGTCTCTATGTATTTTCTATCCTCTCATCTTTCTTTGCTGCATATTAATGGACACTGATTTAAACCTACAATAGATTTAGATGTGAACTGTAATTAACATACATATTTATAGGTAACTCACTGGGTACTTATTAGGAATGCAGTTTCAACCTGGGAAGCATTAACTGTAGTCTACAATGCATAGGCTAAAACTAAAAAAAATAAAATAATTAATCAGACACTTAGATGACAGCTTGAGGGAATGGTAAGTTTAAGTAATAAAACAGTGCAATTCAGAAGAGCCTTTTTGTCCCCTAAGTGTGGTTGGAAATACCATCACCACACATTCATTTTAGTAATTTGTGAACAATTAATATCTAAATCTAAGTCAGCTACAATTTATTTCTATAAGGCAACTACAGTACAACAGTTAAATGTTCACAGTAGTTTACTATGAGTTTGCTTTGGTGCACTGCCCTTAATAGGCACCCAGATGTTACTTAGGTAATAGATGAGCTGAAAACTAACACTGCTGCAATATCAAGAGAAATATTTGAAATTCTAACATGAGATGTGCAGGACTATCTGAGATACCAGTACTGAAGGGCTCTCTTCAGAAATTAGACTTATTTGTTTATATATTTATTTACTTATTTACTATACTGCAAAGTTAATGCTGTTGCAGTAGAGTTTGTGTGAAGCACCAGTGATGTCCAGTGGTCACTTGTGCAATCTTAGATGTTTCTTCTCTGGGAATATCCCTTGTTTCTTAACATTAGTCTAACTCAAATTTGAAATCCTCTTTCTCTCCCTCATCTGCTCTTAATTCTAATGGTTGGGATGCGCTGAGCAATTCACGGTATGGAAAGAGTTTCCTTATTACTATTGCTCCGCATCGTATTGTTTCTACAACATCTGCCCCCTCCCACACTTCACATACCTTGAACTCCCAGTGTTTGGTAAACCTTTCCATGACTGCCTAATCCTGTTATGAAAATTAATTATTCTGTGAGTGAGAGAAGGAAGATTAAAACAAAACAAAAAAAAACCCAAATCAAAAAAAGTATTTGGATAAACAGTCCTTACAACTTCTGCACATGGTGGATTTTTTTTTTTTTTTTTAAACAGCAGTTTCTCAGAAATTCATTAACAGCAGTGTTCAGTATCCAAGATGTTAGCTCTTTATTTGTAATTCTGATTTTCACTAAAACAAAACCAGAAGACTTGAGCTTAAAATTAGGTACTTGGGGGAAATAATGAAGTCCAGCATACAGTTAGGGCATCCTGAAGAAGAATGAGTAAAGTCAGAGATCTTGTTACTTCACATAAAATAAGGAAAACATCTAGTAAAGCTACTTTTTGTGTTCCTTTCATTCAACTGTTGGTCAGGGATTGCCAATAGAAGTTTGTATAATCTACTGCATGCACAACCTAATTGGCATTAAGTAATGGATTGCATCTATCTAGGTAATTGTGGCAGTTGTTATTAATTTTAAGGCAGTTACATTATGAAGCAGAGTACATGATCCTTGGGTGGCAACTTAGAGCTTCAGCGCCTAGCAACTGGTGAACCAGACCGCGATCCAGGTCGGGACCCAGAGCCTCCCTGTGGAGGGAAGAACACAGCTAAGTTAATTAAAAGGTACTGTATATTTGTGGTTATAAATTGAAAAACATCAGTCAGTAGTACAACAAAATTTTAAGTATTATCTAATGAAAATGGCTTTTAGTGGCCTCTAGTATATTGCTGAATATTATTGGAATTTTCACTTCAAAAAGATGATTGCTTTTAATTTTTATGGCTACCCCTGAACTGTTTGTGTACGTCAAAAAACCCAAACAAACAGAACCAACAAAAAGCACCAAAATCTGCAAAACTTGCATACAAGTTGTAATAGTCTCACATCTGAAATAATTAAAATGCAGTAATTTTATTCTGCAATATTTATTAGGGTAAATTGTTGACGTGAGTATATCAACATCAGTCTTATCTGGAAAGCTCAGATGTAAATACAGGAAAAAAATCAAGAAAAGATAAATCGCTGAAACCTGGCCTGGCCTTATTATTTACAAATAATAAGAAAATATCAAACTAGGGAAAAAAAACACAACCCTTGTTACATTAATAAATCTGCAATTAAGAAAAAACCCACAGCAATTTTATAGCAAAGATGATCCAAGCTGAAATTTTGGCATTTGATTTTTGGAATTCAAGACTAGACGAACTGGGTGTCTTTTCCCAAGGCTTTAGTAACTTACACTTATGACCACAAATGTGAGACAGTGCGCTAATTGTTACTGTAATCAATTGAGGACTGAATTGTTTAGTTCCAAAAAGTTAAGCATATGTGTGCTTTGGGATTTTGCTTATTTGTATTCTTCTTCTAATCTTTCAGTGCTCCTGCCTTAGTTTTACTGAACTGTTTTAGGGAAAATTTAGTGTAACCATTGGGTAATTTTTTCTTTCAAAGTTACCTTAAAGAATGGATAACTTTTTTATTGTAAAAGACTGCAAAACTATTTATAAAGAAATAGTTATTAATGGCCCTGCTATAAACAATGAGTCTAAATCAAATGAGCCTCAATAAAACTGTTACGAGTTCCAGAAGTTCTATTTGCTCAGAAAAGGCTATCTAAAATTAGAACTAGTATATGCGTATCATCAGATTTATATATATATCCAAGCTAAAATAGCTGTGATGGTTATATAAAAAAGAGAATGTTAAATTTTAGGAGAGATGATTATCTAGTATTTTCAGATGTTCGGAAGAAATTTTACAAATAGTGTCAGTATATAACCATGGTATTGTTGAAGTATCTGAACTCCACTATAAAGCTACAAGTGCACAGCATGAAAATTAGACTTAAAATGTAAATGTTTGGGTTTTTTACCTGGGCCTCTGAGGAGCTCATTCCCTTTTTTGAATTGCAAAATAAGAATTCTTACTATCTCCTTGAAGTTTGCAAGCTTCCACTTGGTGCTGCGTATGTTTGAAAAACAGCTCGACGATGACAGATATGTACCCAAAACAATGCAAGAGATAAAAATGTATTTGCTACAGGTGATGGTGCTGTTAACGTCTCCAGTTGGAGACTAAGAGTAGTAAGAGTCTGAGATGATCAGCCGAGCTAATGGAATCTCAGACCTTCTGTCTCGAAGTTAAGGTTACTGCTGATTGCAGTCTTCATGTGCAAATAGTATAGTAGGTCATCTGTTACTTGTGAATGCTTCACTACCTTTGAGGAAAAATACATCTTGGTTAAAGTAACTGCCTGTGGATACTATGTGCAAATTTTCACATGTCTCTTTCTGATACAGAACGTGCAAAATCCTCATGACTGACTTTTTCCCTGTTCTGTTTTCCATTATTAGCTGTGTTGGTGGGGCTGGGCAGTGACTCAAAATGGTGAAATGAACCAGATGAAAGATAATCTAACTAAATGCTTACTTTTCATATGACATTGTTCTCTAATTTGCCCTGCCAGATGTGTTGCAGCTCCCCGTACTGACAGATTGCAGTGGTCTCCCACCTGGGGTGGGAACAGTCAGGCACTGTTCAAGTTGTGACTGCATCTCAGCCAAATATTTGTCTATCGCTGCCCTGTACTACTGTTCTGCAGTTTATCAGTTAACTTTCATTTTCACTATTCTAAGTGATTTAGTAGCAGCAGCAGCAAGATGTGTCACCTCATTCATCTTCTGTGTTTCAAGTGATTTGTGAGCAGATCCTGGTGTGGGTCTTTGTGGGACTTTGTGGACTTACCTTATTTCCTCATGGTAACTGACTGTGTATTTTTACCTTTGTTTCCTATAATGTGAGTAGTTACTAAGCCATGGGATAATCACCTGGTTTATCCATGCAAATCTAGTTCCTTCAGAAGCCTTAAGGAAATGTGGTTGTTTCAAACATGGCAGGTTCTGGAGTGGTTTGGCTTTTCTTTTTCCTGGACTCAGTTTTTTGTACTTAGAGTAAGTTCAATTGTACTTTACCAGTTTAAAGATTTTGGAAAGAGTGCCCTGGCCCTCATGATAGGATCCCTTATGTCCCTTGTGAGCAGATTTGTGCTCATAGAATTTTCCGCTTCCTCCATATCCTGGCTTGTGTCCTTCACCACCCTGCAAAGAAAGGTTTTCATATATATTGCAAATTATTGCATTCAAATTATCACATGCACATTGTAATCTTTGTTTGTGATCACTGAAATGTAATACTCATTTGAGTAATTTAGAGGTGTAGGCATAAAGGCATATTTAAATAATAAACAAACATGAAGGAAAATGTTAGGAAGTTATCTGAATATACTCAATTCTGAGGGAAGCACCGATCTGTAAAAGAGGAATTAATAATCAAAAAATAGATGCTCAGAAGGTTAACCTGCATGACAAAACTTAAAATCTTTCGATTTCATGGATTCTAAGGTGTCAAACACATCAACTAATTTGTGTTCTTCTGATAGTGAAAGAATGTGCTTAATGGCTTGAAGGCTTTAATATTTTGTCTTAAAATGCACATAATTTACATGTCCATCTCATATAAAATAAAACCTGTGGTAGAGAAGTAGAATTTAATTAGCTGTGAGATAACTGTGGGAAGAACTTGTCTAATAACTGTTCAGGCAGATCATTTTTTAGTGAAGGGGGTTGCAAGGAAAGGTGGGACAAAATACTTCAATTAGTGACGGTGTTAGTTTTGCAGACTTTACTGTATAAGAGCAAATTGGAACTGTGGAATAAGCACCCATCTCATCCCAGCCCACCCTCCCATTTCTGTCCTTCCCAGGAAAAGAAAAATGCAGCAGATGAGTCTTCCAGGAGTCTTTAAGGGAAGAGAGCTTTGCCATGCACTGGATTTTGCTCCCTTCACGCTAAAGCGAAAGAAATTATCACTGCAAGGCTGTCAAGTTGCTGGATAAGAGCAAGCAACAAAATTACCATCTTAAAGTGCTGTGGGAGAAGGGAGGAAAGTGTAACAGGAAAAGCAAAATAGCAAAATTGAGACAAAACAAAATTATCATGTTGCTGCAGCAGCTTGAGGCAATGGAGCAAGATATGCTTTGGCCTGGTAAATAAAGTGCCTGTTATTGAAAGCATATTCATGACCTACCCAGCTAAATCTGGTGAGGGATAATCCTCTTCCCTGTACATGCAAGAAACAGAAACAATGACATGATAATCACTATGGAACATCGCATCTGGGTGTGCCATACACAGAAGAAGATGAAAATGCAGTAAAAAATAATGAAATATTGGCGAGATAATGAGACAGGAGTTGAAAACAACAATCTGTATACAGTCATTACATGAAACAGAAAAAGGCAATATTCTTGGTTATAATTAGAACTGACTTCACTAGCCATGGTTTGTCAGTATTATGTACTTCAGAAGCCAGCTGAGCTTAGTAAGTGTAAGGACAGTTCCTGGTGGGTGAGGCTTGTTTCAAAGCATTACCTATCTCTAGTTTGTTACATACAGCAATCGCAGCATAAATTGAATATAAAAATCCCTACGAGTGGCTTTGTCATGCAGGAAGTCAGGAAGAGCGTGAGGAAGAGAACCCTGGCTTTTCTGTCTTAGTCCCTTGCTTTAAGTATTCCTAATGATAACTCCAGATTTTTGCTAATGTCATTAAAGACAGTGGGTCAGGCTAGCAGCTGAATTGGTGTAAATTAGCCCACAAAAGATCTTGGATGTTGCACGAGCCCCTGAAAACGCTTACCTTTGCTTGCATTGGGGGAGGTGTACGGGGTGAGACCTAAAAACCAACACAATAAAGTTGTAAAGCCAAGGCAACGATAAATGTAGAAAATCATCAAGCCTTTTGCATATTATTTATGAGTTAGTAGGCCTTACACATCAGTTATTGTTTAATTTCATCCTTTATTGCCACATGAATATTTCAGAATGTCTGTTGTTAAAATACAGTTAAAAAATGAATCGTAGTATGGGTAATTTTCCCATCATAAAAATGTTATCGTTATTGAAGGATTATTTTTTTTTTAAGAAAAACCTATTGTAGGTCTTCAGATCCAATGATAGCCGTATTCTACTCCAAGCAGATAGCATGTTACTTTCACTTTTTTTTGATATCAACATTGGGGAAATTGATTTGTGAAGGTGGTTATTAAGAGACACTGTGATACTTCAGATACTTCTGTTGTGGTTAAGGCTTCTGTTAGGTTTTGGAGGTTGTTTATTCAGCATTTGGGCATCAAAATACTGAGATTTCTGTTTCAGGGAAAAAACACCTGAAAAATGAATTTGGTAGGAGTATGTGTACAGATCAAATCTGAAGTATGGCAAATGCAATATGTAGAGTCTCTCTTTCTGGATAGTCACTGTACAGTGTTTTAAATAGAGTACTAAATTTCATTATGTATTTACACACTACTCAGGAATTTAATATCTGAGCAAATTCCATCTTTCCTGGGTATTTTCTGTGAAATCACCTTATTGGTGTAAAACCAACCAGTTACAGAGCTTAAACAAAATTGCTCTTATCTTAAATTAAATCATCAGGAAAAAATGTTGGGCTGTTTTGCTTATGGTTTCAGATGATATCCAAAATCGTAAGCTGTTTCATGTTTGGGAGTAAACTTAGCATGTCTGTTAAGTGCTATCTTAGTAATTGCACTGAGAAGCTCCTCTGCTGTCTCAGTCTTTGTCTAGAACACATTGAGTTGTATCTTTTTAAAGAGAAGACGTGCCTAAATAACAGCCAGTGCTGATGACACAAGGACCAAACCTGTAAATGGTGAAGCTGTATAATTGTAATGGTGGTGGTTGAAGTTTGACTGTGCTCATGGAGGGTTCACCCATTTTGTAGCATTTCAGTATCGTTTGTGTTTCCAGGTTAAAATTATTCTTGTGTCAAATGTCATGATGAGCTCAAAGGCACAGCACGATTCACAAGGCTCAATATAATGGCTAATGATTGGGGAGCATGTGGTTACTGATGGGTCCGAATGAAAATGTGTCATTCTAGTACATAACAAGAAGAGAGGAGACTTACAATGTTCTTGAAGAAGTGGACTACGGGGTTGTCATCACCAGGCCGGCCATGCTGAGATCTCTGGGGGATGGACCCTACGTGGTGGCTCGCCCTGGCTGCATGTATGTCCTGAAAAGCAGAATAGGCATATCGCCAAGTCAGCTAGGAAGGAAAGATAACCAGTGACTCTGTGAAAGGAAGAGTCTTTTTCACCAGGAACTAAAAAGACAAAAAAGCCTCAGAAATCTACAGAGATTGCAATCTGGAGTTAGTGCTGTGAAGGAACAATTTTTTTAATACAACGGCAAATACACGATATGTACATGGACATACGTTGTGCACATATATGTTTCTGTATGGGTGTACATGTTTTTGACATTACAACCCCATGTGGAATTAAACCTATTACTGGGAAGTTCTGATAACAGAAACCTTATAATTTTCCTTCTTCCCTAAGTATCGTAGGATCGTAGAATGTAGTTTTGGAAATGAAACCTGAAGTGAGAAAAACACTTGATGTTGGGTCATTCTCCATGTGAGAGCAGGAATGGATCATACATCATTTTCTCAGTTCTCAAAGGCTACATAACATTGAACTGCAAAAGCAACTTCTTTTTTTTATGAGAAAGTCAAATGAGACTGACAGTACCTTCTATTTTCAGTGGTGCTTCTTGAGCAATACAGAAAGAAGTCCAGTAAGCACAGGTAAAATAAATAACAAACGTGCTACATTGTGAAAAGTGAATACCTTGACTGGTACTTAGAATGTGAAGCATCTGTTGCAATGAGAATATTATCCAAAATTCTATGTAGTTACTGTATCTGGATGCAGTATGACAAAGTTTAAAAAAAACCTCTTACCACATATGACTGGCAAATTACAGACATGTGCCCCTCACTGGACATGTGGCGGCACAAGGCTTCATGTGCAGTGCAACAGGTCCCCAGTATGTTCAATGGAGAGCAGAGAAGGTAGGGGAGAATTAAAAGAACAAGAGTGCCACAATGGTTATCTTAGAGAGAGTTCCCTGAGAATACAATGATGTTAGAAGAATTGTGTGGATAGTAACAATTTTCATTGGCTTCTGAAGATGAAATAGAAATCCATAGTGAGACAGTGGCTCACATGAGCACTTCCCTAGTAGTACAAACTGAATGAACATGTTGACTGTGGAACAGTATGAATAGTTTATTTTACTTTATTTTCATAACATACAGAAAAATATTGATCAACTTGCCAGGGAAAAAGCTTAGTCTTATTGTTGGAGCAGGACTCCTGACTTATGAATGGTTTGGTGATTTTGGACAAATAAGATAATATCTATAGCACAGACTTCCAAAGGTCTGAAGAGTTTTTATACTTCCAATGGTTCCTTGTGACATCAGTAGCTTTCAGAATGGCACTGACTGTTTCAGGCTATTGCTACTGAAAATGGCTGCGCAGAGATTTACATGTTCTAGGACTCTTGAATAAATGTCCCATGAGACCATCTAGTGTTACTGCTCAAAGCTGCTACATGGAAGTTTTATTTTTAAGTGAATGGAGTCAGATCTTGTGATCTTATGTGAATTAAATGGATTTATATTGTGTTGCATCATCTGAAATGAGCATTGGAAGTAATCATGAGTGGCCTTTTAAGTTACATAATTCTGAGAAGAAATGATATTCAGATATATTGTTTACAAGATTAATTTCCTTAGGAAAGAAAATGAGCTAATGCAGAGAAGTTCAGCTGGTATTTACAAGCGTCCATTTTTTGCTTGCCGATATGTAGAGATTTACTGAATTGTATTGGGTCTGTGAAATTTCCATAGTGTCAGACAGTCAGTCCTGCTCATGCTTCTGCAGCAGTTTCTATTTTACTTCCAGTGTTGCCCAAATAGCCTCTGCTTCTGTGATTAGGAAGAGGGAGCCAGTAAGGTATCAACAGGCGTTTAGAAGAAGTTACTTCAGCTGTGTGTTTGTCTTTTTAATCTATGTTCAAACAAAGCATTGCTTTGCCACTGGACCCCACTGACTGCCTTGTCTGTAGGATAAGTAATTTGATAAATACCATGGTGCTGCAGGTCTGAATGTCCAGCGTTAGCAGCTGGTCCTGTCTAACTGCAAAACTATTACAGTGTGCGGAGCAGCAAACTTCAAAATCAGATTTGATTGCATGCAGGCTGCAACTGCACAGTGGGCTATGGATTGCCACCAGGCGCAGAGAAAAGCTGCGGTAATCTTTTTTTAAAACTTAGATGAGACTGAGTTTCCTGAATTTAGCATTCTGGATAATTATTAGGTACTAATACTTTGGCTTCTTGAAAAGGTTATCGTGCAATAAATACAAAGTTTCTTCTATCTATCTGCGGTGCCAGATGTCAGCATCATCTTTGATTTGGTCTCCTTTTAAACTGAACGAGGTAGCAGTAAGTCTGAAGCTGTATTTAATGCTGGTTCTGTGTGAGGTTAATGCAGTGTGTTTCCTGGTGTTACAAATGAAGTTCTTTCCTTTCATGTTATCATCAGCAAACTTAATCTGTGGTCAGAATCTTTGATACTATTCTCAATTTGTGGCAGGTAATCACATGTTTCCTTTCAATTAATTGTTGGAATTATTCTTTCATTTGTTCTTTCAGTGTTTGGACTCGTAGGGGCAGGCAGCAGCATCCACTGGGGTTTTTTTGCAGAGACTGCTCACATTCATGATTTCTGAAAATCCTTTCCCTCAGAAGAGAAGTAACTTATGTATCTATAGGTGTTAAAAGTTGAACTTGAATGGATTCAGGCAGCAATTCTTTGTGGAATGAAAGAGAAAATAAATCTGGTTTATCCTACTAGGATGGGCTGCTGAGGTGGTGTATTATTACTCGTCTAGTAGTCATTGCATGTTTCACTAATACGTTCAGGAGACCACCATTTATGCTTTAAGCGCTTGGCCTTAAATAATACT
The DNA here is from genome assembly GCA_028020825.1 of Podargus strigoides. Classification (NCBI taxonomy): domain Eukaryota; kingdom Metazoa; phylum Chordata; class Aves; order Caprimulgiformes; family Podargidae; genus Podargus; species Podargus strigoides. The sequence goes on from CM051620.1 coordinate 61,688,091, forward strand.
TATTAAAACCTAATGGGAATACAGCAGAGCAACCATGTTTTAGGAACGGGTGACGTATACTTGTTTCTTTGAGTTATAGGTCTCTGTCACTCAGCAGCTGTAGTGACCTCTCATATCTCTTGCAATGCTGTCATGAATTTCAGTCTTAAGAGCATTAACAATAAAAAGCAAGCTTGGCTTCTATGTCTGTATCTTACGAAATGTGCTTGCAAGGTATAATCTAGAATTCAGAGCACAGTTAACTTTGACCTTAATAAAGGATCCCTACTAAGTCAGCTCTGCTATGCATTCCAAAAAGCAAAAAAGGAAAGATCCTGTAAGCTGAATAATCTTAATTATTAGAAAATGTTTGCCAGTACTGGAAATATAAGCAGTATCTGGGAGATCTGATGACAGAGAAGCAGTTTGCAACTTCACTGTGAAATTAATAGTTTTAAGAATTAATAATGTAAATAAGAACACTCTTAAAAATGTATGTAAAATACCTACAGTTACCTGTAATGGGGAGGGATTCAATATTAGAATGCTTTGCAGTTCTTTATGGTGTTGCACAGGAAAGTTGCATTATTTCACTGTGCCACCTACCTCATGTATGTTGGCCACTAAGACAAAAGAAACGAAAAAGAGTAACTTTCAATATAGTGCAAAGAAAACACAGGTATTTTAAGTCTTAGCAGTAACTATACATTGGCATTGCATTCCCCGAGTTAGCTGTGTAATTTCACATCAAACTCATTAAATTTAATGGCACAACCTATATTAATATTTTGAAAGAGCTGTTAGGAAAAAAAAAAAAAAAAATTGCCACTTCTCTGACACAGTAAGTAGAATCCATACATAATTCAGTGTGTGCTCCATTTGGGTTCTGTGCGAGATTATTGCATTTCTAACTGAGGTGAAGATACCAGAGCTCTTCAGCATTGTGTGACAGCAGGGCTAACAGAGTCTTCTGGTACTTTCTGTGGCACTTCGTAAGGGATAAGGGGTGTTACTGTCCACACTGCAACTCTACAGGAGACTAAAGAAGGGAGGTTTTGTGGGTTTTGCAAAATGGAGTGGGTCCTTCTGCTTTCTACAGTTGGACACAGAGTTTGATAATCCAGACTTGTGATCATCTGCACATCTGACTTGAGATGTGGTAGGATTTGGCGGATTAAATTCATTTTTGTATAAACACAATTGCAGATTTTTTTAGTGAAGTGATGAGATCCTACAAAATACACACCTGACTTTGCTTCATATGAACATAATACGTCAGATCTTGTAACTTGTACTCTTTAAGAGAGACTTTTAAATGCATATTATAAACTCTGAGAGCTCTCATCCTCCACAAGAGGATTGCTTAGAACTGAAGATAAATATACGTGTAAATGTAAACTTAAAGCTCTAATTCCCAGTCAGTAGGTGATATGCATTCATGACAGTAATAGTACTAAGATATTTTTGATCTGGAGTACTGGATTTATATCTTTTTACCAGTGCCTTTCAGTATCATTACATCAGTTTGTTGCCTACTCTAGGATGTGAAAAGAAAATCTAAAGAACATCACATATCATTCCTGTAATGGCAAAATCCAAATGTGTATGTAATATGGAAATAGCTGATTTAAAATGCAGTCAAACAATGGAAATTTTCATGGGTTGAATGGGTTTCATGGTTTCCAGGAGGTTGTCTTCACAAGATACCTAGTGAGTCGCTGTGCATGAATTAAAAAGAAATCATACAAAATCTACAAATTTCAAATTCATATAGATATGAGAAGTACAGTTAGATTGCCTTAGGAAACCAAATTGTTCCACAACCTACAGAATATAATGCTTAACCCCTACCCCAAGAAATCTGCAACTGTGCTGGTAGACTAAAATTAGCCTTTAAGCATTAAGTGATGAATATTGTTCGTGATAGTTTGTGGGAAGAGCCAGATGAAAGAGTACAGGCACCTAACTTTGTGTTAGTCCTTGAAATGGCCTCTGAATCTAAACTCAAAGGAAATTCCTACCCAGGTTTGGATTTCTGTAGTTACTACCATTTCAAAACAGTATTCCAAACGGGATTTGAGACACATCCTTTCAGTGGACATATACACTATTTTTTTTTTAAACAAGAGGCAATGTATTACATACTGTTTGACTAGAGCAATCATGGGAAATCTGACAGGTGTTTGCCTACAGAAACTGCTTCATCTTGGGATTTGGAGGTGCTTTGTACATGGGGCTTTCTGCTCCTGGGCGTAGCTGACACTGTGTCAGAGCCTTCCCGTGCTGTCACACCTTTAGAAAGGATGAACCACATCCTTGTAATGGTACTGTTACTTTTTACTAATGTGGAAATTAAGACAAAAATGAAATTACTTGCTCAAAGTTACAGAGAACTGGTAGAAAGAAAGATGTAGAGTCCAGGAGATTCTGCCTTCCCGTGTTGTGCTGAGATCATTAATATCATCTTTGCCTAGAAATAGGTGATGAACAGAAAGAGGAAGAATTCCTAGCAGAAAGATGGGAATAAAAAACACAGGAAGAAAGTCTAGAGATGACTGAAAAGTAATAAACTGAAGGAAGATGAGAAGGAGGACAGCTTGAAGAAGGAAACAATGGAGAACACTGACTGCCTAGAGAGGTAAGTGCTAATCGATAATGTAGGACCACATTTCTCCATAACCCACTTACTCCTTGGTGCTGTGGTGATTAGGGTTCACAAATTAGAAGGTGAAAGAATTACTGGGGAGAAAAAAGAAGGATCAGGACAGTTGTTCAGGACAGTATTCTGTTTTATGATGGGTCCTGAGAGAGAGAGGTGCGATCCTACCTTCTCGGTTTTAATCCATGTCCAATTTATTTCCTCCTTGTTGTGACACCTGATAAGTGGTTTCAGGGGCAAAACCTGATGCTTTAATTTACCTTTGGCTTTCTGAAGCATTTTTCTGCCCAGCATTAATCATTTTATTCAAATATTCCTAATCATAGATGTTCTTTATCTGCTTGGACATAGTCTCTGGTGCATATTCAGTCTTGTCCTCTGTGCCCTTTTGTCAAGTTGGTATCAATGACATAGATTAAACCTTGTTGAAATGATACACTATGGTAAGCTAATGCAAGGCTTTGGGGGTTTTTTGTGGAGTTTTTGTTGGTGTTGGGTTTTTTGGGTTTTTTGAGAATGATTGGTCCATCAACAAAGAGATTTTGGCTAGTAGGTAGTCTCAGGGTCATTTCCAGGGTAGCTGCTGCTATCAGCAAACTTCACAGCCTTAAGGACTCAACTGTGCATGGCCGAGATATGGAAAGATTATAGATTAGTATTCACAATGAAAAATTTCTACTGATACACTACGTATTTGGTGGAGATGCATCTGTTGGTGCTGCTACAGCAAAAGAATGTAACATTGTGGGTATGGCTATTAGTAAGAAAGCAGAAATTTGGTAAAGATTTTTAAAATACTGTTGCCTAGTATTTTCATATAGTCAAGAAGTTCATAAAATAAACAAGATGCTAATCATCTGGAAAACAAAACTATAAATACCAGGTGTACACTATCACTTTACATCTGCTGACCAGAAAGAGGAGAAAACTGTTACTATAACCTTAGTTTCTTGAAATACACACTTCATCTCTCTGGTTACACACACTCAGCCACCCACAAACTATCGGGTCTCATCTTTGAAGGGACTGGCCAGATTTTGTAAGTAACTTCAGAGTGGAATGAGTAACTGAACATGTCTGGCCAGCTGGAGACCATTTCAGGAACGCAGTGAGATAGTTTGCATCAGTACACAAAATGAAAGGCAGCAATTGTTGCTAATGGGGTGCCATGACAGAGGTACAACACAAGGTCAGGAAAAAAACCCACAGCTTTCCCCTCGATTTTCTATTGGGCAGTGTTTACCATTGTGCAATCTCAAAACAGCTGAAGGACAAAGTCATTAATTTTGGCATTCTAGGATGGAAAGTGCTGATAATGCAGTTCTTGAATTGCAAAGAATATGTGATAGAAAAAACTCCACAATATAACAGATTTTAATATAAAGCAATTTCTTATTTATAAATTTGATTAATCTGTAGAGAAGTAAATACAATGAGAAAAATGTTAGGTAGAGAAAATTCTCATGCTAAATTTTGTATACATCTATTTGACCTTCTGTATGTGAATTTTGGGGTTTCAGACTGCACCCTCCACCCCCATCTATCATAGTAAAATCCAGACCTTTTTCTCAACTGGGCTGTAGTACTGTGCAGTTGGAAAGCAGAGGAATTGCTGCAGGACAGGCAAGGCCAGTTCCCATGAAAAGACCCCAGGCTCTGCGCTGCCATTATGCTTTGCTGGGGCTCAGGGTATTGGTAAGGGTGTAACTGCACCAAGCACTTGAAAGAATCCTTGGAACTCTTCTTCAGAGCACCTTATTAGCTCCCTCTTAAACAGGTAATTATTATTATATCATACTGGTCAATAGAAGAATCTAGAAGCAGACTAGCAAAGACTGAACTGGAAGAAACTGCTCAAAGTTTGATGAAAAGGAGAAGTATTTTGCTGTAGACGAATTGGAAACAGTGATATTTAAAATGCTTCAGCTGATCAATTAATATTTTAGCCTGAACATACTACTAAATACATTTTTGAATTTGAGGAAAAAAAAAAAAAGACAGTATAAAAGACAGTAAAAGCAGTGAAGTGCAGAGGCTTTTCCTGTCCACCGTGTCATGATTTTCTCTTCAACTTGCAATACAAATTGGTGAACTCCAGCTACTTTGTCCCATTTCTGCAGAAACCTTGCCCTGTAGCTACATAGGCTGGGCACAGAGCGTCACTAATACTTTACTGAAAGTTAGTGCTCTCTTTTCTAGGCAGCCCTCTCACAGCATCTAACCTAGTCTGACTTCCACATTCCTCTTACAGTTTGTAGTAATTGCTTCAAGCAGCACTTTCTCTGAAAATGCAAGAGAAGATAAGTAGTTCCAGTGCATTAAACGTGTTAATTATTACACATGCATAACATGTTATACGTGTGTCAAATGAATATGTCAACCCTACGTAATGTTGGCTCCTAAACCCTGCACTTAGCATGTGCTGTGCAGTACTCACCTGTTGATACTTGCTGATTTTGTACAGATTACTATTTCTTAAAAGAGACAAATCTAAAGCGCTCTGAGGTCTACCGTACAAGCGAAATGAGCTTTAATCAAACTGGCAGTTCTGATACATGAATTCATTTTTAGGTCATTCATCTGTCATTACTACCTGCTATGAAAGAGAGAGGATGGATTCAGTTCCCATTATCATAAAGCAAGAACACGGGATTTAGCAGCTGCAGTTATTTAAAACAGTCATTTCCCCTTGCAGAAGGAAAGCTTTATTAATTTCTGTCCAATGCACTGTTTTAACTGAGTATTGTAGAAGGAGACACAGCCTCTTTTAATGATCTGAAACCATCACGTATTCTGAAGTAGTTTGCTACAACTTCTGTTAATGGATTAAAGTATTTAAAACAAATTAAATCATTAGTACACTGGTTTCATGACGTAGACAGTTTAATGAATACACAAAGCACACACAAAGCAAAAGATTAAAACAAAATTATTGTTACAACCACCATAAACTATATAAAATTTTTTTTACAAGCACGTTGCTTGCACAGCAGGTTTTACAAAACAGTGTATCATGAGCAATGCCACTCCCTGAAAATTAAGACTTGGAAATAAAAATCACAGTAAGTATTTACTTAAATCACATCACATACTAGTCAGACTAGCATTGATTTAACTACTTTTCAACATCTTCAGGGTGCTGTAGTATACATTAAAGCTCGCACAAGAAATGTGAATAGAGTTCAAGTGTAAAACAAAAAAGATGCCTGGGTATTCTGACAAATATATCCATCCATGTCATTATTAAAAATTGTGGTTCCTAAACTTTTTGCCTCTGCATTTTTATCACAGCCCTTTTTGTAATTCCCCTTTACAGCAACTGCTGAACTCTGGGGTGGGTTTGGAACTGCTGTTTCAGAAATGCTGATCCTAAACCCTAGTTCTGCTGAGCTTGAGAAGAAATTCAGCCCAGTACTTCTCATACCTTGTGTCTGTCTCTAGTAAGGGGAAGCCTTGTGTCCACCTTCCATGCACCCAAACACATATGGATTGGGAAAGAAATACAGGAGCAAGGCTTCATACAAGCAACAGGAGAACAGTACAAGACTGCATACAAAACTGAAGTACAGTGTAAAAGAAAAATTGATGCAATCTTTCACTAAGTCTGGCCTCAGCCTATCATTTACTCACAATATTTTGGTTTGATGCCTGTGTGTCACAAATGTAGTTTAAAGTTTAGTATGTTAATGCATGATGTTAAACCAGGTCAGAAAAGTTCTTGTTTCACAATCCAAACTTTAGTGGGGGGGAAAAAAAAAAAAAAAAAAAAAAAATCAAAGAATTACAAAAGCATGAACAACTGCAGTGGGTACATACTGAAGTTGAATACAGGCTAATATCTAAGAGGCACAAGAAAATATTGATCATTTTAACCAACTTTCTTATATGCTTTACAAATGTTTAGATAGATAAATAGTCTATGAAGATTACAGTTGAACTACTGTCTTGCATGCTTTTTAAAATGTCTGCACTGTAGTTTTAAATTCTTCTTTAATACAATTAACTTGAGGCTGTGCACAACAAGAGTTTTGTTTGGAATAGACTACCTTTAAAAAATTTTCTTAAATATACAAAATTCAAGCTATTTTTGATTGAGTTTCAGTTATGTAAAATCATGATAGGGCACGGGTTGGGGGAACAATGGCAAGTGCATTTGCTGCCTCTTAGAGGAGAAGTATTTCTGTACATTCCAGTATTTCTATTTTTATTTACTCCCATGGGACTCCCATGCACTCTTAATTTAACTTCAGAATTCTGGGGTAAGGGAGAACCTGCTTCACAGGAGAAAAGGAGGCCACAAAACAGTCCCTGCTTTGTTCCTACCCCACCTTTCTCTACACAATAGTGAATATTATTCAATAATATACTTGTCAGCTATGGACCCAAGATGAAAAATGCCTCCACAAAGAATTTATAATGTGTTTTGCTTGAATGTCAGCCCTAAATCTGTACAAAGAACAAGTGTTGTCTTTGCATTCCAGTGCTTGCTGGTGTGGGTAGTTGAGATACACGCTCCCACTGGGGCACGGGCTGGCTGAAAAAGGAAGACTGCAAGAAGGGCAGCTGCAGAATTGCTTTGAAATGCTTCAAAAATTAATCAGAAACAAGTGCAAGCAAATAAACAGTGCAGCTCTAGAAACTTTTCAATTTCAAGCCTTTGATATTCATCCTTTAAGGTGCTTTTCATGGTATGTTATTTACCAAAGACCTGTTTACTTAGTGGAATCTGGAAAACTGCCAAGGGACTTTATTCTATTTCAGCTCTTCTGTGAAAAACCTTCAGCATATATCAGCACTCTGACATTCTACAAAGTTCAGCAAGTGACAACTATTTAGGTTTTAAGCACAAATAAGACTATTATAGCCATCTAGATTTCCTCTGTATGCATATGTATAAATTAATGACACCACAAGTCTTCCTTAATACAAGAAACAAAAATACATTAATTCAAAGGCTAAATAAATAATAGTTGAAACAACTGTCTGTGCCACTTGCTTAATAGCTTCTGCTCTGAAACCCTCCTACAACAGAACTTCCTAGGACACGTTTTCAGGCATCATATTGTGTGCAACAGCACTAGAGATGCTTTGCCACTGAAGTCCTAATGTGACTGACTTTTGCTATGATAAAATTTCTCTGTGCTTCCAGCTGAGATTTGCGAGTCAGAGCTCTGTAACATTATGTAGTTGTTCTTAAAAAAAAACAACCTTACTTCTGCTAGGTAAAAAAATGTTAGAATCGTCCATAATTCTGTACTGTTTTGCAGACACTTAAGTGCTTCAAAATAGTGGTTTACTGAACTGCAATAGAGAGAAGACAGATGATATCCTGTCCTCTCATACATAGTTATGTAGAGATCTGTAGAGAATCATAGCAATTGTGTTCATGCCAAAGGATAAAATACAGAATCTGTACAACTTGCAGCCATTTGTTAGTCATCACTACTAAAAAGTGAGTTGGTTGGTTTGTTTTATTGCTCAGCAAGAACGTACATACCTCTGTATATCCTGTATGCAGAATCTAAGTTTTTGGTATTGTTTCCTTGGTGTACAAAGAACATTTCACATACTATTTTTCCTCAAGGAACACAGTATATGAATAAAACAGCAAGAGTTGAGCTAGCCAAGCAGGTTCCAGAAAAGAGCAGTGATGTCTGCAGTAACAGTAAGAAAAGTGGTTTTCATCATTCTCACAGCAACTGCTTGTTGCATGTATGAACATGACATACCTACAAAAACAGCCGACTGATTGCTAAATCTTTGTCATGAGCATTACAAGCCCCAGTTTGTAAATGTGAGAAAAAAACCCAAATACACAGCTTGCTTAGTATTGGCTACGAAGTGTGAGAAGCTCCTAGTCTGAAGTTTCTAGAGTATTTTTCACCCAGTGGTCCATACATTACAACAACTCTTCAGGGAAGGGCTAGTATACACTGTGCTTCCAAAGGGGAAGTACACTGACAGCCTGCAGCTGTTGTACAATCACAGATCAGTTTTAAACCACAGAGCAGCACGTATCATGTCCCAGTGCAAGGCTATGAGACAGCCAATTTGGGAAAACAACACGTGCAAACCCCTCCCAGCAAGCATTGCAGGTTAGAACTACTGAGCAGACAGCAAAGGTCATCAAAGGTTATTGAAAAATGTGGGCCCAGCTAGCAACTATGAGCATTCCTTTTCGCAAAACACAACTCCAGAAATTACATCAAACAATATATTCAGCTAAAACAAAGCTTTTACAGCCCGTTCCATTCAAATGCTTATGTAGTGTGTGAACACACAAACACAAGACTCCACTTATTTACATGGTAAAGGGTACTACAGAGAGCATATCTTGAGCTTTGCCACTCAAACAATAGTGAACTAACATGCCATCTGCCTAACTTATCAGAGGAGGTGGGTTAATCCTGCAGAAGGAAAGAATTCAAGTAATATCCTTTCATCAATACCTTGTTTTTCAAATCGTAATGAAGAAATGGCTTGTTACACAATTTCTAATATGAAATGCTTGTAATACAAATCTTCACTTCTCGCCAGCATAAAGCAGCTGGACTAGTTTGTACACCTGGGATTCAGGACAGTATCTGTGAAGCCATCTCCTCAGAAATGCTATCAACTGACCTCAAAACATGCTCTTGTGCAAGCAGGCAAAGAATCTGGCCACAGTTCTTTTTATGTTTCCAACATCTATTTCTAAGTCTGTCCCCCAGTTAGTGCCAAACTATCTAGAGACTGTCTTGCATTTAGTGCTCTTATACAGTTCCATTTTGCAAATATTTAAGAACAACACAGAAAAGCAGACTGAAGTTTCTCTAAATGGTACAGCATACAAATGCATACAATGGACCACATAAATGTTCATAAAAATTCCTCTCAGTAATGGTTTAGAGCCACCTGGATTTCTAATACTAGTTACTACTCCGAATAGCCCCTCTTGTTTCCTAGATCTATGCTTTTTGTTGTTGTTGTTTTCAGTTTAAAGCCAAGCATTAAATTACACATCTGCAAGTACCACCTTGCTGGCTAAGTCAACTCTTGCATTATAGCAGTTACACCTTCCTTTTAGTCCCACCCTTCTATTTAATTGTATTTTGCTGTAGCTGTGCAGTTCTCTATTCCTCCGAGCTCACCTTGCCCGAGCCCCGCCGGGGAACGTGTCTTTCACCTCCAAAGAATCTGCCCAGCGAGTCAAGTAGACCCGAGTCTCTGTGCCTTGGAGATCCATGTCTAGCATGGTCTGTAATGCTCGCAGATGCCATTTTTGATCCGTGCCGGAAAGAGGAGCGTTTTTGTGAAGCCATCAAATCCGAATTCTCTGAAGCTGCTGCACTGTCCTCTTGGATGGTCTGTAGCTCGTCTGACTCTGAGGGCCGATCTTTGAAGGTGTTGTCTTCTCTTCCTGGGGCATCTCGGGAAAAGAGGCGGATCAAGTGGGGGCGACCAGTCGTGTCAGCTGGGTTGGCCTTGGGCCAGCCATTCTTCGGGTCTGCTGTGCCTTTGGAGTCTGTCACCGCTGGGCTCTTCGTGGAGGTCCCATTGTTCTGGTTCACATCTGCCTCTCCTGCAAACAACAAGGATGAGATATGAATACAGGCCTGTGAAAAACAGCCCTGGAACAATGCTGCTTTCTTTCCTTTGCCTTGAGCTGCTCATTTCATACAAAACCTGTTATATGTGCAGTTGTAATGAAACTATGTTCTCTACCAGCCTTTAAGAACATTGAGCTATCTTGGAACTGAAACCGGGGTGATGTTCTCACACAAAATTTGCAGTAGTTCTAGGTGGTTTTTTTTTAAAATGTATTTGTAAAGAGATCAGTAGCTTGTTTGAAGCACAACTGAAACTAGCTTTATTTAAGTAGAAGCCTTACTGATGAGGAGGCTTTCAGTGATGGTCAGAATTCCTGTACTTTCCCTTGAAGACTTTTTTTCTCCAAAACAGGAAAAAAATTAAATAATTAAAGCGACATTGCAGGACTGTGCCTTCTCAATGCACATTCCCTCTCCACGATGTCAAACCTTTTGTTCCTAAAGGTTTTGTCCCCATTTAGGATCCTGCCCTGTAACTTCAGTACTGATCAAGTGAGTGTAATGAGAGGAGGTTTTTTTACTGTTTAAATTGTCCTCACTTCAAAAAGGCTGAGAACACCAAACCAATTTCTGCTTGGCCTGCCATGACAGTCTTTCCCCACGTACAATCCTGGAACTCGGCATACGATGTGCTAGCGCTGATGCTGAAGGCCTAGAGCAAAACTGTCCGATTTGCATTTAGTGCTTGTGAAAAATGGCAAAAACAATTATCGGAAGCTGATGAGCTTTTAGCCAAGAAAGGTGCCGAGACAGACCTCTGTGGTGTGAAATGTCTGCTGCCTTCTCCACAGTTTTGTTCTGATGCACACAGTAAAATATCTGAAAAGAATCAGCTGCAGCACACTTAACCCTTAACCTGTCATAGCTCCCTCTATCAGTGACAGAAAGATTTATGGAGGTTTACGTAGCCTGTACCATTACTACTACTGTTCTAAAGGAAACTGCTCCCACTGGGGACTATGTCTTACCTCCAAGGAACACCATAAGAATATTAGTAGGTCATTGCTTGAGAAACAACCTTCGGAGCAGACACCTCCCACACAGTGTGTCAGAAACTTTTTTGGAATCAACAGGGCTCAGAATTTCAGAAATAAGTTAGTTAGGCATATGTCACCTCTAGGGTCTTCTAATTACCTCATTATATCCCCGTTTGATTTTGGAGGGATAGTATCTGTCAAATATCGTTACATTTTCAAAGTACTCTGGGCTCAACTACTTTGCTGATTCACCAGAGCAATTTTAGACTTGACAGAGTCATTTTATATGATGTCGCCCACCCACGAGGCATGAAAGAAACCTATACTCAGGCTGAGAGTAATTTTGAAATTATTTAGGGATAACAACACAAGACAGTAATGATGGCTTCTGCAAATATATACCAGTACTTAGGTTACAATTTGTTGTAAACAGTCGGCTATAGTTTTTCTTCTGTGAAAACTACCTAGAAAATGTTGGGGAACTTTTAAGAAAATTTTATGTAGTTAAAACATCTGAAAGTATTTATTTGGAATACAGTTATTTAACCAACGTTAATTGTAACTGAAGGCTTCATCAGTGGGGAAAGGCAAAATATTTGCTGGCAACTTTGGGATTTTGGTTTTCCTGAAAAGATACTTTCAAACTCATAAGAAACTATTAAAGTCCTCAAATTATTTTCTTTATCAAACAAAAGTAACTAACATGGATATATGACACATTCTAAAACTGCAAAACGTTTTAAACAGCAACTCTAAGCCTAGATTCTATACCATAATACAAATCCATTCAAGGACAGAAAAAGAAAAACAAACGAGCTATTGTATTTAATTAAATGCATTAACAAAACACCAGAGCATCTGCATACTAATATTTTTTACAACAGTTGTTCTTTGTGTCACTGAATATGAGTATTGGTAAGCAACAAAGAAGGGTATTTGTGCCACAAAAGTAGCTTCTCCCAATGCATACCCAGTGAGCTATAAAGTATAAATCTTTCTGTATGCTTTATTTCAGTAATGAAAGCACACACATTTAAGTATTCCTCTAGATTTTCTCCATGCTTAAGTCTTCTCCAATATTTAAAACTACGTAGCAGAGAGATATTGTTAATATTTGAGCTAACTAATCAAAGTCTTCAAGTGGATTTGGAGAGACAGATCACTTTAATAATGTCTTAAGGATATCCAGAATTAATGGAGCATGTAAACATATGCTTATTTGTTCATTTAGAAACAAATATTTAGACTTCTATTAAAACCCATTATAAATGCTGTGCATATGATACTGATATTCTTTTCTTTTTGTTTCTCTCTGCAAGATGAAGCTCTCTTCTTATAGAGTACCCTTCCTGTACCATATAACTTGTACAAGAGAAAGCTGCCCAGGAAGGAAGAGGTCTTCAGGCATTTGGGTTTTTTTTAAACCCTTGTAAAATGGGTTAAAGAGTAAGCACAGCAGAATGCATTGCCATAGGCATTACCAGAAGGCTATTAAAGTGTCTATTTACATTTAAGTGAATGAAGTCATTGAAAACCTGCAAGTGAGAGCCCGAGAAAAGCACATCCTTCTTTAGTCCAAAAGAGGCTGAGCAGGGATTTGGCACTTCAGACACAGCTGAGGACCACTCCCGAAGGCAACGCCACCTTTTCACTTCCCCTTGCTCTATACAGCTCTGGAGAAGGCTGCTGGCATGATTTTCCCTGTGCACATTGCTCAGAGTGAACAAAGTCATTTGTTCCCTTTATCACAGTGAGTCCCAAACCAACAGAATATAGATGGACCAAAAATTCTAAGCAGTCTGTTAATGAAACAAAATAGAAATTCTAAAGGTGCTTTCAATGAAACAATATTAAATCCAATTCCCCATTATAGGAGTTTGACCACATAGAAGTATTTTCAACACCACTGTGCCTTAATGCTCAATTTGACATTAATAGTTTATCCCACTTCTTGAGAATCAAAAAAACACTTTTACATAAGCCTCCAATTAGCTGGGACCTCTCAACCGTGTGGTTCGAACAACAGCTACTGTCAGGACGACGGAAACCTGTTCTACACAAAGTACAATCTCTGATGGACAGCCCTTGGATACAGATATCCTTCTCATGGGTCACTTGGTAGAGCTGCTCTATGATAGGCCCTCCTGGTGTATAGAGAAGTCTGTAGTCTTCTTCCATACAGGGGATAACCTGGAAAGAGGTTGTCAAGCTAAGTTTTAATGTGTCAAGTTTTAAAAAAAAAAAAAAAAAAGGATTACAAGTTTTTCATCTCCTCCTACTCCTTTCCAGTCTTGCTTTTTTGCAGATACTTGTAATTCCTCTCACATTCTTACTGCTCCTCCCTCTACAAATGCTGTGAAATAAATGTGGGAAATGAAGGTGATAAAAGCTGAAGCATATTCCCCTACTTTGGCTTCTCAAGGGAGGCTTAGTTCAACAGTCACAGCATATTGCAAATATTTAATGTAATAATACATGACAGCAGCTTAAGAATTTGTATGAAATATTAAGAAATTAAGTATTATTTACTCGTTACCAACACCAGAAAGTACATTAATCAAATTTATAACAACTGAACAGTTAATATATTTTATAGTAACTACAGATTGCTGTGACTGATTACTAATTTCCTTTTTCTTGGCCTTCTTTTCTCAGGGTATAAAAATGAAAATTGTCTCACTTAATTTTAGGGACCTTTTGAATCAAGCATTTTAACTTAAGTCATGTATATTTATAAAGCAGTGCGCTCTTCAGTATATGAAATATAATGGGTATTTGCCCTTTTCTACTTTTAAAATCCTATTGCTCCTGTAATACAACAACTGTATAGTTAAATATAATGCAGTACAGTTCTCAGTTCTGAGTCAACTCTATGTCAGTAAGACTGTGTTTATAGAAACACTGATACTAAAATATTAAGTAAAACACCTGGAATTTTGCACTGATTTACCTGGTTTTAGTCACTTTAACAACAAAAGGTTACACCTAAAAATTACTCAGCTGTGTAATACCTAAGACTTCCAGATCTTCAGTAAGCTGTAGTAGTAAGGCATATATACCTTAGTTAAGTATTAGTAAGTTTGCCTTGCGTTATTTAAGAGGCTGAAAACCACTATTCTGCAACATGTGGCTTTAAGTAAAATTTGTGGTAATATCAGGACATTCGAAAGAACCAAAAGGACAGAAAAAGCACATCCATTGTCACTACAGATGAGCTGCAGTTGAGGATGTCTGGGTTCCAACTCTGTGTTAAGGTAACTGTTTCCCAACATTTTGCCTTTCCTTTTTATGCAGTTAAGTTCTCTAGAAAAAGCACCTTAGGGAATTGTTTTGGAGGAAATACAGCACAAGGCACCGCTAGGAACCTTAGTTCAACACTGTCTTTGGATACTTTGGATACGTAACATTATGAAGTCACACACTTCCATCTTTCCTGCACTACCACACGTCTTGGTTCAAACTCCGACATTCCTGAGTAGACAGGACAATGAAGCTTTTTTGGGTGCGTGTGTAAATGAGGAGTTTGAACATGCAGCAGTAATTACATACTGTGATCTACTACAAAAGCCGGGATCAAATAAAAATTAGGCCAATTTAACAATTTCCTTGGACAAAACAATCCAACTATTCAGTGCTCAGCTGTATCAAGTATTAAAGGCAAGTGCAGAAAAACCTCATCATCCTACAGACCAGTGCAGGTCATCTGTCTGAAACACCAAGGCCAGCCCTGGCTTCCAGCCAGAGCTCTACTGCTGGAGATGGCACCAAGGAGCTCTGCATGGCTTAGCAAGGCATGCAGTGGGAACACCTGTTGATCAGACTAAAAGGAGAAAAGGGGATGAGAGAATGGATGCAAACCAGTAAAGTGGTGCAGAGAAAGGTTCAGCCAACAAGGCTATGGATGTCTTGGTCATTTGCTCAGTGGCTTCAGACAATACAGTAGTTTTCCAATCAAAATCCTTGAGGCAGTTCCACTCTCTCCCTTGAGCACCAGTGAAAGGTACAATCCTGCTCCTGGTTTGGACTTGTACTGCAGTGCAGCTCACAGCAGAACAGTGAGTGTCTACAGCCATTAGGCTTCACTACGTAAGTATACGGAGAGAGGGAGGAAAGAATTATGTCTGCATTGTTAAATCTGAACTGCAAAGCTTGTTTTATCCTCATTATGCTAAGACACTGCAGACAAAAAATGGCTCTCAGCCTGACTTCACTAACATGGTTAGAAGGCAATATGCCATCAGACATTTCACTTCACAGATCTAATTACTGAGTTTGTCTGAGGCTTGTCAAACTGTTGGAAATCAATTTTGAACAAATATTTCTGTTTGGAATAGATGGCATGCAGCATAATTGTGAAACACACAGTTGGTCATAGCTCTGAACACAACAAGAACCAATCTGCTGGTGCATTTAGCCTTTACACAAACATTTTTCCCGTTTGCTAGCAGAATGAACGCAGAGAGAGATGCCAGTGTGTCTCATAATACAGATTCACATGAGTTTAACACTCCTACTGCAATTAGCCAAGAGACTGCTTCCATTACACCTTACTCTCATTCCTCCCTCCCTTCTTGCCATAGCTTATCACTTTTAGGGAAAAAAATTCCACCCAAAGGCAAATTTTCTCTATAGCTTCAAAGTAACTGAAGGAAGAATATTTTTCTGCACAAGAAATTTAGCTTTTCCTATAGGCTAGCTGTCCTGTTTCCTAGGAAGAGACATGGGGGGCAGGCCATGAGTAGCCCTGAGTCAGCTGGGAGTTTCAGTCAGGGCGCTGCCCCAAGCTGACTCACAGGTGTATCCCACACCACTGACATCAAGCTCATTATAAAAGGAGGGAGCTCACTGAGGGTGCAGAGTTCCTCTTTATGGGTCTTCTTCTTTTTCTTAGCCTTCTGTTGCTTCTGAGGACTAGGCTGAGTATAAGCTTGTACACTTCATGTTGGTATTTGTATTAGTTTTGTTATTTCATTAAATCCGTTTCTGTTTTAACCTACAAGGCTTCTCCCTTTTTCCTGATTCCCCTTCTCAGCTGGGGAGGGGTCATCAGGTGATAGAGCAACTGCTGCAGTTTAGCCCCAGATACAGGCTACACGTAGACACTAACCAAGCTCTAGACCAAAACTCCACAAAAAGGAGAAGCCATCTAAGCATAACATTAAACATTACAGAGCATACAAGGCTCTTACCAGACAAGAAGGAAAGGCTGTGAGGGTGTTTCCATTCCATTTATGAGTTAAGTACACTTCTACACTGATCTGTTGTGGCACAATTTTCCTTACAATAAGCCTTAGTACTAAAAATACAGTAAAAAGTTCAAAACTCCACCTGGCCCAGTAAAGACTCATAAATTCACGTTACTTTAGAGTTGTATTTGCTTCTGTTAAACTAAGTTGAATAAAAGACCAAATTTAATTCTGTACTACATCTTGGGTCAATAAAGATCACTGGCTAAGCCTGATGAAAGGGATTTTATTTATGTTGGTAAAGGCACAACAATTTTTTGGAGCTGACATTTAGACTGCATTGCCATCCAGATGAATGAAACTTCCACTTAAAATTTTACGAGAGGCTGATAAATGCTGCTTTCCCTGAATCCCTGATGCATTGTGGAACACCAGTTCTTCACCATTCCCTACAGACAGCATTATGCTCCCCTTAGAGCTACTGCTGGACTGAAAACCAATAGGTCAAATAGGTTCTATTAATTGCTAGACCTTTGCTAATACCCAAGTCTGGGCACAGCTGCTTTCAGACTCATGAAAGACCTCATCTCACCAAGCCCTCCCTGGCTGCCGCTGAAGAATGGCCATCAAGGAAGCAGAGCATGGCCTTGCAGCAGAGCTCGCATGAAAACACAAAAAGGTTTTGATGGAGAGAAGGGAAGTGCCAGTTCTCATCCTATTATGGAAATACCTGTCTTTGCAGGTTTAACAGGAGAAAGGAGTGACAGTATGTCTATATTATTTATGCTCATATTTTGAAGGAAATACATATTGCATTCACTCAGGTAGAATAGGAATATGCACTTTTTAGCATAGAACTGTGCTGTAGGAAAAAAATTAAAATTGCATAGGAGAATAACAATTTTTTCAGATACTAATTACTATTGTGTGAAAAAATAAGTGCAATTCCTTTCACTTCATTTCCAATACTAACCTAAAATGTATTCCAGATTTGCTGAGAAAAACCACCTTGAACATTTGACATACTTTGGCATCAGTTCACAAGTAGCTCTTTTACTAGGTAAGAGACCCAGTAAAAACTCTCTTGAAGTGACTAGCAACCTTCTTTCCAAGGAGCTAGTCAATGAAAACCTTGCTGGCTGCCAAAGGTGTCTGCAACACTAGTGCTGTTCTTTTGACGCTGGGATAAATAAACCATCTAAGCTGACTTAACAGTTTCTTCGCAGTTCCTTCAGCATACCAGACAGTAAGTCTTGTCATCATCCTGAGATGTACCATTTTCAGGACTTGTCTCAGCTACATGAAACATGATTCCCAGAGCTCAGGAAGCAGAGCTGGAAAAATCTACCCACAAAGTAGTTTACCCTGAAGGCTGCAAATATAGGAGGGGTGGTCTGCCAGAAATGTTCTTTACTACATAGAGTCACTGTTGATCTGTGTAAGGATAATCAAAATCATCAACCCCCTGCTTGGGGGACAAGAAAGGACTTTAAGATTTTAAGTACTGGGCCTAGTGTGTGCGTTGTTTGTACAAGCAGTTTGCATGGGTCCAACAGAATCTGGTTCTTTCAATATAGCAGCAATAGTTTCAAGGTCACATTTGTACTGAGGCAAACTGTAAAATTTTATGCAGTAAATTATGTCCTTTAAGAGCAAATATCGTCAGCTTTCCTAAGTTTGTCTCTTTCATTTCAGGGACCCAATCCTTAAAAGCTAGATGATGGACAGAACACAGAAGTCGATGAACATTTTTTCATCTATAAAAGTAGTGCTGGATTAGGGAATGATAAACAATAATTAGTATTCATTTTGCAAGTTCATTAGGGTAATCAACAGCTTGATTTTTTTTTTCCTTTCCCCTAAATTCCGCTAGACTTCGTTGTCCCAAAGTGTTTAATATGTAACTGTGAACCACTGCTTGTACAGGAGTACCAGTTTCATGGTAAATGCATCCCTTAAGCATTGCTCCGCAGTAAAGCTATCAAAGGTGTTCTTGTCACTTAACAGCCTCTGGAAGAGGGATCCCTACAACAGGTGATACTGGTGCCATGGGGAATTGTTGCTGTGCTATCTCCTTTGGTAGGGTAACTATACTGACTTTTTCAACTTAACTGGTAAAACTGCAAAACAACCAATAAATGACCAGATGAAAACATGCAGGAATGTGACATCTAGCTGGAATGGTGACACACTAATAATCATGCCTATGTCTTGTCTCGTGAATTACTGAACAGCACATCATTTTTAGGTTTGCTGACAATTTTATGATTAGAGAGGGTTGGTTCTATGTAACAAATATAAAATAAAAATAAAAACTAAAAATACATTGCATATTCATTACAGCTTGTGTTCAGCATTATTGTTCACCTGAAGGTGAACATTATCAGTGTGAAAAATAGTAATACTATCCAAGTCAGCGATTTTGATATACCATCACTAGTGGTCCCCTTACTGGTAAACTTTTCTGTATTGTCAGGCTTTTCACCAAGGCACACACAACTCCTAGCATCTGCATGTCAGAGATGTGAAAACACTTGCAGCCTGTGCAGCAATAACCCAATGCTGTACTCCATGCCCAAAGTCTGGATATCAACAGGAAGCACATGTGGTTACTGTGGGCTGAAATGCGTTAACGTCCCGTTCCCCGCTATGAGGGGCTGCTCTCTGGGAGCCAAGTTTTAGACTTGATGGGGGAAACCAACGTCACACCATCCTCAAACTTGTACACTCTGTATTATTTATGTCTTTAAGTATCCTCTTTCCTCTCTTTCCTTAATGAAGAAACTTAGCCCTTCACACAGAGGTTCGATTAAAGTGGCAAAATGAGCAGTGGCAGCAGCTGAAATAGCCACGTTCATTATGGCCATGTCAAAGGACAGAGATCAAAGCAAGCCAGTCAGCAATGCGTTTCGAACCATCCGAACTGTAGCAGTAATTGCACACCAACTCTGTGTGTTCTGCCGTGACAGATGAAGCCTAAAATCAGAGGTAGAACAGAGCTTTTTTTCTTAAACCTACTCCGAAAGTCACACCAGGTTCAACACACAAGAAATAAGCTGAAGGGCCCACGTACACATTGTCTGTCACTGCATTGAGCTTAATTTCCACCTCTTCCCCTGTTCTAATGGGGTTTTATAGTACAGACTATATTTATATTTCTGCAATTTAGTGACGCATCTTTGTAAGAAATTACCAGTTACTCCTAACTTTTGAAGTCCTGCAGGAAAGTTTTCTATTGAGCCACCTGCTGCCTTTACCTAACTGCATTGACCAGCTACACATAAAGCAAGCCAGCTATTTGGGAATATATGGCACAAACCATAGCAAAAAGAAAACTGCTCTGGACTTCGTTATTTGCTTCATGGGTGTGTGAAGGTGTTGTATGCTTGTGAGCATGTTTAAATATGCAAGTAAAAAGAGGCATTCAAAAAAAGTTAAAAGTATCCCCTGTAGGAAAACAATTTTTGATCTCAAGATGGCAATTAAAACCAATCCACTTGATTGCACAAACTCCCTTGCACTCTGCATGTTTTCATAGAGTTGGTCACTCGGTTATCTGTGCCACTGATTTACAATTAAGAGCTGAAACGAAGCCCACACCATGGCCTACCATTGCAGAGGAATGCAGCAGTGTAGGCCTGGCTCACAGTCTCGCTCTCTTGTTTTGCAGAACTTCTGGCATTGCCTCTATTTGCTGAGGGTTACAAAGGGGAGTACAGAAAACAAAAAAGCCTGTGGTTGAAACCAGTGGGATTTGCTATGGCAGAAATTTGGAATCTATGAGAAGCATGTGGCAATTCTCCACACAGCCCGCAGAGAGTTTTTTAAAAACTTAACCAAAGAATTTTATCCACCCACCAGTTTCAAAGAAAAACACTCCTTTGTGTTTCTAGAACATATAGGTTTGTTTTAATCTTGAGTATCTCACAAAGGATCTTTCCACAGGAAAGTGAGCTGGGGTATCATTTGTAACAAACAATTTCATGTACTTAAAGAGGAAAAATTTAATCACCTGTTTAATGCATCAGTGTTTGTTATCTTCAAAAATTGTGCAACTGACTAGTATTAAACAAAGATTGTTTCATTATTCATCTTTTCTACTACAGTCACATTGAGCCTGAATAATCGTTAGGTTCCAAAACCTGTACATATCCCACTCCCTGCCCCCAAAGTAAGAGCAGAACAAAATGACTAGCACTTACTTCACATTTTGCAACAACTTACACCATCTTTTGTCTTCCACATCTGTTAAGTTTTTCTGAAAAATAACCTATTCCTGCCAGTGCAACTGAACACACAACATTACAGTTAAGATTTCTTTCATAACACCATAGAGAAATGGGCCCTTAAAATCAGCAGAAAAAAAAATGTTGGTGAAATGAGTGAGGTGAGGACAGTGACTGAACCAGCTGGTTCGAAGACAGTTGCTCAGAGCACAAAAAGCAACACAAAAAACCAGCTGTAGAATATTTTCTCTTAAAACCCACCATGTAGCCTCTCCAAAAGAGGGCTTGATAACATTGCTGGTTTTTCTTGACCAGCGGTTAAGTGTCTGAGTGGTAGATTATTATTTAAGAAGTATAAACTGCAGAATACAGTTTTGTACTAAGTTAACCAAGTATGCTAACTTTAAGAAACACACTTTGTGACCACAGGAAAACTACTTACAACATGAGAGACTACAAATCTCTATTTATATGACCTGTGTTTTAGTCCTATAGAATAATTCATGTGTAGTTCATGTGTGTTAAGTTTTCCCAAGACCAACTACCTAAACCTAACCCCAACAAAACACTTCACAGCAGTGAATATAGCCTGAAGTACAGTAATGTGAGTTCTCCATATGTTAAAAAATGAGAATATGAGTGCTTGTAGCTCACACAAAAATAATGCACTGATTTGCTGCGTTGGAGACATAACTTCAAAGTTTGATTTCCAAGATAGCTTTGTATAGAGCAGGCACAGGGAAAAAGCAAGTGACAGGAATGTGGCAGTCCTAGAGAGAACAGTGCATAACGCAAGCTGAGTATTTGGTAGCTGTGAATTACCTGCAGGACACTCTAATCAATACACTTGAAATTTTCATGCATCCTTCAGGTGTATATTGCTGTACGTTTGGATTTCTCTATTTTTCTCTGTTAATGTATTCTGAAGCTTTAAATAGCCCACTTGATCTCAGGGAGTCACATCACTATAGAATTCACAGTAAAGGGAGTTGCTTTGCTAGTTTTTAGAAGCAAATTTTTATCAGAAAATTCCAAGATACACTACAGTCCTATAAATGACACATTTGGAGTACGAAGTATGTATCTGTTAACATTTTTAAAAATATCTGTATAAGAAGCCTGTAGACCATTTCCCATTGCATTGCACTGTTACACATGTAAAGCAAAACTGAAGACTTGGCTCTACAGAAGCTGACCAAAAAAATAAAAAAAAGCCAAAAAGGGGCTGTAGGGATGTTCAAGGTTGCCTAAACTGCAGTTCTCTACAGTCAGAACAAATCCACAACTGTTAGATACTGTATCAGTCTGACATTATCTTCACTTCAGAATTAATTTGCACCTTACATCTGTGGTGAAAGGTCAGAGGAGCAAAAGAGAGCAGGAGTTTCTTCCAGTTGCACAGAGGCTGCTCATAGAGCTTGTCACACCTCAGAGACTGATGGATTAGTCTGTGCCCTGTGGGAGGCAGAAGCCCAGGCTTCCCACCTGCTCAGCCTACAACACCAACAGTGAGAGCAGATCCCTGCCTCGTGAGGATGCAGAGGCTCATGTTGTGACCTGCATCTCCAGCTGTGTCCAGGAGGTAGAAGATGTGACTACCTGTAGGTCCTACGGCAATGCAACAACCATGTTGAGACTCACACCTCTAGCTCAACCCAAGACATTGTAAGCGGAAGAAGCTCAAACCTCCGTGGGGACAAGAGCCACGCCACCAGCTGCATCCTTCAGGTGGAAGACACGAGCACCCATGTGCTCTTTGGGGAAACAGAGTTTCATGACCTTTCAGTCACGTGCTTCACCTTCAGTTCAAGATGCTGGTAATGACAGAAGATGCCTGTCTGACATAGACACTGTGCGTAGCAGTCATCTACGGCTCCAGCTCTGCCTTTGGTATGGACAATGAGAAAGTAATTCTCCCTAAAAGATCAGCAGTTGATTTTAAAAACATAGTAAATGCTTCACAAATGTGTCTCTTCAGGGATGTTCAGCACTTCAGATTTTAGTTCTTGTCTGCCTGACAATGCTTACTTGAAACAGATTTTTAAGTGTGTTCATATAATAATATGGGATTCTAGAGGGTGACAGTCAAAATGATCACTTTGAACTCTGAAGATAAAACCCAAAAGCCAGGTTACTCAGAGGACAAATTCCACAGACCATATCCAAAGCCATATACAGAAATCACCCACACCTGAGCACGCTTATGACAAGGATGCTGCCAGGGCACAGACTCACGAGGCTGTGTTTGGCTGGTCTCACAGTTTAAAGTCTCTCTGCAGGCACTGGCACAAGGAACACAGCACCCAAGGACATTGAATCTTGCTGACTACCGTGAAGGGAGGGAATAGGATTTTTGCCACCACGGTCTGTCTTGCTTGTCAAAACAGCTTTGTCTGGAAGCTGCATAATGGAGTATGCCAGCACAGACCTAGGAGCAGAGACATGATAAACTATTCACAGCCTTCTCAGTGAAGTGATTTTCTCAGTGAAGAAATCTGATATCCAAAGAAATACTTTTCAGAAGGAAACTGTAATATATACCTGAAAAATTGTTATGAGATTTGATTAAAATGTCTGCCTGCCAGACGTTCGTAATAGCCTCGAGTTCAGTTCTAAAACCAGAATAAAGAATACTTGAAACCAAGCAAGAAGTACGAGCAAATACAATAATGGATACAAAGGACTAAAGCACTCTATGCACTGACTGAATTGGCACAGGGTCTTACAGGAGAGAGATTATTCCACAGAAACACTAAAAAATATTGGCAGAGAGCTGAGAATAAGATGTTTGGAAGAAAGATATCAGAGAGAAAGAGATGAGCGTTTCTTTTGATGACAAAGAGGTTAACAAGCATTATGAACTCAGGACATTTAGAGCTGGATACAAATCACCTTGTCCGTCTATCCTGCAAGCAGTGGCCAATGTTCAGCAGGGAATAAAGAAACACATCACAAGAAGATGCATGGAAAGACCAAAGACTCAGCGACAAATTGCAGAATCCACAGCCTTAGGTGTCTGGATGTAAGTCTTCCCACCCTGAAGGACAGTATTTGCACTTCCAATTCGTCACACCACCCTGCTGCTCTCCCATGTCAAGCACCCTCTTCCTCTCTGCCCCCCCATCGGTTGCCAGTCCCTCCCTCCTACCTCCTCTTCGTTAGGCTCCTGGACCAAAGCTACTGTCTCAAGTGCTCTGCCATGCCACCTATCCCACATCCACAGACAACCTGATCCTGTGCCATGCTGCTGAAAGCTGTGGCAGGCTTCTTCTGGACCAAGTGAAATTATCTCTGCACAGCAGTTCAAAGTCGTTTTGTTTGCCATGCACTTGAGGCCAATCAAAAGTTGTACAGCTTCTCTAAGGCAGGAAGCATAGGCAGTTCAATCAGAAGAAATCCTCACAACTAGCTGAAGCTTAGCACAGTGCTAATATGGCTTCCCTGTGGCAGCAAAATAGTCAAGGCTCCACGTCTCACAGCATGCCTAAACTGGACAAAAGTGTGATGTGTAGACTTATTGTAGGTTCTTTCCATGGATTAATTTCCTGCATACAGCACAGGCAATCACTAACTGCTCAATATTCTTCTGCTAGAAGATCAAAGGAAAAACATAACAAGAACTTAGCACAGAGGCGGTCATCTCTCACTACTTCTAAATCTTTAAGCGCAGTTCAGCTACTATTCTTTGCTAGCATTATTTGTACATCTAGTGTATGGCTGAATTTTGCACTGTAAAGTCTATCAATAAGGACAGCATACTTTTATAACATACTATTCATATGCAAATCTCATGTACTTTCTGCATACTAATATGAAGCAGAAGAACTAAAATTCCCTCCCCTTTTCACCTTCCCATGTTCATTTCTGCTTATTTGAAGATCTGGATGGTAGATACTTTTTAAAGAAGTCTTCTATTCTCAACTTTCTGCTTGCAGAAATGGTACCCATTTTACATCTTACTTTATCCCAATATCAAACTTCCTTCCATACATATGGAGACAAGTTTCCATCTCTTCTCCCTCATACCAATACACTCCAGACCAACATGGCTGAATGTAAAAACCACGGGCTATCATATACCATTCTTTCTACTAAACAGTCAGTGGTCTGCAGCATAGCAGTTGATTTATCTCACTTCGTACGCTTTACCTGATTACTATTTTGCCTAACACATGTAAAATAAAAATCTTCAAAATAGTCTATGTTTCCCTTTGCTGAATTCCCAGGTACAAACACACACACAAGGAAAATTTCCTTTAACAAATTCGATTGAATTGATATGAATTCTTCATGCAAACAGACAACTGCTGCCAATTCTTTTCTAAAAATAAAAACTAGCTAGAAAACTTGCACAAATGTTTTGCTCCCTCTCTGCAAAATCAAACTGCTCCAACCTCCAACAAGTGCTAAAAGTTTCTAATTGTCCATTTTTCAGGTTGTTTCATCTTTGAAAGAAACATTTCTTAGAGTCTTAGTCCTGTCTTTTCCCACCCCAGAATGCATGTTAGTGTACAGAGACCAGTTTATATATACACGTTACAACAGGCTGAGGCAAGAGAAAAGCATTTACTGTGCTTACCACCATATTTACTGCGGTAAGTGGCAATGATGGTAGTGTCAATTAGCATCCCCATCAATGCAGCCAGAAAAGTCTCCCAAATGAAAATATAATTCCTGGTGGAATCGCTAAAGCACATTCATAGGAAAACAGGTTGTTTAAATCAATGCTATATTAGAAGAAATAAATCAAATCTCAGGAAAAATCTGAATCCTGTAGTAGACTTAGGATTCTTAGTTGGCAAAATCACAAGGTAATGGGTCCTAGCAACATACCCAAGGAGCACCATAAACTCTGTGGCACTGTGGGAATACCAGTCTCTGTAAAAAACTGCCAAAATTTACACAATTCATCTCATTAATTAAAGACATATATATCTAGTATTTCAGTTGGATTTTATCTGAGGTAAAGCGTGCTCTTAGTCGGAAAAAAAAAAAAATCAAGAAATTATTAGGAAACCCCAAAGCTTTTAAAGTAAATCTGGACATACAAAAGTCCATTTCTGCTTCTGAGCTAACCATCTGTCAGAACAGCCTTTCAGATTGCTGCTTTAATATTTTAGCATCTAACCTCAGCTATTCCAGGTCTTTGGAAACTCCATCCCACTCTCCATCATTACAAAACATGTTATACACTTCTAAATATATCAGTAAACCTGTTCTCATCTAGACTAGGGCACATTAGACATATTTTCTATACACTAACAAATCATTGATATTAGATTATAAATAACAAAGGCTTTTTTAAAAAAAGTAAAAAAACCCACACAACACTTTTTTCCCCCCTGCTGAACACTTGTGAGCTGTACCATAGTTCTAAATGTGACTCAATGCTATATGAAGAACAATGGTGACAAACTGTATAAAACCGCGGCAGTGATCGATGGTACTTTACACAATATCTGCTTTTCAGTAGCAGCATTCTAAGAGTGAAAAACTGCTTGCACAGTACCAAGCCTTGTACCAGCTCGTGGGAGTTACTGCTATTAAAAAAAAAAAAAAAAAAGAAGGAAAAAAAAAGAATTCACAAACTTTATTTTGCTATTTGAGTGTGTATAAAGTCACGTTTTATGTGATGAAGAAAACACACTCAGCAAAAAGAACTATTAGTTCTGAAGACTAAAATGATAGGACAGTCGAGCTACACATGATCTGAAATATTTTAACAGGCAAGAAAGGCTATGGACACATTTTTCCAAGCGTAATTTGGGTATGTTCCTTTCAATCCACCCAGTAAGTATGAGAATAAAATCACCACTTCTAGAATAATTCATGAAGAGCCTGAGAGTGATTCAATAGGTTACACGAGAAGGAGTATCACAGGGCAGCGCATGTACTCAAAAGATGCACATGCCCCACATTCCTGGTTACCCAAACTGAAGGTGCAACCCCAGAAAGCCAGGCGATACCATGCCTGCCTTTTGCAGGCAGAGACTGCTCCACTCGCACCCCAGGCCAGCAGAGGTCATGTCATAGCCCTCAGCACCATGCTCATCACAGCCAACAAACCTGGCTGATGCCTGGCGTGGCCTTGGTGCTGCACTAACCTGGGATTTGCAGCCTCCAGCTGGCAATTCCTCAGGTGCAGCAGACCTGTGCCCTCCTGCAAAAGGCTGAACAACTAATAGCTCTAAATGATGTTCCATTTGTGCTCACGTGACAAATGTGCGTGCATGCAGGAGCACTATGCACAAGCCACCATGCATTTCTGAAATAAACAAAGACAACAACTCTGCCTCGATTTTCTCAGCAGGAAGTTTTTGTTTTTCTGCCTCCTAGGAAGCTGTGCAGACAAATCACAAAAGGTAAAAAACGCTCTGTAAACAGAAAATAGCTGTGTTAATCTTATCTCTGAAAATAAAAGGTCACCTATTTCCCAGATAAACGCTTTAAGAACATTTCTGTAGCCACAGATTGTGCTTGTTTGGCAAAATAAGAAGTTTTTCCTATTCACAGTCTGTGCTATCCCAGCAAGTTATTTAGCATGCTTTTGAAGTATGTAAATAATGCAATCTATTTATAAAGCCCTTGCAAGTCGGTTCAGTTCTCAATTTCGGATGTAGTCCGTCATAGTAAATCATGGACTTTGGTTATTCTGAGAAACTGGAATAACCAGTGCAGGGGGTGCCACAGACTGTAGAAGCCCAATGTGCTGGGCGAGGTAGCAAGAAAATTGCCCATGTATCTCCAGATTTGTGTTCATGGCTTGACTAAGGGTCTTGCTTTTTTTCCCTACTGAAAGCCTGCACTACTGGATCAAGAGAGAATGGTATAATAAGAAGCAATTAAAAAAATACAAATTAATAAGGAAAGAAGCTAACTCCATCTTTAGTAACTGAAGAATAGTTTGAAAAAAACATGGCTTGAGGTTGCCTTGCCAGGGTCCTGAGTGCACCACCAGGCTCTTCAGTCTCTTCCCACCCACACATCCGGGAATTCACCTGCCCATGTTCAAGGTGAGCTCTGCTACAGAATGGCTGTAACCCAGGCCCAGACTACTGGGAAACAGCTCAGTTGAAAGAAAGAGCTGTGAGAAGCCTCCTGGATAGCTGGCCTAGAGTTGAGGTTTGGCTCCAGCTCACAGCCATGCCTGGCCTCATGTCTCGCTGAGGTGGGACCTGCCAGGTTTCTGCAGACTTACCTGGCAGTCACCACATGGCACCTGACTCTGATAGCCATCCCCAGTCCTGCCCTGCTCCCCTTGTTCAGGTACCTGAGGTGCCTACCCTGCCCGCCTTGCTGTCACTCTGGGTCCCAGCTCATCCCCATGTTGGGCAGGCCACTGCTCCCTGACAGCCTGAAAGCATCAAAATGCTAAAAGCAAATGCATTTAGTTTTGAGTCCTCATTTCTTATCTTTGGCCTTCAAAAAATATGGAAAGAAAACTAATCCATGCTCAGTCTGATGAGCCTAAGGAAAACAGAAGGTTTCACCTCATTTCCATCTGCAATTTCAATTTACAGAATTGCTCCCAGTAATCTCTGAATTATCCTAACTACCTAAACAAAGCAAGACACTTGGAAGAGGGGTTGAACCTCAAGAATATCCCTTCCAGCAGCAAAAAAGCCCACCGAGGATAGTATTGCCTGAGAAACAGAGGTGAAAAGAAAGCAATCACGTACTGATTAACAAATCAAGATACATGCTATGAAAAAAAAAGAAAATCAGTAGTTCATAATGAGACAAAAACTTGCACTTGCAAAAGCCTCCAGCTCTGACTGCGTGCCTTTCAGAAAGTGTCACAAAGAGGCATTTACAGAAACAAACCCCCTCCTCCTTACCCACATCTCCTCCTGACAGTTCTGTCTGTGACATTAAGTAAGATGGGTCTGTGCAGCAACAAAGAAACTAGGAGAGACCTAATATTTGGAATAGAAGAACATCCACCTCGTTTCCCAATTCTCAATTTTCTATTCTGATAAGGAAAATATTTTTCACATGCCTAAAAGGAATAAAATTAAGGTCCATATTCTTTGCAGGTGGCTGACACAACTTGGTTGAAATCAGCAGTTGTCAAATTATCCTACGCTTCTACTGGTGGTACAAGCAGTGTGTTGCAATCCACATAGAAACTGAGAACAAGATACAAGAGAACTTGATTTAGAGCTGTACCATGCCATTATCTGGGCATTTATTCTTTTTCATACAAATCTAATTCATGATTTGCTACAGTTCCACTAGGCAAGAGCAAGTTGAAGTCATGCTGGTTACATCTTTTTTCATTGCCAGGTCTGCCACATGTAATAAAAGGCCTCAAGCTTTCTGAATACAGTACAAGTGAACTGGAAGAGTAGTTCACATTTAACTAGTGCACACTTTGCGCGGTCCTTGGAAGTTGTACAAGGATAGCCAAGTGCTATCATCATCATCACCACCAGTAACCAGCAGAATAATCACACAGACTTCAACCACTCTTCTGCTTGCACTGCAGTAGAGATCTGCTCATTTTCTTTAAGATTATTTTGACAGGTATTCAAGCACTTACGTGAGTGGCAGGATCTATGACATCCAGCCCAGTTCACAGGCACTTTAATACAATTGGATAGATGTACAACCTTGTGTATCCAAGATGCATGTTGGACACAACCACAAACCTCAACTCTGTCAGTCCATGCTGTGAAAAAAACATTTGCATCTGTACAGCTCTAAGTCAGAATAGACTCACAGACAACTGAGATCTATTTTATGTAACAAAACTACTAAGTTTTGTAAGCAGAACATTTTTGTCAGCACTATTGCACATATACAAATACACAAATTTGATGTAATTAGTAAATGCCAGCCTACCTGCTGCCTGAATAAAGGCAATTCCCTTAATAAACATAAACCCTAATGGATAAATGTCAGCAAAGAGCAATGGTGGACGTACTCCAACGCAGAGGCACCACATCCCTGAGGAGTGCACCAGGTTACCTTCTGCCAGTGAAGCTTCTCATGGTGGGCATATACAGCTTCTCTAGCAGCACCTACGCAAACACGAGTGTTAACAAGTCAGGAGTACCAGCAGCATTAAGCCTGCAGAAGGGCTGACTAACTAGTTCAAATATGCCTTGAATGGCAGCCAGAAAAGGAATCAAAACGATAAAAAACCCCAACATTTAAAAGGGTCAGCGACTGGAAGAAGGAAATTTATTCAAAGAGCCTGTCTTTTCATGTTTTGTAACACGAACTGAAATAGAGCAAGACTCTGCTTCTGGAAAACATAACAGTCAATGAACACCATTGCACTTGAATGCTGACTGAGTGATGCCAGTGATACCAGAGAAACAGCTACAGCAACGTCTTCTCCTCCTCTACAGAAAGACTGTTTGCCCTACACAATCTGTAAAAAGTCTTAAAAAAAAAATGACAGAGTGAAACTTTTTTTACCTCTGACCAAGCATACATATCAGGGACTATTTGCGTCATTTCTCTTATAGGAATTACACAGTATCATGATTCAGAACTAAGCTGATCCATGCTTGGAAAACATCCATTGTATTGTCTTTCCTGCATCTATTTTACACAAACTGAAAACTGATCAAGTCTAGGAATCGCTGCAAATCTCTAAAGAATTAGGAGGCAGCCTTAGCCATACATCCAATGGCTTGACTGTAGAAAAACTGTCTGTCCTTTTTTGTTTGTTCATACTGGATGCATTCAGGTTACGTAGCTGTGTCCATGCTACGTGGCAGGAAGTGAGCTCGACATCCCCTGTCACCCAGCCTGCATGTCAAAGTTTCTTTGACAAGCGAGCATGGAAACAAGGGTGTGGAAGAAGGGAGCAAAGGGACTGCATGCACACGAGTACAGAGAGAAGCCAGGACCAGCAACAAGAGAGATATAGAAAATGTTCCTGGGATCCTGCAATTTAGAGGAATCCTTTGAATCTTGTAATTTCTCAACTTTAAAAGAAAGGAGAAACATTTTTTCATTTTTAATCATGCACATATAAAATAAATCATTGACTGAGAAAGAATTTCAAAGTACAGAAATAAATCTTTACATTCCAAGATCAGTTATGTGCTTTATCAGCCAACTTTTCTATCCCACTTAGGACATGAACACTCTGGTATTGTATCTGTCCGAAACAGAGCAATGAGCCAAGTACTCAAAACTTTCCACCCATGATCATGGCCAGTGTGAGACACGTGCCATGAATTTCAGACCACGATCCAGCTGCAGAAGAAGGAAACATGCTGTTCCACTACCAGCAGAAACGTGCTCTCCATACCTGCACAATTCCTTTGCTTCCCTTCTCTTCTTGCCCCATGCAGGCATAACAAATAAAATCAACTGCTATACCTCTTCTTTCAGCATACAATGGAATATATTCATCCAGAGTAATTTAAAAATAAGTTGACTCCAAAAGAGAAATTAAGTATTTTTATTGTGTGATTACTGCCTTAAAATGCCTCTGTCTTTGGAGAGGGCTTTTGCATGACTCTTCATCAAATTGCTTTTTAAGGCAAACATTGATACTTGCTAGCCAGCCAGCTTTCAGTCCTGTCACTGGAATGGCCAGGTTGTTTTGGCAGTAAAGTCTAATGGAAATAAAAAGCAAACAAGCCAAATCCGTAACCACTCTACCCTGAAAATAGGCTTTGTTTGAGATGGGATGTATGGCAATAAAGCAGCAGCTGTCAAGTTCCGCTTTTGCACTGTTATTGCTAACTTAACAGATTACAATGTGCTCAAAAAAAGAATACAATAATAGTAGCAAAAGATCAAAATTAGTGCTTAGTGAAATGAAACTGGATGTCACAGATAGCTGCTGTTTAAGAGCGTGCATCCACTTAGCCACCTTGCTTGGCTGTCCCCAGTATCGTTCTTAGGCAACACACACAGCTAGGGGCACTACCACCAGCAACACTGGGAAAGTTTAGTGGTGTTCAGTATTACACCTCTCAGGTTAGAGCTCATATGCACTCTGGCATCAGTTATTTTGACCTTCAAGTCTTCAAAAAAACCCTCTGTACAAACTCCCAAATCTCAACAGTTATTTTACACCTCCGAATACCCAGAATGTGGTATTGATGCAGGGTTCATTATTAAAGCTTGCAAGGTCCAGATTTTTCTAGTCCTTCCATTCCATTTACAATTTTCATCTTTGAGACTGAGCTGTGAATGTGAAAATGCTTTAGGATATCCTGCAGACCTCACCTCTGTGCTTAGTGGTCTTTGTTAGTTATAACACACACACAGGTTATGATCTTTCTGATAATTTTTCCAGAGTATTTAAAAATTCCCTTCAGATATTTCGGAAAAATCCAGCCACAACATGGAAATCGACTGCTTTTTTTTTACATCCTCATTTTATTTTGTACCAGTTTCATACTCCAACAGATAGGGTAACATGCTGTGAATTATCATGTATTTTCAACTGGGTTTAAATTTTAAATCTGAAGCAAGATAGTAACCCACAGAACTCAAAATAATTAAGAAAAAGGAAAAAAGGTCAGCAGTAGATTCAGACATTAAAACTACTTGATTACATACTAAGGAAAAAATCACAGCAGGACACTAAGAAAACTGGCTGTGCTAAATACCCTCTTCAAGGCAAAACAAAACCAGAAAAACTTTCCCACCTCCCCATTCTTCCTTAGGACCACAGTTATGCAGCATTTTGTTGCTACCTAAATAACCACTTGATTTTGAACTCATTATCAGATGTGTTCTGCTCCATCAGGAGAAAGTAAGATTGAGAAGGGTGAAATGTGTGCAGCTTTTACTCAGCAGGGATCATAAAGCACAGCTTGTAGTAGGGTCTTCAGCGTGTGATTAGTAAACCCAGTGACAGCAGCGTAGAACTTACTTCACTGTCTCTAAAGTATCTCCAAGTCAGAACCTGAAAACTCAGTGTCCAGGGCACCTACATATAGGTGTATAAGTTGGATAAAGCTGATGGAAAGAAAAGAAGATATGACAATGTATAAAGAATATCAAATCAAATATCAAATTTATACGTCCCCATTTCCAGCCTCTGGCACTCCAATAATGCAAAATCTAACAAACTGTTTGTTTCCCAATTATAAGCAGCTCAAAGCCAACCATCATAGTCTCTTCTACTGGGATGAGTTGGAAGAAGGAATGTTACCAGGCTACCCTACAGCATCAGTGGTATTGGCTGTGTGAATGGTCCCTGTTAAAGATGCCTTTGTTAGTGATCTACTTTAAAGTAGAGTTTCACTTCAAAACTTTAAAGTCGGGCAGAGTAATCTAGCCCAAGTAGAGCACAGTAAAATCTTGAATTCTGCAAGATGGTGCCTCAACTGAGAACACAGAGCACAATGGTGAAGGTAATTATTTGCAAGGCAGTGGAAATACCAACCGTAAAAATACCTTAAGCTCAAAGCCACTTCTACCTACTTGACATCATTCGCTTCTAATATAAAACCAGGTTTAGCCTTCATCTTTACCCACAAAAGCGTACTAAACTTCCACTGCAAGACTCTCTGCTTTAATAAAACCTAGACTTCAATTTTAATTTTAAGCAAAGTAGAACAACACAGGAAATTCACAGCAATTACTTTTCGATGAAATGTTTAACCTTTATGCAGTTGAACAAAGTTCTCATTAAATCAGCTGGCTCATTAGAGTGCAGACTACAAATGTCTCAATCTACACAGAGCTCAGTTTTAGACAAAGGAAACTGCAAGCACCTGTCAGCCTGATTTGGCTGGATTTAACAGCGCTGAGGGACTCTGAAGCAGAGTAGGACATAATACAGATTACATACAGATAACAGCTGGCATTCCATTTTTCAGAACTAGTAAGAGCAAAAGGATTGCTGACAAACAAAATGCTTTAAAAAACTATTATCAGAGCAAAAAACTCTCTCAAAGTAGTAGCATCACTAGGAAGAGCTAGTGAGGATGGATTCCAGACACAGTAATGGGTCATATCTGAAATCTAGAGCTAAGACTGAAATTCTTTCCCTTTCCTAAAAAGTATAGACAAACCTGAAGTACAGATAAATAGTATAAATACAAAAGTAAAATATGTTTCTTGGTCTGAAGATAGTAAACTGGCAACATCAGTCTTGTTAGCAGGGAGAGAAGGGGTGGGGGAATAAAAGCCAGTAAAACTGTAGCACAAGGAATAGCAATATTAAATTGAGGTCCATTTCAGTGGCTGAGAACTAGCAAATTTGCTTAAGATTATACCCTTTTTTTTAGATTTTAATAGGGCATGGGCACTGCACCAGCAAAAAAAATGTAAGCTGCTGATCTTAGGCAATTTACAGTCTTCTACTTTTACTCTTCTTTATCTAGAATGAAAAAATCAGGTAATACGAGCATCCAAAAGAACACAGAATATATATATGTTTGTACTGTTCTGCTGTCTAACTGTGCAAAACTCATGTCACGCAAATACATGTTTGTACACCCATACACAACATAAGAAAATATTGGCATTGTTATTAGTTTTCCGATTCAAAGAAAATAATTCCAAAACTGAGCCGAACTGTTCAGGTTCTCAGGTTAGCTTATTCCTTTGCCTTTCAAATACATTCATTCAACCACTGTACATTGGCCAAGTGGTCTTTTACATGCTCAGAAGCCTGAATGCAAGCCAGTACTGCTTTCTTAAAGCTTCAGCATCTCAGGGATGCCACGTTTGCTACAACCTTTTATTAAAAGTTCTGTTAATAACCATAAAACCAAAATAACTTAGTTCATTTTACTAGTAATGACTGCAGTGGCTCAATCATAGTAAGTTAAGATCTGTGCACTGTCATGTACAAGGGATTTGTGGTTTATGAAATCTACTTAAGGATGCAAATACTTGTCCTGGTTTGGCTAAAACAGAACCAATCTTCCTTTCAGTGATTTTACTTTTCAGTTAGGTCTCTTCTAAGACTGCACTTTTATTCCCCCTGTTCACATTTGGACCTGATGTCCAGGGATCTGGAGTCCATCTGTTCTGATTAGGGAACCACTCACTGGAGACTGGAGCAGCCATTCTCCTGGAGAAATTCCCATTTGTATTTATTCTACCTAGCAGCTCACGTACCCGTGCCTGTAGGCAGTGGGTTTTCTATACTCCAGAGGCATTTTTTTTGCACGAGTATCTTTTTCCCACTGGCATAATTTTACTTAAAAATTGCTGCTCTCCAAGCAACTACAAATAACCTCCCCACCATCCAGTAAGCAGATTAAAGACCAACGTTTAGATTTATATTATTTGTTAAACAAATGAACCATTCAGTGATAACAGTATTTTAAGTTCTAGAAAGTGTGACCAACTTGTAACAGAATTTAACTAGAGTAATATTTATGATTTATTTTGCCATTTGGAAAGATAGTACGTCTCTATTGATTCTGACTCTGTGTATCTTAGGCCCAAAATCTGGTTAAAAGCTCACTGACTACAAGGACTTTTATCAGAAAAGTGTCTAATTTGTTAGAAGATACTTTTCAGACAAACTTTCCTTTTCAAGGTTGTTTTGTTGCAGAAGATGTCTTAAGTCTTGACTAGAATTTGTTATTACAGCAGAATGGCCACAACAGCCCCAAGCAGTGCTGTTAACCCAGGTCATCTCACCAGTATTCATCTCATCAGGAATGCAAGAAGAGAGATGGACTGGCTAATACTGTGCAGTATGGTTGTAGTAACATTCAGGTTAACAGTCAAGAAGCTTGCCAGGAGGAGAACTTGGGGTGTCTGTGGGCAGAGTAGCTGCTAGCAAGCAGCTGAGGTAGATTTGATCCCTGGCCATAAAGGAAGACCACGAAGAGGGGAAGAGAGTAATGAAGAAAAGGAAGGAAACCAGGCAGATGGAAGGATGCAAATGCAGCTAAACAAGGTCTGGCACAAATGGATCCTTTTCAATGGGGAGAAAAGCACAGATAAAAGACTGGTGAGACAAGCAAAAGTGGAGAACAGCAGCCACACACCAAGAATAAGTGCCAATAAATAGGAAGAACAGTAGGTAGGCTGGAGAAATGACCTTGAGGATATGCAAAGCAGTTGGTGGTACAGGTTCTGTTTACACCAGGAGGATTTTTAAACTGATTAATGCAAAGCAGGGAAGATAAAAGGGACTGAAAAAAACCCAAGCACCAGGCAGGTAACATCGTTGCAAAAATCTATGGGTTAATAGGCAAAAAATCTCAAACATTTATGCAGCAGCCTATTCCACTAATATCAGGGATTTTGCAACAGATTAGGTTCCATTCTTTGACTTCTGAAGTGGTTGAATTTGAGATCATAAGAACAAGGTAACATACAAACTCTGACTTTTCTCCTCTGAAAGAAATCATGGCAACCAGCGACTCTATTGTGCTTTGTTGCTGCATAATTGTTAAAGAAATGCTTTCCGATGCCCTGTGAGAGGGGGTACTATCTCAAAAGCTCAAAGGGATTGTTCATTTGATCACTAAGAACAGTGTTATTCTAACCACTCATGAACGCAGAGAATGCCTCTATTCTTATGTTCCCCTGAGAGTTGAGATCATCTGAGATATGTCACCTATCACATATAAAGGCTGAGGTAGAACTGCTGGCAGGACATTTTAAGCGAAGGATTTTCACAGACCTGGAATTTCTCTTCTGCATTTTTGGATGACAGTTGAATTTACTGACTACCAGGCTAATTTAGAAGGTGTAAGTGTACAAGCAAATCTTTACTAAAGGATTTCAAGCTTGAGAGCTTGCACGTTGAATGGTGAAACAATTTTAAGAATGACAAAATAGACACAGATGTGTTTCTAATCCCAGATCCATCTGTCTTTCCCCAAAGCCGCAGGCAGAAGCCTGTAAGTGCACTTGATGCAAGGCTCTTAGTACAGATACTATCACACCTGACAAAAAAACTCCAAACCACTCAAAAACACAAGGAAAACTCCTACACTCAAAACCCCCACACTAGACTAAAAATCCACACACAAAAGTATTGCAGTTAGCAAAGGACAAGGTCACTCCATGCTGTTCTCTCCTACCATCTCCTAAGAATATGTGTAAGTTTTCATTTCTGACCTCTAGAAATTTGTTTTGCAATGTTCCATTCAAGTCACTAAGATAGACTTGTGATGCACTTTAATGATTCTTGAATTTTGTTGAAAACATGAAGTTGTTCACTAGTAATCTCAAAAATGAAATGCCCAGCCTCTTACCCATGTATTTATAAATTAAAAACAAACAAAAAAACAACAAAAAAAACCCCAAAACAAACAAAAAAAAAAGAAACCCCCCAAAACCCCAAATAAGCAAACAAACAAACAAAAAAAAAATCCCAAAACAAAAACAAAACCCCACCTCTAATTCATGCCCCCTTAGCACAAGTAGCATATAGGCAAGAACTTGAATCACTACTACATGCTAAAATCTACAGAAGACTTTCCAGCTTACGCTTGGGAGAGTCAAGGAAATTGCCTATGCATCTCCATGGTGTGCACATTACTGTTTTTGGAATTAACACACAAACCAGCCTGGACCTCATTAGGAATTAAATAGATGCATCTACAGCGCAGAAAAGGACATAAATATGACGTATCAAATTCCTCCCCCTAATCAGAGTCCTACTTTTTTTTTCCCCCTCTGTACAAAACATGTCCTGCTAGCATGATTCCTTATTTTTGCGTGTAAATAATATCATTAAAATAAATGCACTATTGTAACCACAACATTTTAAGGAGGTCTGAGGGATTCTAAACACCTACACTTCATGCAGATAAACTGCAATTTTCAGAAAGATGTGACCTCATTAAAAATTCTACAACCAGGAAATGTTTGGATATTGCACTCAGATGAAAACGTAATTATTTTGCACAGCTATTCTTTTCTTTTAACAGTACTGGTATAAAATAAATAATTACACTTTTCCAACATTCTGACCAAGAACCTCCACATCAACCCCCTTTTTATTAATTAAAAAAGCAAATAAACACCTAAATAAAACCGTCATAACGATCAAATATTTCCATGCTTCCTCAATGAAAATAAATCTGTTAAATTCAAGAAGGTGTATTTTTATTTAGATCAGAATATTTGAATTATGAATCTGGCCCTTTATAAGTCTTTATGTTGCAGTGCTGCATTGTAACTCTGTCAATGTAAAGAGACTAATATAGATGGTGGAGAAAATGCTCTAATTCTAAATAGCTCCCTATGTCCAACTAGCTTATATTCAGCCATTTCCCACACTTATTCCTGATAAAGAACATGATTATGATAGTCTGAAAAAACAGGGAGCTGACTGGAAAAGTCAGATATTTGTATATGTCAGTAGCAATTTATCACAAAGATGTCAGGAGTCACGATTACTAGCCAAAGCAGCATGAGATTTTGAGTAACACGCTGATTTCAAGACGTTCACTTCTGTTTTCTTGAGCAGCTCTGCAAGCTTTCTTTTTCTTATTTTCTTTTTATTCGAATCTTGAAAATAACTTACAAGAACATTCAGACTCAGAAATCTCGTAATAGGTATCTTAGCTTTAGGCAGTGCTAAAAAGGGTCCTTTTACAAGGCGACTGAGGCCTTGTATTTTCACTGCAGGAGACATTTGCAATCAGCGCACACGTTAAACAAAAAAAAAAGTGGGCGGGAAAAATGTAACTCAAACTAGAAAGACATTTTTCACCCCTTGTAATTATTTAGAATTGAAAGAAAAATTACAAGTCAATACAAGAAGATTGTTGGTGAGAAGGGCTGGAGAGAGAAATAACTTAAATGTTTGCCTTCAGGGAGAAGTCACTAGCAGAACTACATTGGGACAGGTATAACATCGTCCAGGGCAGAAATAGCAGGTAGAGAGGGTGCTAATGGAGCACACACTGAAACAGAGTAATTGTGCTGATGCGATTCTGCTGCCGAGTTTTCTGAAGCAAAACAGGCTTTATCCTGAAACTGCAGTTCATCTGCAAAAACCAGAGCAATTTGATTCTTGCACTAGAGTTAGAGAGCAACAAAACCCTTGATGCAAAAGTGGTTTGCCTGGCAGAGGAAGTATTTACTCTGAGAAACAGAAATTGGCTGTAACGGGTGCAGAGCAACTTTCTTACCGTCTTCCCATTACATTTAAAGATCAATAAGCTTAGCAACGTCCTGGTCCTCGACAAGGTGCTTCTGCAGTAGGAATAACAACTGAAATACTGCTAGAAGTGAGTCTGCTCTTCGATTAGGGTGCTTTAGTCATAGAGGGAAATAAATCACATGCACCATGAAAAAAAAAAAAAAGGGCAATTATAAAAAGAAAAATCCCAAGAATGCATGCATTGAAAAGTCTCACTTGCTGGGCTTCTCACTGTCAGGAAATCCTGTTCAATCCCACTGATGGCTCCAATTCATGTCCTGAAAACAGGCTGCTAAATACAAATTGCTACAATCAAGTGAGCACCGATTTCAAAACAGAAGCAAGATTTATTGTTGCTGGCATATGGAAACACAGGTAATACCTCTCTGCTGCAGCCCAGGGGGATCTGTCACAGAGAGAAAACGGTTATTTTGCCCAATCTTCTGACTTTCACTTTAAGCCCAGAACCACCACAATAACCCTGTCAAAATCTGGATAGTACTTCAAAGTGTTAAAGCATATTCCTAATTCTGCTGAAATTTAGGGAAGTTCCTCTGTAGGTGATTCAGACTGAAATTGGATAACTGGTATCCACGGATCTTAAGTTTTCCATTTCATCCTATTTTGTAACAGATTTCCTGTGTTGACAAATGCAGAAGGAACATGATACCATAGCAATAAAATCTGGAGACCAAACAAATGGGTCTGGTGGTTATTTTAAGGATGGCCAGTTTATATACAAGACTGAACATGACACACAAAACAAAAGACAGCCTGCAAGAAAGTAAAAGGTAACAGAATAATGCTACTAATGAGGGAAAGTCCTGCTCGTGCCATAATCTTACCTTACAAAAATAAGATACTGGAACAGTTTAGACCTGATGAACAAGTGAAGCGTAAGGAAGCAAAAACATGTCATGTCTAGAACTAATCCTGCCCAAAAAGGCTTTGCAAAAACTTTTGGTCCACTCACAATAAATGCCAGACTTGCATTTAAAACGTAGCCCTTCAACACTTCAAGAATAAAAATCTCTACTTCTGCCATTTCACTTTGGGTTGCAAGACATCTGCAGACAAGAAAATGGAAATGTCTTTCCACCTGAAGCTGCCTCAGTGGCATGCAGTATGCCCGATGCAAAAGATGGCTTCCTCAAGCCTGCTAGCCAAGCCGAGGACCTCACTTAGCACAGACTTAAGATCAGCATCTTCTTTGGTAGGAACTCGAGCATAACCACATGTAGCTCTGTTAAAATCAGTAGAGTTACTGTGCTGAAAAAGCAGGAGGTCTTGCGTAGATAAATCAAGGCAAATAGTCACCACATCCTGATAAACACTCAGGGAAGCCCACTTATTTCAAGGAAGGAATAGTTTGTCAAATGTTAAGTATCTATTTTAGAAGCATCGATATTTTCATTTTGTCTCCACTGAGTAAGGTTGCGTGATGGCTTAGTTAGGTGTCCAAACCCTATCGCTTTTGTTTCAAAAGCATATTCAATCACTTGTCCACAAGCAAAGGTTAAAAAGAAAATCCTATTACAGATATTTCAGAACAGAAATGGGAACTCTGGTGAATTTATCTGTAGGCAGTTTCTATTGAAGTCACTTGAGATAAATAGATTTAAAAGTATTCTTGCAACAATGTCCATATACATGTTTGTTTAAACAACAGAGTTTAGTCTTTAAAACACTGATTTCTGCTGCAATCCTCCTTGTCAGCACTACCAGGGACACTATTAGTTTTCCATGGTTAATGTCACACATTGCAGAAATTTTAATGTGCTACAGCAAGAAGGCTCAAAAATGAAAAAAAAAAAAAAAATCACAATGGATGATAGCTACAAAAAAATTCTCAGACAAATTTAAAGTTTCTGTTTTGACAGAGATACTTTGTATCCAGTAGAAAAAATGGTTTCTTCTAATTAAATGGGAATATTAAAGGTTTAGAGAAAGCCAAGCTTTTCATTGGCAACAGGGAAAGGAAGCATAGGGAGGGCTCTAGAGAGGGAGCCTGCTCTGAACAGCACTGAAAATAAAGAACAGCATTATCATGGCTGTTCTCTGCTCCTTGCAAGGCTTGTAAGCGACTGCAGTCTTGTCGCCACCAGGATGTTTCTGTACAAGTACCAGTGTGTGCACACCAGTAAATACTAGTCCTTTTCACTTCTATTTTGCTCATCAAAAATAGATACCTCAGATGTGAATTTCTGCTCTGTGCCTCCTTGTCAGCACTTAAAGGCACACCATCACAGCCATAAAACTGGACTATTGCACAAATGCTACCAAGCCATGTATCTGAAGGAGTTAAGCCAAACCACAGCCAGCCTTCTTGAAAAAACGCATAACAGAAAGCCACAGCTTCAAGTATGGGTTGGATGTGCTGCCTGACATGGTACCAGAGCCCTGGAGTTTCACAGGGTACTGAGATGGGAGTGCCAAGGGGAAGATGACAGATGCCAAGTCCTGCAAATTTTCAGTCACTCATTCAAAAGCTTTGCGTTCCTTCTTGCTTCCACTCCTCACCACCATTAGATTCATACTGTCATTCTCTACTTTCATAATCCTTTCATGGGAGGCTTACTGCTGCTTAGCTCTCCCTTCTAGAGCTGCACCCATGACATACCAAGTCTGATACCCATGGCAGAGGGATTGGAACTGGATGGGCTCTTCCAACCCAAAACATTCTATGATTCTATGATACTTTCGCAGAATGGATGCAGCTACAATGCCTCTCTTGCCACTTTTTCACACTCTTCAGGCAACAACTTGAACATAAGAAAATCTAAATCTCTTTTCATACTCCAGCCCACCCCTTTAATGCTGGAAGGACAGGCTAATGGATTTCTGAGTTTAAAGCTCAACTCACTATCTTTATAGTTTCGCCAAAGTCAACAGAGCTAACTACAATATTGCCAATGAACAAAGCTTAAATGGGGGTGTCAGTGGG
Organism: Podargus strigoides; assembly: GCA_028020825.1. Lineage (NCBI taxonomy): Eukaryota > Metazoa > Chordata > Aves > Caprimulgiformes > Podargidae > Podargus > Podargus strigoides. The sequence continues at coordinate 61,729,703 of CM051620.1, forward strand.
AAGTACCACTAAGAAATCCAAGCCAGAATTTCTGATGCCCATCTGATCCCGATAAGGAGTTAGAAGGAATTGAAATTTCACCCAGTCAACAGCACAGTGGATGGGAAGCACCAATTTAATACTGACCTACTGTGTTTATGAGGGCAAGATGTTTATCTCTGTACTTCCTTTTCCCCCTGGTTTCTGTCTTCTGCATTCAGATAAGATCTGGGTTAGGATCTCTCTCATGATGTGTGCTATGGGCAGTCTAATGGAGCCTGCTCACACAATCAGAGATAATTATGAGGGGCAGATCATCAGCAAAGTGCCTCTTTTTAAAGAGTATAACTGACCACTGAAAGCCTGGTTTTATACAATTCTTGCAATAGGACATCATTCTGGCTCAAATCAGGTATTATGGATTTGATCAAGGAATTACCCAATGAAATTCCATAATTATTATCATGCAGGAAAAAAAAGTTGGTGGCTCTCTTTTTTTCTTTTTTTTTTTTTTTTTTTTAAGATACAGAAGGATTATCAATCTCAGCTGGTGTTTCCATATTCTCCTTATAGATTGTACAAAAACTCATTCTGGTTCTCTTCTAGCCATTACATTAAGAAACGAATCATATCATAATTAAACTTTAATGAAAACATCTGTTTCAACTAACATGACAGAAGAGCAGTTGGCCTATGGAGGACTATTCTGCTTCTTATTTCACTCAAACCAGAACTGAGTGTTTATTCAGCCTCAAGAAAACTGGAAACAGGACAACAGCAACATCCCAGCTACTTTCCCCAAAATAAAGATCTTTCAGAAGCACTTTTAATTCATTTACAGATAAAAATCCTGCCTTAACCAAACTGGATGGTACATAAGGATCAGTGATGGAGAACACTAAGGACACTGTTTCTTCTGTGCAAGCAGAACACTCCCTTGGGCTGCAGTCTACTAACAGGACAAAGACGGCAACATACACTGGGAAAAGAGTAACTTGTTTTCATGGTTAGCTAATTAGCCAAAGGCCTCAAATCACCACCAGCAACATGCAACACTAGACCACCCTTAGCCATCCTCACTTTTACAATCAGCTACAATGTGTGCTCTGGATAACAATAGGATGGTAAATGCCTATTGTGCTGTTTCTTCACATACAGTCTCACTCTTGCTGAATAAACAAGGGGGGGGTGTGTGGTGGTGTGTGGAATCAGCAGATCCTGTAAACTGTATAGCAAGCATTAAAATAATGAATAAGTCATTTATTATACTGTTATTGCACTGTATAATTACAGCCAGCACAACCCACCGGCCCTGCACTGCTAAAAATACAGCGGGTATCACTGGCTCAGATCCCTGCCTACACTAATGAATCTAGTAACAACTCCAGTCCCTATGAAAGAAGGAGAAAAACCCAAGCCTCTGTTATGCATGTAGCTTGCATGTGGTACAGGCGAGAAAAAAAGAAAAATCATACCAGATCAGACTTGTTAAAATGCCCTTACGTGCATGTGCTCTAATTTTGTGGCAAACATCAGTGCCATGCTAAAAGTCATCTTAAAGGTTTAGATTGTACTGTAGAGCAGTACATTAACTATAATGGCATATTAACTACTTAGATGTCCTAGAGCTACTGTTACTGTTTAAAGCATCAGATGGCTGCCATAAAAAAAATGTTTGAATGCTACAGTTAAAAAAATAAAATCCATAAAAATGAGCTATAACCAAACCAACAACTGAATTAACATCAAAATACAAATATGTATATTTTATAAAAAGCTGCAAACCCTAAAATAACAAAAAATCCCACCAGTTGGCCAGCTGCTGCCTCTGAAATCCTGTGGGTCTCTTTCCACCACAGCAGTTCTCCAGTCTTCGGAGAACTAGTGGCTCCCTACACATAGTTTGCAAAAAGCGTTTTATGATACATAACGTCTTTCATGAACAGAGTTTCAGCCCTACTTCCGAGATCCAACAACTGCCCCAAAAATGCCATCTTTTCGTAAAAATGTAAATCTGTTCTTTCCATCTCAGAAAGTTAATCCAGTCTTGCTGTTATAATTTTGATAAACCAGTGGTCTCTGGATCGAAGTAGACAAGCCAAGTCTTGCAAGAAACTGGGAAAAGGAAAGAGACAGTGAAGGAAAGTGGAAATACGTGGACAGTTGGAACAACAGAATCATTCCTTAGCTTATAATGAAAAACTACAGGAGACTAAATTTCCTCATTTACCTCTCATGCAAGAGGGAATAACTGCACTGTGGTGATAACATCTATTTTAGGACAACTTGCTGTCTCACCAGATTGATTTTTTCATGTAAGCTTGCCGTTATTTCGCATTAAAGTCATAGTTTGTGTCACACAATTGATTGTGTTTATAAAGAGAGAAGCTTCCCAGTAAGAAGGTCACTGAACCACAATAACCCTCAGTTTTTAGTAAGCTCCTGACATGACCAAATCACCTCCTGATAAAGGCATTGTGCAGCCAGGGACTGCTAAATACCTTCCAGCTCTTCCTTTTGCATTCAGCCCCCTCCTTAGAAACATAGAATAGAATCACAGAATCACCATGGTTGGAAAGGACCTCCAGGATCATCAAGTCCAACCTTCATCCCATCATCTCCCTAACCGCTAGACCATGGCTTCAAGTGCCTCATCAATCCGTTTTTTAAACACCCCCAGGGACGGCGACTCCACCACCTCCCTGGGCAGCCTGTTCCAATGTCTAACCACCCTCTCAGTAAAGAACTTTTTCCTAATATCCAACCTAAACTTCCCCTGACACAAATTGAGGCCATTTCCTCTCGTCCTATCATCAGTAATTTGGGAGAAGAGACCAACACCAGCCTCACTACAACCTCCTTTTAGGTAGTTGTAAAGAGCAATGAGGTCTCCTCTCAGTCTCCTCTTCTCCAGACTAAACAACCCCAGTTCCTTCAGCCGGTCTCCATAAGGCCTGTTTTCCAGACCTCTCACCAGCCTCGCTGCCCTTCTCCGGACTCGCTCCAGCACCTCAACATCCTTCTTACACAGTGGTGCCCAGAACTGGACACAGTACTCAAGGTGCGGTCTCACGAGTGCCGAGTACAGGGGCACAATCACCTCCCTACTCCTGCTGGTCACACCGTTTCTGATACAGGCCAGGATGCCATTGGCCTTCTTGGCCACCTGGGCACACTGCTAGCTCATGTTCAGTCGGCTGTCAACCAACACCCCCAGGTCCTTTTCCGCCAGGCAGCTTTCCAGCCACTCTTCCCCAAGCCTGTAGCGCTGCATGGGGTTGTTGTGGCCAAAATGCCTGACCTGGCACTTACCCTTGTTAAACCTCATACAATTGGCCTCAGCCCATCGCTCCAGCCTGTCCAAATCCCTCTGCAGAGCCTTCCTACCCTCAGGCAGATCGACACTCCCACTCAATTTCGTGTCATCTGCAAATTTAGTGAGGGTGCATTCGATCCCCTCATCCAGGTCATTGATAAAGACATTAAACAAGACTGGTCCCAAAACTGAGGCCAGAGGGACATCACTTCTGACCGGTCTCCATCTGGATTTAACTCCATTCACCACAACTCTCTGGGCTCGGCCATCCAGCCAGTTTTTAACCCAGCAAAGAGTCCACCTGTCTGGACCATGAGCCACCAGCTTCTGCAGCAGAATGCTGTGGGAAACAGTGTCAAATGCCTTCCTGAAGTCCAGGTAGACAACATCCACTGCTTTCCCTCATCCACTAGGTGTGGGAATAGGGTCACCTGATCATTCTTTTAAAACAAAAAAGCAAAAAGCAAAAATGGACACAAGAAAAGAGTGAAATCTGTGCAGATATAATACACAATTATATATATTCCTGCCTTCCAAGTATATTTTGTAAAAGCACTTGTTAATTTGTAACAGGTTGACACTGCCTATTATTTCTGGAAAATAGGCTTTATATACACCATTGTTAAATCCCCAGTTGAACAAAAAAACCCTCCAAAAGTGGTACTTGATATGCAGCATCCAAGTATTCCTACATGCGGACATGGTGGGACTGCAGCAACTGCAGCTACCCTCGTCCTACCACGTTAAGGGAAGCCAAGGGTGAGCATGACTACATCTGTTAAACCATTGCAGATGGAAATCTCACGGAGACAGAAGTTCTTCAGCCTGCATAGGGTTATACAAATATCCACAGGACATTTTGTGTAGGACACAGCAGCAGGCATCAGCATAAGCAATAAATCAGAGTCAGTCAGGGTCACCGTGGGATTGTGCTGGGTTGGGTTTCTAACTATATCCCTGAGCTCTGCATACAAAAGATACCTTGGGATGTACCCAGCACAGCAATTTGAAATGGCAGAATGACAAATGGTGCTGCGTCCAGTGTCTCTTTGCCACGCCTGGAATAGAGCATACCTCCCGCTTAAGTGGAAAAAAAAACAAACATAAAAAACCAAACCTCTACAATTCTGATTTTTTTTTTTTTTTTTTTTTTTTTTGAGGGGGGAAGTTCGTTTTGCCTTTTTTATGAAAAACACAAAAACCCCCACCAAACCCCAACAACAAGAAAAAACCAACACTCCACAAGTACAACTCCAGCCACACAGCACAGATCACTGGAAAGCACTAAGCCATGAACAACCATGGCCACTTACATAGATATAACTTTAGACCTGATCTACTAGACAGAAATGAAGCTTTTCTGTTTAAGAAGATCAAGACTTACTGTATCTTTTAAGTACACTTGGACTTTTCATTGCTATCAGAAAGGGGAATATGCTGTCAACATATCTCAGCTCCTCCATGGAGAATTTTTCCTCACTTGTAATTTTATGCTAGTTCAGCCCTACAGAAAAAAGTATCAGTAAAAATCTGCATTTGTCCTTCTCCAAGTTAACTTAATAAGGGATTGCACCAAAGGAAGGTCCAGCCCTCCCAGTCAGAACGACAGGCAGTTTGGCCCCCTGCTTTTGCCTCACGGTTGTAGAGTAGCAATGGATCCAATAAACTTCTGAAAACTATCTCTAGAAGTAAGGTCAGCCGTCATCTCCTAATCCATTTCTTTAAACGCATAGCAGTCCACCCAGCAATTTTCTTCTCTTGCTTGGACTAAGATGTCATTCATGATCCTTTTCTGACTACATACTGGTTGTAACAGAGACAATATTGACTAGGTGCAAGCTCAACAGAAGTTTGTAGCAAGCAAGACATTCTAGGTTCACATCACAGATGCATATTCAGTATATATATATAGGCAAGAGAACTCTGTTGGGTGTCACAAGAAAATCCTTTCAAAGGACAAACAAAACTAACTCTTGTTAATTCAGAATTTCATAGTTACAAATACCATTACTGTACAGACTAGATTTCTTCCCTCCCATATCCTTAACCCTTCTCTCCATTTCTCCACTCTATCTTCTTGCATAAAAAGTTCATCACCTTTGAGAATGAGCTCTCAAACACAGGACATACCCGACTTGTTTGTTTCATAAAGCAACTGGTACAACGCAGCTCCATTGTTCAGAAGGACATTTCAGCCATATCCCAGTATAACAGTTAATATCAAAAAGAAATGCAAAAACCCCCCTCCAGAACAGCAATTCCCAAATTTCAACTCATATGAAGAGGAAGAAGAAAACCAAGACATTCATGTTCACTCACAAGTCATCCATCCTTCATAGTAGTGGGACAATCTTTACTGTATTTACAAAGAGTGCAATTGGGCCTAGCAGACTTAAGAGATACCCACACTTGATACTTTATCACCACAACGTTTTCAATCAGTAGTACTGTGCTTGCTTCCAAAACTGTACCCAGCTTACTCTTAGTAATTGCAAAAGAAATACTGCTGTATTCAAACAACACAGCTCCCTCAGATTTCTTCTGTTTAAGTGTCTCTAGTAATTGCATCTCTTCCATGCTGTCCACAGTACAGGTTCCCTACTCCTGGTAAATCATATCGTCACCTGGTCTGAGACAATACTAACCTTGGAGAGGGGAGAGACAAGTTGTGAAGAAGCCTTTGATCTGGCAGTCCAGGCACTCTGGTGGCCACCAGGGACTGGCAGTTGCTGCCACCGGGTGGCTCAGTGAAGAGGGACAGCCAGTGTTTTCAGGGGACTCGACTCCAAGCGCCTGCTGCACACCCACACACCGAGGCAGATAAAGGCAGGCAGCAGTCAAGGGGTGCTGCCCCTCTTTCTGAAGGGGGCTCAGGGGCTGTGTCAGGCAGGAATTGACTTCTCTGCTATCTGTGCTAACCTTTCTGTAGGGAGGGGACACTGTCCAGATAAAGCTGGGGAAAGGAATCTATGTGAAAAATAAATAAGGCAGAGAAGATAGCAATGTGAAAAGGGAAGGCTGTGCTACACCCGCTCAAAGAGACTGGAGGCTATTTAAAATTCTTCAGAAGCGGGATTCTAGTCAAAGCTGAAGCTGTAAATTAAGCTCCTGGTGTGTACTTGATGCTCGTTATAATTAGCATCACTGGGGAGAAAGAAAGAAGAAAGAAATGGGGGATAGCTTGAAATATATCAAGTCAGAGGGAGAATAACTGATCAGGGTCTGTAATCTATTAAGTCACAGGACAACAAATAACTCACCTAGGGAAAACTGTTTCATGCTTATCATTTTCCCCCATGAGATGGATCTGAGCATCTTAAGAAACTGCCCAGAACTGCAGGGAAAGGGAGGTACCTATAGTAACATCATTCTCAAAGACAAAATTTGTATCTACCAGAATTTCCTCCCTGGCTTTCAGGGCATCTCACACTGAATTGGTTTCATTTGCACCTCCACTTTGATTTCCTCACTTGACCAGGGTGAAAAAGAAGATTACAGACTCCATTTGCACCATATTTCCTCTTCTTTTTTTTTCCATTTTGATCTAATCTTAAAAAACCCAAACAAACCAGACTTTCATTTGTAAAGTGGTAAAAGGGTTGATATATGACACTATAGTTTGACTGGGTTTGGAGCTGGAAAGAAATTTTCCTTGTGGTGCCAAGTTATCAAATGATAATGGGCTTATCTTAGATAGGCAGTTCAGTTCACAGATTTGGAACAAGGAAATATTTAGTAATTTGTTATTAAATCATTAACTTTAAATAACATGTAATACACTGCATGTCAGCCTTCTTAAATTAGTAAAATAATTGGTAGTGAGGGTATGGATTACTAGATGGTGAGTTTAAGCCTACTTCATGGGTTTTAATTCCCATTTTTTAAGTTCACAATCCCCATAGGGACCACAGGCTTGACTAACTACACTGGTTTACATCACTGGTAGTTGGGGCTAGTGATCAGACAAGATAAAAGGTTTAAAAGCCTGAGATTTTGCTGGTAGAAAAAGTCAGACTGAGGACTCCTCCCTTTGCTGTCTCCATCCTTCTGACAGAAGGAAAACCAAAGGTACAAATTGAGAAAGGACACAGTTTGAGATGCACTTTATACAGTGCTGTGGGGCTCTATAACTAGAAATGCTGGATCTACTGCGAATTACTTGTGGAGCAGATGTAGAGGAAATGAGGTAATAGCCTCACCACTGAATTAACAAGGTTGAAACCTAGTTCTTAAGTCTACTTATATCCACTTATGGATTCGTCAGACTCTGGCATTATATGATCAGTGTTGGAAACATTCATACCAGGAATTCAGGCTCATGTGCAAATCACACTACATTATCTCATAGAGGAAAGCTGGCTTTAAACAGAACTAGTTTAAATGGTCACAAGCATTGTTTCCATATATAGTAAGAGAGATTTAATTATTCATACTCCATTCCTTTGGTACCTTGAAAGAAAAAAATTCCTTACTGTATTCATAGATCGTTGATTCATACAAAAGTTTTCAAGCTAGTCAGCCGTAATAAAATCCACATGACTTCTGCATATTTTGAGTTTCCACTCCAAAACAATGGAGCTAAATACTACATCAACTGATAAACTTTCAGCCTTGCTCTCACCTCTCCTGCATTAATGTTAGACTACTGTTTTTTTTAGTGGAGTTCTACTAGCATGAAATCAATATAAAGTTGGAATAATAAGGTTTCCCTGGCTCTTTTCCAAATACAGCTTTCAGATCAAATAATAAAACTAGCAGCAAAACCTACAGGGGAAGGTGAGGATGGGGGGCAGAATTCACAGAAAACTATCAAGAGGAGCTCATGTAAAATCTAGGCCTTCAAGTATCCTCAAAGGTCATCTAGTCTATCCTTCTGCCACAAGATGAATGATATTACATCAGTTAAGACAGTTACTTGTCTTTTTTTTGGTTTTTAAAGAACCACAACGATAAATCTCTACACTTTCCAGATGATGCATACCAATGTTTTAGTTTTCATTTTTTCCCCCAATATTTTATCACATGTGTCTTTCTGCAATTTAAAGAACTGTCTGCTTGTCCTATCCATCATGGACAGAGAAAAGTTTATGTTCACTTTTACTGCATACATCTTCAATTTTGTTGAAGACTTGCACTCGATCTTTCTCCTCTGTTGTAACCAACTGCAAATCTTTCTTCAGTGATGGTTTATTTTAAACCTTTGATCCCTCTTAGTTTTCTTCTTGGTCCTTTCCTGAACTTTTCCAGGTCTCTGTGGAATTGTACAACCCACATCCAGATACCATACACCAACATCAAGTAGATCAAAAGGACTTTGTGGGAATTGTCTTTTCTGAACTGACAGATCAAATAACATTTTCATGTTATCTTAAGTAACTCACCAAATACTTCATTATCCTCTGAAGACTGCTGTGTTAGTCTGGCTGCGTTTGGACTCTCTTTAGCTGCTTCTTCCACCTTGGTTTCAGCATTCTGTAAAACAAACATTTCTTCAGGTTAGGTCATCTTTTATAGTTACCAAGCATAAACATTCTTCAAACTTCTTAATTACACACACATTACATTCTTAATGAATATAGAGGTATTAACTCAGAGGATTTTGGTATCATTACTATTTCTCATGTGTATATATATAAATATATATATATATATATATATTTGCAAAATACTGAGGGAAAACACATATTTTTTTTTTGTTTGAGTCTGTTTTAATCTGGCTAGAGGATGTAAGATGAAGAACTAGAGAAGACATCTGAATAAGAGGGACATCTTAAAAACCGTGACAGATTTGTAAGTTTCCACCTTTCCTCCTCACATTTAATTTTCTTTCTGTTGACATCTTCCATTGTTGACTTAGTGAACCAAGAGATCAGAAGATAGTGCACAAATATTTCTCCTTAGAGAGCAAAGGTAAGTGAGCTAGAGAGAGCTGCTGTTGCTTAGGAGCAGCCATCTTCAAGTCTTTAACCAACCTTACTGTTTACAGCACAAACACTTATCTATTCCTGAAACAAATCTGCCAGTTAGCTACCTGGTGTTAGACTGGGCCCAGAGATAAGTCAACAGCTTCAGCACTGAAATAGGCAGAAGTCAAAGCATTTCATGCCCTAGCTAGAAAAGACTGAAGATAGAAAAGACTGAAGAAAACAACCCGTGAAACACCGAGTTTTAAATATTGATATTGCTACTGAAGAAAAAAATAACTTGTTTTCAAACTGGTTTACTTGGTACTCAAGAGAAATGCAGTAATGCAGACAATAAACTGCATATGTAGTCAACAGTTGAGCGATGGATATGACGTGACATGCAGTATTAAATATTACTGGTAAGAGCTGACTAAGAGTTGAGGAAGGTGGGAAAAAAAATAGAGAAATGTAGTACGCCTATGCTTTTTAAAGGACAGATACTGCCCTCTTCAAGTACATGCTCATTCTCATTCAGAAGACTTTGTGTGGTGTTTTGGAGAAATTACCTTTGTACAATTTATAAAATCTGATTTATGTTTTGAAAATGCTGCTATACAAGCTGTCCATGAAAATTACCGGTTCTGCCCTCAGAAACATAGCATGCTTCCAAACTGTAAGTGGCCTCTTATTCCCCCTTATTAATAACCACACGGAAGATATAAGAAGACATGTAGACTAAGTCTGTCAGCCTCCCTATAGAGCACGGGAGTACAAACTTAGGGCACGTAAACTCAAGAGACTTTGAAGCAAGACAGCAAGCTTTGTCAGGAAAAAATGAAAGAAAGACCTAGGAAGCCTACTGGTGTCACACAGCAGCAGACAATTGGAGAAAGCAGAGAGAACAGGAAAGAGGAGAAACTGTGCTTCAGAGGAAGAAACACTTGCAGAAGAGAAAGAATTCTGCACTTCCTCAAGACACCAACCTGAGCATCCCATACACAAAATCCATCAGCTATGTATCTCTCAAAGCTGAGGAGACAGTCAGATGTTCACCTCAGTTTGGGTTAACCAGAGTCTCTCAGGCAAATGGGGGGATGTAGTCAGAAACTAGCAACGGCGATACTTGGGAGACAACTTGCTTTAGGTAAACAACTTTGTGATCAGCACAAACACTTGAGCCCTATCCCCACTGATATCATTTGTAAGTTGCAGAGCCACCCAGTTTACAATGCTTTAGGTGCTGTCCACACACACAAGGGACACCTGACAAGGTTCACAGCATCTGTACTGGTTTACAGAACCACCTGCATGAAGAAGCCACTGATTAAGCTGCATATTGAAACTGGGTTCTCCATACTATTTCAGTTGCTCTACAGTGAGCAGCAACTCAACTACACTTTCCTTGTAGAAAGGGATGGAAAACAGCCTTCAACTCTGAAAAAAAGCAGAAGAGGATATCTGCTATAGCAGAGTGAGCCAATCCCAAAGCAAAAAGCCACTAAAAATTGTGCCATTATGAATGAGAATTCAGATGATCAAACCAAGTTCAGGACTTCCCCAGATGGAGACAGCTGAACTCCTCATCAGACCTTTTGCTCTAGGTTTTGTAATGATAGTGCTTGTTAGCTCAATTTTCAAACGTATTCTATCATATTTAGTGCATGGTAAAACTGGTGGTACAGGAGGAGAGGGACTGCTGTCCCCCATGCTCTTATTTCTCTTGGGAAATGGCTGAAAGAGTCTGAAACCATCTGCAAGGCACCAAGAGCAGTAGCTACAAAACAGTTGCTACAGATACTCAGCAGTGTCTATGAAACGAGTTGTCACTCCAAATTCTTACTAGGGAGATGTTCACATCCCTTACGTTAAAAAGGTGGTTTTGGCCGTCTCAGGGAAATTAGAAAGACTGAGCCTTGAGATATTTGGATCAAGTTAAATCACTGGGGAGAACTAAACTACAGCTTTGTTGTCTGCTCCCTGGCAGTTAGTGTTGACAGATGTCAGCTCCAAGATGTTGACAGGGAAGTTGTGTGATATATCGGTCTAAAACATGACAGTGGATGTAAATCTACTTGGCATGACTTCTTACACAAAATGTAAACTTATTGGCAGTAAAAAAATTTACACGACATTATTACTGGCATATCAAATATTTGTATTACCAAAAACAATATGAGAAAAATCACTGCAAAAAAGCAATTGATGATCCAGATGCTCTAAAACAAGTTATATTATAAACCAGCATTTTAAAAGACAAGATTTAGCCAGTTGCTTAATTCTTTCTTCCAGTGTTCTCCAAATTCTTAAGTGTCTCTATCAAGGAACAGAGAAAGTGAAAACACATTCCCTTACACTGCCTGTGCCAAGAGGGATTCTTTACCTACAGTTACAAAGCGCTTGTGGTTGGATACAAATTAAAGGCCTTTTGTACCTAACGTAATAAATGTAATTCTATCTACCTCTTACTTTCAGGTTGAGCACTCGATGCAGTTTCACAAGTGACAGAGCTATGGAAAAAGAGAGGACTAGAGTTTTTCCAAGGACGGTTTTCAGTTCCTCTCAACTTCAACAGTATAGTGCTACTGCTGCTAACGCTAATGTCACCAACAGAGAATTTCAAAAGAAGTTTCAACAAAAGGATTCCATCACTAACCCCCAAGGCAGACAGAGGCCCTTTGAAAAAGGTTTAAGATACTTCAAACACATTATGCAGGTCTTTGAAGAAATGCAGTCTATTTTAAAACCTTAAGATACTGAGAGGTTGCAGTAAAAAACACTGAATTCCAACTAAAATTTGCTATATTCCCCATTACCAGTTCCACCCTATTTTGTGATGTGCCTCCTTCTATTTGGGAAGGGCATTTAAAAACTACTTTTGTTTGTGGAGTTCTTACAAATTGGGTTAATACAGAGGATATCTTGCCTTTATAGCAATTCTGTTTCATTTTGAGAACAGGTTCCTGACCACACTGGGGTTCTCATATTTTATAACTGAACTAAAATCACTTCAGGTTAGAATGTAACAGAAAGACAACTAATGGATCCACAGTATGCCACTAGTCAGCTTTTACTGGTCTGTAAGGTATTCCCCCAATGCTGAGGACTGAGGCTCAAGCATGTGATAGGGAGAAAATAAGACGTTACAATGTCCACACCACTGACACGAGATAATTGCATTTGGGAGTGAGGTGCAAAAATGATAAGAGTTCATTTGGGGGAAAAAACCAAACCAAACCAAAAAACAGGAGAGACAACCTTGCACAAGAATCAAGGTTTTCCCATTAACACCGTGAACTGAAAAAAAAACCCAGCAAACCCAAACTCATGTACCCTATACGTAGGGAGAGGAAAAGCTATGTGAGTGATCTGTTACACCAAGGAATTCGCAAAACAAGTTAAGACAAGACACACAAAAAACGCTCTGGGTCAATATTTTCAATTTGAAGCAAGAAGCCTGTCACGTGTCTTTCACTCTGTGCACGTTAACCCTGAAACCATACACAGGAAACCTGAACATGAATCACAAAATTCAGACAAGTACAGACAGAGCTGTGAATTGCTTTTTCCTCTACTAATCCCACCCAGTCCTACAGAGCAGGGCAACCACCTCAATCAGCTGTATGAGCAGAGCAGTGGCACACACCCAATACAAAACTGTGAAGATCAATATAGGGATGAAAACCACATCTGGGAATGCACCGAGAGTTGTGACAGCCTCCAGAACACCTGACCTGAAACTAATGTAATTAAAGCACATGTGCTGCCTGCTTTGAACCCAGGCGTTTTTTTCTATAGTGCCATTGCAAACAGCACCTGGGAGGCACACTGATGGATGCAGCTCTTGATCTAGTGAGTCAAAGAAGAACCATAACAACACTCAATGAACAAAACCAAAAAAAGGCACTTTGGACATCAAGCACAATAGTAAATCTCTTTTACAGAAGGTGTTCAAGCACATTTCCAGAACAGTCTGAAGAGTGACAGCTATCAATACTGATGCATTCACAGTCTACTCATTACTTTTATCCTATCTAGACTGTTTGTTAATTCACTTTCCTTTGAGTACTTATTTTAGCCACATGCTGAACAAGTACAAATATTTCACTCTATTTTTTCAAGAAAAAGGATGTGGTTTAAGTCATAAACACAACTGATGCTGCAGCCTCAGCTCTCAGTGTATCTCTTTAAAGTCTTCATAAATACATTGTACAAGGACAATATATGACTCTAGCAGACTAGTAATTTTCAAATGCCATGGTCTGAGGTCTTTCTCAAGGGTGTACAAAAGGTGTACAAAAGCAATCCTGTTTCCTTCTGCCAATGAAACCACTTCTATATTCATGCTAGCATATTGAAAAATCTGAAAAGAATGCGTATAGATACGATACACCAGAAAAAGATAAAAAAGGTCATCTAAGCATCGGAATACTCCATCTACACTAAAAGCACAACAGAGATGCAAAAACTAGCAACTAGTTGCAGAGTGATAAACAAAAGTCAAGAGGGAAAAAACCCAACAAAATTATGACCATTAAAAAAAGTGGAAAATAACAATCCAATAGTCAGGGAGAGACCATTACAAATATTTTGGGTTTTTTTCAGGCAAAAATTGCCTTTCAACCTTGTACATTGACCTTCTCATATCACAGGTTTGAGTTTGGCAGTTTCTAATGAATAAAAAGCAAAACGCTTTCCACTGGGATCCTCAGCCTTGACTCCTCCTCAGGGATCAACACAGGACTGTCTGTGGCAGTAAACCTGTTGATTTTCCCCTTTTCATCAGAGGAAAAGAGAAATGAGGTAAAAGCAGTGGCAGCTCTCTACAGGCAGCACGATGCAATGGTACAACACAGCACTCAGCAGCCCCACAAACTTGCCTCAATGCAATGCCACAAGGATTGCTGCAGGGTGGTGGGCTGCAAAGCCGCATGTGTGCACTTCTACAAAGCAGCACTGAAGAGCAAAGGAATGAAAGACGCTAAGCGAGCTCTTCAAACACTTCCCTTGGGCAACTGAAAAATGGCTGGCCACAAAGGAGTACGTTTCAGAGACTTCCATCATTCCAAACCACGATTCAGTGCAGACGTCAGCTGATGTCATGATACTCAGAGGAGACAGTACAGCCCTTTCCCAGACTTCCACCAACCACTGGCTCTGTGCAACTGCATTTGCCTGCTGCTTATGGGACAGGGGAGAAGGGGGTGGGTGGGTGAGGAAACATACCTGAAGTGACATGTAAATCTGCTTCATCACTTAAAAGAATGCCTGCAGTACCCAGGAGCAAAAAGATACTCAGAGAGCCTTAAATGAGTAAAAAAATCAAATACTTGGTTGAATCAAATATTAATTTCTTCCTCCTATACAGCTCCAGGGACACTCAGGCTGGAAAAGGCATGCCAAGGGCAGCATGACACTGTACAAACATTGCCCCTTCCACACTTTTCTCACCTGGGACACCCATGGTCCTTGGAAACCTCAGCCCTAGTTGTCCATAATGACCTAGAAGGTATTTTGTAGTGAAATATGTTATAAAATGAAAGTTATTACAGAGCATCTCAGAAGTAAAAAGTGTCAGGCCTAAGAATGGCACAAAACTATTAGAAATAAACCAGTCTGCCACATTTTCAGCAAAAAAGGAGTCTTTTCTGGGCCCCCACCTGTTAAAACTTTCTGGCTTTTGCAGTACTCAGTGGACAGTGGTATTTTTGACAAAAACCCAACACAGCTGACATCCTGACCCTGCAGCTGGCATTACCTTTGGTAAAAGAAAGCAGATAAGGCTTTACCTGTCAATATAAATGGTTGACTCCACAGGCCTGCAGAAGTGAAGTGGAACACACGTGACTATGCAGGCTACAAAGAGCTGAAGCATAACATACCAGCTAAACACAGAGAGAAGGAACTCAGCACTCGACACAACAATTTACCTCTTCCCAGTTCCCCAGTAGCAAACCAGACTGCAAGGAGGCCAGAATTTCACTTCTGGTATTTTATCCTTAATTCCATTATGTGCCAGAACCAGTCCTTCAGTGTGCAAAATAAATAGGCCAGCATATACGTCCAGGTCATTCCTATATGTAGTTGAAGACTGGCTTTACTGAGCAACAAAAATATATTTTAAGTGCCTGCTCTGTTTTAAGAGTGTAGCACAAAAAGAAAAAAAGAAGGCTAAAACGTGTAGACAACTTTAAAGGACTTTCTTGCTGTTCTCCTCACAGTGATACATTATACTAATCCAAACTCCCTCTGAGCTTAATCAGTAGGAAACAATTGCCACTGCACACCAAAAATGGACTTTCAGCTTCTTGAATTTACTTTTAATTTCCCAAGTCTTAGCTCATGAGGAAAGAAAGCTCATAAAAAAGCACTTTAGATTCAAAATTACATCCCTTCAACTCCCTGAAAACTACCAAGACATTTTCTGCTTTTAAAAAGCAGAAGTTACACTTATTTGCCAAGAATTAAAAGAAGAACTAAATACAACACCAGGAAGTTAATTGTAGAAGGGAATTCTAATGTACTGATTTGAAAGGACACACAGCCCCCCCCAGTTTTAATGGAAGAAACAAGGTTTGCTACATTTTGTTAAGGGGAAAGCTGCCATGAACTCGCCACTAGTCACACATTGCAACCCCTTCATGTAAATGCTTCTGTCTATCCACCCAAGACAGAAAGCATGGACTTCGTAACTGAATGACGCAAGCATTTCCTCTTCCTTGTTTGATTTAAATAGGCAAATATTAAATGCATAATCTTGAAAGAAACCGAGTTTTGTTACTCTGTGCTCCCAGAATAAACATAGGTCCTCTGAGTAGTATAAATAAACACACAAACACCACTTAAAGGAAAATACTTTCAAATGTCAAGATCTATGGGGGTGATACTTACAAAATAATCAAAATAGGATTGCCCTTTTCAAAATGTAAATAAAGATTTCTCTTCAAATAACAGTTCTGAAAGACAGTTGGCATGGCAGTAAGGGTTTTTTTAGTTAAAGGAAACTGACAGAGACACAAAACAGATTGTATAATTGTAAAATGTTGGTATGATACCTTTTAACTCCCACTTAAGTAAATTTAAAAAAAAAAACCAACCAAGCAAGCAAACAAAAAACCTCTATTCACTTCAGAAGTGTATGGTTTTGTAGAAGACATATTGAGGCTCAAGTCATTGGCACAGAATAATGATCAGGAAAGGGAACTATCAAGAGCAGGGACATGATTTCCTGCAGTCAGTCGGGTTCCTCTGTTGCATTTGAAAAATAAGCACACCTAGCAAACCCCACAGGTGTTGAAAAACCTCTGCACAACAGTATGAGCACAAAAGTAAGAATACTTTGTTTTCACTAATTCTAGCTTAGTGTTACCTGTCAGAGTTCAAGGAGTATCTGGACGATGCTCTTAGTCATATAGTTTAGTTTTAGGTAGCCCTGTGAGGAATAGGGAGTTGGACTCGAAGGTCCTTATGGGTCCCTTCCAACTTGAGATATTCTATGATACGTAAAGGTAAGTCAAGACATTGATCACATTATCAAGGATCACTTTATCAAGATACTAATTTGTCAAAAATGGTTCCTCACTATGAGACTATATATATTAAAAAAAAAATGTTACGAACTTTAGATACTAAGTCTTACTAAAACCTTGAGTCTAATGAAGACTCACCAGGAATGTTAGACACTAAGCAAAAACCAGTATTTGCTGAAGGATTATTTTCCTCAATCCTCTATTGAATAAAAACTGCCTTCAGCCCTGTTGTTTTGTTTCCAAGGTTCCTCTTGTCCACATCACCCTGCACCCTTTGCTTGCCAATTCAGTCCACCACTTCCTCACTTTTCTGTGGGTTGTCATCTCCCTCCCTCATTATTCCTAGTTTTAAGCTCTCCTCACCAGGTTGGCCAGCCCATTGGCAAAGATGTTTTTGCCCCACTTGGTCAGGTAGATTCAGTCTCTTCTGAGCAGTCCTTGGTTGTAAAAATCCCCATGGTTGTAAAAACCAAATTCCTTTTGTCAGCAATAGCTGTGCAACCAGTCGCTGACCTCCAGGATCTATGCAGTTCTTTTCAAGCCCTACTACCCCACGGGGGAGATGAAACAGAAACCCCTTAGCCTCTATGCCCTTGTTCCTCAGCCCCTGAGTCATATAACCATGCTAGATAGGCACCATCTCTCCCTTTCCAGTATCAAGAGTGCCCATGCAGAAGAGCAGCAAGGGGATAATAGCCAAAGGATTTAATAAGCCCCAGCAGCCTCACCTCACCACCATGGATCCAAATCTCCTAAAAGAGAAAGCACATGAGCGAGAAACCAATCATGCACAAAAATGTAGTTGTACCTTAAGCAATGACCTTTGATTTAAAGATAAAGGAAGGAGGGACAATTGAGAAGTAATATGGTTCTAAAAATTAACACATACGGCACCTCCAGGTGGTTTTTAATCGACACACTCAAAAACCAGAAGTTACTTCCCTTTCTCATACCTCTCCAAGGACACTGCAGGAAGACTTCCTTACAAGAATTAGCCACCTTTGCAAATCTTGAACAAAAACAGTTTTAAAAAAATTGAGAAATTTTGAGCCTTCCCACTTTTATATCAACAAAATACAGTGGTTTAAGAATTGGATTTAAACCCCTTCATCATTAATTATTTCTTTAAAGGAGATATGCAGGCAGATTGCACACCAAAATAACAGCAGGCATAAATAGTTTTTTTAAATAACTCAAGTGGCAAATAGGTTTCTTCCCTGTGTTTTTCTTTGAAAAAGAAGCAGTATTAGAGATTTTTGGTAGTAGCTGCATGAACATAACACTGCATAAATTGCATAGGAAAGCCATAAACTAAAGTAGGATCATCTTCCCCTGCCCCTGTAAATCAGAAAGATGGAACTCAGGGAAAAATGGGTTTCACAGATAATGGGTCTTGCAAAACATTTTTACATTTTTGTAGCATAAAAGGTTTCTCCTTCAAAAAAATCAAGGAAATGCAAATTCAACAATATTCCTCTGGTACTACCACTAAAACACATTTTAAAATACTTCATTTTGAGAGACAGAATTTGCCCATCAACTCTCAGCAACTTCAATTCTCATGCAAGACAATTACCAGGAAGCAAAAGAAATATAAAAGCTAAATTTTGATATCAAAATAGTAAGTCAGGAACAACTACCCTTTCAGAAAGCCACAGTACTCTCCCAGGGATTTGTTCACCCAACGTCCAACTGTGGGTCCAGTCAGCACCCACACAGATCACTCATGCGAGAACACTGAGGAGACAGGAAACCTGACATTACAAAAAAAAAATGGTATTTTCTTCTTGGATGGCTTTTTCAGAAGTAAACAATTTTGTGATGCTGCTAACAGTGAGAATTGCAGCTCCAGAGACTCCAAGAGAGAGGCTCTACTGAACTCTCCTTTAAACCGTGCTCTGGTTTTCACAAAGATGTATTCTTTCAAAGCAAGATTTGTCAGCCACCTCTGTAAAACCAGATACCTCTTCCCATGATTTTGCTCCTTATTCTGTTATTTTGTTTTCTAAAATCAAAACAAGAGAACAATGCTTTCCTCCATGCTTTAAGCCAACACAGAGGCACTCTCACAAAAACTACTGTGCAAAGTTACAATTGCACCAACATGATTAGAAGAAAAATGGACTACTGTAACATATGTATGCAGCTAGCAAGGTGAAATACTAACCTGCATGTTCAATAGCTGAACTTTCCCATCTCGGAAGGGAATAACAAAGTCTTTGAAGCAAAACATTTTAGAAAAAAAAAAAAAATCAAAAACAATTGCTTACCCAAACATGTCCAGAGAGATGACATTTTGATTGTTTATTTTCAAGCAACTGTTCAGTCTGTGTTTAAAATGCCTAAATTGGCATTCAAATTGTACTGACCACTGTGAGAGGGAATACAACAAAAAAACCCCAAACCCTGAAGAGGTATCGATGTTAATGAATGGTAGAGGCCAATTTAATTAGCTGCCCCACAACTGGTATATGAAGGTCCTCTAAACCAAGAAGCAAGTTACAAAAAAATAGAGAATGCGTTGCTTCATTCAAGAGCAATAATATCGGAATGTTTATGCAATTGCGAGGTAATTGCACCTTAATGAGCACATATGTTAAACCTGATCCAAGCACCTGATCTCACTGAGGCTTCTAGACATTATGAAGGCTATCACACTCAGAGCCTGACCTCAGCAAGCTCTGGCTTCCAGGCCACCAAGTGGTTTCTCATACCAGTTCCACTGCCACTTTCAGACACTGGTGCCCTCCTCTGGAGCACACTTAGACTCTTAATGCAGTCCAGACCGTAACATGCAGATGTGAATACTTACATATGCAGCCTCATTACTGTTTATCCAAACTTCAGTAAAGCGATGTAGCTAGTTTTGTGATGTCTTGGTGATTTCATATGCAACGAGTACAGGTAAAATGTTACATTTTTTTTTCCTACAGATAAAGGATTTAACACATTCTTAAATGTTAAGAAATAGTCACTCCAAGTTAACTATTGCTGCTTACCACCATGAGCCAGTGGTAAGATAAACCTGGAGAGCCCAAGGAAATGACTCAGATCTCACACTCAGTGCTTCTTCAGTCCCAGGTGACACCTGATTCATCAGCAAATACACATTATTACTCACATGAAAATAGGGTAGGTTTTCCTGTAGAGCTAATTGCTTCCATTTGCATACACACATAAAAAAAAGACTGCGATTAGAAAACACTTATCAAAAGTGTATTCAGATGTCCAATATATGTGCTCTGTAATATAAATGTTTCATAAGGCTGTTCTCATACCTTTTGAAAAGCATGAACAGATAATCTAATCACAGAATACGAAAGATGCAATCTGCACTATATATAATCTTGTTCTTCAAGCATACTTTTTGTTGTTGTTTAAAATGGAACAGTTTACAGAGACGTTATTGTTTTAAACAGCTGTAGCTACCATTTTCCAAATATGTAAAGTCAAACAAAGCAACTAAACCTGAGAAAGACAGGCAATACAAATTTCCAACTGACTGTGAAAATAAAAGTCCACCTTCTCTACTACCGATATAAAGAGATGCCAGAAGTAATGACAATGAAAGAGTCATGTGCATGTACAGACAGGAAAAATGGTAATTCCAGAAATACAACCATACCTGTGAGCAGCCACCTTATCACTCAGTGAGCCAAAAAGCAAACAGAAACTGATGATTTAAAAAGATGATTCAGTTTAACAGAGTTTGATTCATGAATGTGATTCTAGTAAAAAACCCTGCACACCTTCAGGAGAAGAAAAGTATCATGGTGGGGGAAGGCAAGAATAAAGGCATATCTGCATCAGGTTGAAATTCAAGCACAGTATGTTAAAAAAAAAATAAAAAAGGTATTTAAATAAGTGCTACTTGCACAGCATTCATAGTTCCCATCTGTACAAGCCCCAGGCTCTGTGAGAGAGAACGGAGCATGACCAGAAAGCACTTGTATTCACTGTGTGGGGCTGTCAAACTCCAGGCAGGAACACTTGTTCTTCCCTTCAACTTCCACCTTTTCCTTCAGTGCCTAATTTTCAGATCTTTGCTCTTTTTTAGCTATTTAATTAAAAAGAAAAAAACAAAACAAAAACCAAAACACCATAGCTTAGCCAGCCAGCATTGCCTTTCTTACGTGACAACTCAACACTAACTCTGTACTATTAAGAGTTACTATACACAGGCTCGTATCAATTTGTCAAGTTTTTGTGAAGCCGTGACCAGTGTCCGTGTTTTTAGCAAGGTTTCAAGCAAACAAGGATCATCATTGAACTAGAAAGTACACTTCATGCTTCTTCTCTCTTTTATGTGGATTTGTCTTGAAAGAAAAAGGCCTCATCTCCAGTATTTTTTTGTCAATTATCCCAAAGTGCAGTACTTTACTGAAGTATAAAAGATTTTCAAAGACAGGGTACATTCTGTGCTTAACAGAAATATCTGTGGCTACAGTGAAGGGGCGATAATGCACTGGTAAAGTGAGAGCCATAGTTAATACCCAGCATTTCAAATGCTTTGCTGTTTTTATCTTTTTATTAAAGGCAAATGATGTAACAGTTTTAATAGTAATTGTTCTCCATGGATAGAAGGTGAGTGGGAACAGCCTGTTTGGATTTACCAAGGGCCAGTGGTACCTAACCAACTTGATAACTTCCCATGATGAAATGACTGTTTCTGTGGAGGAGGGGAAAAGCATAACGTCCTATCCCCTGACTTTGTGGCCTGTGACACAGCCTCCCACAGTCTGTCACTCTACCTTTCTAGTCAGAGAAGATAAGGTTTGGGTAGGTGGAATAAAAGGGATGGAAAATTGGTTGAAACACCAGGCTCAGAGGACTGTGATCAATGGCATAAAGTCCAGTTGGTATCAGTCAGCAGCTGCATCCCTCAGGGATCAACTCTAAGGCCAGTATCATGTAATGCCTTTAATATAGGCCCAGAAATAACAAACTGGGGGACTGGTCAGTACACTGAAAGGCAGAGCTGCTATTTGGAGGGCCCTTGATAGGCTACAGAAATAAACTGACAAGAATCTCAAAAAGTTCAATAAAGGCAAACGCAAAACCCTGCATCTGAAATGGGATAACCCCACTGGCCAGTACAGGCTGGATGCCAACTGGCCAGAAAGTGGCTTTGCAGAAAAGGTTTTGTTTGGGTTTTGCATCCATTTTAGTTAAACGACTGTAAATGATTGTACTAGAGATGTTTGGAAGTGATGAACAGCTCCTGAAGTACACGGCAAAAGCAGGCACTATTAGCAAAAAGGCTTAATCTCAGTTCTTCTAAACTTGTCATTTGAGAGAAGGTGCGCATGAGTCCCTACATAGTAAAAAGAAAGGGGTTTGGAAGATCAGATGTGTACTTAGGAGTTCTGCTGACAAATTTTCACCCTTTGTTCTGCTTAGCTTCTTCTATAGACCTTAAAGATACTTTGCTTGGAGTAAATACTGTCACCAGGGATGACAGCTTTCCAGGGGAAAAGCTGTGGCTAATACATCAGTTTAAAACCACTTGAACACCACAGCTGGTCACAGAGAGTTACAGAAAAACAGAAGCCTGACTGAGCAATGAAGAACTCAGGATTGATTTCTCCCCTGACAGAAAGGTTTCTGGCCTCTAAGTGAAAATGGGTGGACTGTATGAGAGACTACAAAAAAATCTCAGTTACTACAGTGTTTCAAACACAGGCAAAAAAGGCAGTCAAACAATACCTTAGAATTATATCTCATCAAAAAGGTCAAGAGATTTTACAATGCCAGGAATAAAAATCAATGTATACAGCTTTTACAGTCATGATGTCAATAGGTTTGGTTTTGGGTTTTTTTTTTTTGAGTCCGTTTTGCCCGTGACAGTAAGTGCTGAGTGATCTCGACCCACAAGCCTTTTGTTATATTTTCTCTCCCCTGTCAGCTGAGGAGGGGAGTGATAGAGCAGGCTTTGGTGGGTGCTGGGCATCAAGCCAGAGTCAACCCACCACAACATGTAAAACATGCTGATTACATGTGGAAACCTTTATATCTATAGGTAGACATAGATATAAATACACACAAATATATCAGGGTCCATAATTATGATGTGGTACGGAGAGGATGAGGTAGAAGGGGAAAACTGGGTTTCATCTCCTGTCTGCAAGACCAGCCTGGAGAGAGACTCCAGCTCTTTGAACTACATTGCTGTTGTTTTTCCTGAGATTTTGCTCACACATAGCCCACAGCAAATCCCATTACATTAATGTGCAAAATCTATGTTAATGTACTACTTGGCTAGCAATTTTAAGTGCACAGACGTCATGCAGTTAAAGACTGCATTTCCCTCAGCAACTGTTACTTAGTAACCCTCTGCACATAAATAGAATTTTACATTACTGCATATGTGTTGTGAAGGCTAAAGTTCATGCCTCAATTCTATAGGCAAGCAGGAACTAAAAGAGTCAAGCAGTGAACTGTAAATCAAACATCCATCAGCTATGTTCATCTGCTTCTCTAGGCAGAGAACTTAACTGCAGAACTTAACCTGTGCGTGAATAACGAGGTATTCCCACTGCCATTCTCTTGCTGGTATTTCATCATAAAAAAGGAGCAAGTGCAACTTCAAAGAAGTTAAATCTCAGCCAGACTTTCTAGTATTATTCATATGCTAGTGTACTGGGTCTGGCTGAGCCGGAATTGATTTTCCCCTATAGCAGCCCTCATGGTGCTGTGTTTTATGTTGGGAGCTAGAAGGGTGTTGATAACACACTGGTGGTGTGGCTACTGCTGAGCAGTGCTTACACAGCACCAAGGCTCTTTCCAACATTTCCCCCCAGTGGGATGGGGTGGGCAGGATCTTGGGAGGGGACACAACCAGGACAGCTGACCCCAACTGACCAAAGGGATATTCCATACCATATGGCGTCTGCTCAAGTATAAAGCTGGGAAAAAGGAGGAAGGGGGTGGGGTCACCCTTGGTCCTCTGAGGCAACCGCTACGCGTGTCGCAGCCCTGCTTCCTGAGAAGGCCCCACATCGCCTGCTAATGAGAAGTCGAGAATAAATCTGCTCTCTTTTTTTTTGCTTCCACGCACAGACCTTGCTTTGCTTTGCTTACGTTAAAACTGCTTTTGTTTTACCCACAAGGGTTGTTTTTTTCTCTTATCTTATTTCCCCCCTTATTGCCCTGCTGAGAGAAGGCGGGGAGGAAAAGTGACAGAGCGACTTGGTGGGTACCTGGCGTTTAGCCAAGGTCAAACCACCACAGCTAGGCAGTGCAGACTTCAGACATAAGCACAACAGACTAGGCAACGCCACCTTCTCCCCTACAGGTAGTGTAATCCATTAGCTATGTAACTTTGAGGTAGAAATGGTACTGTCGGATCCGCAGTCAAAACATTGCTTAAAAAAAATGTGCAAAACAGATCTAGGACTGAAGAAAATGTGGAGCATAATGGATGAAACAAACAAACTCAGCAGATTAGAATTTATCAACTCTAAATAAAAAAAACCTTACATAGCTGTATTGTAGTAACTTATATATTTCATCCTTCCCATATACAGGTTACTCGTGAACAGACTGACAGCCTATTCAAGCCACTCAAATAACTATCAACATGGGACTTGAGAACCACTTCAGACCAGACTGCTTTTTCAGCCCTGAACAAAACAGGTGGCCTACTGGAAATACCTATGCATCTCTTAAAGTCAATTCCCCACCATTGCAAAGGACATATTATCCTTACTCTGCTCCAGCCCATCCTTTGCCTCTAGCACCCCACAGTTTTATCTCCTAAAATGATTTATTGTAACAAAAGTGGATTATCTTGACACAAAAACAACTGATTGAGTTACATACATTGCACTTCAAAGAGGTTACATGCAAACTACAGTTGCTACTATTACACTGAGTGATTAAGCATAAGCATATAGATAAGCAAACATATTTCACTTGCAAGTTTACAACCCCTTACAGTTTAGCACATTTTCCTAAAGTGCAGCATTCAAATAATCATTTCTCATTTCTTCCTAACAATTAAAAATATTTATCCTAAAAAAGGATTCTGGAAACTAGAAAACCAAAACACTCTCCCCTCAAAATTCCCTCACAGCTCTTGTTCTGTAATAAGTAACTCAACAGATACAAGTTCTCATTGCAAAATCCCAGAGAATCAGTCCTTCAAAATATGGGTTCCAGAGTTTTCTCTGTCACAACCATACCTCAATACCAAAAACGCTGTAACAAGCAAGATGTCCTAACTCAGACCAAGAAGTCTTTACTCCTGTTAAGCATCAGGCAACTTTTTCTCTCAAGAAAACAAAACCCAGCTAGGAACCATTTCAAGGTTTGAAACTAACTATGCTAAATCATAAGTAAGAGAAGTCCAGATGCTCAGAGATGTCCCTGAAGTCCTCATTTTCTTAAAGCCGCAAGACCCAACTCGGCAGTGCAGCAGCAGAACTGAGAACAGAGAAGGAGACCTGGCCAAGCCTCACTCAGTGATTGGGACAATTAACTGGCCATCTGGCTGTCTGCACGGAAGAAAGCAGCTCTGCACCTGCTCCGCCAGCCCACGGTTTGTAGCCTAATTGGTTATTGCAGGCTGATCAGGACAAAAAAACCAGAACAACTTGTCAACTGCTGAGACCAGTGCTCAGAAGCTGGGATCGAAGCCAAGCCCTCCCTGCTTCTGGTGGAGCCATCTCCCTTGTGGGCTCCATGTAAGACATGTTCAGAGGGTCTCCTGTCCCTTGTGTACAGCAGCAGGAGGCTGAACCAGAAGTGATCAAAGACACACAGTTTAGCACATACAAAGCCTATGTATCAAGCCCCGTGAGCTTCCAAAATGCCACATATCTTTTATTCACCCATAATCTGGTGACTCAAGCTGCAATACAGTGTTATTACAGTATTAACTGCATTATGCTATTGCATTATAGACTCTCTCTGCCAAACCCCAGAGCAAAATCTGATGCCTGAAAGATCTCATCATACCTTTTCAAAGGCACACATAGCATTCAGTCCCCTGACTGTTCGTGTACTTCACATGAAAGGTCACTGGCCAGGATATAGGCAATCAGGTGAGAGGGTATTAGAACCCAGGGCTCCCCATCCCACCTGAATGCATCCACTGACAGGTGCCTTTTGGCCTCCTTTCCCCCAAGCTCCACAAAACTTTCATTTTTGGACAATTTTATCGATCCATATAGGACCTATATAGCAAAGCACAATAGAAAAATAAACAAGTGAGATGCCAGAAGAAAGGAAGAGGGTGCAACAGGCAGAAGAGGTATACTGAAGAAATTCCAGAATGAAGTCATGTTCCCTCTCCTCCCAAGGGAACTGCAGGAAAGGAGAACAAAAAGCACTGAGGTTAAACCAAGAGGAAGAAGCGTCACAGCTTAATCTTAAATAGTTATTTCACCTATTTTTTCTACTTACTAATACCCTTACTTACAAGGGAAGAAATTAGCTGAAAGAAATAGAAAGAAAAACCTCTTAAGAATTATATTTTCTTGAATTATAGGAAAAAAAATAATTAACATAAAGAGTAATTTATCAGGTAAATGAATCTGCAAGAATTCTAAGGTTAAATGTTGCACATCCACATTTTCAGCACCTACAAATCAACATGCTTCATTTAAGCCAATCTGAATGTAATGGATTCCAGTGGTTCAGATTTATCTCAAATAAAATATGTAACATAAGTTTTCTCTAAACATAGATTTGACTCTGAAAAAAAAAACCTGATTAGCACCACATCAAAGGAGAGGACCTCTTTCTATCAGCCAGTATCCTGCAGAGTAAGGCAAGTTATTTCTTTCAGTGGAGCAAAACCTAAGTTTTAGTCTTCATTATGTACAGCTTTTGACATAGAATCTCATCTCGTGTGACAGAGCTCCAGAAGTTACACTGATCATCCTAAACACACTGAGTTTTCTGTATAACAGTATACCAAAGACAAAACAGCTGTCACTTTATGAAGTGGGTCTCACCTACTGTGAGCTCTGAAGCCTTTCCTAGAACACGAAGATATATTTACCTATACTAGTACTACATGTTAAATATGATAAAGATATTTAAATTTTTAATCAATACATAGTAGTAGTAATTACTGAATTATCTTTAATAAATTTTATGAGATTCCTCAACTGTTAAAGGCACTAACTTGAGATTCTCAGTCCCACATAAACCAACCTTTCATCTGCCAAGTCTCATAAAAACAGGATTGTCTGGAATTTCAGACATTCAGTTTAAAAAAACCCAAACAACAAACCACAAACAACAAAACAACACAAATCCCCCCAAAAAACAACAACATCAAGAAACACACATACAGAAAAAAAACCACAAAAAACCCCACACCTCCCCCCCTCAAAAAAAAAAAAAGAAAACCTCAGTGATTATTCTGGCTTTATCACTATGCACCATAAGACAAGTTTCATCTGCAGTTAAAACCTGTGGTTCAATGTTAGGAAAACATTTAGTCTGCAGTTCACAGGGAAGATCAGAATGGATAGCCAGACTCCCCAGGGTAGAAAGATACTGGTCTTGCTTTTTGAAATTCATAGAGTGAGGACACTTGCAGCCATACAGGGCTAAAAGCAGAGTATCTATACTTGAGTATACACTTGCATTATTTTTTTTCAAAATACACACTTTTAAAAATATGGATGCACTTTTGTACATAATATGTACTTTTTTACATGTGTGCATACATATATATGTGCACACAAGGAATTAAAGTGGGATTTAAAGTTTTTGCACACGGTTCTACTTCACGTTGACAAATTTTAGCCACGTTCCTCTGAAAGAATTCAACAGCAATTCTGTTTTCTGCATAAAGCAAATTATTCAACAGGTAGAAGGAACAAATGCAAAAAAGCAACATAACTTTATGACAAAATAGTATATAAATTACAATGATAGTTGGTCATAAAAATATCAGGAGACAGTTTTGATTTTCAGCTTTCAAATATTGGCAATGGCACTACTGGATTGCTTTGTAAAGCAATATGCTGGGGTAGGCTGGGATAGCTGCTGCAGGTCATATGTTAACATAGAGAGAGAGTGCTGGCTGGAAGCAAAAACCATTTGTCAAGAGTGTATGTGTTGTCAGGACAGTGCAAATTTTCTCTCTCTTCTTTTACAGTGTTCCCACTGTCCTGATCAGGCTGCCTGTTAGCCAGCTATCTCTTCACTGTTTCTGAGCATGCAACTGCACTGTTAGTAATTAAGTGTTATTTCTAATGCCTCAGAAAAATTAAGACGTGGCACTGAATTTAGACTGCATCAGAGATGGAGATGCTGGCAGAAAGTAGCATGCAGAAGGAAACTGGGTGTAAGAAGGACTAGAAGGAAGATAAAGGGAGGAAAGAAGAGGGGGTGCATGATAAAGGGAGGAAAGAAGAGGGGGTGCATGAAAGGCTGGGAAAACATGCTAGACATGCAAGTCAGTTATGACCACGAAACAAACCAAAAAAAAAAAAAAAAAAAAAAAAAAATCACTCAGATTTCTACATAACAGTCTCTGATAGTACCTTTTAACCCAGATGTTTCCAGTAGATTGGGATTTCCGTAACTCATCTGAAAACCTCAGCACTACCAGACAGTGAATGCAATCCTGAAGCTCTTACACAGAATGGGAATAACTGAGGACCAAAAAGAGAGGACTGTTGTTTTGATAATAAGCGACTTGTTTAAGGACAGATCTCATCGGCAATAGACTTGCTAAGATTTCTGGCTCTTAGGTCTTTTCTGTGGCTTCTGAGCTGCACAGAGTTCATGAGCAAGACAAATGCCCTCATGCCTTCCTAAATACATCTTTCAGTTCTAGCTAAGCCCAGCACTGTGATAAAAATATGACATTTCCATTACTGCCTCATCTTGATTATAACTGATGTTCAGAAGTACCCCTAATTATCCAGGGTAAGTGGTACGTATCTAGTGGCTTTCAGCTCTATGCAAATGTTGATATTTTTATGGCCATTTCCACAGGATGCTACACTGAAAGATCAGACTGTTTTTAAGAGTGAACCTTATCTCAGTAATCAAGAATTGTCATATTACTCTGCTTAAAAGTTTTTCAGTTTCCTTTTGCAAAACCCGTTTTTTTTTCCCCCTCCAGAAAATGCTACCTAAGTATTTCCATCAACTTAGAGGACATGAGATAGTTAAGTAAAAAGGAAAAACATTCCGTGACATTTAGCTCAAAGTGGAAAAACCAGTTTTTTAACTGCAACCGAAGACAAGTTAAAATTTACTCAGTATACAAACAACTGCAGTTATGTAAGAAATTCAGGTTCAGGTCCTGAAGTGCAAAAAGAGGCTACTGTTAAAGTGATTTTTTTGTACAGGAAAGCCCTTTATCTTTTTCCTTCTGATGTCCATTTCACACTTGCTGAATTTACAAACGACAGCAAGATTCAACTTGCCTTAGCAATGCGGAACTCCTCTTTTCTCATGGCAGAACATTTAGCATCAGATCTGAGCTGAGCTGGGGTTCTGGCTTTGTACCGATGCACAGTATAAAACCACGTCTCACAGCTAGTTACACTGACCTAGCTGGACAGTCAGTTACACTATCAGAAATTCAAGTGTGTGAAACTGAGAATTAAACTAAAACATGGCTCCAGCACTCTTCTTCCTAGCTGCCGCCCAGAAGCATCAAAGACAACAGAACTAGCACTAGGGGAAGATGATGAGGACAAACTTCAAAACGTACTTTCACTGGGCTTTAATACTTTGATAAGTGCTACAGGACAGATTTACCAATCGCTGTCTTAGCCACTCTTCTGTGCTTTGACCCCAGGTACCCACTGGTAAAGCTCGGCAAGCTCTCCAACAGGGAGAACGCACTTCACTGTAACTGACTTTACAGATTTAACTGCATTTTAAAGTAATAAATTAGAGCAAAAGATTTTTTTAAGCTCTTCTCAGATATAGCTAATGGAAATTCTAGTTTGTTACTTTGACCCATCTCACGCTTTCAGAGCAGCTAATACAACATATCACCACATGCTGATCTACTAACCATCACAGCAATAAAAGCACAAAAAGGTTATGTGAGGGAGGAAGAAGATACTGCTCCTCTCAGGATCTCCATGTCACTGCTTCCTCAAGATTAAAAATATAAACAACTTTGCTTTCATTTTTCCAGTGTGAAGATGCTAAAGCACTAAGCAACATGTTCTCAGGCTGAAGCATGGGCTCATATTAGAAAAGCCATCTCAGCAACTAGAATGGTTCACAGAAACTTCACAAGGAACAGGCAGTGTATTACATCTCTGTTCTTCCAAATCCTTACTAGTTTGAGTAGTACTGTCATTAAACTCATTTGAGAGGACGTTTTTTTAGCTCTATATCAAAGCTAACAAGAAAAGAACTATAGGAAACCATACCACAACAGCACGGCATCAGAAGCATAAGACCTTAAAAAGTACAGAGTGTACTTCCCTCTTCTTCTAGTCAGTTCTGCAGGCTCAGGGTGGGAGAACAAAGCCAGAGACCATACCTCCTCCCCAGCCAAAACCACAGCGACTGCGCCTCTTCCTTTTACACCCATGCAAGCTCAACCAGCTCAAGACCTAAATCAAGAAACACTGGTACTTAGCAGCTGTGTGCACATCAAAAAAAACACACTCTCAACTTATTTCATGTAACTGACCTACATGTTTACTCATGTTTTCACTGGAATGCAGATCTAGTGACATACGGCCAAGATTATGCAATTCAGGCAAATTCGTAAACACTATTAGCAGGCAGTGTGGCACTGACTAGAACTTGCTCCTCAGATGCACCTGCCTTGCCTCCCACCTTTAACTCTTCTACCAGTTACTCTGCACAGCTGAGGCCTCAGTGACCTTCAAATACATGCAACAAAGGGAACATGGAAGTGAAAAAGTACCAGCTCTGATCCAGAGACAGTTTACCTTCCACACATACAATGAGCTTAATATATTTTAGACACTACAAAAATTAAGGATTATAACTACAATTGACCCTATTAAATTCAGCACCTGAAGAGTTTAATGAACAGTCAAGTATTCAAACACTACTTGGATTCAGACAGATAAATTGTTCCCTTTATAGGAGAGCTACTTGCCTACTTAAACATTAGACATAGACTTCCAATACCATACTGAGCAACGATCTTAACAGTTAATTTTTGAGGACAGATGTCATAGCTACCACATATTGGGCATTCTCAAAGGCTTTAAACTGTACGGTCATTTCTGTATCACCATGATATCATCTCACTAACTGAAGCACACTAGTGACTGAAGGCTCCACTCAAGGTCTCCAAGCACCACTATTAACACAGAATGACACTGCATCTGTCCCAACAAACAATCCTGTTAGACAGTATGAAGGTTAAGAAATGAAATAGGAGGATAGAGCAAGCATAAAAGGATTTGCTCAAGGCCAAATCTAGGTTGATGGCAGACTTTGAAGAAAATGGATGTCTATCAAATTGAACTGGCCATGCTTAACCTGACTGGCCAATACTTCCCTTCACATGCTGGAAAGGGATTTGTCTCTTCCAAAAGCAGCACTTCCTTATACCAGGCAACAGCTTAACCAGACACTGGCTGGTCACGAGAATTTCTGCAGTGTGTAACCTGTAACACTGGCTGGTGAGAACACTAATCAAATCTCTTGCAGAAAACGTTGGCGCTCTCAACATTTTAAAGCTTTTCTCTATTTCTCCTCCATCTTCAGAAAGATATTGGCTTGAGAGGGAGTGTTTTAATCAATACACTATCAAACTACAAAGAATACACCACTATAGCCTGTGCTCTTTATTGCTTTACAGCAAAAAGAAAACACACAGCACTGAGAAAACACACAACTATACTAGAAAACAAAAGTAGTGCTACACAACTTTGCTAGGGGAAAAAAGTGAAAAGGTTGTACTACAGTTAATTTATGTCTGGTAATAAGATTATTTATTTAAACATAATAAAATCAAATGCCATATTTGATTTTTTTGTTTGAGGTTTTGTTGGGGGTTTTTTGGCAGAAAACCATATCCCAGATTTCTAAATACACATAATCTGTATCTCAAATCTCTCAAACTATAAGTAATAAAAAATAAACCTCTACCTTACAAAAAAAATAATTCAGAGCAATTAATAAAGCAAATCAAATTATTTCATCTGTTGTTGGTTTGTTGGTTTTTTTTTCTTTTCTTGATACTTTATCATGCATACCAAGAGGAAGCACCTGGTAGAAACCACATATTTTGCTCAGGGCTGAAAGCAGTCTCAGCCATGAGAGGTAGGGCATCAGATGAGATCACTGTGAAAACCTATGTGCTTGTAGATCATTTAGCGTCTATGAGGTGAACAACATAACTCTGTACTGAGCCAGCCACCTTCAGAATTTCACCTCCCTCTCATCAGGGAGAGTCAGAAAATTTTCTGCCAATGTTATCCAGAGTAAGCCTGTGCAGGGTGGAAATTTCTGAACATTAGCAAGACAATTGGGGAAAAGGAGAGAAAACAGAATCTCCTCAGAAGCAGCATAGAAACCATCTGATTTATTGAGACATGCTCATGGTAGCAATTTACTTTGAACTAATTATGCTGATTTCTCCTTAAACAGCGAGAACCAGTTAGTTTATTAAAATTATCAAATCAGCCACTGCAAAACACATTATGGAATCTAGGTACATACAAAGGGCAAATAAAGGCAAGAGTTTTCATAGGTTTACTACACAGTAAGACTTGGTCATTGTTAACAGGTTAACATTGTTAACAGGCAGCTTTTAGTTCAAACAAAACATTAAATTGTAGACTGAATGCCTTATCATTACTACATCTGTTTTCAATTTTGGCCTGTGAGAAAGCAATATACCGTGGCAATTTACATTTCCTAAAGTTTTTCAGAGTTAGCTATCAGATGTGGCAATTGGTTCTGGTTCCTTAGCATTTATTTACA
The DNA here is from genome assembly GCA_028020825.1 of Podargus strigoides. Lineage (NCBI taxonomy): Eukaryota > Metazoa > Chordata > Aves > Caprimulgiformes > Podargidae > Podargus > Podargus strigoides. The sequence goes on from CM051620.1 coordinate 61,762,336, forward strand.
GCACACCCCAATTACATCAAGGACATGAAATAGGTAGATGATCCAGTATTCCCAATAATCTAACATTTTCAAGGCCTGTCTAAATTTCTTAAGTAATCCCTCGACATGGCAGGGCAGTGGGTTTTGGTCTTTTATTATTGGTCACAAGCTTGGTTTCCAGCTCCCCACATTATTATGTGACCTTAGACACATGGAAACCAGGCTCCGTGAACTTGGTGCATTTGGTAGTTGCTGTGGAATAGATGGGACCATGATGGAAAACCTTCCTCCCAACCCCATCTTCCCAAACAATCAACAAAGTTAAGGGACAGGTTTGACAGGTACCAAGAAGGTTCAGCAATTTTAGAAGGGCAATAAATGTGCTGTGCAGAATTCTCCAAACAAAATGGAGAATAACAGAGAACTGCACTATTGTAATACATACAGGCAGCTTTAGTCATTGCAAAAGAACACGTGGCATTTTGTGGCTTAATGGTGCCAAATTAATGCAGATCAACTACAACTCTGAACAAGGATCAATAAAACCTCAGTCATCTACTCCTTCTACTCTTCTACATTTAGCTCTCCAAGAACTTAATGAAACCCAAGGCATGAAGGACAACCCACTCTTACGTTACTGTTGTTCTTAGATATATTTACGTAAGTTTAAACCCAAGTAATAACACTAAGAACAAAGTTAAACTAAATAAATACTTACACATTTACTAAGGCATTAAACAGACTGTGAAGTCGAATATTACCCAAAGTAAAAAAGAGGATAAATTCCTGGGTTCATTGACTAGTTTTTATGTTTCTTACAAAACTATTAAAAAAACGCAGATCCATTAAATACAAGAGAAAGAAATCTGTCAGAAGTAAGATGGAGTATGTTATTGCTTTGAGTAAAATGTGAGGGTTTTGTAAATATTTTTGGCATTATTTAGGTCAAATAGACCAACTATTTTTCAAATCACCCAATTAATGTCACAGTATCTCATTGTTTATTAAATAAGCACTGTAGCTTGGCATATTTATAAAAACCAAGAACAATATTTTGAAATAAGTATCACAGCATGGGAAGCCATCTTCTTGTCTTTTGCATATTTCCCAGTTTGAAAGCATCGTGGTGTCGCTAATATTAGACATTTGACAAAATAATTGCTTTGCAGATCCCTATTTCTAATTTTGTAATTCAAATACCCAAATTTACTGCGAGTAAAGCAAAGCTAACTCAAAAAAACCACCCCGACCCACAGTAATTGCTGTATTACAGTACATTTACTGGAGCACCAAGAGTTACGATTGCCACAGTTTGGCAACAGTGTCTCCAGTGTCACTATACATAAAATAGCTGTCTGGAGAACTGGTCTATCAGTTCAGGAGCCGCCACAGTGTCTGTGCAGCAAATTTGACATCATAGGTTCAAGGCAGCTGCCTAAAATGATATTGTTCTTTGGTACTATATTTTGGGGAAAGGAAATAGGGTAAACAGCCTAAAGTTACAAGTAATGAATTTCAGAAAGACTCTTAATGAGATGTTAGCCTCTTTCATTGCAGTTCTATTGCTAAGAATGATGAGAAGCACTTCAACACTTCCACTGTAGTCTCTGCAAGTCTTCAGCAACTGCCTCCCATACCACACTAGGAGACTGGTGGTAAAACAGTTCTAATTTACAGTTATATTGAGCAACAACAAAAAAGCCACTTCATCTTAAAAAAAAAAAAAAAGGGGGGGAGAGGGAAAAAAAGTATGACATATGGTTAATACTGCTGTTAAGAACTTAAGAACTTTAATGCTGCCTGTAAGAACTGAACCAAGACTGATCAGCTATGTGAAATACATAGTAGCACCTTAACCATATATTTCCTGATTTTAAATTTGTGGCCTTGTTATTTCTTGTGACATGCTTACTGTCTCGCATGCATAGAGATTATGATCAAGCATTGCCTATTTTAAAGTTTATGGGCTTGGTGTTCTGTTTTTTTTGCCACTCAAGAATGATGAGTGATGGACAGAAGATATAACAGAAATAAGTTCACCCTTCAAAAACATTTTAGGTAAACAAGTATTGTCTTGATTGCAGAGTCCAGCATTCTCCATGAACTAATTAGGAAAAAGAAGGAATTTAAAAAAAACCTGCAGCAATCCATTTCCTTATAGACCTCTCTTACACACTAAGTGCAAGATTCATGGCCACCTGAGACTTGCTCACCACTGCAAACTTGCACCTATTGCATAGGCTGCTAGTTTGAAGACTCTTTTCCTTTTTGAGGCCTCAAAACTCACTCGCTACCCAAATGCATCAGACACAAATGATCCCACATGAGAAGAAAAGTTGTGATGTGTTTTTCTAACTAAATTTTGACCTCAAAGACCAAAGCAGGGGATATGTGGTGCACAACGGCCCGTCAAGCTCTGTCTATCTGCCATATCACAGCTGCAGAATCTCACACCCTTGGTCAGAAAGCATCAAAATAATTGGCTGAATACACCTGTTCGGTGCATTTGACTTGGCTGGATCTACACAAGAGTTTTCTAGAGGGGAAGTCTACAAGACTAGTCACTACAAAACCACAGCTTGGGACTCATACTATTGTTTATACTTAAATTGAAACTTTGGCCCACAAAGCCACTTCGCAAAATGCTGCACAAACACAAAACAAAAACACACGTAGCCAGATGTCCTCTCTTCCTGCTATTTTCCCCTATTCCCTGCAGTGTCCTTTCATATTTTCCTAAAGGAGATGGCAAAGAACTAATAACTGTATGAATTCTAGTCTGTATACCTTTTAGGGATAGCTGCTTATCTGCCACAGCAATGCTAAATACCCACATTCCTCCAGATAAAGCAAAGAACTATCTGTTTACATCATCTGTCCAATGCAAAAGGCAATAGCTTTATACAGTGTGGGCTCAGACTGTAAACTGTTATTTTTGGGTGGAGATGGGTAGAGGGAAGCTAGCAACAGCTAGCAACAAGAAGCATCTTTTTTATATATATATAGAAAGATGTCTTTTTATAAGATATGTGTGAATTCTCTTCCGGTACAATGTAGAAAAACAAATAAACAAGATATTATCACAAGGCAAACAGAATACCACAGTATGTGAAAAACATGCATCAGTGTCAGCAGAGGCTTAGAAAGGAAAAACTAGCTTGTAATGAACATTTCAACAGTTCTTTTTTTTTTTTCCTGGGGAGAAGATTTTAAAAGTTTTATCTCCTCAGAATGACAATATTTTCCTTTAGAATTCTCTTATTTTACATGTTTCTATATAGTTTCTTTCTTGCAAAATAATCCAACGATGGCTCAAACGGAAAGCCTTCAACATGCAGAACACAATTCAGCTTTCTGGCTCTTTAAAAATTTCTGCAATATCACAATTCAAAGACTCATTTCATTCATTTCCACCATGACTGAGAAGCTTTTTATTAGGCATGGATCTGGTGCAAGAAAACATCACATCTCTCATTAAATCCAGCCCAGCAAAATCCTGGTTTGGCCACATCTCACAGGACCCTCTTTAAACAAAAAAAAAAACAACAAAAAAACACACAAAAAAAGAGTGCTTCCCTGGTTTTGCTGAGATAGAATTACAGAATTGACTTTCTGTTCAGGAAAGCTGCAATTTTGAGAAGACTGCAGCATCCGATTCTGTGAGAACAAAGTTGATGAGACACTCCATCTTAGATTGCGGCCAGCCATGGTATGCGGGTTTTTATAGTGATCAAGGTCTTCAGCCGTTTTGAGCTAGCCAGGTGCTAAAGCCAGGAGAAGCAAAAGCCAGGGCAGCTGACCCAGGTTGGCCAACACCATATTCCATACCATAAATGTCACTCGCACTATAAATTGGAATGTTTGCAGGGGGAGGGAACACTTGCTCTCTCACTCAATGGCCACTGTCATGGAGAGTCTCACCCATCACTCTGCTCCTGAGGCCAACTCTCCCATTTGCTGTGACCATCCCGCTCTTGCTGGAGCTGTGGTGCTCGCAGCATTTGACATCAGCACTCACTGCTGGGAGTGCACAGCTTGCAACTCCTATGTCAGCCGAGTATAACCTTTTGTATTTCATAATAGTATTGGGATTACTATTAGTTCTTTGTTATTATTTTATTAAATCCGTCATCAGATGACAGAACAACTGTCTAAACCAAGACAAGTGGTCATTTTATAGTGACAACTACAAAATAGTAATGGCAAAAGTGACCTGGTAAACACGCAAATGTACTAAAAATATATATATATATATATATATATTTCATAACATATATATTTCTAAAGCGGTCTTTCCTCTTCAATTTTCTACACTTACCTTGGTTGACTTGTCAGTGCTATGCTCTCGTTTTCCTACATGGTTCCCCATGATGGATCACCAGAACTTTGAGTTCTGAAAAGATAAAACCAAAACAGCATTTTTGAAACCAATACATTTACACTGAAATATAAACTAATCTTTCATCTGACACAGAACAAAGAGATAGCTCTCACACGATAAGCATTTTTACAGTCCAAGGTAAGATCTGTATAAGATCCTAAGGAAAAGAAAATGCTTATCTGTTCTGTTTTTGCAAATCTAAGCAATACCAGAAGGCTTTCCTTCTTCTAAACAAAGGCATAAACAGAGGAGGAAAAATAAAGTGTTTACTGTGAAATTTGCACATGAAACAAGACTAAATTAGAAATTAGGTAGAGGCCCTGTCTTTCACTACCTTTGTAATACCAAAGCAGCGTAACATGAATCAAATGATCAAGTAAATTCTTTCACATTCACATTTGCCACTATATAAACATCAATTACTGGGAAAAAGCACCACACTAAACTGCTAAGAATTTGCTGTGGAGGTGAGAATGGAGGTGTTCTTACAGCCCACACTTTCATGACAAGCACATAAGAAAAAAATGTCAATTCCTTTGTATTTTCTGGCTCATCCTGTTGTATCTTAGTTTTAACAGAGATTATGTAGGTTAAACCACAACACTCAAATTTCAGCTTTTAGACTACACTTGTGGTTATACTACATATTTATTCTCATAGAAGCATGCGTTTGCTGCCTTTAGCCTATTTAAATGCAGTGCAAGGTAGCATTTAAAGTCCAGAAACTTAATAAGTTTTAGGTGGACTTTTTCCTCTCAGAATTTATAAACTCAACTTTCAGTAATAAAGTTCAGTTTCTGGTGCTAACAGTAACACTTCACTGCTCTGCAATAATAGGCTCTGCAGAGGGATTTGGACAGGCTGGAGCGATGGGCTGAGGCCAATTGTATGAGGTTTAACAAGGGTAAGTGCTGGGTCACGCACTTCAGCCACAACAACCCCATGCAGTGCTACAGGCTTGGGGAAGAGTGGCTGGAAAGCTGCCTGGTGGAAAGGACCTGGGGGAGTTGGTTGACAGCCGGCTGAACACGAGCCAGCAGTGTGCCCAGGTGGCCAAGAAGGCCAATGGCATCCTGGCCTGTATCAGAAACAGTGTGACCAGCAGGAGCAGGGATGTGATCGTGCCCCTGTACTTGGCACTCGTGAGACCACACCTTGAGTACTGTGTCCAGTTCTGGGCACCACAGTATAAGAAGGACATTGAGGTGCTGGACTGAGAGAAGGGCAACGAGGCTGGTGAGAGGTCTGGAAAACAGGCCTTATGGAGACCAGCTGAGGGAACTGGGGTTGTTTAGTCTGGAGAAGAGGAGACTGAGAGGAGACCTCATTGCTCTCTACAACTACCTAAAAGGAGGTTGTAGTGAGGCTGGTGTTGGTCTCTTCTCTCAAATTACTAATGATAGGACAAGAGGAAATGGCCTCAAGTTGCATCAGGGGAAGTTTAGATTGGATATTAGGAAGAAGTTCTTTACTGAGAGGGTGGTTAGACACTGGAACAGGCTGCCCAAGGGAGGTGGTGGAGTTGCCGTCCCTGGAGGTGTTTAAAAAACAAGTGGATGAAGCACTTGAGGCCATGGTCTAATGGTCTAGTGGTTAGGGAGATGATGGGATGAAGGTTGGACTTGATGATCCTGGAGGTCCTTTCCAAGCATAGTGATTCTATGATTCCAAGTATACACCATAAAACCTTTGCATCAGAAGTCCTGGCACAATGCTCTCGCTATCAGAGGGCTCAGTTATTTCATCAAGCATAATCTTATGAAAAGGCTTGGGAGAAAAGGACAACCAGACCTTTGCTAGGATAGAAAATGAGTGATGTAAAATAACAGACTATCAACCATGTTGGACTTGGTAGAACATACAAATATAGTTACAGCTACAAGCACTGATTTGTGCACCAAAGGACTCTAAAGATAGACTTTGATTTCTTACGACTTTCCATCACAGAAATATGTACTTTATCAAAACCAATCTTGCCCTGTATCTCTACTGCAACTTTCACAGAGACTAATAAATTTATATCCCCCTAGATGATAAATTTCAAATTAGTGAGGGTGTGCAGTGCTCCACTTGACTATTCACTGAATTCCATTCGCTCTAAAATCAGTGCCATGTATCACCTATGCAATTAAGTAACTCCGTACAAATATCCATTTCTGAGGTCTCATAAAGAAAAAATTAAAAAACATCCAAACTCAGTAAGTGTAGTCAAGGTAGAGTTTATTGGCAAACTGGAAACAGATTTATTTTTTTTTAAACAGCACTACCACACAAAAGATTAAAAGAAAAAGAACCCTGTCCTTTCAAATTGTGAAATCAGCACAATCAAATTACCTTTTTGTGAATTATGAAAATTTTCAACGAAAAATACAGATAAATTAATACACACCGGGTTTCAGAGCTGAACTATCTCAAACTGGCCTTTCATCTAGAAATTATGAGCAGCAACTCACCATTTACTTTGCAACATAAGGAAAAATAGAGTGGAATACAAAATCATAGGAAAAGTCTACAGCAGAGTATAACAGCATACACAGCTTATGGAGCTTATGTAACACTTTCAAACCAGAAGTCTCATCATGTCTCCCCTGGTGTCTTTGGATTAACGCTGCAGGATAACCACCTGTACCCATGAAACACTGAGCATAGCAGAGTCCTGGTCCTGCAATGCAAAGGCAGAAAAAGATACTAGATACAGACAAGCTGTGCTGGGAAATTAAGCCAGATAAATTTAAAAATTGTCTGTTGGCCAGTGAAAAGAAAAGCTTCCTTTACTGTTTCTAAAGTGTCAGAGGAACAGCGTGTGGTCAAAATTCACATGATCGACCCCTTCTTATTCTCACCTCATATCCAGAAACTAACACTAATACAACTAGATTCTACTTCATCTTTTTCACGCACAAATGAACACAGATGTTTGAACTCAAGATAACTTAGCTATAGGTATCTCCTGCAAACTCCTTACATAGAGATAAAGCTGCTCTTTAGTCAAAGGGACAACAGTAACCAGCTAGATAGCAAGAATATCCTAAAAGTTACAGAATTCTTCATACTACCTATTAAATGGAGAAAACTGTAAGCAATCCTTTCGGAAAAAAAAAAGGCTTCAAAGAATTCTGACATGAATTAAGAAAGGAAATGTATAGTGCCAACTGTTCTGTAGATATCCAATTAGGAAGTGAAAACATACATACACAAGCCTGCAAACATTAAAATCATTTACAGCAACAAAAAGACCTAATTTTTCACTTTAGTCTCAAGCAGATGTCTGCCTTATTTGATTGAAAACTGAGCACACGGGTCATTTTCACTTCCGGATGCAAGTACGTCCCGAAGTGTTAAGACTTAAACACTGATTTTGGCTCTTACTGTCGAGAGGAGACCACAGTGTACAGGTTCTACCTGCGCCAATCTTTATGCAGTAAGTTGAATCACTGCCTTCAATACGATTAATCATTGTACCGTATTTGTAGGAACTTGCAGCCAGCTATTCAAAAAATTTGAGCTGGAAAAAGATTTGTTGGTTTGGGTTTTTTTTTCAGTCACCTTCATAACATACAGGTGCCAGACTAAGAAGCTCTGTATATACTGAAAAAGCAGCTTCTTGCACTTCTTAACAAATGTCAGTCAATCAACTTTCTTGTTTGCAGAGCAATTCGTAGATGCTTTAGTACTGATAAAGAGCCACAGGAACAGCCATGAAGAGAAGTACTGCAGAAATGCAGTAACCTTCTTTGAATCCAACGTGAATCACGTCTAACAATAAGCTGCCAAAATAGGCCTGAGCACGAGATAGAGTTTATGACCGCAACAGCATCTGCCCAAAACTTTTGTGGTGAAATTCTGCAAGTTTCATAAATCCTGTGAGATGAAAGATTTTGCATATGATCTTGAGTCACCAAATGAGAAGGGACACTGTGCAGGTCTGCAGCCACCAGAGAACAGCACCAGCATAAAACTGCTCACCAAGACTGTGGGTTTCAGCATATTAAAACTATCTGAGAGGAAATAACAAGCCATGTGAGCAAACTGATTTAATAGGACTTAAAGTTGAAAACATTTCAGCTGCCTAACAACTCTTTTGGGTGAAGCGAGTGAATTATGGCAGGACGCTGTGACCCACCACTGCAGACGCAGCCAGCAGTCACCCGTCACCCAGCCACCTCAGCACTACGCCATAACCACATACCAAGCTGAATCAGCTCTGCTGCCAAGACCTGTGTGCTTCTCTATCAATGACTGATCCAGAAGTAACTCTAGCTATCCAGGCTGCTTCAAGTAATTCCAAAAACAGCCCAGGGATTTTGCCTGGGGAAATAAAGTGTCTGATCCCATCAATTTATCTTCTTACGGAGTCAAACAGGCAACCTGACGGAAGCCAAGATCAAGCTGCTTTCCCGCTGTCTTGACAATATGAAGCCATACTCCAACTAGCAACAGCTACAGAAACGCCTTACCCAGGGAGATAACCTTTCTCTTTGCTGCCTGCCAAGCACAAAAATAAAACCCGAACAAATACAAAAATAGATGGGAAAAAACTCAGTTCTAAACACCACATTCATAAACAATACCTATGAAAATACACGTATTTTGAGAGAACATAACTTATTTCTCTTCATCTGAACAGCTGATTAAAAAAAGGATTTTAGAAACATATATCATCACGATTTTTTTTTAGCCCATTGTAGCATGCCTGTTGAAACTAAATGGGTATTTGTAGTTAAAAAAGAGGTTATAACCATATTTCTACACACACACTGTCCTATAAAGAGGTTTACATTATGATTTAGAATTTTTGCTGAAAGGCAGAAAAATGCTTCTCTAAACTTTTTGAACATACCAAGAAATGCAATGGTATCACTTTCTACAGGTTACGTTGTTTTAAATGCAAAACAGCATTTTCTTACTTACTCACGAGAGCCTGAGAAAAGTTTACCCTTTGTAATTGTCAGACTCTAAAGAGTGTCCTTCCCCTGTAATATCTCACAGAACATTATAATTTTTGTATATTCTAAATACAAACAATGAACTTCAGCCCAGGAGCTGGTTTACAGTGACAGCTCACCAACTGTAATTCAGGAGTTAAAAGAGGCTGTAAGCCAATGCACCTGGAGCACCTTTAGTGAACATTAATGGTTACTCCATATTAAAATATATAAACTACCAAATATAGATCACAGGATGCTGCAAATGGGCTGTTAAATATGATCCTTGAAGAGTAATATAGTTATGTAAAATAAGGGTTCAGTCTTACCTCTTCCCACACACTTAATTATGACTCAACAGAACTACGCATAATAATAAAGGTATGCAAGTACTTACATATTTACAAGTATCCAAATATAATTATTACCTTGTCTAGGAATATGTATTCACCACAGACCGATGTTATTGGATAATGGTGCAGAGCTACAAAGCTAGATGCATTTACCAAGTGCTCCTGGCCTTACTCACGCATGGGAAGGGTAACCATAGAATATAAAAATATTTGAGGAATTTACTTTAAACTTCCTGCTAAACTAATGACTATTCTTATCCAAGTAACACTGCATTTTACTATTACATCCAGATCTTACTAGACAAAATAAAAAGTGTAATTACTTTTAAGAAATGTTTATGTTCTTTCTCATTTCAGTAGCCCTCTAACGTAGACTCTTAATTACAACTTTATCCAGGAAAATGACATGCAAAAGATTATTTTTTTTCTGGTGTCAGGTCCAGGTTATGCAGCTTCCGGGAAGCACGCTAACACATTGCCCAGCACTGACTGCCAGCTAGATGGAAATCCGTGAGAGGTTTTTTTTTTAGACTCTCAGCATGATACACATCTTTGGAAGGAATCCCTTCACTTCAGCCTTCTTTCAAAACAGATTGAGATGCATGCCTCATCTGTTTCTTCAGAACTGCCTCATCATGGTAAGCTAGTGCTCCATGAAAGAAAACCTCCAGCAGGCACAGGCGAGTGACCTGCAGCTAATTACATAAGCAGACACAATCAGATGCTTCAGACAGATGTGAGCAACCACATAACACAAGTAACCTGCCCGATGGGCAAACTCCTTCCTACGAATCCTGCCCTTTTAATTCAAGCATTAAATTATTTCATAAAATCTAGTGTTTTATATTCCTTACAAGTTTCATTGTTGTTTAATGCAGATTAATGTTTCAGTACCTGTGAAAGTGTGCAATCCTTGCTAGATTAAACCTTATTTCACTTTTGACTTCCACAATGATATTTCTCTGAAGAACCCTTCCTGAAAGAAAAATACATTATTCCAGACACATTTCCATCATGAATGATCAAAACCAATATTTCAGTGGCAATCGTAATATTTAAATCGGAGAAGTCACCAGCAGTTTAGTACCAATACGTGTATTTAACCATGCTTGTAGAGTGCCGTGCACATCAGAGTCCCACCATTCCTGGCCTATCTAGACATTACAACAATTTCCATGCTTACAGAAAACTGTACGTGCCTTCACAACGATCCCAGGCCTAGAAAACGACCCCTCTGAGAGATGGGCCAATTTCTGAAATACTATTTATCTGAGAAAGTACTCCCTAGTGCTAGAACAGTTGCTCAGTAACTTAGATACACCTCATATATCATTGCAAAGGACACCATAATTATTTAATTTTCACTACAATTTTATGCAAACAGTACAACACAGGAGAACGGCTACAACACTGAGACAGAACATATTCTGGGAAAGAACAGTGTTGCAAGCTATTTTCTAAAATTGCCATGGGATAAGCACAGCAGACAGGACCAAAAGGGGTTTTTTAAGATCTTTTCTGACTGCTTTGATTACAATTTTCCTCTATCACCATCAAGAAGTATACTGCATATTATTTTCTGTAAAAGTGTGTGATTTTCAGGAATCTCACCTCAGCACAGCTAAGGATAGTCCAAACTTGATTAGAGACAACAGTGTGTAAATACAATTATAACGAAATTGCTGAACCACATATATTTATTTTCTGTAGCTTAGGTTTCGCTTGTTTTTCTTTCTTTCTTCAACCCACTCCACTCTCCTTGCTGAAACACCATCAGCCTCATCCCACCCATTAAGAAAAGATACAATTTTAAAACTAATTTCTCAATAGGATTTTTCTGCTTTCCTTTACAAACAGAAAAATGCTCACCTAACATCATTTAAGTGGTTTCTCATGCAGTGAGAAGCTGCATGAGATTCTGGTATCTATACTCCCTTATATAAATACAAATTATCAATGATTACAATCAAATGGCATTAGCCACATGATGGCTGTTTGTCTTAAAACCACTAAGATTAGTGGAGCACTGTGACCTCTATGTCAATATACCTGCAGGGTCATAAGGAAATTTCCTTAATCACCTCCACTTTAAAGGAGAGACCAATGCATTTGATGGGGGAGTTAGGTACCAGCCCAAAGACCTGGCACAAGGTACAGATGACCCCAGCACATCCAAACACCCAACCATGCCACTCCTTCTGCCTGCTGCACTTCTACCACAGCACCTACACTTCAGGAATTTGTCTGTTTTTTTCTCAGCCACTAACAGCAACAGGTTCATTTAATTTGCTACATATTGCCTTCTACACAACACCACAACAAAACAGTCTGATTTTTTTTTTTCCCCAATATTGAAGGACCATTTAGGTTTGCATGGCATACAAACCTAGTAGCAAAGACCAACTTTTCCCAACCCTCTGAAAAGGATCAGATTTTCCTCCAGCACCTGTGTGCTCCAGAGACAAAAGAATTTGACACTGCAGCATAATAATTTCTCTGATTAAAACCAACAAAAATCAAAACACAGGACAGAGAAAAATACAAAGAGAATGGCCAATATCTATATATTTGTGAAGATATGCAGTAGACTCATAAGACCATCGCTTTCCGCTATCATTGCTTCTAAAATATTTCCTTGAGGAGTAAACCTCTGCAGCTGTGGACTTCACCTCTTGCCCTCAATGAGTCAACAACTAGAAGGTACATGCTTGTCCTGAATGTTAAAATATTTTTTAAAAAGATAAACCAGCACACAAGAGAATAGAACATAAGTGTAGTATTAACCAGCAAATAGAAAAAAGAATGAAATTCAAATACACATCATAGAGAATTTAAGGCCAAAGCAATAATTTTACCAGTATGAGGGGGAAAAGCATGGAACAATCAAGAAACCATACAGAGAAGAATCATTATTTGTTACTTGGAGAATTCCAGTTTTTGAGATAAAGGTACTCTGAAATCAGACAAGACCTAACACCTGTTTTTACATAAAAATGAAACGATACCATGAGAATAAAAACAAGATATATTTGAAGACTCACATTTTTCCCCCATTCTCTGCTCAGAAAAACAAGTCCTCTCCAAATGGAAAGTGGAATATTCTCCTTTTTAAAGTGAAGTAGGTCACCTAAGCTTCCCAGTGAACACAGCCACTTCAGTGATCAATGTTGCATTAACACACTGTAGAGACTGATGACAAAACGCACACCTGCAGTTCTAAACACACATGAATCAAAAGCTCTGTATGCTGGCTCTTATCTTCTCATAATCAACAAACTGACAGATGGGACAAGAAGATGATACACTCTCTCCAGACACTGATAACTTTGCTGTGAGAAAACAGTGAACCACTATATCCATCTCAATTTTTAAAAAAAAAAAAAAAAAAAAAAAAAAAAAAGAAAAAGAGGGGAAAAAGCCTCTCTCTCTCTGCCCAAACTTTTTCTCCCTCTGCCCTGACTTCATATATAATCTATCTATACTGTAAACTTATCAACCAAGAGATGGGTTTCCTGTAAATGCTCCTCCGTTACATTTGGCATAAGTATCGATATTATGAAAGGGTATGACTTTCACCATATTCCAAGTTGACTCCCTCTTGGCTCAATCTACTGTTGTAAAGTCAAGTCCCTCCCTTCTCCTAAACACACTGCCAAAGAGGCACAAAACCCAATCTTTCTTTTCTGACATTAAAAAAAATAAATATGAATCCTTAACTATATGCTTATATTTCTCACTTTTTGTGCATTATATTTCTTACTTCTTCTTGCTTTCTTTTTTACTCGCTTGAGTTCCTGTGGGTTTATGCATGAGATTATGCTCTGAAAGTAGTTTTTTTATGTAATTTGATGGAGACTTAGTCCTCAATATTTTCATTTGTGAGCATGCTTAAGACATGTAACAAGTTTCAAGGTTCTTGTGACAGCCTCCTAACAGGTTACAGTTATCTGCAGTCCACTAGCACAAACACAGACAAGACAGTCCTCCAGCTTGAAATGGTTTGCTATGCAAGTTGTGAGTGACACCTCATGAAGCTTAAGTAAGGATTTGTAAACTCCTCTGCTCCCAGAATCAATAAAGAAATTTAAGAACAAAGTGAGTAATTTTTCTGTGTTCACAAACGCCTACCTGGAAACACAGATATTATGACATCAGTTTGGGATTTTCTCTGGCAATGATACAGTGGCTTGCTTTTCCTTCTGAATAGAGAAGGCAAAATTATTTTTTGCTAAGGATAACTGTATGTCTGAGAAATAAATCTATTTCATTTTCAAATGGAATTTTAGTCCAGGTATTTTGAGCTTTAGTTGTTTAGGTCAGAGGCTCAGCAGGTTACAGTCACTAAGCTGTGAGCTGTTGCAGTTGGAATTTTAAATACTTCATGAGTAACAACAGCAACCCTAGCACTGACATCTGCATGAGATACCACTTAAGTCTTTACATCACCCCGATACAATTACTGTAAGTGTGCTTCTTCAAATATGCTTTCAAGTACTCATGCCTTGTACTCAAACATTGCCTCATTTTATCTAAATCTTAAATTTCACTTACTAATGTTGCTTTCCCAACCTTTATACAGGCTATGTACAAAGACAGCATAAAAAAAGTCACTATTGAATTACTATTGAAGAGAACAATGACAGATCCTGGGAAAAATTTCTATTTGTACATTAGAATGTACAAAATGTACACAAGACAATTATTTCCCCTTCTGTCATTAAAAAGAAAATCAGACTGTTTATTTCATGTTAAAAGGAAGACAAAATGTGACGGGCCAAACACTCATTTGTTCAGCATAATTTTGCAATAAGGTTTACCATTTACATCAAATCCAGTGTACAAGAAAAAGAGAACAAAATGTAGCAACACGTCAAAATAATGGAGTAAGAAAACGTGTTTCAGTAAGGAGACTAGCAGTATATTCTCTCTCAAAGATGATTACCAAAACATACCTCAAATCCACTATATGATTAAAGTTTGAGTAAGCTTTTACATGATATTCACAGCACCCATCACAAGAATGTTTCAGTTTTAAAAACGGAATGTTTTTAAAAGAAGAAAATGTTTCAAATACCATCATTAAAATCACAACAGCATCCACAGCCTTCAATCAAGAGGGGGTCTCATTCCAAGCAGTATATAAAGACAGTGAGGAAGTTCCTTCTCTAAAGGTCTTGCAACATAAGTATACAAAACACATGAGTAGGAGGTAAACCTTTCTCCCGTATTCCAGATACTTCAGATATTCCAAAGGTGAAGATAAATTAGAAGATAAGCAATACGTGAAAAATTACTTACAGCTCACTTGAGAAGCTTAGGCAGACGTTAGAAACTTAAATCCAGAGCTGTAATTCCTAAAACATGTTTTCAGCTACTACATAATGCTGGGGTTTGTAATCACAACAAACACCTTTCTTATTTTACAAGTGCTTCATGTACTTCAAGGTCTGCCATCGGTCACACAAAATAACATTCCAGACATGATGACATGGCCTAGCAGTTTCACATGAATTTACACCAGAACACCATCAATATACAGTGAGGTTATTTCTCTGCCGTCCTAAATCTTAATTCAGCACTTTCTCAGACACAGAAAACGCTAACCATCAGGCTCAGACTTATCACAAGACAGAGTTGAAATCACTGCAATACCCCCCCCCCCCATCCTTGTTTTACACAGCTATAGCAGGAGGTCACCCATACCATGAGATAATAAGCTTGTGATTAGCACACTCACACAGGATGTGGGAAACCAGGGATAGTTTTAGAAGATACAGAGAGGAAAGATCAGTCTGACTTGATCACAGGATAACTGTGAGTCACCAATGTGATCTGGCAGGGGAAAAATAAAAAAAAAAATAAAAAAAGACAGACAAACAGATCTATGTTGTACCACGAGGAGATATTTCTATTCAAGATAAGAAAGAATTAATGTCATCATACAAGCCACCAGCATAACCTCATCTGAATACATGGTACAATTCTGGTCAGCCATATCTAACAACATGAATTTTTTACTAGAACAGATGCAAGGACGATGAGAGCAATAAAACTTAGACTAAAAGCCCATGACATGTCAAGCCTAAGTAAAGCAAAGCTAAATGAGTGTTGAAAGAGGAGAAAATACATGCTGCCCACAAATAAATCTAAGCTGAAAGTCAAAAGTGTTTCTAAACATCAGAAGAGCCGGGCTCTGGAAGAACCAGAGGAGAGTAGAAAACCTAGCTACTTTCAAAGCAGAAAACAACAGTGGAACTACTGCATTTCCAAGATTACATGGATAGCGTGGTTCTTGCCATGGCACAACAGCTCCAAGTGACACAGGCAACATCTTTTGCCTGAGGATATTCCAAATCCACATTTCTAGACAGTATGCCTGGAGCACTGCAGGGCAGGGGGCAGCAGAGAGGAACTCATTTTCCTGAACCTGTTCATACACTGACAACTGACTTGGAAAAAAAGATAAAATAATCAAAACCCCAAATAAAATAAAATCACAAAACCAGCGACACCTTGGAAAGGGAGAGCGAAAACAAAGTGCGCTAGCTTTTAGCCAGCTAGGTTTCACTGGGGTGTGGGATACTAGACAGACTTCGTTCCCCACTCTGGTTCATCCATTTTATCCTGTAAGTGATCAGTATGAAGTACAGGGAAAACTGTCACTCTCTCTGCACAGACACACATCTACTGAAGAAAGGGACCATCACTCCTGCCCAGCAGCCTCTACCTTTGCAGCCTGCAAATGGGAAATGCAGGTCTGAACCCTTTGGGGAAGAGACTGAGCTGATCTCCATCCTGAACTCATCACAGTAGGGTCTTGGCTAGACTGCTCTTCTGCAAGTTTGTGGGCATCTGCCCTCAGAAAAGGGCTGTGAGACACACACACACAAAGCCTACGTCTTGACCCCACAAGCTCTGGGAACAGAAACAGAAGCATAACACACTTTGTTTGGATGGACATTGACTTTAAGGAGCCTTCTACTCAGCTTGTTGGCTATGTAGGATAATAATCTGAGACATCTAATTCCCAGCACGAGATTGACTAGCTGCTTTATACAAGGCTCTTTAAGTCACTTTAAGCCCTTTTCTTCCCCAAATCATTTACAAATTGACTGCTCTTTTCATAACATTCCTCCAAGACTATATTCCCAATGAGTCCTTAAAATCCCTCCCCTCCTTGAGCACCCTGCAGTAAATGCTTCACCATGAGAAAGCAATAATGAATAATATTGAATAATGGATAATAATTAATATTTCAGTCTTTGACTGACACTTCATAATCACATATATAACAAACCCTCTGGCAACAGCCATTTTAAACTTGTATGCATTATATCATTGATTCAATCAATAAAAGTACCTCTCATCCCACTCCTTAAGAATTAAAACCTTCCAGATCATAGATACTGAGTTGCTGTTTTGGCCGAATTCCTTACTTTCCCACCTCAAATAATACCTCTGCTCAACCTCTTACTATTAACTCTTAATTCACCTATAACACTCTCAAACAACAACAGCTCATTAAAAGTGCAGTCATTAATACAAGTTACTTTCTGAAGTACAAATTACATGATAGCTGAATCAAAAACTGTCATTTAACACTTACGTATTTGTGAGTGAAAACAATGGGTCTTCTATTTAATGTAGCATCTTGCTTAAACCAGCTTTTACCGAGATGATAAGGGATCAATTAGTTTGCAAGCAATTAAGTTATATTGACAACATTTAACTGTTTTGTAACTCCTTATTTTAGTGGAAATCCAGCTATGCTAAGTTAGTGGTTATGATTAGCTTGAGATGTTGCAGCTGGAGCCTTTCACTCCCAAATACATTGGTAATGACCCATGTAGAGCATCAGTCCCTTCTTTATGTCAGCACTGCCCAGCTGTGGTCTCTAGTATTTAGTCTGTGGCACTTTAAAACCTTACAATAATTCTGAAAGACCAAGCTCGCCCTTACTAAGCTAATGGTACACTTTTAATCACTATCTGCTTTTGGTGCATCCAGTAAGTCTAATCCATTCCTGGTTTGGTATTTGTACATCTGCCAAAATTAATGTCCAAAACAAAAATACAATTTGCAAATGATGGCCGGGGGGGGGGGGGGGGGGGATGTTTTCCCCATTTATTATCTTAAAGCACACAATATTCACTGAGGAAAAAAAACACCCTGACCAAAAACATATCTCCACTCCCAAACCACAGGCTTCATAGTATCCGACAAGTATGTTTAAAAACATAAGCTAAAAGCACTCTAGCCTTTGTATGTTTAAAGTTAAGCAAAGTGGAAAGCAATTACCACCATAACTGTTTCAGTTTTTTAAATAGTTAGTTGCACATCAACATTTCATCAGTTTGGATACATCAGACTTCACTTATATTCACTCTTAAATTCAGTCAGTAACACACATAAATTTCCCTTATTTTGCCAACTATATCATATGAATAGCCAGTCCTAAAGCACTTAAAATTACACTATACATTGGTTGTCTGATAGAACATAGGTGGTTTGCAGATAATACCACAAACGCTCTCTCAAACGCCACATGGGGAAAAGGTATAACAACAGAATCAGACACGCAGCAATGACAGGCCTAGTGGGACTCAGACATGCAAAGGATGATAAAATAATGGTATCACAACACAGCAGAAACAAGGGCACTTACTAATTCTGGTACTGATTACTGTTTTGCTCATTTTGAGCTGTAACACCCCTGCAATACCAGTATCTTGCTCATCCCTTGCTTACCCATTGCACACTGCAGCCTGCCCGTACCCAAACACAATCCAGAATATGTAATTTTTCACAAAGGAAATAGGTTTTTTTCATATTCCCCTCCTCTGACCTGCCTGACCTTATAAATACTGTATTGCAAGCAGAAGGAAATCCTTTCTCTTGGCTAGAAACATGCTGTGCATGTCCCATGGCAATGCTAGTCTGCATTCTGTTCAGTCTGAACTCTAATTTGTTGCCCCAGTTTCCTCTGAACATAATTTTTATTTTCTGTTTCACATGAACTGGTACTACTTCGTGACTTGCTTACTTCAGGCTCTTTGTTATGAATTTCTGTCGGGACAGCAATCAAAAGAATATCTCTAATGAGGAACTATATAGTCTTGTTCTTTATGACAAGTGTTGAAGTGAAAAAATTCAAGTGTATCTTTTAGTTTCATCTAATGACAGCTTAATTTTCAGGAACTTGAGTGATACCAGACCTCATAAAAATTAGTATACTACATAAAGTTGGACCATTAGATCATAAACCATTATTGTAAAAATACAGTATCTTAAGAGGGGCAATTTTAGTTACAACAAAAATTAAAATCTGTTCAATAACTTCAAAGCACAGGGTTTTTAACCAAATACAAATTACAATAATTTCAAACATTTCTGAATTGCAGCAACCTTTAAATAGGGAATACTTAAAATGCTTAAAACAGTAAATGACAGGCAACTTATTCAACTGGCACTACAGGAACAATTTTTATACAAACAGCATGTAATTATAAACTGGAATTGAGTCAACATACTCTAAGTCAACACCTCTCAGTCAATTAAAAAAAAATCATCACAAGATGATTCAATACCAGAAAAAGACACAGGCATAATAAGCTTTTTATCGATTTATTATCTATTTAAAACTAGTGTGACAACAAACATTAAAGCCTTAAAATCTTCTTGGATTCATTTATCTTACTTATTTGGGTGGTCTTTTCTTAAGTAAGCCCACTGAAGACAATCATACTGTTTTGCATCAGGAAGACACTGCAAAAACAGCTTTCATGCTTGTGTGTGGCAGTACTATTGTTGTAATGCATGAGTGATTATGAAATTACTTCACTGCTCTCTTTCCAAAGCCCTGGTTATTTCTCTCGGGTTAAAGTACAGAGCTGGCTGATTGTGAAATACCTTGAATCATTTGGTCATCTTCAAATGTAATATTCCACCAATGTCATATACGCACGTTAATCTTTTATTTGCAGTGATTAATTTACTAACCTGGACAAAAAGAAAGTAATAATTACAGTATAAAAACAGATTCCTAAAATATAAGGGATATAGACATTAGAGATAAAAGTATGAACTTATGTATCTAAAACTTACTACAGAGGTACTATTTACCTTTTAGCATCTGACCTTCTCCTACATGTTTTTTTCAGTCTCAGTTTAGAAAACATCAGTATGATTTTGAGTTAAAATACTGACAGTGATTTTCAACGTATTATGATTTTTTCCTAAAGTATTACTGAGTCTTACTACAATTAAACACTACTAGAAGCATTAAAAACATAAGATAATTACACATGTCAGAATATATTATGAAAGCTGTATTTCTGACTAATTCACTGCTGACAGGACTGTTATAAGAACATTTCTAAACTGTAAAATGTAAAACTCTTACACTCAGTTAAGCTACTGTCCCGGAGAAACATTTTGTTAAACATATTTATAACCTTACTCCCAAGAGGTTTTTTCAGATCCCAAATAATAATGCAACGAATAAAAATGAATACCTAAAACATATAGTTCTGTACAGCATGAAACTTAGAACAACTGTCATCACATGACAAAACTATATGATGAACTACACAGAATAATCATTGTACATCAATAACAGAAAAAGTTAGAAAATTAAATGTCTGAACCAGTAAGGCATGTGGTGCCAATGATAAGATCTGAGAAATACTAAATTCCCCAATAAGGCATTGTGAACTCAGCACGCAGCACCATACAATCAGGTTAAATTTGTTTCCTTCTTACTATGTGCAAATCAAGCAAGTTTCATTTTTACTGTGGGTGTTACTACATTTGAGGGTTTTCCAGAGATCACCTAAAAAACTACAAGTAATAAGAGAATATCAAAATGGAGATTAGAAAAAAAAAAAAAAAAAAAAAGCCACCACATGAATGGTGAAGTTTTAAGTACATATTAGCAACAACAACAAAAGCAGCTTTAAATGCATATTAGAATGCAAATAAAGATTTTTAACATGCCCTCTCACTGACACCTGCATATGCATTTCTTATCATCAAGCTAATGGCAAGATTATGGAACTAAATCAATACAAATGAGAATCTAAGACAAAGCCCACTGGCTACAAGCAGCTCACCAATACAATGATCAAACCAATACAATTATTAAACTTACTGTCACTTTTGCTGCCACCTTCCTTTCGTGGAAATTGCTCAGACACACACAAAGAGCAAGAATCACTCTAGCAGCAATATCCTGTTCCTAACAAGCTTGTTCCCCCAGGTCACATGAAGTCTCAACTCATTCATCACCACATTCCCAAGATGCAGGTGCTCCATCCCATGACCAGCATACACTGACTCACCTACAGATGGACAACTGGGCATCCAGAAAAGAGAAGCAGGAAAGGGACTATGCACAGGTTGCCAAAACTGAGGGATCCCTGGGAAAGAAAGCATCACAGTCCAGCCTACTTTCATTGTTTGTTAGTCTGCTCCCACAGTATGTTCAGACATATGCCCACCTGGATGTCATTTCTGGGCATATGAAGGAGAAGGTGACGATCGGGAATCTCCAGCATGGATTTAGCAAATTTAAATCATGCCTAACCGATATGATTGCCCTCTGTCATAAAATGACAGGATTTGTGGATGAGAGGAGATCAATAGCATCATTCACCTTGATTTTAGCAGCACTCAATGTCTCCCACAGCACCTTTGCAACTAACCTAATCTGAGTTACAGTCTAGATGGGTAGACTACTAGATGATTAAAAAAAAAAAACCCAAAAATCTCTGTCACTGGGCTCGAACACTAAGTGTTAATAGTTCATAATCTGCCCATAATCTGGTTCCAAGTGGAGAGGCTAAAGACCATATCCTGTTTAATATCTTTAACAGTGACCTGGCAGAACGTACTGAACATACCTCAGTAAGTCTACAGACAATACCAGATTTATGAGTACACCAGATGCACGGGAGGGTAGGGCTGCCATTCAGAATGACTTAGATGGGGCTGACAGGAAAGGCATGAGGGCACAGGCTGAAGACTAACTCACTGGTGAGCAGTTCTGCTGAAAATGACCTGGGGGTCCTGGATGACAGTAGGTGAGACACAAATCAGCAGCCTACCTGGCAGCAACGAGAGCTACCTACTTCCTGGGCTTTGGCAATGGAAGCAAAACCAGCGGACTGCAGGAAGTAATTGTTCTGCTTCATGCACCATCCATTACTCCAGTATCTGGACTACTGGGTCTACTTTTGGATCCTCACTATGAAGCACAGTCAGTCAGAGCATATTCAGTGAAAGGCCACAAAGACAGCTGGCAGCTGGAGCATATGCCTTGTCAGGAGAGCCTGAGGACGCTGGGACTGTTCAGTCTGAAGAGGCCTTGAAGCATCTAATAGTAGCTTTCCAATATCTAAGAGTAGATTACTGAAAAAGTAGAACCAGGCTTTTTACCAAGGTGCATGGGGGGAGACAACAAATAAACCCAAGGAATTTATAGATATTTATCAGATACAAGGGGAAAAGATACACTATGAATATAATCAAACATTGGAATAGATATCCCAAAATATCGTAGACTATCTGTCCTTGGAGCTTTTCAAGAACCAACCAACCAAGTAACCTGGTCTGATCTTGTACATGACCCTGCTTCAGGCAGGATAGACTGGAGACCTCTCGGTATCTCTTCTAACACAAGAGAGTCTACAAATCTATGTTGGAATTGTGTATGTAAGATAAGCAGAGCATGCACATTTAGGCATCCAGGAAGATGAGAGAAACTTCAGGCATCCTCAAAACATGCTGTACAAATTATCTATGAAGATGTAGAAAATTGAATGCCTTCACTATTCTCTGAATTGTATGCACTTATGCAGACACAAAGAACAGTGTATGCATGTATTTATTTAGTCATGTGACTGACAAGGGCCCCAAGAACATCTTCAAAAGCCTCTACAAAGGTACTTGACTCAGAGACAGGAAGACTGAACAACCTTAACCACAATTAATCCAAAATTCACTTAGTAGCACCGCAGTTATTGGGAAAGGGGGGGAGGTGTGTGGCAGGGCGCTGCCAAAATCAAAAGCTAATTATGAAGAGGAAGAGACTACAGGTAGAGCACACACTTCACAGCTGCTAAAACAGTCCCTAATGGTAGAATATAAATTGCAGTTAAGAATTCTGAATATGATGCTACTCAGCATAGTACCACATAAGTGCATTAACTCAAAGAGCATACTTTCATTGTTGCTATATGCTGTTTCTGGTAGGTATATTTTACCCTTCTCACTAAGGCCCAATAGTTGGACAAAATTACTCAGAGATGAAACATACCAACCATTTACAATAAAAGGCCAATTAGAAATAATGAAAAGTATTTTGCAACCCTTCTCATGCTTTCTAGGGGCACACAGAATTATTACTTGTGGCTACAATTCCACCCTGCGATTGGAGCCAAATTTCTTCATATAGTGCTTTCATTAATAAAGAAGGTTGTGGCATTCCGGAGTTAGAATTAAAAAACTAAAAATGAAAAAAAAGGAAAACCCAGTAACCACACCACATACAAAGCTTTTTACCACAGGAGGAGGAGAAGAACACATTTCATAACCCACATTACAAGTCAGCTAAAATTCAAGACGAACTTTTAAACATCAACAGTCCTGCATTTGGTTGAAGAGCACAACAACAACTTTCCCCTGTGATCCTATTATGGGTTCTTTCCCATTTGACAAGAGTATCTTTCTGAAAAACAAAAACAGAGCCAAATGATTGCCTACCCTCCAGGTAAACAGTTCTGCATCAGACTATGCTGATGAAAGCTATGCAGAAGCTTATACTTATCTCTTCTCCACAAACAAGTCAGGGCAAAGTAATAGTACAGATGAAAGATTACAAAAAAAACAAGCCAGGGAGTTTCTATTTGTAGAAGCTATGCACTTTGGTTATTAAGAACTCCCTCAATACAGTAACTTCCTCATTTGGGGAAAGAGTCCAAAAGTGAAATGCCCCACACAAGACAAAGTAAAATGTAATTGCAATTATTTTCCTCTAAGTCAGTCCCAATTATTTGAGCACATATATTAAGCTAAAAAACAACCATGAATAAAACATCACTGTTTTGTTTTCTTTCTACTTTCACAAAAATAAAGGGAGGGTTAACATCAAGGCTGACTTAAGAAATGTGAAAAGGTTCTGCCCGTCTTCTCTATCACCTATTTTGCCGATATATGAACCACTCCAGGCAACCATTTCCACAACATTTCACCACAATCTTTCGGTCTGCCTTTCAGGCACTGCAGTATTTCCCTTTGAACTAAGCAATGTAGAGATAAAAATACCTGGAATCAAATTGCTGAGTATTTTTCAGTGACCACTTCACTAAAGTGTCAAACTAAAATGATATTTAAAATGATATCTGGATTTCAGTATTTTAGGGGGGGTCTAGTTTTTGCTCCCATTGCTCTCTAAAATGGTGTGAGCTGTCAAAACACCATGAATGCAACAAAATAAGGGTCAGAACAGTCCCTATTATAATGATAATATCACTCTTTATGGATAAATATTTGAGGGACATGTCTATCTCCAAAGTTACTGCTTTATATTGTTTCATTAGTATTTTATCCCATAACACAGATCTACTGAAAACATCAGTCAGTTATTTTCCTTATTTTGTTTTCAATCTTTGCTGCCATAGTTTTTACTGTAACAGGTCATTTCTGGACACAAAGTTTACAGCTGTCCTTCACAAAAAAAAAAACAGCAGATGCACAAATCCATCATAATTCCTTCTGTACCTTCTTAACACTCAAAGGGACAAGTATTTTATTTTATTTTAGTTGCTGCAGGCTCTGCCTATGCTAGCTCTTCAGATGATATTCTGACACTATGTTTCATCCAGAGAATTAACAAGTTTTGACAAGACAGTTTAACTAAGGACTGATTTTTTTTTAGAATCAGAAGAGGGATGCTGATTTCTGGGAAGTAACAGTGACAGAGAAAGATAAGTGAAAAGCACTACAATGCATTATACAACATCATAAAGCAATGTTTTGCTATTAAAGTGCAACATCTCATGGTTAATGTGATCCTAGAAACCGATTAGTCTCTTCTGAGATGAGCTGAGAGTCTACGTTACTCAAGGAAACCAACATGAACCCCCGTAACACTTCCTGGGAGTCGGTACTATGGGAAGCCAAGAGAAGTTAGAATTTATATTATTAAATATATTATTCAGAAGAAAATGGCTGTGATCTATGGGTATGTTGATGACCCTCAGGTTTACACACCGATTTTAAGGCCAGAGGAGATTAACAGCTGTCACTGGGATGTGCAGGACTGCAGCATCAAAAATTTTTTTTCCAGTCCAGACTGTACCTTCATCAAGACACTAACGCAGCCTATACAAAGGCTGAGGAACGGGTGAGATTTAGTCAGTTGTAGCGGACAAGGGGAAAGTGATAATGTTTGGTTGGTGAGGAAGAAAATTTGAGGAGATGACAAAGACCATCTCTACCACTTAATGTATCCAACCAACATTACCAACCTAAAGCCACTCTACCTTAATTCAGTACAGGGAGCCTATCTAGCAAGGAAAACTACGCAGAAAACTAAGTAGAAGGTACGGCACAATTGTCCTTACGACTCTACAGCTATTGTCATATCAAAAACTATGATTTTTACTGTGACAGTTTTAGCAGTGAAACCTCTTATGTCCCCAGATGAACCTACCTCTGATCTGGCTTCTTACCACCATACCACACTTTGGCAATACCATGCCTAGAAAGGGCTGATAGCAGATCCCTAGACATGACAGAAGCAGCAGCTACATACCGTTCTCTGAAAGACCCTTGGATATATAGAATATGCTTCTGGAAAAGTCCAAAACTATCATGGACCAATTTACAACGGAAAAAAAAAAATGGCAGGGCACAGACAACTACAGAACAGCTGTATTTCAGGGCTTTTTGAATCTTTGGAGCACAAATATATTCCCATTGATATGACAGACTGCTGTTGAACTGTACAAGTCCTCGATCAAACCTCATCCATTGCAAATAACCATTATTTTTCATGGTCTTGCATGTATTCAAGACCTCGATCAAGAAAACTGATTGAAAAATGCAGCCAAGTGCAAGGAAGATACTAGTATCTTTGATAATAATGTTCCCTCTCCTGTATTCTTGAAAAATCTCTTTCAGAGAGTCAAGGATTAAAAGCAAACATTAATACCACGTATAAAGGTTATAAATGATACATACACTTTCTCCAGAGCAGCTTTATGTGTGTCTGTTAGTACGGATCTCTCTCATTGCCAAGCCTCTTTTTTCAAGTCTTTGAATTCCAAAGATAGGTATAACTTGTCCAACTGGATTGTTTTACCTTATTTTTGTGACTTCTAAGTAAGAAGTAGACTACAAACAAACATATTTTCATTTGTGATCCAAAGATTTCAACTCTTTAGCAGTAGCCAAAGATAACACAGCAGGTAAACATACAAAAATACACTACATGCCGGAATTAATTTCAGGAATATACGTTGGTGTCTATTTGCTTTTATTTTCTTTTCCTTCTCACTTTCAAATCCCAATAGGTAGACAGTAGGTTCCCTCAGTTATTAATTTCAGCAATCTCGAAAGGCTTGAATTTAAACATTTCCAAAAGTTTAAGCTTTCCCAAAAGTTAAGAAATGACATATTAAGAACTACAATTTCACATTAAGAAATTTTGCAAGTGTTGGAACAAAATACAAAAAAAAAAAGTAAGATTTAAAAAACACCTTTTCTTCCAATGTGCAAAACGAACCTAGTACAGCTGATAAATTGATCAAAACCTGTTGAAACTTCTTTTTAAATATCTGAAAATCACTATTGTACCTTCAACCACTGTGTATTAAAAAGAGAGAGGAAAAACTCTGATTTGATCAATCTTTTCAGATTCATTACTTTGCCTGTTTCTCCCTTTTGAAAGGCCTTACTAAAGCTTCAGGGGGAAAAAAAAAAATAAATCAGTACTGAAGTAAAGATTTAGAAAATTAACTTCCCCACTGAGTTATTTCAAAATCACTTTAGAAAAAAAACTGGCTGGAAATTTCCATGTTATTTCTTGTTTTTCTCTCACTTGCCCTTTGCGTGGGCTTTTCTGGGATATGTCCAAGATTTACAGCTATTCCAAGCAACAGAGCTGGGATTTCACAGTTACTGCAACTGATGCAAGAAGCTTCATAGGAACAATCCCACTTTATATTAACCAAAGAGTTCTCCAGTTATTTTTAACTGAGCATTTTAAGAAGTATAAAGCTTTTTTCTGAATATGAGAAACAGAGAACGTTAAAATCCAAATACTGTTGTCAGGATCTGCCTAAGTATCTGATATTTAGAAGTTCTTTAGTCATGATAAATTGTTCACAATAGATTCTGAATGAAGTTTTATGTCAATCTCTACAGAAAAGTTACACCCAGGATGGTCAAGCTTTTACAGAAGGCTCAGTCTCTGCAGATTTCTCAATTAAGATGAAGTGCAGCAAATTGAGATGAGGGTGACCGGTGTATCTCCTGGACATCAAGAAAATTTATTTCTAAAAACAACCCCAAAAGCCAAACTCTGAAAACAGCTGGAAAAGCAAGAAAACAGGAGTACAACTTGTTCTTCTGAAAAGTTAAAGAAATTGCTAATCATCTACATAACTGACATCAAAATCATTTACTATTATACCCAAAAGTCCATGTGACACAAGGATTCACCTAGGATTACATTTGATATTTGAACAGTGATTAGATGGTAGGACAGAGAAATTTCTTCATGTGTTAAAAATACATGAAAATAACCAGAAAAACAAATAGCGAAAAGCCATAGTTATTTGAATGAGATGATTAAGTACATAAAACCTAAAACTGAGTGTGACATAGCCTTTATTTAATGTCACTGAATGTGTAAGTTTAGACACTATCACTGTCTCACAAGGGGAGAGCTGCCAATGAAGTTTCATGCAACTCCTTCCAACCACAACTAATTCTACAGTGCTTAGCATAACTAAGAACACACTGTCTAAATTCTTGGGTGGGTGAAACCCCTGGAGAGCTAGGTTTTGATTGTGTAATTTTAATTTATGATTTAGTCGGTATCACCAGACTGTGCTGCTTTAGCTCAAAGGCAGCATTTACATGTTGTCTCATCAGGGTGAGAACAATCTGCCTGCAGAACGATCAGTACAGCGAGACCCAGAACTACATCTGAAGGCTACAGTAATATAGCTCTAATGCAATCTCCACTGAAGTCAGCCACTGCCTTTGGCAACTGGATTGGTCTCTCAAGAGACCGACTTGTTCATTTTATACTGATTATCTAATTAGGTCCAAATTAAGAAGGCTGGGTATTAACACAAGTAATATGCAAATAAAGTACCAGAGCCTGTCTGAAACTCCAGTGGTAAAAGTTATTTGAGCAGCCAAGCTCTAAAGCATATATCCTTTCTCTGATTATTCTTCCATTGGTTGATAGGTTTTTTTCTTTTTCTTTTTTTTCTAATATATAAATTCAAGCTTCTTCAGAATTTACAGCATCCTGCTGATTTTTTCTTGGAAGCACCTAACAATTCTGGACAACTGTTATGGCTTCTTCCCTTTCCATCTTCAACAGAGCATTTTAAAGAAAACCAACAAATGCCTGTTTCATAAAAGACTATCAACTAGCTATAGTCAAAACTTCATCTAAAAGTTCCTGACCTACTATTGTTCATCAGTGGTGTCCTTCATTTAAGTAAGAGCCTCACCAAAGAAAACACGGATCACAGCTTCAACGTGACACCTTGCCTGAGAGAAAAATTACTCAGGTAATTAAACACCACAGGACTGGGCACCTCACCAATGATCCAGAAGACTGTGCTATCCTTTACTCCAGAGTTTACACTTTAAACCTGTATGCAAGACAGAGAGTCTCAGACTGCAAATTTTCCAGCCTTCTCCCCCATTAAACACTGGTTGTGCTTTCAGTGCTTTAGCCAAAGAATACTAGATTTGATCCCTATTATTCCACATATTGTGTTGAATGTCAAAGTTGTTATGTTCTCATCTAAAGTAAAACAATTTAGTTCTGGTAAGTAAAAATTTGAAACAAACTGCCCAGATTCTAATATATGAGCACTCATATATTTTCACAGCACTTCTTTTTCAGCGGGTAAGAAGTTAACAAAAAACAGGTAGCATATCATTCCGAACACTTAATAGCTTTTGCTACTTATGCTGCGAGTAAGTGAGAAGTAGATTTCAGTTTAATCTGCCTTTTCTCAACAGTTTACCATGAAAGTGTTCCTTTTGTCATAACAGTCAGGTAGCAGAGTAACTAGAGTCTAAACTATGCTGGTATGTTCTATTTGATGGAATAAATAATTGAAGTGGCTATTTCAACCACACAGATAATTTATGTCAAGTACTGAATAAAAACATCACAAAGAATAAACAGGAAATTTGCGCATACGCAGCAGTACTGAGACTCAAGCATCTATTTTCCAAATTCGGTGTTTCTCCAGGCAACTTCGCAAGAGAACACTTGCATTCTGCTAGGATGGGTTGCTCTCTTGCCTGATCCTACCATTACCATTCCACATACCTTAATTTGTAATCCAACACACCACTAACACTCATCTTCTCAAACTCTCAGAACTGGAAAGAACTGGAAGCACGCCCCAATTACGCTATCGATTTATGGGGCAATCAATGTCAAGTCTTGGTTGTTGCCATGCCTTGAAAGCGGGTATAATCCTTCTCTGCATGTGCAGGATATTTTGAGTCCATGATTTTTATAATTCCAACAAGCTTGTCTTTAAAAAGGAAGTAAGGCCATAGCTGACTAGAAATGTATCATATGGGAGCTGACTTATGAGGAATAAAGCCCAACACAAGAACAATTTTATCATGAAAATATTCAAGAATGCAAGAAATTAAGCAACTAAAAATATGAAATTATATTGAAGTAACGTGCTGCAATTTCCATCATAAATTAAATGGTCCGTGGTGAGCCAAAATTTATCACTACAATAATAATCTTAACATTCACTACCTTATTCATAGTAATTATCATTATAGAACAGGGGCTTTGAAAGTTGGTGTACGTTCTTTAGTTGTACAGCACGGCATAAACTCTCAATTTCTATTCTTAATTCTCTACTTATTATAAATCCAGTGAAGCTGTCAAAACATTACATTTTATTCATGGCTTTCTCCCAGCTCAGTGAAAATGAATTTTAATCCATTTCATTAGGATACATTAGAATAGCATAACACGCTCTGCCTTTTTTTTTTTCATTATAAGTATCAAGCTTTATTTTAGATGGATTATCTCAAAGCCTAATGCATGAACATTGCTTGGAAAATTAATATCCATTAATAGAACTTTTGTGCATGGGCCTTTGCAAACTAGAAACTGCCCTTTGACTGTCTTACAAGCAATCAGTAAGGTGTGTAAAACGCCCCATCTAGTTACCTATTTCCTCAGATACCTTTCTATTATCTTACTAAAAGCGTACATAGTTTCAAAAACTAAAGTATAAGATCAAAGGGAAAAAAACCCCAAACAAACAAACAACCCAACAACCTTTGTGTCTGTTAAGCACAAAGGCAACACTTCTACCCTAGTGAATCCTTGAGCCACAGCTGCCTGGAGAGAGTGTTCTGGGGCTGCAAGCCTTCCCTGGCACAGTCCTCTCTGGGCACCTCCTCTTTGCTGCCGCCAGTAGAAACTTTGATATGCCCTCTATGGCATTTTGAATGTTCTCACAGGTGCTATTTAGAATAATTCAGAATGCATAAAGACAGAGATCATGTAAAGTACAAAAAGTCCATGATGCTTGAGAGCTTTGACAGACTCATACCAGTTATACTGACTGCTCCAAGACCATTCAAAGACTTAGAGAACTGTTTCCTACTAAACGGCCAACAGTTAATCAAATCATTAAAATCAAACAACAAGACTGTTCTCTTACTCTGTTATTTACCTTGACTGACAGGCAGCGTTTCATCATCCTTCCAGCCACGTATTTCAAGCCTCCATACACAATCGCCTCACGACCTACTGGTTAACTTGTTTGCGTTTGTGAACTAGCAGTACTCCAAAGATACAAAGTTACGTTTGTTAATCTCAGCGTTTTAAAAATAATTAGCAGATATAACAGAAAATAACTGGTTAGATACACGTGCTGGAAATCCTGAGCACCTGAGACTGAATTCTGGACTCACTGAAAAGGGGGAAACCTTCAGTTTCTCCACAGAAAGCCTTTATTTTCACAGTTTATTCATATTGTTTTCTCTAAAATCAACGTTACCCCAAACGTAGCATCTGATATATTGAAGGAGAAATGTGACGGTGACAGGAAACACTATCATGACTGACCTATTTAAAATTACAAAAATACGTGTTTATATTCTTTCCAGGACAAATCGTGCGGTCATTTTCAACAAGTCCCCGTGAGCACAGGAGGAAACGGCAGCTGCAGTCACCGCGGCCACACACACACACGGAGTTGTTTTAAACACTGCCAAACCCCGCACGGGCACCGCACAGCCGGGGACACGGAGCACAGCAGCTCCAAAGCGAGCCACACCGGTGAGCACGGCGGAGGTGGCGGCCCCGGCGGCAGGGATCCCAGGGAGGAGCAGCACCCCGCAGCCGGGACAGCTTCACGCGTCCCGCACGGGAACTTCAAGGGAATGCCTGGCAGGAGCCGGTGAGTGCCAGGGGTGGCGGGGAAGGCAGCCTGTGGCGCGGCTGTGCCCCGTGAGGTAAAAAAGAGAAGTTGGCCGTTTCTGTGTCACTCGTGGCCCAGCCGCGCTGTGGAACCGGAAGCCCACGGTACCGACTTCGGGCCTCCCGCTGCCGGCCGCGACGCCAAGGCGGTTCCGCCCCCCTCCCGCCGCCCGGGTTGTGTAACGCACCGGCACCGGCGCCGCCGCCTCCCCGCGCCCCTCACGGCGGCGAGCGGACACCCCCGTGGGGCATGGCGCTGCCCTCCCCTCTGCGGCCGGCTTGGCTCGGGCCGCCTCAAGGGCTGCTCGCCCTGTCCGCAAGTACCTGTCCCGGAGGCGGACTCGAGGGGAGGAGAGCCCGAGGGCCACCTGCCGCTGCCTGGCCGTGCCGGCGCCACCTGCTCCAGGTGTTCCGCAGCGCCACCCGCCCGCCGCCGAGCCCCCTGCGGCTGCCCCGCCGCGGAGGAGGGACGCGGGGCACACAGGGCGAAGAGGAAGAGAAGCAAGCCGAAATGCACACCCCGCACACCCCCCCGCCACGGGTGAACCGCTCGCGGTACCGCCTCCTTCCCGGAGCACCGCCACCGCCACGGCGGAGCACAGCGGGCGAGGCAGGCACGGCGCCGCTGCCCCCGGCGGTGGGGGGCCCTGCCCGGCCCCAGCCTGCTCCGCGCCCCTCCCCGCACAGCTCCCCTCCGGGAAGCCGCCCGGAGAGAAAGACAAAAAAAACACACAAAATAATACTTAAAAAAAAAAAAAGAAAAAAAAAAAGTAGTAAATCACAACGCACCCGGCGCGTCCTCCTGGGCTGCGGCGCTCCGGGAGCTGCATGCGGCGGGGGCAGCCGACCTGCGAGTGGGCAGCACGCCCCGTCCCCGCCACCCACCGAGAGAGGCGGTGATGGAGACGGGAGGGGAAGGGGGGGAGAGAAACCTCCGCGCCGCGGTCAGGAGCGCGCGTGGGTCCCTGCCGCCGCACAACCGCGCTGCCTCCGCCCGCCGGCCAGCGAGGAGCTCCCCCCCGCTCCGTGTCGGCACCTCGCGGTTTGCCCCCTTGCTTTTTGCTGCCCCCAGCTCTCCCCGGCCCCAGTACCTGCGCGAGAGGTGCGCCCCAGCGGCTGCAGCGCCGCCCGGCACCCGCTCCCCGCCGTCCGCAACCAGGAAGCGGCAGCGGGCGAGGACACCCGCCGTGCCCCGCACCCCGCCGGCGGAGGCGGGCAGGACGGGGACCCCCGAGGGCGAAAGAGGAACGGGAACCCGTTACCCTGCGGGAGAGTGGGCTCGGCCCAGCGGGAGCTGGATTCGGCCACGGCTCCGGCGGGGCGAGGAGCACCAACCCCGCTGCCCGGGCCGGCCGCTCGCTGCCCGCTCGGGCCACACAGGCCGGTGTTTCGCCCCGTGGCCTGGCCGGACAGGGCTTTAACAAACCTGGCTCCTGCGGGAAAAAGGCTCCCTGCAGTTTCAGACTCAAAGTCACGCACCTGCCACAGAGACCTGGGTGACTCCGTACTTTGCCTGGTGCGGGTCCCACTCCCCGTGTGGACGGGAACCGCGCGGTCTCGGGTGGGTTTCCTGCAGCCCCGTGGGGCACAGGCAAACTTCAGCTGCCGTGGTGGGAAGGTTTCACAGCGCGAGCCCCGGCGTGGGGCTGCCCGGGGTTTAAAGGGAAGAGAAACTGCCCCTTGAATTTTGTCTGCCTTTTGGGGGAGCAGTTCATTTTTATGAATACTTTGGACAAATACTTGTTTCCATCCTCTGCAAAAAAGTGAAGTGAATGTATAGACAGTTGCTTTTATTAAAGAAGTTGACTTATTTGGGAGGTTCATTGGTGATGACTGTATTTATCTGTTGCACCTGTCAAGTGCATCATGTCTAAACGTCAGCAGATGGAGAGTTATTAAGTCAGCTACCCACTAGTTCATCAATATGTAAATACTGTTTGGCTTCCTATTCCTGTTTGAAGATGGAGGAAGTTGTAGAAAAGTATTTGGGGCCAGATCATGAACCGTATGTTTTTATAGATGAACAGTTATTTGGATAAATATTTCCATTATATGGAAGGAACATCCTACCAGTAATTCTTTACAATGCAAAGTGAGAAGTTTGCAATGCAATTCTCTATTATAAGTATGAATATGCCATAGAGCATGCTAAAACCTGAAGATAAAATGCTGGAGTGCGAGTTAAAAAATACCACACAAGGAAGGAAGGATTGCAGAGGAAAAGAATAGATGGAATACCACTAGTATGAGCAATTCTAAGTCTGGGAATTTTATATTAAGAAGACAGACAAGTGCTGTTTTGAATCACTCTCCTCACTCTCCTTGTCCTCCTGTGTGATCTACTCTAGGATCCTGCTCTGGCAGGGGGGTTGGACTAGATGATCTTCGGAGGTCCCTTCCAACCCCTACCATTCTGTGATTCTGTGATTCCTTCAAACATTGCTTTCTTTTCTTGGAAATTTGAGGACCACATTAAATGAGTTTGGTAGTTGAGCTTTATGCATACTTTTAAATGGTAACTTTGTTAAAAAGCATGACAAAAAGAAACTGATATTTGTCAACTTTAAAAGGCAACACTCAATTTCAGTCTGTAGGTGGTCATCTCTGACTTTTTTTGCATGAAATCTCAGGGTAAAATTAGATCCAAAATCTTACCTGAACACACTCTTAGAAGGCAGATGAATAAATAACAGTAAAGAGCCTAGAACACCAATCTTGCATACCTTCATATTACATGTAGCTTTGAGCAAGAATAATTACCTGGCAGGCAGTGTGTCATGCATTTACACATGTGAACGTATTTTTGCATACGGATGTGCATACACAAATTACACATTTTAATATATGTATAAATACCTCTCTGTGTGTATCTTGTATGGCTGTGTTACATGGCACAGCTGCATCAGCTCTCTATTAATGCGTTGAACATCTCCCTACTTTTCAGTTCATAGCTTCCCTTATTGTTCCAGGATTTTTGTATAGGGCAGATGTCAGTATGCTCATTTACATATACCCATAAAAATTAAACTTCTGTAAAAACACGAGAATCGATGGACAACACTGGCAGCTAGAAATGTAGATAATCTGATTTGTCCCTTATAAATCTACTACTAATGAATGCCAGCTCCTGGAAACTCTTAATGGAGAAGACAAGTGTGCATGTTCAGCAGCAATGCCTATATAGAATCACAGAATGGTTTGGGTTGGAAGGGACCTTAAAGACCATCTAGTTCCAACACCCCTGCCATGGACAGGGACACCTCCCACTAGACCAGGTTGCTCGAAGCCTCATCCAGCCTGGCCTTGAACACTTCCAGGGAGGGGGCAGCCACAGTTTCTTGGGGCAACCTGTGCCAGTGTCTCACCACCCTCACAGTCAAGAATTTCTTCCTAATATCTCATCTAAATCTATACTCTTTCAATTTAAAGCCATTACCCCTCGTCCTGTCGCTACAGGCCCATGTAAGAAGTCCCTCTCCAGATTTCTTGTAGGCCCCTTCAGGTACTGGAAGGCTGCTCTAAGGTCTCCCTGGAGCCTTCTCTTCTCCAGGCTGAACAACCCCAACTCTCTCAGCCTGTCTTCATAGCAGAGGTGCTCCATCCCCTGATCATCTTCGTGGCCTTCCTCTGGACTCACTCCAACAGGTCCACGTACTCCTTATGTTGGGGCCCCTAGAGCTGTACATAGTACTCCAGTGGGATCTCACGAGAGTGGATTAGAGGGACAGAATCACCTCCCTTGTCCTGCTGGCCATGCTTCTTTTGATGCAGCCCAGGATATATTTGGCTTCCTGGGCTGCAAGTGCACGTTAACAATTCGTGTCATATGTCCTGGTCTACAAAGCCAGTATCATTTCTTCTTTTGTTTGCTTTATGTTGCATGGAGAAAAGAAAAATGTTGTCTTCTTTTTTAAATATTCTACACATACCATTTCACCCCTGCTCTTTGGGCCACTATAAAGAGCTCTCTACCTTAATAAATGACAGTATGAAAACAAGTGACGCAGGGAATTAATCTTGATTATTTTTTTTAATTACCTCTCCAGTAAAAATTGCTTGAGTCAAGTATAAAGTGTTCTTTCATGCAAATCAGAGAAAGGGAATGGAAGGAAAGCAGAATTTGCATAGTATTTCATATGTACTTATGTACTAGAATTGGCCATTTACTACTCCTAATGAGAAACAATTGACCTGGTTGGCCAATAGGTTGAACTTATTAGGGAAACTATAGTTTGAGTGTGAAAGCCACATAATGGGTAACCAGACCAATGTCATATAAACTCAAAGAATGATTTAATTAAAATTTGCAGGATGCTATTAAATTAAGATGCAGGAACCGCTATTCACTTTAAAGAACTGAAAATGGCAGAAGGCAAAATGCCATAACGAGGAACCATCATTGAGACAATGGTGACTGTCAATCCAAGATTAATGATATCAAGAACTACATGCAGAGGAAATAAAATCTAGACCCAATTATGAACTCATTAGAAATTTTTCATGAATGGACCTTCAGTGAACTCCAGATGATAACACTTGCATTTAAGTCTTAAAACTGAGTCTTAATTATAAAGACTTATGAGGATGCTGTACTTCATGAAACCTTTTATTACGTATGAGTCCTTGAAAATAAAAACACAATGCTTACAGTACTTTTATAAGCAGAATCAGAACAAGTTCTTGATACTTTATTTTCCAAGAAGACTCCCATACAGATGTATCATCTCATCAAGTGCTTGTTTGAATAATCTCAGATTGTACAAGGACAAACAGAACACCATTATCTGAAAATCTGGAGATCTGTGACAAACTGGGAACTATGTCTAAGTAACCGATAAATCCCAAAGTTAGACTTTGTTGCTGAGAATTTTCTGTATGGTCACGGTGGCTAAACTTTAGAAGATATCTGCCAAATATTTAGAAAAATGGTTCAAAATATGTCCTTCAGCAAACACCTGTGAAAGGGGCAGTGAAAAAGCCACTGTTCCTGAAGCCTGAGTCTTAAAAAAATGACTCTTTTATTTTCTAAATGAACCTTGAGAATCGAGGGGGTGTTCTGCAGCCACAAGGGGACAGACCCTCTTCAGAAATCTTGTCAGAACTCAGTTTTTTACTGCCCATGAGTATTAAGGCATATGACCTTATTGTAACTATGCATTGGAAAGAAAATCTTTCTCCTGGTAAAATATGATTCCCTACCAGATGAAGACAGCAGTGGATGGATGACAATGTAATAGATATTGACAGTCCTTGCAAATAATGCATTATATCCTTGCCTGAATGAGAAAGAAAAATAATCATTTACTGTAATACTGACATTTAGAGATCTGATATTACGTTTTAGAGTAGAAATAATCTAATAATGATCAAACAAGAATTTTTGTTTTGAATTGTTTACCTGAATATATTCTCTTCAAATTCTAAAACATTTTTTCAAGAGATGAGCATTATTTTTGTGACACCACCAATATCCTGTTTTCTAGAAAAGATCAAAAAGCTCAGTAACAGGTGGTTGTAGTAGCACAGGAAGATGGACATAGCAGACTTGCAAACATTTTGTAGTTTTTTGTCTCTCTTTAATCGTTGCCTCTGACAACCCAGTTTTCTGTAAAACTGATTATCTCGCAGGGTATTTCAAACAGATCTCATGCACTGCTGCAATATTGGTTACAGAACTCCTGTGATAAAAGGAGTTTTTACTCTTCTGTTTCTTCTAACATGAACATTGCAGCCAGTGGAAAAGTTAGTTGAATATATTTGATGTGTTTAAGTGCTATTAAGCACATTACCGTGCTTCTGTTTTTCACTAGCACCTAGTCAGTAGAGAAAACACGCCTGATGTGTGTGGTTAGTTTACAAATGAATGAATGGAAAACAAGCCTGTGTATAAATTCCTCTTGGCCTGCACAAATTAAAGTGCCTGTATTCTCACTAATTACTTAGAGATGTGTGCACACACACATACATACATATGATACACATATACCTCTTTTTTTCTATAGCCACAGTAGGGTGTGGTAAAGACTTCTGTAAGCAGATGGAAACCTAATTTAAAGAGGGGCAGAACCTTTGTTCTCATTTTCCCATTTCTGCTTATTACACCTTGGCTCTTACATTGCATGTTCTTCAGAACTGGGACTTCTCTTTGGGATGACCAGCACACCACTTCCTCTGTTTCAGTGTGAATTTTTTTAAAATAGCAGTCCTTGCTCAGCTTAGTGTCAGAGGAAGTTCTGCCTCTCTGTCTCCATTTGCAATATCCGTTTTCTCAATCCAACACACGCAGTGCGCTGAAGTGCTGATTCGTTTATAACACAAGTTTATGGGAGCCGTTTGGAGAAATGAGCTTTATGCTGGAGATGTGAAAGCTCTAACTCTCTGTCATGCTGAACTTGGAAGCAAATGTTAAATGCAGGGCTGTCCAGCTGGAAGTCCTTTTACTTCTTTTTTCCTCATGAAAAAAGAGGAAGAATGGTTTTTGATCAGTTATGAAAAAGATTTACAACTCCCCATGTGAAAGTTCCCAAAAAGAGTAATTGGAAAAAAATGGGGTTTTAGGACATAAAAATGGATTTAGTGTATTTACCAATAAGAATGGTTGCCTGGCACCCACAATGACCCACAATGAAATAACTTATTTATTATTCTTTACATAATCATAAGATTCTGACATTTGAAATTACAAATTCTTTTGTTATAAGGCAAATTAAAAATGCATTAACGTATGTGATATAAGATAATGACAATATATTTTTGTTTGTTACAGTGTCATTCTTGAAATGGAAATCTGCAAAGGCTAAGATTTGTACTACATACAATTTGTGATCACCTAGCTCTTGAATTCACTGCATTTTGAAACTAAATCACAGAATGCAGGTGAGATATTGTATGTCTTCACAGGAGAATCCGATGTGTGCTCAGATCACTTCCATGCTAAGTAAAACATACTCTTTAAATCTGAAACATGATATCCGTTATTACACTTTCTCCTATTGCTAAAGAGGGAAGAAGCTATAGTCACTGTGTGGGCAGACATCTACAAAGCTCTGCTTTATTACTATTCCACGCATTTCCAACAAGAGGAAGTTAACCAGTCTCACACATAAAACATGCTCCAGAGTGCCTGAATACAGCTGTGTCAGTATCAGCACAGAAAAAACAGCAAACATTTCTAGTAACTGAACTGGGGCCTTCCCCTTCTCACCGTTTCCTCTCCTACTACAAAAACAATCCCACTTTGCAACTGGGTTTCAGCTCCGTAGGATAGGAAATCATGCCACTTTTCTGGTTTGCTCTTGCATAGTCTAGAGGGATTTGAAAACAACAAGCAGTTTTCAGTACAAATCTATGCAAAGTGCATGATTATAAGGCATGTACTTGCTTGTACTGTCTTCTCTTTTCCCCCACTGGAAAGTACTTTTTCATACATGGCAGTGTGTTAACCACTCTCTTATCTTTTCTTTCAGTCAAAGCAGATTAAAAGCTAGTGCAATGTAAATAAGCAGGAATTCTATCAACTGTGCTTACACTGCTTCAGTAAAGTGCACATACCTTTGTTCTCCTATTGGCTAGAGTTGTCAATGTGTAACATTCCCTCCCCCAAAGTCTACATTTGCAAAGTGTTTTAACTTAGCAAATTGAAGGTGAGCAACAAAAGAAAATTAATTGCACCTGCAAAGTTTGTTTTTAAAAAGGAGGATACAATACCCTTGCAGGGTGTTGCATCACTACAGTGAAATGGGTCCAGGAAGCATTGGTATCAGCAGTATTTTTAAAGATATGCATGATAGTATCCCAATTTGTACCAGAGAATGTCTTATTTCTGGTGGTCACATCTGACCAACAGGTATGTATTGACTTATGCTATGGGTTAAGCAAATAGTCAAATAGAGGAAGAGAAGCTTTCAGCGTCTGTTCATTCCTTTACAGTGTGCACTGTGCTGCATTGTTCAATACTAGGGTTTACCTGAAACTCAGAGAGAGTGGATAGGAGGATGATTCAAACCTCAATCAGAAAGGTCTTCAGGTTTATACACCTAATAAATTTAACCATAAAAAAAGACTGCTATTTGGACTTACTATGAAAAAGACTGTGAAAATAAGAAAAATGGAGCAGTCTGAATTATTA
Organism: Podargus strigoides; assembly: GCA_028020825.1. Taxonomy (NCBI): domain Eukaryota; kingdom Metazoa; phylum Chordata; class Aves; order Caprimulgiformes; family Podargidae; genus Podargus; species Podargus strigoides. The sequence goes on from CM051620.1 coordinate 61,801,823, forward strand.
AGAGAGATACAATATTCAGTAATCACTGTAAATACAGTTCTGATCTTGTCTTCATGAACAATGATAGATCAAATAGCATTGTCTTCAGTTCCCTTCTTATTATTTCTATGATTATTTTCCCCATACATCAGTCCTCAGGAGACCTTTTACAGTCACAGTGCAACAAGACTCAACTTTGAAAAGCCACAGCCTCCACACATTCAGATGATATAGGACTATCCTGGAAGTTTCAAAGGGGCTTGAGCAGGTTAATTGCTACCTTGTCTCCACACCAATACTGAAAAGTTCACCTCAGGTTAGCTCTGGATTTGACTGTGCCAAGCTTTCCATTTCTTGGCCAAAACAAATATAAGGTGTGATAGAACAATGCCACTGGGTATTAATTTCAACCTGGATGGTACATCTAAATACTAACAACCCATGTGACTTTTTAGATGTATGTGTCAAATCCTCAGTTTGCTTGATTGTTTTTACATGGAGAAAGCAACTTTCTGCACAGTCCTAGTGTAAGAAATAGCTCGAACAATGGAGGTGGTAGGAATAAATGGATTTCCCAAATAATCTGATGAAATTGTAAGTGGCCAAAGCTGAGTCTTCCAATGGGTGTTGACCACCTAGCAATACTTCCAGGGGTCTCTATGAACTTTACTGTTTCTAATTATTTGGTCTTTCACAACGTATTTGATACAAATGTCTTGTAAAAAAATTAAATGCGGTCTAAAAACAGGAGTAAATTCATCCAACTGTTTCCCAAAATATGCTACTGTAGAGGTTTTAAGAGATTCCCTGATCTCTGTCAAAATGCAAACCATACAATTTCTTTGTGTTTAGTTGTTTTAAATATTAAAGCTGACTTTTAAAGGAAAAAGAATAGGCAGCTCAGAGATAGCAATAGTCTAACAAATTCGTGGTAAATTTTCCCATTTCTGACAAGCTCGTGTTACTAGTATGAAACTTCATTTTTATTAACAGAGTTATACTGGAAAAAAAATTAATAAAAAATATATTAAAATTAGATTAACTAGGTAGTAGGAAGGAAGGTGGCAGTAAGAGGAGGTACACTGAAAAAAGCAAAGATATATATAACAAAAAAAGAGAAGGAAAATGTAACTTTTTTTTTTTAAAATACACAATTCAGAGAGAACTCAGACTTCAATGGATAACAGAATATGGAGGACTTAGTGTCTATTCCACGGAATGAAGGTTTGCTTGAGCATGATTTCCAATGAAATTAATTCACAGCTCACACTTTGCTGATTCTGTGGGAGAAATAATTAATTGCCAATGATTAATTGGATTTGTCTGTCAGTTGAGATGTATCTGACTTTCAGCTACTGTTACTGGTCATTGACAAATAGACAAAATAATTTAAAAATTCACTTATTACTAGCTGTTTTACTGCCTATGTAAAGAATACTTTAGTATTATGAGACTATTGAACAGTTATGACTTGGTTAAGCAATGAGCAATTATATTTATTGGCACAAGTTTGTTTCAAGGAAGAAACCTTAAACTTTTCTATACTGCATATTGAGCAAGAGGAAGAGCTATGCTTATGAAGGTTCAACTTTTTTCATAATTCAATTATATGAGGTGTTTTGCTCCTACATACAAGCTACTACCATTTGTACATGTCCACTACTTCATGTCATGGCACAAGTATATAAATAGGGATTTTTTGAGAGTAGGAGCCTAAGATGAAATCTTTAGTCCACATTAAAACACCTGAATAAATGATCTGATGAGCAGTAGCAGTGCACTTCAGCAACAGCCAGTGTGATATCAGTGGAGGTTACTGAATGCTTAGAGAGTAAAGAAGGATTTGGGACTCAGATGCATTTCAACAGGGATATACCCTACAGGTATCTGTTTGGATTCCTTTCTGTTTCATGAGCTTAATAAAAAGGATGCCTATAAAATCAGTGAAAGATGCCATCTGAGAAATGATGCAATTAATCTGATAGGACAAGATGAAAATTAAAACCTTTAAGGAATTAAGCTCTTAACTTTTCCTAGGAAAGGGAAAACAAAGGTATTGATACAAATGGGGAATTTGCAGCAGTACTGTAAACTCCAGTAATTTTCCGCAAGTACACCATTAACTTCATTAGACAAGCTTGGGAGATGAACTTAGAAATCTTCCAGTGTATAAAAGACTGTTATAAACAGGACAAATAAGGGCAGAAAGAAGATAGTTTATTTTATAGCAAGGGAGTTCAGAGATGGGGAACACTAAGTAAAAGCATGGGGTGAAGTACCAGAATGAGGTCCTACAGCCTTGGACATGTCCTGTCTGCAAGAGCAGACAGGTACAATCAGTGATCTCTCTTGGGGTTGCTTCTTCATGTCCCTGTAGTTCTCAGACTCTGACATCTGCACTACTGATGGCATACATGCCATAAAAGTCACACACATGGGATCTTTTTGGTAGTCAAAAATATCCCAAAGAGGACTCATCAAGAAGCCTGATGGTGTTCACTGAGTTAAAGAATGCAACCACAGTGCCAGACCACAACTGCTGTTATTTACAGCTCTGGCAGTTTTATGGAGGCAACATCAAGTGTCCCAAATAGCTGGCAAGGTTCTTGCGTCCTTCATAAGGTCAAATACTGGGAAGAAATCTTTGTTAAATTTCTTATGCATGTCCAGAGTAAGGGTTTAGGGATGCTTGCTGAGAGTGCTATTAGTCAGACTAAGTATTTTCTTTCTGCCATTTTTTCCTGAGTAGAACCAATTTTTGAAGATTTGTTTTCTTAAAATTGGTAATCAAAATTATTTGAAAGCTAAACACTGGAAGAAAAATATTGCATACAGTTATGATATCTGCTTCAGTACTACTTGTAGCTGAAACCAGGGTGTTTGTGCATGTAAATGGTTGCCAATAAGCAAAAGGTGACAGCAATGTTGAAGAGGTAAAACTAGCTACTTAAATACTGCATAAATGACTATCTACAATGTTTGGTTAGCAGGAGGAGACATTCAGTGTTACATGTTTTAGAAGAATGCTGTTTTTCTAAAATGAAGAAAATGCGAAGTATACTCCATTGTTGTATAGCTCACACAGCTGTGGAAAGACTGACATCTGATGCATCACCAAGAGAGATGATGTAGACTGGAAACTTGACATTTCAAGGGAAAAAAAAATACTTAAAATGGGAAACAGAAGAGAAATGCTAGTTTCTTGTCTTCACAAAACTGAATTTCCAAGAAGAAGAAACAAAGCAAATGGAAACCAAACAGATCAAGATGTTTTTGTGAATGCTTTTTAAAGTTACTGTCAGCACCTCCATTGGGGAATAGCCACATTCAGTGAGTCAATGAGTTTAGAATTAAAAAGTGAGTATATTTTTAAATTGTAATATTATTTAATAATTTCATAACAATAGTCAAATCTTAAAGTTTCAGCGCAGAGCATCCAGTTCTGTGTACATGTTCAGAAAAGTCTTTCTAAATTAATAAACCTATGAAGGCCAACATTTATAGTTATAGGTTGTAATTATATAGTGATAGATGGAAGTTATTGGAAAAATGAGTCACAGCTGAACAGCTACCAGTGGCTGAAACTATCCCAGTAAAAATGCCAATGTGAGAAGTTTTTTGTAGACCAGGTTTATCTACGGTTCAGTCTTAGCCCAAAGGAGTCTTTGCCTCAAAATAGCTCTGTTTCAGTCATCCTTATTATGCTAACACTACATATGTTGTCTCCAGATTACCTTGTGTAATCTTCCCTTCACATGGCATGACCCATTGCATACCTTTCATTAAATTTCCGGTTTGGTACAAGAGTGATTGCAGGCCATGGCTAGGTTTCTCCTCCCCGATTTTCTATCAAGGTCATTGAAAACCTGAAAAAGTTCAAAAAGTCCTTAGGAGTTAACAAAATAAAAAGCTTTCTTCTAGATACATTTTAAACTATATTCAAATTAATAAATGCATGAAGAAACTGCTAAGGTAATTTTAAAATAGCCATTGTAAGACGATAAGAAAAAAAATATTTCATTCACTGCACTTGGAAATCAACATGATTTACTGTTCTATTTTGAACTTTGTTCAAAGATAAGTTTTGTGAAAGTATTACTCTAAATTAGCATGTACTGGAGCCACCAGCCTGTCCAGAATAGCAGAAGATAGTTGTATTTTTTTTATTAGTAATATGGCTGGTGCACAATTTCTATATCAACTGTCAGCATCTCACAGCATGAGAAAATGGTGCATTCAGAAAGGACATATTACAGAGTGAAGAATATTAAAGTGTTCTACTGTAGAAAAACTATTAAGGGAAAATGTGATTTTGATGACAGTAATGACCCATCAATCCAAGTTAAATTAGGTACATATTTGATACCACAAGACCCTTAGGTTGAACACCTCTCTACGTTACAATGTTGTTTTACATGTAACACACACCTTACCTCCATTACCAAGACCTTGTGCAATTAAAATTCCTGGAGAGTTGAACTTCACCAAAATGAAGGCAGGCTATAGTATGAAATGGGAAGGTCTGGAGCCAGTTATTTGCTTACTGAGTATATAACCAGCTATAACTGGTACGAATCCTTAGAGAGGAAGCTAGAGATGACATTGTGAGATTATCTGTGCTCTCAATTCTCCCTGTAAACATCTGTAGAGCTATCTCATTATCCTCCTTCCAGTTGCTTTAATACCTTCAATTGCAATAATGCGTATCTTAAAAATAACAACCACAAAACATGCAAAAACATCCACCCGCAGCATGACTGTGGTTAAGCTCTTGATGCACTGAGACAACTGCCAAGCAAGCTGACTGATAGTATTTCTGACCGATAGTATTTGCCTCTTTATACTCCTTCCTATTTGTCTGTGCCCATCTCCTATCTTGTCTATTATTTAAAGTCTTTGTAGTTGCTGTCATTTACTTTCGTGTTGGAAACAGCATTTAGCAGAAAGAGGCCTTGGGTTCATCATGACCTTAATAAACATTATTACAGCTAGCACAGTTTTATTATAGTTGGTTTTTATTGGGTTGTTTTGGGTTTATTTTCTTTTGACTACATCAGTTTCTCATGCTGTGAGATTGTAGTTCATTGAAGACCTTTGAAGATTTTTGTACTACCTACATTTTAAATTAAAATGCCAACCTCCTGTTGGTTTGGCACAAACTAGGGGTTCAAATACAATCTAATTTTCAGCCAGATGGGGAAAACAATATCTGTTTTAACAACGAGCAAACATATTCAAGTTCATGGCTATTAGCTCCTGTTTTTCCCATCAAATGGGATAGAAATTACTTAAATCGCCATTTGCAAAGGTTATGTGTTTAAAAACTGACAATAAATTTAAGCAGTAATATCTTTGTAGAATAAGTTTTCACCCTTGCTTTGTTGAAACTAAACTGCAAAATGAAAGGATCCCTTTCAGGATCAGGCCTCTTTTGCTGACCCTGAAAGCTGAACAAGCCAAGCAGAATCTCTCCAGCCTCACTGGAAATCTTGTGGTTTGCTCTGCTTGTGCTGAGTGCTGGGAGTGGCAATGGAAAGCATCTGTGAGTGGGGAGAAAAAAGTGCTCTCAATGGGTGTTCCACTTGCAAAGAACAGCTTGCTGAATGTCATCTTGTGCTTAGATTCGCTGAAGCTGCCTATTCAAAGCAGTACGTGACTGTGATCCTTAACTCTAAATCTGGACCTATGTAATCTGTCTCCTTCTCTTAAGTTAATGAGCAGATCTATGTTGATTTTAATGTCAGCTTAATCAAACCATGAGCTCTTCAGGGAAAGGAATTGAATTTTCTGTGATGTGTGACATCCAGCCTGCTCTCAGAGATTTAATTCAGGATGGTAACAGTAGTTACAAAAAAAGCTGGAAACCATTTTATTCAGTAGAGAAGAGAGTATTTTAATGATAACCCCTGTCACAAGGCCACTATTCAAGTGAAATACTTGGTTAAAATAATACATATCAAGCATCAACTAATATTTATGGATAGTTTACATGTCTCTCACTCAGCACAGTCTATTAATGAAGTCCTCTTTTTCTTCAATAATAGAATAATACTTACCAATTTCACATTCTTTGTTATTACCCTTGCAAAGTATAGATTTGGAAGAAAACTATTTTTGTGTAGTCTATTTCTCTCTCTGTATCCGCATCTTAAATATTAGATCACAAATAAATAATTCTGCTTTATCTAGTAATACTGAGAATCATAAGTAATACGGAGTGCATCATTATTACATACCTGCACTTAGGAAAAACACACTTTATGATTAGGTCCTGCAACTTCATAATGCAGTATGGAAGACTTTTTTTTTTTTTTTTAACAAACACACCTATTAAGAAGCAATGACATCAATTGCAAAATTATTTACTCAGAGATGTTATGATAGGTGAATTTGCATTTTGGACAATGATCTGTTTTATCAAGAGCCTCACACATGTACTGCTCAAGAGGTGCTGAGCTAATAGGTCTATAAAAGTGACATTGTTTGTCTGCATGATTATAAAACTATGTCATATAGATGCACTGCCACCTGCCTTCTTCCACAGAAATTGTCACAGTTCCGCTTTGAGGCTATCTATGAGTTAAGTTCTCAGCTTGCATGGCCCAATTCAATGTCTAGTTTCTGCCGAGACTGATAATTAACTTTTCAGTTATAACAGGCTTCAGATTGAACTAAGACTCCGAAGAGAGATTAAAAAAGTGGATGTTACACTTTTCTGGGGCAAGAGATAGAAGATTTTATTTGCTTTTGATATATTGAGTTGGGTTTTTTTATTGGAGAAAAAAATGTAATTTACCTTCTTGCTCTTGAAAAATTAGTCTTATTGAGGAAAAACTCCAGCTATTTTCCTTCATTTTTCCTACTATTAAATGAAAAGAAAAAGACTTTGGGAAATAAATGCAGATAGTTTGGGAAAGGACAACATGAAAATCATGATGCCCCATACAAAGTTTATGCACAGCTATTAGCACCTGATGTGCCCATTAGCTCCTTTGATGATTAAGACCAGTTTTATCTATTATGAAACTGTTTTTCTTCCTCCAGATCCATGAAATTCTTAAATTTGTCCTCTGTAGAGAATAAGATGAAAAGGTAGCAGTAGAATTGTGTAAACATTGCCAATGCTTTCCGAGTGCATTCAATCAAGTAAAGAAAACCCCACCACATTTTTTCGTATTTCTCACTATTTTTATATTGAGTTCTCATGAAGAAAAAGATGTCATTGCTTGAGGCTTCCTGTCACAAGTGTTTGGGACAAGTATCTCAAGGAGTCAAGAAGGCTGAAGTGAAATGCTCATACAGTTACTCACTTTTGAGGTAACACAGATGAGAGACCTTCAAGGGCAGTGAAATTGTGAAGAGGGCTCTTTAAGCCTTGTCAGAGCCCTGACAGAGAGGCAATTAACAAACCTAGCCATTCATCAAAGTTCTCTCTCTTCATTACTAGGAAGGCTCATGCATATACAGTGGGTTGCCCAGCAGTGACAAGAGAAAATTAAAATTTGCATTCCACCACTTACACTGTCAGGAGTCTAATTCTTCTGGGAATTATGCTTGAGGCAAAGGATTTATGTTACCAAAAAAAGCAAAGAGCCTCTTCTGGAACTCCCTAATGCTTTCAGGGCTGAAAACTGTAGGGATTTTAACTTTTGGAGGATAGAAAGAAGGTACAAGATCTGAAAAGCAGATCTACAAGATTTCTGTCCATCTTTACTCATAGAAGACATTTAAACACATGCTTATAACAACTCCAGAGGTATTCAGTCGCATATTCTAAGCTGGGTATCAATGATGTTTTGAAGAATCAAGGTCAATAAGCATTCAGTGATTGCACGGTGACTAGTTTTTCTGGCTCATCAAAAAGCTTGAATTGAGATGCTACTGGCTAGGTAGAATAATCCCTTTGCAATCGAGTCAGATTTGCTAGTAAAATTAAACAAATACTAAAAAAGCATGGAAGCTACTTGACAAATTTAACCTCACTTTCTGTTCAAAGTCCCTGACAAATTATTTTCAGCTCGGTCTCTCAAACACCATTTTCCTATGTTAAGATCTTCTGCAACAATACCAGTATCACTTCAGAGAAAACCTGCCATTTCCACATCTGAAATACAAGACTGAATTACCTCCACTCAGTATGGTTTTGATGGCAGTCTGTCTATTCTTCAAAATACAACTTCTTACAAAGATCTGGAGTTTTCAATATTTTAACTTGATCAAAAGTCACTTATATTATTATAATTTTAAAAATTATAATTTTTAAAAGCACAAGTTAGTCTTATATCTCTCCTAATATAGTCATGTTCTTAAGGTGTTTGGGTTTTTTAAAATTACATTTATAGCTTTGTTATCCTAAGACCATTAGCATGTACAATTGAATGGTTTGGAGTAGGAGGATGAAGATTAGTCACTAAAATTCATTGTCAGTCCAGGCAGCACTCAGCCAATAATGAGATGAAGGCAAGAACCTGAGTATAAGTATCTCAATTATGGTTTTTATGTACAGATTGATATAGCATATCAACTGCAGTGAAAGCTACATCCCACACTGAAACATGGCAAGCAGTCATTAAAGAGAAGAGGAAAGAATTTTATTCACTGAAGGAAAGTATTGTCTACTAGCTAGTTATATATAAGCAGCAACCCCTTTGCTAACAAAGTAGTATATACATATTGAAAGAGGGGAAACAATTCTGGTTTTCATGAAGAATGGCCTGATTGTCTCCTGCGTAAGCATGCATTAACATGAGTTTTGGAGCAAAAGCGGTCTGTCTGAATGTCCTCGAAGGACTGAAGGGGAAGACAGTCAACCCTCCACCAAAGGGTAGGAAGGGGAGTGAGTGGAGATGTAAGTGTACATGAAGATGCACTGTGAAGGTGTTTCCCTCTTGGAAGATAAAAGAAGTTAGTGTTTGAGTCATGTTGACATAGTGCAAAGGGATATGGTTTAAGTGAGGACTGTCAGTGTTGAGTTGGTGGTTGGACTCTATGATCTTCAAGGTCTTTTCCAACCTAGATGATTCTGTGATTCTGTAATGGGCAGATTTCAGGTGGACACTACTGAGCAGAAGCAATCTGAAACAGGAAGCAAAGATGCAAGCCCCAAATGATGACTCCTCAAAACAGACATAGTGTTACATGAATAAAGGACCAAGACTTTTCTTACATAACCTTTCTTTAAGTACCCTAGGCAAGTGTTGGGTTTTTTTTTCCCACTTCTCCATGTGCGCCTTTTTGTAATGATTTGTAACCGAGCTGGTTTGGGATGTTGTGAATAAATGCTTGTATTTGCATTCTACCATAACTGAGCTTGAGCGGGATTTAATGTAACTGGAAGAGCACAACATTGCTCACTGAAAAAAAATCTATGTACTGGGTTACCTCAATAAAACCTTGCCTCCTTAATACATACTCCTATACTCAGAGGGTAACAGAACAAACTATGTTTCAGTCACACCAGTCAGATGGCAGGTTTGCACCACAGACATCAGGAGGAAGTCATTGTTAAATATGAGGCTTACGGGGAAAATGTCACAGTATCATTACTGGTTTCCACAGCATTAAAGGCTGAAAGAATCTTTTAAAAAACAGAACAAAGCCACATGCTCCACAAGCTGCTCAGTGACTTTGGTGTGAAAACTGTATAGGAGATAAGGCGTAAACACTTCATGAACCAATAAGCCTACAACATCATCTTCCAATACAGCACACTTTCCAAAAGCTTTGCTATGCGTTGCTCTTGCTTCCCCCAGGGGTTTTCTCCTTTTAGAACAATGGAATTATATGATTCCAAAGGCAGGAAACTTTGTAAAAACAGGAGAGAAGATGTTTCATTCAAAAACAAAATGGGAAAATTGTTGTATTTAGCTGACATTTAGACTTCATATTTATCTATATTATGAGTCCATAATCTGGAATTGCTCTCCCATCCTCTGATTCTGCCTTTACCTCTGTACCTCTCTGAAACTGTAGGCTTCAATGTAGATCTGCGATGCTCAGAAACAAAAAGAAAAGGCTTTTTCTTAAACATAATGTTCTGCAGTCATTTATAAAAACAAAGTAATTATATACTTGGAGACAAAACATTAGCTTAAATATTAGTACATTAGTTATTATATTTTTAATTATTGTTGTTACAAAATTGTTTGCAAGATCCTGCCAAGATTATATTTGCCTGTCATACTAGCAGAGTCAAAAACACAGTAAGGGCCATTGCACTGAAGAAAAACTAGCCTGGATGGACAAGCCAAATTAAGAGACAAATGGGTGCAAGGACAGATTAAACTGCTTGCTTAAATCCACAAAGCTTATCTGTGACAGTGGCTGCAGAAAATCTGGATCTTAAAAAAAAACAGCTGTCAAATCTGACAGTTTACTAAGCTCTGAAAAAGTTTGGTCACACATCTGAAACAGGCCCTGGAAAAATAGCATGAGATCCTGAGCTGCTCTTGCTGAACAGAGGGATAGGTACGTATTTTCTGAGGCTCTTGTTCTAGCTTAGACACAGGAAATGGGTCAGTATGAAACAGGTCAGTATGAAACTTAGTTTTTCCCATCTGAAACGTATCCACAACAATTTGGGCTTCTGCATTTTTCCTGTCCATTTCCTACACCAAGGACCTTGCTTGCTTGTGATACTCTGAAATGTTGAAGGGGAAGAATGGAGAGAAAGCACTAGTTGTGTAATGGGCAGCAGGTAAAGGACAGATCCTGGATGATACACCACAGCACAAAATGTTCTGCCTCTCCTGCCTCAAACAAGAAAAGCAAAATCCCTTCCAAATGTGAGGAATTAAATGATGCTAAGGTGAACACCATCCAGGCCCATCAATTGTCCTTTCCTTGGATAAAAGAGTATTACTCAGTAGAGGACATTTAATTCTTCCCCTAATGTTTTGTCATTAACCAAGCATACTCCCGGTTCCCATTAATTATATCCATCCCAAAACACTTGCTGGTAGTTGCAGTCACTCAAAGATGAGCAATATGAGAACAGAATATTAATAACTGTGTCATAAGCATCTCTTGCCAAAGTACATTTAAATTAATGGACCTAAGAAATTATTTCTTTTCTAATGAGAATCATTAAACACGAGATTGATTTTTTGCAATATCTGAAAAGGCCTAACAGACTGTCAGCTGTTCCAAAGCCTAAGCAACAGTTCAAGCAGTTACTCTAAGGTGAAGAAAAAATGTATGGGGAAAAAGTCTTAAAAAACATTAAGATAAGTATTTTATAAACAAGTGAAAACTACAGGTAAAACTGATAAAAATTCATATCTTGGGATTACCAATTGAAATACATTTAAAGTGAACCTACTGAAAAATGAACCAAGTGAACATATGGAGAAATATAATGCCTTTGCCTGAAAGAACTTATGATCTAAATAGGTAATAGAAAGGCAAGAAATGGATGATACAAGCAAGCAAAAGCAAGTGAAAGGCAATTGCATTTATCGTATTCTGTGGACTCCAATCATTCATCATTCCAGCAAAAAAGTTAAACCCTGTGCATTAAATACTATTTTAACAACAATGGAAATAGAAAGCTCGGGGGAGAGGGAGCAAAGTCGGTGGCACTCAAAAGCTGAATGAAAGAATTGCTGAATGCAGCAAAGTTTCTATCTAACTTCTAATACTTAGTTATTTCTTTTAGCTGGCAGCTGTAATTTGACCCCCCCAAAATGGCAGAATTTACAATAAATGCCAGAAAAATAAACTTAGCACTTAGGAATATGCTGGATCAGCTACCATCACCTCTATTTTACTATATTTTCTGTTACCCACCTCCAAATATTTCAGTGGAAGATGCAAACATTTTTACAACACAACGCAAATTGTATTGTAAAATTGACAAATATTTTTAAATTCACAAATACTTTAAAATACAAATAGAGCCCATATTGATTAAGGTCTTGTTGCAACACTGATGATTACCTGACATAGTAGTTCAACAGCCACATAACTTTTTGTGCCCTTGCTGCCTGTATAAACAATCCTTTTCTGAATCAAAAATCCAAACAATCTTCAATACAGACAATATTTATCATCTGTGAGGAAGTTTCACAGTTCAAAAAATAGCATCTTCGTGCATAGAAGAATATAAGGTTTTGAAAATTAGTAATTAAAAAAAAAGCAGTTTTTGTCCAGCTACAGAGTCAAGAGTTATAGAATTATCTATCCTATTTACTTACCAAGAATTAGAGGGCTACAAAAGATGACAATGAGTTTTTCCTGAACAAAGACAGTCACTATAAATTGAACACTTCCATTTTTCAGTAGTTTGGCTACACTGCTACAAGAATATGGGGAAAAATTCTGCCTGAGTTTCACCTTCAATTTCTGCACTGAGGTAACTAGAGCCATGCCCATGATACAGTGATGAACAGATACAAATAACTTTTCTCAGGAGGAATATAAGCTATTAATGTTGATACTTAACAATGAAAAATCATATTCAAATTTGTGAGTATGAACAGTCTTGAAATGGAACAAATTCTGACTAAACGTAGAAGAACTGTCATATGAGATATTGCAGCTAGAACACAGCCTGAAATCAGATCCAGAGATCCTGGCTGTCATTTCTAGTACATTAATTAATACACTGATCTTTCTTTCTGAGCCCCTAATGAGGCCCAGCTTCCTCTGCCCACACAGAGGGAGAATCTTTAATATGACTTAATTGTTAACAGAAGCGTGAGTCAGTACAGTCACCATCCTAAATGTCAGTCATTTCCTCAGAGCAGGAAACTAAGAGGACCAAGGCAAAAAGGAGGACCCTCCAGATGGAAAAGCCTGGAGACGTATCAGTCTTTTCACCAACAGCTGATTTAAGCATGAATTATGAAGACAATACCATTTTGCTACAATAATCTTTAGCAACTGTTTTGTGTCAGAGTTACACCTTAGGGAGACCATAGGTTTTCTCTTAGGCATCTGTATTCCACCAGCAGATGTTACTCCAAAGGGTTCAGATAATTCCTATGACAGGTGGAGAAAGCCCAGTTTGAGCATAAAGGAAGAGAAACACAACTGGAAACCTCACAAGTCCCTGTGGTATGTCAAGGAAGTAAATTTGTTTCATGAATCTTTTGTTTCAAGATTAAAAGTGACAGGCAATATTCTTCTACTACATCAGTACTGCAATGCCAGATGACATAAAAAGGATTAGTTTGCAATGCTATTAAGCACTGCTGTTGTACTGGATTTCTGAGGTCTTTTATAACTCTCTGCACTGCCCTAAATAACCAACTCTGTGCCATGTCACCTTTCTTTCCATCCAACACCCACTGAACCCTTTCACCAAAGTTTAAATAGTTTTATGGTATTTGGTGGCATACAATGACAAATGAAACATCAGTTCCAGGAAACAAGAAAATGCCATACACACTTACTGTCCTGAAAGGTGCACCTGAACTTAACGCTGGTTGATGGTAATATCCTTTCTGAGTAAAAGAAAGAAAACTAGGAGCTTATAGAGATATGACTAAACTCTTTTGCAGTCTTGTACAGATGCTCATGCACAATCCTTGACATGCCATTGCATGGTCAGGAAAAACTGATGTTGCTGTGGCAACTTGTCAGTGCCACACAAATGGCATTGATTCAAATATAAACCATGTAAAACATTGAGACCTACTGCACGTTGCTAATACATTAGACTTATAGGACAGTTTAATTACATGTTAGATGATCTTCATCAGACATAGCATAAACTTGTCCAAAGCTAGGTAATTATTTATTAGCTTTAAACAATTTCAAGTAGTTGAATATTTATGCAACTCTACACCTTTTTTTCCTTTGTCTTTGCATTGAATGAGTCTGCTTAATTTATAACAACTGTGACAATAAAGAAATAAGAGGAACTTTTCCTTCAAGCTGACAATAAACCTTTGTGGTGTTATCAGGTTGTCTATCACAAGCTTTTTAGCTTTGATCTATGTGAAACTTACAACAGTTATTGCTGTCACATCTGAATGGTATAGTATAACATTCAAATTTAGAACAGGAAATGACTTGAAAACTTAACAAGAATGAATAAAGGAGACAGTACTGAATTTTTAGCATCTGGGCAGTTTTACAAAATTTGTTTTACATAGATTTGTTTCAGAATTCAGCTAACAATTCAATCCTGAGAGCAATACTTGCAGTCATTTCTGAATTTGAACAGAAAAAAATCAGGATCTAGTTATTACAGATAGCAGTTTATTTTATAGACATTTTTGCATGTCTATTACTAACTTTATCCTAGCAATTCATACTGCATTTGATTTACAGTTTGTTCTATTTCATTGCAGATATGCCATTAACTGGCCTGGAATTAATGCAATGTTTCAGTATAGAATTTGACAAAAAATATTACAACTTAAGAATAAAAGCATCCCTCCAAATGTTAGTACAGTATATTTTTTCTGTCAGTTTTTTTAATTTGTATTATTTTCTTTTTGATCTTATTTGTGAAGTTTTGACACTTTTGAGTACAGTTTATATATTGAAAACCAGAATTCTTATGTTGCAAATCACTCACTGCAGGTTCATTATATTTTTATTATAATATCTAAATATAAAAGATTTGGAAATAGTCTCATCTGTATTTTCATCAGTAACTGTACTGAAATGCAAGTGACAGCAGAGGATGGAGAAGCAGAAAAGATCAAGTCTGAAGAAATGTTAGCAGGAAGAAGAAAAAGAGAAACAAAAATGGAAAAATAGTATAACACTGCAAAGTTATTAGACTTTCCTGTAACATTTATGAACCTTCCTTTATTTTTTACTTCTTCTGTAGGAGCTTGATCAGATGACATGCAAGAAACCATTATTTTATGACTGATGAGTAAGAAAATTATTTGAACTCTATCTTGATTGTTGTTTACCATGTTACAAGAGCTTCAGCATTCCTTGAATACATAATACTTACAAAACCAACTAAACAAAGACAGGAAGTCTCTTAAGTCAAGGTTTCTAAAGTTAAGAAATGCACTGCATAACTGGATGATACTCTTCAGCAGGATCCCTGCCTCATTCAGCACACAGCAGGGCACTGTTCTGTAGATAGATAGCTATTCAGAATTTTGGCTATTTTTCCCCTCTTCTGATCAGTGTACAGGTAATGCATTTTAATATCTTATTTATCATATTTACCCTATACTGCAGAAATGCTGTTCTAAAGGCAGAATTGTTTATCTTCATATGAATTTTTATGTTGGTTTTAAATGTAGCACTAGGGTGTTTCACAACTCTCACATGATACAAAGAGAGAGTACTCTCTCCCTTTCACAAAGAGAAGCATAGGGCCAGAAATTAAATACATAAGCCAGTCTCATTTGGATAGCCAGTCTCAAATGTCTACAACTTTCAAAGTAACAAATAAATACTAGAGTGTCACATCTTGAATGTAAAAAGTACAGGTCTCCTTGGCTTAGCTTGTAGAGCAGAGGCATAAAAGAACTCAATTTAGCCCATAGCATTTAATGGTGTCACTTAGTGAAACTACACTTCAATGAACAAATACAGTGTGATTATATAAACTATCGTGCTAATAACTAGCACACTGTACACCCTCAAGAAAAGTAGTCAAGACTGGTACAACCTTCTGTCAAAATTGCAAGAATGACAGTGACAGCTACAAGACCCTCTCATGGCCACTGCTACCAGTTTCCTGCAAAAAACTGAGGTCACTACTGCTTTTTCTGTCACCCCACACCAAAGTATGATTCTGCCTGCAGTGTGTTATCCTTCAGGGCAGATATGATTGGAGATTACCCTTGTAGAGCTTTTCCTAGCTTTATTTGTTAATATTAGTCAGAAAGCTCCATGTTTTACTTAGTCTCAGACAGCACAACTGATCTAGCTCTGAAAAAAGAATAACCTCTTACAAAAACAAGGAATGGAAAGTTGTAGCCTGAATGTCTTGCATTTCTCAAAGTGAGAAGGAACTTTAACAAAGCTTGTAGATAGAACTAAAAGCACAAGTCACAGGCCTTTTCCATTGTCATTTGGTATAGAAATGACTTTATTAGTCTGCACATGTGCCACCGTAGCACAAAATAAGATGGACTTAAAATTGTTCTTCTCATTCTTCTAATGGAGACTTTCTAAGGTTGGGGATACAAGCATATGATTTGAAATGATACTTGGTTTTACTATATTAAGATTGAAGCAGCTCTGATGTACAGCGTTTACTTTTAAGCAAACAGTTCTTCTACAAGACAGTCCCTTAAAAGTTTGATTCTGTTCTCATAGCAATGTATCCTTGGGATTTGGTATTTACATAGATCTGAGATTGTGTCAGAAGGAGCTGTCAAGAAGATAATGAGTAAGGTAACCAGAGAGGTTCCAGCATCAGCTATATGAATGTCATCCACACAGGGGGAATACATATTCAAGTTGTTCTTCCTCATTATAGAATTACCAATTCTTGCAACCAGCAGAAGTCACTGGTGGCCATTCCAAACCACACGTGAAAATACAAGCCTATACAGATAAAAGGCTAGCAGGGTATCCCAATGCATCTGCAGCTGCTTTCTAATTATTAAAATATTGCAAGACTAAATATTCAAGACCAGGTTGTGTGGGGCTTTGAGCAACACGATCTAGTGGAAGACATCCCTGTCCATGACAGGGGGATTGGAACTAGATGAGGTTTAAAGTCCCTTCCAATGCAACTCATTCTATGATTCTAAAAAGGACAAAATCTTGCAAGTCCAGCACCTAAACCCATGAAACTGATTTGAAAATTGTTAAAACAGTGGAAGTGTGGATACCTTTTCACTGCATTCTGGCTTTTGAGTCAGCTGTAGAGGGAGCAGTAACTATGCAGAGGCTGTAGTCAAGGGACATGAACACTTGATTCAAGTTAAAAAATAGGTCGCAGTAGAGGGCCGAGACTGAAACATTAACAAGAATCATGAATGACTTCTATTCACTCTTCAGCACAACAGTGCCACAAATTCTAGCTTACTGCTGCTGTTGTCACTGGGGAAGAATTAAGCAGAGGAATTAAGTTTGGCAAGACGATGACTTTTTGCCCATAGTAAATGTTGCGTTTTGAGGCATCAGTTTATAACTATCAGGAAAGCAATAAGATTAGAGGAAACTGAAGATCTGCAGATGCTTCTGGTGACATTACGCAGATCCAAAGACTGTACTGTGTAATATTTACCTTTAAAAAAAAAGCATACCACAGGCCCCAAGACATGCTTATCCTCTGTATACAGTACATCACTCAAAAGGCAAATACTGAGTTCCAGAAACAGATACGAGACTAATCAGTACCCATAGCTGCTAAAGAAAAGTTTTAATCTGAATCCCTTGCCAACCTAGATTGAATCTTCTCTGGTAGTGGTGCCAGTGCTCTTTACCTGATCTTGTAAAATTTTGCAGTAGACTCATGCATAGGTGTGAAAGGTTTGATAGAATAAAATTACAGAAAATAAGAGCAGTATGGGTCACTCATTACCAAGATAATACTAACAAATTAGAATACAACATTAAAAAGATTAAAATATTTATGCTTTGAAACACAGAAAAAAAAAAATGCTGTTTCCCTGTAAAAGACCATCTTGTGAATTTCTGTCACATGTCCCTTTTTCTCATGCCAGCCTACTGCAAGCTTGTATTCACTAATACCAAAATGTTGGTATGAGAGAAAAAATTAGGCTGAAGGAGTTCAGAGGCTGGAGCTGGAGCACTGTTCCCTGGTGCTGGGTGTTTCATTGGCAATAAAGCAGTTGCTCCATTGGACCCTAGATTTAGAACTTGGTGCAATATTGTCAGGGCATGAAGTTGTGTTGCAAGTCAGGGATTTTTCCATTGGTTTGGCTTTCTGCAGGATATTTTGGTTTCCACTGTGCATTTGGAATATCCAGCCAGTGCTGAGGCAAGTGAAAGTCAGAAGGAAGTTAGATTAGGAGAAGGAACAATCATTGTGCGAACGGCAGGTTTCTGTCCCCTGAGCAGCTGATCCTGTGGGAAACATTGTCCTGCCAGCCAAAGCAAACCGCATTTGGCTTTTGTGCGAGACGCAGAAGCATGGTCCTACCCACCTATCCCCATTAAAGAGCTCAGTTCTTTAACTGGTTAACCAAGGATCTTAAGCAAGCACAATATGACTTTACACAGAACATGCAAGTGAAGGGCTTGTCCAGGAACTGCTGTATGCAGCTGGCACAGAATGGCAGATTCCTGCCCCCTGGCCTGCTGCAGTGGGAAGGTAGAGAGGGATCTGCTTAGACCTGCATGGCCATGAGTACTCGCTCTCTAGGAGATCACTCTCACTGCATGGATGTAGATGCTTGGAAAAGGCACAGCTCTACACCATTAACTTCTGGTATTTCTGCAAAACTGTAATGTGAATAAGCCATGTACAAACATATCTGATACTTCAGCCTGCTTGCTTAGGCTACTGTAAACTTCCAATTCAAGAGTCTAGCATCAGGCTTCCATGGCTACCGAAAAGATGGATTTCAGATTCTAAAAAAAACATCATACTTTGGATTAACAGTATTCATACCTCTTTTTACTAAACATGCTATCTGTTCCAAGGACTGTATATGTCTAGTATACAAACTGTAATATCTCCATTTTCCCTGAGAAATCACTCCCTTAATTTAAGCCAATATTTCCACACCATTATTCTACCTGGGACCACAGATCTTGGCCCAAGGACCTGGGCCATCTCCTAATGTGTATTCTGTCATTGCAAACACCTCTTCCTCGCCACTTAAAAGGCTGAGGTGAGTCAGGTAACAGAATACCACCCGAAGGCTGTGGCTCTATGGTGATTTTCTGCAAGTAACTGAATCAATAAAAAATGTTCCTTCTATTTCCCAACCTTACCAATGTGGTTAAGTGTCCACTTGCATCTCTACCAGCAAAATCTGCTCAGGTAACAAAATAATATGTGCAGCATGGGTGTAAGAGCAATTTCTCATGACAAACAGCCACTCGGCCAAGATGGACTTTTCCAAAGACTTTTTGTTGTTATCCTCTGGATACTCTGACCTAGCAGGATACAGCAAGAAAACTAAACTGAACAGACTGCCAACATACCTACTAATTAACTTCCTCTAGTATCAGTCTAGGAGTAGGATACAATTTCAAATAATTAGGCATATGAGACCTTTAAAACCTCATTAACTGTTTCATTTTCTAACTGCTCTGTGTTAGCTAAGTGATTTTTAACCCCTTGGATTTGTTTGTACTTTGTTAGGGCTGATGCTAGTGAAGAGGTGCTCTGTGGTTTCCTTTCTGTAGGCAGGAAGAATCTCATATTAACAACAGATTCCTAGGTCAGTTTAAATGGAGGGATACTGAGCTTTACAGAGCAGCAGCACAAAATAGTTCTATATAGTGAAAATGTAAACTAAGAGGTTGAGCAGATTTCCTTTAACTTGGGGACATAGGCTGATCTATGTACAAGCACAGATGAAAAAAATACCAAACCTTTTCATACAAAATTAGGAAAGGAGCATGGCCAGCAATACTCCCTCTGCTACTCATTGAATGATCTGCCTATTTATGATACTGCTGATTCTGCCAAGAGCTGTCCTCTAATTCCACAGAAATCAAGGAAAATTTTAATGTTTTTTACAGATCATTAGACAGATTGGACTTTATCTTTGCTGGGGGAATTGTGCAATTCAAGACAGCTGTACTGCAACTATACAGCTGCAGTCATTTCCCTTCCCATAGAAAGAAACTTTCTCTGGCTCTAAGAGAAATTATTTCCCTTTAAGATATCTTTTGATAGTAGTAAGAAACACCTGTTGAACAAAGTGGGGAGATACTAAACAAAAAAATATTCACTATGTCTCACTTCAGTTATCTGCAGCCATGGGGTGATTCGTGCCTCAGGCCCAAGCTGTGCCAGCGTGGGACCCTGTGGGAACAGGTAGTCCCCATCATGGGCCTGAAGAGCACTAGCCCCACACCTCACCCCTCCTTACAAGCCAGCCCAGATGGGGATCCCTACAGCCCGTGTCCCCATGTGCAGAGCTCCAGTCTCTCCATCCCCCACGGAGGCAAGGACTGTGCCCTCTCACTGCCCCCATCAGTCTGTCCATGACTCACAGCAGGCCTCAGCGCCCTCTCAGCAACATCTCTGGGGACCCTTCAGTGCCTCTGCCATCTTGCTACTTCCTTGTAAATAAGGCAATTTTATGTTGGAATCATGTTATCTAATTGTAAATGCAAAGGACAGAACATTTACTCTTATTTCTTAATTTGTTTTGCACAGGAGTGGAAATAAGTGAATTCTGCATGACAGGAAAGGCCCTTCATGCCAAGCAGCAAATCTACTTGCAGAACAGGCCAGGATCAGCTCTTGTAGTAAGGCAACGTGAAACTTTTATACATTTGGTGTAGGTCTCTCCTATTCCTTGCCTGCACCTGTTCCAAGTGTGGTCACTAGGGTTCAAAGAGTTTTGTGGTGGCCAAAAATATCCCTCTCTAAACAGCTATAAAAATGGAACCATTCTGAGAGGGTGTCTACGTTTAGCCTGAACCTGGGAATAAACTGCAGCAGTTTTTCCACCACCCAATGACCCATCCCCAGCTGAGAAAAGGAACCAGGGAACAAAGGGAGAAGCCCCATGGGTTGAAATAGAAACAGATTTAGTGAAATAACAAAACTAATACAACCACCAACATAAAGTATACAAGCCCATACTCAGCCTGGTCCTTGGGATCAGCAGAAGGAGCAGAAGATCAAGAGAAAGGAGCTCAAGAAAAAGAAACTCCTCACCCTCCCAGAACCCCCTCCTTTTATAATGAGCTTGATGTCAGTGGTGTGGGATACACCTGTGAGTCAGCTTGGGGCAGCTGCCCTGACTGAAACTCCCAGCTGACTCAGGGCTACTCATGGCCTGCCCCCCATGGCTGGCCATGGGTCTGCTCCTGGGAAACCAGGACCGAGGGTGATCAGATTTATTTTTAAGGTGGCATGCATGGCATTCTTCTCAAAAGCAGCTGGACCATCTGGGCTGAGATTTACCTCCCCCAAAGCTCTGTGCTTGAGACAGATGCTTGAGTGGAGAGTTTAGCTTAAATAATTGCTGTTTAGCAAAAGCATACACTACCGAGGGGAAAAAAAAACAACAATCAAGGCTCTTATGTCTGGTAATTTTGGTAAAGGGTGATTATATTAGGCCAGCATTTAAGCACTTTATGAATAGATGACATTGTATGTCCTGATGGCTAAGTAGCAGACAGATGAGAGAGAGGATAGGGCAAGAAGTAATAAGTGTCCTTGTGTAGAAAATCAACTGGAGATCAGGCAAGTCCTGGTATCTGAGTACACATTTTTGTAATGTTCAGAAGAGAGAGAGAATGATGAGCAACACTTCACTTTGTTGAAGTGTTTCATTCTCTTCTCCTCAAGGTTTGTTACACTTTTTCTTTCATTCTGCAGTCTGCTATAAAGGCTGAATTGCTGAATTGAAGTCTCCCATTGACAGAAGGACACCATATAGGCTATCCATCAATGCCTCTAAGGGTAATGACCATAGCTGCCTAAAAACATACATGTAGTAACATTTGCTGTGTAAAATGCCACTGGCTCTATCACCTTTCCTCTGAGTTTCTGCCATTTTCATTGTTCCTTGTTGCTAGACAGGTAGATGCATTGGCTCATCTGTACTGCTGTAGTGTTGAAACTGTACCATTTCAGATACTTGCTTTGGTTTCTTTGTTACATTATTACCAACAGAATGCTTTCTGCTTTTGCTCTTGTGTACCATGAATGATGGTGATGAAAGCACGTGTGCAATTACTAAGCACACTACAGGAGGGAACTGGATGTAGGCATGAGCCTGTAACTTAGCTCTCTTGTTTTGTTACCTTCTTAGGTATAACTAGTGTACACAGAAAAATAAAACAGTTTTTTCAGTGAGGCTATGAAAAAATATTCCTATCAATCACTCCAACAGAAGAAAAACATGATGTTTCACTGGAGGCTAGTTAGCATGGAACATCATCGGTGGCAACTCTAAATACATTTTGACTGGTGAAGATCTCAGCAGAAAATTTAATTGTAGATTTCTGCACAAGTGCAAATCCATGCATGTGTAGCACGGTATTTCAGTGAGCAGCACAAAACAAGAGTAGCGTACATTGTTCCTAAAAGTAACACAGTAATACTAAGAAGGCAAGATGACTTAGATGTTACACTTTGGAAAACAGAGAAAATAGCCATTACCTTGCAAAAAGCCTTATAATTTTCTGCTATGTGCCCCTTTTTGCACTAAAACTGAATTGCTACTTGCTCAACTTTGAAAGCATGGGAATAGCCAGAAAATTCCTTACTGAGGGATACTGTGCAGGTGGACTAATGTGTGAAAACTCTGATGCATTTAAGCATTAGCAATATATATATATATGTCTAGAAACTACATTTTGGTACGTGCTGTAACTTTTCTTTTGACATCTTGCATTTGTTGTGGCATGTTTCCTCCTTATTATGTGTTGTGCTACATGCATGTTACTATTAAGATAGAATAACAAGTAAAGGTTTTAGCAAGATGTATGAAGTTCTGCTGGGTTGGACCCCGCTATTCCCAAAGCAAGAGCTACCCTGGTTCTCCTTGTCTGATCGGCATCATTCTCCTTCTCTACATTGGTTTTCTATAGCAATAATAGCCCATCTGGACACATCAACAAAAAAAATTTCTGGGGCTGTGCTGAGATTGACCCATGATAGATGAACATGCTACAGCTCCTTCCTGGCCTGGGCATGCCCTTATTATTTCCATAAAGAAAAAAACACCAAAATATAGGGCTGGTATATGTTTGTGCAGATCCACACATAAACACTCATCCTGACATGGCACAGGACTTGCATATGACTCAAATATAATTGTGGGTTGACCAGTTTAGATATAAACTTCACACTTTGGTTTGTGTTCTTGACTGTGTAACACTCCTATGTCCACTTTAAATAATAAAGGAACCTGGGGACTTTTCCAAGTTAGAAAACACTAGCATATCAGAAGCTTTCCAACTGACAGATACTAGCACCATCCTTCCCATATTCATTCA
This sequence comes from Podargus strigoides, assembly GCA_028020825.1. Classification (NCBI taxonomy): domain Eukaryota; kingdom Metazoa; phylum Chordata; class Aves; order Caprimulgiformes; family Podargidae; genus Podargus; species Podargus strigoides. The sequence goes on from CM051620.1 coordinate 61,824,836, forward strand.
GATTTCTCAGGCAGAAGAAATAGTGCAGCTGTACTGCACATGGGATTTGTTAGAGAAGAAGTGCAGGGACTGTGGCAGCAGTAGGAGCAATAATGGGAAGTTCATATTGTACCAATTCTTTTATTCTCCGTTATTGAAGGAGACATACTAAGAGACACTCTGTTTATATCACCCTGTGACTCAGGATAATTTTGCAGATGGCAGGAAGAATTTGCCCTTTCATTAGGAACAGGCGAAAAGTGATCAGTTAAAAGAATTCTGCATCAGAAAATACTGTTCTATCATGTGGGCCATATCAGGGTTGTCAGCTATGGCTGCAGAGTACTCAGTACCAGTGCTTGAGCTTACAACATGGGCAGGAGATTCATTAGATAAAATTCTGTCTTTCCTGGGAATAAAATAGATATATGAAGCAGGTGTTGCAAATGCACTGACTTGCAAACATTCTAAGAACATCACTGGAAAATGATTTTTTATTGGAAGAGAAATTAATCATCACCATTTACCTTTATCTCTGGTACGTGCATGTGACTATTCTGCAGAATAAACCTGTATGCATGTGTCATGTCAGATACTGAATGTTTCCCCCACCTGTTTGGTGTTTCCCCTCTCATGTGATACAAACCTGGGGCTTGATCCACCTTCTGTGACATCCATGGAGCTAGATAAAAGCTAGATAAGAGCCTTACAAACCTCAACTGGTATAGGTTATTTTAAACAACATAAAAACAATCTTCATTGTAGCTTAAATGATTTTTGTAAGGCATCAAATACTTGATAACTTGAATAAAATTATGTGGGCTGTCTTCATGATACTTTTAATAGAACTTCTCCCCCAAGGAAATGCGTGTTTTATGTTCTAGTACAAGCAGTAGAATCACATTAAACAGAGAACATGTTGTTCTTCGCTGTGATGATATACTCTCAAAATGGATGTTAGCCTTTGTGCTTAGAGAACGTGTGAATTCGCTTGATTTCTTTCAAACAAAGCTCAGTATGTGGAAAAAGCTTTGTGTCTTTGCTTGGAAACAAGCTAAATCGCAATAGCAACCTTTACTTGTCCTTGCACCATGGTGCCAAAATGCTAAACAAACAGAAATATTGTATAGCGAAAGATGCTTAAGAAGAATAAAATAAACAGTTTGGCATTATAAATGATAGGTCTTACTGTGCACTTGACAAATAAGAGGGGTAACAACAGCCTTGCCGTCAGCAGACTTGCAGGGCCCTGCCATATTCCTTATCTGCTGTGCTGCACCATGACAGCTGAGAGGAAAGCATCAAGCAGTGGTCTGTTGTAGATCATGCACAGCAATCAAGCTGGTCTGCAAGGCTTCTCCAAGCAGATTTTGGCTGAACTTGCCATTTCAATTAAGTCATCTTCTGCAAAAAGTGACACTAATTTCGGCAAAATTTCCCACAAACAATAACAAAGAAATTACAAATGGTACTTCATTGAATGAAAGTGTATTTGTTTTATAAAACTTGAGAAATTATATAAAAAAAATTCATTACATTCTTAACATTAACTCATGACATGCAGAATTGAATGATGTGATAAAATTTTTACAAAGATGTTTGGAACAATAATAAGTAATATGGTATGATACGAAATATTATAATAGAAGTAGTATATAAAAAATGCAATGATTCCTTTTAATTTTTGGGGGTTTTTTAGTTAACTATTAGGTGGAAGTATGTCATACTTTTTGTGAGAAAGATATTGTCAAAATTGGCTTTGCTTACATTTACAAAGAAATTGACAATGTGAAAAAATTTCATGAAATTAAAAAATCTGTATTTTAACCAGTTCTAATACTAATAAGCCTTAAAAAGAGAGCATTCATGAATAACTATATAGAAGACCCAAATTAAGTCCCAGAATATTCTCTTAAAAATATTATTCTTATTTGAAAGCAAAGGAGAATAAGATGAGTGAAATCTTATTTTATCAAACAAACACGATCCATCTCCATGACTTCACCTAAAACACTAGAAGAAATTTGGTGCAAATAGCTCAGGAAACGTGAAGTTCCCAGATAACACAATGATATGACATGTTACTGGCTCACAACTTTACAGTAATTGAACTAATTGATTCTTGCTTTTATAATAATAGTTTATTTCTAGCATTAAGTATTATTCTTAAAGAAAAATTTTTCTTCTGAAAGTAAAAATAGTCCATATTTGTATATGAACTCAAAAGATATTCATGGGCTGCTAGTTTGTGTGAAAATGATTATTTCTGTTGTAACATTTTTTTAAAAAAACTGTCAGTGTGAAGAATGGCTTCCATTTTACTATCCTAGGTTTTGTAACATTTCTTTTAAATGCCCCCATCGTATATTAACTTATAATATCTCTGAAGCTATAGGAAAATTTCTTCTATTGCAATTCCCATCAGAACTTCAGAGGAAATATTTCTGTTATAGGCACTTTGAATGAGTGTGTAATCTTTTAATGTACTTGACAGTTTGAACAAGCCCTCTGATTGTTTCCAAAATGTTATCTTCAATGAAGAAAGCAAAAAAGAGACAAAGATGCAAAGCTCTGTGGGGACAAAGCAAGTTCTTGCAGGTATTTCAAGTTATAAACAAGATTAAATTAAAAGCCGTAAACCATATGAGATTACACCAATTTTGAATGAGAACTGTGCTGTTCTTTATAAAACCAGTTCCTCTATAAAAGCTAATTTCTTTCCTTAAACATCTGCAGAAGACTGTATCATCTCTGTATGCTTTATATCTCAAGCACTTTTCAACTCACATAGCGCTGCAATTAACCAATTGCATATTAATTAATTGCATATTGTAAAGTTTTTTCTAACTAATTTTTTTAATACAAAATTTGCAGCTGTTGAAGACAAGAGGCAGACAATGCTATCAGAGAAACAGCTATGTGCACCCTGTTAAACCATGCATGGTAAGACTTCTTTTCTTGCTTATTTGATCTGCAGTATGTAGAACACATCAACAGAAATCATTAAAAATTTATCAGGGATATGATTCAGGGATTACTTTGCAGCCTTGGTTCCATGATGACAAGTATACAGAGAAGGGGAAAAAAAGGACTCAGTATCAGGTAAATTGGCACTAAGCAGCAAAAATTCTGGCTTGATGCCCATGGATAAGTTTTAGTGCAAGAATGAATGGCTTTGAGAAAAGCTTCTGATGTTCCTTGTATCTCTGAAGCTACTAAAAAGGTTGCCCTAACTTCAGTGCATGAAGGGCTGAAGGCAGAGTGCTGTTCTTGACACTCATGCATCCTCACAGGCAGCCATCAGCAAACCATGACAATATGGACCATATCAAACATCCTGTCATGTCTCATGATAAGGAAGACTGCTAGTGTAGGGGGTTGCACAAGATGTTTTTCCCATGGACACTTCTAAGAAGCACTGTACAGCACAACTTACCCAGAACACTCTCACTGGCAAATCTCATGGTCTCAAATTAGAAATCTCATGGTGTCATGGTCTCAGAATAGAGAATGGCATTATCCGTTTTGTATTGCTTTTATAGAAACATAATGAAGGCTATTGTCTAGAAACTGTGTTATTCTCTATTAAATTATATGATTTGTAGAATAATTTTGTACAGTTTTACTTCAAATCTTCAAAGGTTTTGTTCCAAGAATTTTTTGAAAGTACCTTTAAGCAATGTCTAAGATGTGCTACCTGGGTTTTCCTGCAATGTAATTCCTCCACAAAATTGCCACATGTCCTGGTTTGAATTAGAACAGAACCAATTTTCATTTCAGTAATTTTCCTTATCAGTCAAGTCTTCTAAATGACTGCACCTTCTGAAGTGCACTTCTGTATATATCCCTTCTAGTCTTCACTTACATTTGCAAGCAGTGAAGATCCCATCCGCCTTTGAAGGTGATAGCAAAATGTTCACAGCTAAAATACAACAGGAATACTTTTCCAGAAAGAAATGTTTATCTGTGAGCATTGACGATAGCTGTCTTGACTCACATAATGCATACATGTACTTGATGAATGTCTGAAGAATCTCATATAGATAAAAAATGAGTCAGGTTTCAAAGTGACATAGACAAAACAGCAGGAGGAATTACAGCCTGACACTTGCATTGCTATGTCTTTTGAAGACACAGGCTACCTTGGACAACACCTTTAGATATACAAGTCATCTCTCTCTGTCAGACCTGTAGCTGTTCACACGGCCTACTGAACTGTAGTTAGGTGCTAAAATAAAGCAGGCATATGGCCCTGGAAATTCTGAGATGAAAACCAGAGCTGATTCAAAAGTCATCAAACTGCAGAAACATACATCTATAATAGTGTTCCTTCAGCACGTCATAAAGCCAAGATAAATCTGAAATTAATGGCTGAAGAATATGCTGATATCAAATGTGTTTGGGGACTTTTTCTGACAACCTGAATGTTCAGATTGTTTGATGCTGGCAGTTTACTTCTGTCAGTAAATAAATATAAAAAACCTCCATGATATATATAATTACATGCTTCATCTTTTGTTTCAAAGGCTTGGAGAATGGTTCAATGCAGACAAAAGCACAGCTTTTGTGTGAAAGTCTAAACAAGGAAACTGCAGTTTGTTGAAACTAAGTTCCTTTGGAACAGTTCTGTCAATTAAACAGTATCAATAATGGATTATTTTCCTGAATTTCTGGAAAGCAAGCTGGCTAAAAGTCCTGAAAGTCACTGTGTCTTCCATTTAGAGCATTTCACTGTGATGCTTTGAAAGAGTAAGTCACTACAGTTCCTGCTAGGATTTTCTCTTCAGCTGGTCCTGAAGTAGATTTTAGAAAGTCTCACAATGAAAATCAATAGTAGCTGCTCCTCTGTCTGTAGAAGCTAGCTTACTTCTACCTCTGAAGACATGCCATTTTTTTTCTCATTCTGCAGTTTTCTCATTTTATACTTCTAGACAAGGGTGACAAACATTTACATTATCAGTCAACAAAAGGTCCAATATTCAGGTGTGGAGGAAAGTAGTTATGCTAATTTTACAGATTAAGCCTCTCCCTTTCCCTCACCCAATCCCCAAAGAGACCAAATGTTGAACTGTCAGATACAGGAAAATATCTTCGTTCTGCTCCCATGTGTAACAACAGAACCTCACTGGGAGTTGTCAGGTTAGTAGACTAGATACTTTTCCAAATAAAGTGAGTCAATATGTTATATCAAACACATTTTTCAGTCAGACTAGGGAATGAGATTTGCTCAAGAGGTTTTTCTAAACTAAATCATATGAAAGTTGTTTATAGCATCATGGAGATTTAAAATAAATGGGTGATTAATAAAGAAATGCACTAGCACTCCTTGTTTGTGTTTTTTTTTTGTTCAGGTGGCTATAAAGATAATGATCTTATCTTCTGTGAATAACTTGTACAAAACTCCTTCAAAGTGCTGCACAATTTTTTAACAGGTTCAAGGACATTCAACTAAGTAAAACAACTAAAAACTTTTATTATGCCTTTTTTCATTTCTCTTTAGCAGCTGACTAAAATGTGCAGAAGAACTCTAAAAACTGTGGTAATAGGATATACGAGCTGGTTTTTGGAACTGTCTTCCTCTTTTAGATGCATAAAGAAATTTAATAAAGTGAATCACTGTATAAAGTGTCATGCTTTGAAAAGCATAGGCAGAAGGGGCCATTTCTCGTATCTTATCTGACCCAGAGCAGAAACCAACTATATGCTCTCTCTCCATCCCTCCTTCCCCTTCTTCTTCCCCTTTCTCTTCCCCTTCCCCTTCCCATTCCCATTCCCTTTTCCCCTGCTCCATAAAGGACCTTTTTATAACAGGACTAGTAAAACTGTTTTAACTATACCTCCCAAGCTCCCCCCTGCACTTCACAAGGGGAGTAAAATTAAAAGATTAAGGGCAAAATAATTCCAGCAAATAGAAGTACTCCCAGTTGGAATGCCAACAGCTCCCTCCTTGATAAAACAAGTGGGTCTGTGTGAGCAGCTTTCTGGGAGGAGGTGTGCTGATTTCTGTAGTATGACACTGAGAGGGGAGGGGAAAATGCTTACTTAGATAACTCTGGCCCACGACCCCACTATACTCAGTGGGACCACTTACTTGGAGGCAGCAGAATTTTAAAGGAACCAAGATTCTAAAGTACATAGACATTCATAGGTGTAATTAATATTTTCTTAACAGTTATGCATTTTTCTTAAGCGCCTGCTTCAAAGATTATAAAAGTCAAGTACTTCTTTAGAAAACACCCTTTCCAATTGCCTGGTCCTCAAATCACTCACTACCACACAAGCATATCAAGAACTTTCACACAGACCAGGTATAGCAGAAAGGCAGCCACAAGTGTTTTGGTTACAATAGATTCATAAAATTTCAGGCATTATACCTAAATTGCCTCTGCATCATAGATCTGTTGTGTTTTCAACTCCTTTTGGATTTACCATTAGAATAAACAGGGACTGTTAGGTTTACTTGCCAGAACCTAAAATGCTCTGCTGGACTGCTGGAGTTTTTTGTGCTGAACAACCTGTGTGTGCAAAACCCATGAGTCCATGTATGAAAGGAGAAGCAGATTACTTAAAAATCAATGAACTTCATCTCAGATGAGTTATTATTTAAGTTTATAAAATGAAGACAAAATGTTCAGAAGAACAAGTAAGTTGCCTTGCCCACATGCTGGTTTAGGAGAAGGCTGGTAACAGCTCCTGCTTATACAACTTCTCAGAGGAATTAACTCCCTGGTACCACAGTTTTCCGAAGTGGATCTAAAACACTAGATGTGTTACAATGAACATTGTATTTGAATTTCAAATAAGAAATTCCTTTTTTTCAGTCTGAGGGGAATATATTGATTTTAAGAGAAATTCCATCTAAGGAGAGAAAGCAGCCCACTAAGCAGCACAAGGGATCAGCATAAGCATATTAATAATGCAATTATTATAACCCAACAAACAAGACAGAGTGAGTAAAATAATAAACAAGATGAGAACAAGCGGAAATTGGTATTTTGCAGCCGCAACTGCTGCTAATATAATTCATGCTCATGAAAAAGACTAAACTGGGAACTGCAGAGGCAATTTAGGTATGAGTCCTAAAAAAACTTAACTCTTTACAACCTGAGAAGATGATGTGGTGAGGAATAATGTCATCAAAATAATCACCTTTGGTCCAGTTTTGCTCTCAGTTGAGTAGGCGAAAGAGAACTGGACTTCTGATGCCAGAAGGCAGCACCTTTACAAAGAAATAAGGTGAGTGACTTCTCAAACTCTGAACTCCTGAGTAGTAATCACACATCTGCCCACAGGGCTTCAATTAGTGAATTGCTACCATAGCAAACACTGGTATTAGACATGCAATGTTTACACTGGCACACAAATATTTTGCTTGAATAAGATTTAAAATGTATAATAATACTTCATGAATGATTTTCATATTACTGCCAACAGTTGTAAAACAAGACACAAGGGAGATGTAAACACTTTTTCAACAGCTTTCTTACACTCTGCTAGGTGAAGGCTGGGACAAATAGAGGCAGTCTTCAAGTCATACTTCCTACTTGAGGAAATCTCGCAACTTCTCCTCTTTTAAAGCATGAGTAGTTATATCTAACTGTAAATCTTGGTTTCCAGTATTTTGTTTGTTTGTTTGTTTGTTTTCTTCAGCATCGCTTTTACCTGAAAAAAATATGATTATGCATTATACGTGAGATACACATTAAGGTTCAAAAAGCTTGCGAAGTGCCTCATAAAATAGGACAAAGTACATAGGCAGTCTACTGGTTCAACACAGACAAGTGATTTTATTAGTCAAGTAAAAGAGGTTCATGTGCTAAATTCTTTTGAGAAGTGCTCTTCATAGTTTCCAAGGAAAAAGTGTTTATCAGATTTATCAGAGCAGCTCAGAGTTAAAAACAAAATTGAGAGTATAAAACCTGGTCTCAAATTTTCAACATCTCTCCCATAAAACATTTTCAAAAATTTGGAACAAGATTCACTGTCAGTCCTGTGGGTAGTTAGATAATTACTGGCAATACAGTCTGCCCTAGGTTTGAATGCAGAGAAAGCAGAAAAAGCCCTTGGATTAAAGGGAGACTCCCTTGTCACATCCACCTCCCCTTTAACTTAAAAAACTTTTTTCAGAAACAAATTATTTAATTTGCTTATTTGTGATGAGAATCCAGCTGCAAGCACAGAAGGTTCCAGTAGTTTTTCAGTGCTAGGAATAAAGATCATTACTTGTGCACATAAACATAGTAGTATAGAGACATTTTTACCATTTCCGCTCTGCCATCTAACCCAGTGCCCTTACTGAGTATTTATGAAGACCATTGCTACTATATTGATATCTATTAAAAAAAAAAATGGTTTGTGTGGAATTTGAGAAGCTTCTTTTGTTTGTTTAAACCAATAGTAATACACTAACAATTCTTTAAACATGTTTTGGAATAAAAACATATAATGTATCACAGAAGCAGAAAGTAAAACTATGCTACTGCTGATTTTCACATGGATTTGATTGATTCCTAATTCCTTGGCTTTAGAGAGTGAAATGTTGACTCTTCAGTGGGCTTTTTCCTCTTCTCTAAAAGAATTGAACAAGTATAGCCTGGAAGAAAGTTGATAAAGTACTTTTTCGCTAAAGTACTGGAGTCACTATTTAAGGAATGCTTTAAAACCTTGGTTGTCAAGGTCACCTAGTTTGTAAGGAAATATTTTGTTGATCAAAAGATTATCAGCCTAGTTCAGCATTGCTAACTGAACTGTGCCAGGGTTGAATACAGGACTGCCTCTTCTTACCAGAAAGATTCCAAGTCCTGCATAATTCTGCATTCCCCAGGGCGAGCTTTTCCTCAGTCATTCCTCAGCTGTCTTTGCAAGGAGATATGCTTGATGAGAAGGGCAACCCCAGGTCACTCATTGCTCTTTTGTGGGATATGAGCCAATGTAGCCAAACCGGGTGAAGAGACCAGGAGTACATGTGTTTGAAATTTAGGAGACTGTAGCTGAATTTAATCTGATATCTATTAGGAAGCACACAATTATTTGAAGACTATTTTTTGGACAGTTTGAAAATGAAAATGTTGTGAGTTAAACAGAAGTCCTTTATTAGCAAAAATATCAGGTTCCTTGGGATAGCTTAGAAATAAAAGGGTATGTCAAAAAAAAAAGGAAGAAAGAAAAAAAGGAAAGGAAAGGAAAAGAAAAGAAAAGAAAAGAAAAGAAAAGAAAAGAAAAGAAAAGAAAAGAAAAGAAAAGAAAAGAAAAGAAAAGAAAAGAAAAGAAAAGAAAAGAAAAGAAAAGAAAAGAAAAGAAAAGAAAAGAAAAGAAAAGAAAAGAAAAGAAGAAAAAGAAATAACAGCTAAAAATGAAATTTCTTGGAGGAATTTTTACCTGTTTTTTCATGCTCCAAACACTTTACTGGAGATTTTGTGAAATATCTTCCACATACCTTGGTATAGCTCTGCTAGGGCTGACTGGAAAGACGATTCTGTTCATATATACATTGACAGCACATGACTGAGTTCTCAGAGTTATAAAAATGAATCATTATTTGGTTTGATATTTTGTAGTTACCCTGTAGAAATAAATTTTGGTGGCAAATCAAACAAAAAGAGTCATCTCAAAGATGGCTCTGTTAATTTTCAGACATAACATTACAAGAGGCAAGCACACAGAGCAGGAAAGCAGTCTGGAATCTGTCCATGTAATACACTCCATTTAGAACTTGTGTGTCATCTTTCCAATAGACCGTGTGTGTACAAGAAACTGTCACTGACTTTTGACTTATGTGAGAGCAATTGGGTTGAACAGTGTTTTTAACCTATGGGAACTTGAGAGTGTCTTTTTCTATTTATGTTTTTACTTCTTAGTATGGTGCATACTGTCATTTGCTGCAGAGCTCTAACATGGGTGAGTAGTCTAGTTTTCCGTGGTAGTCAGCAAAGAGAATTGACCTCTGGAGGCCATTTTAGCATACTTAAATTCATCTTTGTCTGTTGTTTACTTCTGGAGCTTAGATTCCCTACTGAAAGCACATAAATTAGGTCATTTCCAAGCATTAAAAAACTGCTGCATCATTAAAATTTCAGTAGTTTATATTGATCTCATAGGTAAGTGCAGATCTTTGTCAGAATTTGCTTTTGATCTTCTTCTCTTGAGGAGAGCAAGTCAGCAAGAGCTTTTAAGCAGCTATACCTGGTCACTGCATTTTTAATGACTGATTCATATAAAATGAATAGAATGAGCGACAGAACATAGCCTTGTACATGTGAATATACTTTATCAGAATACCCCCATTCATATAAATTACTGGGAAGCTCTTTTAAATATGCGCCTTGAAAATGTTTGCTCTTCTAATCCATTTTACCTGCTAGATTGACTCATGTGAGGAGTTGTATAAATAATAGCATCCTCTGCTGTGATTTGGCCCTTTGTTTGGATCCAAAGGATGCTATCATGGGTCAGTGTTTAAATTTCCTGAGAAGGAAAGACAATATGATGTGAGAATTTGGAAGAATCATATGAAAGAGAACCTTGCAAATACCAAACTGGGTGCCTGAACTGATCAAAGTCTTGAATTTTTAAAACTAAAGTCATAAAAATGCAGAATTGCTTTATTAATTAATAGGACAATTACATAAGTGATATCTAGCCTGGTGAGCAGCTGCCAAGTAGGGTGAGTATTCAGTGAAATTTTCATAGTATTCAGTGAAATTTTCACTCAGTGATTGAGTTCTGGATAGGAGTCTTGGCAAAGCAGCCAGACCTCTGTGGTTGCTGATTCTTCAGATTTAATTTTTAAAGTTTGGTTTTTACAAGAATTTGACTTTATACTGTGTAGTATCTTATATTTATTAATTCTTTTCTGTCATTGTGTTTAATGTGGTCTGAAACGTTTCCATTTCCTGGACTGAAAAATAAGGGCATGCACGTGCATGCATGCATACACACACAGAGAAACATACAGAAACAGCTCTCCACCCCCAAAGTGCTAGTAAGGAAAATAATTATATGAAACCAGAAGTTTCAGACTTTAGGTAGAGAATCATAGAACTGATTTGACACATCATATTTAGATTCTTTAAATGTTCTCTATGATTAAGTGGTTTGTTTTGCTGGGTTTTTTAATTAACATTCTCTGAGAACTATGGACTGAGCAACAGGCAAATAAAATTGGATGTTTTCAAAGCAGTAGTACTTCAATATTAATGATGAAATTCCTGCTGCTCCATGACACTGAGCGAACTGTGCCTTATCTTTCCACAGTGATTGCCTGCAACACACTGACCTAGAAGGAACTTTCTAGACTTGAATTTCTTTATATAGCTGACAAATAAATGAATTTGAATAATTTCCAACTCTGTTCATTATTTCCAAGCACCTTTACAGCATTTGTACAATGCATGTGAAGGAAAGAGGGAAAATATTTGTCATTTTTAAAAAGCAGACCCACAGCTGCAGCTGATTATGAATTTTCAGAGAAGTAACCTTATTGCAAGCCATAATGAGTCCAAAGCAAACAATATCTGGGTTTATTACTACATCTATATTTTATGTAATTAATAAAGTTCAACATGAAAGGCCTTGAATTTTAATAACGCATTGAGTGAATCTAGCAATGCAAGAAGCTAAATAACATTCTTTCCCTCTGAGATGTATTTCTTTAGCGCAGACTCTTAAGTCACTTTCAAGGATTATTAATAGGGGGACTCAGGCAAGCACTGCTCAAATCTGTTTTTCTTATTAATTCCCTTCTGAACACCACTTCAAATCTTTACAATTACTATCATGAAACTGCTTTTCCTATGAAAGACTAGAATGGGCTAAGATAACTATCTGCTTTTTTTTTTTTTTTACATGTCAAATAGTAGTGTCGTTGGCTGAATAAGGATGGAAGATACAAATTATTGTGCAACTGTTTATTTTTCAAATTTCATTTCACTGTTTCTAATTACTCTCAGTAAAGAAGATACCAGGGTAGATTCACTGCCAAGTGTAACACTCATTACCCCGAGTAAACACATTCAGAAGGGCTAATGAAATGTCAGCTGTACACAGCTGCTGCTGAAGTGACTGACTTAATACTTGTTCACAACAAGCACAGCAACAAAACCTGATGCAATTATTCTACTTAGTATAAAAAGTACACACATTTATCCTAAGGGACCTAACTTCTGCCCAAAACCAAAAAATTATTTAATCTGTTACTCAAAATAATTAGATGATTTTCATCCTGCTTTCAGGCAAGAGTTGCATTTTGGCTGTGCTACAGAACCAAGTAGCAAGGCACGAGGGGAGCCAGCCAATTGAACCAAGCAGTTAATTCTGGGGACCCAGACTCCACAATACACACTTTTCCAGAGGTTTTACTGTAATCCCACTTCAGTCTGATTGAGGCATTGAATATCCATCAGCTGCTGCAGTGTGCGATGTGTACTCTGGAGCGTATCACATCCCTGTCTCAGCCTCAGCTGAAACATAGCCCCCAGACCTCACCCTGAGTAGGGAGAACCAATAAGGGTCAGCCAGGGATTTGCTTCAAAAACATGCTTTTCATCAAAATGAATATGCTAATGTAGATATAGCCTAATGAGCCCCTGGGTTTCCTTGCATTCAGCCTTACTTTATGTGTTTTCTATGTCCTTCACTGCTGTCCTTAATAAGAATTTAGGCAAGAATTGTTGGGACTAAATCTCCAGAGTCTAATTTATGCAGGTTTAGATCTGTGGCTGAACTGCACCCATAACTTTAGGGCAAATAACCTTACCCAACGCTATTTGGATACAGTACATTCCGCTATTACAAGGATTGTTCTTTGCACATAATTCTTCATCCAGTTTCTTATATCATTTAAACTCTCTGATTTGCTCTTCCAATAGATTATCTCCTCATTGTCATTCCAGGGAATATTAGCCTTTGAAATAAATACAAAAGAGAATCTGTTGTGCAGGATTTTAACAATTCTATATGGACCTGTACTGCTAATTTTGCTTAAGTTAATGACTTTAAGGTCTGGTGCAATGTGTGAGAGAAACTTACCAGTTGTGACTGCTGTTACGCCTCTTAGCTAAGCTTCTCATGCCTCTAGCGTTGCAGCTCGCAGCCTGGTTTCATCTTCTGCTGTTACAGATCCTGCCTGTTCATACATCCCTGCATTACACCAAATAATTAATACCAGTAAAGTGTTTAATATCATTATAGGATCAATAATTTCAAGCAAATTCCCTTGTCTTTTTAAAGTTCTTGCTGCTTTTTCCTCAAATCTAATGTTGTGTTTGAAATAATAATTGGTGATGTTTGTTTTCCAACATGAACGTAATCTCCCTTGAGTAATCAGTGATTAGAAAAACTTGATCCCAGAGAAGCAGTGTAGCAGTGTTATTTATACAAGTAAAATAAAACCCTGCAGAAAGAGATATTTACAGAAATATTACCCTAAAATTAGAATTTTCTCAGAAAGTGACATCGCATTACACTATGTATTTCTTGATCAGCATGTCCTGAGTTTGAGCATAAAGATGGCAGCTGGAGTATTAAAATCAGTCACTGCAGATCTGTCAGCTTTACCAGTCCTACAAAACATCATCCCTGTCTAGTATTATTTAGGCTTATTTGCAGAAAATAAGGAAACCAGGATGAACCAAATTTGTCATTTATTTCTCTTTCCAAGGAACTTGATGGAAAATTTTCACTTTGACTTCAGTACTGCAGAATCTAATTACTTTTCTCTTTTGCAATACCGATGACTTATTTATATAGGCAATATCTCCTGTGTAGACCTTACAAAAAAAGGTTCAGGATAATTGATAAACTGGACATCTCTTCATTAAATGAAGTTGTCTCCATTGTCCCTGAAAATTACTTTTGGGGTACTATTTTTTTCCTTACAGGTTTGTTTTCTATTGTTTGTATGGTCCTTGAGTTTAACTGAAGTTTATTCTATTGCCATTTCATGTTTGTGTTTGAAGATCTTAATGAAATGTCACAAGACTGACTTATTAGAGAGATATGCTTTGGTCTAAATTTGTAAATCAACCTTAATGTTTCCCTATGTTGAAAGATTTTTCAGGCAGTCAGTGCACAGCCATCATCAGTGAGTTGTTCCCTGGCCTCTCCTGCTTCTAGTCACATTTCTATGCTCTGCCTTTTTCTTTTTCTATCTTTTTCCTTTTCTTTTCCTTTTTTCCTTTTTCTTTTTCTCTTCCTCCGCTTTCTCTTTCTCTTCTCTTTCTCTTTCTCTCTCTTTCTCTTTCTCTTTTCCCCCTCTGGAAGGTCATGATGTTATAAGAAATGCAAAAAACTAATGCTCACTGCTGTAAGAACTGACTTCAGCCCAATTTTCATCTGTGAAGTGGGCTGTAATGCCTTCCTCTTCCAATCATGAAAGGCAACAAGTGCTCTTTTAAAAAACTTCCCAAGCAGGCAAGAACTCCAATTCCAGTGGTTTAACTGTCGTTACGGATAAAAGCATACTGATTGAAAGGAAACTATTTTTTTTTTTTTTTTTTTTGTAGCAATAGCATGCTATTTATAGTAAATTGTCTGGAATGAAATGAAAAAGAGAATTTAAACCTTCTGATGTTAAGAGCTTGTTATTTCGCTTTAAACCTGGGAATGCTTTAACAAAATGTCTTCCAAGGTTTTGGTGGCACCATGACTTAAGCACATAACTAGTGATTCTGCTAGTTCTACAGAAATCAATAAGATATCCTATGATACTCTTATCTACAGGAGCTATATAGCTAGCTACACGTACAGGTATTTTCCACATGAATATCTGAGTAGCAATTGAGTATTTGCATTTTTTTTAAACATATGAAGTAATTAGATACTGTTTGATCATAGACACTTGTCAAAATGTTAGGAATATTAACAGTGACTTAATGTTGAAGGGTTTTTTCTGATTTAGGGTAAATAAAACCCATGAGAGTTTTTAGAATTGCTGATAAGAGGCAATTATTTAGGAAGATCAAACAGCTGCATGTCTGAGTTGGAGCTCAGGGTTTTTGTTATTGACTCACTTTCACTTTGTGGGAACAGATGAGGGAACTGTTCTGTGTGCTTGCTTGTTTTTAGAGAAATGATAATTCAGAAGCATGAGCAGGGAACTGATACACAGTTCACTTCACCTGTTGCCATCAGGTCCAGAAAGGAAAACTGTGTTTTGGCTGTTTTCTGCCTTAGGTACTCATAGGTCTCTGGCCAGCAATATATCATCTGAGCGACTGAGAAACTCCCTGGGAATTTACTAATGTCAAGGGAGGGAAAAAAATTCTGATTGCTTCCTCAATATAGCATTAAAAACTGCCACGGAAAGAACTGAGTCTGTATATCTCAGACCTAGTATTCCAGCTATAAGCCTGTTCCCAGGGATAGATGGTTTCTTATTTTGATTTACAAACATACCAAATCACAGCTAAAGAATCAAACTAGCCTGCCCTGTTTAAGAAGAAATACAATATATGATATGAGAGTCTTATAGGGGATAGTACTAATACAAAAAATAGGCTGGCTTTCTCCCTTCTCTCCTCCAGGTTGAAAGTTTAGTCAGGAACAGTGACTGCAATCAAAGGGAATTCCTACTGTTTCCTCCTATATTTTACTGCTCCTGTGCCAATCTACTATTCTCCAGGACTGGGTCTTGTGGCATTGTGAAACAACTTGTGAATCAGACAGGCTATACCATAACACAGAGAGCAGGAGGTTTAGCAAACAGAAGATCTGTATCTTTCCTGCAATTTTCAAGGCTTGTTTCAGCATTTTACTCTTTATTTAGTACATACTATCACCCAGAGAAATTGCCAAAGAGACACTATCACACAACTATCACACAGGTAATGCTGTATATCGTACCTTTACAATACTTTTTAGAGGACAAAGTATAAACATTCAATCAGATGTTGGGAACTGAAGATATTGTATCACATAAAAAGCCGGTTTTTTACCTCTGAGAGGAAAGAAGTACAATTCTGATAATAAATTGCAGTCATATTTCCCATACCATACAATCGTTGCAAGTTTTATGGAATCCAGTTATTGAGTAGCAGTCGAAATGCCAGCACATCCACTCATAAATTGTTGAATGCTCTTGTGGGGCATTTTCACTGGATTAGCTATAACTACAATCAAAATAGTACTTGACCTGATGTTGAATCAGATTATATTCAAATTCTAAAAGCAATTATTTCAAATACTGATTTTATTTCATGAGCTAGCATGCAGTTGAAAAATTATTTAATACCACATCCACATCCAATCCTAAGTGATTGAAATAAGATAAACAAATATATTTTTGTAATATTAATTCTACAATTAATGATAATACCGTAAGAAAGTTAAAGAATTCTCATTTTCCTTTACAAGTATTTGAAGCTGATGAAGTAAAAAAACTTGATTGACTTTATACTGTACAAAAATACAGAAAATGGCAGCATTAATTTTATGAGTCAGTTTTAAAACTCAACATGCTGGAAAGTGAACCCATGCCCTTACACAGGAGAATCTGGATATGCTGCCAGAGACATTGCTGAATTCTTCATCTTGAGCAATCATCTCTTAAAAGGAACATTTATTGCAATTATAATCCCATATTTAATCTATTACTATGAGAAAAAGGCTAAGAAAATTATGGTGGATCACTGCCATTTATATTTAGAAATGTAAATCCTATTTTAAACATGCAGTTTCTAACTGTTTTCAAACCACAGATGCCCACGTACACTGACGAAAGCTTAAGACTTCAGTTTCCAAATTTGGTGCAGGTGTTTGGTTTAAGTGCTTCCAAAAGCAAAATTCCTTTTCTCTTTGTTTTGGTAAACATTTCAAAATTAGCAGTCATTTAAAATTTGTTTAACTTTATTTTAAATGCATGTGACCCCAGCAAAATAAAGCGGTCTCTGCTCCCCATTTATAAACTAGAAGGCTTTGAGTAATTGACTTCTATTAATGTATTTGCAGAAGTTCACAAAGCGCACAGTAAAATCAAATAACATTTTGATTTGCTTTAGACAAGAATTTTAGGAGACACCTTTTTTTTTTTTTTTTTTTAATCTATTCCAGTATGTATTTGCCTTTTTTGTAGTAACATCCTGTTGTTTAGTTATGTCCAGCCTAAAATCCACTATGATCCTAAAATCTTTTTATACAGCACCGCTGCCTCATCTGTTGTTCTTACCTGGACGTGTGTAGATGCCATCCTGCTATGATCCAGATAACTGTTGAAATTACTGAGAAGAACATAGCTGAACTAAAACTTTTTGCAGTTATCCTATTCAATACATTAATTGGTTTTGACATTGAACCATTTTTAATCTGGAAAACTATATTCAGAAAGTTTTCACTTATGTATGTTGCAATTTCTTTTCTACAGCTATGCTACATTAGTTTCTCCTGTTACTGTTGTAACATCAAAGGAATATTACCAGTACCAAAAGAAGAAAACATATTTTTGTGTTTTCAAATCCAATACCTTTACTCTGTTGTATATGTTGAATTGAAGACAGCCCTTATGAGAAGTCCCTTATGGGAATTTTATCAGTTTTTAAAAGGAAGCACTTTAGCTACCCTGTACACAAAGCATGACTGACTATTTAATTAAAACCAAAAATAATCTATAGATGTGGTTTAAAGAAATGAGGATGCATCTTTTAATGTTTATTGCCCTCTTGCAGGATTTCAGTCAGGAAACTGTTCAGCCGTACAGATTTCATTACTGAAATCAATGGAAACATCAGTTTGTGTAGAAGCTTCTTGCATATGAACAAAAAGGCAGGATTAGCTTTCCTTTTTTTTTTTTTTTTTTCATTTTTATGAACACTATTTTTGCTTTGTCACTTTTCTACATCGTTTTCTCTGTGCAGACTCATCACGCTCCCTCTGGCGGTTACCTAACAAAAGCATTGCTTTGCTTAGGGCTACATACAAACCAGCAAATTAAAGACTAATTTCATTAGCATTTCTTTCTCTAATAATAATTAGAAACTATAAATTTATTAAAGTATAAGGCTTTGTGTAGCCTACTGTTGTGTAATCTTGATCATAATATGCTTTCTGAGCTAAAAATATTTGAAAAATTCATTAGGATTTTTTTTTTCTCTCAAATTCTTTTGGGGTTTGGAAAGTGAGAAGTAGTGATACTACTAACCAATAGGTTAATATCCCATAATATCCGTACTAATGATCCAAATGGAACATCTAAATCCATAATTTCAGTTAAGTGACTTTTAATACCTCTCTTTACTCAGGCAAAATTCTCTGATACTCTGGATGTGTCATACTCTCAGCTGGCAATCTCTTGATCCCAGGGATAATGTAAAGTAGCACGGAAAAACTTCTGGCTGATATCTCAGTAGATACAACCCTCTTCTGAGCTGATAATCAGCCAATTTTAACATTACTATCTACTTTTTAAAGAGTTTTTTAAATCTTTCCATAATAAATATAATGAAAATTCACCTCTAAAGGCACAAGAAAAAGCAGCTATCTATTTTTGTACCAGTGTAACCAATTTTTTAATAGTAAATCTTTTTATTAAAACAGAATGATTTAGAATATCAAAAAACATACAAAATTTTGCACAAGGCAGCCCCAGATCACAGGTCATATCCTTGACAAGTCACCTTACCTGCGTCACCTTTGCAGATGACCAGAATTAAGCCTAAATAATTTCTCACTGAGGTCAAGCTTCTGACACTGCTTGCCTCTTCAGAACTTCTTACGGTTAAAGCACCTGTATTTCATTTCAAAGAAACAGCTGACTGCATACATAAAATCTTTTATTAAATTATATTTATAGATAGATAGATAGATGGATGGATGGATGATTTTCACAAGTCATGAGTCCTAGCAGTGAAACACCTCAAAAATAATGTCATGAGGGGTTTTGACAACCAAAAGCCAGCCACAGCTTCTCTTGCTCTATGTTAGGGCTGGTGACACAAAGGACCAGGCTGTACACAGGACTGAAAGGAAAAGTGGGACACCTGAAGACACACAATATACATGCTCCACCATTGTGCCTACTTCCTATGCTTCTTTAGGACAGCTTGTATAATCCTCTGAATCCTCACTAAAAATGATCATTGTACATCAAAGAGCATTGCTGTTTTCCTTCCAGGAGGACAAGTATAGACAATCTTGGTATTTTGGATCAACGTTTTTCCATCAAGTCCCTCCACCAGGTGGACACCTGTGAATCTGAACTGCCTCCAGCACAGGCTGTGAATCTTCAAATATTTAAACTGCCTACAAAGGTGGTGGGGTTTCCATCAGTGGCGTTTTTTAAGGATAAATAGGTATTTATGAAGATTGGCTATACATAATTAATTGTTCTTCTTTGTGATTTCTGTTTGCTCTCTGAGATGCAGAGCAGTTAGAATAGGAACTCCTGCAGTAGAACCCTCTTTGATGGTGCTCTGCATGTACCCAGCATGTCTTGGGAGACAAGGGAATGGAAGACAACCTCACCTGTATTTTCAGTAAACTCCAAATAAACTCTGAGTAATAACATGTCCCATGAACTATCAGAACAACAATGAAACCTAGAATCAGTCTAACGATCCAGACTCTGAACTAAGGCCTCTCCCAGAGCAAATTAAAACACCATACAGCTGTGCCTGAATCAATAAGCACCAACTCAGATAGTTACCAAAAATCAATAAAGAAGAAAATTCTGGCTCAGACAAAATCAAGCTTAAGATGCCTCTATCCACTGCAATAAAAAAGTTTCACTAATTACCTGAAAGTAAAACTAGTCGCTGTTCTATCAGAAAAAAAGACAAGAGCTGGAAAAAGGATTCACCAAAACCCAGAGAGCTGACAGCAGCACTGAAAACCGGCTTCTGCAGGACCTTAAGTTAAGAATTATGGCAACTATGGAAAGATTTTTCTGTGTTGAATTTGTCATTTTGATCTCTATATTTAATGTCCTTTCCTTGAATTCTGACATGGCCAAAGTCACAACAGTAGTAAAGTGATGGGCCGCATACAAACCTGTAAAAGAAAACATTTTAGTCATCCCCAGAACTTCATGCCTGAAATTAACTTTGTCAGACTATTTAACTAGAAGATAGAAAACATGTTTTGTAAAGCAGTCAGAATCTGTTGGTAATTCTGATAGTAATTCTAATGAAGACTATTAAATCCGTCTCAGGGTTTTCTCTTCCTGCCTCACAATTTACATGATGACAGTCTGCCATATAAAATTAACAAAAAGGGTGAACTAGCAGGGTTTTTTTTCCCTACAAAAAGCCTATTTTTTCTTTAGTCTATCTGCACAAGGCCTTTGCACACCTGTCAAAGTATAGTTGTACCATTTTCCTGGAAACTACAAATTTCTGCTTCTATAGGCATCCATAGGATCCTACTCTAGCAGGGGGGTTGGACTAGATGATCTTCAAAGGTCCCTTCCAACCCCTACCATTCTGTGATTCTGTGATACAATAAATTTTCAATATTCCAAGAGCAATCAAAATCACATGATCTACACACTTCTTGAACATGATACCTGCAAAAAAATAGCAATGCCCTCATATTTTTTTCTTGTGTGGTTGTATTTAGAGCCATGTCCATGCTGCTCAGCAATGTGGACAAATTGTGGTTTTCTTCCCTTGAGCAGGGAAGACTACAGTCAAGCCAAGGCCAGGATGTTGCTGCCACACGAGCCCTTTCTGAGAAGCTACAGAGAGCCTGAGAAAGCTAAGGTTGCTGCTCTTGCTGCTGCCAGGACGGAGGGGAAGGTAACAGCGGCGGCCACTGCTGGGAAGGTTACCCCATCTGCTCTCCACTGGCTGTTGTCCTACCCACCCATTTTCTGTCTTTGCCTAAAGAACTGCCCTGGTGGCCAAGGTCTCCAGGGATAGGCAGTGGGGCCCTGGCCTTTTTACTTACATCAGCCTGTTCACTGCCTTTGGCAACTGCTTTCTTGGCCTGTGTGTGGAGCTGACCCCAGAGAAAGCAACCTGCAAACCCCTGGTTGCTTTACCAGCAGTAAAGACCTGCTTCAGCTGCAGTCATGCTTTCCAAGTTAGTTCTTTCCACTATAATCTCTTTCAGCATAGGTAACTTTGATGTTTCCCACATGACTGAGGTGTCTTCTCTAGGTTGTATTTCCATTTTTCCTATATATAGAAACATGAAGTTCATTTGACAGAACTTAACCCTTTCTATTCTTTCCCTACCCCCTTGAACAAGTCACAACCATTTTATGAAGCTGCTTGAAGGCAGACTAAGTGTCCATTTAAATGACTTCTGCAGGTGCTGTGCCCATGACCTGAATGTCTGCTGCAGTCTCCTGAGTTTTACAAGATTTACGCTATTGTGCTATATTGTATTCCAAGCATTCACTAAAATACTCTTGATTCTGTTATATCATGGAAAATCAGGCACTGGTGCTCTCATCAGTTGTGTTTTTATGCACAGGCAAGTTGCTCCTGCAGCCAACATTAAAAAGCATCCCATGGGGTAACTGTCACAAATTAAGCAAAGTGAAACAAGCAAACCTTTTCAACAACTATAAAGCAAGAGCATGCTGCTAGACCATGGTGATTAGCTTTTTTTGTTTTTACAGAGAAAATTGCTGGGCATTGAATAAAGTATGGGTAAATGTTTTCATATACAATTTTAAGTCATATGTTTAGAACACTAATTTAAAGCACTAAATTGTAATACAAAATACAAATGGGATTTTGGAAACTATAGCTTCAAATTTAGTTCTCCACTTTTGATTGCCTGCATTTTAAAAGCTATTTTAGAACTGATATTTAACAACTGGAATAAAGAACTAGGAGAAAAAAAAAATCAGCAAAAACTCTATGATGGAATAGCAATGGGTCTCAAATGAATAGGAGCAGATATTTACTTCTTTCTAAATGTCAGAAAGGAGCAATAAACTTAATTTTATTACTGACATCTCTCCACTATATAAGTCTGAATGTAGTGACAGCTGTGACCTCAGGGTTACATTATGCCCAAGAGTAGAGATAGAAGGCAAGTAAATGCTTATAAATACTTGACTTTTTCCATACTCATAACATTATAGAATGCGAATCAGAAGTGGATTATGAATCATTAACTTTTTTATTTAGCTTTTGAATAATATTTAAAGTTCACATCTGCCTTTAAAATATAAATTTCTAGTCCAGAGACTGTTGTAAAGAAAAATAATGGGGTACAGTTGATGTGACTTGTGCCTGATCTTGTTTCATAAATAAATAAAAAGAGTCAGTCTTCAAAATAAGCCTATTTTCAAAACATGACCAAATCTGAAGAATATTTTTGCAGCAAATAAAACTGGCCAATCACCTAAGAACCGGGTTGTCAAAAGATTTCTGGAATTTTCTGGGCTACTCATATGTTTAATATAAGTTCACTTTAAATTGTTTCTCTGTACTGACACTGGAGTGCAGTTTAGAGGCTTGAACCTCAGCTCCAGTTTCATCTTCGCTATGGGAAGAAGAAAACCCAGAAGAATATACACAGGATTTTACTGAAACACTTCTCCAAAGAAGTTGTATGTCCTTTTACACACATTTTATTCCTGTCCAATGATACAATATATAAAGACATACACCTATGTGTATAATCAGACTTTGATTTTTGTGCCTCACTTATTCCACGTATCCTAAAAATGAAAAGTGGGACTGCAGTTAAAAAGTGTAGGAAATATGTATTAACAGATGCCCTGTTTACTGTTTCTGAAATGCTCAATACATTTTAATTTTTAAATACAAATGGATTTAACATTAAATATTTAATATTTATATTATTAAATATAAATGGATCAACATAATTTTGATTATATGCTCTATTATTTATGCATTACACAGAAAAAATACTTTAGTAGTAATTAATGTTTCAAATAAATTTGTTGGATTGTTAAATAATCAGCTCTCTTTCCTGAAACAAAAATTTACCAGTGTAAATATTTTTATTATTTGAGCCATATAAAAATAAGATACCCAACTACTGGAGTGAGCAAAAGGAGGCACATCCTTGTGATGTTTTTTCTGAGTAATACCTTCCTGATTAATCCAATGAGGAGTAAACATGTAGGTCAAGACTTAACTAGGTTCCCAGCTCCTAACTAGACTTACTTAGGTTCCCAGCTCCTTTACAGATTTCTTCCACTGTATTTCCTATTAATTGCTATGGAAAATTATGGAGCCAAAAAAACTTTGTCGAAGGTGAGTAATAATATCTGATAAAGACGACTATGGATTCCTGGCCACAGACAGAAAAAAATCAGATTTGATTTACTGTTGTCTGCCCAGGACATCGAGTTTTGCTCTTTCTGAAGTTCATAGGTTATTCTAGTTTTGACAAAAGTAGACCTTTTCATGTCAGAAGATGTTCAGGATGAGATTCAACAAAACTAGATTCAAGGAAATGCACAAGGAACATGCTAAAGGCATCTCTTTTGCAAACATATGAAATTTATTTTCCTAAACCATGATGTAAATTTTGTACTGATTTTTTTCTCTCACTTTTTCAGGTAATTTGTGTATTTAATGATATAATTATTTGTACTGAATTCATACGAACATTGCCTTTAGATCTTTCTATTGCATGAAAATTTTTGCAGTTTACTCAGTCTAGGTAACAAGAACAGTGGATTAAAATGTCAAGATCTGTCTGTGTATGGCAACCTTAACAGGAATCATGAATGCTGTCAGACTTCACTGATGTAAAAACGGAAGCCTGTAGGTCTGTCACCTTCTGAGAGAAAAGCTACAATATGGTTGTGTTCTCTGGGTTTCTTTTTATCAATATATGCATAACAGAAAAGAAAAGCTTGAATTGCAGAACTGTCAATTAAACATCTAAGAGAACTAATAGAGTCAACACTCCCAGCCAGATCCCTATTGTGATTTTCAGGTTGCTTTGACTTAAAACTTAGTTTCTGTATCCATTTTTCCTGCTTGCTTGCCTGTAAAACAATCTAAGGTTCTTTGGCCACCTTTCAGGCTCTACTGTTTGAAAGATAGTATTTCTTAAGAAAACAGAAGTATGAGTGATGAGGACTAATGCAGCATTTCAGATGGAGACTTGTGATCAATGCAACATTAGCATTAACTTCAGCAAGGCTAGGGTTGTACTCCTGGCATAGAATCACAGAACCATAGAATGGTTTGGGTTGGAAGGGACCTTAAAGATCACCTAGTTCCAACCCCCCTGCCATGGGCAGGGACACCTCCCACTACACCAGGTTGCTAAAAGCCCCATCCAACCTGGCCTTAAACACTTCCAGGGAGGGGGAAGACAGCTTTCCTGGGCAACCTCTGCCAGTGTCTCACCAACCTCAGTCAATAATTTGTCCCTAATATCTAATCTAAATCTGCCCCCTTTCACTTTAAAACCATTGCCCTTCATCCTATCACTACATGCCCTTGCAAAAAAGTTCCTCTCCAGCTTTCTTGTAGCCCCTTCAGGTACTGGAAGGTGCTATCAGTTGTCCCTGGAACCTTCTCTTCTCCAGGATGAACAACCCCAACTCCCTCAGCCTGTCTTTATAGCAGAGGTGCTCCAGCCCTCTGGTCATCTTCACAGCCCTACTCTGGACCCGCTCGAACAGGTCCAGGTCCTCCTTATGTTGGAGGCCCCAGAGCTGAACACAGTACTCCAGGTGGGGTCTCACAAGAGTGGAGCAGAGGGGCAGAATCACTTCCCTCGACCTGCTGGCCATGCTTCTTTTGATGCAGTTGGCTTTTGGGGCTGCAAGTGCACATAGCTGGCTCATGTTGAGCTTTTCATCCACCAGTACCCCCAAGTCCTTCTCCTGAGAGCTGCTCTCAATCCATTCTCCGCTCAGCCTGTATTTGTGCTTGGGATTGCCCTGACTCAGGCGCAGGACCTTGCGCTTGGCCTTGTTGAACTTCATCCTAGGAAAGAGTCATGTCTGGCAATAAGACGTAATTCAAAAGCAAAACATCAGTGATATTCAAAAATATTTCAAAATATGAAGGAATTCATACCGGCAAATATAGGCATCGGCAACACTAAGGAAATCTATAGAGACTTCTATTCATTTTCACAATATACTCAGAGCACTTGGAAAAAGTCAGCAGTATCTGATACATTCTAGAAAGATTTAGCAATGTCCATTCTCAAATCCCTTAAGAAGTAGAAACTAGTAGGTTTGAACTGTGATCAAGCATGTCAACATAATGATAAGGTATGCACATAAGAAAAGCCCCCACAAGTCTCACTAATCTTTACTAGTTTATTTTTGCTTAATATGTTTGTAACTCCTAAACCAAGTTACAACAGACATAGAAAATAGTTCAATCCAAATAAAAGTTTCACAGATCTATAGAAAAGGGGTTGTGCTGTCCCATTATGTGTCCCTTTGGACATAATGGATCAGACCATACATAGGTTTAATTATAATTGAGATATGCAGAGGTCAATAGCTCTGCAGGCAGCTGATGTACAGCTGCTGAGAAGACGGCTCAATATAAGTGACAAAAGGAAGGGTAGAAAAAAACCCAAAACCCCACGTCAAATTGTGGGCTGCAAAATAAGCAAGTAAAAGCTGCCTTCAGCAGCATATCTGGGCAGCTCTGTGTGTCCCTGCTGCTCTCGCAGGGAAGCGGCTGCAAGGAAGCTCTGAAGGCAATAGGGTGCTGTTGGAAACAAGCCACCTCCCTGCCAGCCGGTACCCTCAGCCCCGGTCTCGGCGTGCGCTCCGTCTCACGGAGGGATATTAACAGTCAGTAGCCAAGATCCCTGGAGAAGAAAGATAAAATACCCCACCATCGGCTGTAGCTCACTGACGGGCAGTTTGAAAACAGATATTTAA
Organism: Podargus strigoides; assembly: GCA_028020825.1. Classification (NCBI taxonomy): domain Eukaryota; kingdom Metazoa; phylum Chordata; class Aves; order Caprimulgiformes; family Podargidae; genus Podargus; species Podargus strigoides. Next base: position 61,850,598 of record CM051620.1, read on the forward strand.
GAACCGTTAGACAAACCTATTGCATTCACAAGGTGTATTTGCGTGCGCGAGTATTTACATGAAATCGCATCCATATTCTGGAGGAAGCTTTGCATTTTGTCCAGTTGTGTGTGCAAAGCCTGACTTTCGGAAGGTCTCGTTTCGGCACCTTTACTGCCCGCCTGCGGCTGCCCGGCCCCACGCCCCCTCGCGGCAGGGATGCTTTGGGACGCGCCTTCGTGACGGGAGCGTGAGAAGCGGTCAGACTTTCTTTTCCTTTATTTGTTTTTGGAAGGAGTGACAGCGTCTGCCACCCTTTGTCCTGTGAGCTACTGCCTGTTACGGGGTGACTGATGAAACCCTGGGAAGGAGGTGAAAGCAGCGGGCACAGGCGGTGCGGCGCCCGGACTAGCTCCCGCCGCCGGGTACCTGTTGCGGTGGGCTTACGCAGGCGCTGAGTTATTTCTGTCTCTCCAAGAGAGTTCACTGGAGCCGGTCCGGACCTGCCTGCCGCTGCTCCCCCCGCCCGGGGACACGCCACTCCTGAGCCGCCCCCGCAGCCAAGGCAATACGCAGAAAGAAGTTCTCTGAGGTGGGGACCGGGCGGGATAAAAAAGGGAGAACCCCCCTCCCAGCCCTCCTTTCCCGCAGGAGACACCCCCGGGAGCTCACTCGTCCGGCGCGGCGGGCGAGCGGCGGAGGCTCCGCGGGGCGGGTCCGGGCTCAGGCAGGGGGTGCGCGGCCGCGGAGCCTCCCCCGGCGGAGGGGCGGTGGGGTCGCCGGGCCCTGCGGGGAGCCGGGCGGAAGGTGCTGCCCACCGGGGTCCGGGGCTACCGCGCTGCCTCCGCGCCCCGCGGCGCGGGCTGTGGCACTCCCAGCGGCGGGGCCTCTCCGCAGCGGCATCACCTGTCTTCCCTCCCTCCCCGCCGCCCCGGGTAGCGGCGGCTCCGCTTTCCGCCCGCGAAAACTTTGGCCGGCGTGCAAGGGGGAGGATGGAGTTGGGGGAGCCCTCGGCGGCACCCCTCAACTGGTCCCGATCCGGGGCAGAGCCCCCCCGCGGGGAGTTGAACCTCTCCGGGCTGCCGGAGGCGGAAGGGAAGCCCTTCTTCGGCATCGGCATCGAGAACTTCATCACCTTGATCGTCTTCGGCTTGATCTTCACCCTGGGCGTGCTGGGCAACTCGCTGGTGATCACCGTCCTGGCCAGGAGCAAGCCAGGCAAGCGCCGCAGCACCACCAACATCTTCATCCTCAATCTGAGCATCGCCGACCTGGCCTACCTGCTCTTCTGCATCCCCTTCCAGTCCACGGTCTACGTGCTCCCCACCTGGGTCCTGGGCGCCTTCATCTGCAAGTTCATCCACTACTTCTTCACTGTCTCCATGCTGGTGAGCATCTTCACGCTCTCGGCCATGTCGGTGGACCGCTACGTGGCCATCGTGCATTCCCGGCGCTCCGCGGCCTTGCGTGTTTCCCGCAACGCGCTGCTGGGTGTGGGGCTCATCTGGGTGCTGTCCTTCGCCATGGCCTCACCTGTGGCTCACCACCAGCGCCTCTTCCACCGCGACGCCAGCAACCAGACCTTTTGCTGGGAGCACTGGCCCAACCCACGCCACAAGAAGGTCTACGTGGTCTGCACGTTTGTCTTTGGCTATCTGCTCCCGCTGCTGCTCATCTCCTTCTGCTATGCTAAGGTGGGGCAAAGCGGGTAGTGATGAAGTGTACGTAAAGGGTTGGGGGAGGAAATTGGTAGCGACTGTCCTTGAGCTATGGGGACATCTCTGGGCACATGGAGGGACATGGCACGGTCGGTAGGCTATGGGGCAGGGGTGAGTTTGTGGTGCAAAGGGAGAGGGCGAGTTTTATAACCAAGGGAAAACTGAGGAGGGATGTGTGTGTGTGTGTGGCACAGAAAAGTCAGGACAGAGATCACACGGGGTGGGGAGGGGGTTTGTTCAGGCAATTACTGGGGTCCTGCCCGCCAGATTTCCTTGTTGCAGAGAGCTAAGAAGCCTCAGTGCTCTGCTTTCTCTATCAACACAACTCTCCCGTTTTCTTGCAGTGCTGTATGAGGAGTTCAACTCAAAGTACAAAAAAGCAACAAGTTGTTCAGGCTTCAGATGAAACATTTCAGTTTTTTAAAATGCAGTGCATTTAAAAATGCCACAAATGCACCAGTTTGGTCTGATCCAGTTAACATGTTAAGAGCAAAAGATGCATCATGCTTCCTGGTCTCTGTAAGCCCTGTCATGCCCCAGTTGAAATGGATGGGAAATTTACCTCTGACTTCAGCAAGGACAGGTGGTACCAGGGAGCACTGCATGAGGACCTGGATAGGAAAAAGCAATGAGTAAGGATGCCTGAATAATGGTACTTAAAGACTTTCCTGCTCAGGCAAACTATCACATTTTTTCTGTGAATATTAATGGCAGCCCTCAGTATAGGGCTCACAGCTTGCTGCTGGACAGGATCTGGAGCACTGGCTGCTACCTGTTGAGTTAGGCAGAGATCCTCCTGTTTCTGTGCCAGCAACCTTCAGTAGCAGGATTTCTCCTTAGGCAGTAATTTGCATTTGAGAGGATAGGTCTACTTTTGCAAACAGGGACTACTTCAGTACAAGAAGTCAGCTCTTTAATTGGCAAGTTAAAAAGGTACATTCAATTTGAACGAATAATTTTACGTTCTGTTCAGTTTTTTATGTATTACATCAACTTAATTGTGATGTACAAATTAAGGATAGAATGGCATCCAGCTCTGCTAAAACTGAGTTATGCAGAACTCGAAAGACAACATTTCTAAATTACTATTTATAATGAAACAAGTCAACCTGGAAAATGGAGAATACATACATGTTTTCATACACAAATTGAATTCTCTTTTGGCTGGGCGAATACACTGCTGTTTCATCTACAGTGGTGAATATGTCTGAGCTGTGAGAGGGTTGAAACTTGCTGTAGCCACAGAGCATCAGACTTTTAAGAAAGTATTACGTTTCAGGGAGACTGTTGCCTAGTGTGTGCAGAAGGAGCTTTTCAGCTATTTTTCTTGTATTTTTCAAAGCCAAAGCATCTTCAGTTTCAGCATAAAGTACCAGCCTTCAAAGTCGATTGTATGACAGAAGATGATTGAAAACAAGTCTTTCAAAGTGTTAAGTCCTGCAGAGTATAGGGAGGGGGAAAAAAAGGAAATTTAGCTAAACAAAATATAAGCATAGTAAATATAACACACCATGTTCTTACATTCACCACTACAAAAGTAGGTATCTCAATATTAGTATGAATATGTAGTTTACAAAAAACCCCCAAAAAACCCAAACAACAAAACAGCTCTGTGTGAAATACATGCCTAGAACAAGTTACTAAAATAAACGCCACTCAAAGTTACAACTGAAATCTTGTGCTTAAATTATTGCCAAGGCTAGGATCTCCCCCTTGCTTGGTGATATGTTTTGAGCCTGTATGTACGATCCTGCTTGCCATAGTGTCAGGCTGGAGCACCTAACCTGAAGAGATGAGTTTTAGGAGACATGTAGGAGATCCATAGTATTCCCACCAGCGTCAGTGAAGCTGAAAAATGCCAAGACTTGTACAAGGTTATTGGAGGCATTTGTACCCTGCAGCATCAAGTCTCATTCCTGCAGTGGCAAATCTCCAGCTGCAATATTTTGGCATGTGGGGCAGAGTGAGGAGAAATTAATGACAGGAGCTGAAAATCAGAACTGAAGTTTTAGATTTGTCAAAGTCATTGCTACTCTCATAGGTCTCCAGCAAAGTGGTCAGTGTGAGCATGTGCTGATGTCACTAGAGTATTATGAAGTACAACAAGTAGTTTGGCTTCTCAATGCTCTCAGTGTTAGAGGATTGCTGCTGTGTGATAGCCTCAGAAGTATGATAAAATTAAATGCATTAGTTTCTTATGGACTTCACTGGCTTTCATGAACTATGGATCAGCTAAATAACACAATTTTCTGATACAGTAGATTAAGACAAAAGAGGCTCATTCCTCTATTTGAATATATTGCCTGTTCCAGACTCTTTTATGGCCGTTCTGTTTCTCTTGTAAGCAAATTGCAGTTGAACTTTCAGTTTTCAAAGTCTCATTTTTTAGGCACGCTAACAGGGAGCTGAGTTCTTTCTCTTTCTCACTCTCTCTTAAATTATGTTAGGGGAGATTTGTATTTTCCCCAGTGGACAGCAAGGCTGTTACAACCTATGGAAGTGCTAAAATAGTGCTTGGTATTTGGAAATAGCATCCTCCCATAAAATCAGAACTGGAAATCTCATGTGATGTGCTCCTAAGGAAGAGATTTATGAGATCATGCTCTGTGTTGTGTGTATACGGCTACCCATTTCCTCTCTCCCACAAATAACTTTGGGTTAGTTTCAACCAAATTTGATAGAGGGCTGAAAGTATCAGGAGGAATGATATTTCCTTAGTTTTGTGAAAGTAGAGTCAATGAAGAAGGTGGAGAGTCTCCATCTTCTCTCCTCTTTAAGGAGTCAGTTTACACTTGGCTGTTAAACATCAGACAAACCATAGGGAGAAGAGGTCTTATGTAGCTTCTACTTATAGAGGAAATGTGTCTTTTGGGGAACACGTAGTAAAGAAATCAGAAATCCATAGGAAATCAGTTTTTGCTGGCTCACGGAACTACTCTTGAAAGGAGTTTTCTACTCCAGCCAGAGGAGGAGTGAATATATAATTATTAGTGGAGTTACAGCACTACACACTTCTAGATAGCCTACATTCTTACTTTTTTATTGCTTATTATATTACTTATTGTATTTGTTTATAACTGACTTTTTGTATGTGTTTTGTCACATTGCTACAACATTTGCTCACTAATGTGATGTGTTCTTAAAAGGCAGTGATAAGTGATTCCCAGTGAGCTTCTAACAATTGACATCTGCCAGAGTAGTGCAATGTGACAACTGATTTTGGGTGCCTCTGCTTTTGAGTACCCAATTATGAGGCTTGAGTCCCTAAGGGAAAGTCAGGCCTCCTTCAATCAAACCTTTAGGTTGGACACCTGAAATCATTAGCAAACATTTCCTTTTATAGATGTATAATGTTAAAAGCTTTTCTTAAAAAAGGTATTTCTTGCCTTAAGAATGTTTCCATTGTTATCTATTGCTCTGAACATTCTGTATTCAGGGAAGACATGTATGATTTATAGACTTGGTTAAAAGTAAGCCATAAAAGGTAGGAGCCTCAACAGAAAATACAAGCTTATATGGTTCTTGGCTTAAGATATTATATCTTAAATTTTGCTGAGCAGCGAGGGAAAGCTTTATTAAACTACACTGAAAAGCAAAAATAAAGGATATGATACATTAGCAACACACTGAAACAAAAGAGGGTGAAGGATCTGTTGTGACAATAGAAGTAGCAGCATTACTTTAAAAAATGGATTGTAGACAATGGCACTCAGATTTAAATCAGGTTCGTACTATAAATTATGGTTCAGAATGTAATGCTCACATTATGGCTCTGTTAAACAAGCAGTTCATTCTTATTAGATAATGACCGTGGGCAGGCTTGCCTGCTGCATGATTTTCAATGACTGATAATGAAAGTGTAGTCAGTGGAATGATTATATACAGCCAGACAGGACATATGCTTTGCAACAAGTGTAAACTTCAAAATTTTATGTTGTTTGGTAAACCTATATGAATAGGCACAGATAATTTAAGCTGTTTTTTTTTCTCTCTCTCATTGGAAAAAATCCCTTTTTCAACTTGACTTGGCCATAGTCCCTCAGCCTGGAGACAGTCTGTGCAACAACCGCCAAAAAAAATACTAAGAAATGGATAGTCTGTAGGCAAAATCCAAGGCCTCCCAGATGCCATCAGTGGTAGTTGTGATAGTATAGTTCAGACCAGCCTGGACCTTCTTATACTTCTAGGATCCTACAAGTGTCCTTACACCTTCTTTTACAACAGCATAACTTTCTTCCCACAGTACACTACCCTCATCTCCAGAAAAAAAAACTATTCCTTCCGTGAAAGCCAAATACTCTCTCTGATCAACAGGTACATGAAAGCTAGAGTTAGAAAAGTTTCATGTATCGACTTAATTTTTCCACAAAGCTGAAATTTTAAAAAATGTAGCACCTTATTGGAATACATTGTGACATATTTTTTAGCAAGGTATTTCTTTCCTTGATATAAAAATACATGTGTAAATTTATTAGTGGATATTTTGAAATAAATAAAATAACCTGAGACAAAATGAGAGGCACGTGTGGAATTATTATTCATTCAGGTGAAGTGACAGTGACTGTCAGAGGAACAATTGATTATTCATTGGCCCAGAGAAGAGACAATTTGAAGAGGGCAATGAGGAGAGATCTTTGATTTGCCTTCTGCATAAACATGGCTTTTAATATCCTTCCATAGTGTTCTGTATAGGTCTCTGAGTGCTGTTCCACTGCTGTTGATAGGCAATTAAATTCTGCTAATTTCTCTTGCGGCTGGTTTGCATGCCATCTGGTACACTACCACATAGAGCTAGCATGTTTTCACTGCAGAGACTTATTTTATGAAATATGTTTATAATCTGAAAGATAGTAATTTGAGAAGGATTCATTGGAAGGTTATAATCTAAATCTTTAATACTCTCCCTTCCCAAATATCCAATTTAACAGCTTTGTCTACTGCTTCTTTCACTGGACTGAGGAGATGTGCAATGCAAAAATTTGTGCTAAAAGTTTCAGAACGGAATAAAAAAAATGTTTCTGTCTTTAAAAGAAGATTTTTCAGTTGTTATTTCTGGGAAGAATTTGTCAGACTATAGTTTTGGACTGTGAGGGAAAAATCACAGTATAGTATAGTCTCTGGATGGCAGGTAATGGGATTTGCAAAAGCCCAGTAGAAAGAGCCCATCATTGTAACTTATGTGAAGGGGGTATGATAGGTGAAACAGCAGTGATGGGAAGTGAACTTCACTGTATTTCTCCCATGCTCTTTTTTTTCCACATTTTTCACCCATGGCCAAGAAATTCAGCTGTCTTGTGCACAGTACTGGCAGGTAAAGAAAGAGTGTATGAGCCAGGGGGTCATCGCCCTGGTCTTCTAATGGACCTCAGGGGCTCTTCTGTCCTTTCCTTCTGGTCTGCTTCATCCTGGAGAAGAAAGAAGGGCTGAAGCCCTTCTCAGACCACCTCAGAGAAAAACCATTTATTTTTCTTCTGCCTTTCCTGAGCTCAGGTTAGCCTTGGTAGTGGCCTGGCTGGTGTTTCAGAGTAGGGAGAGCATGCAGGGCTGAATCTTTCACGCACAAACATGTTAGTGCACAGATAAGCACAAACAAACTGCGCTTCCAATGTTAAGTGGTTACAAATCATTTTTATTGTTGTTTGTGGCTCACTAATAGCTAAGAGTAGATACTCAAAAAGTGGAATCCACTGATGAGCTATGGTTATTCACAAATACCATCTTATTCCTTTTAATTCATTATGTATGTTTCTAAGACTCAAATGCCAGAGTGGGATCAAGTCCATAGGTCATCTTCTATGGTGTCTGTCATGGTAGTGGTTGGCCGTACATCCCAAAGAAAACAGAGAAAATGTCCCCAGATGATATAAGAGAATTTGAAGTCATACCCTTTTCCCCACCTCAGGAAGTCTCCTTATAAGCCCTAAAATTTAGTGTTATATTCCTTAAAAAAAAAACCCACTTTTTCATGTTGGATGATCTTACCTATTAATTCTCAATGATCTTATGTATTAAATTGTTCTCAGTTTGTGTTAAAGCTATGTAAAGTGCAACTTAACATCAGCAGCAGCAGCAGCATCTAACTGATCTCTAAATTCTGATGCTCTCTCTTAAAAATTCCTCTCACCTTATTTTAATTAAACCCTTGAGTGTTAATTAAGCATCCCCTTTTTCTAATTCTTTATGGTTGGCAACTTGTGAAGTGCTGGGGTTTGAACCCCGAGCCCTGAATTAAGATCAACATATGGGTGGTTCCCACAATCCTTCAAAAGGAGGGGATGAGTTTGCCTTTTGGCTTTCCTCCAAGGTGTGGCCGGCCTTGTAGGGAAAGCCCTTGGTTAAACAAGCCCCATGTGCCCTGCATTGGGTAAATGAGTGCCAGGTGTCCTGCTCTGGGGATAAAAGCTGGGACCACTTGCAGGAAGGGTGGAGTGTCTGTTTGTGAGGTGGATGCACTTTGCAGAGTTTCCCTGTTGGGAAGGACCTCCTGACTCTCCCTGCAACTGGGTCCTGTCAAGTTTGGCATTGTAGACGTGGGCTTCTTGGGGGAACAATATGTGGCTACCTCTATTCTATACGGTCAGCCTATTGACTTGGTTGTCTCCTATCTCTTCTATGGGAGACTTTGTTTCTTTGTTTATTCCACCTATTGTTGGTAGTGCTGTGTTGTCACTGGGGTTGCTGTCTGTTATGTGTGATCTGATTGACTTGTTTGTACCCCCAGAGATCACCCATATACTGGCTTTTTTTTATACAATAGAAACTGATTACTGGTTCCTTCTACTGCTGGCTGAGTCCTTTGTGCTAGGCATAGTAATTGGCAGAACAATTTGTTAAACACATTCAGCTGAAGAGCATATTCCCTGCCCCCAGGCCTCCAAATCATGACATATGAATGTATTAGATTCAGTAATAATGACTGCTGATAAAGTAGGGCATGCACCTCTATGCATCCACTATCTAAAATCTGATGTGTAAATCATTATGTTAAATATCGGATCCTGCTCTTGGATGATGTGCCTTTTTGAGACATATTTTTAAAAATTATGTGTGAAAAGTACATGAAAAGTATCAAACTGTTGATAAAGGTCCTGCCTCGTGTGTGATACATTTTAGTATAAAATATTTTTGAAAGCCTAGACTTCTTTTGAAGATCCAATAGCACCAACATCCTGATGATATTAACCAAACATCTATCTGAATAAAGCAAATTATGCAGGTGACTCAGAAAAGCTCTGACTCAAAACATACACTTTTTATGTTACATGCAGTAAAGGTCATTCTAAATGAACAAGCATGGACATTTTTATGGAAGAAGAATGACTGCTAATTCTAGGTGCATGATAGGCTTCTATTTGTTGCCTTGTTCGTTTGTAATACATATTTGTTATGTATTACATCTGAATTTTTATATAAGGATTCAGTTGTGGTCTGTTTCATATTTGTTGATTCACACAGATGCAGATATGTAATCTGTTTGGATTTTATACTGTGCACTTTTGAAATGTGTAAACATCAGCGATGTTTCTCAGTGACTCATGCAGTACTGGAGAGCATACTCTAAAATATATGGGTTTGAATTTTAGAAAATGGTGAAATACAAGATGCAAATTAATCTTTTCAGGTTCTTAATCATCTGCATAAAAAGTTGAGAAACATGTCAAAGAAGTCAGAAGCGTCCAAGAAAAAGGTAGATTGTTTTCATTACCAATATCTGTTTGTTTGTGTTTTAGTTTTATGGTTAAGCTAATTTGGTATTATACTGTTTGTTGCCAAAGATGTAATGGGGACAAAGAATTAAAATTACATATTTGATGACATATTCAATGTCTCTCTGAACTTAGCAGAATCTTTTCTGATCTGAGTTTTCATCGCAGTGCATCAAGCCATTACTTGATATCCCCATATTTTGAACGTCAGAGTATCTGAATTTTTGATGTAGAGAGACAACCCGTCTCTAATATTAAATGGGGTTTTTTGCCTCACAGGCATTTTCCCTAACTTGTAAGTGAGTGTATATTTATTTATTTATTTACTTATTTTTAATTAGCTGAATTTTTTAATGTTTTATGAAGAAAGAATTCCTAGGTTATATGATGAGACTTTAAAATGAGGTATATTGTGCTTCCTGGTAGGAGTCTAATAAGGGACATTTAATGATTCTGCAGTTCTATTGATTTTCCTCAAAACTTTTTATTCTCTTACATTCAAGGCTTAGGTTATATACTGGTTACAAGTAGAATCGTGAAAGGTCTTTAAAGCAGAATATGAGCATTGTGATTTAGAACAATATTTGAAAGATATGTTTATATATTGAATATGTCAGTTAATCTAATATCATTTTTGAGAAGGTTTGTCTACAGTATTCATTTGACTAACTTCTCAGTTTATGAATGTGGAGTCAGAAAAACCCCTTAGGCTGTAGCTCTTCATTTGATCTGATCACTATTACCATATGGGCATGCAGACTGTCTGCAATGTAAATGAGATATATATGGGCTCAAAAGGGAGTAAGCAATCTATTATATATGCATTCTCTATTTTTTTTGAAAAATATCCTAGTCAATGTATTGTAATTCCTAGAATTAAAAGCATTGTGGCCCTGATTCTGTAACATATTTAACATGTATACTTTTGCACTTAATGTTTTCAAGGCCAAAGGTGTAGTTTGCAAAGGCATTCTGTACATTGTCATCTCTACTCTCATCTAAATTATTCTGAAACTGGAAATATCTGTGCATTTCCTCTAAACACTAAATCTTAAAAATTGCAAGTAAAATCAGATCTGGCTATCTGGCTAGGAACTAGCTTTCATAGCTTCAGGGAAAACCATCACAGATATCCCTAGACTGCTTGGATGCATCAGGGTTCAGTAACCAAAGGGAAAAAAAAAAAGGCAGCTCCAACTTTTTTTGCCTTAGAAAATAAGTTTCTGATCCTAAGGCCTAACATGTTTTTCAAAGCAAGTCTGTTTTCACTAGTGTGCTGTTTCTCTCTGGTTACTATATCTTTCTTCTTCTCCTACAGTTTTGTTAGGAATGTATTTCAGGCTTAATTATACATTTCTAGCTTTATTCAAACCTTTATGAAAATTCAGTAGTAGAATCTTAAAATTAATTTTCTATACATGTGTAAAAGAGTTAATGAAAAATATGAATGTGCCTAAATGGTATTTTTCGTGCATTTTGGTCACAAAACAGTGATATCGACATCACGTATTTCCAATGGTTTTTATTTGCTAATGAGAAACCCTAAGCAAGCTTCCATTAGGTAAACAAGAGCTGCCCAGTAGTGTCACCTTGGTTGCAAGATAGTGATGATTTTGGAAAGGCAAGCTCTCAAGTTAGGCTTAGGAGAAATAACAGGATAAAACAGATGTGATGTTTCTTAATGCAAAATTACTTATTCTGCAGATATGAAATACCTTACGTATCTCACATTTAAAATACCTAGTTACAAAAGACACATGGTCAACCTCTGCTTTCAAGGGCTTTTATACAGTTTATTGAAAGCCTGGTGTCATTTTCTTAGAAGTTTGAACAAACTGAAGTAACATGCCTCATTTGAGGTAATTGTGCACGTGGTATCCAGACAGTCTGTTTTCAGTTGGAGAGGTAACACATTGAAGGGATCAGAGAATGGACTGCTCTTAATTTATACTTCCTTGTTAGCACATACTCTCTTGATGCAACCTGAAAGAGAAAATACTTGTGTGGCTCTTTGTTAGTGGCAACTGACCTTTAAACTCTGTAGGGCTAAGTAGAGGAACAGCCTGTGAAAACAGATGGATCCTTGAATCTAAACATGTTTACTACAGATATAATGTTCTTTGTTTTTTGTTGTAAGATTTTGCTGACCACCAATAGTATCTGTCATAACTTATTTTGGCCTGTTGACACAGAAATAAAACTTTTTTTTTCTGTAAGTGTCTATGAGTTAAGTCATGTTGTGATTAGGCAGGTCAGTCTGAATTATTACTGAGCATTAATCAGTTCAAGAAGTATAGACCGAGTTCAATGAACTAGCAAACAGCCTAGATACTCTCAGTGCCACAGTATTTATCACTCTGCGGCCACTGGGTTAGTTTCGCCTGCGAAGAAGAACGTAAGATATTTGAAAAATTATGTTGTGAACTGTTAATATAGTAATTATAGTGGTCCATAACATAACATGCTTTGGAATTAATATTGGACTTTTATTGGGAGAGTGATTTAGTTGAAAGAGGTACTTGCTAGAGGAGTAGATATTAATTAGTTGAGCAGCTGCAAAGCAGTAACTGCTGTTTCTGAAGTGAAAGCTAAAGAAAACATTGTTAGTCAAACTCCAGTGTGCCCTGGCTGAGTACCTTCAGCACCTGAAAGGTCTGTGCTGACTGATACTGTAGCTGTCTGGATAGATCTAATGAACTCGATGGCTCCTCCTCTCATAAATAATGGAAGTGTAGTCAGGAGGCAGCACTGAGGATGTTTTGTGTTTCATTTCTTTGAATTCAGTATTTTGTGGTGAACTTTGATTTCCAGATTGGCTTTTGACGATGCAATCACCAGAAACTTCAAACTCCTTACTTTTTTTTTTGCTCTTTGTATCCCAGAATGTTGTTTGATTGTGTGACTCCCCCTGTGGAAATTTTATGTTTAAAGGAGACACTTCGAAGAAGCCCCTGCTCCTTTTGTAGACACTTGAACAAAGTGTTTGCCTGACTGCTCTAAGCATTTCTACTAGCTGCCTTCATGTGTTTTAGATCTCTCTTGAAATTTTGGTCAGAAATCCTTGTGCAGCATACTAAAATACAGATAATTAGATCAGGATGAGATTTCCCTAAGACCCATGTTATCATTATTTTACATCAAACTTACATCCACCTCAGAAAAGGCTAGACTTTTGTGTAGGGAATCAGGAACATCATTCGTTACCTTCAAACAAAGTTATACATTTGCCTTTTACTGTGGCATTTTCAAGGCTAAGGTTCTCCTTGCAGTAGTTCATTAAGCAAAACAAAGTCCATATAGATAATGGAGTAAAATCAGTAATAAATAATCCAAAATGTATTCTTTCTTGGTATACTTTTTTTTCCCCCCCAAATAATGTTTTTGAAGCAGGTTTAAAGCTGATTCTTCAAGTGCTAATCAGACATCTGTGTTTTCTTTTCCCTGTCTCAGACAGCACAGACTGTGTTGGTGGTGGTGGTGGTTTTTGGCATCTCCTGGCTGCCGCATCACGTGATTCATCTCTGGGCTGAATTTGGAGTTTTCCCACTGACTCAAGCCTCTTTTCTCTTCAGAGTAACTGCACACTGCCTGGCTTACAGCAATTCTTCTGTGAACCCGATTATTTATGCATTTCTGTCTGAAAATTTTAGGAAGGCCTACAAACAAGTCTTCAAATGCAAGATAGGTAATGAGTCACCTCTGAATGACGCTAAGGAAAATAAAAGTCGGGTAGATACACCGCCATCTACCAACTGTACACATGTGTGAATTTTGAAAAGTCCTGTATGTTGACTTTTCATTTGTGTGAAGTAAGCACCTAGAAAACAAAGCACAATGAACTTTATCCTGGGTTTGTCTTGATAAAGCTAGTTGGTGTTTGATGTACTGAAGTTGCGTTTGCAGCAAAAGTTTGTTAAACTGGTATGAAAGAAAACTGGTCTTATCCTTTGCGTCTTTCATAGTTTTGTCAAATTAAACCCTTGGACCTTTAAAAGATGTTTGAGAAAAAGATGTCGGAGCTGATATGTCTGTATTCTTACTCACTAAGCATACGGTGTATAAACATTCAAATGTACAAGAAGGAAATGTCGATATGGACAATAACTTTCTGATATCTTACTCCATCAGAGTGAAGAGATGGCTAAATTTTCTGTTTTATGGTCAATAAATCCTGTAGTACTATGATTTCAGAGAGGAAAACTTTTGTTCTCTCTGCAGATTGTTTTGATAATGTCTTTTCTCTTTCTAAAGATGGGGTCTGACTCAGAGTTGGAATAACCCATGTACAACTTGCAGCAATTGCTTTAGAGAGGAAATGTTAATTTTATCTGTTTATCTGTTTTTTTTAATTTAACATACTGAGTAATGATGGGCTTTTTTCCACTTCATATGCCTGCCTTACTGCATACATGTAACTTTTGTGTATGCTATACAAGGTTTTGTTTGTGGCCTGTATGGAGTTGTACCAAAATGAGCATTTGTGTCTGAAGGAAGCTTTTCTGCATGTGCGTGTGTGTATATGTTTTGTTAACTTTATAGACTTCAAGATGGAGATACAGTTTTAAATGTGCAATATATACATATGTTTTTAAATATTATGTTCCATAAAGCACCTCTGTGCAATGCTTAAGTGTTTAAAAATAGCATTCCCTTAAAAGTTGTAGGAGGGGCTTGATATTGATAACGCTAACTTTGAAAAAAATCTGAAGGATGCATTTAAAATATACCAAGTATATAAGGTAAATGGTCCAGTTCCAGAAATTCTTAAATAAGATAAGTAGTTTCAGTAATTTTATAAAAGTACTTAATATGTCTTTAAGTGGTAAACCACTGAAGAAATAGCGCAAGGGCGCTCAGTCCTTTGAGAACATTATTGTTAGCTGGAGTAAGATATGCTTTTACCTTTTCTATTAATGACTCATAGAGTAAATTAAGTTGAAGAAACCTCCAGACATCCTCTCAAGACAGGGCTACCCTCTGAGTTGAATTGCTTCCTTGTCTAGACAAGTTTTGAAAATTTCTAAGGATGACTATTGAACATTTTTTGGGGGGGCAACCTGTGCCACTGCCTAATCACCCTCACTAAATTATTTTTTTCTTATCCCCAGTTAGGATTTCCCTTGATGTAGTTTGTGACTGTTGCCTTCTCTCCTTTCACTGTGTACTTAAGTCTTCTCTCTAATACGTAACTTCCTCCACAGCCTTCTCTTCTGAAACAATGCGTCACTCTCAGCCTCTCCTCATCTGTTGTGCTTCAGCTCCCTGGCTGGATTAGTCGTCTTCCTCCAGCATATCCATCCCTCTCATGAACTGGGGTGTTCAAAATCGAACAGTGTGTTCCAGATGTGGCCTCATGAGCACTAAGCAGACTAATTGCTTTCCTTGTCCTGTTGACTGATTCTTGTAATACAGCCCAGTATTACAGTAATTTATTGCTGCAAAGTTACATAGTTGACTCATATTTAATTTCTGCCTTGCAACCACCCTCGTGACCTTTTCTGCAGAATTGCACTGAGTCCCAGTCTGAGTTTCAGGACTTTGCTTTTGGCTTTGTTGAAATTCATGCATTTGATAGCTCTTACTTCCACTCCTGATTTTCCAAGGGCTGAAAGGTAGCCCTGCTCACCAGCATATCCACCACTCCCCTGGGTTTGGTATCATGTGGAAACTTGCTGAGAGAGTCCTGCACCCTTGTCTAGGTGTTTCAAAACGCTAGATAGTGTTGGCCAGATGCTCTGTCAGATTCATTCTTCTCCAAAAACTTTTTTTTAAAAAAAAAAAGTTTAGAGTGGTGGAACCACATCAACTATGAAAGGTTAGTTCACATGAAAATGTCTGTGTTTGTGTCAGTATTGTCTGCTTGAACTCAGTAAAATTGAAGACGTGCTATTGCATGTATGGTGTTTGTGTCCATTCTTTCATACAAAGAGACAGTTTGATGATATTCCTAGGAAGACAAAATATATAAAAAAAGACTCAATTAGAGAAGAAGGGTTTATATAGGCAGGAAACCATTTTCTGGGCTCAGATTAAGGTTAGGAAACACAGCCTAGAACAATGTGTGTGAAGTTCCTTTGAGTTTTCCTCACCATCCACTAATCACTCAAATTATTAAAGTACTATTAGACTTCAGCTGAATTTACAGCTTTGAAATTTTTTTTCCTTTTAAAAAGTTGCTTGTGATTTTATTACTTTAAATAAGAAGTTACAATGTAAATATGTAATTGTATAAAGTTAACATGCTGAGTTTACTGTTTCATCTGGAAAAGCCTTTTTTTTTTCCCCTAAATTGTACATAATTTTAAACCCAGGTGCTTGATAGTAATGGAGCCACATCTATTTGAAATTTTAAGGTTGAGGAGGGGAACGGGACTGCAGTAACAACTAGTTAGAAAGGCCCCACCTGGTTCCTGGTGAGTATCAGTAAAACTTCCACCTCACTTTTCAGAGAAACCTTAAGAAGCAGCTGACATGCCAAGGCTCAATTCCCTGCCTAAAACACGCTTTTATTGATCAGTGTCCCTAGCATGACTTTTACATACTCAGCTCTGACATGGAGGTTGTGAATGTAAAAACAGTGTTAATGTTTTTATGCTGTGAGCTGTGTCTACTGAAGTTTAAAAAAAAAAAAAAATTCTCTGGCTAGGGCTGAAGTTTCCACTCATAGAAAGAAAGTAATCCCACTGAATTCTACCCTGTTGTGTGAATTTGAAAATGTTATTCTGTACAAAACAAAATAGGCAATGGGAATGATTACTCCAATTCCTCTTGAACTAAAGCAAGATAAGTGTGTGTAATTAAGCAAATACTTAAATTTCTCTTATTTCTCTCTTAAATTACATTTCTCATAAATTGAGAGAATTGGAGAACTCCAACATAAACTGCTACTCACATATTTTTTATAAAGTTCCTAAAATGTTGTGTGTATACTGCCAAAATGCTGCCTCTTTTTTCTGCTTCACGAGTGTCTCCTGAAGTTTAAAACATACAATGCACTTTCAACATTGATGACAGAAGCAGTGTATCCCATCATATCAAGTAGCAGGAGTTGTTCAGTCCATCTTAAAACAGAGTTTTAGTGGAGAAATGTAGGGGTCTGTTCTTATAGTTTTTGCTGCAGAGTGGATGAAAGATCTGTGGAGAGGTAGTATCTTTGCAGCACCTCATGCCAATGTGAGAGTACCTCCTTTCTTGCAGGCTCTGGAAAGGAGCTCAGTTCTGTCCATTTTCTGACGTTGTATTAGGACATTGCAGCAGGTTTCTAGCAAATTCTGCATTTTATATTTTGACGTTTCTGGTTTTTACCTTTTGCCTTAAAAAGATGCAGAAATCAAAACACTGCACCAATGAAACTTTGAAATTTTAACAACTAATGTTTAAAGAGATCAGGAAATTATTCCATGAAGGGTCTTTGTGCAGTGTTTGCCCTGCCTATGTGTGGGTAGATGTTTGAGGTATGTCACAAAAGATTACAGCAGTGCTCTTCTTCTACTAATAAAGCCTAAAATACATTTTGCAGCCTCCAAGATATGTGTGCATCTAGATGCACACTGTGCACTACTATACATAAATCAGATTTAGGATCCATATCCAAAATCATACAAAAGAAATTAAACGGTATGTAACCAATATACTATTCAACATGTACAGACACCCTGAAAAATGATGGAACTGGCTCGCCTATATGTTCAGCTCTGTAAACTTCACAGGTAATTGTATCACCCATTTAACTAATTTTGAAAAAAGTAATAATTTTAGTTGAAAGTGAAGCTAATGCTCAATGACCACTTCTCTGTCATTAAATTACACATTGTTTTCAGTCAGACATATGTACTAAACTTTTATGATACATGTTAATGTAAACATTCAGAATTGCCTAAAATTTCTCTCTTGTATCAATAATGCAGAATTTCCTAATATTTTATATTATAAATATAACATATTATAATTTATAATTATTTTACATTATAAGTATTACAATTACAATTATATTATATATGGTTATATTATAATTATAATTTATATTATACTTTATAATATTATTTATAATATTTTATATTATATATAGGAGATATATATCCTAATATTTATATATTTATGGAAGGTAACAAAATCATATGCTATAGTAGATTACAAAATTATGACCAAGATGGCTGAAATTATATGTAAAAAATTATTATGACTCTATAAGGAGCAAACTTTATTTTCGTAGTTGAGTGTTCCCATCTACAATCTTACTATTAATGGAATCATAGAATGATAGAATGGTTTGAGTTGGAAGGGACCTTAAAGACCATCTATTTCTGACCCCCCTGCCATGGGCAGGGACACCTCCCGCTACACCAGGTTGCTCAAAGCCCCATCCAACGTGTCCTTGAACACTGCCAGGGAGGGAGCATCCACAACTTCTCTGGCAACCTGTGCCAGTGTCTCACCACCCTCACAGTCAAGAATTTCTTCCTAATGTCTAATCTAAATCTACCCTCTTCCAGTTTAAAGCCATTACCCCTCTTCCTATCACTCCATGCCCTTGTGAAAAGCCCCTCTCCAGCCTTCTTGTAGCCCCTTCAGGTACTGGAAGGTGATATCAGTTGTCCCTGAAGCCTTCTCTTCTCCAGGCTGAAGAGACCCAACTCTCTCAGCCTGTCTTATAGTATAGGTGCTCCAGCCCTCTGGTCATCTTCATGGCCCTTCTCTGGACTGACTCCAATAGGTCCATGTCCCTCTTATGTTGGAGGCCCCAGAGCTGAACACAGTACTCCAGGTGGAATCTCATGAGAGCAGAGGGACCTGCTGGCCATGCTTCTTGTGATGCAGCCCAGGATACGGTTGGCTTTCTGGGCTGCAAGTGCACATTACTGGCTCATGTTGAGTTTTTCATCAGCCAACACATCCAAGTCCTTTTCCTCAGAGCTGCTCTCAATCCATTCTCCATCCAGCCTGTATTTGTGCTTGGGATTGCCCCGACCCATGTGCAGGACCTTGCAATTGGTCTTGTTGAACCTCATGTGGTTTGCACAGGCCCACCTCTGCAGCCTGCCACGGTCCCTCTGGATGGCATCCCTTTCCTCCGGTACATCAACTGCACCACACAGCTTGGTGTCATTGGCAAACTTGCTGAGGGTGCACTTGATCACATTTTGTATGATGAAATGAACTGGATCTCTGATTATTTACAAATTCTTCTGAAGTCTTTTTCTAAATTTAAATATTGAAAGAAACCCATATTTTCAAAACCATTTAATTTTTGGCAAGATAAGACATTTTAATGACATACTTTAAGTTACAGCCCTTTCAGTTTTGTATTTGCTTTCACTCTGTATGCATGCACCTCTTTCTTAAAACCTTAACATTATTATTTTCATAATCTATTATATCTTCATTTTTTAAAAATAATATCACTATCTCGAAGAGATAAACATTAAACTTTGTATATTTAATATTGCAGTGAAATAAATTTTACACTAAATCCCACATTGTAGGGAAAGTGAGGAATCCTTTATAAAATGCTGTTGTGAATGTATTGTTTTAGACATTGCTATTTTCATGGTTGCTTCACAGTACACAGTATGATGTGTCACATTGAACCTAATGGTATCTCTGGTATTTTGGGAAAGGATAAAAGCAGAGAAAAGACCAGCTTCTAGTTTACAGATCTTGTGTTAGTGTTACGTATTCAGTACAGGTACAAATGTTGAAATTGAAGTTCTATGTTTGTTTCGATGTATAATGAATGTAAAGTAACATGTTGTTGTTTTAAGATATACTGTACTTTGCATGAATTTTCAAGTGATTTTTTTTCAATAGTTCTGTACTGTCTCTGCTTTCTATATAATGAAATACAAACTACTTTTCTTACAAAATGTTTACATAATACTTGAAAACAAGCAGTGCCCTCAGGAAAACTTCCAGAAAAAGTAGTGTACACAAAACTCAGTAGAGTTTCATGGCTAGATGTCATTATGGCTTGAAAATACCTTTTTGAAAATTTAACTGATATACAAAAAATTATCTTATATTCAAGAACGTAAGTGCAGGAGGCATAGTCCTCTTTTCATTCAGGATGGTAAAAGTCAATTGAAATTGATGGAATCCATTAATATTTCTTATTCAAGTGCAATCTAAATCTCTATAATTTGTGTGGTTTAAGAGACGTACAAACAGAGCCAGATACTTGTATTTGAATATGAAAAGAAACAACATGCTCTAATGATGTGAAATCCAAACCTGTTTTATTGTATGAAAGCCTGTATGTGGCTCCACTTTTGGAAGGAGGCAAATTGGTGCATATTTGTTTGTAGATTTGCATTAACATTGAGCAATGGCTATTTGAATGCAGTAAAAATAGCTAGATGAGCATGAAACCAGAATACAATCTGTCCTACACCTAATGAAATGTACTTTTGAAAACAAAAGTAAATGCTACAGCATGGATTTAAAATGACACGCACTTCAACCTCTCAATTTTACTGTGCAGCTCTTAAACGTTTAATCATTTGTATATGCATATGTACTTGACTGTAGACACATTTGTGCACTTTGGCCAAATACACTTACTGGATGTAGACTGAGGTCTCTTTTTAAATAAATATTTCCTTAAATGCAGCATTCTCCCCTTAGAAAACTTGGTACGATTTCCATTGCATGGTTATTCCATTCCCTGATAAATATCTAACTATATTTAAAATTTGCTAAGAAAAATAAAATCTCTCCTTTAGTAATAAATCATGTGAGCTACATAGATGTTTCTAGCAATACCTGTAGAGAATTTATCAGCCTGGTTAAGTTTAATATAAGGATTCTGAAAGAAAATAAAAAATTCTTGCTGTTGGCTTGTAGGTGCAATGTTTATAAGTGAGGTGATGACATGATAGTATTGCTTTATATTGAATTTAATACAAGCAAACTGGTAGTTTTAATATAGTAAAATAAGAAGTCATGCATTTATAAATGAAGAACGTGAGGGAAAATTTAAGAACTTATTCTAATACTGGAAAATGATGATTCTGAAATTGTCAGCTTAATTAAACATAACCTCCAACTCTGTGTAAAGGAAAGGACTTTCATAACCCCTGGAATTATGAATTCAGGATATGGTGGTACCGGGGGTTATGTCACTGGAAGTGCTGCTGCAGACAGAGAGGCTTTTGCACAAAAAATCCCCAAACACTAAGCTGAGAAAAGTCAGCAACTCAGCTTAGAGAGATATGGTTAAGAGTGTTGCTGTGTAGCCATACAGAGAAATACCTGATGCTATCCCACTCCTAAATGAGTGGATGAGTTAAAAAGATCCAGGTAAGACCATTAGTGTCTGTGAATGGAATATATTTAGGGCTCCAACTTTCAGCCTCTACGTAGGCAATACTTAGTAGTTTGTAGGCGATTTGTCATCATAAGGAAAGAGTAGAATCTTCTGTATTTGGGTCATTATTGCTTACATGTATTTCTCTCTCCATGTCTATAAGAAATGTTGCAGAATCATATTTCTATTATGTTGTCCCTTGTTGCTCTACAGAGTTCTCCTGAGATGTGTTTTCAACTGTTCTCGCATTTGTATGGATGAAGATTCAAATAGTCGTTTTAACTCTTGTAGTAATCTTAAGGGAAAAAAAGGTTTATTTTACCTCCAGTTCTGCAGATTGACTGCAAGGCACCATTTGTGTATACATCACTATTAAACACACAGGGAAATAACCCAGTAACACTTGAAATGATTCCCAAGGGAAAACCGAACACAGCAAGTAGATTCAAATGTGGAGTTATATTTCACCTGTAGAATTACAGCTTATGTTCATGTGTGCAACTTGTCTGGAAAGAATACTTATACTATGATCCCATGCTGGAAAAATTCTTAGGCTAAAAGTTATGCAGATATATACCATGAATATGGACAGAAAATATTGTCCAGATAAAGGGTTCCAGACAGTTTTGCTATGGATGAAATAATATGAGGATGTTTAGGATGTTTTGTAATGACAGAACCCTGATTAAAATATTTTTGGTGTTTTGCTAATTTTGACACATCCAGAAGCTTTCTATAATGCCAAATTAAATAGAATCATGTACTTAAATTATTTATTCAGTAGTTTCCATTAATATATAAAGGCAAGAATTTGTTTCTCTTTTTATAAGATGTCAAAATTATTAATGGTTTAGTTGACTACAAATGGAAATAAATGGACTTTCCTATGTCTAATCTGAATCTAACAGTATTTACCCACTCTTAAATATAACATTCAGAGATCTTTCACACTTTTCATTGTGAAATAGTGATTTTCATGTGATTTTAAATGAAATCACTTCCATCAGTGTAAAAGAACATGGTAATAAAATGGCTGCTTCATAGCTGACAAAAAGGAAATAATTATAGGAGGAACTATGCTGTGCACATTATTTTGTTTTTAAAATTTGACTTAAAATTTGTAATTGTAATACTTTTCTTCTTATGTATGAATAATGTTTGTTGTATTTACTTCTGTCTGGCTAAAAAGATGCAAACGGAACACATTATTTGTTTGATGACTCAGATTTCTAAGAGTGTGTATTAATCAAATTAAAGCTCGTAGCAGTGAATTCCTGTTCATGTCCTGCTTTTCTAATCTGTAAAAAAAAACCCACTGAAACTGAAAAATACACTGCTTTTAAATTACTTTCATCCTTCCAATAATTAGTGCACATGAGAAAGAAGAGGGAGAATATTTTTAAGACTATATTTCTAAAGCCACAAACTGCATTACACATCACTCTAAAAGGCAAGAGGATAAATTAACAAAGTGCAAATAAGGGTGAAACCAATCTCTTACTGCTGCATGTTTATGTAGATGACTACGTCAAGTGCATCCCTTGTTTTCATTAGAGGACACAATGAAAACTGTTCCAGTCAACCAAATTATATTCTATTATCATGATAGCTGTTTTCTAACTTACAATGTACTTCACCTAGGCAAAATCAAAGTTATTGTTTAATCATCTGGACTTACTGAGGGAAAGCAAAAGATAAAACCATGCATTCGTGAAAGATACTAAAAGAAATAAGTGGGATACTGGGGATGCCAGCTGTCACTGGGCAGTTGGAAAGTTCTCTAGCATGTAATTTTTGGGGGTGGATCACTATATGATTTAGCAGGTCCATAAATTTTCCTACCAGCTGTAGCTCTGTTATGATCTGTCACTTACTTGCTTTTCCTTTTTTGAATCCGGTCTAGTTTCTCAGGAAATTATTGAGTCTTTCCAGTTATTTCAGTGGAAATCAGATCTGACTCCCTCTCCCACTGCAAAATACTGTTCAAAGTGCTGCTTCTGCAGTCTCTCTCCGTGCTACAGAACAGCACTCTTGTGAAGACAGAAAATGAAGTATGCTCGAAGGAAGAGGAAAATCTCCTGATAAGCTTTTGATGTCATAAAATCTGTCCTTTATATCAGGAAAGCTGCAATGTCTGTCAGTATGAGACTTGACTCCATTTTCTATCTCTTGAACAAAACAAAATTGAGGGCTTAAACTCTTCCCTGAAACTCCCTTGAATTCCTATTGCTGCAAAAAGAAAAAGGAAAAGGATAATCTAATTTGTTATAGGCCATGATGGATTTGTGGAATAATGATACATCCAGAAATATCTAGATGATGCGTAAACATTCCAATACATTGTTTAATACACATGGCATATAGTTAATTCCAAAAACCAGGTAAAGTTATTGTTCACAAAAACCCCTTGCATGTTACCATCTGTAATTTACTTAAGGAATTAGACAATAGCCTTTTAGTGTGGCAACCAACACATACTGATCGGATTTTTTGGTGAAGTTGCAGAAATTGCAGGACATTTATTCTCTCCTCCCTGTTTTCTGTGTTTTATCTTAGTATTGCTTCAGGTTTTACTTTGTACTTTCTGCTTATTTTCCATTCCTTGTATGAGTCATATTTTTCTTTTAAAAATCCAAATTATAGTTCTACAGAACTAATCATTTACATGTCTGATATGTTTATACTGTATTAGAAGAAGTATATTTTACAGGTAGTAGTAGCAGTAAGTTAGCCACATTTGATTGTATCTATCCCTACATCCTGCTGAAGTGGTTACCTGCTCTAACACTGTGTAAGCAAGAGAAACTATCAGTTTCTACATATGAAAGTGACCAGCCTAAGTTAAATAAAGTTTCCACTGAGACATCAAACAGATGTCACCAGAACATCTCATTTTGTAAGCATTATCATCTCATTAGGAGCTCTGAGACATTCTGTTCCATTAAACCAGGAACAGGCAGGCTGGAGTAGATGTCTAAAACATTATGTAGCTCTGTGCATCTGTTTATTGTACTTGGTCATACTTAATCCCCACTGCTTCTAACAAGGTTTTTAGTGAAGTTAATTGTGTTACAATGTTTTGCCTCTGAGAGCTCTGTGACTGCAGTTGCAAGACTGCTTTGGTTAAATCACTGAAAGCAGGTACCCACTGCATTCTGAAAGCTTATTTTGGTATAGCTTTCTTCAGAGTTTCTTCTTTTGTTATTGTTTTGTATCTTAACCACTTATTGTTTGTCAAAATCTGCTTTTATTGACATTGAAGATAGTATTCTTTGTAGTTGTAGATGCCCCATCCCTGGAAACATTCAAGGCCAGGTTGGACGGGACTCTGAGCAACCTGATCTAGTTGAAGGTGTCCCTGCTCACTGCAAGAGGGTTGGACTAGGTGACCCTTAAATGTCCCTTCCAACCCAAACTATTCTATGATTCCTATTGCTTTTAGTAGGAGAAAAATGGCAAGAAAATGGTGGTCTAACTAATGGAAGGGACCAGGACCATGGGACCAGAATCTGGATGTCCTTGGACATGATTTATCCCCTGACATCATCTGTCACTTGTTTTAACTGATTCATGGTGGTGCTGTCCTCTAAGAGACCCATGATATGTGTCTCACTGCCTTCTTCCCAGGTTACTGGTGATGGAGCTCTGGCAGTACATTGAAGTCCTGGGCAATCTCATGCACCATGTTCTGGAATAGCATCTTCTAACGCAGCAGCTGTGGGTGACTTCTGTAGTGACTGATCTCTCACAGTTACCTGGTGCAGGCCAGTACTTCGTCATTCCCATTATTTTTAGCATTCCTTGAAAATTTTGGCATGCCTTGAGGTTGTTTTTTTTTCTGTACAATTTAGCTCATTGCATATCCTAAACAGTCTAATACATTATATTTTTTTGTTGGAGTAGTGCTTCTGAAACCCAGAAGCAGGTTTCCACGGTCCTTAATGCTATCCTTTCAGAGGAAAAAAACATGTACTCCCAAACTCTTCATAAACCAGTGCCAGCAAAGCTAAGAAAGTTGAGGTAAGAAATAATGGAAATAATTAGCAGTACAATTGTTATTTCATACTTCAGCAACTCATTTTATGTTTTCAGCAAATGCAAAGTTATTTATTGGTTTTCTAGGCTAACTGTTTACATTTATGAGCTCAGCAGCTAAGTGACAGAGTCAGAGAAAGTAACTAAAAATATGTTTTGGAAGGAAATACTTTCAGGAGTGCCAAAATGAAAACTCAAAATGAAATAAGAATGAGGACAGATACCAGATTTCTGACATTTAAATAAATGTGTGGTAGAGCAAAAAGGAATGTTCTTTTCACAGAGTTCTCTTACTAACTATAGAGGTTATTTCAAAATGCCTTGTTATTTTTCTAAAAATGGGTATTAATGTGAGCATTGTGAGTTAAGAGGCATAGTCTTGGTGAATGCACATACATGTCAAACAATTTGTAAAGGTGTCAAATTAATGTCATTCTCAGATAAACAGAGTACACTGGAGACAATGAGAAACTTTTGTGGTAGCTTAGAAGTAATGGCAGATGATGACAGATACTCCCCTGTAGATAGGAGGATCAAGTAGTCATCATTTACTAACATGCCTTGTTTCTAGTAATGAAACTCTAGGCAAAAAAATTTCTGTTCTTTTCCCATTTTGCCTCTGCTCAACATTGCTTCTCTCTTTTCTGATACCTGCCAGTGGCTACATTCTGAAAAAACTATATGCTTGAGGTTTTCTCACTCCTGTTCTGTTTTTCCACCAAGTCTGGCTGCCCACTTTCAATTGCTGAGTACAAAGCATCTCTGCCTCCATTCTGTACAAAGACAGAAGTGAAAAGTAGAAACAAGATTGTTAACTGGACCTTTTAGTTTTTCTGTCAGTATTTACCTTTTAATATGATAAAATACTCTACAGAATTTTAGTCTTGTTTAGAAGAAATAAGCTTTGGTAGTTGATTCATAGAAACTTTGCTGGTTGTTTCATCCAGAAACACAGAATGGTATATTACAGAGGGCTATTATCCAAATTAGCTGCCATGTGATGCCAAATTTTGCCTTATGGGCAATAGCTCAAGATTACTCTTTTTGAAAGTCATTACATTCCTTTGAGCCATTACTCAAAGGATTTCCAGCTGAAATATTTACTGGCACAATGTCCTCCCTGAGAGTCAGCTAGCCAGAGAGTATTCAAGATACTCCATATTCAGCTGAAGCCTGAAATAATGATTTGGAGGACTATGTTGCCCATTTCCTCCATCTACATAAATTAATTTTAATAAGGTAGGTTCTCCATGATCCAAAGGATTCCTATTTTGATCATTATAGTACTCTTTCTCCCTTCAGTGAGTAGATGATAGGAAATGTGTGTTCTTCCAGGCCTGTATTTATTTGAGACCTGTTAAATTAATGTCTGCATCCTCAGACTGAATTGATTAGGTTAGGGTAAAAAGGAGAGTGCTTGAAGAATAAAGTATTTCTGTGGTGAAAATATCATCTCAGTGTGGAAAAAATGTCCATGGCTTTCTAAGAATTCTGTGACCCAAAAGTGTACTTTCTGAGAATTTGTGTGAAAACTTTGAACAGTTAAATTAAACAGACCTTCTATTTCTTTAATCTAATTGACACATATCTTCTGCTTTCCCAGATATTGTGTATTTAATCTTAACTCCTCCTTTCCTCTGCCAGATACAGATGCTCAATGTTTTCTATGATCCTAATTGTAGTAGTTCTAAAATCAGAGAAGACGATTAAAAAGATAACCTGGTAATCAAGGAAAATAAGTAGTAGAGCAGTACTAAACAATGCTGGGGCCAGATGTATTTCAAAATGTCATTTTATTCACCTTTTTTGTTTAAATTAGTCCTTTTCCTTTAGGTGATGACACAAGAGAGACTGCTAGCTCTCTCACTAGCACTAGAGTACAACTAATAACCTAAAAGACGAAAAAGTGTCATGTTATGATCATGAATACTTAGTTTTTTGTTGGCTGGAGAGTAAATTGTCACACAGAAAAGCCTAAAAAAAAAGGCTCTAAGAGGAAGCTGTGCAATGTCTTATGCTAAAGCCATGAACAACTGACATAAACAGCATCACTGGGGCAGGGGCTGACAGCCCCGGGGACTGAGATGGGGGTCCTGGGCCCTGGGCAGCTGGGAGGAAGCCCAGGGGGTGGGTAGGAACAGGCAGGGCTTAGGATGCTCTTGGGGTGCTGAGATATTTAGCATTTCTATTTACAAACTCATCAACACTGTAACCATAAGATGGAGCCAATAATTAACTTGTACTAACGATACAGAGCTCAGTGAGCAACTTCGGACGAAGGTCATATAAACCCTGTGCAATGGTGGCAGAGCAGGTAAGGCTGGTGTATCCAGACAGTTGATATTATATATATTTATTCTGTATGAAATTTCCAAATATTCATTGTCTATTAGGAGCTAAGAAACAACTTTTAGGGAGTTGAATATATAAGACAAGACTGTACTTTCACAAGTGTAGTGTATAATAGACAATAAAATACGCTATATTATATGAGGCACTTAGTATTTCCCACATAAATATAGGGATACTGTCTGTTTTTGCAAAATGTACCCGACTATATCACTATCCATTAGATCAGCCTAAGGACATATTTCTGATGAAAGTATTTGCCTAATCATCTTTGCAATGTTTTTGTTTGTTTGCTAGCAGAAGCATAAGAAGTAATAAAAGTTAAATAAGATTAATATGAGAGGATTATGGATTATTCAATTTTTATCACTTTGGTTGAGAAATAACAAGATTATTAATAGAGCTAAAGTGCTAGAGAGCCAATAGGTTGCTATGCATCCAATTTTTCTACTATGGTGCAGATAATAATAATAATTCGGGTTTCATAATGTGTTGTATTTATCTGCAATGATGACTTACACATCGTGAAAACACATTTTCAGCTGTGCTTTTATAACAGCAGTGGTTTGAATTTCTATTGCTCTGCATATACATTTTATCTCATGTATTTTGGTTGCAATTGGAATGAGGTATTTGGAATATTGGCTGTTATTTTAAGCACAAAATAGATATAAACGAGGCCAGCTGATGAAGTAGCTGTGATGACAAAATCTGGTGTTAGGCTCATAGACCAAGATCAGAAAGTCCACAGGCTCGTGATACAAAGCACTGATCTGATATAAACACATTTTCTTGGCTCTGCTTCAGAAAATGTTGTCAGTCAACTCATTACTAGAAAACTTGGCCTGGATAAGGTTCTGCAAACTGTGTAAAACACACATAAAAGTATAAATTGACACAAACTCTATATTGTATACTCTAGCATTTCAGCAGATAGGCAATTGTATGTGAACATCTAACAGGGATCAACCTTGTATTGTTGAATGATTGAATAGTAAATGGCCCAGAGGTAAATGATAACAGTCAAGCAAACAGGGAGTGCTGTAATAGGGCACATAAACCAGAAATATTACTTCTTCAAACCAGACAAGCTCACAGCAAAAAAGACCTTTGCAAATTCTACTGACAACAATGGCACCTTAATACAACATGATCTAATAAAAAAAAACTTAACCAGGTAAAACACTGGCTAAAGCTTATGTGCTTTGCACACCAAAACTATTGAGACTTTGTCCTCCTGGTTGATCCAATAACATGTCAATTCACAAAAAAAAAGAAACCAAAATATGTGAGAGTAAAATCTTTTATAAATAGCATACTTAAGGCCTGATGATGCCTTAAGCTTGTATACTATTTTGTGTTTGCTTAATGTTAATGCCAGTTGTAGTGACTTCACATGCTACTTGGGTAATCTATGAAGGGAGAAAATGGTGCATCCTCAATTAGGTAGCTGGCTTGCATGCTGTGCTTGTTTGTATTGCATGTTTCTATGCCTCTGTTCAAGATTACATATATTACCTTGCAAAAGAGCAGTTAACACCTGAGAAATCAAAAAACCACCACCACCACAGAACTAATTTAAAAAATAAATAATAGTAAATTCTAATTAGACAAGTCAGATTTTTAATTCTATTTACTGAAAAATCTGGGTATGTGGTTCATTCCCAAGCTGGTGATGTTGAAGTTTTGATATTGAAATAGTGTTTGTTTTGGCAGAGCTCCTTGTTTTCCTGCTTTCCTTGACAGGATGCCGTTACAACCAAACATTCTTTATTATTCTATTGTGTGAGAGTGAGAGGTTCTTGCAAAGAAATGAGCAGCTTTGTTTACTACTAGACTGTTAATATCAATCTACAGTTAATAATAGCTAGAAGGAGAGCACCAGCATTTTAATAATGACTAAAGTTGTGCATTTGATATTAGACACAGCATATAATATTGTTTTGATTGAATACAATTCATTACTGTGTACAGTTAGAAAAGCTAATGATAATTATAGATGACTATTTTTTAAGATCAGAGTGGGGCTATCATTTTCTTTTGACAGATCTTCTTTATGACACCAGTCATAGACTTTCATCCACCTCAGCTACAGGTTTCTCAAGGAAATGGGAATGGGAGAAGAGCAGAAAGTTTGCACATTAACAGTGATGGGAGTGGTTATGCTCCCAGCGGATGTGAGGTGGTTGCAGCTGTATGCTGATGGCTTAAACTGGGATTGCATCCACATGCTCTTCTGTTGAGGTCAATAACTGTGAGTAAAATCAATCTTTGAGAAAGGGCATCCAACACTGATCCGAAGAAATCAAATCAAAGGACCAACCTTTGTTGAAGAAATCAGAGGATATACCATCCACCTCCTCCTTGCTACTTCGTGTATTTCTAGTTTAAACTTGTTTGGCTGCCTCTTCTACTTTTGAGTCCTTTTTGCCTTTCAGTTGAAGAACCTCTAAGAAAATACTAATGACTCTTGTTCTGAAGCAAGCATGAGGACACTGTTGACTGTGATCGAGTGATCTTGAAATCTCAGACAGATTGTAGGTAAAAGTAACTGCTGCTGTTTAGTAAATTATTTGTTTTAGAAGATTTAAAATAGGAACATTTTCTGTATGCTGTAAATCTGCCTCTTACCATTGATGTTGATAGCACACACCCCTCCCCTGGTTTATGCCTCTTGTAATTCTTCTCTAGGGATTATTTGTTTGAACTAAGACAAGAGAAACTAAGACAGAAAAAACATGTAAATAGCCTTTACTGGGAATATATGTGAAGTAGAAAAAGAGGATTTACAGCAGAGAAAATATCTTATACTTCCTGTAAAGTTGGAACCTTTTTGAAAAAGCCTTTCTCAGATCTTTCCTTCATCTTTAGAATATCAAATGTTGGCTATTACAGAAAAGTATGTTATAAGTGAACACGTAGATATACCAACTGCACAAGAGAATAAAATATGAGGCTTTCAGAGAGGAACAGATGGATTTACAACCACACCAAAAAAATGATAGATATGCATTTTTTTTTGATCACCAATATATGATAGAGCAAGAGGATTTACTTTTCACAACTCGTTATGGATGTGTATACATTTCATTTTAGCATTTGCTGGCCAGGTTCTTTCTCGCTCAGTGGAAACTGTAGTGGGAGTTTCATGGCCACCTAAACTGGCATATGCTTAAGCAGATTTTTCTGATCAATCAATTCTATGCCATCTCAGTGCCCTGTCCTTCGATGCAGAAAGAGCAATTTCCATCCATTTCCATCTAGACAATTCAGTGCCTTTTGCTTTCTTCAGACCAAGGATTCCTTAGCATTCAGCAAGAGCAACTGCAGCCTGTTTTTGCATTTATCTGGATCTGCATAAAGACAACCTTTCTTCTTACCTAGGGACAAGCTGTCAGTATACAAATAATCACAGTCAGTAGTTTGGTTTGTCAGACTGAATATTCATATCTAGCTCCTATACCAGATGAGAAAAAAGTACAGGCATCAAGTGTACTGCAAATGCAATAACTAGAATGCTGCTTACATAGATATTTGAAGTTAATCACAGCTGATGGGAAATGCTTCGTGCAGGTGCATTTTGTGGTAACAGGGATGTTGTAATTCTTATTCTTATTCTGTTAAGAAAAGACTTTATTTTCCCCCTCCTTTTTTGCCTGCTGTCTGTTTGGGCTTTGAACAGGAAAGTAACCTAGCTATTGAGTTATTTGACTTGTGGAAGTGCTAACTTTGACAAACATGGACAAAACCATGGTATGGAATGTTTTTACTGTTGTCTTCAAAGGGGCACATTTGAAAAATGAAAAACTTATCCTCAAAATGAAAGCAGATGTAAAGATAGAGCATGCTTTGTGGCTGGAGCTCTTAAAGAGACTTGCTCAGGATAGCTGGTTAGTGCCCAGTGAGAAATGCAATTTGCCTTCTACAAGGTCTTGTCTTAGAGTGCACCAGGAGTGTTTAACCACCTTTTCACTCACCATGAAAAGTTCACTAAAATAATTTTATGTCACTCCCAAATCCATCTCTGGTCTTGTCACAATCCAGATTATAAAAACAAATAACAGGTACTAAGCAGTCTCATAACTTCAGACACCTTCTAGAGCATATTACAAAAAAACCTCACCCAGATACAATGATTTTACTTGTCCGTATTTCCAAAGAAACACCACCAGGACATTTCGCCACTCCATCCCTTGCCAGTAACAGTCTCAATTTTGAGATACAGACAATGCATAAATACAGAAAATAGTTTCATTTACACTGGAATTTAACTATGTTTTAGAGCTTATTAAAAATGAAAATTGAAGTGACAATTTATTAAGTGTTTTGCAATTAAATTAAAACAAGCTTAAATTCCTTTAAAATGTATTTCTTAACAATAAATGCTTAACACTAAAGTTTTAAAGAAAGTCTAATCACTGAACTAGAGCCTATCACTGTTTAGATTGCTGAAACCAAATTGTATTGAAGTTTTGCAGTATTTCTGAGTAGCAACTAGGACTAGATGTAAAAATCCCTAACTCAATGTGTTAATTACATCTAATGTAATCTGAATCTAATTAGATAAAAATACATTCTATTGATATAGACCTAGTCTATAGGTTTATATTTTTCTGGTTTGTGTCATATATTTAGGATTGGTTTATATTACTAATGAAGAATTTTGAAATATTAATATTAACTTTAATGGACTTCCAATTTTAATAAAAAATGGACATTTATATAAATGCATTTTTAAAAGGTAGCAACTCTGTATAAGAAAATATTTTCATTTTCAACTTTATATTTTCAACTTTTAAAATTGTTATTATTAATTCATGCCTTTAAATATCAAATTTTTTAACAAAACTGTAGTGCTATCCTTAGGCTGTTCAAAGCTTAATTTTCATGAGATTCAACAAGGCCATGTACAAGGTCCTGCACCTGAGTCAGGGCAGTCCCCAGTGTCAGTACAGACTGAGGGATGGATGGATTGAGAGCAGCCCTGCTGAGAAGGAACTGGCGATATCGGTGGATGAAAAATTGGACATGAGCCGACAACGTGTGCACTTGCAGCCCAGAAAGCGAATCGTATCCTGGGCTGCATAGCAAGAAGAATGGCCGGCAGGTTGAGGGAGGTGATTCTCCCCCTCTACTCTGCTCTGGTGAAACCCCACCTGGAGTACTGCCTCCAGCTCTGAAGTCCTCAGTAGAAGAAAGTCGTGGACCTGTTGGAGCAGATCCAGAGGATGGCCATTGAAATGATCAGAGGGACTGAACTCCTATGAAGAAAGACTGAGATAGTTGGGGTTGTTCAGCCTGGAGAAGGCTCTGGGGAGATCATATTGTGGCCTTTCAGTACTTAAAGGGGGTCTATAAGAAAGATGGGGACAAACTTTGGCAGTGCCTGTTGCAATAGGACAATGGATAATGGTTTTAAACTAAAAGATGGTGGATTTAGCCTAGATATAAGGAAGAAATTTTTTACAATGAGGGTGGTGAGACACTGGAACAGGTTGCCCAGAGAAGCTGTGCA
The DNA here is from genome assembly GCA_028020825.1 of Podargus strigoides. NCBI lineage: Eukaryota > Metazoa > Chordata > Aves > Caprimulgiformes > Podargidae > Podargus > Podargus strigoides. The sequence continues at coordinate 61,883,202 of CM051620.1, forward strand.
TGCCCCATGACTGGAAGTGTTCAAGGTCAGGTTGGATGAGTCTTTCAGCAACCTGATGTAGTGAAAGATGTCCCTGCTTACTGCAGGGCTGTTGGACTAGATGGTCTTGAAAGGTCCTTTCCAACCCAAACCTTTATATGATTCTATACTATTCAATATTGTATTTTTTAGGGATTTTCATATAGAAATATAAGCTCACAAAAGAATAATTATTTAAACTGTTTTGCTGTCTATAGATTTAAATAATAATCTAAATTTATCTACCCACAAATGCATGTGAACTTGATTTGTTTTCCACCCTACACTGCCAGAAGCTAAGATATTATTGTGCCTTTGCTGTATGTTTCTAAGGTTGCCAGGCTTTCCTGGTTTTCAGACAGGAAATGGGTTAATATCATCACATTGTTAAAGGTAGTTTGAGCCTGCCTCTTTTCTACTAAAAAAAGAGCTTTGCAGTACCTCCTTGCCTACTTCTGGCCTGAAGGCTTTTAACTTGAATTTTTTTTCCCCTAGTTCTGATTTTTCACTCTCTCTGGGTCTCTTTCCCTCTTGCCTTTCCCCCGGTTTACTCTCACACTTTTTTTATTATTTTTTGCATAATCTGGAAGGACTTTATTTTTCTCATCCACTGGAATGTTTATGCCTGAAAGATTTTAATTGTGACATTGTGTCTAGGTAGTCAAATTTCTTGTTTCTTTTAAATTCTCACGTTTAACTAGATTATATTATCCGGCAAGCAATTTGGAGCACATTAGAGATAGACCTGTATATTATAGATGTATTTTACACTTTTAGATATAGATTATATTTTTTAAATATTTATTTATTAATTTAAACTCACTGAAGACATCCTAAAGATTGTTAAGCATTCAGGGATGACTGAAGTGCCACAGTAGTTGCAGAAGTGGTGCAAGAAGCACAGAGATACTCAAAGCAGTTAACAAACACTCAGGGCTGAAACCTTGTAATGATCAAGCTCTGCCTTTATCTGTGTTTCAAAAACAACTGGGGATAAATAAATTACGTAAATGTATTCAGGAGCACAAATCCTCTAGAGTAAATGTCAAAGCAATTGTAAACCACAGCATCTATAAAATTAACAGCTAGTGCGAAAAATCATGTGTCTGACGCCTGGAAGACCAGTTGATTGCTTTTCAGGCATAGGTCTGGGGAGAGGAAAGTGAATCTTTAAATGTCACTCAGGGAGAGCAGAATGGGAAGGAAGAACTGAGAAAAGTCACACATGAAGCAGAAGACATCTTCAGTGTATTTTGAGAACTTGACAGATGTACTTATGATTAAGCTTGACTGTGAAAAATATAGATGTCATTGTTTTATTACTTTGAGAAAATAAAATGTCATTAATTCGCAAGTAACTGCATTTCTTATCAGACAGCCAAGAGGATAACATAATCTTGCCTAGTTCTACTACTAATTATATATGTAAAGGCAGGAGTTTTAGCTTGCTCCTATGGAATACAATTAAAAATAAATCTGAAGCTTAATCCTCTGAATTTATTGACATTAAGTGTCTGCTCAGAAAGCATTTATTAGGAATTAAGTCTGTGCTTAAATAGTTTGTTGCATAGTGACAGAGATAAATCAAAATATGCCCAGCGCATGTCTACACTATAAATTGCAAAGCTTTGGAATAACATGAGAATGAGTTTCAAATAATGGTCCTACAAAATGGAGGCAGCATAAACAGATGGGCTGTTATATGGCTTGGCCAAGGCTGAGGACTATGCTGTGCTATGTAGGCAAGCAACTGTTTTAGCTAAGATGGGAATCTAAACACTATTGTTTAGTACAGATATGAAAAACTGCTTTTTATTGTTAACTGGATTCTCTAGTAGTAAAAGATTTTTCCATTAATTCAGTAGAGCTAGACAGAGAGTAAAGATCTAGTAACAGGTGTTTGCAAATGCAATGCATCCTGAAAATGGGAAAGATATTTCTGTAGCAGTATGTATTGTCTATTAGTTTGAATATGCAAATAGATTTAAAGATTTAGAGTATCTGAATAGCAATAAAGGAGTACTATTGTGCAGTGATAAACTGGAATCTCTCAATCTCCTGCCTTCCTATAAAATAGTTATATAAGGTGGATTTGAAGAGGATCTTGTCTGCAAAGATAAATGTTGCCTTTATGATCGCAGAAGGGGCAGAAAAGGTATCGAGTTTATCAGCTTGCTTGACACCCAGGATAACGAAAACCTAGAAAATACAGGAAGGAAGAAAAATACATGCTGTCACTTCTTTCATATTTCACAGCTAAGGAAAAAAGATCTGGGCAATGATCAATTTTATATGTGAAGAACCTGAGATTTTAAAAACTAACAATTTCTTGATTGTAGAATTTTTCCCTGCGGTATACTGTGGAAAGCAGCCTGAATTAATAGCAACTGTGGCAGCTGTGAAGAAGCTTACAAAATTTTCTGAGTCCTACTTGACCATCCATAAGCTTCATAATTACCCAGAGCAATTGTCAAACTGCTGCCTGCCAGAACAGAGGGAACATTTCCTTAGTAGTATCTTGAGCGATGCAAATGCACTGGTTTTGGAGAGGTATTTGCCTCTGTGGGTTGGCCTAGCAAACAACTGCCCCAGCAGCACCAGCAACTAAGGTGAGGTTGGAAGACTGACTGTTCTTGGCGAGACCAAAAGGCCACTTAACCTAGTATCCCGCTTTTGACAGGGGCCAAAAGTGAATACTTAATAAATAATACAGAATCAGAACAAGTTTATGCTAATTCCTTCTGGTGGTCTTGCATCCTCCTACTATTTTCAGCTCAGGGACTTGAAGAGTTGGATATGGTTTCTATGTACTTTGTCATGCACAATTATTTTTTCTTCAGTGTAATTGACCGACCCAGCAAAGTCTGCTTGACCTTCAGTTCAGTCTTTGGCTCTCTGGTGAGCACTAAATTGCAGATGACCATAAACAGGGACAGTAAAGCAGGGATGCATTGCTCTCTTAATCTCCAGAACACCAAGGAAAGCACAAACCTCAACACATGCCATAGCAGTGCAGCCTTGTCGATAAAAGTTCAAGAGGTGCAAGCTGCAAGGGTGGTCCTGTGTCACAGAGCTGTGTACTGCTGCAGGCTTTCTTCATCTCCAAGTAATACAGTGCATTACTGGGGATGACAAATAAAGCAGAAAACCCTTGGTTTTCAAACAGGATCTGCTTGAAAGTATTATACTATGCCAAAGGAAAAGATAGTGACCTTTGCTGAAATACACCTTGCAGAAAAAAGCTGTTTATGGTCCCTAGCATCTTTCTCTGTGTACCTGCCTTTTCTATACACTCCTGAATCATAACAGATGTTGCTGTTATGCAAAACCTCCGGTGTGTCGGCTTGCTGCTCTTTCTAGCCTTGAAATTCCCTCTAAGCCACCTCCTTTCCTGAGTTATTTGCTCTACTTTTTCTGACTGTTGCTCTGTGCTTCCCAAATAACTCTTCTGTATTTTCCATCCACTCCACCCCACCAGTATTTAAGTCATAGGGAGGTTTTTAACAGTTTTCTGCTAAAAGGCGGGCTCAAGTGCAGTTCCAGCTGAAGTAAGAAAAAGTACATTTGTTAATTGTTCGGTTTCCATGGCACCAAATACCTCAGGCTTTTTCTCTCTTGTTTTGACAAGCCGTCTTTGTACTGAGAGACGATAGAGATCACAAGTGAGTTTTATGCTGAATCCTTTTGCAATAGCAGCTCCTTCATAATCAGGAAATGGCAAATACACAGCTAGTAGGATTGCCAGACATGAAGGTCTAGTCATCTGTCACTCTTCTTCGTACCACAGAAGTGGGCTAAGAGAAATTTTGACTGTATGAATGACAGGAAGATGAAGAGCTGAAGATAGCTTGGTAATTTCTCTGTATGAGTTTTTTTCCCATTGAACAAGCTGCTTATCTGTGTGACCTGGAAGCAAGTACTTGGTCAAGAATGATGATAGAAGTGCTGTAATCATTTATATTATTCCTTAGAAAGGGTCTCCCTGAAGATTTGTTGAGTATATAGGTGCCTGTGCCAGATGGAACAAGACAGCTCTATTAGATATGTCATATTTTATATCTCTTGCTAAGGTACATAAGAAGCTACCGTGCATTTTGCATAGACTGCATAGCTCTTGGTGCTAGCACTGCCCTGTCTCTGCCACATCTTACTGTCTGTCTGCACAGTCATGTTTATCCAAAATATTCTATTGACTGCTGGAAAGTGGAACTGTTTATAGCAAAAAATTTGCTACATAGAATTCTTTGTAATAATTTTTTGGCATTCAATTATTAAATACTAGATAATATACATTCACCCATGAATCTTCTTCACAGAGTTGGGTAGCATATGATTAATACAATAAAAACTTGATCAAAATCTGAGACAGAAAATTTAGGTGATATATATTACTGCAATAGTGAGGTTTTATTTGAGTCTGGTGCATGGCAAAGTAATGGAAGTTAGTTATTTTAAAGAGCTGGTGTCCAAACCAGATTGCCTTGGTGAGTGACCATGATGAAACTGGAAATGGAAATAAAAGAAGAAACCCTTGTGGTAAGTGATAAATCAATCAGCTGTCAGTCTGTCAAATTTTGCATGCATTCATCCTCCTCAGTACAAGAAGAGGATGGGGTCATCACATTTGGACAGCCATGAGACAACCAGATAGACAGTAGCTGTCTGGAGACAAAGATGTGATTTTTTTCCACAGTACCAGTGAGGCGGCCTCCCTTTTCCCAACCCCTTTGTGCTGGTGGTTTCAAGAGGGCTCCGGACAGGATCCTTACATCTGACCACCACAGAAGCACTCCGCAGGCACTGAAAAGAGAGGTGTGCACCTCTGTATGTAGTGGCACTTTCGTAAAATCAAAAGTACTACAAAACAGAGCCTTCTCAGTCACGTCTTCCCCACACTGCAGGTTATCAGGTGGACATCCATCTCTTTTACCATTTTGTCTCAGTGAAATGTCTGTCTCCATCTCTTTGGAAAACTCTACTGTGGAGAAAGTCAAATATATCAGCGTTTGTTTTCCACCCACAAATATGAGCATTTTTCAGGGTCTGTTTAAAAGTAACATTTCAAAGGATGGACAACCACAGTTTTATTCTGCTTCTTTTTCTAATCAGATTTTGAAAAGGAAAAAGCAGCTATCAAATTAATGGAATGCTTACTTTTCTGAAACTGATCTTTGCCACAGCAAAAGACCAAAGGATACTATTACCTTGGGTATTTATGGATGTATTTCCTCAGCTGTAAATATATTTCCTTATAAATTAGACAATAAGATATTCTATCAGGGAAAGAGACTTCTTGTCTATTTCTGTATTGCTGTACATTCTGACATTTAATTTATTTCTCAGGCTGGTTATGTAAAGCTTGAAAAGAGACAAGTGACTAGTTTGTTTCACACAGGGTGTTATTTTTTAATATGCACTCTGTTTTGATTTTTTTGCCTCGTCTCACAGTTTATCTTTGATAGAGAGATGCAAAAATTGAAGTAGGGAATATTGTAAGACACTTCTGTTTGGCATCTTCATAAACTGAAGATTATTTGAAGCTTTCAGAGCCTTGCTGCCGAATTCCAGAGCTGCTCTTGTGGCAGTTTCCTTTTCTCTTTTCTATCCCATCCTATCCTAGTATTTCCTTTACTTTCCTCCTTTTCCTTTCCTTTTCATTTTCCCTTCTCCCCCCCCGCCCCCCAACCTTTTTTTTTTTTTTTTTTTTTTTTTTTTTTTTTAATAAAACATGGAACTATATTCAAAATGAAAACTGCTCAGAGGACATCTATGGCAGATTGTGGTTATTTTGTTAGTGGCTTTCAGTTCAGAAATTAACCCTAATTGTAAGCATTGCATATTAAAACAGATTTCACTGTGTACTAATTCATGTAATTATTTGAGGGTGCTGCTAATGTACAGATTGCTAATGTACAGCTACGTTATGTCTAATACTTTCTATTCATTGCCACTACCTATTTTAGCTCTAGGGGGCAATTATAGTAAAGGTTACCTTTTTTTCAAGAGCTAGAATACTTTTTACCAGTTTATTTCTTTGCCTGAATATTATAGGACCTTATCCAATGTATACGTTCTCTTCCATTTGGGTAAGAACCAGCTAAAAGTAAATGTATCAATTATATGTAAATGTAACATTATAATATTATTATGGTAATTATGATAATTTGTCATAGTGGATCAGTGGAGAGAAGCTAGGAGGCTGTTATCAAAGAGCTCACAGGAATGCATTACAGTTGTTGCTTCCTGATGCTGTCCCTGAGATGGCACATTTCCACCACACCAGAAGTACTGAGTTTTGCTTATATTGGAACAATTAATTTCCAATTCCTACATTTTTGTATAAAGAGCTTTTTTTTTTTTTTTGGTATGATATCACAATTTCTTCTGAAATAGCTGGCAATGCATTCTTTCAGTTGCTTCTTAAGGTGATGAACTGAAAGTCTCAAGGAAAAAACAGAACAAGAAGAGAAGAACTAAAAGGGTGGGAGATAGTCACTTCAATTAGCTCCAAAGGGAATAATTTGTTACACTTCCAGCTCAACATGCTCATCAATAGCAGTGGAGAATCAGCAGCACATGTTAAACAGTTTCCTTTTGCTCTAGGCATGATTTCCTACAGCGCACAAGAAAAATGATTCCACTATCAATAATGTACAGAAACACTTCTACCAGACCCCTCTGTTTTTAGGAAAAATTCCATCTGTCTAACACTTCTGACTTACTAGGAGTTGATACATGTTTTTCTATCTTTTTTTTTTTCTCGTTCCCCAGAAATTGATCAAGACCAATCTCAGTTATAAACATCTAGATACTTTTTTGGTTTTGTCCAGATAGTTTCTTCCTCACCCTTCCTAGAAATATTATCTCTATCACCTTCATAATCTATGTTTTTATAGCTATATAGTATCTGTAGCTACATATACACTTGATTTTTCTTTATATTGATACAGCAATGTCTCATCTATATGAACACTGAGATATACCTTCTGGTAACAATAAAAAGCACAAACTCTGTGATTCACATCCTTTCATCAAAACTTTATCCATTCTTTTTGCCAACATATTTCAACATTTGGTTTAGAAAGCCCTTTCTTGCTCCAGCAATAATGTAAAAATTTTGCATAAATCAAACACACATGTAGCTATGCAGAAAGAATTTCAACCCCTTTTCTCCTAGTCCTACAAGTAGATGATACAAGCCAATACGAAGGAAAACAAGAGCGTACTTCACTGTATGACTGGTGAGAATAGTATCCTTTGGCAACTCATGCAGCTTGAGACAGTAAGTGAAACTACATTTTGAAATACTCATAAAAAATACTATTGGCATAGCAGGGTATCATGGCATAAAAGAAAGTAGAATCTTCAGCTCTGGATCTCAGAAAAATGAGTTGCTTTTTCTTGACTTTTAGAGAACCATCTCCCTCCCTAGGGAATACTACTGTGCTTTGGCAGAAGCTTAACTTTTGCTATGGAAGCACCAGAGGATCCCAAGACGCTGAAACTGTGTTATGACAGGCATAAAGCACTCTGACTAGGAGACTTTCTCTACCAAGGACAGTATACTCTAAACATATTTAACTTTCAAGCTAAACTAATTTCAGATACCTGTTTTAGATATATGTAGGCTTCCTCAGAAGACTAGTCTGTATGGTTCACTTAACAACAGAAAGAGTTTTGAGTCCATCACTTATTTTTAAAAATACTGAACACTGAATTGTTCTCCATATCTCTCTTTTTAGATATTTTGCCAATTAGTAGGCCTAGTACAAAGAACACACCCAGCAGTAGAACAAACCAGTAACCAGATACTATGGCACACAAAAGGGTCAGTACATGGATGATCACTGAGGGTACAAACAAGTCAATGAGGTTACACATAATAGACATCAACCCCAGTGACCCCAGGAACAATACAACACAGCCAACAACTGGAGGAACAAACAAAGCCACAAAGTCTCCCATAAAAGAGATAGGAGACAACCAAACCAAGAGGCTAATAACATAGGACAGAGGTAAACTCATGCTGTTCCCACAGAGCCTGCATTTACAAGTACCAAGCCCAGTTGCAAGGAGAGTCAGGAGGTCCTTCCCCAACAGGAAAACTCTGCAAAGTACATCCACTTCACAGATAAACACCCCACCCTTCCTGCAAGTGGTCCCAGCTTTTATCCCCAAAGCAGGACATCTGGCACTCATTTACCCAAGGGCTTTCCCTGCAAGGTTGGCAGCACCTTGGAGGAAAGCCAAAAGGCAAACTCGTCGCCTCTTTTTGAAGGACTGTGGGAACCACCCATATGTCAACCTTAATTTGGGGCTCAGGGTTCAGACACCAGCACTTCACTAGATCATGTTTCTTTGCGGGGAGGGAAAAATACAAAATCCAGACAGGTGGCTTTACTGAAGATGAGTAACTGTGTCTCTCTTCAGTGTCTGTCAGAATGACTCCTTCAGAAGGCAGGTATCTATCACCAGAAATTATACAGATATCCCCTTTACTCCAAAGTAAGGTAAGTGAAGTGCTGGGGTTTGAACCCCGAGCCCTGAATTAAGGTTGACATATGGGTGGTCCCCATGGCCCTTTAAGAGGAGGGGATGAGTTTGCCTTTTGGCTTTCCTCCAAGGTGTGGCCGGCCTTGTAGGGAAAGCCCTTGGGTAAACAAGCCCCAGGTGCCCTGCATTGGGTAAATGAGTGCCAGGTGCCCTGCTTTGGGCATAAAAGCTGGGACCACTTGCAGGCAGGGTGGAGTGTCTGTCTGTGAGGTGGATGCACTTTGCAGAGTTTCCCTGTTGGGGAAGGACCTCCTGACTCTCTCTGCAACTGGGCCCCAGTCAGGTTTGGTATTTACAAACACAGGCTTTGTGTGGAGACAATATGGGGCTGCTTCTGTCATGTATGGTCAGCCTATTGACTTGGTTGTCTCCCATTTTTTCTATGGGAGCCTTTGTGTCTTTGTTCCACCTATTATTGGTCGTGCTGCGTCGTTCCTGGGGTTGATGTCTATTATATGTGATCTGTTTGACTTGTTTGTACCCCCAGCAATCCCCCATATGCTGACTTTTCTACATACAATAGAATCTGGCTACTGGATTGTTTTTCTGCTGGCTGCGTCCTTTGCCCTAGGCCTAGGAATTGGCAAAACAGTAAGGCATGAGAATATTTGGAGTAGTTTGTTCTCTTCTGTCAGCACTGCTGTTGCAGTTGGTAAGCATTCAGCCTCCGTTGAGGTTATTTAGTCAGCCTCTTTGGGAGGGTGTTCATTAAGTACTCACTTATTCTTCAGTGCTTTACAAAGAGTGTGCCCTACTGCGCACAAACGTCTTGCAGCAGGTACCACATTTCAACACACAGTTCTCCAGTTCAATGTCTAGGCTACGACATCGCACAAGTAAGAAAACACTCAATTAATATCTTGATGTGTTTATTCTCCTGTTGATCCTGGATGAGTAGCGTATTGCATTTATCTATTTTTTCCTCTCAGAGTGAAAGATACTGTTCATCAAACTAAGGCCTTCTTCAAAATCTTTTTGGTTTGCCATTTAGTTTTTGTCTGAGCTGCATCACTAGAAAAGATGGAAACTGTGTTTTTATAACTAAGACATTTTATTGTCTAGGATGCAAGGTGTTCCCTCTTGTCTACTGTATGGTTAAAGTAGGCCTAGGGGAAGCAAGGTTGCTGACCTTCACCCTGAAAAAGGAACGGAAGTAAGATCATGCCCCTCACATATTGAATTCAAGACTGTGGATTTTCTGATCTCAGTTTAAGTACCATCTCTATAGTCTCCTACTTATTTATTGATACATTATTATTCACAAGGAGAATGTGTTTGATGTAATAATACATTCTGTCAGTAACTATCATTTTCTTATGGTATATTCCCTCAAAAGGCTTGAGTTTGGTATCACCTATCAGTATTTGTTGTATATTTTTTGTATTTTACAATAGCTACGAAACATATTTCTAGTGAGTTTGATTTTTTTATATTGCTTAGATAATTTGATTTTGGTGACTGGAAGGCCATTTCTACCACCTAGCAGGAAAAAATGCATATAGATTTTTCAGGCATGAAATTTCAATGAAGTGACCTTTACAGTATTATTTGAATGACAAGAACACAAGAACCTCATTGCAAATATGACATTTACTTTCAAATATTTCTATTTATCCAGCCAGTGTTTTTTTTATGGGATTATTCTTTAAAGTTTGGTTTTCTATTAGGTCTCCTTTACATCTCTGTTTAATCTTGTGCATTTATTTGAGTTTCCTGTAGACAGACAAATGGAGTTTCTAAGGAAAGCTAGCCTGTAAGACTGTTACACCTGCACAAGCTGGAAAAGTGAGCTTGTAGCATTTTGGTTTTCTTCACAGCCAGGCTGACACATTTTTTATTTTACTCAATAACTTGACTTCTGCCATCTCTGAAAGCAAATAAAAGAATAAAGAAATCAACAATTGGAAACTACTCATATTGTGAAAAGTATGATATGCACTGCATCTTATTTTTTCTTAACCCTAGGGACCTTGAAGCTTCCCTCTATGTGTCTGACCACATGGGCTTATCTTAGATAAAGAAATACTTTGAGGAATCCATTACTTACTAAGTACTGGTGAAAGGTTTTTCTTCTCCTGTCTGAGCAATGGCTGGTGTCAACACTGGCATTTTGAACTTGGACAATTTTTATGCTGGTATTTTTGATTTAGCTCACATGTTAAGTCTTAAACAATATGAAATTTTAGTTCACAAAGTTGTACGATTTCAGTTAAATCAGTATAACTCTGTGGAAATCTCATTCCCAGCTCAGGATTGCTCTTTTGGCCTTGACTAATGGCTCCCAACGCAAACGTTCAGCAAGCATTTTGTGTCTCCAGGTGGGAAAGGACACCAAAGAGTTTGTCTTGGGGATCTAACAAACTCTATCGTAGGAGCAGTGCTTGGGAAAACCTTAATGCACCTGATTAATAATGGTACCACATTTAATTGTTATGTGATAGATGACTAGTATCCTTGAAAAACTGGGTCAAGATGCTATAAAATGTGCAGGACATTTGACTATTGTCCCCTTGACTATTAGTTACTGTTGTTAAGCTGATCTGTGTATATAGACTAGTTGTGTGTTAGTAGTTATATCAGTTAGGATTTTCCTGATTTCTCTTTTTTTGTCTGACTCTGTTATGGAAAATAACAAATGTTGCTGGAGCTAGACAAGATGTGAGAATTATAACAGAAACAGAATTTTAACACTAAGATTTAACACTAAGTGAAGGCCTGAATGCTTATGTATTAGGCAGGTAATTAAATCATTTCTTTACAGATGAAGTCAGGAAGGCTTCACTCTAGAAAAGACATGTCTTAACTAAATTCTGCTAGTGCAATGGATTAACTAGTACAGTATGTTTAATATTCTACATTTGATTGTTGCTTTTTTGAAAAGTCTTAAAAACCTACCTCAGAGAATGGAAACTAATAATCAAACTGTGAATTCAAAGTTCTGACAAGTATTAAAAATATTAGCAAGTATGAAAAAAAGTTAAAAGGGTGTCTGATTTCTTAAAAAAAAAGAAAAGGTTAACAGCAGTGACGAGTAAGGCCAAACTTGTTTATAAATAAATATAAATATTTGTTATTTGAACATCGACTGGATAGTTCATCATATATTGTTTGTAATCCCAGTTGGTTTAAACTAATTAGAAAACTGGGAAAATTCTCTGTGGGTTATTCTTTAACACACAGTACTTCTGACTTTATGAGAATTTTCTTTCATGCTATCTCATTAAGTTATTTTCCATATCAAAATCACCAAAGAGCAGTATGTTTTCATTGAAATGTGGATAGTTTGCACTTTTCAAAATCAGTTCAGTGTTTAAAAACATAAAAACCCATCAAAAATCTTACTTCATACTGTTGAGTTTTTAAGAGGGGAAAAAAAATGGACTTCTATTTCTTCATCTCATTCAAATAATGCTATCTCCACAAAAATGTTTACTGGCAACACATTAGATGTCTAATAGTGGAATGACACAGCAAAGAGCACTTTTTATGTTGAACTGCAAACATTACTTTATTCAGCTCTTGGGTTTCTTGGAGATGTCTTTAGTTACTCCTTTGCTTGATCTCACATTTTGCAAATAAAAATATTTTAAATTCAGTTTAAATTAAGACATAACTTGTTTCTGTACCTGTAATGAACAAGAAACTAGGTTCAGTACTTGGCTGAAAAACACCATTACTGTAAAGGTGGGTGACTTTTTCCCTTGGTACACGTAAATGCATCCTTTGTTTTTCTTAATCAAGAAATGCTGGTGGTCTAGAGCTGCAGCTCTATCTCCCTCTCTGTATATATAGTGACTACCATAATAAAGTTCTAGTTTCACTTGAAGCCATTAAGCCCTACAATAGTATTAAAGTAGCAGTGAACCAGCAGATAGCAGAAGTTGAAGGTAAATAATACGAAAGGTTATACAGATTACCAGTGTTATTCTTTCAGAAACAAAATTCCCAAAGAATTTCATATTTCAAAAACAGAATTGTGAGTTTCTAGAAAGAATCTTCAGAAGATTAAATGAGATAATCAACTGCAGGGAAAATACATTTTAAACGTATGACATTATGCTGCTGGAAACAGTGGTATATCACTTGATACTTTAAAACTGCAACAAAGGCAAAGCAATGCCAGTATAATTACAGAGCCCATTATGTTGTTATGAATTTTGAACATACACTGAATTATATCCTGGCTTAGATGAACATTATTACTAGTACCAGTATTTAGAGTAATAGTGGCTACCTTAAATTCTATTTCATGGGTATGTAAATCTGAAGCCTTCAATGTAAACACGTTTTTAACTCTGTAAAGCATTGTTCTAACTACTTAGCCAACCCTGTTCTTAACTAAATGGAACCTTTGGCACAATTGAGATACATTAGTGTTCTGATTTTTATGATCAATATTAGAAGTTGGATTATTAGAATTGCTTATTACAAACATGTTCCCCTCTGTACTGAAGTAAGGACATTCTTGTCAGCAAGCTTTCATGTTATATAGATCAAAGATATCCTACAGTTATCCTCTGACATAATAAATATGCAAGTATTTGAAAATTTAAATTTCACAGTATTAAAAGTCTAAATTATTAATGTATTACCTTAATCCTATAATGTGAATGTCCTATTGGCCAATATATATTCCCTTGCCAAGTATTTTAAGAAAATAATTTGAATGGAGCCTTTTCAATATGAAAATGCATTAAAACATTTTCCCTGATGATTTTATCCCACTTTATTATTCTGTTTCAGTCTTTTGTCTTCGCATTAATTCACATTTCCAGCTTTTGATAAAATATAATTAAATATCATTTTCTATTCACTTTTACACCTTACTTCCTACTTTGGTTCAATATGCTTAGTGCAAAACCAAAAATCTTCCAAACCACTGAGGTAGAATTGTTCTTCACATCTTCCTTTTAGAGCATTAAATAGAAATGTGCTTCACATCTACTTGTTTTAAAAGCATTATAACCTCTTACAGGTTCCCAAATATAAGAATTCTGTGTGAAAAAAAGAAAATATAACTCATGAACTACTTTTTTTTTCCCCCCCACTTACTCAAAATTTATAGTAGTCATTCATGAAACTAGTAGCAGAATCTGGCCATAAGTACCTATTGTATTTGTAGAAAATACTTCCTTCATCAAAGAAGTATTTGTTTTAATTTTCAATTGAAGCATTTATGCATTTTTTAATAAAACTTCAAATAATTATATATTTATAATAATATTTTTAATGGACACTTCATACAGAAAAATATTAAGCTCATTTAAATTTTCAGGATTTCAAGATTTAGGCAGATTTTAATTGAATGACTTCATTATCTCTGATGTGAATGTTCAAATAATCCTAAGTGACATGTTATACAAAGGTATCTCCAAAATCACATCAAGTGGAAATTAGTTTGTCTTGGCATGATTTATCTCATCCACACAGTAAGACATAGATCTAACAACCCGAGGACTTTCTCAGAATATGAACTACACCACTGTACTTCTGATCCATTCCAAACTTGATAGGATAGCACTTAGCAGAACAAATTCCTTAGTATTTTATCACAGTGTCCTGAGGACTAGCCCTGGCATATCTCTTTTCAATCTAACATTTTAAGTATTTTTTTCTTATCAATAATCACCTTTTTAATTTAAAACATTTTAGTTGTAGACAAATTTTCCTTCATTATTCAAAAGACAGTGTCAATACGTCATATAAAGCAGCAGTACAAAATGCATTAATTATTATGCCCTCTGTATAATTTCACTATACATTGAAATTTCAAGCCATTGATGGAAATTGTACTCAACTAGAAATAAGATTTTTCTACCATATATTTTACCTTTTGTTGGCATGGAGAAAAATATTGCAAGCTAGAGACAAAAGGAATGTAGCTCAAGTCTGTTTTCATTTTATCCCTAAGAATTGAGAAGTTTTTATGTCATTACTGTTAAAATTGTTAAATATTAATTAAATCAATGTGATTATAATTTTCAAACATGAAATAATGCATATTATTTTCAGAATAATGGGCATAGTTAAGAAAGAGGCTACTCAGATTTTTTTTTGTTCGATTTCACAAAAAAAAAATTGTTCACACTAATTGGGACAGTTTAATGAATTCATTAGATTTATTAGATTAATTATTAGATTAAAATTCACCACAAAATTTAGAAGTACCCAAAAATCAAGGTAAAATGTAACACTTTAAAGTGATGGTTTGCTTCTCAAGCCACATGAAAACTGATGAGGTTGCTAACTGATAATTTGGTTACCATTTACCAACAAAAGGGCGTGAAAGACAAAGTCCCCTTGAGTTCACTCATATCATAAACAAACAGAATGAAATTAAATCACATGAAATCCTGTACTAAGTCTTGCTACATCTTTTTGCATGATCATTAAAGTGGATCCTACTTGAGGAGGTATAAATGGCCGGTGAAACAACACCAGCAGATCTTACATTTGTTCCAGAAGTAGTATTTTAAAAATAGGCTTAGGTATGGTGTGAGTAGTATACCAGAAATTGTCCTTCACTTTTTTTCTTCTAAATTTTTGTGTGGTATCTGTTTTGCCTTTGCATTTTTTAAGAGATTGTCAATGGAAGGAAATAAAACTTACTTAAAATGAAGTCTGACTATAATATACATTCTATTCTTCTTGAGCCAATTATGAAAAGGTTTTTCTATTGAAACTTTTTCTCTTGACCAATGAAATAAATAGGAGAAATTTAGAATTTCTTCATACAGCTACTGAAAACACGTTCCAGATTTTTAGCCTTGCTGAATACTCCCTTCATTACTTCATTATGGATTTTCCCCTGAAAAGAAAGGTTCAGCAAATGACCAGTAATGTGGTTCAGGTTCTGTGAGGGCTAGCATTACCCACTCTGTGGCACGATAGCATTGCCAGTGGCAATGAACTTCGTCTTTTAGGCTTAGTCTAGAAACAGGCAAGGGAAGAGGAACTAAAAATATTTGTTCGCTCTCCAACATTCTTCCAATAGCAGTAGAGACAATTCCTGGCCACAGATAGGTGGTTGGGACTTGAGGTCCTCTGTACAGTATGAATCAACATGATTTTGCTTTAGGAAGTCATTAGATGGCTGTCCCTGTTAGCTTTCTTGAATATTTTAAACTCCTCATAGGAGTGCCATGTGCACTGTACCTTCAAGTAGGGCAACCAAAGCAATGCTCACAGGTGGCAGAATTGAGGATTAATGTTTGCTAACAAAAAATATTGCCATCAAATTTAATTTACTGACATTGTACAAACTGAAGTGTTTTCTTCCTAGCCTTTCTGAAATTCCTCTACTACTTCATGTTGTTGGCCATACAGCCTTAAAACCTTCTCATGGCTCTTTTATACAATTTTTTTTTCTTTTGGCTATTTTTTCTTGAGGTAAGACTTGCTTGCAAAATTGAAACCTGTCGTAAAAAAAACCCTAAAGACTCCTGTTTGAAATGTCTCAGGATATGACCTTACATCTCATCTTTTTACTCTTTGTCATGGAACTATACTGATGAGATTCAATTTCAAAGCTTCTGTCTTTAGAGAAAAGGCACAAAGCAAACTGATATACCACTTGCAAGAATTTAGCATTCCCTAGTTCACCCAGAAACAACCTCTATGTGTGTGGAGTTCCACACAGAATTTTTTTATGGCCTTTTTCATTCTACCCAACCAATTCCCTTCTTAATTTCCATTCTGCCCTAGTCATGTTTTGCAATTTTGTTTTTCAAACTCAAGATAGGACGTGGTATAAATATAGTTTTAAAGGCACTGATAAGATTTGAGGCAACTAAACTTCAGTCCAAGAGTAAGAAGTATGTTGCAATATGCACTTTTGAATCACCCATGGTGGTCTTCCCAGTGATATACTGGAAAATGTGGTGTTCAGTGTTTCTTAAATACACCTAAATACCTAAGCTGCTTACAAATTTGTAAACAAATAATGTGTCTAACCAGAATTATATTAACACTTAGGCAATATTGAAGGTGTAAATAGAGGTAGGAGATAAGTGAAAAATAAGGGATCCACAGTGACTCTCAAATTCTTTGTCCCCTAAATAGGTACTTGATCACATTAAAGCCTCGAATGTGAAGGGAACTCCTAAAATGGTGTTTACAGTACTAGGTTTCTTTAACACCAGATATATTCATGCAAAAATGCAGCACAGTGCGCAGCAGCAAAGTATGGGAAGACTTTATTAGATTCAGCACTCTTGCACTGTGCCTTCTTGGACAACTGCATGTAATTAATTTGTGTTAATAGGGTGAGACTGCAAATGTTAGATTAATGGTTACTGGAAAGTTCTTGCCCTTTCTTACAGGGCAATCAATGTACACAGCCAAAAATAATTCAGCAGATGTTCCTTTCAACATACAGAATATTAATCATTTTTGCTTGCAAAAATGGGACATAGGGTTAATTTACTATGTTTTGCCATCAAAGCAAAAATAAATTTAAAAAAATTCACCATCCAATCTTATTCCTATTCAAATGAATATGACCACTTAAAGAAGATCAGGGCTTCTTGTCAGAAGAAGACATTGCATACTTATTTAGAAACTAGGAACAAGAAAGGCATAATCTAGTTTAGCCCGCAAGCAGGAAGTTATGTTATATAACAGCCACTATACAACAGCTTTGAGCATGGAAGATTACCATAGTGTCTCTGACTATGGCTGGAGCCACAGGCAAAGAAGTATTCAAGCTCCATGTAACTACAAAAACTAGTCACTAATGGAATGTCAAAACAGATCAGCATTTGCCTGTCGCAGTGTCTGAGACAACAAAATGACCACTTTTCAATCATTAACTACCATTGGTAAATTACTGACAAGTTACTATATCAGATCCAGCCATCAGTACTGTCTGCTATTCTGATGATTTTTATTGACTAAATCTGATAAGAAAACCCAGCTACAGATTCATTAAGATATTTTGGATTGTTCAATATTTTCTAAGCATATGCACAAATATGCACATACTTACATAAGCAGAGATGATGGGCTGTAATAAAAGTTTAACGTAACATTAACATTCTTGTAGGTTTAATGTATTATGCAAAGCCAGGCTTGACACTATTCTGGGAGTAAATAATTTAGGAAACATATATAATGCTATGAAGAAAGTGTTTTATTTCATAGTAGGCTATGAAAGAAAGTATGACTGCAAAATAATTAATTTGCAAAGTACAAAGTTATTTTGATGTGTAAATGTGTTCTCCATTTCTTCTGTTCAATGCTGTATAATACTCGCAGTGAAAGAATCTATTCCCAGCCACCTTGTCTTGTTATAAAGGTCAGGAAAAGGCACAGAAAGCATCCAGGAATGCAGGTTTGCTTAAAAAAGCAGAACTACAATCTTTTCTACAGAATTCAGAAATAACATTTCAAATAACTGTTTAAAATTGAAAAGTTTTTTGGCATATTTGACAATGAAAGTAGCACACAAACAGTCAATAATAAATTGGTTCTGTATGTCTGCAAAGCCATCTGAAATCTCAGGTTCCCTCGCAGTGGTTATTCTATGTACTCAAATTCCAAGTTGCAATCTACTTAGTGTGTCCTGCATCAAATGAAAAATAATATTTAGCATGCATAAAGGCAAGAACACCTTTTTTTTTTTTTTTTTACTTCAAGTAATGGTCATACACGTCAAAAAAGTAAAACTTGTATATTAGTGGAACCCAAAGAAAAAAAGTGGGAGGTTTTTGGCTATTGAGAAGCTTGTCCCTTGAAGAGACAAACCTATCAAGCGCTGTCCAGCAAAATTCATTATTCCTCTGATACAACTACAGAAAACCCTGTCTCTGTGAGAGAATCACTACTCAAGGCCCACCCATTTGAAATAAGGCAATGGAAGGCCTTAAACTAATGTTAAAAAGACATTTCAAAGTTATAAACATATACGGAAAGAAAAAGAGGAAAATAGCATTAAATCTTTAAAAAAATGTGAAATATTATAGAACTGATAATCCAGGAATCAAATGTCCTTACCCTGAAAGCTTTCAGAAGCATAGGACATAAAGTATGTATCTTTATCAGGTAAGAGAAAGTATTGCACAAATACTTAGACAGCTTTAGAACCAGATGTGTTGCTCTGGCAGTGCCACAAACTTGTACTCTCTGTGCAAGAACACTTGCATGCTGACCAATGCTAACTCAATGCCGTTATGTAGGTAAGACCCTTGTGTTTTTACTACTGTACTGATATCCATTTTTCTTCTGCTGGATTAAGATGTTAATGGACTAAAAAACCAGTATGGTGTTAGTGACTAATGCTGGTGTTCTAATGGTTTGTTTTTCATGAATTATGTGTTTGACATGTCAACATGGTAATTTTTGCAATTAAATCATTGTTTGTCAATCTATTCTAGAAGCAGCACTTTGCTAACATTACTGGATTGAGACATAACAAACATTTGCTTAAATGTTGTTAATCATTGAAAGTGTACAAAGCTAATAATAATGGAAAAAGTCAGGTGCTTACAGCATCATTTTGTTTGGAGGAAAAGGAAAACTTAAAAAAATAATCTGCTGCTTTAAGCAAAAAATAGCTAATTGTGTTATGTTTAGATTGAGATATAAACTCAGTCCCTTGTCATGACTTTAAATGAAATAGGAGTCTGCACATCACTACTTTATTTACTTCATATAGATAAAACTAAACCAGCTCTTATCTTTTGAAATTTTGCACTTTGGGAAGAAAGGGAGAAAGGAAATTTAAACTTACCTGTTGATGCAAGTGTGAATTTCCAATTACAGCAGTGTTGCTACTTGATTTTACGACAAACTAAAGTTCTAAATCTCAGCGCTCCCAAACTTGGAGATACAGGGTCAGTACTGACATATCCAGTTTATTTTTAAGAAGCTTTTTAGAGTTAGTATTTGTTAACTGTTGAAAGAAAACAGTGTTCCTTCCACAGGGTTCAACTCAGTCAACTTAACACTGAAATGTTCCCAATCACTTAAAATGGGAGGAGTAATCGAATTAGATTCGTCCCTTGTAAAAACATGCATAGGTCAAAGCCATACTTCTTGCTAATAGTCTGTCATCCACTGTGTAAAATACCAGCATGTTAAAAAATCAAAACAAAAAGACCCAGTATGGCAAAATGGGAAACCGTGAGAGAAGTTAACCCCCACTTTTCTCTATCATCATCACTTTCCTCACAAGCCTAAGCAAACATAAAATCATTTCAGAATTAAAAAAAAACCCAAACAACAACAAAAAACCAACACTCACCCCAAATACTCTCTTTCCTGCTGGTATGTTTGAGAGTTTTCCATGAAAAGCAGTATCTTAGGGTTTTATGAACTTTCAGTTCTTTGGAAACATGACTGAATAAATCAAGTGGTAAGTTTTCTGGCTTAGCTTTTCTGAGAGTTCATGCTGATGTTTCTAAGCCTGGTGTTACTGCTAAGAAGCTTTCTGGGTATGCTGAGAATAGTTCCTTAAAAAAATTACAGCAATATTTTAAGATGCTGCCATATCATGGTGGTCCTTCAAAAAACCCAAAACAATGAAGAGTTGTGTTTAAACGTGGCTTTTCTTTATGCCTGAGGCACTGCTGAGTCCAGGAGGGAAGCAGGGCTCCTGATCTAAGAACAAGAGTTGCTTCACTTTGACTAACCCTCTTCTAGACCCAAATATTGTCAGTGATGTTGTTTTCACTTGCATGTCACAACTGGTAGAGAGGAACCCAGCCCCATGGCCATTGGGTACAGGCAACCTATTACATGAGCATGATGACCTCCCCCACCTTGCCTGACGGTGCCCCAGAGGACTCTATGTATTGCTCAACAAAACCCAGGCACCCAGGGGCCAAGTCTGGTGAAATGCCACGGAGGAGGCTTGTCCACCCCTTGCTTTGCCAGCAGCATGACCCCATGAGCATTGTGGTACCAACCTGGTCATGATGCCCAATGCAGGTGAGGGCAGGGGAAGTGGTGGGAACATGCATTGCCCCATGTGCTGGCTGCTGTGTGGGCAGGACAGGGTGCTAGCGCCCTCTAAGGTGGGCATTGAGGGCAGGGGGAGTGTGCAGCACTGGCTGGGACGGGGTCTCTCCCTTCTTATCCCTGCAGCAGTCTTTCACTTGTGTTGTGGGTTCATCTCTGTTGCCTGCAATAGTTAACTCCCACAGCATTAAAGTCCCTAAAAACAAGTGAGAAAACAAGTCTGCTCTGGAAACGGAGGAATAAAACACATTGTCACTGTTTACACATATTTAATTATAGTGAAATGACAGGCTCCTCGCCCTTTCTGGTTTCTCAGTCGGCTCCATGAGCTGCGGTCCATGCTTAAAGGGGGCAGGCACAGACACTCTATCAGAAATTGCCCTGCTAGGCCACCCTTGCAAAGAGAAATAGCCAGCTGGGATAGGGATATTAAAGCAGGTACAGGTTTTTGAAAGAAGAAACAACATCACCAGGATCTGTTTTTATAACTATAACCCTATATGGTTTATAGGGAGTGATGGAGAGCCCAGAACAGAAAATCCAAGCTATTTGCAATTAGCCGGACAGAGCTTGAGTTTTTGTATCTCACAGTGTGATTTTATCTCGAGAAGAATCTTTCATGTAAAACTCATTCTTACCCTTTTTTTATGTTGGAGAGCTCCTAATTAAAATGGAATTTCAAATATTTCTTATATAAGTGCAGTATCCTGTCCCTATAATTGCCAAAAGCAGAGGGCTGGGGAAGAGTATACATGAGAGCCTTATTATTCACCTGGCATCCAGCCATATTTGACCCAGCGTTCATGAGCTGACTCTGGTGCCTATGTATTTCTAGTCCATGAATATGCAGGTTCCTTTTGACCCAGTATCAGCCCTTCATCCCCATACTCTCCATTGGTAAGAAGGTACAAAGCTCAATAGCTACAAACTCACACAACTTGGTAGCTGACAGAAAGTGAGGTTGAATTTTCAAAGAAATGGCTCAAAAATTGCATCTGAAAAGTCTTATTTCCTAAACAGCCACACCATGCACTGTGCAGCATTTTCCTGCTTTATACAATTTTCTACGAGGCTGTTGAATTTTTGCAGTATATTGTCTCTGTTACAATATCTACTGTATTATTTATGCAGCTGTTTTCTGATGCACTGAACCATGTTTCATGAATTTGAGTGCAAGTCTTCTATAAAGCTGGTTTCAGACAGCTCTTGAATAATGGCTCACATAGAGATCCTGGAGTTAAAAGCATCCTAACATAGTTGTAACACAGCTAAACATCCTGATTTGATTTTTGTGTTCTGGACAATCCTAGAGATAGCAAAGATTTAGCTCTATATTAACACTACAGTGTTACCAGAACAATTTCTGCTTGGCTCGAGGTCTGTTGGGGACCAGCTCCTGCATAAGGCTTGCAACTTTCTAATCAATTCCAGATGTTAATCATTTCAGATGCCTTAGGTTTACAGGCTACGTTGGTAGCTTAAGAAGTCAGTTCCCAACTACAGTTAATACAATATAACTATTGTTTAAATTTCAACTGAAATGGAATTAAGTTCTAGATAAAGTATTATGATTCTAAATTTGCAAATCTCTTCACACAGTTGTTTAATCAGGTGGTTACCAACGTTTTTAATGAACCAGCAAACTGAAAATGCAAACTCCGTGCTGGGTAATGAAATCAGTTTTTAAAAAAGAGAAAGTAGGCAATTGGATAGAAGAAAAATAAATACGTAATCATATTTAAAACCCTTTCTTGTTCTGCAGATAATGAGACTCCTCTCACAGATTCTGTAATGTCTTAGCACAAGAATGTTCAAGCATTTAAAATTGTAATGTAATGTTTTAAAAGGCAAATTCTCATTCAGTGGTAACACTGCATACTAGGTGTATCTGAATTTAGGAAGATAGTGTGTGTTTCAGAAATGAAGCAAGCTATTTATATTTTTTTCTAATTATTCTTTACATTTTGCGCATTTTAAAAAGTTATTGTCAATTGTCAATGATATGTTGCTTCTAATATGACAAAATGACTTAAAATTTCCTGTTTGGATTTGAAAAAAAATATAAATACTGTGTGGTCAGATTTAAAGAAAGTGTCTTATAAAGGAGATAAAGAGATGCTCATTGTCGAGCAGAGTTCAAAAAAACCTCAAGACTGAACAAAACCAACTCAGGATTTTATTTTAGATACTTGATATTCAGCATTTCTAGAAATTTTTGTATAGGCAAAACATGAAGATTAATTAAAAAAGAATATATTTTATTTCAAGAGAGGTAAGGTGTTTTCGATTATTGAAATTCATGTTACGCCTGAGAAATGTGGTCTGTCATTTTAAACAAAACTAAATTATATTCCTGCCCATTCAAAGGGTAGTTTTTAGTTATATTTTGCTATGTCTTTTAAAAACTAAATATTATAGGTACTAAGACCATATCATGTGTTACAGCATATTGCAGAAATTTTTTAGTTTTTACACAATATCAATTGATTTCATTTCTGCAAGTTGTTTTTTTATGAGATTACATGTGTATGAAAAATACAATTATTTTATTATTTCAATTTTAAATAAGTGAAAATCTTAGATCTTGGACACTTGTTCTAATGAAGATATAGGATTTTATTTTTTAATGTATCAAAATGAAAAATTACAATTATAATCTGTTTTTCACATACAGCCTGATGTAGATCATTGAGGGTTCCATTTTTGAACACAGTTCAGTTACTTCACCTGTGTATTCTGCCTGCAGTTCAGACACTAAGACATATAGACATCCACGTAAAATTGTCTTTAGAGTTTTTGTGGGTGGAAAACACAAACCTCACTGAGTACAGAACCTCTTTAGTCCCTTTTTGTGTCTATAGGCCATTTTGTCTCATTTTATATAACACAGCAAACATCTGCAAATATTTGCAACATTTTTTTAACAAGTAGCTATTGTACAATGCATGAGATTATTCCTATTGGTAAGGTAATATTGGCCCTAAATGTAGAAGACATTCTGCTCTGATTCACTTTCCATTGATTTGGGTTGGGATTCTATTTGAGAATAATATAATTAGGATCAGCACATTTCCATCTTTTGCCAGAGGTATCCAAGTGCTTTATTTCAGGCAATGTAGCTATGCCAGTCTTATATACTTTCTATGCTTGGTAGCTTCGATGAGCATTTTCTCCTTTTATATCAAACATATTAACTTGGTTAACCCAAAGAAGAACGCTGCTGAGAATGCCTCAAGAGATTTACAAGTAATTGCCTGATGCAGAAGGACTACATCAGTGCAGTCCGGACTTATAGGTGCTATATTTTGTAACAACTGATTGTAGCCTTGGCAACCAACGGTGTGGAAGAAAAATGCTAGCGTCCCCTGAGTAACCATGGAAACCAAAGCAATGTTTATGGCTAATCACATAATCTGACCTACTTATGTGACACAAGGGGGTAGATACTTTATACCTAGTACCTGGAGATACTAACTTTATGTTAATCATTTGGAACAAGTGATGTCTTATCACTATAAAGCATGAAGCAAAAGCTACATAGAAAGCATATGACCAAAAAAAAAAGAGATGTCTCTTCTCTATAATAAACAAATTTAACAGAATTTTTATTAGCATTGGTTTGAGGGAGTTTTTTATATTGTTTATTGATAGCCAGAGAGATTTCCTTTGAGTAATGTATTGAGCTGAATTTCCTTACTGTTTTGTTATATCGATATTTGGTCATCATATTGAGCAGGTGGAACTGAGAGTATTCCAGTTGTAAGTAAAGCCACTCACAATACCGACATTGCTCTGCAGCATTACTTTTCCATTGCTCTGCAGCAGCACTGTCCTAATGGATCACACAGCTGAGCACTGTCTCGGGATTAATAAATCCTCATTCGGACTGCTAAGGGAGACTGTAAATGTTTGGTTTTGTTGAAGTCTTCCTCCAGTATGCTCTGGAGAAAATACTTTTCCTTTGTTAGGCAGTGTGACACAGTGCATTTCTAATCCTACATAACTCACTCAGTTCTCATATTTTCCTCTGCCTGGTGTCTGCATATGCTGCTTGTCTACTTGGGGAGGTTCTCTATACAGATGGGGAAGGACAAAGCTGGGATGTAATTTAACACACTGTCAGCAGTAAAACATTTGTGAAAACAAGCAATCTTTTAGAAAAGCAAATGCAGCTTTCTTTCTAGTTATCTACTGTCAAGGCTAAAACTAGTAGGGTTCTACTCACTATCATTGGCATTTTTTTTCCTTTTGCAGTATTAACCTACTTCTTTATACTCTGGTTACTGATGTACCTGGGAATTGCAACCAAGAAGAGAAGCTGCAAATACCAACCCCTCCTGCTTTGTCTCATGTCACATGAAAATGCCTCAATAGATCTTGAAAGAACTATGTCAAATATTAAACAAATTTTATTGATAGCTCATTAAATCCACGTTACTTTGTATTATCTAAGCAAAGTCTGTGCAAAGACTTACTATTTTTTATCTGTGCCTTGGAAAGTAAACTGTATCTGTCATCTACCTCTGGCATAAAATGGATTTTGGTATGATAAAAGTATTAAAGAATATAATCAGTAGAATACTGCAACTAGCTTCAGCTGTACTCAGGACTCCTATGGGAAACATGTCAATGAAGTCTCATTAAAACAGACTAGATAAAAGTACTCTGTAAAATGAAGTAAAATGGGAACAAAACTCCGTTGTTGGGGGAGAAATGGGCATGGAGGAGAGGAAATCTAAGACTTGATGTGGGAGGTTTCTTCACCTGAAATTCTCATGCAGCATTTTTTGTATGGGTCTGGAGTCCTTACTGCTGACCCTGGTGAGAGAACATGTCAGGGGCTTTAAAGCAAAGGGAGTAGGGTTACTGTGGTGAGATAATTAAACTTGCAACCAAAGGTTTCTATAAAGAAAACTGCCTTTGCCTCATGGTGGTCAGTGCCATGCATCCAAATAGGAAGTGTAAGTCATATTCATCCCAGTTTACAGGGACACTGGGAAGCAGTCCAGAGAGGGTATCTGATGAACTTTTTTCAAAAAATCAGGGAAATGAGAAGACTACCAATGGCAGATATTCACTGACAGAACACTGGAAGCTAATTGCAAGGAAAGGAGAAGGTGTTGGAATAAATGTCAATTATACATGATGTCATCAAGCTTACTGCAGGAAAAGTCACCAGTAGAGATTTAGGGTACAAACATAGCTGCTTTGAGACAAAGAACAGAAAGGTAATTACAGACGAGGACTTGTACAACAAAAAGTCAAATACTGAGATATCTAAATTCAAATTAACTGCTAAAAAAAGAGGTTTAATGAAATGGGAGACATTTCAGGCAGCAGCAGTGAAGGTCACCAGCAAGTTGAAAGAAATGTCTGAAGAGTGAAAGAGAGAAATATAGTTTGTCTAAGTTATGATTCACAGGAGACAAAGAACAGTTTAATTATTCTTAGGATGAAGGTGGGTTTTGTAGGATAGTCTAAAAAAATAAATCTAGGAACTTAGAATGAAATTTGAAAAGTGGAAAAGCTTAGATGTATGAAAGGATGGCTCTTGAAAACAGAATTTACTGGTTAGAGAAACAAAATATGTCAGCAGTGAAAGGAACAGAGGAAATAATGAAAGGATGAAGACCTAATAGAATTACCACATCACAAAAGACTGAAACCTGACCTGTTAAGCTATTTAGGAGATACTCGCTGAGACTGATGTAAGAGCATGATACATTACTATTAGAAAAGCATGACTGTAAACAGCTGCTCTACAGTAAGGGTTTGTATATGAACTTGTAACTTGAGGAAAACATAAGGTACATCACCTGTCCTTTCTTGGAGCCTTCTTTAATTTACGTATATGATAAATTGCACCAGAGAGAATTCCATGAAACATTCAACTGCTATTTCATTAGTGATTATTTGAGAGATTTTCTGATTTAGTTCTCCACAGCACTAAGGAGACCTAGAAAACCTAAATATTATCTTCCAGTAAGACTGAAAAGTTAAAATCTAAAACAAGTGCCAGATTTTACTTCTGGTTTTGAAGAATCTAAAAGGACTTTTTTAATACATTGCAGAAACAGCTATGGATTTATGGATTTTTTTCCCTTTGGTAGCTTTTATATCATTACAGGTAGATGGAGACACTTATTTCTAAAGCCAGCAGTCAGTCTCCAGTGTAAGACTTTGTGATTTTGGCAGACTTTGAACATTTGAGCTGCTCTTTTCTGAGCTCTTTCAGAGATAATTTACTTTGTAAAAAATATTTTTACATGGGTCAACTCTTCCTAAGATCCTCTGGTCTTCTTTTGTTTTAAATGAAATTCAGAAGATCGGCCTAACAAACCTCTGCCTTCAGCTGCTCCAGTTAACTTCTCCCAGATATTATTAGATGTAAATGTTTTGGAAATTTTTTAATGACTTAGTGTTTAGCAGCCATCCTCTCCAGTGATTTGATTCTGTGTATGACAGAATCAATTTTTATGGATTTTTTCACTGTCTTTCCAGTGGCATCTCTGAACTGCAGCAGACTGTTCCACGTCAAATACCTTATTTCAGAATGAGTTTGCTTTACTTGTGTTCCATGGTCTCATTCTGCAGCAGGGCACTGACCAGTTCAAGATAGAGAAAAAAGAGACTGGGAAAAAGACTGGGAAACATGGGGTAAATGAATACTGGACATAACTATCGGCCAATCCTGTACCTGTATGCTACCTGTGTAAAGGGCTTCTGAATCCATCTGTGTTTGCAATGAGATCATAAAAATACTGTCACTGTCTACCCATTAAAAAATTAACACTACCTGAAGTAGTACCAGGTCCTGCAGAACAATCATGCTTTGGCATAGTGAGCAGGGAAAGTCAGCAAATTGATTAGAAAGGTGTATAGGAGTAAGATAGCTATGGTTTGCTGCATTTGCGTGGTCATAATCATGCTTACTTAAGCAGAATACTTTGAAACACTGGTGAAAATATCTGCAGTACTAAAACCAGGGAGTTTTAATATCAATGTCACTGGGGCTGGAAGAATGTTATTTGACATACCTTCACCAAAATTTGTTTTGTTTCATCATCAAAGAAAATATTGGGTGTTGTATTTGACAAAGACCCTCCTTTCCTCCCGCAGTTGGGTATCAACAGATAATGGATACAAGAAATTTGAAAACAGTAGATGGAATGCATTACCTTGTCTAAACTATTACAGTACTACATACAAGCTAATAATTTATTTGAAAATCAGGATCAAATGTGAGAAAAATAACATAGCCTAAATCAGTAATCTGTATCCATCAGTTATCTGCAGCAAATGCTTTGGGAAAACAAAACACTCCTGTCCTGCAAATTCCCAGCTTATGGCAATAAGTTTACTAATAAATTTTATAGAAATGCCCTGAAAACCAAATATAAACTGTTGTAGAGGAGAAACAGTTCTATAATAAATAAATCTGGTTCTGATTGAGACATCTCACTGCAGTGACGCATTTAAAGCAGATAATAGGTACTTCTTTTTTTCTCAGAAATCTCCTCTATTAGTCATAGACTCTTCATAGTCCTCAGCATCCTTTGTCAGTTGTGCTTTAACAAAACTGCTGAGGACAAAAAACTGTTTAGCAGGGTGAGAGAAATGCTAAAGAAAAGTAATAAATATCCCATATCTAGTGAAGACAGGGTGAAAGGAACAGAAAATAATTATCTTTTGCACAGAATTGTACATCACAGTGTTTTTAACCATTAAGTTGTAAAGTTTTAAGTAGCACAGCCAGGGAATATTCTGGAAACCACTGAATGTACAATGAGTGTACAGAGACATATATTCCACATAAAGGCATTTACGCTTGCATGAAGACAACAAAAAATTTGTTTCTGTAAATCTGGCCCAGAATGATGTCAATACGAATTATTCATGCAATGGTTTTGCATTTTTTGCTACTTTTAAATAGACAAATGGTGCTGAAAGAAAAAAGATGTTCTGTCTAAAATATTCTATTTTTTCATTTTCTGTGGGCAAAGGTTGAAATTTGCATGTACTCTTGCCTGAAAATTTTACTATTAGGTCCTCATTTGTTGTGAACCTGAAGAAATAGAATCTATTGTTTTATTTGACATATGCTAAACAATATAGTAAACTAGACTTTTAAAAACCAACCTGAAAATGAAATTTCTGTATTGCTGTTTCTTAACTCCCTAGTCACAAGCTGTTAAATCTTTGTTCTGACATACTAAAAATTTGTTAAAGAATATCCTTTTTTCTTTTAGCAAGTATGTAAGAGTAATGACCACCCCCAAAATGCTGAAGGAAACAGTGTGGAGTTCAAAGCAATTTTTATCATATGCAGTTTCAATGGAAGAAAATCATGTTTACACATTTATTTTAACCGGGTGCCATGAAAAGCTGTGCTTTGCCTGACAGTGTGTGATTAGAAACTGTATCATAGTTACAAATACAGAGAAAAAGGAAATATTGATACTTTTTCAGATAGACCTGAGCTAAATATGTTAGGCTGAACTGTTTCTCAGAGAACTTAAAAATCTTATTCTTTTTCTTCTATTGGGCTGAAGTTAAAAAAAAAAAAATTGCTCACTGCTCTTTTGTGGATGAAGAAAGTCTTCTGAAGAAGGTTATCAAAGCTGTATGTTCACCTAACTATTAATTTAGAAGGCTATTAGCAATCTATGTGATAAGCTATTGCATGCTACAGGGTGACAATATCTCACCTCCCTATCTAATGGCTTGTCTGCGTGGGAAATGACCCCAATTGTTCACATGGAGTAGTTCTTCCCTGGCCACATCTCGCAGCATGCGTGGGCCATCTGAGGTAGCTTCTCACTGATGGGGAAGTTGTCTGAACTCCTCGGTAATTTCTTAGCATCATGGCATCTAGCAGAGATTTCCTTTATCCAGCGTCTAAGCCTGAGCTGCCACACAAACTCCTTCCTCTCCAGCTGTCTTCATGGCAGAAATGCACAAAGCACAGCCTAAAAATCTCCTGTTACTTCTTCTAGATGTACTGACTCTTCAAAATGTTCTTTTTGAGAAGTTATTATATTTTCTAGTGATGAATTCTTGTTTCTGAAAGGCAGTCAGTGCAGGGTTTTTTTCCAAAAGAAGTTGAAAAATTACATTAAATGAAATATGCCTACGATTTCCATTACTAAAATTATTCTTTACCCTGTATTGCTGGAGATGCTGTCAATGACAGTAAGCTGGATGACCAGTAGGCTGTAATTTATAAAATATTTTGGGATATTTCATTATGAAAGCTCTATTAAAATGCAAGATATTAATAATGAACTTGACAGTTCTAGGCTGCTCGTATGTAAGGACAAATTCCCATTAGAGGCAAAAATGAAAGTCATATTTACTCTATTTGTCAGGCCAACATAATTCAAATAACTGATCTTTAAACACAATTATGTTCTATCTATTGTCATGGGCAAAACAGACTCAACTTGGGGAATTTAACTTAGTTTCTTGCCAATAAATTTAATTACTGATTTGGATATTGAGAAACAAAGAAGACAAATATTTAAGTACTTGGGGAAATCATCTTCAGAGGCACCACCAACTCCCCTCAGTTGTCTCCTGTGGTGGGACTGTTGGAGTCGGCTGAAACTGTCTGGAACCGACATGGGGCCACCCTGGCCTCTCCTCACAGAGGCTGCCCCTGCAGGTCCCCACTGCTAGTGCCTGGGCACCTCCATCCAGTACATCTGTTTTGTCTGTTTTCCTGATTTTCATAGGCAGAGTTTATTTTTGCATTGTATATGTAGGCCAGCACTATTTTTTTCTGAGCATTTGTGATTTCCCAGCTTTATCATCAGCCTGATGGATTACACACCTCATACATCTGAAGATCCCCTCTGCAGCACTCATTTCCATGTGAAATACTCTAGATTATATCAAAAGTGAGTGCTGTATTAAGTGGGATGAAAGTTTTACCTAAAGAAAAATGAACCAGGGTTTATTTGCTGATGGGTAATTTAAGTCCTTAAGCTATTTGTTTTAAGAGAGATTGGCAAAATTAAAGAGTCATACCCTGTTTTTGCTCTCTAGTGGTTTTGCAGTTCTGGCAGTGTAGCTGTAAAACCCATTTACTCTGGGAAGTCTCCAGCTATCCTATTCTCCACTGACTACAGAAGATCTAAAATTTGTTTACTATGACTTTTCTTTTGATTTGATATGTCAGAAAGGTTCCTAACACAGCCTGTACTAGTCACATCAGGTGAATCTAAGTAAATTATAATCATACAATCATAGAACAACCCAGGTTGAAAAGGACCTCGAAAGATCATCTGGTCCAACCTTTCATAAGAAAGGGAGCCTAGACGAGATCATCTAGCACCATGTCCAACCGCATCTGGAAAATCTCCAGTAATAAGGACTCCACCACGTCCCTCAGGAGGTTGTTCCAGTGAATGGTTGTACTCACCATAAAAAATTTATTTCTTACGTCAAGATGAAACCTCTCCTGGTGCAACTTGTACCCGTTGACCCTTGTCTTCTCCGTGTGGCTCCTTATGAGAGAGAACCTCCATTCTCTTTGTAGCCACCTTTTAAGTACTGGAGTATTGTGATGAGATCCCCCACCTAGTGCTTCTTAGATGAAAAGACCTAACTCCTCCAGTCTTTCCTCATAGGGCGGGTTATCCAGCCTTTTGATCATCTTCATGGCCCTCATTTGGACTGACTCCCATCAGCCTATGTCTTTTTTGAATTGTGGGGACCAGAACAGTACTCCAGGTGTGGCCTGACAATTTATCAATAACTTTGCAGAACAAATAGTGTTAACAGGATTGCACATTCTGATTGTAATTATGAGAGTACCCTACTGAAGTATAAAATTTCCAAACATTGTATCTAATATTAACATTTAGAAAATATGAAATAAAATTGTTTTAATGAGAACTACCAAAATCTGTGCAACAAAATCCTATTTTAAAGGGTGTGTAAAAGTAAGCTTCAATGTATAGAAGTCTTTGGTTTAAACAAAACCAATTGGAATAACTAAAGAGGCATCAAAGTACCATCTTTTACCTATCTTGGTCAAGCTTTTCCTTAATTTCACATATAACTATGGAAGATGGCATCTCTACATTTTTGTGTGATTTTACAGAATAAGTGTTATTTTGAAAGATTGACGCTTGTGGCCCAAAGATTAAATCTGAAGTGAGTTTATATCTGTCCAGTAAAGCCTTAACTTGTAAAACTTATATAAACTTCTGGCTTCCACAGTAAATAAATTAATCAGACTAAACAAGAGACTTTTTTTAGGGAGGTACATACCCCTTACACTAACATCCAGTATCTGACTTGTAACTGAAATAGTTGGAAGTATGGACCAAAATGTTAATCAGTGGAGTGTAAAAAAAAAAAGAAAATATATCAAATCTGTTGCCTTGCCCTGTTGATAGGAAATAAAATGCTTCAGTTTACATTTCTTACATTTTCTTAAAAGGCTTGCTTTGTATGTGATTTCATTTGTTGGAGCATCACTCTTCTTCCTTACTGTTCCTTCTCCACCTGACAATGTCCAGAAGTGTTTGAGTCTCCAGTACCTTGTCTCAAAGGTCTAACAGAGACAGATGACATTTCAAAAGACGATGATCCATTTGCTGTGCATGGATCCTGAACAGCTTACATAGAACACAGGTTTGTTCCAGCAGTACTTCACTTCAACTTTGTTGTTCTTCTTGTAGTATGGTATTCCAGCTGAGATGTTTTTCTCCTCTACCTTTGAAACACTGTTTTAAAATTCCTTGGCAATCATACCATTTGTGTTGCATGCAATTTTCAGAGGGCTTCTGACAGCTCATTTCTTTATGGAGTATTGAATGACATTTTTCCTAGCAGAGGGCTATTTTTCTCTCAGATTTAAGTTTTTTGACTTTTTCCTTCAAGATATTTGAGCACTTCAATAATTACAATAATTTTTTATAATGACAATACTATTTTGCTGCCAAGTCCTCTCTCTCTAGAATGCCAGAAATGACTGTGTTAAAACTTGCCGGAGACCTTTTCTGAGCACAGATACCAAGGTTGGTGTCCCATACTTCTGTCTTCAAAGGCTAGGAGATGAAGCATGACAAAACTCTTAACATGTCAATGAAAACACTTAAGCACAATTAAATACTGTAGGCAGAGCTAAGCATCTGATTATAACAATTTGTACAAAGCCTTCAAAAGCTATCTCTTTTTAGCTTAAAAATCCTCAATACTACTTACATTTGTGTGGATATGTATGTGTAACCCACTTGATATTCAATCTCAGACATCTCTTTCAACACAATCAGTGTCTTTGGGTCCAGTTGTAGAGATTCCCACACTTGATTTTAAAGATCCTTAGTTAAACTTTAAGGAATTAGTATCAAGAAGATTTTGCTTCAAATACAACCTGTTTCAAACCTATGATACAAGAATATCAGAGCTGAGTTCCTTTCAAAGGATGCACATTACTGTTTAGCAGACATCTTATACTGTTTTTCATGCCTTGAAAGAATTGTAAGCCAAACTCTTTGTTATAGAAGCTAATTCATAGCTCAGATCATAGAAGACTCTGTTAATTTGGCATCAGTGAATTCTACTAATTTGCTATCTCGTTATTTCTTTCCTAACAATATGATTGAGCCCATTTTGTCTGGACATGCTCTTTGGTCTGGAATCATGACTAACATTCATTCAGCAAGAGAAAATTGTCGAACTCGTTCAGTGAAATACAACAGAAAATAGTTTCTTGCAGAATTATCTGAGTCATTTATATCAGAATCAGCAGAGTATGACTAATTTTTTTATCATCATAGCAGCAAAAACATGAGCATTTTGATTCATAAATGGAGGTTAAATAGAGACAGACTATATTTTACTTATAACACGTCAAGTCACTAGGAGCTTACTCCGTGATGAAAAAAATATTAAGTGGGGTTTTTTTTTCTTTGCCTTTGGAACTGGCTGGTATTAGTAGTGGTGTCACATCCATGGAAAGGGAAGCTGGTCAGATTTCCAGTGGGATTTAGCTTTTCTCTCATCTAGTGAATACTAGCCTTACCCCATAGATACTTTGGAGTCTAAAGTACTTTTATTTACTCTATGAAGAGTATTCTAAATTAAAGTACATTAATCTAGATAAAAGGAATTCAGTATTCCTTCCCTCCCTTCCCTCCCTTTTTTAAACTCCTTAGCCATTTCTTTACTCCTTTATCTCATTGTGAAATGTACCTTACAATACTTAGTTCCTTGCTTTTCTTTTTTCCAGATACATAGTGTGGTGAAATCTTACAGTCTGCATAAATGGAAAATTGCAGAACCTTTAGTCATGAATTCTTAAACAGAGTGAAAGCAATCTATGTAAATCTATGTATGTAAATTAATTCTTCTCAGTGGCCTTCAGCAGTAAAAAGGAATGATGAACTTCCAGCACACAAAATGAGTTTGATGAGGATACATGTTATACCATTGCAAATTCAAAAATTTTTATACCTCTCTCTCACATTCTTCTTACAGAATATTTGGAAAGTATCCTATTACATCTAGCCATACATACCATGTGACACGTTATAAGTGCCAGAATAGTACTGTAATCATTTATGTAGCTAGTGGTGTTGTGTATAAATGCAGACAACAAGCTGAAGATTTTTTTTTAGCATGATTGTTTGTTCTCATTTCTTGATTTTTTTTTAAAAAGAGAAGTGATTAAAATGTAAACGTAAAGATTTCCTTTTAGCTGAAAAAGAAAGTACTAGGAAGAAGAAAATTAATTTCCGTGCCAGTCCTTGTTTTTGGAGACAGTAACTGTTTTCTGCCCATGGAGTTTTTTCTATAATGTATTAACACTGACATATCTTTTCCTATTCTCTATGTTATAGTAAATGAAGAATAAATTGACTTCTTCTAAAGCAAAGACATTGATTATGCACAGAAGTAATATTCCCTACCAAGCCATAACTTTTAGTGGGAGAATGTTGTGCTGAAACCAAGATGAAAATTGTAATTCCCTTATTAAATCTTGTAAGAATGCAAATTGTTAAAAAGAAATCATAACACTTTCTGCTTTCAGGTGTTACTCATTCTGTATCAGATTTCTTTTCTTGTACATTCTTTGTTAGGTGTATGAAACTGTAAATGAGCACAGGGGATTTTTCCGAGGAATGGGATAAGTTTGTTGATAAAGTGTCTTCAGAATATTTCTACAACTGTATTACATAGGTCTTTAATATGGAATTTTGATAAGACTTCTTACAGCATTTATAATTCTCCCTACTACTAATTTTCCCAGAGGCTGGACATCGTGTAGGAGGAAATAGTTTTGTCACAATTTAATACAAGTTCTGTGAAGAAAAGGTCCAAATCCCTTTCTTTGTCTGTATTTGTGTCTATAAATTTGATTCTCCCCATTGCATTTCTGCTTAAAACCTGTGTAGAGTGGGAAGACTTTGAATCTCAGGGGCTGGTAGCTTCCAGATAACATTTTGAGGCTGCTTTCCTAATCAAAACCAGGAAGTGAGGGATGCCTCTGGAGGAATAAAAAACAAAAAACCGCTAACAATCTTATGAAAATTAAGAAAAAGTACTTAATATGGGGATAGAAGATTTTGCTACTGATTTTGCTGTAACTATTCCTATTTCTTTAAGGTTTTTCAGCTTGCGAGACTCCATTAGGTAATTCATCGATACAAAGAAAAAATAAGTCACTTTGTAGAGCTCACAATCTCATTTTTAAATATAGACAGTGTTTATTACTTCTCAAAGATCGAATGTTTAGATGTTGACTGGCTAGTAGCTGCTCAGCCTGGGTAGGCAACTGTTCGTGATATTCACATAGTTGTGCCTTTCACAGTTTGTTAGAAGGGTTTGGGGCAGCTGTGATGTTCTGTTTGCATGGGTGGGTGTTTATGCAAAGATCAGCCATTCTGGTAAAATGTTATTAGGCTTACCAATTGCCTTCTGCTTTTCATTAGATTTGTTGGCACATAGTATTCTCATTGCAGATTTCAGAGCAGATGCTTCTTACATCAATTGTACTCTTCAGTTTCAAAATATTGCATTGTCACATGCCAGTTATGTTATTTTCTAGAACAAAATATAATGAAGATGAAACAAGGAAGATGGTTATGAGGAAGATGCTATGAGCAAGTGTTCAGATCAAAGCTCTCCAAAGATAAGCCATATTGAATTAGGGCTTGGACTGAAGCCAGATTTAGCCCTAACTTCTCTCCCCTCCCAAACTGATGATGTTTTCTATTCTCATCTAAGAAGTTTGCTACAGAGAAACAGAGCCTCTTTCTTCAAGCTCCAGTTTCTGTGATTCCTTCCCTGGCAAGTGACAAGACCTATATTCAACACTCTTGATCTAAACAAGGGTAGCAGTACTGCTCTCATTTCCCAGAAACCAAAGAGTACATGCCTCCAAAGCAATCCATCCCACCTGAAGTTCTGCTGATACTTGAGGAGCCCTTGAGGGAAAGGTGCAGGCCACAGGCTGGTCGAGTTGCTCTGATAAACTACAAACAGTTCAAATTTGATTATTTGCTTCTGTAGACAGTGAGGACTTATACCAATAGCAGTATTTTTGACTTAGCACAACAGTGACTGTAAGACTGGGCTCTAGATGTCCATTGTGGGCTAAAAGGATCCCTTTAAGGATGTGTCTGCTTTCTTGAAATCCTAAATAATGCCCTATTTTAAGGGATATTCTTAACTAAGTGTAATCTACAGCTCTGATCAATGCACTGTTAATGATTTCTGAATCACTTATCAAACAGACCTTTAATGTATTCTCTGACGATATGAACATACTCTTTCCCATTAGTGGCTTCAGGCTATTTATCACTATAGGGAATGTACAGACAAAAATATAATAAAGTTTGTCTAAGAGTTATTCTAGCATAATTCCTGATTGCCAAAAGAACTGAGGCACATCTCACAACTTTACTTAACAAGGGCCTGTTTAGACAAAAGAAGTATGTGCTGCAATTCTAAATATCATGACGCAGAATTTTAGGCACATCTAAAGGAAGTCTGAAAATAAGGATCTTTCCATGACCTAACTCTAAAAAAACCCGAAGGAACAGAAGATTTCTGCCCAGGCTGTTCCTGCCTCACTGTCGCCATCAGTAAATTTCTGTTCTTGCAGGCTGAGCTGCTACACCACAATTCATTCAGAGCTATCTGCTTGCAGGCACTGCATTTTTATACAATTTGGACAGAATGATTTAGTATTGTCTAGTAGTTCATTATAAGCTGTAACAAACTACAGTCGGCAAGACTTCCTACAGTCAAAGAAATCTGGATGAGTTTAGACATAATCAACATAAGCAGAATAATCTGATTTATGATGTTTTTAGAATATAGTTATCTTATGTTCCCTGGCCTGAAAACAAATATGTGTTGACCTTTTATTATATTTACTTATATTCCTTGCTCCTTCATCTAGATTACAAAAGACAGGCCAGGGTGGTAGGCCTAGATAGAAAGTCATTGCTCTTAAGCAGTGCTAGAGCATCATGTTTGATCTCCATCCAAATGGTGGTGAAAGCAGGTTACTTATATTTTTTTCAAGGCTTTCAGTAGCTCATCTGTATTGCAATGATTCAGTTAGCCTATTGGTTCTTACTTAATACTGCCTACTATATGTTCTTTCGGGTTATCATCTCTTTAGTTTCTCTTCTGTTTTTTCTTCAGTCACTAGTTTCAGATCTTCATATGCTAGTGCTCTAGGAAAGATGAAACAATATCTTTTACAGAAACTTTTTTCTCATTTAAGTTGTAGATAGGTATTGTTTCAGTCATTTCATATTTCACATATATCCCTTGAAAGAAAAATTAAATAAACAACCAAAAATATGCTGGTAGTAGTACTGTTATTTGAGACTTTTTTTTTTCCTGTGATAGCCTCTATCAAAATGTTTTAAAAGTTTAAAGCCATAAGTCCCTGTAGCATTACACACAGCAGGCAAAAAAAAATCAAGGTCTTGTGCAACACGTTGTAATCTTATCCTTGTGCAAATCAGCAAGGTTGCTTTGAATCTAAACTGAACTTGAATGTGAAGGAAAAATGTAGGAAATCAACTACAGAGCTGACAATAGAGAGAACGACTGCCTGAGGAAAATCCTGAGGAGAGCCTAGAACAAGTCCTACCCGATCATTTTCAGAACTATAATTATTTCAGAGAGATTGATGGTGCATACAAAAAAGAACACTTCATCTTCTATGATATGATACTTTGCATTACTGCATCATCTTTATACAGAAACAGAGTTCAGAGCATTAATAACATAATAGCATTTTTTTCCTTAATACATTACAAACATCATACAATTTGACTACTTTGGAATAGATAGTTTTACAGTAAGACTGTCTGCTAACACTGATGCAATTCTTTCCTATGTGTGCATGGGTATTTTGATGGCAGAACTCAATGAATTAGAATAAAATGGTGTGGATGGTCACTGCTGACTGTAATTACAATCCTGGAGTGCAAACCTTACAATGCCCAAAAGCTGAATATTATAGAAAATTCAGTACATCTGTTGTAACTTTTTGTTAATACTATTCCCTTTCATTTGCCTTGTTATGTGTTTAAAATACCTGTAGGTGTATTTCTGGGAAATGTCCCAGTGACAAGCCTTGATGATACAGGGATACTGAGACATTGAGGTAACTGCATCTTTTCTCCCTGAACTGATGACAGTAACTATTAGACAGTTATTGAGGGTGGTCATCTTTTGTTCTTCCATCCAGGCATCTGAGTTTTTTGAGTCAGCTGAAATCTGATACGGAGAACCGCAGCGTGGCAGGAACTGCTATGTGAGGTGGTGACCTTCTCCTCTCTTGGTCCTCTGGAGTACAGGACTTTCTAAACCCTGCCTTTGGGAGGTATGGGGATAATCCCGTCCCTCACCACTCACACCTAGTTGTACCCCTTTTTTACTCTGGCACCTGTAGAGAAGGGAGGGATCATGGCTCACTTTCAACCCATCTTGTCACTGTGTAGAATAGCAGTTATACAGGTAGTGCTACTAGTAGATTCTGCTTTAGGAAGAGAGAGGTGAGGAGGCAGAAGCAGGGCTGGTGCAATGCAGCAGTGTGCAGGGATGTTTGTAAACAGGCATAGGACTCGTGTCGACCTTACAGAGAGACATTGGTAGCATAAGCTACAATTTTGGTCCTGTCTACATTTAGAAGTCTAATACTGCCATGGGTCTATTGCTCATATTTACTGGCACAATTTATAAACAGCAAGAGGGACTGCAATATGTCTGCAAAGACTTTTGCACAGTGATCATTTTTGTAACACGTAATACTGAATTTTCATGCAACCAAAAGATATAATCAGCAACATTAAATCAAAGCATCAAAGAAATGTCTATGATTTACCCAAATTACTCATTAACATTTCCATTTGAGTCTTGTTACACAGGTGCCAAAAAATATCACCATGCCATTAAGTATTGCAATAACAGTGACATTTTAGGCAAGTCATGAGTGACGTTTTAAAGAGCATTTCAGGAGGCAGGAAAGCATCTACTTGCATGTATTATTATCTGCTATTAATAATATACTACTTTTGAACGAGGGATATTCATTGCCATAGCAATAAGTAGATGACAATTTTCAAAAACACCCCAACAGCAAAGAAGGTCACAGAGGACTGGCCAGCTATCACCTGTGTGCTTTTAAAAATACATTTCTCCAAGTTAAATTAATACAATGCAGCACATAGCAACCATAAGCATAGCTTTTCAGTTCTGAATATATCTTGTCAGCATGACTTCATTTTGCTTTTTTCAAACACAGATGAGACAGAAAAAGAGGAGGAGAAAATTATATCGAAGTTGGATTGTCGAAAACTATCCCGAAGTGAAGTTTGAGAAGAGAGGAAGATGGAGAGCAGGTTGCTTGCCTTAGAGAAAGGAGGAAGGACCCAAATGTAGAGGCAGCTGTGGATAAAGGGGGTAGTTAATGGGGCAGGATGATGAGCGGTGCACACATCTCTGAAAGCAAAGGTGAGATGAGGCAAGGAAGAACCAAAACAGTGACAGTGCAGACGAGGATTATAAATTAAGTGGTGGTGGTGGGAAGGTATTTCTGCAGGAATGGTTTTGTTCTTTATCTTGACAATCTGTACAGTCTGCTCTGGTGCCAAATTTGCACTTATACT
This sequence comes from Podargus strigoides, assembly GCA_028020825.1. Classification (NCBI taxonomy): domain Eukaryota; kingdom Metazoa; phylum Chordata; class Aves; order Caprimulgiformes; family Podargidae; genus Podargus; species Podargus strigoides. The sequence continues at coordinate 61,922,879 of CM051620.1, forward strand.
TGATGTGTGAGAAGGTCTCAGACACATCAAGTATATTGTAAGCAGAACCATATTTAAAATGAAAGGCAGTTCCTAACAGCAGAAAGGCAGGAGCTTCTCCAGCAATAAATAATTGCAGAAGTGCTGTTACACCCCTTCACCCAGAATGCAGCTGATGATAAACCACTTGTGGATGTCGCTTAACTGTCACCTTGCACATTCCTTCAAGACTGTTGGCCTAAAAAAATCAATGTATTTTATTGATTTTGAGGAGTGTTATTAAAAGGCAGTCACAGAGCTTTTCCCCTCACCTGAATAGTAAATACCATTTAAAAAAGAAAAAAAATAAAAGCTCATACTGTTTTTCCTTTTTGCTCAAGTCCAAGCTGTGATCTGAATTAGGCAGTTTGACTCCACACTGAAAATGTTGGAAAGGCCTTATAGTCTGAGCATTATCACCCAGCCACCTACCCAAGGTGGAGGGGAAGCAACACATTTTACAAAATGAAGTCTTTCTGACCTTTAGCTCTCACTTCTTTCCTGATTTTTTTTTTTGGGAGGGTGTTGCTGATTCTGTGACTACTTTGAAAGCTGGAGCCAAAGCTCAGCTGAGTCAGCCATAATTGAATCAGGGAAACAGAACATACTTATTGAATTTAGTTGCCTGTGTTCCTCTTCCCCTCGGGTTCAACACGGCAAATGGTCTTTCTTTCTCATCTGTTGTAATTTCTCTTATATGTGCGAAGGGTGTGCAAAGTGTAATCTGTTTTGGCAACCTTGAAATTATGTTAATTATATATAATATAATGATTGATATCTATCTATGATGAGATATACATCACAGCTTATTTGCCTGAATTATCTATAAATTAAACCAGAAAAAATCAGTGCAACAGCCTATCACCAAGAATATCTTCAGTGAGGATTCTTAAATTATGCCACAGAGTCTTTCCTCACATGTGGATTTTCAATAACATTTAATAAATAAATAAATAAACAAACAAATAAGTAAATAAATAAATAAAAATTTAAAAAAATTTGGGTTTTTTTTCCCAGAAATTTATGTTGGATTTCTAGTTAGATCAAGGTCCCAGCAAACCTATTCCTATTTCAGGCACAAAACTGTTTATCAAGACACAAACTGTCATCCTGTCCTCAGACAGGTTTCATATATGAGGCAGTTTTTATGAACCAGTCATAACAAGCGTACTGGATATTACACTTTTTTTCACTCCATTGTTTCCCCAAGTAAAAATAATGCTTTCTATCATATTTTTATTATTAGAATAGAAAGTTCAAGTATAGATTGTAAATTAGGGGTTGTTACTACTCACAATGTCGGGCATATCATGAAGGAATATACTTAGTTTGAATGGAAGTGAATCTGTAGTCATGTAGTGTGCTGGGACATGATGGTTATATTTGATTGTTGACTAAAACCTACGGTGTTAGAGCAAAACCATTCAAAATGGCCTGAACGTTTTACTAGATTTATATACAGTGTCATATATCTTATACACAAATATTTATTTGTTCTGAAAGTCTGTAGCAAAATATCTACATTAAACATACATAGTAAGCAAGAAAGCAAATCCAGTTCTGAAACTTTGCTGTACTAGAAATTATTTTGTATTGTGATCTTCCAGAACTTCAGTCAAATTTAGGAGTTTCCAAGTATGGGCAGTTTGGACACTGGACAAGCCTATTAAGCCATTAAGGTGGGAAGTTAGTGCAAGACAAACTTAGAAGTTCACATGAATATAGATTATGAGAGTCAATTTTATTTTCACTAATTTTCCATAATAACCCTGTGCTGTGAAATGTTACAATAGTTACTGTCTTCACAGGCCAAAATACGTCAAAACAAATTCCAAAATATTAAACTACTACAAATAGGAAGAGTCAAACATCTTTCTTCAGTCTTCATGTTTATTTCATGTTCAGTCTTTTATTTCTCACATCAGTCTCTGCCATTTGTCTTTTTTTTAAAGTATTCCTTGTATTTTTAATGTTTATTTTTGTTTACTTATCCTCCATTTTTATAGCCATCTATATCTGTCTTACTTCTTAGTTAATGAATTCTTGCTTCTCCTCATAGTAATGCAGTAAGAGTGAACTAAAACCTCGCACCAACACTGCAGTTTTTAGTGGAAAGTGATATGACTTCAAAGGGTTGTTTGGGCTGGGTTCTTTGGTCAAAAAATTAAAAAAAAAAATACATGTCAAGTATCAGCCACAGTTCTTTAGAACAAAGTACGTAACCAGATGGTAACTGACATATCTGGCAACAAAACCTGTGTGAGAGACTTTAGAAAAGGGGAACTTACTAAAATATTTATTTTTATTTTTATTTTCTATGTTTTTAGTGGCATAAAAATATTTTTATATTCTAAAGACACACAGTAACTGTGTGTTCTTACAGTGCATCCCACTGTCACTCACTTGAGAACAGAAACAATGTTGAACATCAAAAACATAAAAAGTTTCTTTTCAAATAAATAAATAATAAATAAATAGCGTGTATCCAAAAATCCAAGAAAAATACAATTAAACCCAATTCTTTCTATGGCAGCAAACTATGATTAGCTGACTGAGAATGCAATTTGTAATATTATTACTGTGGGTACAGATCACATCCTGGTAGTTAATTTCCATCAGTTGAGGTTTTGTTGACACATAAAATTACCTATTCAAATTCACTCTGGGCTGAAACATGGCTTACAGGACATCATTTAGTTCCAACTGTATCTTTTTTTCCCTGTGTCAATAATGAAAGCTTCTTTTTCTCCAGGGTATTGTGTTGTGTGATTGGGGCATATGTAGGAGACAACTGTTCAATTTGTGGCTGATGCTGAAAGAACCAACCATTCTAGAATTTTAAGTTAGAGTGTAACAGTGAAATATTAAGCAAACATGCCAAGACTACACGCAACAGCCCCTTGCAAAGTGTTGCTACACATCCAGGGTCACAACTGTTAAAGCTAATGACAAAAAATAAATGTTTGTTGTCTGTTTGCTCACATAACTCTTCTTCACAAGCATAGGTAAAGACACTTCTGTAACCAAGCAAGAAATAGTTTGAGTAGGGACTAGCTACACCCTTGTAGGCAGAGGCAGTGATAAGATGGAGACAGAGGCAGTATCCCATATTTCACTGTGGGTTAACAAGAAGTGTGCAGTTGGATGCTCAGAAGATTTGTGTTCTATGCTAAAATCCCATCCATCTGCATTGTCCTCGCATGGCTACCCAGGCTTGCCAGAGGACTGGTGAGGGGATAGGTAATATCCCCACATCTGCAGTAATCATATGCAAACTGGATTCAATAGCCCTGGCTCCAGTAGAACTGCAAAGTCCCCAGCTACAAAGGCAAGCCAGCAGTAACCAGAGGAGGTGAAGTGCCGGGCGTCATGACATGATGAAGGCAATATCCTACAGAGCCTCACTGCCATACCCCATGGGAACGCAGTAGGCAAGGCTACTGCGGGATCAGGGCTTGCTTATGGGAAGCCCAAAGAAGATGTGATAAAACCCATTTCTGCAAAGGCAAATGTTTTTGCTTTAAGATTATATTTTCCGTGGGTCAGTTGCGAAGATACACAGTGAATGATGATAATACATTAACAAGAAAGCAGATGGAACACTTTTTTATTGCTTTCTAAGGCCTGAAATGGGGTCTTGCTCTCAGATTTGTGACCAATTCTATTCTTCCTTATGCTTTTATTCGCAAAAATTAGAAGTAGCCTATATATGAAATGAGTTTGTACATAGGAAAATTGAAATATCTTGTACATGCCATTTAGTAACCAGGAAAATGTATCACCTTCAGTTTGCTTGTGTCTGTGTTTCCAGATGACACCATACCATGAATTAAAGCCTTTCTGCTTTATTTGAATTGGATTTGAAACTTGCTATATTGCACTGCTACACCCACAATGGTTCTGTCAACAGTGATGGATAACCCTGCATGATCAACATGAAAAACAGAGGCGCACTGTAAACTAGAACTGAATCTAACACGTGAACATTTTGTAATATTGATACACTTAAAATCTTCTGCAGCCCACCAAAAGAAGTGGAGACTGCAAACCTCTTGACAGCCAAGTGCTCCCCTTAGAGAAATGTCTTAATCATTACAACATGTCCTCAGGAGTGCTTTCCTCCATGTTAATCTTGTGTTACTGACAAACCTCTCAGTCAAGTCCTCTTCCTACCCTTTGAAATCATTATTTTTCAAGTCTGATATATAATTTGATCCTAAGTTTGGACAAGAAAGAGTCAGCATTGCCATTTTAGTGTGCTTCAGACTAGGGCTTATTTCTCAGTGACAGCTTCATTAAGAATCTTTGGTATTGCCTATGACAGACGTTCCTCTTTGTCATTACTCTGTTATTCGTTGGTTTTCCTTATTAGTCTCCCTCAGCTTAACACTTGTAAGGGAATATTAATATGACAGGTAAGTAGATGTGCATATCATGCAAAACAATGTGTAATATCTAATTTTCCACAAGTGGTTAAGAAAAACCTTCTCTAACAGTGGATTATTCCATATTTACCTACCACTGATTCTTTTAAAACATTTTTCTCCTCAGCATCTGTTACTGGCCTCAGGATATTGTAGTAGACCATCCATTATTCCGATTTAATATGGCAATTTCTATGTCCCTAATTGTGCTAACATCAGCACCCCTGAGCTGAAGATGGACTATAGTTTTGTGAATTCTTCCCTGACTCTAGACCTGGAAGGGGGGCTGCAAACATGGTCTCCAACTTGGGGTGAATGCTTGTAAAAGGTTGGAGTACAGCCCAGTCCTACTGTTTTCCAGTTATTCTCCATCAGGGAAACGTTCACCAGGGAGATGTTGCAAAGGAATATAAATTAGAACAGACTAAGGTTCGCCTGGCTCCTCTGGTGAGAGCCAGGGCTGGAGCTATGATGCAGAAAGAATACAGCTAACAAAAAATCAGCTTTGCCTCCTCCCTAGTGTGATGATCAACAAAGTTTAGAGACAAGGAGGCTATAGCACCAAGTGCTGAATAACCACCAGACATAACTGTTCAGGCACCTACTTCTAGACAGGTCTCTATGCAATTGCTGTGTCATTTCCCATACATACCTACTGCTCCATGCAATCAACTCTCAGCTGAATGAAAAGCCTTCTCTTGAAACTCTCAGTTATCTTCCTGTCAGTCTATAGGAAATACTCGAGGTTAAATCAGGATATTTATCAGACTGCTCCTGAAACTGCAGAGGTAAATCTAACTAGTTCTGCCTCTGTTACAAAATCATCTGCTCATTTCTAGTAACTGTAGCCCATCTGCAGGTTTCTCTTTCTCCTGTAAATGTCTGTGAGAGGAAGTTCAAAGTCCTATTGAGTCAAGAGCAAAGAAGGAGGTAAACTAAGCCAGCCATAATTACTGTAGTAACTTACTTTACCTGTTCTTTTAAGATAAATACATATTTGTGCTATTGCTTTCTTTACTGGAGAAACCATACAAAGCAAAGTGGCAAAAGCCCAGGCTCATTAAGCATGATGCCTCTCCAGAGTAAGTCTTGTAGCATTCTCTCTGGAGAAAGAATGATGCCATCTACATGCAATAAGATATTGCAATCGAATAGAGATCCTGGTAAATCAGCTTTCAGCAAGCTTTTCCTCTTAAAACGTTTGGTAACGGTATCCTTCATACTGCTAACACAACAAAACACTTGAAAAAATATTATGACTTCTTCAACAAAGCTCCTTAGAAAAAATAATTTGATGAATGGACTTGCTTCTGTTCATGGGCTTTACGAACTGAGAGAGCTGTTGGACACCACTCGGTATAATGACTTGTACAAAAGTGAGAGACCAGGACAAAGGAAATCCTAACAGTGGAGCAATATAATTTTATGTCTTCTGCTGTTCTTGTTACCATCTATAATCAATATTTGGAATTCACAGACAGATTTTTACGAAAAACTGAAATCATTCAACTACATGCCAGTCCACAGATTCATCTGCGTAGATGGGGTATCAGGACAGCAACATACATTTTCTCACAGTTAAAGAGCTGTTTCAATGGTAAGCAACATAGTCACAATGACAGAATGATAGAGACATCGGTAATTTGTAAGTCTGAGGATAATTTTTGAAATTACTTCGGCAAAATAAGAAAGGATGCTGAGGGACAGGATCCGGCATTACTGTGGTGTCTGGTAGCCACCAGGCAGCTGACATAGACAGAAGCAGAGTGAGGCTCAGCTGTGGGGGTGCCAGCATCTGTCATCATGTCCCTCTTGAGTGTCTTAAGAGCATATCAGAGCATTTCCTTTGGGGAAAAAAAGAGGAAAAAAAAAAAAAAGTGAGGAAGGCAAAAAAAAAGCAGTACTTCTACTGGGGATCTTTGAGCCAGTCTTGGCAGGTTGCTTACGCATCCCAGTACTCGCTGGGAAAGCTGTCTCTTGTCTCAGACTCAATATCTGTTTGATGCTTCTCCAGATTTCTCTATGCCTTCAAATTATCTTTTCATGAAATCACTTCTGCAGATTGTAATAGTTTGTCTCTAGCAAGACTTTAGCAAAAGTATATAAAGTACATATAAAGTACATAGATTTGTTGTGCTCCATGCCTTCCTATGGGACTGGTGTCTACAGGCAAGATCTCTCTTTGGGTTATTCTAGCTTTGACATAGTTTGGGCTCTGACCATCTTATTAGCTGAATAACAGGTTAGAAATTATTTTGTCAGATGCCAATTTGTTGATAATGTTACCACCAAGAAGACTTAAGCATTTCCAAGATGAAGCAGGTGCCTGTGTATCTTTTAATGGATATGGCAGAATTTGACTTGTTCTTTGCAATAGGTGGGAGGTGTAGTAAAGTAAGAGCCTGAAAATCTCTTGTCTTTTTAAGATTTAAGTAGCTAGTAAACATTTCAACAGGATAAGATAGTTCTTTCAAATTGATTAGAGGCAATGGAGAAAAGAAAGTAAGGATTGCACTTTGCTACATGTACCAGAGTCTGGAGCACTGGGATTTTTGGAAGCCACAGAACGGAGATTTATAGGAATGAAAAAAATGATGAGTGTTGATGTGGCAAACATTTTATCAAAGTGAAATCTAGACCTTGTGAAGACTGAGGGGTAAGCTCACGAGAGAGGAAATGTGGGAAATGAAAGAAAATATAAACTCTGAATGAAGTACAAGAAGGGAAAATGCTATTATTCATAGAAATGATTGACTGCAAAAGAGATAGCAGCAGCTTTAAAGATGTGTATGCACATATTGTATCTGATCTGTGAAAACTCAAAATACAATTCTTAGAATTTCAGGGGCTATATTATCTATGTACTCATAATCTGAATTAATAGTATCTTAGGGCCAAATGGAAACATTCAGAAACTTTGAAAATGGAAGAAGAAAATGTTTTTTATTGGAGTTGAGTTAATAGAGATCACTATTTACCCAGAGTTAAAAAATTTTAATTGTGAGAGGATACAGACTTCTATTCCCTTGTTACTCATAAAAAGTATATATATTTAAAAAAAAAAAAAAAAAAAAAAAAAAAAAAAAAAAGGGTGAAAAAGCAAAAAAGGAGGTAATTTAATCACAAAAAGTCGATATCCATTCATGTTCACTTGAAATTGTTTTTCCTGGCAAAATTCCTCCTACAGTGAGATTTCTCTCCAGCAAGAATAAACTGATATCTTTAAAGCCAATATTAAAAAAAACTAGTGCCTCTTATGCTCTTGATTGCTCACTCATTTGACATTATCAAACTCCTGCTAAGAAGTGAATTATTTTCATTTTCAAGCTGATGTTTTATAGTGTTTCGGACACGTGTCTCTGAGTCTTGATGCTCAGATTACTTCTTGGACAAAATAACATACAGCTGTGAAACATGATAAACGTTTTGATTCAAATCACATAATCTACCAAGAGAGAACCTGCTCAACATTAATAGAGCACCACATAGCATAATCAAGCTATACTCCCACTATGGAATTGCTCCCTGCATTTTAACCTCGTTTCATAGAAAATTTATAACATCTTCTCAGAAAACTCTTTCATGGAAAAAACAGAACTCAACATTACTGTATTTTTCTTTGTAAATGAAAGTAAGCTTGCTATTCATGCACTTTGTAACTATGTAACTCAAGTTACCTCTGTCTCTCAAGTTGCCTCTGTTACTTCATTTGAATCAGGTATGCTGGACTCCCTTCATACCCAAAGGAAGAAAATCAGGCCATTCTACATCAGTCATCTGATTAATTCTGAACATTAACCTTAAGATTAGATTAACTTTGTCCTAATGTTCCTCTTTCTGTCCTCCCCTACAGAAGAAGCACAAAGTAAATAATTTACAAGTAGATGATCACACCTACAGATAATGACAGCTGGTCAGATAAATAAAACACCTTTTTGACTGATATTGAACAATACCTGCTACTGAAAAATATCAAGATAGATCAATTTTTTATGTAAAATTTTTAAAAAATAAATATTCTACTGGGACAGAGGAAAGTATGTCTATGAGTATGTAAAATATTATTAGAGCAGTACCATTATAGAATGTTAGCTTTAATTACTTGTAAATGATGACAAGTGTAGAATGAATGTAAATCAGATTTTCTATTCTCCTTTCCTTTCTACTGACTGATTAAATGGGTGAGCTAAACTGAATATCATCACAGGAAAGGAAAAACAAACGGTCATCCTTTCATAGAAGAGGTTTGATGAACAGAAATAATTGTAATATGTCTGTATTAGTCCAATGATACATTTTATTTCAGTGCTGTTATACATATAAAATATAACTGTCTTGCCCACTGCAGATGATTTTACTATTAAGAAACAAATTTTTGCATAGCAGCTGATAAAGTGGATGCAATCAAATCTTGTATGCATAAATCCTTTTTCTTGATAGCCTTCAGAAGAAATTGCTAAATAGTCTTTTCGCTGTAAAACTATTTTTCTACTGCAATGCACTTCATGGGTTAAGTGGTGCTCACGAAAAAAATTGTCTCATTATTAGTTTTTCTTGAAGAAGTGTCCATTTTGGTCTATTAATCTGTCTCTCTCTCAACTTATTCCAGGAAAACACCTCCTTTCTTAGGAATGTATCTTGGGCATCAAAAATGGACTATAGACAAAACTAGGGCTTTCAGCTTTGTTACCAGAAAATCTACAAATGTAAACGTCTATATGTGTATGTGTCTGTAGTCTGTACTCTTTCTGTATAATTTGTCATTATGTTCGGATCTTAAGAAACTCAAAGTGCTACTTCCCTTGAATAATAAAACCTGTTAGAGGAGTTCCAAGAGAAACACTTGAAATTAGTCAATACTGTATGAATTTTGCTTTATTTTCTGTGGTTAAAAATACTCAGATTAGAAAAAATAGTAATATGCATATCAATCTAAATATTTAAGCATTCTCCCATGCACTTATAAATGCACTGTGGGTATACAATACAAGAACATTGAAGCTGGAGAGTGACTTTCAATGCTATTGGTTCCTAAACTAGCAGATACTCTCTAAACTACTTCAGTAGGGAAACAGAGTGAAGAAATTCTGTCTAAAATTGCACATGCAACACCGTCCACCTGTCTTGAGGACCAGATTCAGTACAACTAAAATCCTGCAATAATTTTCCTGCAGAGTGATATTAAGTACCTCACAGAAGGCATCGCTGCTGCTGGTAATAACAAGCATGTAGCAAGCATCATGGCAGGGAATGTTTTTCAGGGACAAGTTCCTCCCTTTGCACGGTCAGGTGTAACCGCTTCCTGGAGTTCTAAAATTATAAAGAGAGTATATGGGGTACTTTCAGCACTGAGTCAGCCTGATGAATTAGCAGATTGGTTCTACTTTCATTTTGCTTTGCAGTATTTCAAAAAGTGAAAGATTTCCTTTATTCTTTAGGGAACTAGATCTGGTACCTCCCAGGACTCTTAGAATCATCTCAGTAATGTGACATTGTATGAACAGGCAGGAAAAAAAACAGTAACAGGAAAGATCTCCTGCTACTTTTCGCTGAGGACAATAATCTTTTTCCAACTGCACTGCAGGAGAAGAGTTACAAAGCAGAAAAAATAAAATTCCATGGTAACTGCTGTCAGAGCTGAAAGGATTGAGATAGAGTGACAAATAGTCTCACGCATGAATCTCCTTTGCCTCCGTTAGCTTTTCTGAAGGCCTGGTCTTGGTTTCCTAGGAAGGAGCTACCCAGGTAGCACTGATAGTGATGAAGGAGGGAGTAACAGCTTTCAGCCTCTTTGGCTTAAGAACCCATTACTCTTCACTTTCTTCATCCTCCTACCTTACTACCATAAGGCAATTGGCCAACTGAATGTGCATATTTGCTCTGTCCTTATTGAATCAGAACTTCCTGTCAGAGTTTCATGACTCTGTCTCCAGATGTGTTTACTCTTGACTGTCTACCCAAATGTTGAAAGACTGGGCTTCGTCTGCCAAATAAGCCAGTATTTCTTGGGTATGAATATATACAGACACAAAAAAGCCTTACATCCTTTGCCTTATTCTCATGGAAACTGACAGCCTACAGATTAAAAATATTTTTCTTGAATGGTTTCATCTTTGATGAAACAAACTTGTAAATATTTTTCAGCAATAGAGTATCTACCAGGATCTGTTTTATCATGTTTTAATAATTATTATTTGATGGACAGTCATAATTTTTGTCTTTCTTATAACCACAGCATGGTTCACTCGCTTTTATAGAACTAGCCTTTGGGTGGCTGTAAGCAGTGCAGATTTCTCTTAATTCAGTGTTTTCATTTGCCCTGTTTCCAATTACATTTGGAACTATTTTATTGACTGAAGTGTAATTCCTTTAAAGTGTTTTCTTCTAATTAATATAAATAAGGGGTAAGTAATTCAATAAGTAATTCAGTTTTCTAGGGTTTTCTTATTTTCACTTGTGGCTGTAAACTGAGATTCTAATTTTGAAAATGAATAAAAACAAAACTCCTATTCAGATTTTAATTTTTATTCTAATTGGAACCATAGCTATTACAAAATCTCAGATTATTAAAGGAAAGAGTCTATTTTTGTCTTTATTTCATTTTTCAAAATTTATAAGTAAAATTGACTCAATTAGCCTGACCCTGTTTGGTGTTTTGTACCTTTCTTTACGGGCAGCCTAAACTCATCGTAGGGTATCTTACTGATCAAAATGGAGTTATGACAGCAATGAATGTAGTCCAGTACCTCTCACATGCAATTGTCTTTTTAGTACTGACAGATATTCAATAAGCTCTTGAATATCAGAATTTCTTGCCTTTAAAAAAAATCCTCAACTTGCCTTCTGATGCTATGCAGCTTGTTTTTATTTCTTAGACAATGGGTGCATACCTCATTGTTTGACAGATATCATCAGCTGCTTTGGAGAGTGGTCCTGCTGCTCCACTCCTAAATGCATTCCCTCAGGCACTAAAAGATGTGGGAATAGTGACTTTTTCTTACAGTGTGCTAATTTCTTTTTGTGACCTTAAGCATGTCAAATCTTTCCTTCTCTAGCCAACCATGCACACACAATAATTCCTGCAATTTTTTGAGGTCCAGATTTCCATACATGTTCCTGATAATTAAGCATGCCAATCACATAGTAGTTATTTCTTTAAAGTCACTAAACAGGTTACGTTCAGTGGGATTAAGGCATCAGATTTTGCTCTCAATGGCATTTAGGTTCCTAAATTTCTGAGAAGAGTTTACAGACCCAGAAGGAAACAGTTTTATTTTGAAATAAAAGCCTTTGTATCGTTAATGTCTGTGTGTCTTTTTCTAATGTTTATTCCCCTTCTTCAAGACTTCATCCTACTGATCAAAGTCTTGTGGTTGCTACTGTGGCTGCAAGTCAGCATTTAGATTTTATCTTTACCTTTACCTGCACTTGAAAATAGCAGTGGTGTTTCAGAGTGAGTCTAGTATGACTCACTCCTGAAGGAGCTAGCTGATGTAATGGACCCCGACTGTCATCTACCAAAGTCTCTGGAGTATGGGGAGGCCCCTGCTGACTGGAAGCTAGCCAATGTTATTCCAGTTTGCAAGAAGGGCATGAGGGAAGACCTAGGAAACTACAGACCTGTTAGTCTAACCTCAGTTCCTGGAAAAATTACAGAGAAACTTATGCTGGGTATTATTGAAAGGCATTTAAAAAATAATGCTATCATCAGGCACAGTCAACATGGGTTCACAAAAGGAAAGTCCTGTTTAACTAATTTGATACCCAGTGAAGAACTGGTTGAAGGGCAGAGCTCAAAGGGTTATAGTGAATGGAGCTACATCTGGTTGGCAACTGGTCACCAGCAGTGGTCCTCAGGGTTCAATTCTAGGTCCAGTTCTATTCAATATATTTATCAATGATCTGGATGGACTTTGCAAACTGGGAAATTCTGTTGATTCTTTTCAGGGACAAGAGGCCTTGCAGAGGGATCTAGATAGATTGGAGCACTGGGCTGTGATTAATGGGTTGAAATTTAACAAGTCCAAATGCGAGATTCTGCACCTGGAAGAGCAATGTCAAGCACAAGTATAAACTGGGAGAGTAGTGGCTGGAGAGCAGCCCTGCAGGATGAGCTCTGGGGTGCTGGTCGGCAGCAGGCTCAGTATGAGTGAGCTGTGTGTCCTGGCAGCCAAGAGGGCAAACCTCATCCTGGAGTGCATCAAACACAGCATCACCAGCCGGTCAAGAGAGGTGATTATCTCACCGTAGTCAGCATTGGTGCGGCCTCACTGTGAGCACTGCACGCAATACTGGGACCCACCATTTAAGGATGTGAAGGTCCTTGAACACATCCAGAGGAGGGCAACAAAGCTGGTGACAGGGCTGGAAGGAATGTCCTATGAGGAGAGGCTGAGGACTTCACATTTGTCTAGTTTGGAGAAAAGGAGGCTGAGGGCTGACCTCATTGCTCTCTGCTGCTTCCTGAGAAGAGGGAGAGGAGGGTGCAGATCTAATCTCCCTGGGACCCAGTGATAGGACACATGGGAATGGTTTAAAGCTGCACCAGGGGAGGTTTAGACTGGACATTAAGAACCATCCCTTCACCGAGAGGGTGGTCTGTCACTGGAACAGGCTTCCCAGAGAGGTGGTCAATGCCCCAAGCCTGTCAGTGTTTAAGAGGCATTTGGACAATGCCCCTAATAACACGCTTTAACTTTGGTCAGCCCTGAATTGGTCAGGCAGTTGGACCAGATGATCATTGTAGGTCCCTCCCAACTGAAATAGTCTTCTAGTCTGATCTAGTGTAGTCTAGTCTATTTTATTCTTGGCTGAGGGATCCAGAGCGTACCTCAACTACAGCCGTAGAGGCTGGGGGTGTCATTGCGGCATTTCTGAGGAATATATGATGTCTTTTTTATATCATCAGATATAGCCTAACTCTGTCTTCTTTTCCTCTTTTCCTTTGTTGTTCATTCCAGTCTCTGCTTAAAGCAACGATAATAAGACTGATGTAAAATATCATTAGAAGAAAAGCGTGGCTATGCTGGTCATATTTTCAAAGGCAATTCCTGCTCAGCCAGTGCAGGCAATTTCCTGTCAACTTGATCTTCAGCAATATGACTGTCATTAATTATGCTTATAATGAAAGTTAACATATGACAGACTTTGATACTAGGACACTGTCTTCAACATAAAAATCGAAGAGTATTAATAATTTGCTAGATTTTTAAGGTCAGAGTTGTAATTACACTGCATTAATTTAATTACTCAAATTTAATCTTTTAGACCTGCTTCTTATCACATTTTAGTCTATGTGACTCATGAACCATGAGCATGCTAGTACACAGAAAAAACTATGCCGTACACTGTAAGTGGAGGCAAATTAAATTTTGGGGAATTATTTGAAAATAAATGATGTGTGGGCATCTAAAAGTAACTCATTCCTCTGATAACCTGTTATGCAATAGAAATTACTGCTTTTATCATTATCACATAGAAAATGTTTTAGAGTTAAGGAAAATTAGAATGATTGATTTCAGGTTATATATTTTTTTTAAAAAAACTTTGTATTTTATTATATGTTTCATCCAGTTGGGATATTATTTTCCCCCCCTTTGATTTTTTTCCCCCTCTACATTCTAAATTTACTCTTAATTACCGCTTCCTAAGTATTTTTGCTCTACTTGTTTTCTCTTTTAATTTGCTAGTGTAAATTACAAATCTTCTCTTCTGAGATGAGTAAAGATGCAAAACAATGAATGTGATTCAGAGATAGACTTTTCATATAAAGTCCTGTTCCCCATAAAGGGAGAGTAAAATTCCTGTGAAAGAGGGTGCAGTTTCATGGTCAGCTGTTACTGAAAAGGGCAAACCTGAACCTTCTGCCACATACTCTGATCTTTTTTTTTCATCCCTTTCAGTCCTTGAGAAGCTTGTAACTGAAAACTAACTGAGCAGACTGCCTCTCCAACTTGCCCAAAATGGATAGATCTTCATCAAGCCAGGTCTCAGCAAGCTGATCTGACTTACTACTTGTGCAGAGGTCTTCACAGGATGACTGAGAAAGAAAGGAGTGCAAGCAGACCTCAGTGTTGGCTGAATTTATCATGAAATGACAGCCTCATTAAGTTCACAAATATGTAGGCACCTTTGGGGCTGTATGGTCCTGGGAGCAATTGTGCTGGTTTTGTCTGGGATAGACTTCATTTTCTTCAGAGTAGTTATTATGGGCTGGTTTGGATTTGTGTTAAAAACAGTGTTGATAGTGCAGAGATGTTTTCATTATTGCTAAGCAGTGCTTACACAGAGTCAAGGCCTTTTCTGCTTCTCACACCACTCCACCAGTGAGTGGGCTGGGGGTGCACAGGAAGTTGCAAGGGGACAAAGCTGGGACAGCTGACCCCAACTGACCAAAGAGATATTCCACACCATATGACTTCATGCTTAGCATATAAATCTGGGAAGAGAAAAAGGAAGGGGGGATGTTCAGGGAGATGGCATTTTGTACTCCCAAATAATTCTTGCATGTGATGGAGTCCTGCTGTTCTATTAAACTGTCTTTATCTCCACCCATGAGTTTTCTCGGTTTTGACCTTCTGATTCTCTCTCCCATCCCAGTAAAGGAGAGTGAGCGAGTGGCTGTGTGGGGCTTAGTTGCCAGCTGGGGTTAAACCAGAACAGCAAAGAAAGTAGGGCTTCTAAATAAGATCCTGGAAAGAAATCAAAATCTTAATGACTCCAAACCCTCTTTGTTTACTAAAATATATAATTAAAGCCAGACTGAGCAGGGAGGAAAAAAGTGCTTAATGTAATGACAAAAACATTTGGATAGTTATCAAAACTTTTTTTTTTAACTGAAAACCTCTTCAATGGAAACATTCTCTTTTAAAAAAATTAATAAATTTACAATTAATATAATTTTATGTTATCCTTATCTGATCTTATGAATGAATCTTCCCAGAAGCAAATGAAGGTCTTTTATTCTAACGTGTATCTTCCTCTGGAATTACCGCTGTGTGTCATTTTTAAAGACATTATAACCTTTCTTTGAGAGACATTTTAAAAGTACGGGCAATCAGTTATAGAAAAAGTTGACTTGGTCTTTCTTGACAAAGTCTAGATTGAATCCAGGTATACTCCATGATCTCCCTTAGTGTCCCAGGAGATTTCATTATTCTGTT
This sequence comes from Podargus strigoides, assembly GCA_028020825.1. Taxonomy (NCBI): domain Eukaryota; kingdom Metazoa; phylum Chordata; class Aves; order Caprimulgiformes; family Podargidae; genus Podargus; species Podargus strigoides. Next base: position 61,938,483 of record CM051620.1, read on the forward strand.
ACCTGCTCTGAAGCTAACTTAATATAACATAAGGACACTCTGGAGATATTACAAATCCACAATGCATTATTGTTAACTTATTAAAGTTGTTCCACTATGGAGATATTCTACTGAATCGCTTGGTGATTTTCATCATGGAGAATATTGAAGTTCCTAGGTCTGTAAGCATGCCAGTAAATCATTTGCACATATGACTATTCAGCCTTTCTTATCCCAGACTATTAGGCTCCTCATTTCAGTAGAACAGAGCATATGACTAATGTCAGAAGTTCCATAATCTTATCAAATGAAATGCATTGCTCTTCTGGTCCTTTCAGTAGATGTCACTCTGTGGAAGGATGTTACTAATGGTCTCATGCAGAGCATTTACGTCTTTTAAAGGTCCTCAGCACTGGTTTGGTTTTGATCTGTTTTTTCACAAAATAACATTTGATTACTTTGGCTGTAATTACGGGAAAATAAATGAGCATAAATTTTAAAGATTTTGGATTAATAGATGACATGTAGAAGCATCTGACTGTGGCTTGTTGTGCATCTTACAAGCCAGCCCGATCAATCATATTAGAAGAAGTTTGAAAATACTTTTATAAGGGCTATAATGTAATAAGCTTTCCTATTACTTAGGAAGGGAAAATTGGTTTTGTTTCTTTAGATAAGATTTATTGGATTTATTTTCTAATCAGTTGTAAAACTTACCTAGAATATCACATCCAAAAGCATTGTTTCAAAGCTTTGTGAACAACGATTTCTTATGAACCATGGCAATTATTATTTGCAACATTTAACATGATTTATACCCAAAGAAGACAGACCAACTAATTTTTCCTTCAATATTGGTTATTATCAAGGATTTGAGTTTTTCCCATAGTTTCTTCAGGCTGTTTTTATTAATGTGTGCTTACTGTGTAGTAACACTGCAAATAGATTTGTCTTGCATTGAATGAGCAAAGCACCCTGCTAATCTTTTTCTTACAGGCAATAGGCGATATTTATTTTCTTTATGATAAGTCATCATGCACCTAAAAAATTATATTTTTTAAAAGATATTCTACTTATACAATTATTGTAGCCTTCAGTAAGTCTTCCTTGAATCTTTCCTTGAGAATGTGGTCTAATGTGACATCCCTTAACAAAACACCAGGTCACTATGCAACTCCAGTACCCCTTGTTTTTCTAAAATTGTAGCTCGGTATATATAAAAGAAAGACTATATAGCTAATGTTATTAAAGAAGAAATACCCATACCTTTTACATAGAGAAACCCAACCCCAGCGAGTTAGGCATGGATAATAAAGGAGTATCCCGATCACAGCAAATTGGGGATTAATTCTTTTTAATTTCCTAGGGAAAAACCCTAGATAACCTGAACTTTAACATTAAATGTAATAATAGTTATATAGCTATGTGTGTCAGACTTAGATGATACCATAATCCTTAGTTCTGGTGTTGATTTTTTGTTCCAGATATGAAGTCAAAAGTCACTTAAGTAAGGAAGTGTGATATAACAATGTGCATATGTATAACAGTATACATATATATGTAGTTTGCAGCACAAAAAAATTGCATATCTATAAAGGACATGGTTAACAACATGCATTTTTATTTGTCAGCTAGATTCTTGATTTTTGAAACCAGAAAAACTCATACCCAGTCCTGCACAAGGGTCTACATGACATATCCCTGTTCTCCTAAGGTCTTAGGGGTATGCCTAGAGAAGAGTTCATTGAGGAATGGGTCCTTAATGACATGGATTAGTTAACAAATTAATATGTATCTTAACACTGTACATTCCTAAATTCTTCATGCCAGAGTGAAAATTTTCCAAGGTATTTTCTTTGTTGTTTCTGCTCTTTCACGTACAAGTTTGTTAGAACTCCCTTAGGTGAGTTCCTCCCGTACCATCCTGGGAAATACAGAGCTGACAAACGTTCGAGCACAAGATGTGAACACAGCATGTTCTACTCCTTAGCTGACACACAACTCAAAGGAGACTCTGCATAACAGAAATGAGAACAGTGAGGTTTAGGACAGCCTTAAAAATCAGATGCCAAATCTAAGATGAGAAATTGAACCAACATTTGTTGACAGGACCACCTATTTGAGTTTAGTGATAAAGTAACTATTTACAAAATTACGTGTTGCTGATCCTTAGCATCTTCCGAGCACTACTGAGTCTTAAGAAGAAAATTAATTGGCAAGGTCAAACCTTTGAACATGAAGTTGTTAGGTACTAAAACAAAGCAATAACAGGCTGTGTATTTTGACTTAAAAATAAGTCCTGCTATAAAAATGTAAAGCTGTCTCAAGCTGGGCTAGAGCATATGCTTTTTCTAACATGGGACAGATCATCAGCATTCTCTGATGGGTGGGGGATGGCATATTGTCAGTGAGTTTATCATTCCAAGCCATTCCTACATCTTTCCTTAAAAAGAAGAAAAAGAACAAATATCTAGTTCCCCTGTATATATAAGGTAAATTTCCATTATTGTTGTTGCAGTTTCAGCTGCTACTATACAAAGGAAAAAAAATTAGACAAAAATATATAGAAAAATTTGATATTCTTTCCAGAGAATTGTCTATTTATTATGAAGAAAAACTAATACTGAGTGAAAACTTCCTGGCACAATTGCAAAGATGCATGCATTTGAAGATTTCCAAAACTTATCTATTGTGATTTGCTATGTTATTATTGACTTATCTAATAATAACAATTATGTAAATTATGGCATTGATTAATTTTTTTTTCTATTCAGGAAATATGTTGCCTCAGGGTATTATCACTTTTATGGTTTTGTGATTCATGAACATTTTTTTATCACTCATTTTTATACCGTACTGTTTATTCACATACTGACATGATTATTCAAAAGTGATTCTAAAGCAATACCTTAATAGTGTTTCTATTTGTCTAAGAGGAAATTATGCCTTTATATGTTAATCACTCCATTTCTTGGCTATATCTCATGAGAAAATAGCAATTTTAGTTGAAGATTGCTGTATGAAATATTTGGTCTTCCCAAAACAAATTTTTGCTTTTGCTTCCATACAACTACATTGAAAACAAACAGGATAAACTGTTTGTACTCTCCTCTGTGATTTACCTAATCCAGACAACAGGTAGCAATTTATATTTTGGGTGGCAGAGTACAAGTGTTTGCATACCCATAGGACAAGACTTCATGTTCTGAAATGTTTTGTGCCTTCCTGTCCACTTACTTGTGAAAGTATGATGCAATAGGAGGAAAAGTTATGCCTTTTGTGTTGGAGTTTTTATGTTTTCCTTTTTGTGGTGGTTTAGAAATTTAAGCAGCTTGTAATTTTTTTTATTGTTCAGAAAATAACATTAAAAGGTTCTTCATCTGCTTGCCATGTATTTCCATGCTAGCAAAGTTGTTTAAGTGCTGTTTTGTTAAATGATGCAAAAAACATTAGTAACAGTGTTAATTTAAACTGCTCTTCAACAATTAAATGTAATTTTGTGTCTGCAAAGTGGAATATGTAGCTTTTAGATGAATAGCAAAACTGACCTGATGCATCATCAACTGTATCAGGGCACACATTTCCATGAGGGAAACCATTTGAGAATTAGTAATATTTTATGCATGTTTTCTCAGGTACAAACAAAATATTTGAAATATTTATTTTGATGACACTGATATGAGAAAGGTTTCCAATTTTTCCGCTTCATCAAATTCTCACTGTAGTTAAAGCAGTCTCCAAACCCCATGACTTTTCATAACTGATGCTCAGTGAAGTTATCAAAGGCTATAGATACCTTTTAGTAATGAATACTGTAACTTAATTTCATGTCCTTAATTGTTTAGCTACACTTGCAGGCTGTAGCAGCACAGACAGGATAAATGCTATATCCATTTCCTACAAGAAGAGTTAGAAATATAGTTTCCCTCTATACTAAAGCTCATACTCACAGAAGCTGATTGCTGTATGGAACTACTGCTCTGGTGGACTGAAATCACAGAAGTCATCATTTGGAAGAATGATTTTTGATCATGCTTTGTATTCATTAAAATTGATGAGATTGAGAGCACCGGGGAATGTAGTTTGCCCTAATTAGAAGTACTCTGCAGTAACAGCAGTCCCTGACAACTTAAAAATAAATGGTAGCAAGGCTTCAAATTACTTGAAATTCACGAAGATTATGAAGGCCAGCTATGAGAAATAAGACTATTGAGGAAGAATTACAAAGTCTTTTTAACCATCAGACAGCAATTAGATCGGCAATTTATATGATTCTTGAAATTTGAAAGTATTGAGCTGTGAAAGTAACCACTTGCAATTAACTAGCCATAGTTGTGCAACACTTTACAAGACTTGCTAGCACTTCAGTGTTTTCATAGTAGAAAAATAATTCCTATATAAGGATAAAGACTGTCAGAAAATTCAGGTGAAATGCTTTTCATTTGCTTGATGGCTCATAAGACAATAGCACATTTTAAATAGAAACTATTTTATTGTTGCTTGAATTCACCTATTCATTTCAAGGCAAAAAGCTTCTAGTTTCTCTTTCTAGGCTTAAATCCCTTCACTTTGTGTCTTGGTATTACATTTTTAATGTTAAATACATAGTAAACCTTCCCAGTGTAAGCAAATCAGTTAATTAACAAATTAGATGTTATTCAGTTTAGAAATTCTCTTGACTTGACTAAAGAGAGCATGATTATGCCAAGCCCCACTGAAGTTGTGGCAGAGAATTAGATAATATCATATAGTAAGTAAAATAATACAAGAAGAGAACAAGGGAACCTAAGGCAAGGGAAAGCAAAACAGCAGAAATATCTTTTCAGGAAAGAAACGCTATTTGGTAATCTGGCATCTTGGCAATATACAAGAAAACTGCTTGAAAATTGTTTGCAAGAGAGGTCTAGGAGAAGAAACTGGGTGCAACTATACAGTTTGTAATGGTTAGACATGAAGTTAACTACATATCATTCTGAAAACCACACAGAACATAACTAGTTTAATAAGGGTTGAATAAAAGAGAGGTTTACATCTGTTACATTTTAATGGAAACATTTTGTGTTCTAGCAGTTAATATACTTAGGGTGTCCAAGCACTTATAGCAGCAATGACAGCAGATGTTATTCTAAACTAAAAACATTGATGCCCAAAATGTATTTTTGTATCAGTAAAATGGAAATATGGAAGTTTAATGAATGTGTTACCTGCTTAAAACATTTTTTGCCTTCAGTTTAGTATAATGAATTTTTTATTAGAAATATCATATAAACACAATAAACTCAATACTAAAGCTACAAACAAGTTTAATGGTACCAATCCTATCTCAGTGCTTGTATGCAAGCTGACATACACATCTTTAATTATGTTATTATTTAGTATTTATTCCTAAGAATTGTTGCCTTATTCAACATATGGAACAGATCATAATATTCCATATCTTCTTTTTCTTTGTTTTAACAATTTCTTCATCTTTTGGCAGCTTGTTCAAGCCTTGCTCTTAAGGGAGAATTATTAACCTCTCCATAGGCATTTTTCTGCCTTTTATCAGATGTCTAGGTACATCTTACTTCATGGACATCTTATCCCATAGTATCAAAACTCACAAATGTTATGTTAAAGGTTATCTCTGAAAAAGAGGGGTGCTACCTCTTCACTGTATGCACTGTGGGGAATGAGTGACAGCTATAGATTACAGCAAAAACAATTTAGTTAAGAATCTGAAAGAAGATTTCTAATTGTTAGGATAGAAAACCCCAAAAATCTTGCCTAGGAAGCCTGCAGGCTTCCTATGATGTGCCCTACATCATAAGTTTTTAAGAACAGTGTGCACCATGTCTGCAAGGGATGTTTCAGATACAGTGATCCTGCTTTGGGGGCATGGGCTGAAAATCTTGAGCCTGTTCCAGCCCTAATTTCTCTGGTTTGTTTTGTTAAAAAAAAAAAACCATGCCAAATGTTTGGGAAGATATAAGTAGATGTAATCTAACGAAGACTTGGTTGAAAATATCTCAAGTTTTTCAATATTTAGGATTTGCATGTGACAGAGTTGCACAGATCCACTGTCCTGGTTCCCCAGGAACAGACCCATGGGCCAGACCATGAGTAGCCCCGAGTCAGCTGGGAGTTTCAGTCAGGGCAGCTGCCCCAAGCTGACTCACAGGTGTATCCCACACCACTGACATCAAGCTCATTATAAAAGGGGGGAGTTCACTGAGGGTTGAATTCTTCTTTCTGAGGATCCTCCTTCTTGGTCTTCTGCTGATGATGATCCCAAGGACCAGGCTGAGTAGAACTTTATGTTGGTGATTGTATTAGTTTTGTTTTTCCATTGAATCTGTTTCTACTTCAACCCATGGGGCTTCTTCCTTTTTTTCCTTGATTCCCCTTCTCAGCTGAAGAAGGATCATTGGGTGGTGGAACAACTGATACAGTTTAGCCCTGGGTACAGGCTAAATGTAGATATAATCTCTGACCTTGTTGTAGTTTCCTGTTGTAACAATTAGGTTTTGTACCTCCAGGTGGGGTTTTGTTAGTATTTTCATTTTCAACATAATCTACTGTGTAAAACTGACCAGCTCTGCCAATCCTGCTGAAATTCAGTCTCATAACCCAGTTTGTCTCTGTTTTCCCTTGGGGCTGCTTGTCTTTTTTTCCTATGCTTCCAGTTCTTGTACACCCTTGGTTCAAAAATTTTTTATCTTGCAACCAAAATCTGAATTTATACTTGTTTGTGCCGGGATCTTTAACCAGCAAAGAAATCTGAGCTATACTTGTGAGAAATTAGACCAAACTGAGAAATCTTGATTGTTCTACCTGATAATTCCATGAAAAAAAAATGATCAGTTTCTTTTATGATTTACCAGGGCTTGTGACCTGTAAGTACTTTAATTACTGAAGTAGTTTATTGTCCACTTGCAACACTTTTACTGCCTTTAACTTTAAGTGAATGTTGAGAAGGGGGCAACACTGTCTTATTTGCAGAGGAAGCACAACAGGAAAAAAAATAACCTTTTTCATTGCTTTGCCACATTATTTCAGTCATATTTGTAATTCTCAGGGTCTCACAGTTCAGAGGTCCCCTCTATATGTAGTATTCATCAGTAAAAATCTGAGATGAATTACTAAGGGGTGTCAAGTTGGAATGGAGTCAACACAAATGCTATTCAGGAGTACTGTGATCTTACCTCCTATGCTACAGCTCAACAGGGTACACATTTGAGCCCCTCACTACAAGAAGGGCATTGAGCTGCTAGAGCATGTTCAAAGAAGGGCAACAAAGCTGGTGAAGGGTCTAGAGTTTTATGAGGAGCAGTTGAGGGAACTGGGGTTGTTTAGCCTGAAGAAAAGGATGCTCAAGGGAGATATTATTGCTCTCATCTACCTGCATGGAGGTTGTACCGAGATGCAGGTCAGTCTCTTCTCCCAAGTAGCAAGCAATAGGATAAGATGAAATGACCTCAAGTTGTACCAGGAGAGGTTTAGATTGGATATTAGGAAAAAATTCTTCACTGAAAAGGAATGTCAGGTGTTGGAAGAGACTGCTCAGGGAAGAGATTCTTACCATCCCTGGAGGTCTTTAAAAGATGTGTAGATGTGGTGCTGAGGGACATGGTTTAGTGGTGACTTGGCAGTGTTGGGTTTACAGTTGGACTTGATGACCTTAAAAGTCTTTTTCAACCAAAACAATTCTATGATTCTGTGAAGCTTAGTCTTACAGTATGTAAATTCATGCCTATTATAATAGTGACTTTATTTAAAAACAACGGTCATTCAAGTGACAAGCTACTGCAATTCTCCCCAAAATCCTTATTTCTATTTATGACTGTTGTTTCAGGTTTCACTAATGAAGAAGCCAATTACACTTTCAGCAGGTCACTCTCACAAGGGAGCTATAGAATGTGGCTGCCCAGAAGGTGGGAAGGAGGCAAATATTTCTTCAGACTATGTCCTCAGACATTTTATTAGAGCCTTGCAATAGTCTAAAAGATCATAAGTTATATATAAATTGGATTGATGCAGAGACTTTGGGATACTCAGTAACTTTAAGGGCCTATCCATTAGAATTTCATGTGGGGCTGCTCTGTTTTTTTTATTCACAGTGCTCTTGATATACGTTAGGACCAATGATATAGTGTCTGGCCGTTTAAGGTCATATTTGCACAAACTTTGGCTAGTTGAGTTTTTAAAATAGGAATTTTTCCTTCCAACAGCTCTGCTGGACTGTGGAGGCTGTGCACAGTCTAAATGCTGTCGGATTGTCCAGGAACAGGACAACAAAAACTAAAACCATGTGCCTTCTCTGCAAGTGAAATAAAACCATTATAATTCTGCAGAAAAGTATGCAGTCGATGCTTTAGTACATATCAACTTTGCACCTCTAATTGATTTGCCATTTGTAAGTTTTAATGCTAAACACAGACCATTGTACATTTAACAAACCTCTGGGTTTTTTATGTGACAATTCTCACCTGATTTTACTTTTTCCAAACTGCCTGAAAATCAGCTTTGTCTGTTTTCTGATGAAAGAGAATGTGAAAGTGAAGAAGCTGCAAAAATGGTCACTTTACTTTTATAGCAGGTATTTATTTGTAAAATATTTTTAAATATTTGTGTGAAAAGCTTTGCTACAATTACATGACAAATCTTCAGCTTTAATGTTTCCCATACTATATTAACAGTCTTAACTGCATTAACTAAACAGACTGATTATTGGCTTACAGCTTGAATGGAGCTACATCCACTAACATGAAAGTTCTTTTTGAATTTGTTTCTGGGATGACTAATGGGAGATAAAATTCATCAGGAGTGTCTTCTGCTCAAAACTGCAGAAATGCCATGTTAAAACATGAGGCAATTTCGTCTTGCGTGAGATAGCTTTCTTCAGACCAACTTCCTAGGACTGTTTTTTTTGTCTTGCACTGGTTTCATTTTTTTCCCCTTAGAGAAACATTTTCCTTTTCTAGGGCTTAGTCCAGAAAGCCATTCCCTTGGTCCTTCTTGATTTTGGCAGGAAAGTTTATTGCTCGCTGTATCTGATCTGTCTTACAGGCATGTTTCATATAAAAACCAGTCATAATTTTATAAAAATGAAATAAATACTTAGAAAACTCAGCGTACTCATAGCTCTAAATGCCACGGGCTAGCATAAATATAGACAAAAGCATATAGCAACACCATTACTTCACTGTATCCTAGAGTTGTGAATTCCATGATCTTTCTGCCTCTCGTGTTCCTTCATCTGTGCTTAACTTTAAGTCACTGAACAAGCAAATTAATCAGTGAATTCAGTATATAGTACCTTGATGTGCTGAGATAGTTGTGTGAATCCAGAAAAAATATTTTTAATGAATGATGCTAAAAATGTGATCAGAATATGTGAAGTCTGAACTCTATGTTCACTGGGAGTCTGAGCTGGCACAGATCAAATCAATTTAATTTTATCATTAACTTAATGGGAAGAAAATTGAACCTTAGCAGAAAAGAGAAAATAGGGAAAAGGGGAAAAAAAGGCAATTAAAGAAAATAATTCTGTTACACTAAAGTATTAATTTAACTCCTTTTTTAAGCTTTGATTGGCCAACAAGGGCCAGGTTCAAATTTTAGGAATCCATATAAGAGCTCTTCTCAGTCAGCTACCTGGGGAACATTATGCAATCCTCCCAGCTTGCTTGGTGTTGGTTAGATATGCAAAGGCGAAAAAGGTAAACCAGCAGGGTAGATAACAGGCAGTATGATACCAGTGCATCGTGACACAGATCTGGGCTTGGGTGCCCTAGGGAGGCAAGAGCTGAGCCACGTCTTCATTCAGCCTACAGCAATGCCCCACTCACAGTCTAGGATTAATCTACCACGGGTATTTATATGCACCTCCAGCTCGCTCTTCATACTGGCAGTATTGGAATATTTACCATTTTTAGATGTTCATGGGATTGCTTCTGTGATCTTTTTGTTTTCCAGAAGATGTCATGGAGACTTCCAGCATGAGTGCATCATTTCACTTAGGACACAAACAAAATTGGTATGAGTCAATTTTCAAGAAGGTGAAAAAAGGACAGCCTGTTTCTTCCTGAAAATTGGAGAGGCTTTGCTTTAATTTGTTCAATGCAATGGATTACTTCATACCTGTTGTAGAACATTATGGTAATACAGGAAAATAAGGACTATTAAAAAGGCCACAGTGGATCTCACAGAAGGCCTAGCCTAATGGCCTCTCACTGATACTGGGAAAATCAGGTACCTAGTGAAGAAAGTTCTTTAAAAAAAAAAAAAAATATTGTTTTAAGAAGTAATTACTTGAATGCTTTTCCAGCCTTCACCCCTCTGGCTAAATAGAGGCTTCTCCTTAGACAAAAGTGTCTAAGGACATAAAGTGAAAAGCTGTTACTTATGTTGGGGAAGAAAAGAAACACTTCTGGGTTTCGAGAACTGCAAATGGTAAACAAAGATGTGCAGCTTAGTTCTGGATTAAGTTTTGTTTCAACGTGGTATTCCTCTTCAAGTCTGAAGTGGACCTGATGGTTTTGTTCTGATTCATGCTGCTATCATATCTAGGCAGGTATTTCTAGATTATGTGTTCAAGTGGCAGTGCTTGACAAAGATTAGTTGAGGTTGTGAGATCCTGTTACATTGATTGGGAAAAAATCTCATGAAAGTAAAACTGTTCCCTTGAGATTTCTGCTTTTTCAATGCATATTTTGTCATGACTGGAAAAGACATGCGTGTCTCAATTTTAAGTTCATGATGCCCTTCTTTCAAAAAAGTGAGGCAGAGAAGACAGTTCTTCAGAAGTATCTATCTAGTTATATCTGTTTAATTATAAATGAAAATTTGCATCTCTAATTTATATAGGTTCTTTTGCCTCTATAGTGATTCTTTTCCAAGAAGTGATATTTTAAATTCCTTATATTTAAACCCTATTTTTGTTTTACTTTAGCATGAAAATTAAAACGGCATATACACATACTCAGAAGCAAGTGACTAACGATATCTTATTTTTAAAATGGCAAGTAACACTATAGCTCTTTTTTTTCTCATGATTACATGCCAAAATATCTGCCAAACAAATCTATTTGGAAAGAATGTTCTTTCTTAGAAATCAATTACAGTATCGGTGGTGATGTGGAATACACTGTTTCTCAACACTTTAGCTGCCAAAAAATGTTTTGAGTATTTTTTCTTATTTTGTGGATAACCATTTCAAGTCTCAAAATTGCTAGTAGGGAAACATGACTTTTTTGCTGTATTTTCATTCAAATGCTATTTAAAAGGCATTTAACTTAAAACTACTGAAATTGCAAAACATTCTGTGTTTGAATTGTTTAATTCTGTAAAACCTAACAGGATTCTCTAAAATGAGAAACTTTTCTGAAATGGTGCATTTTTTCCTGAAGTTCACAAAGATTCCCAGGGGAAAGATTAATTACTTCTTGAAATCTTTCTTTATGTATTGCATGTTGTACAAAAGTAGAAACGCAGAGTTTTGGGAATAGATACATACACTATATAATTTGAAAGACAGAGAAGACTTCAAATACTGCCTTTAAAAGCTAGTTTTCCATTCTAGTAGTGAATACTGCTGTAGGGTGGTTCATAACAGGTTGATACCCTGTAAATTTCATTGTGGTGAGGTAGAGTTCATCTGATTGCACGAAGATTGGCTTCTTCATGTATCCAGTGTGTTGAAATGCATGAAAAAAATTCTGGTAATTATGTTAGCATGATTAACAAACTGTTAAATAACAGAGGATTTGCGGGGGATGACTCTAGAGCAAAGACCTTGGGATTTCAAAGTTCTGAAGTAATAGCAGCTGACACAATGTTACAAATTTACAAATATTCATGTTAAAATTGCTTTTTTTTCTGCCCTGAAATTAGGAAGAACAGAGGAATTGTTTATTCTTCCAAAGAAAAGGGACTACAAATAGCTCTGAGCTAATGCTTACTTGAAAAAAGAAGAGATAATCAGGGTTCCAAGAGAAAAATGGCATTGCAGTCTGTGAAAGAAAATGCTACAGGCAACATCAAAATGTGAGGCATGATGGATGTGTGATATAACAGTATCTGAAATACATTGGCTTTTGGGCTTCCTTAAAAAAGCGAAAAAAACTCCAATAAACCAACTCTATGACATTCATAGAAAGCCCTTCAACCTCCCCTCCTTCCTCAAAGCCCCAGAACATTAAATGTTACAGACAAAACTTCCTGCAACAAAATATGCTTAAATTGCAGATTATCAACAGTGTTATGTTAAGTCTTTGTGTATTTGCAGTGACTGTGTGACCTGTATCTGCATTGTTCTTTCATAGCTTTCCAAATTTTAGCCCTGTATATTTTGTGCTTTTACTGTATATCCCTCTTGACTTTGTGCAGCATCTAGGCTCTGTCTTGTGGGATTCATGCTCTGCCTGGAAACGGATACAATCCAGAATCAGAGCATAAAATAGATGGGATATATTTTAGAAAACATCTGCAATTTGTTCTGTTGGTAAATACAGTTCCCACCTGATTTTTCTCTGCAAGATCTTACTAGTGGTTATGGTGAGTGGGAAAAATTATTTTATAGATAAATATATAAACATCCCTATTTCATTGTGACATAAATAATGTTCACAGTACATGGGTAAAGAGATACTAGTAAGTAAAGTTTTTATTTTTAGAAGACAGATCTGATATTTAAAAATCTATGCAGTTCTGTTAAGGTACTTTTGATGTTAGTGAGAAATGGAAATTTTCATAGCAGGTCATTCATTCCATTATTCAACTCTACCAGAGTGCAATATGATACATTTGTTCTGTTTCTTCTTTATCTGATGATTGAACTTCTTGTAATTCTCTCAGTAACTTGTCTAGCCACCTAAGAAAAATGGGTTCATAGAAAACTAGGCTTGTATTCTGAAGCAACATTTATTGAATAACATCAGTTTCAGCCGGTATCCATATGTCTTGCCTCCTCACTGAGAAAGTAAGGGTTGCCAAGTGCAACAACCTACAGGATTAGTACACATTCCCTCTGAATCGCTTGCTTTAAAATAATATAAGTTGGAATTTCTTGCCTGTTTCTCATCACCATGCTATAACAGCATAGCATAACCCAGCAACTTCTTTACTGTGAGGGTGACAGAGCACTGGAACAGGCTGCCTAGAGAGGTTGTGGAGTCTCCATCTCTGGAGACATTTAAAACCTGTCCGGACACAATCCTGTGTGATCTACTCTAGTATTGTGTCCAGTTCTGGGCCCCCCAGTTCAAGAAGGACAGGGAACTACTTGAGAGAGTCCAGCGCAGAGCCACAAAGATGATGAAGGGAGTGGAACATCTCCCTTATGAGGAAAGGCTGAGGGAGCTGGGTCTCTTTAGCTTGGAGAAGAGGAGACTGAGGGGTGACCTCATTAATGTTTATAAATATGTAAAGGGTGAGTGTCATGAGGATGGAGCCAGGCTCTTCTCAGTGACATCCAATGATAGGAAAAGGGGCAATGGGTGTAAGCTGGAACATAGGAGGTTCCACATAAATGTGAGGAAGAATTTCTTCATGGTGAGGGTGACAGAGCACTGGCACAGGCTGCCCAGAGAGGTTGTGGAGTCTCCTTCTCTGGGGACATTCAAAACCCGCCTGGACATGTTCCTGTGTGACCTGACCTAGGTGTTCCTGCTCTGGCAGGGGGATTGGACTAGATGATCTTTTGAGGTCCCTTCCAATCCCTAACATTCTGTGATTCTGTGATCCTGCTCTGGCAGGGGGGTTGGACTAGATCTTTGGAGGTCCCTTCCAGCCCCTGCCACTCTGACTGTGTGACTAACTTCAGGAGTCAGAACTCTAGTAGACTTGTAGTTGAATGAGTATGAGTATTTACCTTTCGATGAGTATTTACTAGGGCTTAGGTGTTTCCCAATTAATATTGCAGTTTACTTTCTGATATTTTGTACAATACTCTTTATCTGGTAGTTGTTTGTATATTTACTGGAAAATGATGAGGTATTGTATCTTTTTAAAAATTAAGTATGTCATCTTTAGAATTATTCTACCAGTGCTGTTTCTTGCATCTTGAATTAAAGGAAATTTTTGGCTGTCTACGGAAGTTCTTAAATTTTGTTCTGAAACTCAGATGAGTTTTCAAAAATCTGTTACATTGCACAGCTCTGCCAAGCATTCTCTACTTGAAGAACATCGAGAATCGAGAGCAAAGTTTTTCCTCTTTTCCTAAGATATATGTTGGCTTCAAATGTATAAATTTTGCTCAGCATGGAAACCTCTATCTTATTAATGCAAAGAAGCAAGGGTCCAGAGAAATATAAATACCAGTACCAATGAAGTAAATGACTGATTTAAAGCACTCTATGTACAATATTATTGCTCTTAAAAATAATATAAAAATTGGCTGAAGTTTTTGCTGTAGAGGTTAGCACTAATATAGTTTGAAAGAGTCTAAAAATGTATTAAGCTGGTTAAAAAAATTAAAATAAGTTTTCCTCTATCATTATTACTATTAAATCATATAATTGAGTTTAAGATAATGCTTTTCTAAACACATTTGAAGGAGAACCATTGGCTTTCTGGAGCATACTCATAAATATCCTGTGATTCAGCCTTAGCATATCTGTGTTCACTTTATTATGCAGTATAAATATATTTTAAAAATCTGAAATCTAGCAATTTCAGGCCAATAATTATGAAATTCATGTTCATAGCTTACAAAGAATGATACGGTATTGATGTAGATAATAAACTAAGAGTGAAGGCCACATGGAATTTGGAAATTGATCTCAAAAACCTGAAAGCTACCATACTCCATAATAAAGTTCTTCATTAGCAGAGTCAATCACTTCCTCTGTGGCACACACATAAATTTTATGGAAAAGACTTGCCTGTGAGTGGTATCCTAAAAATCACTGAGCAGCATGAGTTGGAGTGCAGTGGTGACAGAGGATGGGTAAAGGGACACTTTTCACGCCTTGCTCAACTTTCTTTCTGATCCCTCTTGGGTGCACATTTGTGAAGAATTAGAGTAAGAGCAAAGACACAAAAAATCCTACTGTCAATGCAATTGCCTCACACAGTAAGATTCACAAACTTACTGAAACTCTTTTTAAGAGTAAGGATGAAATGTGTTTATCTCCTCCTACTGGGAAACTGATTTAGGACTTCACTGGGTGATGATTGGAAAGTATTTTCTAATCTCTAGGTTAAATTCAGTCACAGCCAGCTATTGCCCATTGTTCTGCTACTACCATCGTCTCATATTTTAAACATCCTTTTTCTTTCTCTTTGGAAAATATCATTATAAGAAACCAGCAAGATAAAAGAGCAAAACTTTCTTCTAGCTGTGGGAAGGCATGATGAAAATGAACACTGGTGATCTTTAATCTCTACTGTTAGGCGAGAAATCTCCTGAAAAGCCTGTTGGGAAACTGCAGTTTAGAAGGTAAATTAATATTGGTGTGACTGGATACTACGGTGTTTTAAGACCTCACTCTACTAGGATAGAAGATTGCTGGAACTGGTTGTTGTTCCTTTGGAACAAGCTTTTCAATTGCTTTAAAACTCTACTGCCCTACTAGAGCTGTAAGAACAGGCCTCCTGACCAGATATTGATATTAGAAGCAGAAAAGACATTTGTGCTTTTAATGTACTACCTAAAAAATGTAAACATTTGTAGCTCACTAGAGAACTGAGTTAAATACATGAAACATTAAGCCCTAAGGGCAAGACTCAAAAGCTGATTTTGGTTTGGCATCAGCCAGCAAAAAAAATGCTTATGAGGTTATAGAGAGGCTCAAATTAGCCAGGGTTAATTAGGTGAAGTGTGGGAGCAGGAGGAGGCTAGCATCCTCTGGGAACAGTTGCCTCTGCGAGTGCACCTGCATCAACAATTTAGTGCACAGATAGGTTCCTTTCAGATCTGCAGTCTTCTTGTATCTGTACTTGATGTGCTGTGCAGCCCATCTCTTTGCACTGCTGATGCTCAGATAAGAGTTTTCGTTTCTCATTAGAGCAAAATCTGGTCAGTATGTGCTAAGAGATTGGTGGAGAGGCAATGTTTCTAGAAGGTTATAAAGAGCTTGGTTCAAATAAATGTGGATTAATGACATCCTTCTGTATAAATTCTCCAAACAAGGCAATTAGACTGAAAAATTTAACTAAAACTCATTAGCCTGTCCAGTCTACATTGTCAAGCAGCTGAGCCATGTACCTACTGCTTCAAAACTAGGTATAGCTGGGGGGGGGGGGGTGAAGGGGGTGGAAGGGCTTAGGGAGGAACGCTTTGTCTTCAGTTTCAAAATCACCTCATGAGTGTTTAACTAATTGCACCATATTATCTGCAATTTTAGGCTCTGTACACTAAATTGGTTCCACATTGGAGACAGAAAACAACCTCACAAAAATAATCTGTGGTGTACGTTTTTTTCTAAATGATTAAAAATATACACCTTGTTTATATATATTTATAAGTCAAAGTAGAAGATTTGAAGATAACAAATTGTATTATTATAGCATAACAATAGTTATGCTAAGTTATAGTAAGTTATACTCAAGTCATTTCTAGTTTTTTTGTCTAACTTATTATTAGAAACTCTTTGACCTCACAGTCTGTGCAGATAGCATTGATGTTAAAAAATCTCACTATTGTAAAGCTTTTCTTAGTGTCTAACCTAAGTATCCTTTCTCCACATTTAAGCCCATTGCTTCTTCCTTTTTCACTTTGGACATGGGTGAGATTGATTTTTTTTTTTAACAAATATGGAGTGTCCTTCATTTTTCAGCTCTAAACTAGAGCCTCAATTGTGTTTCAGCCTTCTTTTGTAGAGCCTTCTTATGGACCGGTATTTATTCTTTCTGCTGTCACTTTGAAATCTCTTCACTAGTTACTTGAAATGTGGTGCTCACAACTTGATATAATAAACCATCTTCTTGGTGTTATCTGCTTTAGAGCAGAAGGAGTCCATTGGATGGCCCCAGGCTCTGCTGCTTCTTGCACTTGGCAGTATGATCATGTAGGGTCATGGTGCAGGTTCAGCTTGCAAGATACTAGAATCAACAACCCCTCTTCCACAAAACATCCCCCTGGCCAGTCATTCCTCATTCTGACTTTGTGCAGGTGATTGTTCTTTCTTAAATGCAGACCCCTGGATATGTCCTAACTCAAAGCTAATTCCTTCAGTTCGTAAAAGTCCACTTGATGCTGTATATTGGTGGAGATGCAGGACCTTCCAGTTCAGAGTTTTACACCCACCCTGTATTCCTGCTTTCCTGAGACTTGAAAGGTTGCTTATGAGACACTGTCAGAGAAGATCTGATTAAATGTTAAAGGCCTGATTCAGAGTTTGGTTATGCATATCAACAGCTTCTAATGCATCCTCAGTCCTTTTATCCTGTCACAGGAAGAAATTTGATTGGTTTGATGGTATTAGGAGAGGTTTTTTGTCAAGTACATTCTTTTTCATGTTACTCTTCATTTTTTCCTTCGTATGTTTACAAATAGTGCATTGAGTTATTTTTGCAGATATTGCAGCATTATGTATAGTATCTTCTGGATCTCCCTTATTCCATTTTAAAGATAGCCATTATTTTCACCTCCGCAAACCGTATGCTTTGCAAGTTCTCTGAGATCAGTTCAGCCATTTCTTTAAGCTTATTCGCATCTACTTTATCAACTTTATTCTTTACCTTCTTGCCATTTTTCCCCTTCTCTAAAATATTTTGGTGGGTTTAATTCTCTTAACTCTGCTTATTTCTTTTAGTGAAGAATAAAATGAAAGAAGCACTGTAGTTATCATGGTCATTTCTCATGACCCATCACTTCTCAGGTCATTTTCCAGTAGATTTTCTTCTTACAGAATTAGAGACTTTCCTTGGTTCTTTCCCTGTTCCAACATGCAGAGAAAAAAAATTGCGCCTTCTCAAGTTTGTTGAAGGACAAGCCATGAATCAGTAATTCTTGGACAATTAGAAATCTTCCCAGGATGAAAATTTTGTTGTCTACGTGATATGAGTTTCATTGCTGGCTCATCAAGAAGCACTGCTATGTAACAGTGCTAACCAACAATGTTACAAAGTAAAAAACCTTTCTTCTGTGCCATTTTTTATAAGAACTTTTGAAATTCCACCATCTGAAAGCTAAACAAATAAATTTGGGAATGTTAATAGAAGCTGTTACATGATTTCAGGAATCTCTTCCTTAGCAGCAGAAGAATAAAATGCAAAACTTCCTGTTACAAGGTAATAGTCACTGTGCAGTTAGTCTGCATCATGAGATACATCTACAACAGCTTAAATAAAAGCAATTGTAAAAAAAAAAGAGAGAAAAAAATGCCATGGTATACATGAAATTGAAGTACTTTCTGTTCAGTGACTATTCTCATGACTCTCTTACATCATATATAGTTGTCATTCTTCAAAAATTATTTTGCCAGCTATATTGTATGTCTTAATTAGTCATTGTAATCCTAGTACTAACTACCTTTTCTGTAACATTATCTAAATATCCCCTTTTTACTGCAGGGATAGGTTAGGCAAATTTATATCTACATTCTGCTTGAGATAACTTCTGCTATCAATGATTGAAAGTTAATCAAATAAGTTTTAATTTGAAAACCAAATGTCAACATTTTTCTGCCTATAGAAATCTGCAACAAAATAATTTGCAAACAATGTTCTGAACTTAACTACGGAGTATGTGAAATGAGCAACACAATAGTGCTGCTATTCACTATAGTGTTACACATGTGCTCTGCTTGCGAAGATTTTTAGCATCTCAGAATTTTAATTTTGCTTATTCATGTCTTTACTATCAAAACAGATTGCAATATATGGGGGAAAAAACCTGTTAATGTCAAAATTGTATTCTTATTCAAGTATAAAACAGTCTTTGCTTTTAAAACGTGAACTCCTGGAGGGAACTACCAGCCTTACTGCTTGTCCTGGTATTAAAATTATCTGCTGCTAAACAGATGAGACAAATAAATAGCATAAGGAAAAAAAGGATTGTTTTCCAAAGCAACAGAACAGAATAAACAATAAGAAGCTGCAAACAACATGTGAAATCACAGAAATGTAAAAGGAAAAAGGTACAATTTAGAACTACATGGAAAAGAAGACGAATGGCAAAGACAAGAGCTAAAATATACATGTTCAAAAACGTACTTCCAAGATATGCAGAGAATGAAACCCAATTTGTAAATACTTTCCCTGGCTAGGGGAAGTTGTTCAGGCATAAAAATCTCTCGGATAATTTTTGATTCCTACGAAGTTTTCCTACAGCAAAGAAGAGCTTCCATTTTGTTCTTACCGAATATTTCAAATATTTTCTCATCTTTATTAAAAAAAATATTTAAAATAAGCAAGGTATATAGATCTCAATATTCTCTCTAGCCATTTAAGTGTTTGATTAAATCTCATGTGATTCCAGTGCTTTAGCTTTCCTGAGGAGTGCAACTGGAAGATGGTGCTTCCTTAGATCATGGTATCAGAGCTGAAAAGAACCGTGGCATGTAGTGCAGAAATTATTCACTGGACAGGTCAGTGTAAGTAACGGATAGTAATGTCAGGGATATAGTCAGTACATTCTTGTGTGGACAGCATGGATAGCACAGTGAAGAGGGAGTCTGAGAGATCACCTACTTCACCTAATCTAAGACACTCATAACACACAATCTCATAACACTCTGACCTCCAAGTACAATACTTAACCTTTTCTGTCATTGAAACGCACTACATCAGACTGTGATACAGTATGTTCTTCAGATTCGTTTTTGTAGAAATACTGTCTTCTTGGTCATTCCCCAATTTATATCTGTGCTGCTGATTTTTTCTTCTTATTTGTGGAAATCATTCTAGTTCTTGTTGAGTGGAAATGATATTCAGGAGTTTCCAACTATAATCTTATTCTCAGAAATACTAATTTGTCATTTTTTCTCACATCTATAGATTTATAGGCATGTTTTTTATCATCCAATTTTGCCATAGAGAAAGTACTAAGGAAGAAAGAGTATACTACAATTGAGGAAAGTAAAAAAAAACAAACCCAATAATCTTTATCCTTGCTAAGAGAATGTAAAAAAATTTAAATAATTTAAATACTTTATTTTTTTTTTATTGAGGGAAATTTGTTTGAAAAACAGTGGGACATAGATCTAGATAACTCATGCTGGGCCATGATTTGTGTAGATACACAAATCCTACTAATCTCAGTTCCTTTAGAGACTGAATCCTGGGTGCCAGAGTAAGATGAGTACGCCTGCAGTGAGTGAGTTTCTTTAAATCTCTGCCATATCGAAACTTCCTTTTCTGTGTCTTTGAAATAGAATAACAGAATCTTAAAGTGTTGTGAAGTTTCCCATCTACAATCGTTGTATAATATGTAAAGGAAATAAATGAAGAAGAACCCCAGCCATGTCAGTAGACCAGCAGGTATATATCAATACAAGCAACACAGTGCAGAGATGGCCATGGGACTACGCATCCAAACTACATGTTTCCTGTGCATGGCTGGAATCAGAGCATTCAGAGTCCTGCAGTTTGCCATCTGCACTAGAAAAAGTTATGAGAAACATATTTGTTGTGTCTGAAAATATACTTTGTAGTATGAGAACTTCCTCCCATGCATTTTCTTCCTCTGTCACAATATTGCATGAGATGTGTGTGTAATGAATCAGCTGGGAGGACAAAAACTTTTTAAGCTTTACCAGGTATATCCTGAGCTCCTTTTTCTTTGGATATAATAAGTGGCCCTGATGTGAAACACTGGGAAAGGAATAAAAGAAAAACAAAGAAAAAAATTCCATTTTTTAGACTACTAGAGATGTATTTGTACTACAGCAACAAGGGATATAGCTCTAGTCAATATCTGGAAATTAAACCAAAAATCGCTTTGAGAAAGCAATACAAATTTTACTACTCTTGACATGAAATGTTATTTAATTTTCAATTATTGAGGTGTTTTGTTGTTCTCCTGATTTCTCTTCATCTTCCAGTAGTCAGTGCTTTAAAGTGGTGTTTTTCTCAAGTAGCTGATTGAGTCAGATAACTTGTTGCCTTGTACAAAATTTGGCTAATGTTACATTTCATGGTTTCATTTGAAATAAAAATATTCTTAACTACTTTTTCTTCTATTTATTTGATGACAGTCATAAAAAATATACTAATTTTTATAATTTCCTCTGTTTCTTTGCTTTAGATCAACAGGGTTTATATAAAGGCATTAATGAAAGGGAAACTTTGGGAAATTCAAGTTTGTATAATTTGAGAAAAATATTTAGGTCTTTGTTGTGTTGTGGTTTTGGTTTTTTTTTTAGTTTGTAACTTTCTAACTGTCTAAGAGACAAAAGTCTATTATTAAGTTGTTTCAAATCAAATCTGCTTTTCTGCCTTATAGTAGTTAGCTAATTAAGTTCTCTCGTCTGTGACAGCCTGAGGCTTCTTCAATTTAAATTCTTATTCCAGTTCTTACTCCTCTTTCTTGCCCTCAATTAATCAAGATAATAGCCATTACTGATAGAAAGGGAAAAAAGTAGACCTATTTCTTGCATAGAATTTATTACTGTTATTAACTCAATCATCAAAACACTGTTTCTGTTACAGGATAAATATTTTTTAAGCTTTTCATTTACATAATTAAGCTTATCAAGTTTCTGTTAAAGCATCTAAGGAAAAATATCCAGAAAGTAAGAAAATTAAATGTCAGTGACAATTTCTGAGAAATACAAGATGCACACAGAGGCAAGCAAATCTCAGATATCACTGTACAGTTATTTGGAAAAAAATCATAACAAGTTTACATTTGCTGCTGTTGTTGTCCAGGTTACACATGGTAGTTCTCTGAGGCATTCTGAATTTCTAGACATATTACTGTGTACATTAAGAAAGAGAAATAATAGGTCTTCCTTAAGAAAATGCTCCACGCTAACAACAAAACGCTATAAATCTGAAAAATAGGCAGTAAATATTGAAAAATCCCAGTAACAGTCAAATGAAATTGCTGTTCATTTCAGGGAGGTGGACTTCACTGACTTCTTTTCAGAAAAAATGTTTTTATGTTCACAAGTGACAATGGTATCTTTTATCCTGACCGTGCAGTTCTAAGAGAATCGGAGTACCATAAATGTTCTGAAATCAATACAGAGTTGTGAGGAGAAATAATATCTTGCATGAGACCAACAAATAGAGTTGGAAAAATCAAAGATCTTCAGAGCATGCAAAACAGTGAGCAAGCTTAAATCTTAGAAACACTGAAATTTAAAAGATTTTTGCTTGGAAAGGGGGTCTTCATGTCAATCAAGGCAAATGCTGTTTGTTCAGAAACAGGCAGAAGATTGCAATTTTTACTTACCTCCTGAATCCATCTTTTTCTTCCCCTTATTCTATACTGGTTATGTGCTGGAGTGATCTGTACTTCACATATAGCCTCAATACTCATGTTTCATACCATGGAAAGCAAACAGCAGGAAGGCTGCTAGGCAGCTGAATCTTTCTCCAAAATATTGATTAAACTGGGGTATATACCCCAGGTCTTTTTTTTTTTTTTTTTCCCAACTAAATACACTGATAAGAGTATAACAGGGTGTTCCACCTGAGAAATCTTACATGAATCAACAGCCCTTCGATTCCCTCATGTAAAATTTCCCTGTAATATTTTACTGGAGAAAGGTGATGTTATACAGCCACTTTGGGTCCTGATGTGGCCTGCTTGGGCTTCACTTCAGATATTTTGGGGTTGGTCATATCATCAAAGGAGAGAGCTGAGATTGTTCTCCTACCTCACTGAAGCAGACATGACTCCCATTGACTTAAATAATCATTACATTAATTGATGTATGTTAAAATACAGTATAATGAATCTAAAACCTATTTAAAATGTTAGAACCACAGAGTCAATATATACACATTATATGCCATTAAGTAAGAATTATGAAAAAAAATGAACTATTTATGTTCCTCAGTTGTTTGTTGAACAATTTTCCAGCACTCTGTGACAAGGTGCCTTCAGTTTTAAATTACAGCAACACAGTTTAAACAATGTCCATCTGACAGCTGAAGTGACTTGCTAAATTTGTAGATAAGCTGAGAAAAAGAGACAGGCAGAAACCAAGGAAGCAAGCAAGCAAGAAATGTTTGAAAGCACAACAGAGAACTAAATCTATTTTGCCACATGAATAAAATCCCATTGGAAAGAAATAAGATAAATGACACAGACATTGAAGAGTTTTCAACAGGCTCTATCCATTAGCAAAAACAAATATGGCATTTATTCTTGACAGCTCAATAAAAAAACCCAACCAAACAGCCAACCAAAGAATGAAGCAAACAGAACGCTTTTTTAAGAATAAAAGAAGCACCAAAATTATTAGTGTGACATATGAATCAAGTCCTTAATTCTCATTGCCTGTTTCCAGAAGGACAAAAAATTGCCTGGGCCGGACTGACCTTACCTGGGAGTCTGAAGGCAACTCAAGGATGAAGAACCTGAATTGCTGATGCACGTGGTTTATCTCTTGTTTAGAGCTGCCTCAGTACCTGCAGCTTGGAGGGTGCTCTGTGTGTCCTTGTACATTGCCAAAACAGCTGCCAGTCCTCATCTAGGGAATTACAATCCCACAAACCTGATATCTGTACTGGGAAAATTAGAAGAAACTATAATGAAAAGTAAGATTAACAGATGCCTGATTAAAAAAAAAAAAAAAAAAAAGGGAACTACAGCTCTGAAGCACATACACAAAAGCACAATCTCTCTTGTCATGCTGATAGCAGCAGGCTCCACAATGGTGGCAGCAGGTTAACATTTGCTGTCACTGGGCACCACTGAAAAGTCTGGCTCCATCCTCTTGCCACCCCTTCCCTCCTTTTCCTTCCCATCCCATTCCTTGCTGAATGAGGTGGGTGTCCTGGTGATGGAGGACACAGAGAAGGCAGAGTTACTGAATGCCTTCCTTGCTTCAGCCTTTACTGCTAAGGCTGGCCCTCGGGAATCCCAGACCCTGGAGGTAAGACAGGAAGTCTGGAGAAAGGAAGACTTTCCTTTGGTTGAGGAGGACTGGGTTAGAGATCACCTAGGCGAATTGGACACAGAAATCCATGGGCCCCGATGAGATGCACCCACTAATGCCTACAGAGCTGGCAGATGTTATTGATAGGCCACTCTCCATAATCTTTGAAAGGTCACGGAGAACAGGAGAGGTGCATGAGGACGGAAGGAAAGCCAGTGTCACTGCAGTCTTCAAGAAGGGCAAGAAAGAGGACCCAGGAAACTACAGGCCAGTCAGCCTCTCCTCCATCCCTGGAAAGGTGATAGAACAGCTCATTCTAAGCATGTGGAGGAAAAGAAGGTTATCAGGAGTAGTCAACATGGAGAGAAAGGGTAGGAGGCTCATCTTTGTAATACAGTTAATGGCTGGTCTATGTAGAATTTAAGGAATAAATTAGACATCCCTCTTTATTTTCATGAAGACGTTTAAAATCAATAAAGGCAGGAAAATTCAAAATAACACTACTTACCTACAGTACTCTTTCTTAGAACATAGCTGAGGCCAGGTTGCATCAAATTTTCATATATATATTAGATCATTTTACACTCCTACAGCAGTGTAAAGGGGATTGAAAAGCAGATGCAAATTATGTCGGCACACACATTAAGGTACTGCTGGGGTAATGTCAAGTGCCTTTGGGGTAAGTGAAATATTGCCTTCTGCTACGGCTAATGAGTATATCTAATTACATTAGTCAATATCGCATTAAACAGACAAGGAATATAAACTTTCAGACCTCATGGAATAAGCCAATCACTAATAAAGGAGGCTTGAAAAAAACCAGTTTGAACAATTAACTGTTGGCTGTCTTTTGAAGGCTATATATTTTTTCTAACTTTTTTTTTTTTTGTTACATTTTTAGGTAAACTCTTATTGTATTTTTCTGGGATACTGGACAAGGTGAAACAATTCAGTAGAGTAATTCTGCAAGTTCTCTTTGGTAGAATTTGATGAACAATCACTAAGTAGAGTAATATTTGTCAAATTTTGGAGAAGGTCTTTAACTTTTTTTTTCCACTTTAGGAAGCCTTTCACTGAATCCTATCTTGCTCATGTTGACAGATACTTATCAAGCCATATATTGGGTAGGAATTAGGTAGCTTCAAATTCTTTCTGAAACTTTGCTTTCCTTTCTCCTGTAAAAATTATTAACCCACTTAGGAAAAATATTAATCAGACATTTTACTTATTAGTTAAATTTATAAGAGTTAAAACTTTCCAGAATTAATTACATGCATAAACAAATAATTAGGAAGTACACTGTTGATCAATGTGCTATTTCAAACAATAATAATATGTGGGTAGTATAGATAAATGAATCATAGCAAGATGTATAACAGTAAAAATAATACAAAGTTAGACATCCAATTAATTCTTGGTACCGTACAACCTAATCAACTAGAATGTATCCATAAATCTTTTTAGTGCTCTAAGCCATTTTATTTTTCAACAGGAAAGCCTGAAGTGGCCCTAGAAGGCAAAAATCACACAATCTGCCCATTTTTTTAAAATTGGGAACCACAATATTTGGCTTCCTGGATTTACAGAAAGAAATACGGTGGTTTTGGACATAATCCAGATGAATCATTATTACAAAATGCACAGTTCTGAATGACTGCTCCCCTACATACATGTGTGTATATATATACACACACATAAAACAGCGCTGCTACTATACTATATACTGCATATATAGTGCCTGTCAGGGATAGGTGAAATCTCACAGCCTATATGCTGTGACCCTTTTTTTTTGTCTGGTCAAGAACAGAGTGGATCAAGATATGCCCTTGACATATATAAAGGAATTTTATTTTTTTCATTATAGAAAGTACTGCAGAGAGGCAGGAACCATACCAGTTTCCATTGTTTTTAGTTCTCTGGTGTCTACAATGTTTGGTTTTGGTCTTAACACCTGCCTGGATCCCAGAGTCAAAGAAAGGTGTATTGTATATTACAGTTTATGGTACAGCACTACTGTGTAATCTAGGATCTTTTTATCTATTTTGATGTAGAGCTTCTCTGCATACCAGTAGTTGTTAAGGGTATGCATCTGATCTGTAAGACTTCATAAATCCTGGAGGGGATTCCAGGATTTATGGACTTCATAAATCATGCTATTAGATTCAAGCCTAAATCTAAGAATTATTAAGTTAGTAAATCTAATGTTAGAGGGGTGGAAAGGACAGCAGATAGCGTATCAGTCTGTTTTAGGACTCTGACAGTTTTGTCATTAAGCTAAAATAAGCAGATACATACAATGGACATTGGAGTGACCCAGTCTAGGCTTTTTGCCCAGATTCATCACACTAATTTTAGCTGCCTAATAATTAGGTGTCTGATCTAAGACGGCTGCCTAATCTTCTTTAGTATTCAGCAGAGATAAAGGCATTTCTTGAGGGCAATTCATCTGGCTTATTTTATAGAAGTGTTTATTACATGCATATGTTGGTTTAGCTTAATAATCAAGCTGCTAGGGTTTAAATAAGCAACTTCCTAGTAAACATGGCAGGGGTTCATACAAATTCACAGTGTTTTTCATGGCCAATTCACAATATTGAAAGCAATTACAATCAAGTCAAGTAGGAAAAGCGATTTATGAACAAACTATGTTGTACAGCCTGGAGAAGGGAAAGGTCCAGGGAGATCTTCTAGCAGCCTTCCAGTACCTGAAGGGGCCTACAAGAAAGCTGGAGAGGGACTTTTTACAAGGACATGTAGTGATAGGACAAGAGGTAATGGTTTTTAACTGAAGGAGGGTATATTTAGATTAGATATTAGGAAGAAATTCTTGACTGTGAGGGTGGTGAGACACTGGCACAGGTTGCCCAGGGAAGTTGTGGCTGGAAGTTGTGGAAGTTGTGCCCTCCCTGGCAGTGTTCAAGACCAGGCTGGCTGGGGCTTTGAGCAACCTGGTCTAGTGGGAGGTGTCCCTTCCCATGGCAGGGGGGTTGGAACTAGATGATCTTTAAGGTCCCTTCCAACCCAAACCATTCTATGTAGTAGATATGTAGTTCTCATGCATGACTACAGGAAATAAGGAAGCCTAGTTTCCCATAAATAGCTGACTGATGATGCACAAATACTGGCTGCAGCGCTGCTCACAGCTGTGGCAATTGTAATACTATATAGATCTTCTGAGGCAGGAGATTATGATGGCAGTCACCCCTGCAGTTAGCTTTTCTGCTGTATCTTGGCCATTGATTTTCCATTAATTTATTGGCATTTTGGGAGTATCTTACCCTAGCAAACTGAGGAGAAAATGAACTATAGGTTCAAACATTAGTGGGGATGTGGAGGAAGGAGAGATATATGCCCACACACAAAAATACATGCTTGTCATGATCACATAAATGTCATTTTCATATGAGCCCGTGCTAAAAAAGCAAATAGTATGTCTCCAAGGAAAATGAGATGCTCTAAAACCGCAATCTAGTGTTTAATCTTCTCTGCCCATACTAATCAAAAATGCTTTGGCTGTACTACTTTCAACTTCAAGTAAGTCTGATGTTAAATAGTAGGTATCATAATCTTACCCACAAGACCACCAGCACTATTCAAACAGAAAAAATTATACACTGATACCAAAAGCTGTGAGTTATACGCAGAGAATGATAGAAAATTGCCAAATGAAGCAAAAAAATACAAATCAGAAGCATTAAGGACAGTACAAAGAAACTTTCAATGATTAGGAAGAAAAATAGTGGACTACTAGTATTGGCCTGTCATTATTGTGGAATGCTCAATAATAGTTCAGAGACACTCTGATTTTTCAGTTAAGTTTATGTATGTTCTGCACTTGGGAAAAAGCAAAGAAACAGATGATGTATTCCTTTTGAAGAATGATGAATAAAAATGTGCTAACTAGACTGTCACTCAGAATAGGGTGATGAATAAAGTCAGAGGTTTCTAAACCAACAGCTCCACAGGGCTTCATCCAGGAGCTGGCCAAAAAGGTCCCTGAGCTGGCAGAAGACCAGCGTTGCACCGTTCATCAAGACGACTGCATAAGATAACATAAAAAGTGATTAGTCCATCAGCTGTGGCATTAATCCTGTACAAAGTGATAGGATGGCTATGGCAGGAGTCAGAAAAGATGGGTCTGAGAGAACCAAGGAGCAGAAACCTCACAAGCTGACTTTGCTGGCAAAGGAAACACAATAAAAAAACAGTGTCTATGTACTTTCAGTTTTAAAGACATTTTGTTTTCTGCTGCTAGTGGAGTCACTTGATGAGATTGCAAATTAGGTTGATAAAAATAATATTTTTGATGTAGTAGACTTGTTCCAGTAAGGCATTTGACTTAGTGTTGCATGACATCTTGATCAATTATCCACAGTGGTACAGTATCAACACGGCACTAATGAATTTAGGACAGATTAAATGACAAGACCCAACAGTAATTACAAATAAGGAATCATTACTGAGTGATTGTGTTTCTCATGATACCCTGCAGAGATCAGCCTTCAGCCTCTGATGCTCAATGACTTTATCCCTATTCTGAAAGAAAATCAAGTATCACTGATGAAGTTTGCAGTTAAGCTGGAAATTTAAGTGTTGAATTAGAGAGGGTTTGGTTATGAAGGGGACATGTATTCACAACAGCTCTCTCTTTCAGCAAGTGCTGTGGAATGCAATCTATCAACAGCTGAAATCAGATAGAGCAGTGGGTTGTTCCCTGCAGATCTATAAAGGATGGTTTAAAATTAGATTTCTGGTACGGTTGAGATGAAACTGTGGGTATTGTGCTTGAAGCTCTGAAGCTCATTTCAATTATTTTTCCATCTCTAAGCCCTGTAAATCTAGCTACAAAGAATAATGAATTGTTTTCTGCTTGGTTAATGATCTGAAATGGCTCACTGCAGGCTGATGACTGCTGGAGCCACATGAAGAGGACAGGGTGAAAGCATGGCAGAGAAAAGAGGTTCTGGGGAGAGCAGGAATACAGTGGCCAAAAATCACAGCAGTTCCTGTGAAACTATCTCATCTCAGAAGGTTCCTCAAAACAAAATAAGCGATATAACATCATAATTCTGCTTTATTTACTCATGGGAACAAATGCATGCAATACATGCAGAACTAACCCAGCTCTCACCTGAAATCAAAGTCGAAAGCGAAGTCAAGAGCATGGCTTCAGCCTGGAGTGCAAGTGAAAATATGCCACTGTGTCCTCCAAGACAGTCTATTAGAGGATGCTAGCAGGGTTTCAAGGCATGTCTTCAGTGCCTAGAAATCTCTGCAGCATCACCACATTTGTTCCCCCATTCACAGCTGTGTAGCTCTGCTAGCTGGCGCTGGCGGAGGGCAGAGACCTATCACATTCAGTCACAGGCATGCAGGGTTACAACCTGCTTACACGGCATTACTTGGGGGGGTTGTTTTTTCCCTTGTACAGGGCTATAGCTGAGCATATGCCCTGAGATAATTAAGCTGAAGGAGCTTGATTAGGATCCCATTTAGAAGCTAATCTCACTTAACTTTTTTAAATTGTTCCATTTTTGCACCAGTTCAACTCTGTTGGCTTCAGTAGAGCTATTTCCTGAGAAAAGAGACAGTGTAAAAAGTGATTCTAGGTCATTCTGTCCCTCATTAATAAAGTAATATGACCTACTAGTTAGAGCTACATGGCATGTTTTCTTTTGCAGAAAAGCCATTTTTAGGGATTCCTAATTTTCCCATTGTACCTGCTGTCTTATTGTCTTTTGCTGTCCCTCATTTGTACCAATTCAACTGGGTTTTGTACCAAAGACTGGTGGAAAGGCCAGGTAAAGATAACATTTTTCCTTTTAAGGACTGATTATCTTAATGGAGATCACTGCAGTCACAAAGAGTTTCACAAAAGGTTGCACCAGCACGTCTGATAGGGAAAGGGCTTCTGCAGGAGTCAGGAAAGATGGGGCTGAGGACTAGGAGCAGAAACTTTACAAGCTGACTTTGCTGGCAAAGGAAACGTAAAAAAAGGAGTCTCTATGTGCTTTTGCAGTTTTAAAGATATTTTGTCCGCTACTTTCCTGACATCTCTGCTTAGTAATAGTACCATGGCTTTTGTGTGTTAAAATTAACATTTTAGCTCATATAAATGATCCGCATCCTTATCATATCCTTCTGCTTTAAAGTAGAAATGTTACCCACTTCAAAGCAGGAGCATTACCCTACTCTCTCCTACATAAATCATTTCCAATGTACTTTCAATATAGAATTAATTTCAGACTAGATCAGTACAGAATAAATCCTTCTGTGAGACTTTCAGTCTGAGAAAACCCAATTAATTTAGCTCACAGAGACATTTCAAATTAAGCCCCCTCACTGTGATATTTTAATTATACCAATTAGTGAAGTAAAATTTTAATGTATCAGGATGTCAACATTCCTAAGTTATAAATAAGATTGCTATGATCTAACTGGCAAATATTTCTCTGTGTTGAAAAGAGTATTAGAAAATGTATCTAATGTTATATGGTTTCACAAAGAGGTATGAAAATTTTCCTGACTGCTTATAAAATCGCAAAATATTTACACTTACTGAATGAGAAAGGCTGAATATAAATAACTTTTATCAATAAAGTTGAACTTATCTCAGCAACTAATAGAAGATTATAATTTCCATTTTTTATTCCTGCTACTTGTACTTTGGACTTGCCTTAGTAACTTCATAGTGACTGGGAACATAAGGGAGAATTGTTAGAATCAATATTTAGTATATTAAAAAAGTAAAAAGTTTCATAGCAGAGCAATGACTTATCTCAGACCAATTTTCAGTATCACAGTACCTAAGTTCTCTGCTTCCTTTTATATACATATTATTCACAAAGAAACAACAATATGGTTATTCCATCATCTAGATTTTAAAACAATATTAGAAAGATCATGTTTATCATGTTTACAGACTCTAAAAGGTACTTAAAGATCCTAGATAGGAAAAAACAACTACAAACACATTTTTTTAAACTAAAGCCTGAACACAACTGACAACATTTATTTTTGTATCATACTTTTACTGAATTACAGGTGTAGAAGCCTGAGCTTAGGAATCATTATGTGTTTCTAGGGCAAGATTCTCAATATATATTTTTTGATATATTGTTTACTTTTGTTTCTTTTGCACTGCAACCACATCTCAACCATGAGATGGGCTGGTCCAAGCTTTCAGCTTGCTGCTTTTGAAAGAGGTGGTTCTGCCCTTTCTTCCTTCTCCTCTCCTCTCTGTTTCTCTCAGGTGTGTGGTCCCATCCCTCCCTAAAAGGTGCCTGATGGGCAGGGAGCAGACCTAGCTTATTGCCATGGCATGTTGTTCATTTTCTGGCTTACTTGAACTAAGCACAAAACTTCTTGCTTACATTTTATGTTTGAGGTGTAAGATGGTAAGCAAAAAACTGAAAGCAAGAACATGAGTTATACAAGCATTAAACATGCCACACTGGGATTACACATGCCTAGTTAAGACAGCTTGCTCTTTTGCAGTAACAAAAAGAGAACTAAAGCTTTAGAACTTGATTTCAAATAATAACACTTTGTGATGACTAAGATGTCACTATAACAGAATTAAACAGTATTTCCAAGCCCAAGTATATGTAAGTTATTGTACTGCTAATGTAAAAAAATGACCGAGAAATTTCATTAATTTTTATGGAAAGCATTAATCAGCATTATGATAGACAAATTACTCAAAGTATGAATCTATGATTTTTTTGTCACTGAAACAGTAAAAGCTGTCAGTGGTAACCTAGTGTTTGTTTATTCCATACTAACTTAACTCCTAATGTAACTCATTACCTCCATGCCTCCTTTTCCTACAATTATGCTTAAGCAAACAAAGGTACAACTAATGGAAAGATGTTTTAATTCAAGAACTAGCTATACATTAGCCCTGAAAGAGGAAATACTGCTTGCTTCTTTCATCTGTGTGCACACTTGCACAGACTATAGCTGGATGTCCTCAGAACTATTAAAATGGCTACACAGAAGGCAGGACCCTTCTCACTCTCTATCCAGTGCCTTTGGATAGACATAAATTCAGGGATAATCTTCCTTGATGCTATTTACCATCTTTGTTTCTTGGTCTGGCATGTAATTGCAAGAATGGCTGATTTCCAAATGTTCCACAAATAGCTATCCAAATGATACCGTAATTTTTTGCAGGTAAATATACGATTACCCACTCTTCCTATAAGCTAACCATACCAATGCTTATGGATGTTGCTCTGTCAGAGATGTCTTTTTTTTTTCCCCAATGTAATTTCTGAAGTTCTTAAACTCTACAAATAAAAAATATCAGCAGGGATACATTTACCAAAATTGACATAAAATAAACATAGTGCTGATTTTCCTGGTCATCAGCAGTCACATACCTACTTTCCCACTAGTTCCTGTTTCTGGCAATCACGGACCATACTGGAGATATCAACATTTATCATACATGACTGAAATATATCACAGAGCTGTGATAACTGCATACTTATGATGTGTTTGTATAGGTCAAGCGGACTTTCAGACTTGGCCCCACAGCTGCCTGTATCTAACCGAGTGATAATGGGGTATCTGGTCATTTGCACTACAGCCAAAGACAACCAGAGTTTTTTCTTGAGTTGTTAACAACAAAAGGACACTTAAATGCCATCAAATCAATATCTGGCCTTGGCTTAAAAAAGGTCATTTCTGCAAAAAGGGAGAATGGCAAATTTGAAACTCAATCCTGGACTTTGCTGCTAACAATTTATTCAGATTACATGCAGGAGAATAACACATTATGTCATTGCAGCTATCCTAATACTTTCACATCTCACATTTTGAATGCTGTTCTCTTAGGCGTTTGACACACAAAGAAAAAAAACATAGCAGGAATCAAAACAAAATGGTTAGAGAGCAAATTAAATAGTCCTAGCCTCTAAACAACTTAAAACAAAATTGTAGAGAATTACAGCTTGTGGCCAAGAGAAAGGCAAGGGCTGTTAGCCTAGCCCAGGGATTAGCTCGTGGGGAAACAGAAAGGGCTGCACTCAGGCTGCCTCATTAAGGGGATCTGGGGCAATACAAGAGAATAATACCAGCTGCTGATTTCGTTCACATTGATTGTCAGAGATAGGCAAAATGACATATATGGGACCAGCTCAGTCCTTAACATCAATCATACGCTTCCCCAGTAATCAGAGGAAATTCTGGTGAAGTCAGACAGGAGTCCTGCTGCAACACTCACAGCTCACATGACTTGTCTCAAGCTGCCGTCTGCGCTCAAACCTTCCCTGCTTGCCCTCAAATCTTTTCCCTAACAAGACTGTTCATGTCTTTCAAGTGTTCACCCAGAAGCAACCACCTGACATGTCCACAACAGACTTCATCAAGGACAGCCTTTTCCCAATTATTTTTGATCTCTTTGAAGACATCATCTGGAGGGGTTCCATGGGTCTGAGGACAGATACGCACAGAGCCTTTAGCTGTTGGTCCTCTAGTTCACAGAAAGCATGTAGTGACCCTGTCTGGAAGGGTCTCTCTTTCTCAGTTGGGGTGGGTGGGAATGAACACCACACTTGTCAGGAACAGTTTGGGGGAGAATTTACTGGCATTACAGCAGCAGTAACAGAGTTTGCCCTCCAAAGATCTGTCAAATTATATTCCTATGAAAGACATTTGTCCTGATGTGTGGCACAGGCACTGCAGCTGAATGGTTGACCCATGGGACTGATTTGTTCTTTATTTTCAGCTTCGTTGTACATTTTCTCCATATACTATTGTGATATTCCTTCTAACAACTGCTTTTGGTATCCAGTTTCTGCACTCTTCTGCCACACTTTCCAGGATAATTTGCACTGCAAAACCAGAACCACATGAGACCTGAATTTCAGTCCACAGTCTGTTAAATACTCCTAAAATTTTTTTAGGGTAAACCTGAGGTGATTTCACTGATTAAATCCAGGGCAGAAGGAATTTGAGGGGTGGAAGAGATGAAAAGGCAGTTTTGCATGACTAGAAGAAAAGGAGTGAAATTTGATGCAGCAAACTGCTGGGAGTAAGAGAAAATCTGTAAAAGTGAAGTGTTTGAACTAAACACCAGATTTTGAGTCTCATTTTACATAGTTTAACTGCTAGCTGCAGTTGAAAACCATCGGAGTAACTCTCTTACTAAACGAACCAGAACCGAAAGTAGCAGTCTAGTTCCACTATCCCTTCCAGCCAACCTAAAGGCATGGTAACACTAAAAGGGAGGAAGGAGATGCTGGTGTTCTCACCCACACTTTGGTCCTGTGTTCCCTCACTTACTCTTCCTTCTGTTTGTTGAAGAACTCAATGTAATTGTGCAATGACTGGAAGCAATCTTTATATACAAAAAAAGGATTTATGTTCAATCAGATTAATAAACTGGTCAAATTCATGAGACTATGCCATCGTATGGGAATATACAGTCATGGCCAAGGGCAGTAAGATCTTTGGCAGCAATATGGTTTTAGACCACCTTAGACTGGCTGAAAAACATGTCTCACACTCATACCCAGAATGTGACACACAGAGGACATAGAAAGAAACTTAAATTTCACAGTAAGGATGATTTTTCATCTGAAAAGGATTATTACAACATCATTTTCTAAAGCACATTAGTCATCTGCAGCAGAGCAATGTCTCCACTGGGTCACTGACCATTAGCACAGCTGCCTTCTGAACTGCAGCCTCGGAGAGCTGCTTCCATCACTGAGCCTGTGAATAGCCTCCCAGTCCAGCACGGCAGAACTAGAAAAGCAAAAGCAACTTCAGCAATGTGACAGGGTAATGATCCCTGTTCCCAGGCATGTGTCTCCAAATTCAACATAAATAAACATCAAGCTAGAACACGAAAAACTGAACATAAGGAAAGTCCCAATCCAATGGTTTTATTTTCATTAAAGCAAATGCTTTGTGAAAATTAACTCTGACTTACGCATCTGAAGTGCTGGGGTCTGAACCCCGAGCCCTGAATTAAGGTTGACATATGGGTGGTCCCCATGGTCCTTCAAAAGGAGGGGATGAGTTTGCCTTTTGGCTTTCCTCCAAGGTGTGGCCGGCCTTGTAGGGAAAGCCCTTGGGTAAACAAGCCCCAGGTGCCCTGCATTGGGTAAATGAGTGCCAGGTGTCCTGCTTTGGGGATAAAAGCTGGGACCACTTGCAGGAAGGGTGGAGTGTCTGTCTGTGAGGTGGATGCACTTTGCAGAGTTTCCTGTTTTGGAAGGACCTCCTGACTCTCTCTGCAACTGGGCCCCAGTCAGGTTTGGCATTTGCAAACGTGGGGGAACAATATGTGGCTACTTCTATCCTATATGATCAGCCAATTGGCTTGGTTGTCTCCCATCTGTTCTATAGGAGACTTTGTTTCTTTGTTTATTCCACCTATTATTGGTCGTGCTGTGTGGTTGCTGGGGTTGATGTCTGTTATGTGATCTGTTTGACTTGTTTGTACCCCCAGTGATCCCCATATACTGACTTTTTTTATGTGCAATACAATCTGGTTACTGGTTTGTTATTCTGTTGGCTGTGTCCTTTGTGCTAGGCCTAGTGACTGGCAAAACAGCATCTCATCGATGAATTTTATGACTAGCTTATTTCACTCTAGTTGGTGATTATCATTAGTTTTAGATGTGTTTTGAGCTTGGATGTGCTCCAATTCTCTTTTTCTGTTCATTTCGAGAGAGACTGAAGTCTCTACGAATTAATTTTCCTCTCGGTTCCTTTTGTGGGTTTGTTATTTAATTGTAAGCTAACTTTTAGAGCTCTTTATACTGTTACACACTTTTTCCTCATACAAAAACATCTTTCTAGGGCCAGTAGCACCTCACATATTAACTTTTATTGAGTTTTGGGCTCTTTTTTGCAATAACTACATGTAGACTTGGTGTTTAAGGTCTATGAGAAGAAAGAAATTGTCCAGGAAATCCCAGGCAAGGAGGAGCATTGTGCTGATATAGGGAGGAGAGAAAAGGGAGGGGCAAATAAAGGGATGCTGCATTCTGTGCTTTTTCATATAGGATGGTGTCTATATTTAGCCTGTACCCAGGGCTAAACTGTAGCAGTTGTTCTACCACCCGATGCTCCCTCCCCAGCTGAGAAGGGGAATTGGGAAAAAAGGGAGAAACTCCACAGGTTCAAGTAGAAACAGATTTAATGAAATAACGAAACTAATACAAACACCAACATAAAGTGCACAAGTTTACACTCAGCCTAATCCTTGGGAAGCAGCAGAAGGCCAAGAGGGAGGAGCCCCAGGAAGATGAACTCCCCACCCTCAGTAAACTCCCCCCTTTTATAATGAGCTCAATGTCAGTGGTGTGGGATACACCTGTGAGTCAGCTTGGGGCAGCTGCCCTGACTGAAACTCCCAGCTGACTCGGGGCTGCTCACTGTTGTGGTTCATTCTTCATATAGAGGGCTCACAATCTCACTGCAGTCTGGGATATGCATTCCGTTTTCCTTTCTCATACAACTCTGACATTTAAATCAATGCCCATAGGGTCACCTGGGATTCTTAAGTGACAGCATTCTTGTCTTGCCTTCTCAATGATGAAATCTTTTCACTCCATCTTTCCTTAACAATATCATACCTGCAAACATTTATTCAACTAGCCCTACTTACCAATGGCATTTAAACAGCAGTAATACAGGTGTGGTATGCTTGTCCATTGAAATATTAGATACTAACACTCTTTAATACTTATATATTCATTTCTCTACCTTCTGCATAGCAATTCTGAGGTTATACAATAGATTTAAATTTACTTGTTTTATGTTTCAAAATCGACTATTAATGTCTGCATGGAATGGCAAATTGTAAAGGTCCATTTCAGAAGATTGCTGATGACTCATTACTAAGTGACTTTCTAATAAATGTTTATTTTTCCAGCATCTTCTGAGTGTTAATGCCATCCTGATGTTTGCTGGTGTCATAGACGCTCACTTTAAAAAACTGGAGCTGCACTATCCAGAAAAGAATAGCTTGGGAGCTGAAATACTGATTGAAATGGCCCAAGTTCAACCTCTTTTCAACATCTGTGGATGGATCATTTACACCTCAGAAAAATTTGGCTAAAACACATCAAAAATCATTGCCTCATAGCAGGTAAGCAAGGCTTGCAAAATGCTTAGGACTGATAAATACCTGCAGTTTTGCAGTGTTCCCTTCTACCTGAAGAAAGCAACAGGAGGAAGGGGAGGGGGGAGACTTCCAGAAGAGAGGAGATTAACAGAAGTAAACATTGCATATGTTTTAAATCATTTATTTTTCATGGAAAATTCATCCTCTAACCACTTAAGTAAACCAAGCTGCCCTTTGTCCCAACATGGCATTTCTGCTCTAAGCCTGCAATAAGAAGGTTGCAACTTTTGTTTGTTATAAAGCAAGAAGCAGAGGCATGACTGGGTACAACTTAGCAGTGCTTAGGCTTTTTCCTCTACCTAATGGATGGTAATGGCCTGTGAAGTGCAGTAGGAGCACTCTAAAAGGCCTGTCCTACACAGGTGACGCTGAAATGTGCTCTGGGCACAGAAATCATGCTGCAAAAATATGAGCTACTTACAGGCTGTTCAGAGGTGTGAGCTATTTGATCAACCCAGATATGGCTAATATTTTTTTCACATGTATTGCCTACTTCTTATTCACGTGTTTTATTTAATCATCTGTTATCATGTCTACAAAGAGCATAGTATTTTATTTCATCTCCAAGGAATATGCAGACCTCCCATAGAGTTGTGGGCGGTGAACAGAATGGCAGCAAAATGTTCAGACTCTGGCTATACTCACATCAACAAAAGGTATCTCTCACTGCAATGGTAATAGTGAGGCATCCAGCAATGCCACAAGAGAAATCATTTACAGGCTTTGCTCTGTTATCTCACAGAGTAGGTTTTGGAGCAGAACAATGCACACAGTTATTTGATGTGAACTGTATCTGTTTTCCTCTCCTAGTGATGTCCTAGTGAAGTCAGACTCCCACCCAGCTGCAGTGTTGTAGCTCTGCCTCTGACCATGACTCCCTAACCATTCCCACGGAGAGAAGAACCCCTCACGCTCCTCCTGCTTAAGTATTGCTTCTCATCAGTGTGAGGCACACTCCATCAGCACCACGGCTGCAGATTAATTTATTTACAAAATTACTTCAAGATAATGCCTCATTCTTGATGCAAACTCTAACCCATGCATCAGAGTCTTTTACACCTTCACTTGTAGCTGAATTATTGTAGTGGCAGCAATCATCCCAAACACAAATAGAAGCTGGGCAGAAAAAGGGATTGATATCAGTCCTGAGGAGAAGGTCTTGGATGTGTTGGTTGATGAGAAGCTCAACATATGCACTTGCAGCCCAGAGAGCCAACCATATCCTGGGCTGCATCAAAAGAAGCGTGGCCAGCAGGACAAGGGAGGTGATTCTCTCCCTCTACACTGCTCTCGTGAGACCCCACCTGGAGTACTGCGTCCAGTTCTCGGGCCTCCAACATAAGACGGACATCGAGCTGTTGGAGTGGGTCCAGAGGAGGGCCATGAAGATGATCAGAGGGCTGGAGCATCTCTTCTATGAAGACAGGCTGAGAGAGTTGGGGTTGTTCAGCCTGGAGAAGAGAAGGCTCCAGGGAGACCTTAGAGCAGCCTTCCAGTACCTGAAGGGGCCTACAAGAAAGCTGGAGAGAGACTTTTTACAGGGACACGTAGTGATAGGATGAGGGGTAATGGTTTTTAACTGAAAGAAGGTAGATTTAGATGAGATATTAGGAAGAAATTCTTGCCTGTGAGGGTGGTGAGACACTGGCAGAGGTTGCCCAGGGAAGCTGTGGCTGCCCCCTCCCTGGAAGTGTTCAAGGCCAGGTTGGATGGGGCTTTGAGCAACCTGGTGTAGTGTGAGGCAACCCTGCCCATGGCAGGGGGGGTTGGAACTACCTGATCTTTAAGGTCCTTTCCAACCCAAACCATTCTACGATTCTATCCCAAAAAGCTCCATATGCTCTAGTCCCCAGAAAGTTTTTGCCTGAAGAGGCATCACACAGGTGCTCTCACAGCCCCAGTGGGCTTAGGCCAGTCAGGGTAGGTGAGTGCTGGAGAGGGAGTTCACAAAGAAAGTGCTGGGAAGTTTCAGAAGTACAAGCTGATTGCTAGGGCAGCTGCAGAGAGATGATCCTTCTGGCCACAAGTTATAACAGCTGTTTAATCGGCCAGTCCTCCATCAGGTTCATCTTTCAAAGCAGTCACATGAAATTGGGCAAAATCATTTCGGGAATTACTGTACAATAAAAATAGTAAGACACATTTTAACATTCCTTCTTACAACATTGCAGCTATCAGTTAGAACATTATGGTGATAACATCCTAACAGTTCATTACTATGCTTAGAATCTCTCTGGTTTTGTGGAAAATGGACCAAATGGACAACAGCTACCTACTCTCAGCAAAAGAGCCATTCCTTCATCAGAATAAAACACTTGGAGTTACAGTTTTTAACCCATAAACGATCCAATTCACTTATCTATGTACAAAACATTGTTTTCTACCCAATGAAATACAGGATATACCTTCTTCTATTAAAAAAAAAAAAGGCACTTAAATCTTCCTTTATCATCAGGATCTTAGTGTCATCAAACGTTAACTTTGAAGGAAACTTAAATGTCTGTAAGTACCCTTTTAGTGCTGAA
Organism: Podargus strigoides; assembly: GCA_028020825.1. Classification (NCBI taxonomy): domain Eukaryota; kingdom Metazoa; phylum Chordata; class Aves; order Caprimulgiformes; family Podargidae; genus Podargus; species Podargus strigoides. The sequence goes on from CM051620.1 coordinate 61,978,112, forward strand.
AAAGATTCATTGCTTGTTTTACAAACTTAACATGAATACCCAGAAGTGTAATGCTGTTACTATGCTATCAACATGAATCATATAACCTTTCTTTCAACCAAGGCTATTCTATGATTCTATATACATAATCTATTGATAGAGACTTACCTCATTTCTTACATCCAAGATTTCAAATGCTCTTATACCTGTTATTGCAAGACAAGTTAATCATCTCAAATCTTAAAAACTATTTCCATATCTGTTGTGACAAAAGGCTTTGAAAATGACAACAAATATCATAGTATCGCCATCCGTATTATTTTAACTTCCGTGTTGTCTGCATTTTAATAACTGATATGTGACAACTTTAGAAAGTAGAAAAGCTAGAGCTTCTTTCTCAGGGATTAAGGTTTGGGCTGCCGTCTAAATCCATGCTGCTATCTATCTTCATGTACAAATGTAATCAACCTCTACACAGCAAGCAGGCTGAAGCAGTGTTAGTCAACATGCTGCCGGCTGTTGTTGTTATGGCATGAGTAAACATATTCAGGATGGAGGATGAATTGTTACATCAGCAGGCAGTTAGCATCCACTTGCATTTCTGGAGTCTCTTTAGAAAACAAATTCTAAGTACACCTCCATATTAACCATCATCTGTTTTAAATAGTGAACTTTCCTATTAAAATAAATGCTATAGAATATACACACACACACACACACACACACACACACACACACATATATATATACATCAGGAACTAGGAAAAGCAGATGAGGGAGGGCCATAAATTTCAGGCAAATATTGTTACAGGCTAAAGGCATCCCAGTTTGTGCTGTGAGCGAAACAGGAAAGACTGGAGGCCTTCCTGATGTTGGGAAGACCCACCTTTCTTGGTGTAGTCTATGTTCTTTAAACAGTAGCTTAGTGGCAAGATCCAGTGTTTGCTTTCTGGTTTTTTTCAAATGGATTACATAAACTAAAATTTAAATTACTTGCTGAAAAACTTAAAAATGGAGCAGATATGACAACTGCAAGTAGCTGTTATGAAGCATCCTCAGAAGAAAAGGTGGTTTCCTATCAAACTCTTGTAATCACATACGCCTCTACCTACACAAGCAGAAACATTTAATTTTACTGAAATGGAAGATCAAATTCACATAGGTATAGCACCAAAAAACAGTTCTAATGAGAAAAAACCCTGGATCTTATTTTATATACAAGGGGGAAACAGTTTGAACTTTCTCTTGGAGAGTGCTCTTACAAAACTACCTATCCATGACCAGAGAGTCACATTTACCCTGTTTCCTAAAAATTGTCTTACAGTCCCAGGAACTGTAAAGAAAACAGCAACTTCACTGCTCTTAAAAATCAGGTACTTGTGTGAATAAACATCATGTTTATTCATCAAGTCTTATTAACTTGAAATGTACTAGGGAGAAACAAGAACAGCGTCAAATTTTGTTTTTCTGCCAATTTCTGTTGTGTTTTTTGTTCGTATTGTTAAAAATCTATCAGCTGGTGATGAATTCCACTGTGCAGTAACATATCATAAAGTATAAACAAATTAGGTACTTACAGAACATATGTTCTATCTGTTTAGAATCTGAACAATTTAATGCAATAGATACACGCTTTTTCAGCATATCACAGAATTGTCCCATATTTGCTCTTGGCAATACATGCTGAACTTGTATATCAAGCCCTTTGTTGTTTACATATAGAATACAATTAGGGATTGTCAAGGGACATGGATATTCCCTGGAATGATGGGGTTTAAATGGCGAGTTAATGCTGCCCTCTGCAGTCACGGTGGATTCAAAATCTCTTTCTACTATTATAGCATTGATATAGCAATGCTGTGGTTACTATGATGGTCTAAGCATATAGGAAAAGCATTTTTTAAATTAAATTATTGTAGCTTGGAAAAAAACCCCACAGACAAGGTCTGGAGAGGGGGGCACAAGTTGTTTTTCTGGTCTAAAACAGAAGCAGGAAACATCTTTTTCAGGCTGGAAGAAAGGCTGATATACTGAAAACTCTTTTTCCCTAAGCTTAATGATTAAATTTAATTAAAGATTTCACCACCCCTTACAAACCTTTCCTACACAGATCATGCATTGGATAAATGTGCAAGGACATCAGGCTCTGCTGTGTGGCCTCTGAGATCATCTGAACAGGTCATCTAAGGTCTCTCCTTAACGTGAAAAATGGAAGGAGTGGAAAACATAGTATATCCCCATTATCATTTACCCTCACTGCACAAACGTATGTCTTATTTGTAGTTGGGCACAGGAGAAATAATGATTTTCTTTCAGAATCACTGTGGAACTCGGGATCCATCTTCTAGATTTATCTAACTTCTATTTCCTCTTATGTGTCAGCCCCCTCTGGCTTCAGGGCTGTAGACTTCACCCACCATGTGAGAAACCTGGTCACAGGACAACAGTTGAAACCCTGCTCATCTCTAGCAGAAAACATGCTTATTATCCAGGCTGCATTGTATGCTTTAACCATTTTGTTACAAGAAGTCCTTACCCCTTGCTTTCCTGCATATCCGTAGCAGTTAATTTTAAGATTTGGCCTAGGCCATTACAAGCTCACATTCCCTGATGGGTTTAAAGATCTGATTATTACCCTTTAAAACACATCTGATAACTTGAAGCAGTTGGTTGTTTCCCCCAGTTGGGTAGGAGGCATTCCAAGGATAAAGAGTGACTCAGAAATGGAAGTTTGAACTCTCTCATCCAAGAAAAATTACAAAAGAGAAGGGAGGAAAAACAAAGCTTTAAGGTCGTTTTACAGTGAAGATGTATGTTTCAAAAAGTGGAGGAAGAAAAAGATAAAGGCAGGCATGTTGATGTTAATGTGGCTGCAAAAAGAGCTGTCGCTGCTGCTGTGTCACCCATCCTACTGCTTAGAGCTGAGGTCTTTTACAAAATTAGGTCTATAACCATACATCTATTGATTGAAATAAAATATTACACAATATTTGAAGCAGAAACCATGTTTTTAGCTGGGCCACATTGTCTCTGTTTTATGTGACCTCTTTCTGAGTTTCCTTTATTTTCTGTGCCAGTTTTCGTACATTTCATAAATGAAGCCAAACTGCATCTCCTCTTTGCTACCTACTACAACCATTTTCTTTCCTTTCTACATTTCCCAACCCATTAACATGACTGGACATATGAATCCAAATATACATTTGATTAAGTTTCAGTTTCCAAATTTCAAGTTGATATTTTGTTATTCATGATGCATTAGAAACCTGTTAATAATTTTCATTCTACTCTGAAGACACTGCTGGAGCTGTATAGGACAGCAACAATAACAGTAAAATATTCAAAATGGTAAATGTAGGCATTCTCCAACACAGCATGAAGCTGTTAAGCCAAATTTTACTCTGATTAACACTGATAAATCCCTAATAATTCTACTGAAATCCCACTTTCTACACCCTCTTGCCCTGGTTAGTGAAAGTAGAATTTATTCTGTTGGTTTTAAAACACAATGAGAACTTTGCCACTGTCTCAAATAAGGGTAGGATTTTACCCAATTTCAGTTTTATTTCCATCATAATAGGTAGACTCCATTTCTGATATCAAAGTCACCTGATCTATTCCTTAATGAGTCCATTCATTCATTTTAATATTAATTTTATTACTCACCTTTCTTTCAAGCAAATACAAACAACTTATGATGAAACACTTAATGGAAAGATTTCATGAAACTCATAATGAATCACCTCATATTTAAGACAAGAGCAATTTAGACTATACTGCATCATTTCAATGCATTGCAGCAATGATATCATACATCTTTCCATTAAGCGATTTACATCCTTCATTGTTAAGGCGTGGCTTTACCGATACAGCTAGTTGGAGTTCTTTCTACCTGATCCTGTATTCACCCTAACGTTATGCATGAAGTCTATTAGATTAAGGCAAATATTCCTGAGTTAATTAGAAGCATTTAAGTTTCTAAAATCAATATTAGACAAATTTAAAAATATAACTATATGATCTAATAACTTTTGAATTATTTGCAATGTAGAACACTAAAAAATACTCTGTAAACTTAATCTAAATGCAATAAATTCACTCTCCCAGCAAGACTGAAAATGAATGCTTCTCTTGTGCATTATCTTATTAACATGCGCAGAACACTAAATCATACCTTGCCTCTTCCAAAAAATTGATTCTCTGATTTCTGTTCACTTTATGACTCAGGACAGCTCTAGATACCATTGCTGTGATTTTTTTTTTTTTTTTTATTTCTTTATTTGGTTTCTAAACTGTCAGAAGGAAGTCCTGGCATACCTATAGCACACCCTGTTCTTGAAGAAAAGCCTAGGGCCATCATTTCCTTTACACAACCCTGAATGCAGACCCATGCATGAACATCTAAGAACATTTCTGTTCTGTGTAAAGCCCCTTGAAAATTGAATGCTTTTCCTAGATAGCAGAGGTAGTACAAAACAGTGGATAAAAGGATTTGTCATTTTTTGAGATCATTAGTCTGGAGATATTGAATCTGAAATTGCTAACTTTCATACTGATTTTTCTGATGTGTTTGGTTCTAGTATCTTAGCAAGTTAGCTAGAACTTACTTTAATAACTTGTACAGCCACATTCACATCTATAATGCTATACCATATAATAGGTGTTAATAGTGAATATTTGGTATCCAAATAATGTATTCACCAGTTTTGTGAAAGTACATCATAGGGAGAGAGCTAATTATCTTAGAATCACCGAATAGCCTTGGTTGGAAGAGACCTCTAAGATCAACAAGAAACAGATTTAAATTTATTGATGTCACTACTATTTTTTTGAAATTGATGTATATTTATTCTGTTAATATTGTAAATTATAAAAAGTGAATTGATGTGTGTAAACAAAAAGCTGTTCTCCTTATTTGAATATTCAGTGACTCCCAAGTTCTTGGGAGGAATTATCCTTCTTAATAAAATGCAGAATAATCTAGACAGATGTTATTAGACATAATTTAAGAATATAGATATGATGATATTGCTATTATCCAATTTTTTTGAGTGACTGTCACTTAGAAAAATCAAACAAAAAAGAGGCCAGACTGCAGTGCATGCATAAAAATGGTTGAAGTAGAAAAATTACACAGATGCTTTTTCAACACAATGAAAGCTGATAGAGCTCTGAATTCAAGTAATGGTACATGAATTAGCTTAGGCTAGGTTACAACCTCACATCTGAGAAAAAGTAATCTTCAAAACAATAACTTCCAAACTTAAAGCAAAGTGTAAAACATTGCTAAGATGTCTCTTGCCTCTGCTTGGCCTCTTAACTGCCAAGAAAACTTCTTTCTTTGTCAAGAAAGCATTTCCACAAGCAGAAATACCTGTGCAGTGGGTATCATTTGGCTGGTATCACACCCTTACAAACCCACTGATTCATATCCTACTTTGTAACTTCTAAGTGAGGCTTTCAACTTCAGTTTATATCTTGAATCAAAATAAATCTAATTTCTCTTCTCTTGCACAAACTGCACCCCAATACCTACAATCTTTTCAAGATACTAAAATCCAGAGCTGTGATGTCAAACTTTAAGTAAGCCTGAGGATTCGGGAGCTTTTCGTAAGCAACAAGAAGTAATTGCTCACTAAAGGTAGAGCATAAGCCTGGCCTCCTGCTTTTGAGGGGAGACCAAGTCTCTGAGCTAGGTCTGGGTGGTTTGTCAAGTCCTTCAGGACTGAAGAAGCCTTGGCTTGGGGCTGGGCTCTCCCCAAGGTCCCAGTAATCACCTGGCTCTTGAGGGTACATGCCATCAGGCTTCGAACTCCTTGTAGAGTGGCTGGGCAAGTGTGACATCAGCCTTGTGGACACTGGCCACAGCAAGATTTAGGGAGGGCCAGAAGGGCTGGTCCTCTGCTTTGAATGGAGTTTGCTGTGTTTGGGATGAATTTGATATGAACCATGTGGAGGAAGGACTGCAGCAGACACCTGGCTCAGCCTCAGCTAACTGAAATGTTATGCACTGCTCTAGAAATTCTCTAGCTTCAAAGTCCAGTAGCACTAAAAGTAGGATTTAACAGGTTCTCTTCGATGCTTGAGAATATTGCTGGAGTTGTACCTAGCACATCAACAGCTGCTTGGTTGTCATAGTTATATCCACTTGGTGGCTTTCTCTTTTTAATTTATTTGAAATAAAGCCCATTTATTTATGAGCAAGAGCCTCTTACATCTTGCTACAAAGAAGCAAGTTAGTATTACTTTAGCATGCACCTGTGGTGTTAGTGGCATGGAAAAGGTTTCATCCCTCCTGGGTTTAGCCAGCCTTCTGACTAGCTCTCTGCCTGTTGGGATTGCCTTGGGTTAGCGTCCTGGTTTCCCAGGAACAGACCCATGGGCCAGCCATGGGGGGCAGGCCATGAGTAGCCCTGAGTCAGCTGGGAGTTTCAGTCAGGGCAGCTGCCCCAAGCTGACTCACAGGTGTATCCCACACCACTGACATCAAGCTCTTTATAAAAGGAGGGAGCTCACTGAGGGTGGGGAGTTCTTTTTCCTGGGGCTACTTTCTCTTGGACTGCTGATCCTAAGGACCAGGTTGAGTATAACCTTGTATGCTTTATGTTGGTGATTGCATTAGTTTTGTTATTTCATTAAATCCATTTCTATTTCAACTTACGGGGTTTCTCCTTTTTTTCCCTGATTCCCCTTCTCAGCTGGGGAGTGGTCATTGGGTGTAGAACAACTGCTACAGTTTAGCCCTGGGTACAGGCTAAATGTAGACAGTTACTTCTGCTTGAGTCTGTGATAGAAAATCCTTCCTTGTCCCATCTATGTTCATATTGGTACATTTATTTAAGGAACAAAACTGTTTATTTGGTTGGCTTATTTGAAATCTGTTGTACCACGAGCTTGCTGTATTTTACACAGCTTAAAAGTGGTCTCTCTAAAGATTTAACTTGGATCAATTCAGCGGAGAATATTACACCAGAGAAATCCAGAGAATTACTGCAAGATTCATTTCCACACTTGTAAATGTAGTTAAAATGGGGGACTTTGTTGCTTAATAGAAAACAATTGGGATAAAATAATGAGAATAAAAGATAATGAATGAGTGTGTCTGAGGATTCTGGTTACAAGTCCAGGATTTCCATTTGTGTAATTTGCAAGCCAGAAGATAGTCAGAAGGAGCAGAGCTGATGACAAGCAAAAGGGACTGTTGTTAGCCTTGATGGATACCAGGCTCCTAGAATATCCAGAGCCCATCATTTTTCTTTGCTTTGATCAACACTGCTCAGTAACTGATCCAACCTGAAACTGAAGTGTCATTCCCATAATTCACACAAGCGCACCTTGAAATAGAAGCTTGTAAGAAGTCTCATCAAATCAAAGGCATGCTGTCAAATGTAAAATGTTTGCCATGCCTTTCAGGTCTTCTCTTGGCCATGTTCTCACTTCACCTGCTCTGCTGTTTGCCAGCATAAAACAGTTAATTCCCATCAGTGGTGACAGCTTCATCAGCTACTTGTCTTTCTATAAAAATCAACAGGAAAAAGTACATATTCCTTCCAATAAGATACTTCACTTAAAAGAAAATTTACAGCCTCTGTAGGTAATGCAGTCAAATCAGGAGAAATGGAGGCGAAATGATTTATGAAGAGCTGTGCAGTCAGGACAGGATGAGAAGATGACAACTCAGGTTTGAGGTCCCATGCCCTGATGTGTTTGTATTGCTCTCACAGCAGCACCATATGGCAGCAGGCTTGCATGGCCCTTTATGATGTGCTCTTCAGGGAAAATTTTGTTTCCTAGTTTGACAAATTCCAAGTATCTGTTGATTATTAATACTCAGGATTTTGCTTTGAGCATATATTATACAGCTAATATAACCTCATGAGTGTCTGAACACATCAGTCTGCTTCGATGTCACTTCAGAGAAAAAAAAATGGAAGGTTTTTTGTGCCAGATCCAGTCCTATGCTGTGCTTTCCTTGAACTACAGTTGTAACGCTAAGAAAATTGAAAGCAGCAGGTGGCATTAAGTTGCCAAAAAAAAAAAGGAAAGACTGCCTCAAAGTTATTAAACATCCTTTTCCCATGTCCTCACTGTTATGTGATAACCTGCCTTGTCAGAAGCCCCAGATTATCCCTTCTTTTTTTCTCACCTCTAAACCTGCTTTACTGCTTTAATTAGGCAAGCAAATGTGGAGAACAAATTCTGTGCTTGGGAGAGTATGGATTATGTGAATCAGCCTTACTTCATTTTCTTGAGCAGAATGAAAGCAAAGATAAAAATTAAGTGGCTTGAGAGAAATATTTATCTGTAGCAATTTAGCATGCACTGAAAATTGCTTTCAGAAGAGGAAAATGGAAAATGTTTTGAAGGACACATTCAATGAATTTCAGACCCACTTATGTGTACTTTCCTTAATAAAAATCTTCTCCCAGTACAAATGCCCATGCACCAGTGTGCATACGGCTGGTTTGGAGTAGCTCTTGAGTGGAAACCATCAATCCCTTCAGATTTGTGACTGATCTAACTCACTCTGATTTCTACACCTGACATGGCTTCCCACATAATTTTTGTTTCATTGCTATAAATGTGTTGCACCTGGGAGTGTGAGGGGAAGGATGAGAAAAGCATTCCCTTAGCAGGTTCTTGTTTATGAAAAGCAAAATATTTTAGTAGTTAACTTCAGTATGTATGAAATGTAAAAAGCTACATGTGTTTATAACCAGAAAATAAGTGTAAATTCAATACTTATCACTTCATTATCATAGTTCACTGCTTTATGAAGGCTACTCTGTAAGATCAAAGAAAGCATCCAAGGCAAGATTGGAAAATACACTTTTTGAAAATTAGCTATAAACATGCTTTCACCTCTAAATTAACTAGATTGCTAAAAGTGAAAGGGGAAAAGAGTTTTCCTAACTTTCTGTGGCATTATTGTGAATGTGTTTTACGGGGAATGTTTTGTCACTGATCACTAATGCCAGGCTGTTGAAGGGAAAGAGTGCTAGGAATGAAATAACATTGATATTTAGTGGTCCTCACTTCTAGTTCAGATTTCAGGAATTAGGGCTCTCAAAGCCCTAGGGGATATTATAGGAAGTTATGAAATTAAGGGAGAAACTGAAGGCATATGTTAAAACCTGTTAGATTTTGATCAGATGTTTGTCATTCACTCAAAGTTCCTTAAATGAAAGTGAGTCGAAGCAAAATGAGACAAGTATCATAAGATTAAAATCCGAAGTTCTGGTTTCAGTCCCAAACACAAATTCAGATTGCTTCATTTAGTGCTGCCAAGTCCAAGATTTCAAAACCACTAGTCCAACCCCCAGTATGACAAGTCACCTAAAAATGCTGAGATGCCAAAACAGAGCAGAGGTTGCCTTTTAACTTTACTTAAACCTTTCAATAGGACACCTCTTTCAAACTCTCCTCTGCACTTCCCTAGTCCAGGACCTTCCTCAAATAATCGAAAGTGTGTTGCTGTAAAATACTTGGTCTCTATGAAGAAAACTCTGTGAGAATCTGTTTTTACACACTAAAGCTGGCAACTGTTGCTATCTGACTTCTTCTTAACTGGTTGTGAGTAAGGACTGAGTTTCCAGGTACATAAACTGTCTGTTTCCACCTTTCTCTTCACTATTTCAGTTTCATTCAATTCTTACAGATAATCTTCAGAGTATGCTAGGAGGCTCCCTCAGTCCTGAGTTTGTGTCCAGAGCTTTCCAGGGTGGGTTACATGTTACAGGTTGGTTAAAAACAGCTGAGAATTCTTCCTTTATTGTAGAACTAGATTCAAAGGTAGGTATTAGCTGTTAATTCCCACAGGGTTTTAAAATTACTTCTGCTGCACATCCACAGAATTCATTTATTTCAGATAAAAATGAAATTGCACCAACCTGCTAGACTTGCTCCAGTATATCAGCCTAAACTGGAGACAGCGCTTCAGTGGTGGCCTCAAATTCCTAATAGAAGGGAAGAACCACTTCCCCTCTTGGGAAGTGATAGCAAGGGTTAGCAGCAAGCTAGCAAGCAACAAGGGCTATGCTCTTGCCGACACAGCCCAGAATGCAGCTGGCTTTCACTGCTGCAAGGGCACACTTGGCACATGTTCAGCTTGCTGTCAGCCAGGACCTCTTCTATGAAATTGCTTTCCTGCTAGCTGCCCCCAGCCTGTTCTGTTGCACAGGATTAGCCTATCCCAGATGTAGGACCTTGCAGTAGCTTTGGAACCTTCTCATGAGATTTGTGTCTTTATACATCTGTCTTGCTCTCCTGCCGATCAGCTGCTGCCTGCAGTTTGGTATCTGTGAATATGCTGAGGTTCAGCTACATTCTATCGTCCAGGTTCTTAATAAAGATGTTTAAAGTACTGGTGCTAGCATTAACTCCTGAGGGATGCCACTATGGAATGCAGCCTGGGTGTTCCCAATCACTTTTTCTTCATGTACTTGTACCCACCTACTACGCTAGCAGCAAACACAAAAGAAACCATATGGCTTTACTACTTGGTCCACCCACTCTGCACTGAGGCACAGTGCAGTGGATAACATATGTGTATGTTCACTCCTGGGAACAAAGGCTTAGTGCTCAGGCTCTGTATTTGCTGAGGTTGCAGCCAAATTCCGTTTGTCCTTTCCTGCCTTGTATCTTCCTTGTTGTAGTCCAGTGCTGTTGTAGACATTCAAGAGGGTTTGGGGAGGGAAATTGGGCCTTTCAGTCATATTTCTATTCAGCTCCTGGCAGCTGAAGTACAGGAGAAGGATTTGGAATTATTCTGAAAACATTTTTTCTTTTTCCCTCAGAAAAAAGGTCAAGAGAGATTATTGGGGTTTTTAAATTGTTCATTACTCATCCTTGAAGTAGTCTCAAATCATCACAATGGGAACTTGACTGAGTTCAGAGAACAGAGAAAGAGGAGGAGAAGCAGTCAAGGAAGAACTTGCCAGGATTTCACCATGGTAATTTCACAAATGCTGCTTTACAATTCATCTATTGTCCTCAAAATAGCTCTAATGTACTCTACAGTTCACACAACGAGCAGGGGAAAAATGTATTAATCACAATGCAATGAATTGCTGGCTCATAGATTAGAAAAATAGAAACCATAAACTCTGAAAGACACTTGGGGAGAAACCAACCTTCAGAAACACTTAAGATAGTATTAATGTATTACTTTTAACCAAGTAAGAGCCAGAAATCCCAATCAAACTCAGGTGTATATTGTGTAAAGTACTGAGAAGACTCACACAAAGAGCTGGGGCACAGTCTCAGTGAAACACACAGGCAGGAGTTGCTGAGGTTTTGACACATTAGATACAATATTTTTTAATTCAGTAATGCATATGCAACCAAGGAACTTCTGCAATTAGCAAGAAGCCATCAATGCAGCTGTAGGAAAGAATCCATCCATATTCTTGTGCTCTCTCACATGGGCTTTCCAGTCAGGCTAACTTTCAAGCCATGCCAGTGATCTCCAAAATGTGATGCTGCTGCCTACATAGATGCATAGGCACTGTCTTTGCAGTTGTCATCTGGTGTCAGCTCCTGAAACTTCATTTTCCTCTGCAACCATATTACGATAGACTTCTTTCAAAAAGAGAAGCTAACACTTCTACTGTGTTACAATTCCACTTTCTGGGGTCTAAGAAAATGCCAAATGCAAGATTTCTAATGAAATGGAGAATTAGCAACACAAACATGGAAATAGAAGAGTTTTCCCCTGTACCCCAATTTATGTAAGAGCAAACACAGGTAACATCTGCTGAAATGAAGTTTCCTAATTGTTCTGGGCTGCAATTACACTAGCTTTAACTGTCTTAAAAATGCCTTAGCTCAAGCTTGAACTGACAGCATATGTTTCTGCTCTCCAATCTGTGACAGAACATATTTTAATAGCTCCCTAGAGTCAAGCAGTAAATATGTAGTATTGCATGTTGTTTTAGATGACCCTTAGTTAGGCATTTGAATACAAATATTTTTTAGTCTCATTTTAGTTTCATCTAGAATTTAAAAAAAAAAAAAGTGAATAGGTGCTAAAAAAAGTCGGGTACAAACTGTATGTTAGCACTAAAGTTATGCTAATGAATATTTACTCCTTAAGTGGTAAAATACAGAAAGTTAGTGGAAAAATCCCACAGCCAGTCTGGAAAGGAAACAGCTGCTGTGTATCCATGAAATACTGTGGGACTACTGCCACCTTCTGGGACATGAAACAAAGGCACATCAATATTAAACAAAACACTTCACCTGCAGTAACAGAAAAGGTTTAGGGTTTGAGACACACAATCAGCAGAAATTCTTGAGGGCTGACACATTTGCCCATGGTTTCTTGCACATACTGTATTCCAGTTCTTCATCATGTACATATTTTGCTCCTAACAGCTAGGTTAACATAACTTTATAAGCACAGCAAAATTATACTCCTTTAACTTATGGGGAAGGCAGTTGTAAGACATTGTTGCATTCTACTTCTGAGAAGTTTTTCAGGGTGATTGCATGGGAATAGTGTAATTTTTTTCATTTATATCATACTGATTGGAGTGGCTTGTCATGGTTCATGATTAGGGCTTACTGAAGTACTGTTAGATGTCATACAAACATATATCTCAGCAGATGTATGTGCATGTGATACATTTTGCAATAACTTTATTGCATACTTCAGGCTTTTTCTGATTTGGACTCCAAGAAGTGAGAGATTTGGATTTTATTTTTTTTTAACTTACAGTATGTTCCATGGGCTTGTTTGTCCCTAGATTGATTGTGAACAGAAAAGTTTGTCGTAGGAGTCGAACACTCGGTACATAAGCTATGAGTTGTTTTGTCATGGCTGACAGCAAAGAACTGTTTGGGATTTCATCATACAAGGATAGTTCGTGATCAGGAAGCAAGCAGGAAAAAAAAATGCATAGCACCAGGCTTCTCAGGGATAGGTTAGACTTTCGGATGACAGAAAATAAACAATAATAAATAATAATATAAATAAATGAATAGGACTCTTAGTTCTCCCTGAGTGGTATGTCACTCCTTTTCAAAACAAACAGCAGCTCCTGCCCAACGTTAAGGTCTTGAACAGCCACCTACTGGATTAGGCTGTTTAATGCGTATACCTGATACTGAAGGAATGTAACACTTCTGCCTACTCTCTTAAATATTAGCCTGTGGCGTAACCAAACTTGGGATGTTTTTGTTTGTTTTTCCAGTTCCTCCCCATTCTTGCTCCACTGCAGGATGGATCTCTCCCAGCCTGAAATAACAATTGGCTCCGGGGCTGGTTTTTTTTCAGGAATTTGCAAGAAGACAAAGACAAAATGTTACCTGGTCAAAAAAAAATGCCCACTGGGGGTGTGTGGCAGGAGGAAAACTGCAGCCATCTGCCAAAAGCCCAGCAAGATATATGGGATCTCGGGTGGCCCTTGGGACAGGGCATGTCAAGCTAGTTTTATAATATTTAGCACCCTGCCTTGGGTTTCTTTGCTGTTAATACTGACCATCAGTCTTATTCATCCTGAGGCTGACTGCTCCTATAAGAAACTGCTTTACTTCTGGCCACTCATTGCCTCTTACTTGTGCTAAGAGTATCAGCTTAGCAGAAATAACCCCATGTCTTGAAGAAGGTCCTCAAGACTCAAGGAGGAAAGATACTACAGAGCTTTCAGGTAATCTGGAGGTGAGATTATGATAACTGGCAAGTGTAATACACACTGTGTAACATTTTTTTCTGAGATCCCATTCTGTTAAAAATCCCTGTATGTTTCCTTGCTTTGTCATGCCAACTAAAATGAGATACAACCCAGCAGTTCCGAGCAAGGTAGTTCATTAGTTACGTAATGTAGTTTCCATAATATGAAACTTGTTTTTGTGATATCCCTGGGTTATATCACACTTGATGAGAAGACTTTAGATGTTTATTACTATGACAATCCACGGAAACAAATGCTTGTCCTTTTGGCACAGGATAAGGAGAAATTTTGTTTAATATTTATAATACTCCATTTATACTACTTGCTCCATTTTTAAGTATGTTGGACTGGGCTGGTTTAACATGAGAACCTTGACAAAAAGAGAAAAAACCTGTTTCCATCAGTGTTTATGCCGAGCACTGATTTTTCTGGTAGTGAACAGTATTTTCCAGAGCAGAGTTTCCATAAAACTATGGAGACAATCTGTCATCTGTCAGCAAGCGTTATCCAAGTTATGTTTGTTGTGTTCCTAGGAAATACAAGATACAGTGTGGCAGTGTAAATTATTTATTGACTTGTTACCTTTGAACTTCATGCAAAACTGTTCTCTACATCCTAGTATTAATATTCTGAACAGCTACTGTTATTTTAGCACCATTGCTATTCACAGGGAGGAGGGGGGCTTATTGCTTCACACTGTCCCAACACCTCCTGTCTTTGCAAAGTTATTTCTCACTGCGCTTCTGTTTGTGAGTGGAAGAAGTACTGCCTATAAGATCATTCAGATATAACCTCTGAGCTGTTTGTAGGAGTACAGTGCATAGCACAAGTATGCCTAAAAATATGCCTGCTCCTAGAAAGACTTCTATGTTCTAAAAATGCTGAGATGCACATTTAGTGTAGTAGTAGCCTGGGGATAAACCTAAATTTGCCTGAGGTGGGTTCCTCCAGTTTGTCAATTGAAATGGTAATTATGAGCATTTTACAGTCATCTTCAAGGGAAATCTGACCATGTCTTAATGACAGTATATTTATTGACATATTGCATAAAACGTCAGCCACTGCTACCCTCAAGATCAAACTGAGCCACACTGAATTTAATGCAATTGCAGAGAGAATTAAAAGTGTCAGTCACGTTACTGTCATGTTAAATGAAGTGTTTTATGCTCTGATTCAGCAAGATATTTAACTTAATTCTAACTAAAAGTGGTTGCCTTGTTCTATTGCATACCCACAGATTTAAAGTACATGTGACTTAAATGTTATCCTGAAACAAAGCCACTAAGATGTATCCATGCACTTGAAAATTTAGCTATTTTTTGCAAATAATAGAAAATTGCTCTGAAGGTACAGAAGTTGTGTTGCATTGCTACATCTGGTAATTTTGAAATATCTCATTTAGAAGAATTATGCAATATTTGATGCAGAGAAAAATCCTTTTATATGTGCATGCACCACATCTTTCTTCTCATTAAGGAAGTTTGACAATTTCTGGCAGAACAGAAAGTGAATTCATTGTATTAGTAACAGAAAACCCATTTCTCATTTCTCTAGTGTGAAGCAGCTGCAACGAAATTGCCTAAACCACTATATCACAATTCCTTACCATTGTGCTGCTCCTTCTACCCCTCAATAACACATTTCAGTAGGGAGAGTGGTGGTTTTGCAGAGGAGGTTATAGAAGTTAGGATTACTTCACTAATGAGGAAGACAGTGAGATAAAAAGAACTGCCTTGAGTAGTGCTTTGCACTATCACCTGCTATCATCTGCTGTTACCTTCCCAGAAAAAAAAGCTCTTCTGAGGAATATTTGTATTAGTGAGGAAGGTGAGATGACACCACCTAAAAAAAATCATACAGTAAAACAAGTCTAAGATTACATACGGTAGGACTGATCCCTCTCAAACTCAAAGCAGATTTATAATTTCCATATTATATTGAATTTGCCAATATAAGCTATTCTTTTAAAAGTTCATTTTGAGTTTGTACAGATGTTTTAACCCATCTGGATGTGCCCTGTGTTTCTGACAATATGTTATATTGGTGTTTGCCTGTAATGTACACATGGAGCTTCAACCCAACCAGTTACCAAACAGTTCGGTGCAAACACAGCCACGAAAAGCTCTATGTTATTAGCAGTTTTTTTCCCAAGTTGAAATTGTGTAGGAAAAAGCCAGTCTGTCAGGGGCTAATATTATGACCTGCAGAGATATATAAAAGCCTAAATCAGAAGTTACATCCACGTGGGGTTTTCTTTGTTATACATCTCATTGAAGGGAACATCATTGATCAATTCCTATTTCCACCACAATCCAAGTGCATTTTTGATTATATTCTTCTGATATACTTTTAGATCAGTCATGGAACTAGATTTTGTGGAGCACGTTAACCATACTGCTAGCACAGCAGGAAAAAGTATGCTCACAGTGCGCTACAAAACAACAGGCAAGGGTGTATAAGCAAATGTATGTCTTCTCGGACTTTCTCTACGGCTATGAAAATACATAGGTCCTTTTTAAACCTACTTCTTTTACAATATATCTTTTGTTGTCAGTGGTTAATTGGTTGACTGTTTTCTTGATTTTAATATTTTAACATCTATTTCATAAAACTTTGGTTTGTTTTTCAAAATACAAATGTAATATTTTGACATCACTCTAAAAATGGTATAAATTGAGATAATAGTTTCACGCGTCTTTGTTAGTGACATTTATTCTATATTTGTAAAATCTGGTATTTTTGACTCCAAGTAAGATGCAGTTCAAGAACAATGACTATTGTGTGCCATAGATCATTACCATGTTTGTCTGGGTTTTTAATAGTTACAAATTTCCAGTGTTTCTCTGATAAAACTTCATTCAGGGGAGTTACAATGCTGAATAACTACTGTAATTTTCATCAGTCTTAGATGTAATAAATCATACTTTCAAGAGAATATTTTTTTAAGTATTTTTAAAATAATTTTAAAAGAACTAACTATTTCAGAGATGCTGCTACACTGAGTAGTTGTGTAGTTCAATGGGAAGCTTTTGACATTTAACGTATGAGGATTTAATAGCTATTCTGCAAGAACTGTGTAAGTGGTCACTAGTGCCAGTATAATACAGACTGGGAGATGGCATAGCTATAGATGAGAAGTGCCACAATAATCACTAAATCTTTGCGACATTTTATTTCAAAGAATTAAGTGGTTAAATTGCTGCTGCTGTTTTGGATGTTGTCTTAGCAAACCTCCAAGACTACTACTTTATAGCAAAGTAAACTGCATATCTGCCCCCCTCTTTGCTACTCTTCAAAAAATCTTGTAACATGCCAGCCAGCTGGCTCAGCCCTATGAGGAAATAGCTAAGCATGTAAATACATATCAGATCACTAGATGTCCTCCTCCCACAGAATTTCTTCTTAGCAAACTGGTAATATTCTTCTAAAAAAAAAAGACCTACAACCATGTACAGCACTAAAGGATTGCCAGTGCATATTTGTGTAGTCACAAAAGACCTGCACCCATAAAACAGCCTCAAAGTAGATCAGAGTTCTACACTTATGAAATATTTATTATACACAGATTAGGCCTTTAAGGCATACAGAGGAATTTTCTGTCACAGCAAGTGTTGCATAAGCAGGGCACCGGGGAACTATCCTCTTGATGACTCATAAAAATCCGGAGTGCATAGATATCTGAGACTGACTGTGAGTAATACTTTTTTATTATCTTTATGCACTGGTTATATGGTGGTTTATGTGCACAGATGCATAAATTCTCAAGGCAGTTTCTTATTTTTGTGTTACATGACCACTTTCATTTCTGTTTTTTCTTGGTGAGGAAATACAGGCTTTTATTAAATATACAAAGTTTACTAAAATTTCCCTGAACATGCTGTCTGAATACAACCATATTCCTACAGAATGTATTGAATAGTTCCAGTTTATATATACTATGCTTAACATAAATAAGCTGGTAAGTGATGTAAAAATTCCTCTCTTTCTCTCAAACTGTCTTTTCTCTTGATTCTCTGAAGCGAGTGTAAAAATGCTATCAAATTGAACCAGCAACGCTTATACTTTATGCTTTACTCCTTTGCAGGGAGGGCAATGGAAAATCAACCCCTGATCTTGCTAGTGAAAAAAATAGAACTGAAACTCTCATTATGCCTCGATCTTAGCAAAATGCACATGCAAGGAAAACATCCTGCTTGCTGACTGAGAGTCTGGAGCTAAGAACCTGCAGTCTTTATCAGAATGAGGATTCCTCAGTTTCAGCTCTACAGCATCTGCTGTCACTTGCTTATGGTTTTTAACACATGGAAAGTCTTGCAGGGCTGTATTTAATAGGGCTCTATAAGAAATGTTCTAAATGTATAACAAAACCTGAAATGAAATCTTTATGTATTTGTAATCATCCCATGGGTGTATATCCAAATTAAAATCTATTGGAATTGCAGAAAAATATACTTTCTATGAAATTGTATGGGATTTGTCCATGCAGGAGCAAGAGGCAGATCCTACTGTCCTTGCATTAGAAGTGTTTCTTTGTTTTTCAAAGGGGGAGCAGGGTGTTATTACGACATTTGTCTTCGAGAGCAACCATTATATGTACTGAAGCCCTGCTTCCCAGGAAGTGGCTGGACATCACCTGCTGATGGGAAGTAGAAAATAAATCTTTTCCTCTGCTTCCATGCATGACCTTCGCTTTTGCTTTATTAAACTGCCTTTATCTTGACCCACAAGTTTTTTCCCACATTTTCTCATCCTGCAAAGGAAGGGAGTGATAGAGCAGCTTGGTAGGCACCTGGTGATCAGACAAAGTAAACCCAAAGTAAACACATAATTACTGTCACCTTGTACAGGCAAATAGAATGAATCAAAACCATTGACATTGTGCGTCGATTAATAAAAAATACATTGATTTATAGGTCTTATGACTCTTTGGAAATTCACTAAAAGCATTGTGTGATCCCTTGTATAACTAATTTATTAGGTACATACTATTGACAGCTCCTAGCACAAAACGCTGCATACTGGTGCTTCCATTCAGTATAACAAACTACATACCCACTAAGTGCAAAAAGGGATGGTTTCTTCCTAGCAAAAGAAGCCAGAAACTAATTTATATACAGAGTGAAGGGTAGTAAACATTTATATTTTAATGTTTTAACTTAGAATGTTTATATGTAAAATAGTGACATAAAAGAAACCTTTCCTACACTGTATCTGAATTATCATGGGCTCATACAGATAATGCATGTAATGAATATAATTATCAAAGCGGGTGCTACATTGTTTGCTTGTTTTACTGCAGAAAACAATATTTTAGCACAAATATTTAGTGCAATACTACTAAATTCTTCAACCACCTGGAAAATATTTATTAAAATTGTACCATCTTAACTGCACCTTAAAACAATACTCATCTGTGTCTTAGCTGTGCACTGAATATGTCCGTGGCAGTGGTTTAGCTCAAAGCTCACCATTCAGTTGTTCTTCTACCATCCACTTTTTCAAAAATTAATTAAAGCATCAGTCATTGCTATAAAATAATAAGGACACGCCTTTATTTCTGAAGTCTAGTGATAAAGTAGGAAACTAGCATTAATTATAAGCCATATAGCAAATTACGAAAAATAGTAATGCCCTGAAGTATATATCACAGAATAACATCCCACAAATTGATAATATCGTAGTAATATGAAAATAATTGTTTTCTGCAATTTTAAAATTGTAAATAGTTCATAGTTAGACATCTTTTCCACCTTCCAAAGTACGACTTCTTCAGCTGCCATAAATGTACCTTTTTTTAATCTGAAGACAACATCCTTATGATTTCTAAAGAGATACATCCTGCAAAACGAGTTTTGTAGTAGCTTATTGATAGAGTTCTGGATAGGAGTAAATATAATCTGGTTACTTTTAGGATTAGTCTAGAAGATCTGACAATGTAATTTATGTTATCATTGCATGAAGAAGAGTTTTTTCCCTCCTACTTTAGATTTGTAAGTAGTAACATTTTTAAAATCTGTGTTGTGCTCTGAAAACCTATTCTTCCAAGAACCATGCACCAACCAAGCCAAAATTACTCACGTGTGTATACAGATCCCTACCTCACACACACTAAGGTGAAGCTATCTGAATTACACAACACCAAAAAGAAGTAAAATATCTCTACTCTGCAGGTCTACAGTGGGGAAAAATATGAGATCACTGTGTTTTCTGTATCGTTTGCCATACATACGAGCTGCCATGTGGAAAGCTAACAGCTGGTAGAGAATGTTTGTTTTTCCTTCAGTCAGCAGTTGTTTTTGATCAAATAAACCCAGGGACGTTTGTAATAAAGTAGAAATACCCTCCAAGAACTTACTAAAGGATATGCAGTAAATCTTTCAGTCAAGCTTCAACAGCAATCACAAAAGTTGCTAGCAGATTCTTCTTCAGCAGCAAGAAAGATGAGGTTAGATACAGCTCTCTCTTAAAAAATTCTGAGTGTAGTAGTCTTAAGAGAAAGTTCCTGGTTATGGATTACGTATGAAAAGAATAAGAGAGATTAACATTGAAGGTGTTTTGTGGCTATAAACAAATATTTTGTGAGTGCATTCCGCTCAGAGCACAAATAGGACCAGGAATTTGAAGCGCCCCTAGCTGACCAGCATATACATTTATCATTGGTCTGGCGTAATGAAGATAACTTCATGAAGATCACGCTACGATAGTTTTTCTTTTGCATTGGCTGTTGAACAGATAGATACTGTTTCCTGCGGCCAGCCAACTATTGATTCGACTCACTGCTGCCAGTGGTGCAGTTAATGGGAATTCCACAAGCAAATCAAAGATACATTTTGTCTTCATTTTCATCTGAAATATGAGTTGGTCTTTTGTACTCTTGACAGTCATTTATTACTCATTTTCCTTTATTGATGTTTATGAGCTGAAGTATAAAATGATTCTCAACTGTAGTTCAACTGAGGCAACAGTTAACATTGTGACCATGACTACTCCTGCACCGTCAGGCACGTTAAGTCCTTGAATCAAGGTTTGCTTTTCATTCATCTTTGAGGCAGCATACAGTAGAAAGTATCCTTAAAATGCAACTGCTCTGTAGTTGAAGAGATGTATCAATTTGTCTGCATAGGGACTGAGGGGGAAAAAAAAGTGCCCAAAGTCCTTAGCAAAGAGCAACAGAGCAGTAAAGTGTTTCTTATCACTCAACGGCTTTTCTCCACACCATGTCTTAGAAATAATTTGCAAAATGGTCTTTTGTATATGCTTGTTAATATTTTTCTCACTGAATTATTAGTAACAAAATGAATAGAAGGACGAGCTGCCATACACAGCAAGAGGGTAAGCCAAGACAGTTGATTCATTTGTAAAATGGTAAAGGACTTGCTGTCCTTTGTCCTGTGGGCAAGTATTTTTTTATATGCAGTTATTAACTCATAAGATACAGTATATCTCATCTCATTTCAACAACAGCTGATGTCTCCATTTCCCCCTGGAAACCCCTGCAGGTCCCATTATAAGAATCATAAATAACGTGTTAATGAGATATAGATTGATTATGTTGGAAAAGCTGACATTTTCATCCATCATTCTAAATGATGTTTAACGATGGATTACCAGCCAGTAATTCCTCTGATATGAGATTCAATAAAATAGCAGGCTGTTTCAGCAGACTAGTGCAAGGAGATGGAAATAAAACTGCTCAATTATTGTCTTACCAATCCAGTTTTCACTGCTAAGGATATTATTATTTCATTTAGACTTTTTCATGCATCATAGATTATTTCTGTCAGTCAATGGGACAAACGGCAGTATTTTATTCTCAGAGCTGCAAAGAATCGAGCTTTGAGACAGTACAGAACGTGCAGCTCAGTAAGCCTCAAGCAGACAGAAAAAAGCTCCCAAGCTCCTATCAGACCAAAAATACATTGTGAAAATCACATTTGAGATAGTAGTATTTTGTTTTCAACCTAGTTTATTTTACTTACCTGAAAAGCCTCAACCGAAGGATACTGCCTGAGAAGCCGATCCATTGAAACAGAATTATTGGATCCTCTACGATTTGTACTTTACCTTTAACCTGTAATATATTGAGAATTAGGTCATCCAGACTATCTCTTGGCCTGGAAAAGTAGATTGCAATAACTGTAAGAAAAAGGGTCCCTTTTTTTCCCTGCCTCATGCTCGGGAGGGGAGAAAGCATGCAAAGTTTACTACTAGAGTCCTACCACAGAAAGTTATTTTCTTTGCCAGTCTGAAAACATTGCACTTCACTCAGTGCCCATGTTCTCCCCAGGATGTTTTGTAATGGCAGATAAGAGGTCTTTTCCAATCAAGGCTGTTCTGTGATTCTATAAATATGCAGCATGTCTCGTGCCCAGCTGAGCCACCCAGATGTGGGGTAACTTTTAGATTGATGAGTAAGTTTTAACCATCTATCCCAGACTGCAAATCAGTGGAACAGGTGGTCTGTGGAATACACATCGCACAAGATGGAAAGATCCCTGTTACTTTAGCAGTTGCTTTCTTGTGAAGAAGGAAAGATGAGAATAACTGTTTCTCCAAACACCAGCAAGGCAACAGCCTTGCAGCAGAAAGTTGTAATCCATACCTTGCAGAAGGTAATTTCTCCAACCCTGATCCAAAACCTTCTTCCCCAGTTTTCACAGACTTATGTGCTTATGCGCATCCCCCAAAAAAAGAAGCCAATAAGGTACAATTTTCCTCAAAAGCAAAACCACAAGATCACTTATACTCTAGTTATGGAAACTCTGTACTCAAGTGACTGAAGTGCAGTAGCTAGACGAAGAGGAGAAATGCGTGGAATGTAGTTTATTTCTTCCCTAGTTCTGTCACTCAAGGGTCAGTGAAGAAGCAAAAGCTGCTGAGGTGCATTAGAAAATTTGCCCCAGTAAAAAGTTTCCTCCCTGATTTGTTCCTGTTTCTCAGCCCATCAGATAAGTTTTTATCTGATAGACCAAAACAAGGACATGCTGCAGAACAGTGCTCCCATGGAGGCATAACCATATCTATGCAGTGCTGAACTAATTTGGCACTAGGGAAGGCAATATGGGAGTCAGTGTGGTCCTGAGTCTTTGAAAAAAAACTCAGTTTGATTCTCATCATTAGTTAAAAAGGCAAAGAGAATTGTTAGCAGTTATTGGGACAGGCGTGGAAGTGAAATAAAAATGTCATTATGTCATTGTGTTGACTAACATCACCCATTCAAAATGGGTATAGTAGAATTAGAGAATGCGATGAAGGGATGGAACAGGATTTTTTCCACCATGGTCTGTCTTGCTTGTCAAAACAGCTTTGTCTGGAAGCTGCATAATGGAGTATGTCAGCACAGACCTAGGAGCAGAGCCATGTAATTGCTGTGGCAGAATGAGCAGAGGGTATGAAAATATTGTAATATATGTAATAAACAGTAGGTATTTCATTAAAGTTATTAGCAAAAATAGTTCAGAGATGTTCATATTTTCCTAACCCATACAATATGTACCCATATATATTCAAAGTGTTACCGGAACCGCACTCACCAAATGAATCCCAGAAGTATGAATCCCAGAAGTGGGTTCAATTGCAGTTGCTCTCAGAAGGTGGCCCAGAGGAAGACCAATAAAATAAGAGTCTCATTTCAATTATGACCCTGTCACAGAGTCCAGGGTCAGCCAGGTGTTCCTGGCAAGGGTCCAGTATGTCTAGCATTTCTCATAGAACAAGGTTTGTGCATGGGAAGTTCTCAGAAAGACAGGCTAAAAAAATAAGTATTTTTTATATCGCAGAGGTATAAGGGGGCCGTCCTGGTTTCCCAGGAACAGACCCATGGGCCAGCCATGGGGGACAGGCCATGAGTAGCCCTGAGTCAGCTGGGAGTTTCAGTCAGGGCAGCTGCCCCAAGCTGACTCACAGGTGTATCCCACACCACTGACATCAAGCTCTTTATAAAAGGAGGGGGTTCAGTGAGAGTGGGGAGTTCCTCTTCCTGGAGCTCTTCCTTCTTGACCTTCTGCTCCTGTTGCTGATTCTAAGGACCAGGTTGAGTATAACCTTGTATACTTTATGTTGATGATTGTATTAGTTTTGTTTTTTCATTAGATCTGTTTTTACTTCAACCCATGAGGCTTCTCCCTTTTTTCCCCCGATTCCCCTTCTCAGCTGGAGAGGGGTCATCAGGTTGTAGAACAACTGCTATAGTTTGGCCCCGGGTACAAGCTAAACATAGACAGGGTCATAGGACATCATTACCTGGAGCAGGCAACAGGTGCTGTTAATTTCCATTTTTTACCTGGGACAGCCAATATATAATGATGGTTTCTATTTTCTCAGACCAGTTTTTGTTTTTCTAGACTGCTTTCCTTTTCTTCCAGGTAGAACAACCAATAGTAGTTGTCAATTCTTCTCAGGATGTTCCCCCCTTCTTCCAGACTATTTTTCACCTTTCCAGGCAATAAGTTGTTGCTACAGTTCTTTAGTTTTGTGCTTATTGATGGTATCTCAGGATGTCTCCAGTTTCTCGGTACTCAGCTGCACTTCAAAGATGCCTGCTGTGCTTCTCAAGGGTGCTCCTGGTTCCCAGGCTGGCAGGCATTTTCCCTGTCAGTATTTCAGCAGGCATTTTTTTCTGTTCTGCACTTCTTGCTTTATAACCAGGCTGCCTTTATGGCTGCTCCCATCCGTTTCTGAGTTCTGCTAAGCCTTTTATAAATTGACAGTGCTTGACTCAGGAAAATGGTATTTTGAAGGTGCTACAAGATGACTGAAAGGTGTTATAAAAATGTAAAAATACCATCTCTTTAGCAGACAACTGTTTTAACCACCTGTTTTTACTTTCCTTCTGATTCCCACCTTATCAATTTTTTTAACAACAGGCTGTATGACATTTTCTGAAGCTACTCAAATATCCCTTGGTATGAGGAGCCAATAACTCATGTACTTGTTCTGTAAAGCAAGGAATTCAGTTTCTGAACTGTAATACTGGATTGCTTGTGTATATCTATGTGAAGGATCCTAAAGGAATTGTCTGATTGCATTTTTTAAAAATATTTTTACGTGCTATATTATGTCAATTTTGATTCCTCAGTTTCTGTGACTTCCATGTTTAGCCTAGTCTTATGGAGGCTGAAGTCTACTTATTTGATGTAAAAACAATTAATCAAGTAACAACACAAAAGGATCAATGAGAATGCTATATTTTTTTCTGACGTTGACCAAGACTGCTTGGCTTTGACGAGGAAGTGTGTGTGGAGAGAGGAAGCCTGGCTATCTTTCCTTTGCAAGGCACCCCCTTTCTTGTGCCTTGCAGCCCTCCTGTCAGAGGGCTGATTTACAGGCCCAGTGGGGGAAGATGATTGTCCTCCAATGTTTTGCATGGTCGTGAATTCCTAATTTTACTGACTGTAAAAGCACCAGATATAGCTGCACTTCTTAAAAAAATTTCTTCTGCTGGAAAAAAATATTCACTTGTATACTCAATGTTTTTTTGAACCATCTATGCAAGTATGCAAAAGGCTCCTTAGTGCAGTGCAGGCTTAGGGAGATAAGCTCTCATCCTGTCAGGAGGAACCTCCTACCATCTTAGTGAAAGCAAGGGGAAAAAGATCAAAGCAGCAACTGTCCCTGTTTGCTTTTTCTCCACAGCAGGAGCTGGCCCAGTGCCCCTGACTTTCTTGTACACAGACGTCCTTCTCCATTGAATGAACAGGATGCAGATAGTATCATGGAAACACAAAGGTGTCAGAGCAAGCAGCTCCCACTCGAGAAACCTAGCAGCAGCACCTATTGCCTACTCACTGTCTGTGAACTCCAGAAATGCTATGAAATGGAGGAGCAGACCAAGCAAGCAGGATTACCACAGATGGTTGAGGCTAAGGTGGTATTTTCTTGCTGAGCCAACTCTTGCCTTTCATAACACTGATGAGCTAATAGGCTTAACACTGAAATAATAGGCTGAGTGTGCTGTTACGCTATCTAAAGACCACTAAAGCTTCAAAACATAGCCTGCTAGGTAAATGTTGATCTGGCTACCTCCAGCTCCTTTCTGCAGTTGGTGCATTCAGTTGGTCAGACAAAAGTCCTGTGAAGCTGTCATCAGCCAGGACAGCTAACTCATTGCCAGATATCTAGAGATAGTTTGGACACCTCTGGCAAGCACAGTTTCCCCCCCCCCCCACACCCCATCACTGCCAAATGGCCCTTCTGCTACCTGTTTGGTGTTGGTGACAGGGAAGCCCTGACTCGAGGCATGACATTACTGCAGTGTGCAGAGAGGTTCCTCCCATTGCAAGGGGCTGGTGCAGCCCCCCAGGTACCCTGCACCCTGCTCTCCCTCCCCCTCACCTAGTTTGCTCACAACTAGACCAGCTGCTTTGAAGTCTTTCACATGACATTTATTCCAAAGGAAAGCAGTCTGGGAGATGCACTAGTTTGGTTACCAAATCTCTGTTAGATTGTGTTGTGCTTTTCCAGAAACACTCTTTTTCCCCAACTTCCATTTTAAGTGGGCAAAAATCTATTCTCAAAAATCATCTATTATTTACCTCCCACAATGTTTAACAGTTCTTTATTTTGTTCTATGTGTACCTATCTCTTCTCTTTTAGTAAGTTAAAGCTCTTTTTGATGTAGAAATGTTTAAGACTGGCTGGATACTCAAAAGAAATTGCTTTTCTTGACACCTGAATCAAAGTATTAATAAAATTACTCCAATAGTACATGATTTCCCCAAGGACCATTGTTGCTATTATTAATAGGAGAGAATTGACAAATCTCATTACAAGTTGTAGGTCAAAAAGTCTTTTTGTTGGTTTAACTTTGTTTCTATCCCTTTTAGTTGCCATATTCAGCAGATATTTTACCTTTCACATCACTAATTAAATTAAGAGGCAAATTAATTTAAGGGCTCTGACTGCTCTTGATTGTCGGCAATTTGGATGCTTATTAAGTGGCTTAAAGTATATTTAATTAAAGATGTATTGCTTCACATCCAGGAGTCAGCAAAACATTTAGCATTTATGTCATCTTAAATAAATTTAAGTGTTACCACTTTTTCTGTAGTTCAAGAAGAAGAGTTTTAAGGGCTGTAATTTCCTCATTCTGAGTGACTAACTACTAATTGCACTGAGTATAGTCATCATCTTGTCTGTATTTTTATAGTTAGGAAAATTAACTGGCTCTTGCAAAGTGTTACGGCTTTGCTGCTTTGCTTGTTTAGCAAGGTCACCTAGGCTTGCTATGGAATCAGTGGAAAACCACACCTGCTTCAGGCCTCCCTGCTCGTGGGAGGAGGGGGAGCTGGTTGAGGATCCTGACTGTTTCAGGATAGGGATCCACAAATTTGTCTTCTGCTGCCTGGTATTGCACCAAGCCCCACTCACTACATTTTCATGGTGCAAGACAGGCAGTTAGGGCAATGTCTGGACGTACTTCCCCTGTGCTTGGCTGGTCAGCGCATGCAGGCAGATGTGTTAGGCTAAACAATAATGAAGTTGGTGGAGTTTTCCTTCCTGGGCAGGAAGGTCTGCAGGGAGGTGCCACCACTGTTTGCCTGTGTGAAAAGATGGGGCAACCCTGGAGCACAGAAGCAGGAGAGGGAAGGCAGGGCTGAGGCATATCTCTATGCTGACCGTAAACCCCCTCCTGCACCACTCCTTGCCTTGCTGAAGGGACAGAGTATGACCTGCAGCAATAATAAGGAGGAGGAGAGGAGCCTGGAGTGACACTGAGCTAGGGAAAGGGGAGAGAAAAGCTGTATTTTAATATTCATCTTCATGCTTCCCAATAACCGAATCTGTATTAATTGGCCATAAATTAATTTTCCCAAATTAAGTCTGGTTTGCCCATGAGGGTAAGTGATCTCCCTGTCTTTATCTTGACCCATCAGCTTTCTTGTTTCTGTTTTTCCTGTTTCCTCCTCCTGTTTCACTAGGGAACAGGGGACTGAGCAGCAAGTAGCTGGGGGCAGAGCTTGCCTACCAGCCAGCGCCAACCCACCACAGAAGTCCAGCAAAACACAAGTTGTTTGTATGCCTTTGGGCTTAAGGCCAAAGACAAACAATAACAACAAAAAGAAGTAAAGGAATTTAGGCTGTCAGTCTCTGTGTTCACTGCATCATTGAGTGTGGTGCTTTCTCTCAGTGCCTGTGCAATGAACTTCATGTCAGAAAGTTAGGAGACTTCCCTTATTAAATTAGCTTAGAATCTGCACATCTATAAAATGGCAGCTTCTGTGAGATTGATTATACGATTATTTGAGTAAGAAAGCTCATGTGATCTTTTGCAAAGTCAGTGAGACCTTGAGCTGCTGGGTTTATAAGAGTTTCTAGACTTTTTATAAGCAGTTTCTAGCTCACTGGAAAGATAACATGTTTGCATCTGCAACTCATTCAGGTTAATAAACACAAAGTAAGGCATACACCATCCCAAGTGAACAACTTCCATGCATCTGCCTATATCCTTTTCTTGTGAAATAGAAGGCATATTCTTCTTAAATCTGTTCAGTATTACATTTAATTCTCACTTAAGAAACCCTTATTCTGTAAGAATCTAGTCATTCTTTCCTCGGCTCCTTTATTGTCTTGCCTGAAGGCGTATGTATGTACAAGACAAACTTCAGAAGCTAATACAAAATACCCTACAAAAAAAATAGTTGTAAAGCATGATGGAAATAAATAGTTACAAAAGAAACAAAGCAGGCATAACAAAAGTATTCTTAAAATAAAAAACCAGCATTTATTAAGATATTTCAATACATGCTAAAATAAGTGTCTCTTAAAACGCCAAGTATGTTTATGAATTGTATTTACAGGTTTTTCCTCCCATTTTAAAACTAGAATTTGTTTCTGTATTTGTGTACACTGTTAGAAATAAATATTCAAAAACAAGAACATATGCATACAATGAGGAAAAGGGAACCCTGGCTTGAAATGAAGCCATTTCAGCGTAAGTCATGAGCAGAGAATGAGTTAGGGTTGAAAATATAATTATGTCAAACTGAGAGGGTAAAATTTTGTAAAAACAGATCACCTAAAAACTAACAATGGAACTCTTCTTTTTTTTACAGTATCACATCAAAGTTACACAGAAGACCCCAGTGATCACTAGGGAATCGGCCACAGTCTAGTTTTTCTAATCCAATTAAGTCCATACGTCGTGGAATAATATGTCCCTTGTCTGCTGCAGGCCGAAAGTAAACACGGTCAAACCTCATCTTGCACTTGTACTCTGCATGCAGGTTGGTATTGGAATGTGTGTCCCAAGTATAGCGGCAGTGTTGAGGTTTACCCAAGAATTCCCAGATATCCATAACGTTGTTAGGTAAGCTACCTAGTTTAGTAACCTGAAAGTAGAAGGGGGGGAAAAACATACAAGATACTGAATTCACAAGTTTTACCTTCAAAAACAGAACTAAGTTATCACAATAACACTTTTTTTCTGCAAAACATGAGTTGTCAAAAAACAAAGACACTGGAGACATTTCTAAATTGTGGTATTTCTCAGGATACTCTCAAGCGTGACCAGTTCCTGTAGTACTTGCTAAATCCAAAACACCTTACAAAATATATGTCCAGCTCTAAAATTCTGAGGTATGGGGGTCAATACCATGTTCTCTAAAACAATACCATTCCAGTTCACTGCAACAGAATTTCACAATAGGGAAAGATGAAAGAGTCACCTTCTAGTAATAATGCACAATTTTCACTTTTAATATCAGCAGCCAAAAATGGCTTCTAATTTTGAATGTCATGATGATGGGGGATTAATTTTAAACTCCCAAGATCTATTTCTGCATTGATTCCACAAGCATTACCTCTCTGAGAACTGGAGAGTTGAGCAAGTAAAGATCAGGTTCTCAAAGTGAGAAGGCTGAAACTTCATTGACTATCCCTGCATCTTCTCAAATATAAATACTGTCAATAAAGAATTTTGTTATTGGGGGGTGAACCTCTTCATATACATCACTTCACCTGTAACAATGCCTCAGCATAGCAATGCCCAAGCTTCTAGTTTCTCACGCTTCCACCTTTTAAGAATAAATGTTGCATATCTCTGTTCTGCCTAATCAGGTCATTTCTCATAAAGACAACAGAAAAGCATGAGAAGATTTTTTCAGAATACCTCTCTGCTTATTTCCATTTACCTCACTGTCTCTGAGGTTTGTATCCCCTCCAAATATAACAGTGGTGGACTCTGATTCCTCCTGCATTTTGTTTAACACGATTTTCAGTTGCTTTACTCGCTCCTTAGAGTGATCTTTAGTGCTCTCCAGATGAGAGGTCATAAGGCAAATTTCATTACCAGATATGCTCACCTGTGCATGAAAAAGAGGCAACATGACTATCCACACCACAATAAGAAGCACAAAGACAAAAATCTAACCACAAAGTAAATTAATGAATGACAGAGCTCTGGTTAACATTAGTTTTACATTGAAGGAAAGTGGCTCACAGGAGGGTAACAGGCTTTTAGTTGTGTTTTCAGAGATTATGAGACAGTACAGCCAGTAACTTACATAGAATGTTTAAGTTAGTATCAAATGCAACTGGGTTTGTATATATGGAGAAGTTTTTCTGCTGTTTGAGACTGTCATAGAGTAAAGCCAGTCCAGCCTTTCCTGGGATTTTTTGTTTTGAAGGCAGAAATACAGCTGTTTAGTACATACTGACTGACTCACATGCACAACCAAAAGGTTCCTCATCATGGAGGTTGTTGGAAAAGGTATTATTTCATGTTTCAGTAGCTTCACTCTTGATTTCTTCAACATTATGACAGTGAAATAGCCATCCATGTTACCTAAGGAGGAAAAGGGAAAGAAATGGCCGAGGATATCTTCTGCCATGCCATAAAGAAGTTAAGGTTCTGAAAGAGACCTTTTTACCATGATCTGGGAGAATCACGTTAATTTTTAAGATCACAGAATCATATCATAGAATCATAGAATGGTTTGGGTTGGAAGGGACCTTAAAGATCACCTAGTTCCAACCCCACTGCCATGGGCAGCAACACTTTCCGCTAGACCAGGCTGTTCAAAAACAGATGTACAGAGTCATTAAAGTTTCCTAATAGTTGTGTGAATTTTTCAGATTTTTTAACTGCAAATATTTTAAAAATTACTTATATATGGCACTTATTTGGCTACCCTTGTCTTTCAAAATGCAGAAAAAAACCACAAAGGAAACCATCAGGCAAGCAAGTTTTTCACATGCATAATTTGCATCCTACTATATACTCGTGTCAAAACACGGAAAGTAATTTAAGTGCTTCCTTCTTCACTTTACACTTTTCATTCCTACAAATGGTCAGATTTTGGCAAGAGAGACAGAATAAAACCAAACTTACTTTTTCCTGGTTTCTGTCTTTAGAAACTGAGGGTTATTTCTTACCTGGAATAATAGTGTAACTGCCTGCTCTCATCTGCAGAAGACACAGATATGGTGGGACAACTTCTTGTAAAAACACAACATCTGGACTGTATCTGAAATCAGCAAGACAAGACTTTAACTACTGAAAGGTAGTACTGTTACACTCTGAGGACAAATGGAACAAGGCAAGGGATTTCACGTGCACCTTGTCCTCATCTTCCTAGATAATGTAAGAATGTGTTTACTAAAAACCAGAAAAAACTCTCTCCTTCATATGTAGTAGCATGTAGACACTTTACCACTGTTGAAAGGGAAGAAACAATTATTATGGACATGGAACTGACATGGTAATAAAATGCATGACTGACTTATACTGTGAAACATTTGCACAGGTTTCATATACTACATACACGAGGAATTCAACTGAAGCAGCTTTGGAACATGTTCTGCAACATCTAAGTTCTCCAGGAGGTTCCAACCACCGCTTCATTCCCTTATAATAGACCCCCTCAGATACCTGCCATTCATTTTCTCCAATCTCATCGATACCAAGCTCTTTTATTACTTAGAGCTGTGCAATCAGTCACAGTTCATGTGGGGCAGCAGCCCTGAAAATGCCAATTTAGACATGACTTTGCAGCTGCCCCTATTTTGGCTACACTGCTGAACAGCCCTGCTCTAGGCAGGTGAAGGACAAACCTAAGGCCTTACTTACAGAAGAAAAATTGTTAAAAAAAGCTTTTTGAAGTAGCCACTGCAAAATATTTAACCTTTGGGATGCTGCATAAGTTCACACCTCTTCCAACCTGTATATCAACTTCTATGCAGCTATTTAGGATTTATAAAGTGACTGTATTGTTGCATCTAATGTTAAGACAATTTGGGCATGAAGATTTGTAAATATCTAAAACAAGAAGCTTGCTTTTTCCTTTAAAGTTGGATACATGACAATACAAAGATGAAGCTACACTTACAATGCCAGGTAAGAACAGATTCCCTTAGCTCGTTCTTTCAGATTTCCTGTATCCAGCCCATCAATGTTCCAGGTTATCAGTGAGAAGCTGCTGTCATCTTCTTGTTGCCTCGAGTCTGCACTGCTGACACCGGCAATACTAGTAGTTGCATCTGCTGTGAGGTCAATACTAAAGAGAGAGTTTACTTGTTTGTTGACATGCATACTACTATTCTTCCTACAATTACCTCCTGTATCTTCTAAAGGAAAATGTTTTAGACCCATCACAACTTACTTTCCCAAGAAATAAGTTAACATGTATTGTTCTCAACATAACTTAAAAGCACAGTAACTAAAACACGCAGAACTCAGAAATACAGAGCCCTAGTACACAGGGGAAGTAAGTGGGTTTTTTCTCCTCTTTATAGACACAAGATAACATTTACCATTCTGATTTAAATTACACATGCACACTCACTCTGTGACAAATTGATAGTCCTTTTCTTTGGGAATATTCACCCCAAATCCCACCTCAAAAACACTCTACCTTGCTGATCTGATAAAGGCTAAACAACACTGTCAAAGTTTGAGTGCCCAGTCTAGTAACTGTTTGGGGACTGTGCTGCTGAAGAGAACCAGACTCTCTGCTAACACATGGTTGTGCTGGTTTGGGCTGGAACAGAGTTGATTTTCTTCATAGCAGCTCATATGGTGCTCTGTTTTGGATTTGTGACCAAAGAGTGTTGATAATAACACAGGAATGTGTTAGCTGTTGTGAGCAGCACTTACACAGCGTCAGGGCCTTCTCTACTTCTCCTGCTGTCCTGGCAGCAAGAGGGCTGGGGATGGGCTCTTGGTTGGGAGGGGACACAGCAGGGACAGCTGACCCTAACTGACCAAAGGGATGCCCCGTTGCATATGACATTGTGCTCCGTGATAAACGCTGGGGGAAAGGAGGAGGAAGGGGGGAAGGTTCAGGGTTATGGCGTTTGACCTCCCAAATAACCACTACCTGTGATGGAGTCCTGCTTTCCTGGAGATGGCTGAACACCTGCCTGCCCACAGGAAATAGTCAATAAATTCCTTATTTTGCTGTGCTTGAACATGCAGCTTTTCCTTTACTTATTAAACTGTCTTTATCTCAACCTACGAGTTCTCACACTTTTACCCTTCCAATTCTCTCCCCCATCCCACTGGGGAGAAGTGAGTAAGTGGCTGTGTGGGGCTGAGCTGCTGTGTGGGGCTGTTAAACCACAACATTGATCCAACGTAAATTCCTTGAGTAAAGGGAAAGTCTGTAACAAAATACATTAAATAGTACAGCTAAGACAAGACAAACTCTATTTTGGCAAAGTTGGGATACTAGTTTCGTTTTTAAACAAAGAATTTGTATGCACACATGAAAATAAGCCCTGGAACCAAAACAAATCTACTCCCTAAAACTTGGTATTGGTTTTGTACTTGGTGATGCACAAACAACGTAAGATTCTGCTACCACGCCCATGTAATCAAAACTGAACAGAAAAAGAAAAGCAAAGGAGAGGAAGCTAAGGGATATTTAAGTAGGTAAATAATGTGGTATATGCCTCAAATATTTCCTTGATGACTTTTTATATTTATACTGTAGCCTGAAGTACTACAAGATGAAACATGAAAGTCTGTGTGGTCTGCAGTGTTCTTCCCCTGACTGTGAGGTCTCCAAAGAGTCCTCCCTCCCAACACATCCTGCATGCCCCAGCTCAAGACAGAACCCAGAGGGCAAACACAGAGGCTGGAAAATAAAAAGGTGCTGCCAGTCTGATACAGAGACCAAGGTTCAGTGGGCTTGCATTTTTTCATACATATTTATCAAGCAAAAACAGGTATACTGTTCTCAAACACACTGTGTTCATAACTATAAAGATCACGAGGGCACTTCTATATAACAGGGAAGTCTGTAATAAATAAATCTACAGGAAAAAAGCTTCCCTGAGGACTGCGGATGGCAGGGACCTGTAAGAGCTCAGTTGCACACACAGTTCAATACCTTTGGTACGCCCTATGGGTATGCGGTGACATAGTCAGTGTAAGACATGGGATCTTAGATCCTGACTGCCACGGGCACATTCAATAGGGCCTGCATGGACATGCAAATTTATTTATAGAAATATACATATGCATACATGTAGTGTATGGCATACATGCACAGTTTACACATATAAAAAGTGTGCTTGTGCACTAAAATCTGCGTACGTATTGCTGCACAAGACAAGGAAAATTACCTCGTCCCTTCTGCGGGAGGTTCACGATCTGCCAGCCCGGAGGAAACACGGCTGTGCGGCACGGACACCGCCCGCCCAGCACATGCCAGCAGAGGGGCGAGGGGCGCTGCTCTGCCCGCGTGCGGGGGTCCTGCACCGCCCAGCGGCGGGGAACCTGCCCGCACCTGAGGACGTACGGAGAGGGCAGAGGCACCGCTCCCCTCGTCCCTGCCCCACCGAGCCGGCGCCCCCGATCTGTCTCCTCCTGTCCCCCCGGCCCCGGGGGTCACCTACCAGCTCCCGGGCCCCGCGGCGGCCGGCGGCACCACCCCATCTGCCCCCTCCTCCTCCTTCGCCGCCTCCTCCTTCTCCAGCGGCGGCTCGAAATAGGCGTTCAGCGCCCTCTGGAACAGAGAGGCAGATGGCAGGGAAGGGGCTGCTGCCGCCGGGGCAGCCCGGCGCCCCCGGCCGTACCTGCATGTGCCAGTCGTGGCCGGCCAAGAAGCTGTGCGCCACAGCCGCGCTGCTGCAGGTGACGGCGGCGAACTCGGAGCACAGCACCTTCCTCCGCTTGGCGAGGTGTAACGCCTCCTCTTCTCCGCCCTCATCCCCCGCCCGCGAGCACCGCTGCTCCTCGGCCGCCGCCTCCATGGCTCCCCCGCGGCGGACGGAAGCCGAGGGGAGGCCCCGCCCTCCGGGGTTGCGGTTCCGGGGCTGGGGCGGGCGGCCGGCTGCGGGGCGGGCAGCATGGGTTTCACGATGGAGGGCCTGCGGGAGGCCATGAAGTACATGGTGGAGTCGCAGGGCTTCGACCGGGTGCTCCGCAAGGTACGGGCGGGCGGGCGGGCGGGCCGGCAGGGGGGCGTCCCGGTGTCGGCGGGCCGGCAGCCGGCAGCCTCTGACCGGAGGGGCGGCGGGCCGCCCCAGGCGGGCTGCTCCTTTAGAAGCCGTTTTTTCCCCTCCCGTAATAAAAGGCCGGGCCAGGGTGAGGCGTTGAGTCTCGCTGCCGGGGCCTGGGCTGAGGTCGGGCGAAGCCGTGCTGCCCTGCCGGCAGTACCCGCCTCAGGCGGGCAGCGGCCAAGGGTGGGCCCCCGGTGGTGCGGGCCTGCCGTTGTTGTCCCCGGATTCAGGGGGCGTGGGCCGTAACGGTAACGCACGGTGGAAATCACGGTTGTTATTCAGTAACTCTCTGTAAATACCAGAGCTGCCCTCCAGCACCTTTCTGACGACCAGGTTTGTGCTGAATGAGTGAGTTGTTTAGTAACTAACGTTCTTCTCTTCCAAGTACCTGTGGCTAAGCTAACTTTCAGGGCTG
Source organism: Podargus strigoides (assembly GCA_028020825.1). NCBI lineage: Eukaryota > Metazoa > Chordata > Aves > Caprimulgiformes > Podargidae > Podargus > Podargus strigoides. The sequence goes on from CM051620.1 coordinate 62,013,623, forward strand.
TGAAATTATGAAATAAGTTATTCTTCTCTGTTCAAAAATAAAAAAGTAGCTCATCAGAACATCTCCCACCTCACCTTGAAGTCAGACTGAAAGCACAAGCACCTCAGTGTGCACAAGGCCTAGCATAAAGAAACGTATGTGACCGGTAAGGCTCTAACGTGATGCTGTGTTGTGATCAAAGAAGTCGAGGTGACATTACTGTGTCATCTCCAGTCGCGTAGAGTACAGTAGCGTGACTGGTGTGTTCTTGAGCTCCTGAATAGGGTGGTCCTGTGAAGCAGTTTCAGTGTTCTCATTAAATTCTGCAGTGCTAGAATTCTCCATTTAATTTTGGTTTATTTGTGTAACTGACATGGAGTGACGCAGTAAATATATCTAAGAAAACCAACCATGTCAAAACGTATATGTTTTGCATTGTAGAGGAGCAAATGTAATACTGGAAGCAGTGCTTTCATTGACAGCCTCCTGAGCTGATACATTCAATGGAAAGCAAGGATGTGCAAAGCAACTCTTATTTTGTCTTGTTTCCTCAAGACACTTTGGTCTTGTAAATAAAAAATATAAAGATTTATAAATAAATGAGCTTCTTAAAATTAAAGAGTCCAATTCTTAGTCACCACTTCATTGCAATAACTTTACTCTCCTTTACCTTAAAATCCTACTAAGTGAAGAGCAAATGCAGTATTTCAGCCCATAAAGGTAACTGGCTGGAAGTGAGCCTTGGGAAACAGGCTTCCTACCTTGCTCGGGAATACTTTTAGACTTTTTATGCAATCTCCTTCTAGAACTATGGTGCTATGAACATAATCACAACAACAATAATAAAAGTACAATTTTGTTTGAATTTAAAGTATCTGCGTTTTTTCTGGGAGATACCTGAAGCCTTTCTTACTGTAACTAAACATGACTCGAGATTTTTGCTGTTCTGGAGAAGACAAATACTAGTCTGCAACTTTTCAGCTCCAGCATCACTTAGTCTCTGGTTTCATTCCAATGTGGTATCTGTATAGGGCTTAGTGACTGTGCGTTTTAAAGCAGTTTCTCCAAAGCAGTGCACGGCAGTAGTGGCTGGAAGCCCAAGCAGCGTACCGCTTACTGGGACAGACGTGTGGGAGGACAGGCACAGAAGGGCTGGAAGAAGTACAGACCAGCAGCTCTGGCTGTGTAAGTCCTGGATGTGTTCAAATACTGAACTATTTTCGTCAAGGAGAGCAGGCAGCCAGTGCCAGATCAGAGCAATGACAAATGAAACCAGATGCTTTCCTTGCCTCGCTGATGGATTGGAGCACTCCCTGTCGGCAGTGGAAGCCATCTGCTCCTAGTGTCGAGCGTCTGGAAGGTCCTCATTAGAAATTCTGTCAGAAAGTTAGGCCTCCCGTCAGTGCAGCAGTGCCTGTCTTAGGACTTGGGATTTTCAGTGATCAAAGTGCTGTTTTTCTGTATTAGGACATTTCCTCAGAGATTTCCCCTCCACTTAATTCCAGCTTTTGTCATTCGTAAAGGGACTGTATTACATTGTTGTTTATCTTAGTGTCATTTCTGTGCAAAATTTGGATGAACTTTGGCCTATCAGAAAGTGACACTGGCTGAAACTGAGCTCTTACGTTGCATTATAAATAAGGAATAGTGAAACTGGAGATATTTCAATCTTAATTCCTTTTAAGATTAAAAAGATTTAAGTCAACTTAGCTGATACAGTATGAAAACATATAAATTAAAAAAAAATATAATGAATTAGAAAATTAGTAGGAATTATAATAAATATTATGCCCAAATTTTGCTTGTGACCATCTAAAGATACTTGAAAGTCTTAGTTCTAGGTGTAAATATATATGCTGATGCCCCAGTTTTGCATCTGCTTTCAGATTTTGAATATAGTGCTAACTGACGAAACTTGAAAAAAAGATTTTAAAATACTGAATTGCACTTACCTCTTAGTCTCAAAAATTCAGCTTCTTGTGTTGGTCACAGGGGGAAGCATGGTACCATAGATGTACTGTAATTTTTCTGTTTAACACCTTTGGGCTGGAATAAAAGCGTATATGGAAGTCATAATACAGTGTGATACAGAAGTTACAATACAGTGTGATACAGCCTTGGATACTTCTGCCCAGGAGTATGAATTTCAGCTCAGGAAGGCCAATCTGATTAGCATTTCCAGTGCTTATTTCAAAATACTGATTTTTACTGAGACTGCTCTAGTATAATGATTACCAAATTACTCAGTCTCGTTTCTATTTTGTGAGCTAACAAATACGCCTTCACAACTATGGTATACACAGTCAGAACAGGTTTATGTTGCTTCTAATCTGTCTTTTCAGTCACAGATTAAAGCAAAAGGAAAATTGAAGAAGAAGAATGTGTCCTAAACAATTCCTGAGAGCATAGCAAGTCTTGAAGTTTTGTAAAGCTGTCAGTTTAAATATTTATCTACACTAGAAATAAAATTTTTTCTAAGGCAACAATCTTCTGTTCAAAATTTATGAAAATACCTAATGTGACCGTTGATTTACTATATTTTCCACCTTTTAACTTGTCTCAAGAGTCCAGAATTAAACAGAATTTTCTTTCAGTTTGATTCAGGGCAATATCGAGTGTTGGTACTGTTGTCAGTAAGCTTTTTATTACTTTTTTTGGTTAAACAGATGAAACTTCTTTCTGCAACTCCTGGAAAAATTGTTTGTGAAATGAAAGTAGAGGAGGAGCATACAAACAGAGGTGGCACATTACATGGAGGTTTGACAGCCACACTCGTGGATGTGGTGTCAACAGCAGCGTTGCTGTACACAGAAAGAGCAATGCCTGGAGTCAGTGTGGACATGAACATCACGTAGGTATCATGTACCACATTTACCAGAACATACTAACTTTTCTTCCTCTAATGTGGAATTGACTCCATTGTATGTCGTATTTCTGTGCTCACTTTAAAAAGATGTTTTCTTTGGTTTCAGAAGCCTTGTTTTGATAAATTAAGGGGGGGGTGGGTGGGATGTGTATTTGTGGATATTGCCATTTGGTTACAAAATTCAAGTTGGACTTTCTTAAGCTTTTATTTGTTATATGTGTTTAAGAAACAGTACCTATTCGTTAACAGACTGTAAAGTGATGTTGATATGTGGTAAATTTTTGTTGTATGAAATTGGCTCAACTTCTGTGTTTGCTTGTGAAGATATGTTAGAGTGTATCCTCAGACACCGAAATCTAGGGTAAGCAGCTTTCTACAAACCATTTTTAGTATTAGTCCATAAAATATTAAAGCAGGAAAAATATTAAAACAGGAAACAGTTCTGCTGTATGCTCACATAGAGTGTGAATTACAGACTGAATCAGAATTTCTCACTGGAGGAAGATTCCTTTGCTCTAGGTCATTTAAAGGCAGTTTTATCTTGAGAATGGTTCTTCCTGTAATGCAAATTTAAAGCACAGTGTCTTTTAAAAAAAACCCTGAAACCTTTGATCATGCTATTCTAGCTTGTCAGCTTTGCTTCATTACTTTTAATGAAGATACTATGACTGATTGGCACTAAAGTAATCTGACTTGGAGTATCTAACACAGAGCATTAAAAATCTTGGAAAAGCAACCCCTTATCAAAACTGTCTTTAAAAAAAAAAAAAAAAAAAAAAAGCAGCTCTAAAAGTGTGTGGGCAATGATCTGTGTCTTTACCAGGTTCCCTCCTTTACTCCTCAGTACCCTCCGATTTCTCCGCTGGGCAGCTTCTATCTATACTTTATACTACCACTGTGATGACCAGGAAATTACTGCAAATTAAAACCTGAAATTCTTCTCTGTTTTTTTACCTACAGTCATATAACAAGAGGCCCACATCTGAATTATTTACACTATCAAGTATGCCTACCCAATTACATAAGGGCTCAAAACTTCAGAAAGTTTGAAGGCCTCCCAGATTTCCATGACTTTTCTCTGACCAGGGTATGGGAAGCAGTTAACCTATGCTTAGATTCCATACAGAAATGACCTTCTGGAGCCTTTGTAACAGAGACATTTTGCAGCTGAACCTGCCAGACTGGTTTAGAAAGGCTGTAGGGAGCTAGCAGTGGCTGGAATAGGACTTGGACCTGAACTTTTAACTGAGGTCTTTGACACCCAAGTGTTTCTGTTCCAAAATAACACAGAACTTGGTTCCACAGAACCAAGCCAATGGGTTTCTTTCTATCCTCCATTTTCTCAGAGAACTCTTCTGCTGCATTACCACTTCAGTACTTAGAGGAACTCAAGGACTTATAAGATGTGTGGATTTGCAAGCAGGCAGTTAGATATACCTTTATTACTCACTTTTGCTAATTCCCTTCATGATAATCTAAAATGAATCTGAATTCTTGGATTTGTGCTCTGTACAGCCTCTTCTTAACTGTTAATTTTGTTCTTCATTGAAGATACACTTCTGCTGCTAAGATTGGAGAAGACATACTGATTACAGCTCAGATTTTGAAGCAAGGAAGAAATATTGCATTTGCCAGCGTGGATTTAACAAATAAGGCAACAGGAAAGTTAATTGCACAAGGTAGACATACAAAGTATATAGGAAATTAATACAAGGAAGTAATATAAAAAATAATTATGTTTGCCTTAAGAATCCCATATAGAATGATTTTCTCATTTATGCAGTAAGACATCATCTGCACAAAGTTGTGATAGTCTGTATAAAGTGAATTAGTCTCACTGCTATAATAAACGAACAAATTTCTTAATTACCACCAGAGTTGCTACAAGCCTAAAATTAGTGCCTATTTCAGGATGAGTGTGATAGCATGGGGATGCATCTGGCTTTTTTTGGTCAAGACAGCAGAAGGAATAGCCATATGGTTTACCAGCATGACAGTGTTTTAATAGATCTTTGTTTTCTTTGCCTGTGGTGTCATTGTGTGACACAGCAACCCTGTCTTCTGGCCCGTCACAGTCACATTCAAACAACACTGTATATGCCTACAAACTAAACCATTTGTTCTGTAAGATGGTAGTACAGAGTTCCTATAACATAGCTTGAATTTGGTATGAAAGTATAAAGCAAGCTAATACAGAATGTAATTTACTGATGCTGTAACAAATTCAAAAGTGTTCAATAAAACTTTCTGAAACTACCTTTTTAAAGATTATTTAATGGTTTTGTCATCTGTTTGCACTGAGTAAAAGCTTGCCAGCATGGAGTGGTTGAGAGAGGGTGTGGTGGAACTCTCGTACATAAATTCACCTGAGATTTCATCACCATCTCCCTGCAGTTCCTGAATGTGAAAATGCAGTTACATCGTCAGGGCTTTTCACCTATACCTACCTGAAGTTCTGGCTGTATTTGTTTAACAATCATCAGGTGAGAGTTAGAGATGTACCAAAATAAATGTGGTGAGCCTTTCATCAGGCTAAGGCTGTAGATTGTCTGACTTGGGCTGAATTTGGTAGTTAAGCTGCTGTTCATCAGCTGAAGACTCGTCTCCTCATGCACTGTTGTAAACAAGTTTAACTGCTTTCTTCAGACTGATGACAAACGATCCTTGGCAAGGCCATCACACTGTACTAAAAAAGTGATGCTACGTATGCAGTGCAAGTTTACGTAAACCATGACCTTAGTTTTTCTTCTCTAGTGGAAGATTTGAAAAAGTTAATCAACACTAGTAAAGGGAGTGCATGATTCTTTTTGTCATGGAAGTTGACTCGTCTTCAGTGATTTGAATTGTTATTAAATATGTAGTTAGGGTGTTTTTTTGTGCATTCCTAAACCCAAAGAAGTAATTTCCAGTGAGTTAAGTGACCTTGTTCATGCAGACTGATTGTCAATATGAAGTTGATGAAGTTTCTGATATATTAGAAATCTTTCCCAAATTACTTTCAAACAAGTAATATAGGTGATAACTTACCCTTTAATGGAAGTTCTCGAGAAAAATACCTACAGTGGGCTTTTTCTTCCGTAAGTTACCCATAAAGTAGAGTTCAGGAGGTGATGGAAATAGATGTGAGGATTAAAACTACTCTCCCAACTACTATAAACCCATACCCCCCCCTCACTGGAACACAAGAGTGATTTTGAGTGTTATCTGAAATAAAAGGCAGAGGGTGAGAATGAAGGAGGTGCCAAATTCAATACATGCCAAAAGATTCAGAATGCTCTGAGCAATGCATGCTGAGGCAACTCTGTCCTTGTGTAACTGTCCCGCTGCAACTTAACATGACTCCCCTCAATCAAAGTTGGCTGCCTCAGGAACCTACCATAGTTAAGTGGTCTCATTCTATCACTTAGCATTCATCATATCTACATAATTAAAACTGAAAAGTGTCCAGGCAAATCAAGAGTGGCAAACCTCAACATGGAATGAACAGTGTCCTCCTGTTCCCATTCAAGCCTGGCAAGGACTGTTGCAGGCTGAAACTGAAAAAAAAAAAAAAAAAAACCAGCCCCAAACCTTCCTGAAGTAACAAGTGCATTCTCCCTTAAAACAGACTATTTAACACAGTATTTTAGTGCTGCCTAATTAATAAGAGGGACATCATTAATATGCAGGCCAGATTTTAGAAGAGGTTCATTAAACTGATTATTTTAAGACAACCTTGTCCATTATCCCTCCCCCAGCAGCAGCATGCTAACCTCATAATTTATTTCATAACTTAGGCTTGGGGATGATCTTGTACAGAATTGTCACCATTGAGGCCTGCTTAGCTTTGGGAGTAAACTGTCAAACACCAGACTTAATATTTGGAAGTGTTCTTTACTGATTTCACCCTAACCTACGTGTTGAGAAATCGGTATCTTAGCTGAGTCTGAAAGGAAGTAACAGAAAACAATCACCATAAGGCACACGGACAAATGGCACACGGTTCCACCTGGCATCAGAATGGAGCTCCTGCAGGGCTGACCTGGTTCCATCACTGCACATTTAGGCATAATTCCTTTACAAGCAAGCAAAGTGGCTTGAGATCATATTGCGAGACTTCCTCCCATATTGTGCTGGTTTGTTTTTCGGGGGTTTCTTGAATTTTTTATTGTTTTTTTTTAAATATACCAAACACCTACACCATACTCTCTGATGCCTGGAGAGGTCTGTCCTTACAGAGGGCCATGCTTTTCACATAGCGGTATGTGACACATTGTGGAACAGTATCTCTCCCAGTGACAGTAACTGCAGCTTTCCACTTCATGCAATATACTGGTCAGCCAAGTGTTTCGTGCTGTGGTTTCACATCACTACAATTGCAGGAATGCATTCAGCCTGACAGCCAGGGATTCGCATCACTGCAGAACTGTGCATTACAGATCCCTTGAGAAAATGAGGAATAAGAACAGAATCCCACTGTTATTTAAAACTGAGTCCAGACACATCAGGACAAATACCAATCACAGATTAAGGCCCTGTGAGGAAGGATTTCGTTAAGCATTCCAGCTTTCAGGAAGAAGCAACTTGTAGTGATAAAACTAGGGAGAGGAGAGGGTAAGGAAGGACGTCATTGCTGAAACAGGGGTTGAACTATCAGGACTCCTTGTTCCTCTTTCAGGTTAAGGCACCTGTCACAGGGGTCTCATGGCTGAGCTGCTTCACCTAGGTTACGCTGCCAATTTAGTTATGAGCTAGTCGGTTTACAGTTCTCAAATTGGCAAGCATTACCACCTAAAGGGGATGGAGGGGGCAGGGAGAATTAGGCTGTTAAGTAACTGTTCTGAACAGCAGTTCAATTTTGTTCAGCTTCATTGGCTGGCTCCAAGCCACTGCCAGGGCATATGGAAGAATTTCCAACTGCGTTTTATCACTAACCACTTTAAGACTTCGTCCACAGAAACCATTTAGCCAGTAGAAGAAACCCCCAAACCTCTCCCTTACCTCACTGTCCATGGGAATGAAATAAAAAGCACTTTGATTCCTATTTTGCTACTTGAGTTCAGGGACAACACGATAACAGTTACTACCTTTGTGGTTCTGTAATGCATCCACTGAATGACTGCTGTTACCAGATCCCCTGGTCCCAAGCTGCCATGGCTGTGGGGCAATGCAGCACGCAGTTCTCTTCTGAACCAGAGCAAACTATCTCTAAGTTCCAATCAAGCAACACACAGTGGCTATCCTCCAGGAAAAAAAAACAACAACAAAAACAAACAAAAAAACCCCAAAACACCCAAAAAAAACCAAACAAAAAACCCCACCAAACCAACCAACCAAAAAGACAACCAGAAAAACCCCACGTACCACAAGAACAAAACCTACCTTTATTCACCAGAACAGCACCCGGGGCTGTACCACAGTAGCAAGATTCGGGATCTTCGATTTATTTTGTTTAAAAGCAGTAGCTGCTTGAGTATTTTTTCCAAGAGTACAGAAAAGTAGCTTGTAGAGTGGGTGCTCTAGCATACAGTAATTGTGCTCAAATTAAGGGACCTTTCCATATGTAAATCCTTTCCAAGCAGAACTAGGTCATAGATATCTTCAGCTCCAAAAAGCATTTCAGTCAGCCATGCGAAAATGATGCTTATCACTTAGCATGCTTCAGTTAACCAGCGGAGCTGAAGCATCCCTCCACAGCATCAGCACTGTACAGTTAGCCTTGTGATCTCCTGGCTGCAGGAGTCCCTTTTTGTGTGCTAATGATACTAAGGGACACGTAATAACGTTGGCCTAACCACAGAATAGCCTTGGTTGGAAAAGATCATCAAGTCCAGAATGGTTTGAGAAAGAGTGGTTTGTATGTAAAGATTACCAAAATGAAAAGGGTGGTTTGTTCCACAAAAGGAATTCTAGAATAAACACTGCTCAGGCTAGTACCATCCCTCAAACATGCATACTCAACTTTTCTTTTTTTCCCTTTTGTAAAACACTATTAAAGCCCTTTATCTCATTATTTCATTCCAGAAAGCTGTTCTAGAATCTGTAGGCTTACGCAGCTTCTGAATTTGCTGCTGCAATAAATGCAAAAGTAAATATGGGAGCAGCTTTTCCAGGCTGATAAAAGAAAACAGCAATTAAGTAATCTCACACCACATGTCGATCTGCTTAGCGGATCAGAGACTAGAAATTCTTGACTTCAATAACAATCATGCTAGTGGCAGGAACCTTAATGTCATCTTAAATTAATCCAGTTGAATTATCTCACAAGTAAGGAGCAAAAACCCCTTAAGTGACCATTCTCACTTCCACACCCAGAGATCCACATTTAACATGAGATGGCATGCATTAACAGCAAGTAAGCTAATGACTAAGCACACAACAAGTGCAAGAAAACGCAGCGTTCTCCTGTCAGCAGAACAGAAATGGGCAGAGCAGGACTTCACTGCACTTGTATCAGGTTTTTAAGTAATTTTAAAATCAATACATTATGTCTTAACATGTGAGCAAAAAGATCTAGTCATTTGTAAGGACCAGACCACCTACCTGTAAGTGCACTGATCCTCTGCTCATTTTGTATTTTGCAAGTATAGATCAAGTAGGTATTTCAAGAGATTCAATTTTTTGGAAAAGTCCAGCAAATTGAAACTAGCAAAATTACCATCTTCCCACCAGTTCTGTTTCTAATAGGCATTAACATTTTGCTATGCAAAAAATCAACTTTTAGCAATAGATCAGCAGCTTGATCTAAAGCTTTCAGTGCTCAAAAAATAGCTACTTTGAATAACCATTTTTCTTTAAGAGAAACACTGAATAATCCCCATGTGTTTCTAGTACCTGATGAATCACTTAACACAGCAATTTTAGTGTAACAAAATAGCTTTTGAGAAGTAATTTATGCTTTTTCTGAAACAGATGTGACAGAGTGCATCAATTTCAAACTAGCTACAGGCCTATTACACTTGGGCAATGCTTGTACAAGCCATTCTGTCCATCTGCCTGTATTTTAATAACACCTGCACAGCTGAAAAAGATTGAAAAGCAAAGGGAACGTATACAGCCATGTACAGGTCATGACATTTCAGAAGTTTCTCCTCATCTGGGAAGCATCTGACACAGGCTTTCCTTCACTGGACACTTCATTTAGGTGCAAGTCATTTAATGGGCCCCCATCTACATCATTTTGCTGCCTCCACATGTACTCCTGCCCCATTCACACTTACCAAATTCACATGACAAATCCTCAAGCAATAGCCTGGTAAAACTCCCATGTTCAGGTGAGATACTGAGCATGTCCCAATTCTTGGTATTAGCATATCCAAAGGAGGCAACAAAAACAGTTGACAGCAGGTAACCAAAGTGTTCATAAGAGGCACCTTTTTGTATTTACCTACAGTTCCACTGAACAAACTAATTAAGTTTACACAGTCACAAACAACTGTGCTTTGCAAACATTAGTTTTTTGAGATAAAACCTGTGCTTTGAAGCCAAGAAAGCCTACTAAAAAGCCACTAAGCTGACATCAAGAGGGCCTGAAACCAAGCTAGATATTGTGAACTGCTTCCATTCACTTCTGAAGGGCATTTTGCTGAAGAGTATTCTGAGATTGAACCAGAAGCTCCATTGTGAAACAATGGAACAACTTCAAGCTTATCTTTTCCCTCAAAAGTCATCCTGTTCAAGTGGAGAAACCTTTCAAAGATGCCAAATGACTAGAGAACTCTCATGCACTCCCTGAGATTCTCATGCTCTGAAGCTTGTTGTTCCCCTTCATCTTCTTTTTCCAGTTTACACAATGCAGATGGCTATCAACAAAATCTGACAGCACAGCAAAAGCCTAACATTTGTTAGCTGGGCAGAATAGACCACATTTAACAAAATTAGTATTATACAACTAAGTTGTCCCAAAAAAGGCACAGTATTATTTAACTCTGGTACCACTGTCAAGAAGAGCAAATGAGTAGCCTGTGGATCTTATCCTTCCCATTCAGAACTAGAAAAGCAATAAAACTAAACAGGTTGTTCCCTGCAATACTGAGAATTAAAGTTAAGGATCATACCATTGCTGACACTTAAAAAGCACTGTACACAGCTGCTCAGGCCAACAGCTTGAGACTTCTTTTAAGAGAAACCAGAATGAAGAAAAGCAAAATTCCTAATGCAATAACTAAGTCATCTGCTTTGCTAACCAAGGTAACTACAGTCATATTCTCACTACTGTGAGATGATGTCCAAAATGACAAATTCAGTAGAAACAAAGGGATTGCACTTAGGATGCAAAATACAAACTTGGGGAACTTGAATGTTCAAGACCCTACAAAAACTCTCTCAAGCTTTATGTGGACACTTGGTATTATGTCTTACATGCCACTTGAAGAAGGTGCACTTAAAGCTGGGAAATTTGAAGTACTATTAGCAGGTATGATGGTTACTAAATATTCTAGAAAGTCTTAGCATTCTGCAGAGCAGCATTTTCAAGGTATTTCTCTGTAACTTAAGGCACTTATCAATGTGGAGGTGCAGCTTTCACAAGTTATGTTTTTCTAGGGTGTTCCAGTTCAACCTGTAGGACACTATGACCAAAGAACTAAAATATCCATGTACCAGTAGAACAGTATGCTAGTAATTCAATTATTTCTGACAGCTACTTTTGAAAACAAACCTATTGCCCTCATATGTAGGAACACTTTTGCCACTAATCTTTAATACCATTTTACAGTCTGTGCATTTTCAGTGTTTGCAACGGCTAACACTGTCAAGATGTAAGACACTACTAAAATGTAATTCATAGTATTTCCATAAATACAGCCAGTCATCTTTCACCTAATTTATTTAAGTTCCAATTTTTTCCAATTCCAAACAAAAGCTAAATACAAGTTTTAAACAGGTAAGCACTAGTTTAATCCAAAGGGAGCAGGCTTATGCAGTTTTACTCCAGTAAAGTACTCAACCCTTAAGCAGAGCCTTCTTTGTCATCAGAACTATACAGTAGTCTTCCTTTTAGCATTGCACAATCTTAAAATGTTCTGTCAAAACCAACTTTTAACACTCCAAACACTATTTTACATTGTTTTATAATGTCTATTCCAAAAGAAAAAAACCTCAATGGTTTTTCCATGAGAAATGTTTTGAAAACCAGTATTTCCTGCACAGTTCACCTGCAAGTTTACAAGTCTCAACTCTCAAGAAAAAAAAATCCTCTACCAACATTGTTTCTGCAGCTAATATTTGACTTTACTTTTAGCTGCTTTAGCTACTTCAGACTCCAGGTCTGCCTCATCTGTATAAATGCATCCAACTCAAAGAATACTTCCATACAGTTATACAGCAACTTGGGGAAAGAGATCCAAAACAGAAGTGCCAGTAAACTTCGACATGGCCCAGCAAAATAAAAGAGGCAAAAAATGCCTACACATTTAAATGAGATGCTTTTTTCTTTAAAGAAAGACTTCTTTCCCACATTTACTTCCTATGGTAATAGCCACTTTTCCGTTCATTAAAATGAATGATAGTGCTCTTTAATACAATCTTTAACAGCAAAGCTATAAGGCTTTTATACCCGTTACATTCACTTCTCACCCTCCAAATACTGATGGTTAACATTATAGATGTTAGTGGGCATGACCAGCACAAATGGGAACACCACCACAAATGATCACCTTGTGCTTTCAGATACATTTGTTTCAGTGTACAGTCCCTTCATTTCACATTTCAGTAAGATGCTGATGCAGTGCAGTGCAGAGCATCCTCTCTTTCACAAGGTCCATGCAGAAAACATCTAAAAAAAAATTGTAAAGTTCTGAGATACAAATGACAAAAAAATCCAGGATGATCAAGTTTCACAATGTATAGTGTTCTGAACATGAGTCCATTTTCTTCTAAATTCTGAAAGAATAAAGTGGTGAGGAAAGTGAAAATCCACTGCTGCATTCTGTGATCTTCCCCATTTTGCTGGCCAGTACCTTACTCTGGCATGTAAGGACAGAGGTGATCCTCTATGGTACCAACCGTCCAGTGAGTGAGCTGCTCCTGTGGCAGGTACAGGCAGATGCTGCATAACTTGAAGATTGTAGCTTTGTTTTTTGGAGTCTAGAGGCAAAGAAAACCCAAAAAAAAGCTATTAAACATAAAAGTTAACTCAAGACTAATAGGCAGACCCCCAGCAGGTTGAGCCCAATTATTAGCTTGCCACTGCTTGTGGAGGAACAAATATTTAAAAGCCACTACTTCATCCATATAAACAGCCTGAACTCAAAATTAGTGTGACCTCTAATGCCTAAAATGTTTTCACTATTCTGTTCATTTTTCACTTGAATTATTTCTTCAATATCACTCGAATTAACCCAATGTTTTAATTTTTCCAAAACACTAAGTCTATTTTAGAACTTAATTAATTTCTAACACAAGAACATTAAGTTAGTTCTATGTGAACACATCTGTGGCCCATAGCTAGTTTTTGCATGCATGGATCCTATTTATAACATAAGCTTCCTCTGAAACTACTGAAATGCGAGCATGAATGCATGATCACTTTTTCTACTTCAGTATTTTGCAGTAAAATCACTGATGTTCCTAAGAAAAAAAGCATTTTATGACGAAAACAATCTTGTTAAAAAGAGGAACGAAATAAGCTTACCTGCAAGTGCTGTCTGTCAATGAAGAGAAACACTGACTGGTTAGGGTTGTTGACAACAATTCCAGTCTTGTCCTTTCGGCTCAGAACATGCAGAAACTGTTTTTCATAGTCACCGTGATGAAATTCAAACTTGGCCTGTATTGTGTGAGGGAGAGGAATAAAATATTAATTAAGCTAAAGTTCACATTTAACCAATTGATTTCCTTCAATGAGGGGCTTTACAACCACTTTGTTTCTTTCCTTTTCTCATCTACAAAAAGCAGAAATTGCGGACCACAATGACAATTGAGTCTTGGCACAATTTAAAGAATTCCCTAGTTTCATTCTGCCAACACAGATGTTAGTCATTGCAATGACATACTGACAATTCAATGGTACAACTTCAACTGCATATATAAAACCAGATTTAGCTTGTTCTATGAGAATATCCCTGTGCACCAACAATACAGCACATTTCTTCCAGAAACTTATTGTTATTGCAGAACCATCACAGAAAACATATACTACACTCAGACTTTTGAACAATGTTAACAGCTAAAGCTGGCTACTGAAAAAAATAGTCTAAGATGTTTGAAATTTATTTCTAGGTAAAATTATTATGCTTTCCAACATCCACAGAAGTCACACACCGTATGAACTTATTGGTTACGAAAATAGAGTACTTATCCTTCCTTCCAGGTGTAAGTTACTTATTGAAGTTAAAAACCAAAAACCAAATACCTGAACAGGCCTAAAGGGTTCATCAGATCCCTTCCACCGAGAAAACAGGAGACAGACTATCTTCTCAATATCATTACGAGGCCAAAGAATGAAGTCCATCTCCTGGGTACAGCCGATCACATCCTGCAAGTAGTAAAGTTCTGTACTTAGATTCCCTCCATTGGTCAGAGATACAGATAAGTAACTTATCTATACAGGCACATAATTAAAAGGTGGTACTTATTACCATGTTTGTGTAGTTTTCCATTTGAATTACTCACAGCACAACTAAAGTCTTCCTTGCCTTCCACTGCGTTTTAATACCAGTATCCAGTTAATATCATTTCCCACTTTAAGAAAAAATTAGCAAAGAATGTCTATTTTCCAATACTCAAATAGCAAGACCACTTAGTTGTACAGCAAGGGTTGTCACAAGAATTAACACGTGCCTACTAAAGGACAAGGATGGCAAGAAGATAAAATTCAAGGCATATTTGAATGAGACAGATGAATGGTAAAGCTTGAGTACTACATATTTAAACAGAATTTCAGGATACATATGCTTGTCACCCTTCAAACTAGACTCCATAAGCACATGCCCCCCAAACCCTCATGCAGCACAAGAGTTGAAAAAATCAGAACAGTGAGATTAGCCTTAATATTCACAATGAAAAGCATAAGTGTCAAAACCAAACTAAAATTCAGCAAGTGTAAAGAATAACTTTACCCTGCGCATAGACTGGTAGCGGGGTGCATGAAGCTGTACTACATCCTTCTGCAGAAGCTCTAAGGAACTTTCCAAAGAATAGCTGGAATCTCGCACACCTTTCAGGATATTTTCTTCATAATTATTGGTCATGACTGGTATCACTTCAGACACTTCAAAAAGCGCTGACTTTTTCTTCTGAAAAAAACACACAGATCATATTACGATTACAATCTTTTCTAGGCAATTACAGGTAACAGTTTATTTCAGAATTTGTGATTTTGTTAGCATTCATGTATGAAGTGCTTGTCACAAGTTAGGACTTAGAAACAAACCACCCTAAAATTTACATGCAAAACTTTATAAATTAAACAATCAGTCCAACAACTTTCTATAACAACATTGAACACATTTTTGCCGTCTCCAAAGATGCAGATTTACATGCCAACCTTGCAAACATTAAAGCTGAACATTAACAGAACTGCCCTTTCATCACATAGAATATATGACTTTGGACTGACCAAGAGTCCTCTGCAAGCCTCTCTGCAAATCAAGTGACACTCTTTTTTCCCTTTGCATTACTTCAAAGTTGGCCTTTTATGAAAAGTGAAGGCTTCCAATGCCACATTCGGTAACCGTGGGTGATCCAGACCCAATCTGAAATTAGCTACAAGTCATAACCTTATCAAAGAAGGACTATTTTAATTTGCTAAACTTTTATACTCACTATAAATGTTTCAGTATCTCTCAAGCAGGCCAAAACATTATGGGGAATTTGGAAAAACAGTTTTTGCTATATGTAAAAATGCTTCAAGTTGTACGTCAGTTCTAACAGCTTCCTTATAGCTCATGACAAGTCCCGACCTATTTAAGAACTACATGGCAAAGCATATTTTATCAAATAACACTCCACACCCCCAGCCAGAGCATACGTAACAGGCAATTTTTTGCTGACCAAGCTAGGCTGAGCTAAACTCCTAGTTTAAGCAAGCTGGTACTGGATGGACATTCTTCAATCCACAGTGATATAAGCAAATTTTATAGTATTTAAAAGAGGCATTTGCAATGAATTTCTACAAAGCACCCACAAAGTAGTATGACTGCTCCAAAACCATTATGTCATATCACCTAAGAAAATCTAATTGTTACCACTGTTTAAACATTTACATTTTTCTTTATTACTATGAGACAGTACCAAGAAATTACAACCCACTATATCCATCTCAGTTTGCATTACAACTTAACAAAAGCAAACTGAACTTATGAATTTTAAGGAAACTTTTCAACTGAAAAAGTTCAAAGAACAGAGTCTTCATTAAAAACACAACTATTACACCAAACAAAACCTGTACATTTGAGGGGATTAAAGACGTCAGTGCTTATCTATGCGTATTTCCTGCATTATGTACTCTGTTGCCATTTGCTTCTATCTTCACTTCATTTGTTCAGCACACTCACTCACTATAAGCGCCTACTTTTCTTCATCTTCTGTGGACGGAAACTCTCCTACAATTCTGGATCTATAGTTAGCTTTAGGAATACCACCAGGCTCTCTTCACTCTACTCTGGTCCAGACACATCGCCTTCAGCAGCAGCAGACGAGGCAGCCAAGCAAATGGAGACTTCCTCCTTTCCCTCCCTGTTCCCTTTCAAAATGGTAGCGGCAGTCACATATGCCTGTGTGCTTGGGCCATTTCAGTATTACATTTCACAACTCCTCCCTTCAACTGCCAGGTTCTCCCTCCTGCTTTAACTAGATAAACAGTAACTTTAGCAGTCACTCCAGCCAGATCTCCCTTTTGAACTCAACTATTCACACTCAATAATTAGGCAATTCAGACCCCAATTAGACTTAACAAATTACAGTACAACTTCGAAGAATATTTACCCAATGCAGAAGTTACTAAATAATCTTTTAACAAGGCACCGGCACCCTCTGCATTATAAAACGCCAAAGTGACAAACATAAACCAAGTAAATATTACAGCAATTTAAAAAAAAAAGCTTAAAAGTCAATAGAATCTATTAAGGATAAACCATAAGATGCAATCGGGCAGCAAGATTCTGCACAGCACAGTTAACACACGTTGTAACAGACAACACAGCAAGAGAGGAACATTAAAACCAAGTTACCTTGTCTTTGAACACAAAGGCAATGTACATCTTGAAGTCAAACTGGTCAGCTAAAGATTCTTTTTTCTTTCTAAGCTGAGCACGAAGTCTGTTCAGAGCTTGTTTCTTCCGGGAGTTTGGGTCCCCCATTTTGTAATACAGGTGGTACTAAAGCCTTTGGAAACTGCTGCTAAACTATGGGCACCTTTTCATAAGACTCAAGTACAACAGAAACAAGTCGTTTTACTCCTGCTAATACGACTGAATAGATAAAACGCAAATGTAACCCAAAACCACACCTCAGGCAATATTTTATGAGAATGTCGTATTGGAGGGGTCGAGAAACAAGGTAAGTAGTTGTCCAGCCATAGCTGGACAAAAGGTTTTACAATAAATCAAGAAAAAAATTCTAAGAATTTTGAAGAAAAAAATTTGAACAGTTTAGCCGCAGGAATAAGTGGGTAAGAATATAAAAAAAAAATCTTATCACAATTTATGTGTACAATAAAAAGCAACTGGCACAAGCCCAATCCATGGGGGGGTATTTTTGCTCTGCTTACAAAAAAAAAAGGAAGCTAAAATTACAAATTGCGTTTTACCCCAGCCAGATTCATGACTCTACTGATTATTATTTTCAGCTTTCCACTATTGCTATGTTGCCCGTCTTTTCTTTTTTCCTTTATAGTGATTACACTCGGTGGAGAGCAGAGAAAAGGGTGCAAAGGAGGAGTGTGCATCCTGGGAGATAGGAGATTTCTCTGCCAACAACGAAATCAACTACAGACAACACAGTGCTGGTTTGCAGGGGAGCAAAGAGAAAAAACAGCAGAGTCATTTCTAACTTCATCCTGCTCATCATCAGGCACATCATTGCCCTGAGGCTACTGCTGACAAAGAGAAGAGGGATCATGATGGCCATAGACGAGGGGCAGGCAGGGGTTCAAGGACAGTATTATCTCACCTAGAGACTAAAACCCAAACCAGTGCCCCAAACCCGGGCTCCTTACTAGTGGGAGAGCCCTACATTCCCCAACACCTCACACGCTCCCTGGGCTGTTGATCCCCCGGGGATCCTCTCTCTGCTGCGCTCCACAGCGAACACGGTTAGCCAAGGCTGTGCATGGCCAATGCTTTTCGCTTCTCCTCGGGCCTCTCTCTACACAAGGCGGCAGAGGCTGCAGCGGGCGGCCTGTGCCCAGGGCAGCGGGACACCCACAGCTGCACAGCCTCCCCCTCTCACTTCATGGTCACGACTTGGGAAACATGGAGAGTTTTGCTCCTGCTTTTCTCGCAAAACAGGCTCTTAGTGTCAATTTATTATTTATTTTTTTTTGTGAGGTTTTTTTAATTGCAAGTCTAGGTTGCAATTTTAAACCTCTAAAACACCCTCCCCCCCCAAAAGCAAATCCCAATTATCAGGTTATTTTCTTCCTCTCTCCAGACATTTTTGCCCCCCCAGGCGTTTGATTAGTCGGGGTTGAAAGTTTTTAGGTTAGCAAATTCGTCGGACCAGGTTAAGAAGAGGGGAAAAAGTATTCCCCCCTCCTCTATCGACAAAGAAAGAAAAAAAGAAAGGAAAACAAAAAACGAAGCCCACCCAAAACTTCCCCCCCACTTAAGCAAGAGACTGAGAAACTCAGACGAGAGACCGAGACCGTGGCCCGCTCGCTACCCGCAGCCGGCGGGCGCAGGAGGAGCAGTGGAGGCGGCGGCGCTGCTAGCAGCACGGAGAGGAGCCATGTCAAGATAAAGCCACGAAGCCGCGGAGCCCCCCCATCCCTGCCGCAGTGGACACAGTGACCGGGCCGCCCGTTCTGCCGCTGCTCAGCCCCAACCTGGTCCCCATAGTCTAGCTCAGCGCCCCGGTGCCGGGGAGTGGGGAAATGGTGGCGGAAAGAGAAAGAGGAGAAGGAGGAAGAGCCGACGGCGGTGGCAGCTGCGGAAGGAGGAGGAGACGGCGGCGGGTCCCTGCGCTAGTGGCTCCTACGGAGGGCGGCGGGCACAGAAATCCCGGAGCGACGGGGACGGCCGAGAGAAGGGTGAAAGGGCTGAGGAGAGCTTCTCTTCACCCAGGCGGTCTCGGGACGTCCTCGAAGGCGCGGGCAGGAGTGAGAGGAAGCGCCTCGGTCTGCGCCTGTGCCTCGGAAGGGGAGCGGGCGCGGAAAGGAGCTGCGCGGCCAGCACCGATCACTCAAAATGGCAGCGCCTGAGTCACACAGGCACCGCCCTGCCCGCACTGCGCAAGCGCGCTCCGCCGGCGCGTACCAAGAGCTCAGGCCCCCGGGGGGGACGGAATCTTCTGCTCCAGGCAGGAAGGCTCAGCGGTAACTTCGCCTGCCACGAACACTCCCGTCCTGGGGACATGGAAAGGGGAGTACAACAGCGGCAGAGAATCTTCGAGCCGCTACCAGGCCAAGAATCCGAGTCGCACTTCCCTGTCCCTCCTCTCCCCGCACTGTCATGCCCCGTGTCACCACCCTCGTGCCCCACGTGATGCCGAGGCGGGCACCGCCCGCGGGAAAAGGACCCGGATGGAGTTGCTCAACGCAGTTCTCAGCAAGGAGGGGGGCGGGGCGGGAAGGCAAAGCCCCTCCCCTCCCCTCCCCTCCCCTCCCCTCGGCAGTGTCTGCCCGGGGCAGCCCTCCCACCCTCCGCTGGAAAGCCCTCTGTCCCGGGTTCTGTCCCCTGCCGTGGTCCCGTCATAGATAGAGGGAACACTTAAACTTGTTTCAGCCTTAACCATGGTCTCGTTATGGGTAAATGCAGACTTTACGTCTTGTAATGGCGCATTTGTTTAATTGCATTCGTTAGGGTTTGTATTCAACCCAGCATACATATATGAAGTAAACTAAAGAAATTAAACAAAACAATCCAGCGTTTGAAAGATTAGAGAGTGTTGGTCCACCTCCAGTGCTGGTCTTATAACAGCAGCCAGCATACAGCCCGTGTGTCACCGTGCTGTGCCTCGGTGCTCAGCATGCTCCCTGAGGAGGCTGGCTGATTTTCATCAATAAGTAATTGCTATGCCAGAGGGGCAAACCTAACCCTTGGAGAAAAGGAAGCTTTTTTATTGCAATACTACAAGGAAAGGCTGGTGCCTCCCTCCTTTCGCCTTCCCTGAAATGGAAGCAAAGTGAGGACGTGGCTGGCTTTTAGCTGGGTTCTTTATACTGGGAGGCCTGAGGCGAGTAGGAGGAGTTGCCATCCCTGGAGGTGTTTAAAAAACGAGTGGATGAAGCACTTGAGGCCATGGTCTAATGGTCTAGTGGTTAGGGAGATGATGGGAAAAAGGTTGGACTTGATGATCCTGGTGGTCCTTTTCAACCATAGTGATTCTACGATACTATGAATCACCATCTTCCATGCCAGGCCCAGAGGGTCTCTCCCCTCAGGGAAAGCCTCACCATCCAAAATGACCCAGACCAGAGGGACTTTCCAAGCACCTGGCAGTGCAGGTCAGGCTGTGCTGCAGCGGAGTGCACTGCAGGGATGGTGTGACAGCCAGGCTCAGGCCGCTGGGGTGGGTGAAGGCATCTCTCCCCCCTTCCCTCAGGAACCTGGCGCCTGTGACTCACCCGAACAGCAACAATATTAACAAGGTAACAAATGGAAAGTAAGTGTGGACACCGTCTGTCTCACCTGGTTGTATTTCAAAGCCCACACATTACGGCAATGGCACTCTCCAATAAACTCCAGTAGATTTCAGTCTTTATTTCCCCTGGTCTCTGCTCCTACTTGTCTCTGCTGGCTTCCCTTGTTCTCTCCCGACCTTCATATTAGTTATTTCGCTGTAGCGCACCTTTCCCTTGCACACTTTGCTTTGGACACCTTGTTGACCTTCCTCCTGCCTGTCCTGTCCTAGGCAGCTGCTGTGTCGCAGCCCTACACCTCACTGTCTTCATCCAGCATCAGACCCTCCAATGCAGACACTCCATCTTGCCTTCCCTGTCACAGACATTACCCAGAATACTTGTTTGAACAGGAACAGAGCAGAAACATAATTTTTACCCGATTATAGACTGCTGTTCACACCTAATGGCAATGCCTATTGAAAATGAGCCTTTATTTGGAGGTAAAAATCAAGGCATCTGATTAGGAGTATTACATCAGTTCTGCACTGCTGGGACTATTTCAAAATGCCAACGTTTTTTAACTGTAGTATCAGTCTGGCCTTAACGAGAGCTGTGTTTAGATGCCCTCTTTTTCAGTCAAAACCATTTTGTTTGCCATGCTGCGCCCTGTGCAGCATTTTGTGCTGCAGTCTGAAATTCCCTCTGGTGCCTGCTGCTATTTTAAGCTGTGACTCACACTTGGCCTGTGACCCTCTTTGTGCGGCACAGCCGATGCGAAGGAGGCCCGGCACAGCGGCACTGCTTGACGTGGGGATTGCTCCGGCACAGAAGGCCCTCCGAGGGAACTGGCACCTTGCCTGCCTGTGGAGGAGAAAGGAAGGAGTTTTCTTCTAGCCCAGTAACTCCAGCTGCTTTCTGAGTGAAGGGAAAGATACAGCTACCGCCCTTTGTCACAGGAGATTAGGCAGCGCCCAGCCCCAGATTGAGGAATGCACCAAAAAAAATTTGTCAAATGTAGTGTTCCTTCTTCTGGAGAAAATTCTAGAAGAGTTATGAGGAGAGGAATGTGTGTATATATATATATACTTAGAGGAAACGGGAGATTGGGTACAGAGTATTACATGTTAAGCAGCCTCCAGCTGTCTTCTGCAAACTCAGGCTGCTCAAATCCTTTCACAACAATTCAGAAGGGGATGGGGAACTGAAACCACTCCAGTTCCTTGTGTATGGGTTGCTGCTTCTCCTTGTATAGGCAACTACCTCCCTTACCAAACTCAGAGAAGATTTTTTTCTTTTCATTCATTGGCTAGTAAAGATAATCTGACAACATTTAAACAAATGAACAGACCAACCAACCAAAGTATGTTTATTATACATATATGTACAGAAATATCTGCACTATTAAAGCCGTAACAGCTGAGTCTTGTCCCCTTTTATACAATTGTGCTTCTTTTCCTCCACAGTGCACAATGATGAAGCTCATATAGTAGAAAAAAGGTATATATCAACATCTTAGTTAAAATATATATTATTAAGCAGCATGTCTTACTGAGTGAAGGGGGAGTCAAGACTGGGCAAAATAAATATATGCTATTGATCATTAATTCTCTTGACCAGATAATTGTATATTATTGTTATGCTTCTTACTGGTTACGCAAGGTGGTATCATTTGTAAGAGAGGGTTGTGTGCCTGAAAGCTGGTGTGTGTTTTACAACTATATCACTTGGTCTAATGACAGACTGCCTCTCTTCAAATCTAGTTTAAATCGATATAAACTTTACCATTAAGGACAGGGAAATGTGAGTGGTATACTAAACAAACCTGACAAGTAGGTTGTGTCAATATATGCAAAATGCATATTAATTCTTTATTTTTAGGCTTCAATCCCATTAGCACAGCAAAAATAGTGTTTCTTGAGCATCTTAAATCTAGGATGAACAAAACAGTCAGTAGAGTGGGTCAGCTTCTGCTCGCTTAACTTAGCACAGACAAATAAGCTGGTGTCCTTTAGTCTTTCTCCCACTCGAAGTCTGGACTTTGTACGTCATGGTGTAGCTGCAGTCCTGTCATCTTCGGGGAATTAAATGCATGCACATCCAGAGGGACTTTGGTCCCTGCAGTGGGGGGAGGTGACACTTTTCAGCTGTCATCTGTCAGAAATACAGAATGGGGAAGCATGGGCAGTAGCCCATGTGAAGGTAGGAAACACCTTGTCACAAAAATATATTCCTTGGGAGAGAAAGTGTTTGAGTACTGTAGTTTTGAGAGCACTGCGAGCTTAGAATGTCTAGTTGCTTGAATATTTTTTTCCTTTTCTGCTCTGAAAAACTTGTATTCTCTATTCACCATCTTACTGTTTCCTTGCTGTTTTCAGTGAAATTAAGCACTGTAGTTTTTTCACATTTCAGTTGCAGAATAAGTTGTGGCTTTTTCTGTAAATTAAAAAGGATTCATAACTTTATAGAAACACCTTTTTGTTTGTTTGTTTGGTTTTTTTTTTCAAAATTTATGTGATTTCACTGTCTAACTCCTGTTTTCAGAATTAATGTTTACTCATAAGCATGGGGGCAAGCTTGTGTTCTAGTGCCTCTGCTCTTCATTTCCAGCTTAATAATTAGTTACTTAAAACTTAACATTTTATAGTTAATAATTAGTTTTTAACAGATTGTAACAAACTGATACATATATTATAGACACAGTTAGGAAGAGATGAGATGGATTCTGTTATCTTTCTGTTTATACTTTCCGTGCATACTGTACTGGCTGTATGTGTTGGAAGTCATGTAAGCCCTGAAGCTACTTGCTTCAAAAACAGAACTATGATTAATTCAGTGCCAAATGTTTATGCATCAGGCAAAAATAAATTAGTATTCCTTTCTAAGTTCAAACAAGACAAATTAGGTGGCAATTAAAACTCTTTCATATACTTCAGAGTACACTGTGATTCACTGTTTCTGCCTTTAGAGCAAACATTAGTTTCCAAGGCATAACAGGAATGCTTTTGTGTAGAGAAATGGCAATGTTTAATGTAGAAACATTCCTTACATCATGCTGTGGTCAACTATATATCCACTGCACAGCTATTGCTACAATATTAAGCTTCATTCATCACTTCCCCACGTTATGTCTTCTAGTTGTAGGACTGTAGTCATAAAATGGGCCATACATTCTTGGGCATGTGAGGTGTTCATCCTACACTTTGGCTGAACTGTACCTACTATCTTGCCAGGTTTGTTCCACATTAATAATTATGTGTGTGCATATACATATACTTAAATACACTTGATTATGTGTGTTTTCATTTTCTGCTTGTCCAGTTTGTGCTTTCCTGGCTCGTTTAGGAGTGTTGAGCATGTGCAGTTATGATGTCAAAAGTAACTAAGGGTTCCCATTGCCTTTGCTGACATGATAGCTTCCCCAAACACTGACACCCAATCAGTTGCCGCTTTGAATATGGTAGTTACGATTTCTCTAGCAGCTTGGCCATTTGTTTTGTGTAACAAATGTACGTCCTGTCTCTAAACTCTTGCATTTATTTAGAAAATGTCTGAAATGCACATTAAAAACAAGGATCCCTGCCTGCAATTTGTACATAAACCAGCAATTCAAATTCCATTGGACAAAGTGTTTTGGTATCTGAAAGACTATTGAGTCTTTGTCACCGTGCTGTGTTATCTTTGTGTTCTCAGTTCGTGACATGCAAATGCATTTGTCTTTATTAGACAGGTCTGATCTATCAAAACCAAAGGCAGTCATGCTCCAGTCTAGGTTTTGTGTTTGCTCAGCCGGTGCTTGCAAGAATAAGAGTAAAATTTGAAACAACTTGTTTTATTTATTCAATCTATAAATAATATCCTAAATACTAGTAGTCAACAGAATTGGAAGTAGCTTTAGATTAGTAATTCCTAGCCTTTACAGAGAATGTTTCATTTTCAAATCTTAAAGCACTACACAAATGGTGGGTTTTTTCAGGGTAAATCTAGAGCTGAGAAGGTTAGGACCTAACTGTTTTAAGGGATGTCTTAGTGACTCACAGGGTATTTAACTAGGGAAAAATTCAGGAGGTGATGTGTAGGTTTTTTCTTTTAACCTTTCTCCTGTGATGCACTAAGGATCACTATTCACAGGACAATCTTTTGTTCTAATACATGAAATTGCAGACTCTCTGGAGAGATTTAATTAGTACCAGTGGCCATCATGGAAAACCGTCTTGCATTATGAATTATACCTGAATTGTGCTGTGTACCTCATCTTTCTTTTGGGCAGCGTTTCATTACCATGCAGCGGCTGATCAGCCCAGGGAAAAGAAGACAAGTCATGAACTTCTTGTCGGTAGCACACGAAACACTCGTCTGTACGACATCATACCGCAGGAACAAGAGGCTGAAGGAGGGGAAGCGTTAGGCAACGTGATGCCAGGCTGCCACCTAGTGTCACCTGGCGGGTTGCGGAGGGCCGTTTGCCGTGGGCGCCCCCAGGGACACACGCGTGTTGGAGCCGGTGCTGCGTCTAACAGGAGTGATACCCGCTTAGCCCCGTCAGGATGCCCCCGGTTTTCTCTTGAGCTTGCTGGGGACTTTTGGGGCGTCCTCAGAGATGCCACACAGGAAACCCAGTCTGCCAGAAGATGGCAGCGGCGCAAGATGCAGAACAATACAGTTATTGCAGCCCAGGCTTCCTCAACTTGTCCTTTTATCCCTTAAATTAATGGCTTTTTTATTGCACAGAGGGTCAAGAGAGGAGCAGCAAAGGACCCTGAGCGCCACAGTTCCTGTTGATTGATTCAGAGATCCCAAACCCACCCTCGGGGCTTCCTTCCCGGGAGCCTTTTGCAAGGCTCGCACCCAGAGTGGGACTGAGATCCGACATTCACAGGCACAGAGGCACAACACTGCACTGAGTCCCTTGACCCTCTACACAGTAGTTCTCTGCATTTAATACAGTTACAGGAGTTCCTTACATTAAATACTAATAAATAGGAACGCATTTGTGATATTTATGTAATAATGTAATTTAAAAAAATACAAAATAACAATGTACTTTACCTGCACTTAATGTAGCAGGTAGAAATAAAGAGACCTTAAGCACCCCAGTTAGATAATTCTCTGTGGATTACAATAAAGGCCTTGACTGTCAAGCCAAAAATACTGTTTCACCAGTTCTTGATTCAGATAGCCAAATCCAAACTCCCTCTGTATCATGTTTAAGAAGTTTCCACATGCAGGAGTCTGAGCAAGGCTGGACCTCAGGGTCATGGGAGCCGTACCGGGTAGTGCCTTCCCACCTGTTCCCATGTTCTCAGGCACATGAAGTCCTTGAGGCAGCTTTTTTTTTTTTTTTTCTGTTGTCATTTTCTGTAAAAACTGATAACGTTTATCAATAGCAATGGAGTATAAAAGCTTTAAAAAGTACACATTCTCTACTGTCATGAATAATCTAACAAATTGTCTGAGCTCTATGGGAAACCTCAGTGTGTTTGCATAGGCTCATTTGAAGTGCAAATAGTCCTAAGTATTCATGACAGAGTTTTATTTTTTATGAAACAAGCTGAAATGCATTATATTGCACTCAATCTAAAGAAATAGATATTCTTCTAGCATTGGGTTGACAGATTTTGGCATGTAAAAATGCCATAACCCCTCTTTACATTTAACCTTCAGCCATAAAAATGGGAATTATTACAGTAAAGTAACCTGAAAGCTTTTTGTGAGATTTTTATATAATTGTACTGGTTTCCCACAGTTAAGGCTATGAATAAGCTTCTAATAATAAGCTCTCAGTGTTCTTTCTGACATGGTGAAGGGATTCTTTACAAACCTTTCAAACTGAAGGAAAACTCTGAGACACAGTGGTTCATAATAGGACATGTTCTTCAGCTGGATAAATTGAAGGAGTGGCACCTTTGTAATAAACCTCTAGATCGTATGCCTCCAGCAAGGAACAAATTAAAAAGAAAAACAAACAGAACTGTCACATCAGAACCATCTCCCATTACCTGAAGCCCTTTCCAATTATAAACATTTCCAAAAGCAGTTGTTCCATTTCTGAACTGTAAACCTACCTGAAAAATATTTTTAGAAATTAAAACTGAATTTTAAAAAGGTAATCTTTCAGAAAGATTCACTTGAAAACGTCAGTATTACAAAAATTGTATCAGAGCCATTAAATACACACATTATCTTTTATGTATATAAATTATGCATGCATATAATTTAAAAGGTTTGTATAATGTCTTTTATATTGCATATTTATATTGCTATATAACAATACATAAAAACATAAAAATAGGGATGTTTTGATATTGTGTTTATGTACATACTACCTGTATCCAGATCTTTCTCAAAGGAGATTTAATGCTGATTATATGTATGTTTGATCACAGTTTAGCACATCTGCTAGTGTCTCGGAATATGGAAATTTCATTTTTTCTTCTCGAATCAACAAGAATTAAATTAACTTGAAAGCAGGAACACTTTTTTCTTTTACTACTATAACAGAACAATAGTAATTTAGATATTTCTGCCCAGGTTATTTTTATAATGATGTGACAGCTTGCTGATGACACTATATTTTTCAAGATAATAGGAACAGAGCCGACTGAAAAACTGCAGAAAGGCATCATGGAATTGAGTAACTGCTGAATACAGCAGCCAGTGAAATTCAGTGTAGGTAAACATAAATGAACATACATAGGGAAAAAAAATAATCTTAATTTCACATATTGAATAACAGGGTTTTAACTGACCATCATTCACGAATAAGATCTCAGAGCTGTGGCAGACGTTTCCACAAAACCGTCAGCCCAATGTTCAGCAGTGGTTAAAAAAGCAAATCAAATGGCATATAGTCACAAAAGCAGAATGATGAAACTGCAAGGGATGGCTAAGTCGATCCAGGAGAGAGGACTGGAGGAGAATCTGTATAACAGTGACCTAGATGAAGAGCAATTGTTGGTTGTCTCTTCCAGTACAAGGACCGAGGACATCAAATGAAGCCACTGGAATCGGGTTCAAAATTTAAAAAAAAAAAAAAATGGAGGGGGATCTTCAGACAATGGCTCCAGAAGCATTTGCCAGAGGATGTTGTGGAGAACGAAAGTTTAAATGGGTCAGTGGGAGACTGAACAAGTTTATGCAAGAGAGATCAGCTTATTTCCTTATCCTTGTTTAAACATTTCCTAATTCATTATTTTTTATGTTATGCCTTTCTTTCTTTCATCAGACCATGACATTCCCCTTAAGACATTCTCTTCAGTGCCATACAATTTATTTCCAAACAGAAGACTAACAGAGAGGCACGCTAAATAAACACTTCTCTCTGTAATTATCCTAATTTCTAATAGCTCCATCGTATTGCCTGGGAAAAATGTTGATAGCTGCTCTAAAGCTAGCTGTCAGGCCTTGATTGCAAGGGGTGTGTCCTTAACTTTACAAACATTTACTCACAACTCAACAGAAGACTTGTGAGCTACTATTAGCATAAATAAAAATATACTATTGGCATAAATAGAAGATAAACGTGCAAATATTTGCAAGGATATAATTGTAAGGTGGCCTCTAACAAACTTGACAGCATACCTTGTGAGAGCTGGAGTCTGTATCATACCTAAAATTACTGTTCATTGTAGCTTAACCATGTCAATTTTCTAACCTGGTCGTGCAGGTTGTACTGTATTTAGATAGGAGAGATGACAATAAAGCGGATAAATGATTTAAATTTTTTTTAGCACAATGTCTTCAGAAAATACTAGTAATGGGAGTGAGAAAGCAGTCAGAGAGACCTTCTCCTTAGTTTTGAGATACAGGGAGATTCTGAATGCGGAACCAGTAAACTTCCAAGGCAGCGCTGTAATAGCTGAGCTGAGCCCCGGGCAGCGCTTGTGTGTTTCAGTTCCTGCAGCTTCCAGTGCAGGTGGCTCCAGCCCGGGGCAGCTGGCACACCCCCGCAGCGGCACTGGCATAGCTGAGGCGCCTCACACCCCACTGCTGTATTCTGAGGTTTCCTCTCACCTTCCGCAAGATGAAAAGCCCTCCCCGAACCACCTGCAGAGACACTTCCTCAGCTCTACCTCCTCGGGGCCATGGTCCCCTCAGGGACGCTCAGACCGCCCGCCGGTTCCTGGCCTCCGCCAGCGGCGCGACGGGCGTGGCTTCGCCAGCGGGGCGGGGCAGTGCGGCCTGCGATTGGCTCGGAGAGCGGCCTGCTGTCACGTGAGCGTGCCCCGGCCCTCCGCGCAGCTTATAGTCGCACGCCGGGCAGGAGAGGGCGGACGGCCGGTGTGTGCGGACGGGGGTCGTGCGGGGCGGTTGGTGGTGAGCGGGCGGCGTGCGCTGGGCGCCTGCGGGGGGTTTAGGGGACGGAGGCCGCGGGGCGAGTGCTCCCCGTCTCGCTTGAGCCGCTGTGGGTGGGAGAGGCCGCAGGCTTTCATGGCCGCGTTTGGGTCTTGGCGGGCTCCTGCCTCGCCTCCCCATTGGCCGCGCCGGCGAGCGAGGAGGGGCGCTGGGAGCCCTGCTGGCGGGAGCCCCCGCCATCTTGGGTGTGCTCTGTGGCGCCGGCCGTGTGGGAAGGCTTAGTGGGGCCGTGATCCCTGGTGGCCTCTGCGTGGGGGGAGCGTGGTAGCCACGCGGGGCGTCCCCTCAGGGCCTGGCATTTCTGGCGCGTTTGCAGCTCCCGTCTCGGGGGGGAGCCCCCAGAGGGGTCTCTGGGGGTCTGGAGGAGCCTGCTGGCTGCGCCATTCGAGACTGAATTTTTAATGTTATCATAGAAGTTGCTAAACTGAAACGGCAATATTCTGTCACTTGTGTCCCTGAGCTTCAGTTGCAGCCGGGTGTTACTAATTTAGTTTTGGGTTTTTTTCAGTGATCCTATGAATTCCAAAATGAAACAGAAACTGAACGCAGAAACATCATCAGGACCTTTGCAGGTACAGGATTTCTGTCTCGAAATTAGAATGTGGGAGCAGATAAGGGATAGAAAACAGAAGATTAAATTTATCAAGAGTATCTCAAACACAGAATTTGCTTTGTTCAGGGGCTTGCACTCAGCTCTTTGGGAAATGGTCCCTCTGTCTGACAGAAACTTTGTATCCGATGAAGGAATACAGACACATCAGTTGCACTGTGCTTCCACCTGGCTTATGTCCTGTTGGCTTGAGTAACCTCCTGGCAGGCAGAGTGCTTGGGAACACTGTGTCCTGCTTGGATATATGTACTTATGACTGCTTTTTTTTTTTTTTTATTATTGCTCAGCAAGTCCTTTTTAGTTTGATACTGAGCTTGCTGTCTTTCTGTGTGGGTTTATTTTTAGGTGCTGTCTACTTGCCTTAGTTCAGTTACTGCATCAGTCTGACTGCTAGGGGTGTGTAGAGTGGGTTCTGTAGCTTGTCCTTTATGGGAGTGAATTTAGGGTTAAATCCGTCTTGAGTATGCCTTAGCTGAAGTATTCATGCAGGCAGTTCTGTTTGTAAAGCCATAGTTGCCTTGGAATTGGTGGAAATGCTTAAAGCATGTAGGCTTTTAAGAGGTGACTGATTAGAAGTGACTGAAGTTTACACCTATTCTAGTCCTGTTACAAGACTTTTTGTTAAATCTTTTAACGTAGGCCCTAATTGGAATTGTACAGCTACCATATACAATAGAGGCTAATGGCCCTCTGTCATATGGGATAGAGTGACTGTAATGAGAATTTCTGATATTAATGAAAATTGCCAATTGATAAGTCTGACTTACACACATGGTAATTCAGTCTTGTAGTGGCTAGGATATAAAGTCCTCAGGGTGACTTTTTGCACTTTCAAATACTTATATGCAATGGGTTAATTCAAGTATTAGTCAATAATTTCTTGGCAGAGTATACTTAACTCTAACCTTCAATAGCAGTAAGCAGTGTCTGACACATGGTGTGATTCTTGTTCCCACAGCAGTTAGTGTTTGCCCTTTAGTTCAACAGTGGGATAATTGGTGGCAGAAACTACCGTGGGAAAAGTGAACTCTTGTCATATGAAGTACAGTGTGAATTGGTAACTTTCTCACGCTGGTGTGGCATTGTATTCTGGCTATTCTTGCTTGGTTGTCTGCCATTGTTTGCTATCCCATGGTGGCACCTGTAACCAGCCCAATCAGAAAGCTTTGATACAGGAAATAGGTATTTGTGTGACAGAAAAGGTGATAAACACACTCTTTTTACAAAACAATAGCCTGCCTGGATAGAAGCAAGGAGGCTTTAGGTCCATTTTAATGGATAATTGAAGCAACGCATCTATTTAAATGAACAGCACCCGGGGTGTGTTCACAGGTAACAAGGTACTGCTTAAAGTGACTACCCAGTAAACTTGCAGTTGCTTTTGTCTCTCCCCTGGAGTTTAATACTGCTGTTGTCAAATACAACTTTGGGAGCTTCAGCCAAAGTTTACTGTGTCGCTGCACTGTAATTGGCCTTGAAATCTAGTCAGAATATTTCTGCTATAAGACCTATTCGCATTCCTTTGTTAAGAGTGAGGGTTTTCTAAGAGGCAGGGACTGAGCATAGCTTCATGTGATTAAGGTCCACCTCTGCTACAAATACCTAGATCCCCTCCTTTGCACAAGCCTTAACATAGACTAAAGCATCGTTTCTTTGTCTTGACAAGATGAACCATGGGTTATCTTGATGGAAGCATGACAAATTTGTAAGTTTCAGTTTATGTAGGGAAGAGTGACAATGGTCTGAAGCCATATTTGTCTTTTTAGAAGTACCTCACAGACACCACAGGCAGTGCTGCCCCAAGACAGACTCTTAAAATGATTCAGCCTTCAGCAACAGGTTGTCTGGTTGGCAGACGAAATGAGGTATGTATTTGAAGATAACTTGTAGATATGTAATTATTTATATTCATAGAGAAATGCTTTTGAGCTTTTAACTGAAAACTAATCTATTTGGAAAAAAAAAAAAATCCCTTAACTAGTGTGGCACAACTTCAACTTACTGTTATTTTAGTAATAAACAGTATTGAAAACTAGCTATTTCTGAGTAACTCAGGAAAATGTTCGAGACTTTTCTTGTGGGTATCAAGGATGATGTCTGTAAACTAGAACTATAATGTGAAGCAACTGGGACTTATAAAGACTTAGTTGCAGTCATTGGTGAGCAGACTTACAAGCTTGTATTGTTTAAAAAAGCCCTGAAACTTGAAGTTAACTCTAACTGAAGTTAAACCTGCCTGTGTTTAATGCAGAAGAAATCTTCAGTCAGAAGGAAACTCTGGAATAGCAAGTTAAACTCAAAGACTTGTAAAGCTGAGGTGTTGGTGGACAACGAGCAAGAAAATGAGGATATGAATGATGTCACTCAAGCTGTAGATCTTATGATAAAAGGTATGTGTAATTCCTGGAATGTTCTCTTGCACTTAAAATGCCGTGTTCCCATTGGATTATAACTTGAAACATGGTTTCTTTGTCAATTAGATAAGGGCTTAGTGTTTTTATATAATGCCTAGCAGGCATTAATGATACTTAACCTTTGTAGTATAGTAAATACAGTATAGATATCTCATGTTTCAGAGTGGTTCTCAGCTACTGGTTACCGTAAACTCAGTGTGCAGTAGTGTTAAGAAGTCCTGTAGCTTGTTACTTTGGCTTGGCTACAGGCTTTCAAGTAGCTAATAATTAAGTTGAAATGAAAGTGTGTTCTGGTATAGTGTTCTGCATGTGCACTGTCTCAGAACCAGTTTGAAAGTATCCCATATTCAATGGGAAACTGATTAAGCCCAATGTATGGACAGTGAATTGGGAATAAGACTTCAGTCTTCCACAGAGTATGTATTAAGACTGACAATTGCAAATGTGACCATCTTGCAAAGCCTGCTGCCATGCTTGAGGCAGCTTCTTGAAGACTCTGCCTGTATAGCTATTAATACAGTGCAGGATCTCTGTTTTTTCTGTAGAATTATGTCTCTAGTTGTAGACTTAAAACTAACCCCTGGGAAAACACTATACAGAGTGAATTCTTGTTATTGCACTTTATAGAACACTTGTATTACAAGTTAGATATCTTAAGAATTCAGTCTTAGCACAGACTTACTGTAGGTTCTTAACTGCAGGAAGCCCTTCATCTCGGTATTGGAAAGAGATGGCTGAAGAAAGGAGGAAGGCTCTGTATGAAGTGCTTCAGGAAAATGAAAAGGTAGCTGGTGAAAGATAACTAACTACTTTACCACTGGCTATTATCTTGGTTTAACACTTTATTATTTGAAATCAGCTCCACAAAGAAATTGAACAGAAAGATGGTGAAATTGCCCGCCTAAAAGAAGAAAATGAAGAACTAATGTCTCTTGCTGAACATGTGCATTATATGACCAGCATGATCGAGGTACTTGTTTTCAGTTAATGTTGTGGGATGAAAAAGTGAGAAATATATTTTTAATGAATATTGACTTCTTTTCTGTGTGTTCATACAACTCTACATTTTAAATTACTCTCTAAGCTGTTTCCTCTGGGATGGCTCCAGTCCCGAGTCATAAAGCCCCTTCTAGGGATGAGTCTTTCCAGCTTAAAATCCAAAGTAAGGAGGAAGTACTTCAAAGGGGTGTTTTCTGAAGGGAAGATTCAACTTACTATCTTAACAGAACAGTCTTTGCATATTAGAGGTGGTGACATGGGAAGGAAGGGTTCACTTTTTTCTGAGATGACTTAAATGCAAATGCTTAATAGGTTGTGTGAGGCTGCTGGCTAAATTAAGTGTTTGTACTGGGTGTGTGCTTTGAACTAAACTTGGAAGAGCAGGGACACAAAGTGAAGCAGTGAGAGGGAGAAGGTAGCATCTATGCTCTTCAAAGTCAAGGTTTCTCTGAGGAATTGCCAGTTTTGTGGCCCAGAAATAGCTAATGCCCAAAGTCTGTAGGGTCCACAAATTTCAAAACAGCTTCCTCTGATAATTCCTTTGGGACAGGTAGTTATGTCACTGATTCCATGACTCCTCTACCAAGAGTAGATTGTAACGGCCTCTGAAGGTGTGTCATAAGTATATAGCCATGGAACTCTGATACTAAAATTATCAGCTAGGTTGTATTTGTAGGGATTGAGCTCTCAACTGTGATATGAAGCTGGGTGCCTGGAAATAGTTTGTTTCTACCTCCCCAATCTAATCAGAGAATCAAAATGGAAGATTATTGCAAGCAACTTGATTAATCAAGAAGTAAACTTGATCAAGTTAATTTTTAGTTAATGCAATTTAGATCAGTCTGGAAAGACCACTAGTTTGCTACACTTGAATTTTGGTATTCAGGGGTTGCTGCTCATTAGTGATAAACCCACAGGCAGAAATTAAATTACTGAAGGACTTAAAAGAACTAATGTTGGAAACTTCTCTGCAGTTCCTCAACAGTTAAGTTCACTTAGTTGTAAGCTGCTCACTTCTGAGGCTTTAATGAGTCTGAAGTGATACATCAAACAACCAGAAGCCTCCAGCAGCCTCTTACAGTCCTGTTTTTCTTCCTTAGGTCAGGTTAGGTGAGGAACTTTTAGTTTGATCATCAAGTGCTAGAAAACTGCTGGGTCTTCTAGTTCTTCTAGACTTAATGTGGCTTCATTATCTCTGATTAAAGATTATGAACTTAATCTGTTGTATAGTTTTTCTAAAATTAAACCTATATAGTGCTATAGTAATATTAACTTGGGAAGCTGTTTCCTGTATTTTATGTTGCATAAGATAAAACCTGTCCTACTGAAGAATGTAAGGGGGACTTAGCAGTCACAAAGCGGGTGTGGTCTGTGAGTTAGAGGTAGCAATTTGAGTTGAACTCAGGTGTTTTAAGATTTTTGTGGCTGAGGAATGTTTTAATTTGTATCCACAATCTCCAAAGGAAGATGGCTAGCTTGCTTAATTCAATATGCACAGTCTTTATTTCACTGGCTATTAAGTAGAAAAAGTATTAAGTTCACACTGTCTTCTGTTTCTTTCTAGAGGCTAACTGGGCAAGCACCTGACAGTCTTGAGACACTGAAGTGTCTGGCTCTAGAGGAATCGGAACAAGAAAATGAAGAGCCTAGCTGTGGAGATGATGCAGATAGCCCTTCTGAAGAAGGGCCATCACAAGTATCATGTGGCTTAAGGGAAAGTGCTTCAAAGGAAGCGGATAATTTGCAACTAGAATGACAACCTTAAACTGGCTTATGTATGTAACT
Source organism: Podargus strigoides (assembly GCA_028020825.1). Classification (NCBI taxonomy): domain Eukaryota; kingdom Metazoa; phylum Chordata; class Aves; order Caprimulgiformes; family Podargidae; genus Podargus; species Podargus strigoides. The sequence continues at coordinate 62,048,329 of CM051620.1, forward strand.
TTTAATAGCAGACTTCCCTTTGAAACGATACACTAAAACTTCTCAGGTGTAGAAACTCTTGTGGAAGTGTTGCAGATGTTGGTTTTTAACTGGAATTATATATCAGTGGGAATATCTGGATACTGCATAGAAAACTTACTACGGGCTGCACTTAGTTGCTTGTATAAAATGCAAGTACTGTGTATTTCAGACTGTTGTGTAAATATCTTGCCAGTTGGTCTGACAAGATACATGAAAATTAATAAATCTTTGCCTTATCAAAACAGCCTCTTATTTGAGTGCAGAATGGGTGGTTCTAAGCTTGTAAGTCAATTGGGACTGATGTAGTTGAAAGCTTTGAAGTTTTTTAGGGCGTGCCTGGGCAGTTTTTAACTTCTTAGATTTGCAGAATTCTGGAGAATGGAGTAGTTTTGATGGATAGGGAAAGCAAAATAAAACTTGCTGTTGGTGAGGCTTCAGAAGGTCAAGAATGGGTAATGAGTCAAGATCTTAACATTTAGATTTATGCTTTTCAGGGATTTTTAAGTAATTGCCTCTGTCTTCTAAAGGAGCCTTTTCCAGGGTGTATAGATAAGAGCTTAAGTAAGCATTTATTTTAGAAGTAGACTTGTTGGCTTATAAAGAAAAGGTGAGGTGTTCTTGCTCCTAATAGCAGCTGGACTGAAAATTAGATGGAGACACTTCAGAGCTGTTCTGAAAGTAAACTCAGTGTCTCTTTTCAAAGTACTGCTCTGATATTTACTGAGAGAGGAGGCACCTTTTTACCAAGATGTTCTAAAGGGTTTACAGGAATAAAAAGCACTCTTTAAAACTTTGAGCACCTTGTGGTATCCATGAGGGCTGAAATGCTTGCAGTTGCAAGCACTGAGTTTGAAGGGGAGAATTAAGCTGAATACAGGTTTTCCAGTCCTGAGTGAACTCAACAGTTGTTCTGTAAGTAACAAGGTCTCTCAAGGATAGGCTTTAAAAGATGGTGGCCATTGCAATATCTTGTGAAGAGCTTAAGGTTGAGTGGTTTTCAGGAGGCACATAGTGGGATTCTGGTTTATGGATCTATTGGGACTTGCCAAAGTGAGTGCTTCAGGGTATGTGTGAACACACCTGTGGAGCTATCAGATTGGCACCTTTAGATTTGTATCTTATTTTCTCCCTGTGGGTGTCACTAAGTTAATAGATGTTTCACAACTGATTTCAGTTGAGACCTTCAGGGAATTTTGGAGCCATTGTAGGAAGGTAATACTCCTGGCTTCAATTTCACCTTGAATCTGGTGACTGTAAGGTGAAACATCATGTTTTCCTGGGAACTTTGTAAACAGAAGATTACACCTTCCAATTTGTGCTCTAGATGGTGTTTAGACATAATCCCTTCCATCACAGTGCAGAAATAATGACAAAGGTGTGCCCTTTAACTTGCACTGATGCTGTGTTTAAGGAAAAACAAATAACTGGATGCTGTTTAACTGCTTTGTGGAATAACCTTGGTTTTATTTTCAAAAGAAATATAGAATACTGTCGAGTGACTTAAACCTCTCCTATCTCAGATTCTAAGCTGTTTTCATGTTGAAGTAGCTTTTCTACAATAGTAAATGAAGAGACATAAGTTTTAACTTGTTATAATCATCTTTAAACAGTGCAATTTAGTTCATAGTTAACAGTCATTCTTTGGAGGTGGCTTTATTTTTAAACATGAGGAGTATTTTGCATTTGCAGAGACTGTAGAAGGAAAGAAAGCAGAGTTGCATAATTAGCTGGCCAGGTGGACAAATCCAAATGAGAAAGCAAGTGTAACTCTTCTACCATTTCACTTCCTGGCCTGTGAACTGCTGTAATACAGGTGCTGTTAGAACAAAAAAACTGCCAGAAAGTAACAAATCCAGAATTTGCATGCATTATCTGCATCCAGGTCTTCCTTATTTTCATCAAGATGTTCAAGAAGTCTAACCTTGAAGAAATCTTAAATCATCTTATATTTAAATCATGTGCTTTTTCTTGGTTGATTTTTAAGTAGCCTGATCCTTACTTCTGTTGATAGACCAAGAAGACATGGGCCATTTAATACATACACTTGTACCAGAAGTTTTTCAAACCAAGGCTACTATGGTTTTACTTAGTTTATTAGCAGAGAGAGTAATTGCTGTATAAACTCTTGAAAAAAAACACACTGCAGGAGAAGACCAAGTATGAGAGCTGAATTGTGGCCCACTAATAAACCCCATATAGATGCTCTGTCTTTGTCATGGATGTATTGGACCATGATCAAGTAATCTTATGTCTGTTACATTAGAAATATTAATGTATGAAAGTGTTGTCAGAAGTTTTGTGATGCTGTATTAACTGCTGTTTAAAAATGTTCTAGAAGGGTCAAGTTTCATTTATTGTCCTGAAAATTCCTGAGTATTTTTTAAAACATGGATGCAGTAGACCTATCATATAGTAATGTAAGAACTTTGTATGCATGTGTGCAAGGCTTGTCAAATGTGTAGAAGTTTTAGAGATTTGTGTAATTATTCCTTATAACCATCTGAACTTTTATTTTTATTTTAAGTATATAGGGAAACTATCATTTACCACTGAAACATAGCTATGTAGCAGCTGAAAATCAACATCACTAAAGACAAATTTCATATCCAACCAATTAGAGAGAACTTTCTGTCTAGCAGAATAAAGTTATACATTCTGGAACCTAACTGTGGAATATGATTCTTTCCGAGAAGTCGTATATGCTAGTGTGCCGACTCCTTTTTGTTGCGGAGGTTATGGCCACAATCTGTCTTTCACTAAAGTATCCCAAGGCTGCTCAGAAGTAGGATGCATCTATTGTGTCCTAACACTTCTAAAAACTGTTTGTGTCCAAACAGGATAGAATTTCAGGTATGTAAGACTAAAGTGTTGGGAGACAGGCCATTTGCAAGTGTCAGATCTTTCAAGAAAGAACAGCTGTGCAAGGACTAGCAGAGGCAAGCAAGCTGTGGGGTGGGATTGTTTGTGCAAGGAAGAACTTTTAATTGTTTAGCAAAAAATAACAATTTTAGTGTAAACACCCATTGTATTTAAGACAATGCATGAAGAAGTGAATTAGACCATAATAACTACTTGGCTGGGCAACAAACCCATTTGGTGCTTGGCACTGTATTGCTTATGTGGGTGCTTACAACACTGTCATGCTTTGCAGCTTGTTTTGCAGCCTGTGCATAAGTAACTAAGCTGGTCATTGATCTTTGCAAGGAAGCACACTGCATATTCATTTACTTTTCATTAAGGGTCATCTGAGGGTTTTTTTTTTTCAGAACTGGATTTGAGATTTGAGCAGAAGGTTTGCACATCTGCCAAGGCTGTGTGTTTCCAAGTGCTGTGTTGTTCTTGAGACTGAATTGCATTATCAACTTTTTCTTCAGCAGAAAATGTTTATTGTGTATGGTTAATTTCTCTTTCCATTCTCATAATAACACAAAGTGGTTCAGTGAATGATAATGCTGTTCTGAGAAACTAATTTGCTGCTGCTTTGTCAATCTGCCAGCAACTGTCTGTAATGAAATGTGATCCGCTGTGTTCAAGGTCAAATCCTTGGCTATGATACCTCTGTTGTACCCTCAGGGGCACTGCAGCCATTTGAAGGGGGGTCATGTGGATCCTATCATCAGGATAATTCTGTTGCAAATTGGCAAAGCAGGGGTCCATACTCAAGATATGCAGCCTGGCAGTCATATTGACTCCTAATTTTGAATGCTTAAAGTCACCAATAATCAGTATATAGCAGACTTATAGCATAGGGTAAAGCTATAGTAGATACCTTTTCTGAAGGTACACCGGGTACAGGGGGAGTCATCTTACCAATAGAGAGCTCTCGCATTAACTTGATAGGAAAGGGCAGCATACTCAGCTCTGTGAGCATAAAAACATGTAAGTTACAGGACAGTTAGATGGTTTGAGCCTTTTTATTTGCCTTCTGGTTCTGGAAGCTTTAAGGTTTGTTCACTTTTTCAAGGGTTTGTTACTCTGAGGACAGAAACTGGGATTTTGTTTGGTTTTATTCTTAAATTAAAAGTGTTTAGTTTTTTTTTCATATGCTGTCATGAATCATGTTAGGAGGGGATTCTTTATTTTATTTAGCTTTCTAAAACAGTATTAATGCTCAAAGTGAAATTTAGCCTCTATACATCTATATCCCAGGTTCAAGCTTGTCAGTCTTGGATACCACAACAGGAACTAAACTTGGTCTAATTGTTCCCATCACAATTGCTGTGAATTTCCTCATTGACTTTATTGAGAGCAGGATTTGCTCCTATCTGATTTGTATGAGCTGTATACATGTTTTTAATGGTTATGATGTAGCAGATGATTGGCTTTAGGCTACCTAAACTTTTCAAGGGGGGGGATTTAAACCACCATGAGATAAAAGTATATATAAGTAGATATAAGCTAGTATATATAAGTAGATATAAGCTAGTAGATATAAGTAGATCAAGTACCTGTACATGTGAGCAGTCCTATGCTCTCTGCAGCTTTGGCTCTCTCTTTGATAGGCAATTCTGTGTTATGCAGGTCTGCACCATAAGCCTGAATGTTTGTAAGAGGGAAAGGAGTGTCTCCTGTCTGAGACAAGCCTGTCTTCACCGAAGGGAAGAAGTAATCAGCAAAAGTTTGCTAACAGTCCTGGAGCCTCTTTAGCATATTTTCTACTAGCCCTTGTGGAGCTTTTCCTGATGAGTATCTTGAATGATGCAAAAATCTGGCTTGCTCTGAACTAGTTTAAGGAGTAGCTAGAAATGTAGGGTACTAGTGCTTGCTTGAAAGTAAACTCATCTCACCTGCCCCTAAGGACAGTTCAGGCCTCCTCTGGCTTCAAAAATAGCATGTCAGTTTAAAACTGGCTTTTTAAAAATATGCTTTAGTTCACCTTACAGGATACAATTAAGAGCAATTGTTTTCACTGTAGTTTCATCCCTTCTCTACTTTTGTGGTTTGTGTGTTTATTTCAACTACTAAAGTAGTTTGCCACTTACCCACCCTTGGCCAGCAGAAAGATGCAAGAGTTGTGCATATTAAAACACAAGCCAGTGTTGCACTGTTTTTCCCCTGCACAAGAAATTGCAGTTCTCTGCCCTCAGGCAGTAAGTAGGTCCTTGCTATGTGTAATGTTCACTTGTTCCAATTTAGATGGTTTTGTAAGATCTTAAAGTAATGTTCTTTCAAGTCTTATGAAGTTGATATGGTATGAAACACAAATGATTTCTACGCTGCAAGAAATCTAGCAGATGACTTCATATAATTTAGCAAAACTTTTTGAGATTGTCATAAATTCTTGTCTGCGTGACCAGGCTTTAAAAGACAAATATTCCCTACAGGCCTTTTCCCTTAATATGATTAAACAACTTTCTCACAGTTTGCCCCAAATCCATCTGCAAGTAGGTGGCTTTTACTGAGCTGACTTTTACCTGGGAGCTGACTTGCATGATCTTTGAAGACTGTATGAGCCTGCTAGAAAGAGTGACTATACATATGGACTGATGTGCTTAGTAATTAAAAAATAGTCTTTATTATAACTTATATGTGATAGGAAATATGGTGAGTACAAATGCCACAAAAGAAAAAAAAAAAAAAAAAGGAGAAATCAGTACAAAAGGATACCTTGGAAGAATTCAGCTGATGGGGGATAGGTGTGGTATAAAAACCCTCACAAGGTTATTTCACTGCTGCAAAAAGAGTCTATATCCTTCAGTAAACAAGTAAGCATTTTGAACTGTACAAAATGTACTTTTTAATTAAAGGAAGAATATATATATTTATAAATATACAGATCTGTACATTGCTATAACATTCACAGTAAAAAACCTAAACCAAAACAACCCCTGCCTGCCAGTGTGTTTGGCACACAAGGCTTCCTTTCAATATGAATTGTTTGCAATCTTTTCTATGCAGTCTATGCACATTTGGATACTTTGACATCTAAATAGCATTTCATGCATAATGAACACAGTACAGGAACACTCTTCTGTTAAATTCTATTTGTTGCCTCTTAACTTAAGGCTTGCAATGAACAGCTTGAAGCACTTGCTGTCTTTCATCCTTGCAGTGAGGGGGGAATGCATTCACTTCACCCTGTTTGTTACTGCCTCTGAGGTCCACTTTTGTTTGTTCTGTTGAAATCAGTCTATAGAAGCTATGATCCACTAATTAGAGTGTATGAAATCCAATCCTGCCTGCAACTTACAGGACCAAAGGGCTTTGGAGACTTGTGCAATTAGTTGCATTCACTCCTTCTTCTTGGAATAAATAAGTGTGCTTTACCTTTTAATTTAGTTTTCAGAAACCTATGTGATTGTTTGATCCCCCTCACAAATCTGTGGATTAATGATGGTTCGTTGCTGGAGGGCAGGAGAAAGGAAATAAAAGACCAGCAGAGGCATGTAGAATGAGTCACCAAAGTGACAACTCCCAGGGTTTACATCATGCTGTTTCTGGAAGCAAAACTTGAAGAAACTTGCTTTATATTTCATTACTGAGCCAAAACTGAGAAAGCTGAGTGGTGTTCCCTGCCACTGGAGTGTTGCTGGGGACACTGCACAGCAGCAGATGCTTAGCTCGGTCGGAGGGAAAGCTGCTTTGCAGTCTTGCTCAGGTGGCCTCCAACTTGTCCTTGTTAGATTCAGTATCGCACATCTCAAGCTTTCACCACAACTTCAAGAAAGTAAATGTAATACTCGGTAAAAGATATGAAGATGCCAAATTCTAAAAACTCACAGAAGTTTGTTGAGGCCGAATAACTGCAGTTCCGTTACTTGTTACGAATCAGTCAAGAAAGTATTGTTCCTCAGCATCCAACTGTTCCATCATGAGCTGCAAAGAGGAGCCAATAGGAACTCTTAAGCTGGGTTTTAGATTTTGCATTTCCTTAAAAGGTCTGTAAATTGCTACATTTTGGGACATTCTCATAGAAATCTTCAAAGTCTTCCTTCTGCTCCCCACACTGAAGGGCGGCGCCATCCTACTTTAAGGACTGTTAAATGTAGGCAAGTTCTTTTCCACCTAAAAAGCAGTGGCAGCTTCAGTTCCATGGCGGTTTCCAACTTTAACGAATTCCCGGGGAAATTTGTCCAGCTGTTCGTATGCCAGTCTCCCATCTTCACCTGAATGCAAAATGTTAAAGCATAATTATGTATGATATCATTGCCTTACAACATTTAAAATACTGGATTCTCTGCTATTAAAAACTACTGATCTGCCAGTAACTTCTTCCCCTTCTTAAGAAGGCAACTTCAGAAATTACTTGGAAAAAATAAGAATGCTCTCAATGTTCAAATAATTTTTTTTTTTTATTTTCTCATGTAATGCTGGTTTTACCTAGAGGAAAACAGAAGCAGGCAGGGCTTGTATGATTAGATGATGGTATCTGTTCACTTGTCTTACTAAATAACATATGGTGCTTGTCTCAGCTGCAGCTGTGATAGGCTCGAGGCAGATGATGTTTATCCACTTCTACTTTGGACAATATAAAGTGTACCCACTTCTCACTTCCTGGCACTTTAAAGAAGTCAGTCTAGCCACGTCTTTACTTATACACTGCTGAAAACGCAGCAGTGTGTTTGCTAAATTTAACTACTTGCATTTGTCAACCCTGTTTGTCTTAGGTACTGTCACCTATACGCACCTGAGGATAGCACTGAGCCTGGTGTGTTAAACTGACCATTAGGAATCAAAATGGTTTCTGTATGTCCTCTAGAAGAATAGTAGTATCATCTCCCAAAAGTGCCCCTGAGCTAGCTGTTTTATAACCAGAGAAATAACATGTCCAGCAGCAGAGTGAATTCTGCTTGAACTGGTGAGTGAGAGTATGTTTTAAGAGTTTGCATAACTAAAATCACATGGCCACACACACATACTCCTGCCTCCATGGAGAAGAAATTTATGCCTAGCCTACAATTTTTCTGTGCCACTAAAGTACTGATGACCCAAAACTGTGCAGCCACACACTGCTACATAACCAGATTACAGGTTAATGAACAGCGTATCTGTTGTCTCAAGGAGAAATGAGGGTCAATGCAAGGTACTGTGTGAAGGAGGGCTTGCAAACTACGGTCTGTTCAAATAAGCATATAAAGATAATTTAGATTAAATGAACACTTGGCAGTGCTAATGGCACTTGAGTGTATGATACTGGCACGACACAGGGGAGATAGGAGGGAATCCCCATGGGGAGGGTATGTGAGACACAGCAGGCACTGTGCTGGTCCTGCCTCTTCAAGGCTGCTTGGTTTTCAAATTCACTATGAATTAGTTGTGTTTGTCAACTTCTCCTTTGCTACTTTTCCTTTTCTACTTCCAGACTCACACAATTCAATTTCCCTTTTTGGCTCATTTTCATGATTTTCAAAAATGAATGATTTTATGAATATGTATCTTCTAACCTGTTCTGAGTCCCTAGGTAAAGTTTTGTTTCAATTTAGAGTTTGTATAACTTGGGTGTCTTACATGCTGCTCTGTTAAAAAGGAAAATGAAATACTGCTCTAAAACAGGCAACTCACCAAGTGAGAGCAGGGTATCAGACGCCACTTTTCTGATCTCTTCATTGTCAGACTGGCAGAGCGTGACCAGCATTTTAATACTCTCAGTAGCCTGGGAAGTGCAAAAAGAACTGCATTAGCATGGCATAGTACACTGTGGTTTTATTTCACAACCTTGTGTGGAAATAGTGACCATCCTCTGCATTGCCCTTCCTACTTCAAGGGAAGGGCCTTGGTGGAGACAGGAGGAATGGGGATTTCCCTGAAACAGAGCATCTCAGAGAAGGCATATTTTCTGCTGTCAGTGTAGACCCTTTCTAAAGGTCCTACATGCATAAACCTGTCTGACCAGCTATGTCTGCCACTTCTGACTGTGGGCTGGGTGATGGGCCATGGGACAAGGCCATGAAAGTGCTAATATAAGGGTACAGCAGGGAGATGAACAGGAGACAGGCATCAAGGGCATGAGTTTCACACTAAGGATATCCAGCCTGGTGGGTCCAAGAAGGCTGTTCTCACCAGCCCAACTGTGTGTACAGGGGCACGTTAGCTGGCCAGCTCACTCACTTCATTGCAGGCTCTTCCTCATCCACACCTGCACTCACCATTTCCACATTTGCCTTGCCTCTACTATTTTGGGAAGAAAGCAAGGAATAATCCTGTTCTCGGCTACAAAAACATCATGCCTTTGGGGAAAGCAGCTGTCATAGTGTCTCTGGCAGGCTATTTAATATGATAAAAGACATGAGTGAAAGGAAGGGCAGGTACTTCCCCCCAGTGTGACACACAGAAGAGGTGCTGAGCCATGAGCCTTGTCGACCTGAGGGGCACAGGTTTGATCTACAATGCTCTGAATCAGGGCTTAGCTACCGCAGCCATGAAATCTCCCCACCCTGTCTCAAACATGGTCACTTGTGCTTGAATCAGGACAAGCCTGCAGTGGGTGCATACCAGTGACTACAGCTCAAATGCTTATGAGTGACAGGGCCACAGAAACACAGAGCGTACTGTGGTCTGTGAAACCTTTCAGAGGTTCACAGTGGGACCTTGTGTGGCCAACATGGATGAGACAGCTAAGCCAATGGCACATCCACAGCCACCTATCCATTGTAGCATTCTCATCTCTGAAATACTATCTTCCAGGAAGGCTTCAGCTTTGTCTTTGAAGATCCCAAATGATGATACTTCCCCTCAGTAGTTTTTCTCCCCAGCAATTGCCATTCTCACTATTCAAGCTGAATTGGAGCCGCACTGCTCAAGTTAAATGTGTTTAGGTCCAGTTCCCACCACAGGTCCCTAGTCTGCCTATTCCCAAGAGATCAAAAACCCCACTGCGCCCTGTGTGCAGCAGAGGTGTAATGCCCCTCACCATTGCCTCTCAGGGATGCCTGCTGGCACCTTGTTTAAGGGAAAACAGTTTTTTCATATTTAAACATTATTGGATTCTGTATTAGATGGTATCAGTTCTGGCTGGGATGAAGACGCATTTTAGAGCTGTCTTCTCCAGGTGGACAGTTTGGAGGGAGAAACAGTCAGTCTGCAGCAGGCCTGTCTCACAGAACACTATTTTTGCCCCAGTGTCCTGTAGCAGTTGGGCTCAGGTGGCTGCTGTTTTCCATGGCTCCATACAGCCAAAACAAAAGTGCATTTTTCCTTCCCATCGTGGGAGGGAGTGCAGAAATGGTACCAGTAGCTAGCTGAAGCTGTAGTGCCCAGATGCACCAGTTATTTGTCACAAAACAAGCTGTGACCTGTCTCTCCCTTTCTCTTCTACCACTGCAACCCACGTGCATTACAGCTGATTTTATCCTGGGAAAGGATGGGTTTTTTTTTGCTCTCAGTCAGTACCCTGTGGATGAATAATTTTTTTTTCTGTCATGTGGAAGTAAGTCTCCTAAAGTCAATATGAGAGGGAGTAAAAGATGATATGCAAAAGATAAACTTTGTCATTGTCACAGGGCCTGGCTGTTCTCACAATGAAGCTTCTAAACCATTCCCAAACAGCACGGTATCTGTAAAAGGATGCAGCACAGCAATGCAAAACAAAAACACTACTGCTGCTGCTATTACAGTTTCTGTTTTGTTGTTTGTACCTATCAGAAGTCCTTTCTTTAAAGTAAAGCCAAATGCCATAGTGAGTTTCTTGTCTCTTACCTTGAGGTATCTTAGAGCTAAGCAAGCTGCCTTTTGCAGCTGGAGGTTGGGCTGGGTTAGTGCTTCACAGTAATAAATCAAGGCCTGGAAACACATAAAGAAGAGTAGCAATGAAAAATCTGTGTCTGTATGGAGCAGAAAGGGGGAGCATGGAGACATTACTACCCTACTAAAGGGAGAGAGATTGCAGCCCACCTGCCTGGCAGTGAGCACACGGGATAGGAGGCACAGCCCCTGCTACAGGTAATGCAGTGGGGTAATTCCTTTCAGCAGATCCAGGCCATGCCACTAGTTATAGCTTAGTAGTTTCAGGATATCTTTTGGTGAGGAAAACTTCACATTAAAGTGAGAAGCACAGTCTGGCACCTTTGAGGGCCTTTCTGCATAAATGGCTAAAGAGGTTTAAATGGGCCTCAGAGTCTGAATAGCTCAAGACCTGGTCTCTCTAATGTAGAGTGTCTACATTTAGCCTGTATCCAGGGCTAAGCTGCAGCAGTTGTTCTACCACCCAATGACCACTCCCCAGCTGAGAAGGGGAATTGGGGAAAAAAAGGGAGAAGCCCTGCAGGTTGAAATAAAAACAGATTTAATGAATAACAAAACTAACACAAATACCAACATAAAGTGTATAAGCTTATACTCAGCCTTGTCCTCAGGATCAACAAAAGGAGCAGGAGACTAAGAGGAAGGAATCCCAAGAAGAGGAACTCCCCACCCTCATTAAACTCCCCCATTTTATAATGAGCTTGATGTCAGTGGTGTGGGATACACCTGTGAGTCAGCTTGGGGCAGCTGCCCTGACTGAAACTCCCAGCTGACTCAGGGCTACTCATGGCCTGCCTGCCATGGCTGGCCCATGGGTCTGTTCTGGGAAACCAGGACAGAGGGATAGTAATGAACACGCTGGGATGGACCCCAGGGGGACTGCAGGTAACTATTACAAGCTTAGCATGAGCTGCTAGACCAGTTTACTGCTTGGTCCTAGAAACGAGTAGCTATGAGTAGCTGAACAAACAAAACCAGCGCAAGCAGCAAATCTTGGTGGCAGTCAGCTGCGCAATGAACGCATCTGCAACATAAGGCTGCATACTGCCCTCATACAAGGCACCTTGTGGTCCCTCCTGCAGGCAGTGAACCAGCTATCAGCTACACATGCCTTTTCCAGGAGGTTATGTTTTCCCTGAGATGCTGCCTCCATGAAGCTGGGGGGGAGAAGGATGGTATGAGACACCAAGAGGCTGCAAAAATGAAAGATGAGGTGGGAGGGCAAGCAAAGAGGGGACTGGATCGACAGAGAAGAGCAGCAAAGAGTGAGCTCCTTTTTCTCCTCCCTCTGCCTTCCTTCCGCCACTCTTCCTCTTCCAACTGCCTTTTCTTCCACTCTCTCCTGACAGGGAACAAGAAGAACAATAGGGGAAGCCAACCCCTAATTTCTTCTTATTCCTCTTCTCCCTTCTCTTTAATTTCTGTGTTTAATCTAGTCCTGCTTGTTGCCTTGCCTGTGACAGACTCAAATCTTAGATCTCACAGCCGAGCTGTGTTCGCCCAAGGCATCCCCTCCAGAAATGGTGGGAGGTCCCACACACAGATGCCAGCCTCCTTTGGGGAAAAAATAAAAATCTCTCTTTGCGCACTGATGATGCTGTTGGGGCTGTTGCCTTGAAGCCTTGGACTGAAGCCAAGCCTGAGACAGGCCAGCAGAAATGCTGAAACATGGAAGATAGCTGGAAGGCACTGCACTTCAGTGAGCATTTGCAGAGTTTTGGTTAGTACCTGTTTAGGGTAACGACAGGTAGAAGCAGACTGGCATAAGGACAGAAACATACCTAGGTACTTGCAGAAAAATTAGATGGGAAATCCCTTTGGATCAGTTTAAATCAAGTTTGGAGCAATTATTATACACACATAGACATTTAAGACACACAGACAGAAAAAATTTGATGATACAGGTTTCTTATGCAGTAGGTGATTTTCTGCCACTTACCTTCTCCCTGAAGTGCCTGTTTTCTGCGGTAGCTGTCAGAAGTGATGCCACAGTCTCACTAACTTCGTTTTTATTTTCATTGAGAAGTAAAGCCAAAGCTCTCAAAACTTCTTGCTGTGGTGGAAGGTTATTGGAGTTTATTTTGGCCACATTTTGCTGCAGTTTTCCATCTTTCACTGACTGCAGCACCTGAACAACAGAGGCTAGGAGTGCAAGAGGAAGGTCCTTGTTAGTTATTTTATCGTCTTGATATTTCAGATAGCTCCTTTCCCTGCTAGTGATCCTCAATTCTTACTATACACACAAAGGACATGAAAAATCCCCATCTGAGCAAGTGCCATGGACCATACTTCAGTGTGTCTGCATGGGGAATTGCCTGGGTTTTAAGTTGGGCCGGCTTCTCAAATGTTCTTCCAAAGAAGGAGATGAGTAGATGGGCTAGGTGGGATACTGCAGCACTTGCATCTACCCAGAGCTAAGGGCCTACCTGTCAAATCTTCACATTCTGTTGGAAGATGTAAATCCTCCCTATAACAAGTGAAACCCAATATTGCCAGTGTATTGACTTTTAGAGCATCTTTGTGAGAGTGTTTCCTAGGCAGGTTGATGTCTGCCACCAAGAGCCAGGGCTACTGTGTTTCAGAGGTGGACTGAAATGCCTTTCTCCTTCCAGGTTTTTGAACAAAAGCTCCACAGTATTCCCAAAGAAAAATGAAAACTAGGCAAGGTTCCTTGAACTCCCTCTCAAATACAAAAGAAAACATGACTTGCCAGGGATTGCAGTCTATCATGCTCTGTGGAGCATCTCCTTCTCTCTTTAGCTGTCAGTGGCACAGCCGGCTGAACACTGAGGTGCTGTGATCCCTTGGCTGCTGAGAAGAGCTCAGCACTTCAGAAGGTCTCTCCATGAAGGATGGTGAAAGACTGGAACATCATCCAAGGTGTAGGCACAGAAAACTCCCCAGACCTTGGGCCCAGCCCACTACCATCAGTCATTTCCTAAAAATTAATTCTTTCAACATAGTTTTTTCGCATTTGAATACGGAAGTAGAAATGATTGAGGGTCTATTGGCAACAGCTCCTTAGCCTTGATATGTACTAACTGTTCAGGTGTGTTCAGACCTAGTATCCAAGGCACTTCTTTGTCTCCTTTCCTCCCTTCTTTTGTAAAATCAGCCTCAGGGTTGAACTGGTTTGTGCTGAGCTCAGAAGGACAGCAAGATACTCCCCCATTAGCCAGCAGAATTTATATACCCTACCTTCTTTTGCGAGCTGCAGCAAATAGCTTCCAAGGTCATTAACACTGTGGCTGGCAAAATAGTTGTAATACTGAAAGACGGTGATGATCTCGGAAGACATGCTGGAGTAGAGGACAGGCTCCGTCCGGTCCAGGATCTGAGACACCAGGATCCTGAAGACTGCAGGCAGCCATGGACAAAGGGGTGCGTTAGTGTGAGCAAAAGCTACTGGCACAATGCCGCAGTCCATTTCAAAGCCAGAAAGAGAGAACTGTAGTTGCAAAGCCAGATACTTCCCAACGTTTCTAACCTTAATTGTGGTTAGGTTAGAAGCTAGACAGACCTTCTCCCTGTCAGCTGTCATCACCAGAGGATCTCTTTGTAAGGATGAACCTCTGCCAGTTTATGGATGGCTAGTGCAGCCTCCTATGCAGTACAGCATCCTTTCTACACAAATGGTACCCTGAATCGCTAAACACATGTCCACACGTACTGCCAGTTACATCTCCACTATGCCACTGAGTGGGAAGTAGAGGAGATGCCCACAGAAGCAGGATTTGGCTTTGCTTGTTTTTACGTTCTTGCATGAGCTTGTGGCATGCAGAAAGCTAGTTTGAGGCACTGTCTGTGAGAGATGTAGCATGGAGCAGGAAGGAGAACACTGCCCTGGGTAGGCATCTGCAATGAGCAAGTCACCCTACATCCCCGTTCTAGCCCAGGGAGAGACAGTCAATGTGGAACATTTCACTCCAAACAGTAACCTATTTTCACATAGACTCGCTTGGATGTGTATCAATCAGTTCCATCCCAGTGAACTGCAATGCGGCATGGACATTAAACAGACACAGAATTGAGAGGATTCCTACTTCACTGAGTCACTTACGAACCTGTATTTGGGAATAGACTTCTTTCCAATTAGCTCGTAAACTTTTAAACAGTATTTTTTTTTCTGCTGACCTGCTATTCTAGTCTGATTATTTCTGGGCCAAAACTGTTTCAAGAGTTGTAGCATGAGTTTTCAAATGAGATCTTGGAGCCATGGCCAAACAGACCTCTAAGGGGTTGCAAAACAAAGTGATGAAGGTTGATTAAAGCCCAGTACACAACTGTTCTCTGTTTTGATGACTGACATAGGTTTTTTTCCAGCAGTTGGTACCTGTTTCTGCAAGTCCTGGACACTCCTCATTCACAGTGGTGGCAAAATTGATATCCAGCTGCTTCATCATCTTGTCTGCAGATGTGTGATACACTCCTGAAGGGCCAGTACACTTCATCCAGAATGCCAGCAGTGACAGCTTCTTGTGGAATTCTGGAATTGCTGGCAAAGAAGACAAAACATAAAATGGAACAAAGCCATGCTGGAAGCATCGACTTCCAGAACAGAAAAGAAGGTAGGAGTGGAGGAAATCTCACCTCAGCCCACTGACGGACAGTTGCTGTTTGGTGGGCTGCCCTGTGCCATTACTTTCACAGAACATTATCATGTGCTCACCCCAAGACTTGTAACATTTATTTTTTTTTCTATTTCCCATGGTAGGATGTGAGCAAATTTGTTCCTGATCCAGTTCTGGGCACTGATGTCTCATCCTTTTAAATACCATGAAATCCTAGGGGAATACTGCAAATGATCTGCACAAGACTGGTCCCTGTCCTTAACACTGCTCTGTGGCCTTGGGTAAGTCACTCAATTTTGCCTCAATTTTCTGATAAACAAAGTAAATACACCATGGTGAATTTACCTATCCTGCTGAAGTGTTCACAAGGCTGAGTAACTGTTTGTCAAGGTATTTAAACAGATGCAACAACAAGAAAAATAAATAAATAATTATCTGTAAAGATTTTAAAATAAACCAGATAAAATGTTCAAGGAGCTGTATTATGCTTCTGGTAGTATAAGGCAGATCCCGCCTTTCCTCAGAAAAGAGAGGTGAAGGAAGACTTTGACTCTTCAGAGCTGGCAGCATCCCTACCCCACCACAGCAATGACCTCTGTCCATCTTCTGCACATCAGGCAGGATAAGAAGTCTTTTTACTTCTCACCTGCTTATTTCTGGATACCAGCGCTGAAGACAGAATAAGGCCCCTGACCTGCTGTAGTGACTGCTACATCTACTGGTAACCATGAGTCTGCCTTTACTACAGTGGCATCTCCTGCGGTGATGGTGAGCTCTGCACAGTGATTATTTCAGCAGGAATACCTTTTCAGAAGGACACTTCCTAACTTGTCTCTTACCATCAGTAAGGGAGGTGATGTTTCCCAAGTTCTCAGTGCTGATCTCCGCGATATTCTCCATCACAAGGATCTGCCTAGACAGTTTATCCAGGAGGTCTCTTGTCACAAACGGTGTTTTACTGGAGAACACAATTTGCTGGTGAAGACAAATGGGAAGGGAGGAAAAGGAGTCATTGAACCGAAAGGAAAAAAAAATCAGAAAAAAACAAAAACCACCAAAACAACTGGCACCTGAAGTGCAATGGTAAATTCATTGCCTGGAACCATGGGGTCTCCCTAACTTCAGAATTTTTTTGCCTTTCTGATATTTTATGGTCCTGGTTGATAGGCATTGTTGCTTTTATTTTTAACATCTACATCCAGATCGCAACACTTGAGTATCCAAGCAGCCATTTGTATAAGGCATTTCTGATTTATACACTCTGCAAATCTAAAGGAATCTATCATCATAAGCCTTAAGGCCAGAAAAGAATATTAGTCTGATTTTCTCTTAAGATAGACCATGGAATTTCAGTATGTACCTGCCTGGAGGCAGACCACAGGTCACCCTTTCCCTGCTCTGTTTCAGCTCTGATCAACTACCCAGGTGCCTTTAATAATTTGGTGCTTTCACCTTCCTACTAGTCCCTGCTGCTGACATCCACATTCTCTTCATCTGTCCATGTAAATATTGTTCATATCAAATCTGCTTAGTGTGTGGACAGAGTTCAAGCTTGCCTTCCCTAACTGCATATTTAACACATATTCTTGTATTTAAGCCAAAAAACCTCTCGTTTTCTCATACTTGTGAGTCATCAGAGTGTCCAGCTCAGCACTAAGGGTGCTGAAATCAGGACTGCTCTGCATTGCTTCAGGGGGCCTTTGGGAACCTAAAGCTTATCATATGTGAGATGGAAGAGTCAAATAACTGTAAAAAGGATGTTGCAATTCATCAGGAAAACCCTGATGCCCTTGCTTGCTGGAGGTTTAAAATCACATTTGCTGTGCTTGAGCTCTGATAAAAGCCCTCTAAAAGGTTGTGCTAGTTAGTTACAAGCACAGACAGACAATTTCGATGTCCCAGAGGGGCTGTCATGTGCTGCCTTCACTGTGTCTGTTGCAGACAATCTCTCCACCTCACATGCAGAAATTCATCTTTGCTCTTGAACATGGCAGCCTTGTCTAGGGCTCAGTTAAACAACGGGGCCACACACGGGCTCCTGTTTTACCTCTGAGCAGATGGGCTACCTTAACCGGGGACTGCTCTCTTTGAGGACCTCCCAGTGAAGCCAGTGGATGATTTCTATCCCAGAGCAGGGGCTGCCCCTGCCATCTGCTGTGCAGCCTGTCAGTCCTGCTGGGTGGCACTTCCAAAGCGCCCCACAGTTTGCATCTCATGTCTGCTCTGAGATGGGTCAGGACGGACATGATGGGGGCTATTCCGGTGTCACCTTCCTAGCCCAGCAGGGTGGCTTACCGAGCCCTGCACTCCTGCTACCTCCCATAAGCAGCACTGACCTTGCCAGCCTACTCACACCCCACACTGTGGGCACCACGATGCCTGCAGGGAAGATTTTAAAATATATGTCTTAAATGAGCCAGTCCCAGTACCTGAATGAGCTGCGTGCAATACTGCAAGTGCTTAACTATGGTTATATCGAGGCTGTCGTTCCCTGTGGTCAGGGGCAGAGGGCTGCCGGCCACGCTGGTGCCCACGCCCGTGTCCTCGGTGAGAGCTTCGCTTAGGTGGCCTCTGGCTTCTGGGTGTTCTGTCCTGTAACTGAGGAGTGATGAGGGAGGGAGGTGAGTGCAGGGCTGAACACCGCTGCAGCAGACACACGCACACATGCTCACTCAGGGCGACGAGCAACGAGCAGGGCAGAAGAGCTGAAAGCAGCCAGAAACCTCACGATGAATACATCATATCGCAAAGGAGCAGCGCTGCCCTGGCCGGGTGCGGAAGGGCTATACCCACTGAGGGGACAGCTCTCTGTCCCCTGACTGGTTTGCTTTGAGCAATGCGATGCCCTCCCCAGCAACCATTTTAACCCCCAATTACTATTGCTTGGTGGTGACAGCATTTTCTCCCATCCTTTGGTAAATCATCTCCCCAGTTGCTCTAAATTAAGCACTATTACAATTTCTGCCATCCCAAGCACCAAGCTGCTAAGAACAGCTCTGGGCATTCGGTGTCCTCCTGCTGCCAAATTTAATGCAAAAAGAGAAGGAAAACCACCACTAGCCTAAGAGACATGATGTTTTCATATGCTGTTTTAGGCGCAATGTGTACAGCTTACTTTGCCAATTGTTTCTGTAAGAGCATAAAGCTAGTCTCACTGTGTTTTAAATCATTATTTCCAACATTGTCTTGTTGTACAAATGGTGCTCCCTGTGTTTAAATGCAAAGCCCGAGGTCAGTTCCCAGATGGCAAGTGTATTTGGCCACGAGTTCAGAAATTTCAACACTTGCAGTCTTTACACTGAGTCATACACTTGCACATCTAAAAATGGAAGCGGGAATCTACACTGTCTGGGGATGAGCCAGAGGGGAAAAAAATGAAAATTTAACTGCTATTTTAACTTAAAATATTTTAGCTGATTTCTAAGTTAGCTTGTAAGTAACTTAATTTTTGCTGATTAAGTTAAATTTAGGCTAAAGCGCCTAGTTAAAGCCTTAAATCAACACAGTCTGAACTGAGCTCAGAGTGCCAGCTTAGCAAGCAACACATTTTTCCGAGTTTTTCTTTCCACCAAATTTTATTCTGGAAAGAGGATACGCAGAGAGATGATGGGAACTCAATGGTGGTTGCTTGTTTGTACTCCAAATTGTTTTAAACAGGCCATGATAAGCTGAGAGAAGTACAGCTCCCTGGTTGGAAAGTGCAGGGTTCTAGGGAACCAGTTTTTCTTTTTTCCCAGCTTTAGTGCCACTTATGTGCCTGCTGGGCATTGTTTCATCTCTGAGGATGCAAACATGCTTTTAGGATCTAATGATTGAAACACAGCATCTTAAGGTCACATAACAACGGCAGACCACAACACAAACACCACAGCATTTTTGTTTTGTTTTTTCCTCAGAAAGACCAAAAGTGATGAAAGAAGGGCAGGTAACACGCAGGGCCATGAACAGAGTACCAGTCATCACTCTTACATTCCAAAGGAAACCTACACCATGCTGCTTAAATCTGGCCCTGTGTTACTGTTACTGACAAGCTTAATCCACTGCAAAGACTCATTCGGCTAGAGAGAAAAGACAAAGGGAGGGGGGGAAAAAACCACAGAGGAATTAGTAATTACATTCAAGGAAAGCCAGGTCCAAACCTATGTCAAGGAAGAGGCTCTGCCAGTATTGATGTCAGCTTAATTTAATGTACCCTTCTCCTTTGGAGGACAGATTGTGTATATTTGAACAGGAAAAAAATGATCCTGGAAGCTAAAGATTTTGTATGCAGCAACCATGGGGAATCCTCTGACCCTATAAACTTGTTAAGGATTAGTCAGTCTTCCTTGAATAATGTGTGCACCGGGATCCCCTGTTAGCAACAAAGAGCTGGAGTATCAGTTTGGCGTAAGCACAGCTGGCAGTTACTACAAACTTACCTATTCTTCTCAATCTCAGTATCTGAAAATACTGAGTCTGCACCTCCTCCACCATTACAAACCTCCACACCACCACCATCCTCATCATCAAAGTCAGAGGTGTTCAGGAAATCAAAGCTCTCTAAAGCACTTTCAACTGTTAGACTTAAACTGGAGGACCTGCTTCGGCTTACTGCTGGCTTGCACTGCAAAGGCAGAACAAACCAATGAAAACCCCAGATATTAGCTACGACTGAAAGAAAAAAAAAAAAAAGATAAAGCTTAAAACTTTCAAATTCTTCATTTTATTTTTAAAACTTCATTTTATTTGCTGCTTCATTTCAAACCTTCATATTCATAGCATATACAATCAAAGCTTGAGAACTAGAAAAACCCTTCCCTTCCTCCTCCCCTCCCCATCCTACCCCCTCTCTTCCCCAAAAGAAAACCCTCAATAGCAAAATTCATTGTGTTTTATAGAAACGAGAAGTACATTTGGAATCCAAGTGATGTAGCTTTCGGCATCCTCCAAAAGCGCTAACGGCAATTAATGCACTGGAAGTTGAAAGGGGAGGGCACGTTCCGTAACTGCTGTTCTAGCTACAGAAGCCGGTTTACACATATCCAATGGCACTATCAGATTTATTCCAGATGCAATTCCAACAGACCTTAGCCAGAAATTAATTTGGTCTCGTATCTGCAGATGTATCAGTGGGATGAGAGGACTTCTGTGGCCTTTGAAGTCACATGGTTTATCAAGGAAAAGCCAATTAGGCATCAGATTCCTAGGTGACAGAGAAAGGCAGTATTGTAACTTGGAAATTAACAGTGCTAGAGAGGAGGGAAGCCATCCTGTTTCGCTGCTGTGAAGAAATGTGACTGAAGCCCTGCTGTTGCTGTAGGAAGTATCAAAGGCCCTGGTCCCATGTGGTGATTCATCCAGACATGCCCACAGAATTGCTTCCAGGGTCACCTTGCAGGATCAGATGTAACTTGAGGAATCACTTCCATTGGTTTGTGCAATGACTTCAACACCTTTAGCACTACGTTGTTATTTGACCGGAAACAGCCAGGACCCACTGGTGCTGTTCCACAAGCAACATCCTCCAGTCCCAGACAGGAGCCACGACTTTGTCTCAGTTTGTAGAAAGAAATGTGTTGGCCTCTGAGTTTAGACTCAGCACCATCTCCTCTAGAGCTGAGGAGGCTCAGAGTTTTGTTTCCAATTCGTTTGCACACAGTGTTAATATTATAGTGGTCATGTGCTAGCACTGACGATGCTTGACACCTTAAACTGACTGTACAGTCATTAGCTGATCAAACACACTTCCCAACACCTCTGTGACGCAGATGGGTGCTGTATCCCACTTCCTCTGCAGCACCAATGGTTTTATCTACCAGCTCTTTCAGGGCTGGTAGTGCAGCATCTTCAGACAAAAGCAAACAGCAACATGTGGGCTTTTCCTTTTTTCTGCCCATCTGATGCAGCCGAGAGAGCTTTCTTCAGCCACAACTGGATTCCAACTCAACCTTTTTTGCATGGGGAACCCAGCACGGCTGCTGGCGATGCCAAGTCTTGGTCTGCAGGCTGATCAACAGGCCACACGCAGACATAAAGCAGATCTGGAAAAGGCGTCCTTCTCCAGTGGGCAGGAATCCTGTCTGCACACGACCATCCTCTCTCTTCCCCCTCATCCCATGTCTGTCCCTTTGTAACTTCTGATAACAGGCATGTAAATAGTCTCCATTGTCCGCCTGCTGTTTGGACAGCAGCCACAAAGTTAAAAAAATCATAGTAATGGTAGTTTTGCCTGCTTGAACCTCCTTGGGAAATAGTGCAAGAAAGGGCTGCAGGCTGTCAAAAAAGTACTTAACTTGGGAAAGTACCATGCAGCTGCAAACACCAATGGAAACAAAGATGTTAACAAAGTTTCTTTGTAAAAAGATAACGCTGAGGAATAAATGCTTCCCTCCTTTCTCCTCAGCCATATTTTTAAATGATGAGGCTTAAATGAGTAACAGACCAACTTGCATATGAATATGAAGCATTTGAAATGATTATTTCCCATATAATACTCTTTGCACAGTGATGCATCATGAGTTCACGGGGGAGACACAAGTCACAGTGATTGGCAGTAAATGTATCAACAACACACATGCAAAACACTTTTCTTATTTCTCATTTTCAACATGTTTGTCCATCCTGGTGCAACGACAGAATGTCCCATTTTAAAAATGGATGGGGGAAAAAGGACCAGGCTTGGAAAAAGCCTAGGCAACATGGGGATGGCAACCTTCAGTGAGACTTGTGCTTCTAAATCCCTTTGGCAATTTAGAAAATCTGGCAATAAGGCCCGATCCTCAGCTAGTGTAGTTTTACACAGCTCTGTGGAGTTCAGGTGAAGTATGCTGCAGTACACCCACTGAGGATGTAACCCATAGATTTTAAAGGCGTAAAGTAGGCTATAATCTCACTTCCAGCATGGCACAATGGGTTCACAAATGGTTTCTTCAGAGACCCTTCTGCCATTGCACCTTCTTCTCTTTCCCCCAGGTTTTGGGTAGGTTAAAAAAATCCACAGCTTAAGGATACAAGGCTATAGTAAGCACACTGCAAACAAGTTTAGAATACCATTCCTGTGAAAGGATGCTCCAAGCAGGAGCAAATCTGTGGCTACTCAGGAATTTTACCAATCTCCAAAACCCCTACTTTGATGTTTGCGAGGAAGGGGAGGAGATTCTACCCACTCAGATTTTCTTTAGGGTAGTATTTTCCAAAAACGTACTCACTTTTAGGATGTCATCCAGATGCATCACTTCTTGGTCCAGGTCCTGAAACTCTTTATACTGCTCTTTATGTGGCTCAAGAGCTAAGAGAAGCCCTTGCAAGGCTTCTTCAACACTTCCATCGAGATAAGACTTATATCCTTCTGATTCCCCACTAATGGATCCCTCACACGGCAGCCTCTCTGGGGTCATGGGTGCCTCTGCTGATGTAAGCCTTTTTACCAGCTGCTTTGTGATGTTGCCGTCATAGGTGTCCAGCTCCACGGGCTTGAGCTCTGAACCTTCATCCGTGTCCTGCAGGAGAGACACTGGGACGCTTGTCTCTATAAAGACACAATCGCTCCCAGCATCGGAGATTTTTTGGCAAATGTCAGGAGCTGCCCTTGGAGTGGCCTTGTTCTCAGCCACTGCTCCCTCTCCCTGGGACGGCAGGTCTTTCGGCTCAGCGACAGACTCTCTGCGGGAGTCACTGCTGCTACGGTCCCCGCTCGAGCTCTTGCAGGACTTGAGAGCTCGGTGCTGGGTGGAGGTGGCAGTGACGTCAGGGCTGGAGCTGACGTGAGCAGAAGAGGACTCTGCTGAGTTGGCAGGGGGCACACGGTCCTCATAAGGCAGGTCGCCAAAAGTGAAAGAAAGAGGCCGCTTCTCGGTGGTTGCTGTTCCGTTTTCAAAGACATCATCTGGTAAATTTGACTGAAAAAATAACAGAGAAAGAGAGACAATGTTTTTCATGTAGCACTGGAAAGAGAAAAAAAAAAATACACCATGTGCCCAGGAAACAAAAATGCAAGAAAAAAGATTAAAGAAACATTCAAGACTTGAGAGACTGGAAAAGTATTTCAAATCCAACTTCTGCTTTCATCTGGCATGGCTCCTGATTTTGGTAGGAAAATTGCTGGAGAACTTGGGCTCAGCATCTCTCTGGTAAGCCAAGAGCTCCAGGAAGTGAGTCCCAGAACAGCGACCCAAATTATGCTCATCCTACCAGATTCCCTCAGACAGCATTTCCAGTGTATTGCTCTAGTTCCTATAGCATGTTTCTTTTTGTTGGGCTTGTACTGAAGCCACACCTTGGCTGCATTTTCATACCCGTTACAGATTTCCATTGTGTTTATTTTCTGACTTCTGAAGTAGCAATCCCTAAAATTTAACACAGTTTGCTCCAAAAGTTTCTCTAGTGTCACGGCATTTTAGTGGTGATATTACTATGCTATTTCTTTTCTGTTGAAAGTATGTTCTGCATGTGGCATGGATATCTCTAATAACAGTTGAACGTGAGTTACACAGGAGTCACGTTCAACATGAGTTTCTGCTGAAATGACAGAAGAATTTGTGTGGTGGTATATTGAACAGGACATTGTTTAGGAAGCAAAAACAGCCTATACAGACCCAAAAATGATCACAGCGTATACATATGTTCATCTCTCTGACTCACCTATGGGGAAAAATCACTGCAGGAGTCACAACCTGAATACATGAACTACAAATTTTGCTTTCTTATGTGGCAAACTCACGCAAACACAAAGCACAGATGAAAAGCAACTACTATTTTGCTGACAGTTTGCTGGAAAAAACTGTAGACATTCACATGTTGGTAAGGGTTAAAGTGTCCAAAACTTGCATCTTTTTCCCAGCGCTATTAGCAGCTTTTTTCCCTATAATTACACTCAAAGGTTCATTTCTTCTTTCCCCCAAACAGGCATGCTTTTAGCATCTGAAAGTCAAGTTATTAGGCAAATGTATCACATCAATCAGTGCAGCAGGCCATTTTTAACAATACCATGTTGGCTTGTATTTCTGCCCTGCTCTCCACCCACAGATAGTTGGCTTCTGATCATTATCCCTGTAGAAATCAAGAGGAACTTTGATTTAATGTGAGCAGCATGGGCTCACAGTCATGTTCTCCCCTCTAATCAGTCAGCAAAATGAGTGAGTTGCAACACAGAGCAACACATGAAGCATGCGTGGGAATGGAGATGCCACACAGGGACTGAAAGGCTCCTTCATCAAACAAAAACCAGGACTCACATATAGCTCTAGCCCTGCTTTTGGGCTTAGCCTTAGCGATGGCAGGTCACTAAAAGAGCGACTGCGTCGAAGCTTGTCAAAGAAAGTGTCTTGCAGAGCATCTAAGATTGTCAGCTTTGGCCTGTCTTGCAAGGGATGCAGCCATTTCTTCAACAGTTAAAGCAAAGAGGGTGTGAGGAAGGGCAAGTTAAAAGAATGCTTTGTAGCAGAGTACCAAATTACAGGCATGGGATGCAGCACTTGTAAAATTCATATCCGTACAGATGGCCTATTCAGTTTCTACACAGTCCTGATTAAGCATTCAGAATTTGAGTCATGCAAAATGTAGGAGCACCCTGTGAATATCTTTGGTACAGCAGCAAATCTTACCATGGGATGCATTAAAAATACTAGTGCTATACAGGTTGTTGAACAAAATGATAAAGATTATGCAAGTATTATAGCAGTCAGGCAAGAAGAATAAGTATGCAATAATTGGCCACATAGTTTCAAAGATGCCAGGATCATAGTCACCTTCTTTTAGGATTAGCAGTTAGAATGCGCTTGCTTTGTAAGTATATGTAAGGGTAACCTGCTGGAACCAGGGAAAAAATCTCAGACATGTAAAGCAATGGAGTGTTTGCAGTGTTTGAACTGTTCTAGGGCTTCTCATTACATAAACATGAAGCAAAACAGAGCTTACAAAGAATGAGTGGTCCTTGAAGGTTGGCGTTTCGGGAGTGCCTTGGCTGTACATGGACATTCTCCTCTGGAGAGCAGATGCCTTGCTCACATTTCCTGTGGACGGGGTCAAGTCTTCAACATCAAAGGGGCTATGGACACACAAGCAGGAAAAAAAAAAAAG
Source organism: Podargus strigoides (assembly GCA_028020825.1). Lineage (NCBI taxonomy): Eukaryota > Metazoa > Chordata > Aves > Caprimulgiformes > Podargidae > Podargus > Podargus strigoides. Next base: position 62,073,657 of record CM051620.1, read on the forward strand.
GTTGTTAGGCTGAGTGAGAAGTTCTTTCAGATCCATAGAAAGGGTTTTTTAAACGGTGGTTTATTAACACATCAAAACCCAGAGGTAACAAGTTTTTTAACAGAAGTGTTTAAAAGAAAATGTTGTTAATTAGACAGCAGGCTCAGAAGTGTGGTTTTCGGCTCTGATAGAAGTATTCTACTCTCAGAAATCATTTGCGTAGCATAGTCTGATGTTATTCTTCTCACATGAAAAGTATTCTTGGATTTGAGCTGACAAGTGTCACACATACTAATGAGAAAGGTGCTCTACTATTAATAGAGCTGCTGCATTATAAAGCAAACCAGTAGCTGTTATTGCTGGCTTCATGTTTATTGCATTACAAGGAACAGCATATGTGACTGTAAAAGCTAAAATCATCAATGCCTCTTTAGAAATGACAGTTACCAATTTTATTAAAGTGCCATGAGAACTGGGTTTGAATCCTAATGCCATCAGGTTACCTATACTGACCAATGCAGATAGAATCATTTCGATTGGAAGAGACGCTTAAGATCATTGAGTCCAACCATAAACCTAACGCTGCCATGTCCACCACTAAACCATGTCCCTAAGCACCACATCTACAATGGACAACACTAGATTTCCCACCACCCTCATGGTGTATGAAGCCCTTAGAAGCCAGCCTTTAAAGATGGGCCAACTTCTGAACTTGGCTACGCTAGCGTAAATCCAGAGCAGCTCCACTGAACTTTACACTAATATTAAAATACTTCAGTGAATATACAAGGACTCAGTTATGCCCCTTTCTTGAGCTTGGGGAAGAGAGATACACTTTAGGTAATTCTACGATCTCTCATCCCAATCTGTTTCATATGTCTGCTAACAACAGTACTCACCACACCTACTGTAACAGCTGAAACTAGGCACAAATAAGAACCCAGGCACAAACCCATGTGCCACAGGTAACACAGGGAAGCTGTGGCTGACCATGAAGTATTTCTCATCTCCCAGACTTGGGCCATGATTCCTTCCCCATCTGCCTCAACAGGGAGCAAAAAGGAGAGGAGAGACCACATGGACGTTTTCTCTTTGGTTGAGTTTTTACAACTGCTTGCCCCACTGACCAACCAGCCAGCTCTACTTACTACCAGGTGATTTCAAGGTTCAGCTTTATTGTGCCAAGGTCGTTAATGTCTACTGCAACCACTTGAGGCCGAGCTGCGAACAGGTCTTTTGTTTCACAGGTAACACTTCCCACAAGGATATGAGTAGCAAGCCCTTTAACTTCCGTGACCTATAAGAGACAAGAACAAGATATCTGGACCTACACAAGGCATTGCGATCCTTAATTACAAAGCAATAGTCTTGATTTTCTGGCCTGGACCCCTTGCTAAAAGGCTTCCAAAATATGACTGTGTTCATTGCATCTTCATTAATTAGAGGAAAAATCAGATTATCTTTTTTAATAAATGTGTAGTTGCATATGATCACGCTACTGTATTTTCTTTATGTTTTTATGGGTATCAGAAGAGAACAATGATAGTGGCTCAGACCAAGGGGCTATCCAGCCTTAGCATTTGGTCTTTTGCAGTGATCATAAGCAGAGTCCAAGGGAAGAGTAAGAACAGGGCGAGCACATCGGATGTTTTCCCACCTGATACTCTCTCAGCAACTGGCAATTTTCATGACAGGCAATCTCCTGATGCAGCTGGCCTTCCTAATAATTCTCTAAGGGATATCTCTTCTATGTATTCATCTCCTGTAACTCTGAAGCCATGTAACTGTTTGCATCTACGATGGCCTTTGGTGAGGACTTCCACAGATCTATTGGTGAGGAACCTCCTCCATATGTTTTTATAGTAAAAGTGAATACAGTACTGTTCAATCATACATACATACATCCACCTGAAAATTCAGAGGGACAGTTATATATGCAGCTCCTATACAAACAAAACTTTGGCCTTTTGCTTGAAAGTAATTTTTTGAACCTTTTATGTGAAAGTCTCTGGAGAGAGTCCAAAGGGGTGAGTACCTTAACAATCCTGGGACTCGTTTGTCGCTCTTGTGTACTATGAGAAAGAGTTCTCTCTTAACCTTCCATCTTAAAATTATGCTGTTTGATTGAGGAGAGTGACTCACCCTGTGTCACAATTTGACTGTCTATGAAAACCTACTGTCTCTCACATTCAGGATTATTTTGATGGTAGTTCTGTAATTGCTTGTGTTCTTTGCATTAAATCTTTGCAGTGTCTAAGTGGGACATTTCCCACTAGACTTTCAAGATGCTCCTCTGTTTAAGTTGCCTAGCTAGGGACACATGTAGCTCTGCTGTTCTGCGCAGGGGAGTGGAACTGGACCTCAGGACTATTCCAGCTTATGCCAAACTGGCTCCTGTGTGTGCTCAAATGAGAGACCTATGTATTTCTCCAGATCAATAGATGCTGCTCTCTTATCTGAGCAGTATAAACAAACAGCAGTAGTGGGACTTTTTGGGTTTGGGTTTTTCATTGTTGTTGTTTTCCTGAATGCTGTTAGAAAACAGGTTTCTAGTGTTCCCTTGCTTTGGTGCAAATATTCTGCTGGAGAGTGATGTGAGGCAAGGATTGTGATAGTATGGCTATGACACGAGTCTGAGGAGAATCAGGACGACCTCTCCCACAGGACTCCCAAACTGATTACAGTCTTGTAGCATCTCGATTGGACAATACTATAGCACTTCATTCTAGTAGGTGTGTTCAAAATACTAATGATGGCTCATTTCAAAAGAGTTTAATGATCTGCTGCTGTGTTTATGCTGATGGTGCACAAGAAGGCAGCTTCTTGACTCCTGCCTTGCTTGCAGGCAAAGGAGTCAGCATGTGTACCTTAATGGAGATCAGTCCAACAATGAGAGGGAGGAAAACCATTTCTTCTCCATCCCAGCTCTGCTTGCCATTCACTTCTATTTTGCCTTTCAGTTTCCATCGCTGGCGGCCATAACGCATGAAAATCTGAAAAAAAGAAAAATCCTCTTATTTTTTTGAGAAATCTGCTCTCTTGATGCACAAATATCAGAAACAGAATTGGGGAAAGGGTCTGAAATAGGTTGGAAGAGTTAGTGGTGTAAGTGTTGTAGGGAAAGAAAGTGGGAACAAATGAATCGATAACCAAGACAGCTGGGAAGTACAGGCTGGGGGATCTGTTATCAAGCCGCTGTGAATTCCTTGGAGGGTTAGCTCTATTCAGGATAGAGCTCGAGGCTTTTATTTTAATCCATCTCTAATTAACCTGCTCTTGATGCTCTCCACTGGAACACTGTAGTGACCGGAGATCTTGACACTGCCTCATGGCAGGGAACATCTGAGTCTCAAGAAATGGTTATTCTGTGTCTTTCTGCTACTCTGCTTTATGATGAAGTACAGTCTAAACGTTTAGCAAAAGGATGCTTGCAAGGACTTGTCCAATTTGCTCTGTGTGCATGGGATGGGGCATATTCTTTTTTCCAGGGGAATTAGAAATGTTTGTCACCAATAACACAGTGAGAAGCATGCCCCTCATTCTGGCAGACACTTAAAAAATGAGGGGGTTTTGCTTTTGGGTTTGGTGTTTGTTTGGGGTTTTTTAATTTAAATTTTTAAAACTAAAAAAAACCCCAAACTTTGTAGCTCTTCGACTAGCCATCATCCAGTGCCCTGAATATAATTTTCAGGTCTTCTGACAGACGCCCTGACACAGGCAGGCATAAAGGGAACTGCAAGGCTTTTCAGAGCATAAACAGGAAAAATAACAGCTGTTTCTTGGGGTGCTGATGTGAAAAGGCTTTATTCATTGCAAAGCAAAAAGCAGCAGAAATCTGCCTTCCTTTTGATTCCTTTGCTATTAAATGAACCATAAAGCAATGCAGACCTACCTCGTACTGATCTCCTGGGCAGAGCCGAGCGAAGCCAGCCAGACCTGAGAAGGAAAGAGATGGAGGGGCTGTGAGAGGGCCCAGGCAGCTGAGTGCAGTGGTGCCCAGGGCACCCCAGCCACCGCTCTGCCAGGTGGGGTTGCTAACTGCCCCCCTTACTGCTGCCTTCACGCCCTCCAAACCAATATAACTTCACCCCACCCCCATTAATTTTCTTTCTTTTCTCTTTTTTTGGGTATACAATTCATTGCATTGTGGTTCCTTGCATATCAAAGACTTGCATTTTCCAGTTTTGTGGGGTTTTTTCCTACAATAGCTCGAATTACTCTATAATAATTGTAGAAAAAGAAGGAACAGCTTCCTGATGTCACCTGGCTTCAGAAACCCAGCTTAATGCCCTTACTGTCGTGAGGCATAGGCAGGCTGCTGAGTACCACGTAGTGCGTGCTGCTTAACACTAATCAGACCGACCTATACATTGTAATACAGATTCCTTTTTAGTACATCTTAGTAGAAACACAAGAGGGGCTCCTTCCGTTTGGTGTTTCCATAACATTACCATTCCCATACTAGGCGAGTATCTTTCAATAGTAAGTACATCAAGAAACATGACTGACATCTGTAATAAGAGATTTATGCTGTCTTTCCCCAGAAGGGGAGAAGTGCAGCAAAGCACTTGTGGTATATGTTTGCTTGATTTATTTTTATTTTTATTTTTTTAAAGGTAGAATATGATGATGCTATTTCTATCCTGGCACTGTGCATATGAAATGGAAAGTTTCCTGAGGCTTGTGGCCATGCTAAAACGCCAGGGACATTACCATCCCTCTCCTCACCTTGCCACCTGCCCTTCTACAGGATGCAACTGGTTGTTTATCATTAACCTAACCCTCTCCCTCCACAGAGAGAACCTCTCCCTTCTCACAGCTCTCCTCAGTAGGTAGCTATTGCACTTGTTTTGGTGTAAAAAATTCCTTCAGTCACTTAGTCTTACTGTGAACAAAGATGCACTGCCTCATACTTGTCTTGTAACAGCTGCTGCACAGCACTACCAGCTCGTGGGGTAGGTGTGTCCATCCTGTATAGTCCATACTTAACAGGACCCAGTTTTGCCTGAGTAAGTCTAAAACTATGCCTGCAGTGTTGCGATAGCCAAAAAAACCAGCTTGAGGACACATACAAAACCTGTGTATGTATCTTTGGGCTGTATTTATCCTGAAGTGCCATGACTGAACACATATGGGTGTGTTAAAATCAAGGCAAGTATGATGAACCCTAGTGTTGGCTTTGTTTACCAGGCTGAATTAGTCCTGCTATCTGTGCTGTAGGAATAACTAGATCCCCACATGCAGCCCTGGCCTGTCCTTGTGATCTGCTGATCCACCTCTTTCATTTCTTTGACCAGAAAAGAGTTTTCTTTGCTCATCTTGCTGTTCAGCAGAACAGAGAGGCCCTTGCACAGAGCTCATATTACCAATTCCTTTCTAATTTATTTACTGTTTATAAATAATTTAAGCTTACGAGCACTCCACTGCTGCTCCCCTCTCCCCAGGCATGCTTTTGTAAGTGAATTTGATCTCTGCTGGGACATCACCAAAAGTATCGGAGGAAAATAAAAGGTCTTGTCTCCGTTCAGTGGATGGCGTGGGCAGGGGAATGCATCTTAAAACTCCACATGGACATTGTCTAGAGTCAAGGTCTGTGAGTGGTGACTGGTCCAACCAGGCTGGTCAAGTCACTTCAGCCTGATGAAGAGGGGGCTAAGCACTGACTTGATTACAGGGTTTAAGTACTTTCACAGGAAACTTTTTGGTAACTGAATGGCTTTTGGGGAGTAAATGCATGGCAGGAGCCAATGGCTCTATCATACCATTTCCAATGTCACACCTTTGTAAAAGCATGGGGCTTCTAATGCAGGTGGGACAAGAGGTTGCTCCTGAGGCATCAGTATAAGTAATTAGGGGATAGGGTCTGTGGTAAGCTGACAGGGCACTGCCATCCTTCCTTGACAGGGCCACCTGAGGGTGTCAGTTCATGCAGTGTGTACAGTTCTGCTCATGTGCAGGATGCTGGATGTGTGGACTTCGGTGCTTGTCCTGGGCTTGGAGTTGCAGAGCCCCTGGTGCATCAGGCCAGCCTATTGCTCTCCCTGTATGAAACTGCTGCGCATTTCACCTCTTGCTGTCCTGGCACTTCAAACAGGGATCGGGGCACTTCGCTATACATCATAACAGGACACAGATTCCATACAGGAACTTCTAAATTCTCACACTGAGTCTCTCTGTTTAATTTCAACATCTGATTAATCCTGAGCAGTAATCTCGGCCTGCTGTCAAGTTTATTATCTTTATTTTGAAAAATGATCAGGCTTTTTTTTTTTTTTTAAATATCAGTCATAAAACCACAGTGTGGGTCCCCTGCGTCCTGACAGCACTGTGTAGGTTGGCTTGCCTTCAGCGTTAAGTGACAGAGGGCACAAAATAAAAATAACTTTCAGTGGAACGGCTAGAAGCAGATAAGCTTTGGGGAGAGGAATGCTTTGATTTTAAATTAGATCCTAAAGTTAGCTGGATATGCTGCACTATAACTTAAGGGTGAAGCTTGCTGCGTGATCTGCAGGCTTTTGCGCTGGAGCTGTTGTTGAGCTTTGGTGACAGCAATGGCTGAATTGTCCTACTGGATGCCTATTCTTAGGGAAAACTAGCTAGATATAAATCTTAGATGTCCTAATTAGAGAATACTTAATGATACAGCATTCATCTTAGCTATTTTCTAATCTGGGCTTTTTTATGTTATGAGAACTGTGTTCAGAAGTAGCTGTTGCTTGTGCTTTGTGCTCTGCTCCTGCGTGTGAATGCAGCATCTGTCTTCTTGAGAGCTCTTGAGCTTTGCTGGAGGACTTGGGCATTCAAAAGGGAAGGGGTCAGACCTTTTCAGCCCAGCCATTTGCAATGCCATTACACCTGCAACATGGCCTGCTTTCAGGAACTGTACGCTGGACTGCATTTACAGTAAGGAAATGGTCTGAGGGTCCCAGCCTGAAGCAATTCCCTTTCTGCACTGTGTGGCCTTGCGTTTGTTTCAGCATGCCCATGCTGTGGTTCTGCTATGGGTTTTTGCATAGAAATATCTGGCTCAGGTTCTGTGTGTCCATCTTGTAACTTTTTATCTCTGCACTTTTGACTGCCTTTCCAGTACTGAAGAGTGGGGGCTTTAAAACCTGAGGTTTAGTGCTGTGGGATGGAGCTAGAACTATAATAGCTGCAGCACTTATTCTCTCTAGTATGGAAGTCTGGAGTAACTACTTTAACTTGATCTAGGGTAGGTATCTCATGCACTGCAACCCCTGGACACATCTAACACATAACTAGTGGGCAGGCAAGAGGAAAACCCTGTATGAGATCTGTAAACTCTAAAACCTCTGCCAGCAATACCGTAGGTTTTTTAAATGGGTGAGATTTCAAGTGAAAAATTAGGAGTGCACAAATGTTTAGATGCTGATTTTGTATTAGAGAACTATTTTCATGCCAGTGACTGAAGATCCAAAAAGGATATCTCCCCGCAATCTCTTCAAGGCATTTAGTCTCAAAGCAATAACAACATTAACTATACCTAGTGATTCACTGAGGCTTCGGGTAAAACTGATTCAATTGTATTCAAACCCATAAGGTCCCCTGTTGTAAAGACAAGGAATAGAATTGAAAGTTAAATGCCACCACTGAGTTATCTCAGTATTTAAATGTAAACTGCCAACAGGTCTTTGCTTTTTTACATTTGTTCAAAAATAGTAGTAGTCAGTATCAGTAAAAGTAAAGGACTTAGAAACAGCTGATGCCAAATTAAGAAAGTATTTAGAATTGCAGCTCCACAGGCATTCACATAATTTCCCAGTCATCTTCTTAACAGATTATGGAAATAGAGGCAAAAGGTACAGCAGCCTTCAAAACTGAATTGCTTTGGCTGTTGGGAGGAGTGTTGGTAATTAGGAGGTAATTAGCCTTGAAAACAAGAAGCAGCATCTCAGAAAATCTCCCTGTAAGCTTTGATGTTCCTGGCTCTGTGATCCTTTCCACTGGGCAGAGATCTAAGTTGGGGGTTTAAATACACATCAAACTAGTATGTCTCAACATCCTCACTAACATGCACAGAGACCGCTACTGTTCAGGGACCAAGGAGGGAAAGGTGAGAAGGCAATTACCTTTCATCTTGATGCAAAACTCCCCCAATAGGTTTTCCAGCTCTGCTTCTATGGTACACATGTTCTGTGTTGGAAGAGAGAATAGTGAGGTCAGACAAACCCTTTTTTCCTCTTCTTACTTTTTTTTTTTTTTTTTTTTTAAAGGTTTCTGCAATTAAATCAGTCAACCTGTTTAGCTAGGTCTGGCCCTATAAATGGCAGCTGAGCTATGCCTGCTCACACCAAAGCTGAATGTAACCCCATGCTCTCCTGTTGCCCTCTAATCCTCCCGTTGGCAGTGGCGGCCCTTGAAGTGTAACCTGGTCACTGTCCCAGTCCTCTCCAGCCAGGACATGTGCCAGCAGCAGCTCCATGCCAAAGCGGCTCCCAGCATGTTTTTAATCTCTCAAGAAACAGGGACTACATTAAGAAAACACACTGTGGGAGACAGGTACCAGACCCTCTCAGGGCCTCCTTCAGGTTTTGGAAGGCCACCACAGCTTGTGTGCTGGGATGTTTACGACACTATTAGACTCTTCTTAATCTACTGCCTATTTAAAAAAACCAGACGTTGATCACACCAAGTAAAACTGGATAGGATGCAGCAGATGCCTGTACACACATGGGTTCCAGGCAACCTGCCACACCAAAATCTGTGGGGTGGGAAGGAGGTAGTCGGAGTATATGTAGGTTTGGGGTAGATTTACGCTTTTTTGTTGTGCAGCAATTCCTGGTTATGACCCTCCTCTCATAGAGCATAAACATTATTATTTCATGGAACACTTTGGGCCCATGTCAGCCATCTCTGTAAGTCATCAGGTATTCATCTGAAGATGAACAAAGAAATAATAATTGTTCTTCATTGATTTTGCTTTTAATTCTTTTATCTGGATGAAATTCGCCATGAAATCAGTAGCAAAGTTCCCATGGCCTTTGAAGAGTGCGATAGCGAAAGACTAAACGGGTGAGAATGTACCTCTGTGTACTCCTTGTAACTCCTGTTGATTTCAGTTAAACTCTCTCGAGCTGCTTTGCTGGCAGGAGACATTGCAAAAGCTTGCTTCATTTTGCTGGCACCATCACAGAGACGTCTTTGGATACAATAGGCTTCATAAAGCTCATCCACCTAGTGAGAAGAATGAGGGTGCATAGAAAAAAAAATGGGAAAACCCAACAAAATAAAACCAACAAACAATGAAATAATTTGCATTACAAGGAAACTAAGCCAAACAAGTGGCAAATGGTTAGATCCATTGCAGGGGGTGAGCAAATGAAGCTGCGATACTGTTAGTCAATAAAATAGAAACACAAGATAAAAATAACTTTCACTGTAAATATCTCATCATAGCTACACCAGATGCTGCCAGCAATTCACCTGCTTGCCCTGCGTGCCTTTAACCAGTGCTAATCCCTTTCCCCCCTGTCTGGGCTATGTACAATAGTAACATTAGGGCAGGCATGCAGCAAGCTCCTCAAATATATAAGTGCAGAAGAGCTCTTTCAAAGGCAACTGCCAAGTCCACATTGCCAAAGGGACTGGCCATGTTAAATGACACATTTAACTGGGCCAGCAATGTCTTCTGTATTGCTAACACCAGCCACGGATCTAGACTGTTGCAATTTGATTAAGAGGTAATATGGGAAATGGAGTGTGATTTTTTTTTGAATTCTCACTGCCCATCCTCGAGAAACTGTGAGTCATAGTCAGAATCAGCACGAGTAAAGGGCTTAGAAAGAGCTGATGTCAAATTAAGGAAGTATTTTGAACTTCACCCCCCAGGCATTCATATAATTTCTCAGTCATCTTCTTGAACTCCTTTAGCATGACTTAGGCACCCAACATTTAGTAAACACTGTGGATGTTTTGCAAAATCTACTCACACACAGTTTAAAGTCTCGCCTGGATCTAGCTTCAGAGTGCAACGGATCTGTGTGTGTCTCCTGCTTTGGCTTCCCTTTTCCCTCTGATCCCTGCACTGAATGTATATATTTACTCCATCTGAGATGTCTGATGGGAATCTACACTGATACAGCTTCACTTATATAAACTTATTCTGCCAGATACAGGAGGTGTAGGTTTTCTAACTTGACTTTTTCAGGGTGAGGAGAAGGAAAGGAATAGAGGAAGCTATCTCTTCTTTCTGCTTCTAATGGCGCTGCTGAGATAGAGCAATATTTGTTTTTTACCTAGAATAACCTTTTTTCCTCTGTTATCTCTGACATCAAGAGATCTCCCTGTGCCCCATGGTGCTTCTTCTCAGTAGTGGATTTCCACAGCAGAATTTTTCTCTACGAAAGCTTCCTGCACCTTGGCTTACTCAGTCTACAACACTGTGTTGCTGCCTAAGAGATAAGCTTGATGTGACAACCCAGGCATGTTCAAAATCCCATTTTCCAAGCCTGCTTAATCTCTAACAAAAACTGTTGCTGCTTACTTGTTTGGAATGGGACAGGTCTTCCTGACAGCTTCAAAGCATTAGGTTGACTTTTACAAGGCTTGATTGGATTCCCAATGGCCGAAGCCCCTGACTTGAGGGATTTCTGATCAAAACAGGGACTGCTTTGCAAAGTGAAAGAGTTCACCAAAGGGTCATGGAGGCACAGGTAGCATTTTGCCATTTCAAAGTTACAAAAAAAGCTTCTTGGTGTCATATCCACTCCTATTTCTCGTGCAAGTCAGCAAGTTAAAGACAGCTGCTATAAATAGCTGTCACGTGGTATTTACTGCTGCCATCTGGGTTAGCCCAGGGTTGATGTCCTGCTCCTGCACATGCAAACATGGCTAGGGCACACTCATCTGCCCCCCAGAATACGTGGGATCTGCTGCTGCACATCCCGATTTCCTCGCTCTGCTTCCCCTATGGAGCAGCGGTGGATAGACAGCAGAAGGCATCGCTGCAGCCCCAATAAAAAGACCTTCTCTATCATTAGAAACAAACATGTTTCTTTACCTGTCCAAGCCCATATGTCTTAACGCAGCACAGCTCCATTCCTTTTGTCTCTGTTGCTGTGGGTTATGGAAAGTGAACTAATATACTTGACAAGCTTGAGTAATACTGACCAGCATTATCTCTTGTGTTTGGTGCTTTTCAGTCCTATTAAAAGCCCCTGAAACCATTAGCTCTGAGCAGGCTGGAGTGGGAAGGACTTGAATGGAAATGTTCTTTAAGCACTAATTTTGCCATTCATGTTGCCAGCAAGAGAGAAGGTCATTTTTGGAACAAAATTTCAATCTATTGCCTGATGATTTATAATTTTTTTTCAGCTCCAAGAGTAAGAGAAGACTGAAATTAAAAGGTTTGGATGGGTTGTCATAATTGGAGAACTTCAAGCTGTGCAAACACTTTTCAAATGACTCTCAAAAGACATTTCATCCATCAAAAATAATTCATTCTTTTGTCAGGCTCAGAAAAACAACTAATCGCTAGCAGATATGTATATAAGTAAGAGAATACATGCCATGGATTTTGTCCAGCTCTAAAATGTATTAGTATAAATCACAAGTACCTCCTGACTATTCTCACCAATGTAATCAAGTGGATGTGGGCCCCAAACTACCCAGCAAAAGTATTACCAGTGAAATCCGAGAATAAATCCAACCTAGATACTGTGTACAGTAGAGACAACTGCCAAATTAAATTACTTTCAGATGCAGCTCTCGCTCTTCCTATAGTTCAACAATAAGCATGCAATGAGAGATGTTTCCCAGCAAGCACCTGACCCTCTGTTCTCTCTGTACCTGAAAGCCAGGGGGGCGTCTTGGGGCATGGCTGGACCTCAGGGGCTACAAACCACATGGAAACCCTTTCTTTGGCTATGACCACCAGCATATCAAAGTAAAAATACAGAATCTGGGAGAGGCTTTGTCAAGGCAGCCTCCCTGGAGCGGAGGGGCAGCAGGAGGCCAAGGGTTTGTTTTCCTAGTAACATAGAGGCAGATGCAGAAGAAAGATGATAGGAGTGCTCATTACCTTGCTAATGTGGAACTCCAGCCTTCTCATGTATCTTTCAACTGCTTTGATTTGCTGAAGGAAAAGAAGAGGCAGAGGGTGAGGCACATTTAAATAAATCAGTAAGTCATCACCATGCTAGCTCTGCTCGGGTTTTCAGGTCCCCATGAGGCTGAGAAACTCCTCTTTAAAATATGCAGGGTTTTGTTGCACTTGAATCTGGAGTTAGCTGTCCCACCTTACTACCATTAATTTGCTGCTGACAATGGAGCTCACTGACTTCTGTACTGAATGTATCTTCGAAAAAAAAAATTCTTCTTTGATGGGATTTCCCTAGGTTTTTGAATTCTTTAAAAAAAAAAAAAATCTGAACTTTTTAAGTTCAAAATAGAGTACTGTTAGTACTTTGTAAACCTGTATTAAAATTAATTGGGTTTTGCATTTCAAAATCCATTCTGTTCTTCAGCAAAATGTTTTTTAAAATCAAAACCAAACTTGGCATTTTGACTGATAAAAAGCCAGACTTGTTCAGAAAACATTTTTGAAAGCTTTCCTTTTGTTTCACCTAGATTTTCCTGCAGGGAAAAATATTTTAAATTTTTCCTTCCCCAGAACTGGCAGGAGCAGGGATGAGCCAGGGCTTGACCTGGCTCCCACAGCCACGCCAGCATACCTCTGCCAGCCTCCCACCTCCCCAGAGCTGGCAGGGCGAAGTTGCACCAGGCGATGGATTTAACGTCTGGCAGCTGACAGAAATAGAAGGTCTCACTCCTACACCTCCCTCCTCCCCTGGCAGGGCTCCGTCTCCTTCCCTGTGCCCATCCCAGAGCCAGTTTAACTTGGCAGATCCTGGGGAAGGGCTGATGGGGTCAGTTTGATGCCAGGTTAGTGAGCACAGCTGGCTAGCGGAGGCTCTGGGCAATACCAGAGCCCCTGGGAAGAAGAGGAGAGCGGGACTTCTTCCTTTGCAAGTGCAAATTGTCAGGTAACTTCCTCCTTGATGGTGTTGGCCTGGGTAGTAGGTCCAGCTGAGAGAGGTTTCCCATGCCAGCTATGTATACTCTACAGATACTAATGCTTCCTTGCAAAACCAGTGTCAAAGGGAGTAACATACCTTATCTAAATCGTACAGGACTCCCTGCAACAGAGAAGATAAAACTGTGATTAATTTTGCACCATGATAAAGTAAGGTTTGTCAGTCAATAGAAATCACAAACAAGACAAGGGCTGGAAAGGAAGAAGAGCATAGATGCAAATTCCCTGTATCCCACTCCCACCCCATGGCTGCGCCAGCACCTCAAGAAGGTTACTGTGCATCAGCATGATGAAAAGCATGACACGTACCAGGCGTGAGTTTCTTTTCATGTCTTTTAACTGAGTAGTCAACTTATCCAGCTCTGCCTGGTGAACCTCCAGATACTCGCTGTAAACACAAAACAGAGAAGGGATGCATGAACTCTGCAGCACATACTGAGCTGGCCGCTGACCATATTAAAAGAAAATCTGTGCAACAAATGACTTTCCTCATTGGATCCATTTTCAGACAAAAACTCATTTACATTGATCTGTCCTAAAAGCAGCTCCCTGCTACCTTTTTGGGAATAAATAGAAGCCACTTATTTAGCTGTGCGCAAGAGCTCAGTGTCCTCCTTACACTGAACAACCAGTTTCAAGGAAACTAATCTGCTGCTTAGTTTACAGGCTGGTGCCTTCTAGTCGCTGCTCCTGTATCTGGCTGGTAAAAGCCCTGTTATCATCTGGGACGTTATCTTAAGGGCGATACAAGCTTCTGACAGGACTCTAGGAAATATGGAGGGAAAAAAAACAACCTAAGGCTGAAATCCCAGCCTTTGGAAGCTTGCATAGAAATTTGAGTGGAAATGGGATTCTGTCCCCTGTTTCCTGTACAAATATTTCAGATTCTAAGTGTTACAATCCAGGCTCCAAGAGGTATATTTTCCCCTCCTATGACTTAGGATCTCTGTTCCTGTGATATGTTTCTCTAGGCCCTAAAATGTCACAGAAAGCTTCAATCAACAAACAGGATAAAGTCTCTTACTCCAGGCCATTCTTCAGGGCTCGGTAAACCTCTTCCATCCTTTTTGGCTGGGGCTCTTTAGAACTGGTGCTGTTCTTATGACCCAAATTATGCGTTTTCTTCACCTTCGCTTGGGGCTTCTTGAGTGCAGAGGAATTTTCAATAAAGGAGTTACACCTGCAAAATGAACATTAAAGAGGAGAAAACCCCTATAAATCATAATGATCTCAAAGGAGAATAGCTCGAAGAAATCTTCTGATATTATCTCTGCTAGCAGAAATGAATCTGATTCTGTGCCTGCCAGTTAAAGGACTGTGTTTGTTTACATGTTAAGAGGTCTGGGACATACGCTGTCAGCTTTTGATGTGCCAGTTGCCTTGCTGAGATACGAATGCTGGTCTGGAAACGCTGGGCTGAGTCTGGGGCTCATCAGATGTTACTGTCTTATACCATGCCTGTCCTGCCTCACGTTGCTCAGCCACAGCCATAAAAGAGCTGAGCTACATCCAGGTGCTAAAAACAAAGGGGAGCCCAGCTAACCTCTGGCGTAAAGCCCAGGGGCTCCTAAGGAACACTGAGGCTCAGTTAAGAGCCTCTGGAGGACAGCATCACACTGCTGGTCTTGAGCACAGACGATAGGTAGCTCCATATGGCAGAGCAAGGATAGTTGTGCTGCATATAGGTGCCTCTTTAGTGACTCTGCTGGGGTTAGGTCAGCAGCCAACAACCATCACTGACTTGGGCTGATGATGGGAGGCAATCCTTTTTGCCTGCCGTTCCAGATTGCTAACTGGTGGTCTGTCTGGCACTTGGAGATTATACACAAGTTAAAATTAATTGTAAAGCAGCCTCTGGGGGCATCAGGAGCTGGATGACTTGGTAAATGCCTGACTCAAAGCTCTAAGTACTGCCTAGCTAAAGGGCGGTGCAAGGAAAGGCTCTGCAGTTTCCAGCAGGACATGTAGGCAGCCCCGTGAAGGAAACAGAGTTGTTTTGAATTCATAGCAGCGTGGCAATGACAAAACTGTCTTCTAGGTAGCAACAGTCTTAAATTGGGGGCAGTGGGAAGCGTATCATGTTCCTGCACATTTCACATGTTGAAAAGATCACTGCATAAGCTGGTAAATTAAAATTCGTTCTCCAAAATTCTCCCACAGCTCTGAAGCATGTGAGGAAGCCCTGCATTAATGGAGGAGAGGCAAACAGGCACTTGGTAGCTAACGCAGAGGGTAACAGCTTAATTATACAAACAATATACAGAGAGATTTTAGCCTATAAGACTTTCTTCTGGAATCAGAGAGAAGGCAGTCCTCTCTCGCCTCTTTCCCACCTCCACCCTCCCTTAGGGTTTGACTTGGAAATTCCCCTTGGAGAGCACAGCACTTGCCTGGAGCGTCTCTCCTGAAGCCCACTGAAGCCAGCAAAGGACTGGCTTCTAATAATCCCATTAGGACCTCCTGGAGAGAATGAATGTGATCCTATTGACATGATTTCAGGGAGCCTGGAAGATATTCCTGAAAAACAACAGAAAGCTTGTCAGTGGCAACAGAGGGCAAGAGGTAGGGCAGTGAGGCCAGGACCGCCTAGTGCCCATCAGACACGGTAAGGTAACTCAACCCCACAAGGGGCTACGAGCCAGGGCATGGATCTGTTTGCATTGCTAAATTGTCCCACCTCAGAAATAAAATGGTCCTATTTTCACTTCTGACTTACAGCCCAGGGTCTACTGAAAATGTGCCAGAGACACAACGCGGGTCTGGATGTAGAACTAGAAACTAGACGCTTCAGCATGCTAATCCCAACACCATCTCCCATTTCTGCTGTGCCTGGCATGCTTCTCCCCCAGCCCCGGTGTCCATCACGGCAGAGTGTTATTACATACATTAAAATAAAAAAAAAAGGGTTCATTCAGCATGAATCAAGTCCTGCAGTTCCCCTTTGATCCTTGCTTGTTTTCCCTGTGGCTGTTCCCGCCTGGCTGCTGAGAAGGAAGATGTAGTGGGTGTACACACAGCCACGGTATGCCGCGATGAGAGAGGGATGCTCTCTGCCATGATGAGAGGTTGAGTAAACAAGCTCCAGGCACTGTATGCTCTGCACTTCATGTGTTTGGGGAGAGCCTCAGCACCCCAGGAGGAAGCACTTGCTCTGTGTGTGCTCATTTCCAGTGACTGCAATCCACTCATAAAGAAATAGCAAACAAGTGCTGTGATTCACAACAGCTCCATCAGCTTGCTGCTGCCGCAAGGGGAGAGAAGGATGTCTCCCTCTTCTTTTCCTCCTTGCTCAGATGTTTACCATGTCTCAGCCTCAGCACTTGTTGCCCTCAGCACACAACAAAGCAGATTTTTCTGCTGCCTTGGTTTTGTGCTGCTCTGGTGAGGTGAATGGCCTCACTGAGCCACCTGAGGAGTGTCAAGGACAGCAGGGAGCAGGAATGGGTGAGGGATGCTGGAGAAGAGGGCACTGGACCTCAGGTGCTGCCAGGGGCCGGGTCCCCTGTCCTGCAGCATCCATCCTTTCATCCATCCTCCTTCCATCCCCGGGGTGCCAGCACTGCTGCTAATTTCACAACACTGTGAAACAGATTGAGAAACTAGGCCAGCTTAAAAATAACCTGAAAAAAAATGAAAAATATGAGGGTTTAAATATTTTTTTCCCCATTTATTTTAAAAGCTGGACCAGGCATGCCCCATGCCCCCAGTATTCACTCCAACAGCTGGGTTCAGGGGTGAGTTAGGTACTGAGGCAGGATAGCATGGCAGGGGCTGGAGCTGCCTGCAGGCAACAGAGCTGATGCTCTGTGAAACTGCAACCTATGGGGCCAAGGGGGTGACAGCAAGTCTAAACCACCATCTCATCCCCACAGATGAGGAATGATCACAAGTGCCCAAAAAAGCAGCCATCTGTGAAAGCCACAAGTTTGCAACGTAAGCCTTAACAATGAACGTATTTATTAGAGATAAGCACCAGAGCTACATGGTGCCTGCATGGCAAACACTCACTGAAGAAAGCAAATACTTGGGGAAATGTTGTGCGCTGTCCAGTTACGTTTAATTTGTAGCACTAAGATGGGCAAATACTCTTTGAGGCGACGTGAGGTATCACAGTGAGCTACTGCTTCTCCGTGGAGAGGACTGCATTGCCTGAGGAGCTGCTTTGTCAGGAATATTTCTGCAAGAGCTCCACCAGAAATATTCCAGTCCCTGCATTGCCGGTGCTTTTGGTAACAGGAAGTTTTCTCTATTGCACAATCAAAACAGCATAAATCTTTCTGCTTTGGAAGCGAGAGCTGCCCCCTGTGACTGGACAGCCCTCAGAGATACCACCTGGGCTGCAATTAAGGCCAGATTTCTCCTCCGCTGCAGCCAGCAGATAACGGTCCTCCACAGTTCGTGTCCCTGGCTGAGCCTGGACAAAGCATGTCCAGCTTGGAGCCATGCCAGCTTATCGACAGTGAGGGTAAACCTTTGGGATAAAGAAGTTGCTCTCAGGGCTGTGAGCACCTGCACTGGGCAGAAACTCATGGCCAGGAGAGATGGGGGAATGGGAGAGGGTGGGAGTAGGAGGGGTTCAGGAGCAGCTGCTCCTCGCAGGCTGAGAAACTGCAGTGAGGATGCGCTTCGGCTAACTCGCACAGGGATAGACATGCTTCAGCCACAGCTTCAGCCAGAGCTGGAGATGCTTGAGTCTTTGGTCAATGAGAGCACAAATTTGGCCCTACATTCACCCCTTGATCCTTAAGGCTCTCAGCACACCTCTGCAGAGCTGAGCTTTGCATCTCTGTAGACAGAACAGCATCTACCCACGCCAGCTGAGGTCTAACAGTTCAAAACCCACTGGGAACCAGTTCTGGAGAGAGAAAGTGGAAACCACTCTATCACAGTTCTCTGGGGGTCTGCACAGCAAGTTCTCTTTGGTTTTGCAAATAACCTTAAGATGGTTAGGCTTCGTGCTGTATACTACCATTTGCATACAAGGATTTGCATTAAAAGTTGGGTCCAGAGTGCCAAGGAGCAGAAAATCCCTTGCAAGTGTTAAGCACTTGGCCTGTTTGACACAATGATTAACACCCCCACAGGCAGCAGCTGGAGATGTACGAGGTTAGAAGCTAAACAACACTGACAGTCAGAGGAGATTTCACTGCACAAACACTAGCCATTCCTCAGAAAATCGAAGGAATAAAATTAAACTTGAAATTCGATGCTAGTCATGCCCATATAGGCTGTACCAAACTACTTTAGACTCAAAACTCTTGTCAAAATGCTAACATCTTCCACACAATAAATATCTTCTGCATTAATGTGCATGAAAGATGAATGGGTTTCACTCTGAACAAAATCTTTGTGTCCATATGTGACCATGTGCAAACACACTGGAAGTGTTTATGTTTTCTTTTGCTTTGGGGAAACTTAAAATAATAATACTTTTGGAAAAGGATTTTACTTGTTTATTTTGCTCAGATGGCGTTGCAATGCTTTGGTAGCTGAGACTTTCCTCAAGATACTAGAAGGAAGTGTGGAAGAAGTGCAATTGAAATGCAAATCGAAGACCTGCCTGGAGCTACTTTTGCTTTGCTTTTGTATAAAATGGTCAGAACTCAGAGCCCAGATAGGCTTGTGCTCTCTCTATATATATTATATATAACCTTGGTGATTAATGTATGTTTCATTTTGGTACAGAAGAAAACTGTGATAAAAGGAAGTAACAGAGTCAGAACTGATGAAATCTCCCAGTTCCATTCATTTACTTTTCAGTTTGTCATGTTAGAGGTTGACTCTACTGTACAAACACAATCTGTTCTCAAGATTTAAACTTATATTGCTGACATCTCAAATATTTCCAACTGACCTCACAAAATCACACTGACTCTGCCTAGCAGCAGCAGCCCCTTAGCCCAGATTCATATAGACAGTGGCTGCATGCGAGCCCCACATCGACAGATTATTTATGATACCTACATCTAGCAAGTACACTCTGAGTGATGAGTATCTGTCACATTGTTGTAATATATGTTGTGTGTGGGGGGTTATATTCCTGCCTCTTAAACCATTCACAGGCCTCTGTGCTATTGATTAAATAAACCTAGCTCTGAATTTAATCATACAGTTGTATTCTGATTATATGCATAGATGTAGTCACTAGTAAAATTTTCATAAGGCTCAGCCCACAAGGACTAACCCAGATCTCTTTTTGACCTGACTGGTATCCCTATAGATGGACAGTATTAAGGGGATTTTGGTGCTACTCCAACACAGTGACCAAGTTTCTAAGTGTGCCTATAGTAGTAACCTGATACAATGCTTCTGTCTTCTAGTTACAATATGCATCTTCCTCTCAGTATAAAGCATATTACATATCTAAAATGGTATTAAATGCTTTTGAGATTCGAGAGTTCAACCTCAGCAGTGGATCCAATGAGTACACTTACATTTTTAAATCTATATAGCTGATGAACAACTGATGTTTCATTTTAAAAAGTCACCAGTGTGCTTACTGCTAATAGAAGCATGTGCTGTGTAGGGGCACAATTAATATAATTAAGTATTGCCTGTTCTAAGTGCAGGGCAGTTGACTGATGAGCTTATCAGTGAGTGGAGGGATAAAGTGAAATCCTATTAGTGCTCTTTCTCTGCCCTATTCACTGACAGCTTGCAGCAGAGAACATCAGATAATTGACGATGTCTGTCCCTGGGGAAATAAATGCCCCCTCTCCCAGCTCTCCTTTCAGCCTGGAAAGGGGGAAACATCTGAGCCTGAGCTAATGAGAGGGGAAGGGACCGCTGAGCCCATCACTTCCACAGGAGTGTCCTCGCTTCATCACCCTCAACGTGGACTTCCATGTCCCATAAGGCTGAAATATTTGATAAATAGTGTGGACTTCAGTCCAAGCTAAGAAAGGGGAAATTCAGTCAGAAACACATTTGCTAAATCCAGGCTGACTTTCGCACAGTCCCTTTCTGTTTGCTTTTTCCCCATGACTGATCTGGAGATGGTATTTTTCATTCACCACACGTTGAGGGGAAGTTGTTTTTGCTACGTATGTGCTAACAACCATATAAAGCTGCAATAAATAAATCAGTGGTTATTGTGCCCTTGATTTCTCCTGTTCTCTACTTGTGGCAGCTACAGTTATGTCTCTGGGCCTAGGGTTTGCTGCAGGGTGTTAGGGAGCCGACTGCAGCTGAGGGTTTTGGAGTAGAGGCTTCAAGGATGCTTTGGCATTATGTATAATTCTTGATTAAATGGGAATGTGTGGTAGGACTCAATAACTGAAGGGATCCTTGATACTCCTTTGTTCCCGTGTTTTGGGTTTTTTTGCGTGACACGGGTTTCAAGGCCCATTCTGGATCTCAGAAGATGTAACCCCTACAGTGAGATGGTTTGTATGTTGTTCCTTCTGCTGATCTGTGGTCGGCAGGCTGTCCATTAAAATGTGGAGATTATCATTCAGGCTAAGGTAAACTGAGGGGGTTAACTAACCTGATGCGAGTGGATGGCTACAGAAGTCAATTGATTCTGTTTTGCATGCTAGGAACATTTCTTAACTGCAAACCCAGGATATATCTAACAAATTAACTGGTATCTTCTTGAATAATGAAAGAAAAGAGTATGTCCCTCTCATATATGTCAAGGTCTATGTTCTGCTTATCAGCTTACAAGGGTAAAAACTTCTTATTGCAGTAAGATCCCATTTAGGAGCATGCGTCTCCAAAAAAATAAATCCAGAAAGGAAAGAAACTGATTATACCCTAGAAGTCACATCCTCCTCCCTGCCAGCCAATTCTTTCTGCTTTGCACTCATAAACCCAAAGAGCACAATTCAATTCTAAACTTACTCAGGCTCAGTTCAATGCTAAGCTCATTCTGTACGCTTGCCACTGGTGTCACTTGCTTTTGTAGCCTAAGATCTAGTAATTTTTAATATTAATTTTCCATCTTCTTCCTTCTGACTTAATTGAATCACCTTGGCAATATGAGGCCAGCATGGACAGTAGCCCGAATAACCACCTGGAATTTATGTTTTCCATGTTCCCTAGACTCCTAGACAGCACAGAGGTATGCATCTTGGATGATACCATAGACATTCTTGTGGATGTTTTTTAAATACAAAAATGTGTTGATAATATATGAGCAAGAATGCTCAGGAGCATTATAAAAAACTTTCATAAGAAATATAATTATTTCACAAGAGTTTTTACACTTTTAGGATAAAAACTCTTAGGCACTAGTGCGCAGGTTTATAATTCCTGGATGTGTCAGGAACATTTCCACGGGATGGGATCTCCTGGAAGCACCTGTAGAAGAGTGTCTTCTGCTGGTCATTGGATTACATGAAATTAAGACTTTTCACGCCACATTTTATGCTTCCAGTGACTGGGCTGCTCCTTTCTTGTGCAGGGTAGCATCTGCCAGAGTTGTACAGACATGTGAGCTCCATCTGAAGAACTATTCTTGGTTGCTAGAACAAAATCATGTGCATTTGTTCCATCAAAGTCCAAGGCTATGAGATATTCCTAAATAGCAGCATATGGCTATACTGACAAGCACACTTCCCAAGCCTACATCAGCCGGTGAAAGGCCAGCAAATCTGTGAGCTTCAAACGTTAATTTTAGCGTACAGAAAAAGAGCCGTGTGGGCTTATGAGTATGGCTGTGGACAGCAGTATTGCACAGAGAAGGAGCTATAGCCGAGACAGCTCCGTCTCCTTCCAATGGGAGATGTGGGAGCACCTGGGTCACACTTAGGTCAGTGTCAAAGCTGTTGGTACCCACATACGACTTCCCTAGCACAAGCAAGCAAACTTCTGCCCCATCTCTTGCAGCAACAAGAATATGCGGTACCCACTGCAGCTCGTCCTGCCCTCACTGACAGCCTGAGGTGGGTCTCTTCCCCCACCACGGACATCCAAGTCTCACCTCTCATTCTACCAACTATCCAGCGGGATCTCTCTGAAGGCTTCTGCTCACTTGGCTTTATCTGCATCAGTGACGCCTGCAGTGATTCTTTCTTTTATTAGCCATATTTCAATACCTTCAGTTTGGGTGGATTCAGTTTTTACAAAGCACAAAGAAGTGTTTATGCAACTCATGCATCTTTTATAGCTCTACTTAAGCCCATAGCTGGGAGCTTTACTTCGTCATGCAGAAATCCCTACGAGTGAGCACAACGTGCTGCTGTTCCTAATAAAGGAAAACGTCAGCTTTGGGTACTTTACTACCAAATTTTAGCTTTTGTTTCAAATAATATTTTTCCCAAGACTTGATACTAATAGCAGGACTTGTACTTCATGGTTTCATTTCCATAAGAACATTTTTAATGTTGTATGTAAGGACATTTTCAACTCAAATGCTACAGTATTTGGTAGCTCATCACTAGACACCCTGAGCAGAAATGCAAATTGTCTACCATCTGGAATAGCTCATGCTGTTTGTTCTGCTTCTCCTACCCACACTGGATGAAGTACATACATAAACCAAAAAGCAACAGCAATAGTAAGAAGAAAAACTAACAATCCAGGTCAGTAGCAGAATGGTAAAGAATATGTGGCTGTAAATGTATAGGATCTGATACCTGATGCTCCCACCACACTACAGCTCCAGGAATTCAGTAAACATCAGTCATCTTTCACACCAGCCTAGGTGCCAAAGTCAGTGGGGACTTTTATATTCATCTTTTATTTTTACTGTAAAACATACCTTTGGCTCAAACTCTCATCACCTCACCAGCACAGACATGATGACTGGCGGTGGCTAAGGTAAAAGCAGCACCCTTCTGTCTTGTACCATGATCAGCTTTCTTCCTGCCCTTTTTGTAGCTGCTCTATCACCAGAGCTCTCAGTACATGCCCCATTTCCCTGGCCGGGGAGCCACAAACTGCCCTTTCCTCTGCTTAACCTCCCCTTAACACCTTCTTACCATTGGTTTAGCGCATGCCAAAAATATAAGAAGAGGGAAATACATAAGGAGGGGGAAATGCAAATGAGTTATTTGGCTGTAATAAACCCAAGGAAAATAAATTTGATCCTAAATGGCTCCCACACATGACAGATGGGTTCGTGGTAGCTGACCTCATTTTTTTTTCAGTTCCACCATTTGTTTTGTGCTGGCAGCTGGAATGAGCGTGCTCAGTAACCCCACGCAGTGCCCTCCCTAATGCCGTTCCCTTATGGCACTGGGAACACAGAGCAATCATTTTCAGCCGGCATTAGTGTAGACAAGCAAAATTTGGTCTGCAACAGTACGTATGAGCGTAGCTGAGGGATCAGAATCAAGCCGCCTAATTAGATTTGATGTTCACTCATTTCAAACCCACCCGGTATGCAGAACGATCTCCGATTAGAAGTCAACTCGAATTCTACTCATCATTGATTATTCTTTATGTCAATTAAAGATTTAATTAAAAAAAAGCCCCCCTGCCATTCAAGTGCCAGCAAATAGTCTAAAGAAAAAGCATTTCTGAAAATCAACTAAGAACAATCTTCTCGTGCTTTAAGCCCACCTTGCACCAAATCCATAACAGCGGCTCAGCGTGAGGGACCTGCGCACGTAATGAATCACGCTGTCATTTCGGCAGCGCTGCGCAGTAGTAAAGGTGGAAGGCTTTGTGCTGCTCTGTTATCTATCCCTATATTAGGAGAGGAGCGACCTTGTGAGAAGTAGTAAGACCAGCAGGATGCAAAACAGGCTGTGGGAATTACTCTATCAGCAGCCTGGCTACTTCTCTCCTTCTTTTGGCATATGTTGCTGAACACTGCCTGGTTGACCACATGCATTGGGTGGAATTTCAGTTCCTCAGGACAGATCACAAAAAGTGATCAATCTACTCTACAGTTTTGCAAGCATTAGCAGTAGGGGAGGCCTTGGAAACCACGAGTGGTGCTGGTGGTGTCCCTTGTCCCTTACTGACCAACAGTAATGTTTGGACGAGCCCATGAGTAACATCTGAGAAGTGGGGAAAGTCAGCCCTGATGTCAATAAATGCAACTCCGGTAGGAGCCTTTTGGCAAAATCCACAATGACTGTGAGCAGTGACCTACATTTGTATGTCAAGCATAAGCAGCAGAGTGGCCTCACTTTCTCAAAATGCGTAAGCAACAAACATAAAAACCTTCTCACTGGCAGGAGAGAAGAGTAATGGCCCAGCGGTGTTTAATATAAAATCATCAAGAGCACTGCTTTCTTTTATTACTTTGCACCAGCATTTCTGCTGCTTCCAACCCCCATTTAATGCAGACAGCAGTAGCACAGGCAAGGACAGCAAGCCGAGGCTGCTGCCTCTTTGCACCTGCAGGGAAATAAATGCATCAAGTAAACACATGAAGGATGGTACAGGCAACCAGGGGGCTGCTCTAGAGATTATTTGTTTTGCTTCAGCTAAAACAGGCAAACTGTAGCTGTACTCGGTATCCACTCCAGGTATGCTCTAATATAAGCACAAGTGAGCTAAATTAAACAAATAAGACAGGCTTTTCATCCCTGAAAGTAAAACATCATTGTTGTCAAATCCTTCTAGTTGCTAATGAGATACAAACACTTTGCTGCTCCTCTTTAAATACGTGGGATTAGGGTGACTTAAAATGCCTTGCACGTTTATACAACCGTTCTATTTCAAGAGGTGTCTTAATAGCACATCGCTCACTAAAATATTACTGAAGACCCAGCACTACATGTTTTAGGACAGAACATCTTTAAAAGCTGGATGTTCACGTCCAACATACAAGTATTGCAGCAACAGATTTATTTAATCTTTTAGACACTTCACAAGTGTGGCCATTTCAAGAGCATTGCCATAAAAGTCCTGCATTACTTCATTTATATTTGGCTATAGCATGTGTCTGAAGCTTTCTTCTAGTACATCAAGTAGCTGAACGCTGTCCATGCACAACCAAGAGATGCTGCGTGCTCCGATGTAGCTCGTCTTTTGCCTCCAGTTCATTTTAATTCAAGATTTGAATCTTGTGCTAGAGAAGATCTTACATATATGACTTCTAAAACTTTAAATAAAGTCATGACAGAGGTTATTATTCTTCTGGCTAAAAATCTTTGCAATTTTAAAAACTCTGAAAGGCATAGGAGACAGCAGTGCACATTTAACACCACTAAATAGCCTAAACTTCCCCCAAACCACCACCATCTTCTCTAGCCAGAATCATTAATGCTTGGACTTGATGATCTTAGAGGTCTTTGCCAACCAAGGCTATTCTATGATTAAAGAAGCTGTAAAAAGTAGCTGAAAGAGATTTGACACAGGATAAAGAGTTAAAGGAGGTCTGTGCTTGGTAAAGAGTACCTGTTGGAAAAGCTAGTGTTAATGAGGCTGGTACTGCAGAAGAGATCTGATGGCCAATGGGGCAGCTGAACAAAACCAGGAAGGTCATTGCTATGTGCCAGGAGGCACAGGTATCCCAGCTTCTTGTCCCCACGCTGCTGTTTTAAATGGAGCAGTCGCAGTCCACCAGCACAAAAGGCAGGACAGCTTTATAGACACACAAGTATTTACAGGAACTGCTTGAAAAAATACCTAGAATTTTAGAGAGCTGCTCTCCTTGCTGATGCTTTCTGAAACCATGTTTAATTTCAGTAGCTGCCAAATTTCTCAGAAGACTTTGAAGCCTCTATAGAAAAGCTGTTCCCTCTCCAATCTGCAAGGGCTTTCTGCTCTTTGGGGCAAAGGAGGTTACACCTTTTGAGCGATCGCTGGCATGATTTTTGGCTTGGGTGAATTAGCTGGGCATGGTTCGGGAAGCAGCATGAGCCCAGGACCATTCCCAAAGCAGTCTCCATGTGCTTCCCTCTTTTAGAGGACAGAGGAGTTTAATGCCACGGATACAGGCTGGTCAGTGTCTGTTGCCATTAAGTGCCCGAGATCAATCCCAAACACTCATAGTTCACTGTCACAGACACAACGAATGCAAACCTGATGAAAACCTTAAATATACAGTAAGTAGAACTAGTCAGGTTAAACTGGTAAATTTAATCTGTAGTGAACATTAAAAAAAGAAATCTTGAGTTTAAAAAGTCATACGCTCCAGCCATGCTATAGAATTAGCTACCATTTGAGTCTCTTAGACCCAGAGATGTTACGGATAAACTAAGCATGGATTAAACAGAACTGACAGCATTTGTTGTTGCTTAACTACAAGGTAATTATCTCGCGTAACTTTTCATTGCACAAATTAAGGCTGTATGAATCTGGGAAGAGCCCTGCCTTTCCACAGTCTGCCATTTAAAGGAAAAAACCACCAGAGTCATGAAAGGCTGATGAACAGCTTAAAGGAATGACCCCGCAGTTAGTCGCCTGCTGCCCTCCCACTCTTTTTCTCCTTTCCTTTTATGTTGAGATTTCTGCATTTTCCACTTCGCATCATAATAATGGACCATCATTCTGGGTATAGGAAAAGGAGAATATAATGGTTTTATATGATGATGGAAAACTATTTTGTCCTTTTGCCAATGGAAGCAATTGTCTTCCTCACCTGGTGGCAGCATGAAATGCCCACAAGAAACACTGTGTGTGAAGACATCACGCATACAGCGCTCAGTTTATGCTCATACAGGAGCTGTTACTCTGGATCTACTGGTGCCACCTTCTCTACCAGGAAGGAGGAGTAGTATTTTCTTTTTAACAATAGATCCAGGAAAGAATGGGGAAAAAGCAACCTCTTGCTGGATAACTACAGATGAAAAGCCATTAAACCTTCGGGGAGCTTCTGCTTTCAGCACAGGGCGTGGAAATCGAACATATTGCAAGCACTTCCAGTGCAGCACCTGCGTGCATGGAAACAAGGCCTTGTGGTCCAGCTGCCATCCAGGGAAATGACGGCAACGTCTCCCTCCGATTTCAATGAAAGCAAAACCTTAGCATGTGCAGGCAGAATTTTAAACTGATTATTCTCGAGCCTCAGCTGGTCTTAGCATTTTTAATATGGCTTCAGTTTGGTTTTGTTTGACTTAAAGAGTATTTCCAGCTCTTGGTTTGATTACTCTGAACATCTAATAAACTAACCATTCATCTCTGTTTACTTTAGCAGATGTCTGTTCTTATTAATAAGTTTTTGTGTATATCTAAGTAGATGTGGCCTGCGAGTGTTACACTGAATTCAGGAAAAAGCCTCATGGTTCAAATTGCACCTCACAGCCCATTGCTTCCTATCCAACAATCATCCCTGTGCGAAAACCCAAGTCCTTCACTGAACTGACAAAACGATATTTTGCGGATGTACCCAACAAGACAAGAAAAGGGCAGTCATTCATGCAGGACTTGACACATTATCCACTTAATTGAGCAGTGGCATTTTTCCAACAGCATCATCACCCACAGGCGTGCCTGTATACTTGGGAAAGCGCACAGGGTAGCTGTTGCTACCACAATCCAGCGATGCAGGCAGGGATGGGGGGAGAGAAAAAGATGCCTTCGTACCGGGGAGACTCCTTGGGCAAAGACTATTTGCAGGAATGCTATTGCATAAAGCTGTAACACACACCTCTGCTTCCGTACCACAATTACAGTTTTAAACCCAAATATTTTAAAATTAAATAGCAACAGAGGATATCAAGTCATTTAATTATGGAAAAGGCCATTTCCCTCATGTTATACAATTAGAAAACGCTCGTTGGACTTTGAACACTGTGCTACATCAACCATCCCACCGTCTGCCTGAGGCAGTACCACAGACCAGTGCCACTGTCTCAGCCCCATGCGTTAGTCTCCCCAAGACTTCTGAAGCATCTTAAAGGGATGCATTCACTACAAACCAGATTTTTCCTCTCTTTTGCCTCAGTCTTCTAGTAGATGTAAGATAAATTCGACAAAGAGGAAAGACACCTCACTGAGGGAAGATAGAGCTGTTGCGGCTGCTCAGACAGTGAGACAGTAATTTCGGGAAAGAGAAAGGAAGTTGCAGTGCTCAACCTTGACCCATCTGTCAAAACACAAACCTCCTGCAGCTATTTGCAGGTGCTTATTTGCCTGTCTGTCTCTAACAGATTTCACTGTAAATGAGTTCCTTCCTTTGGTCAGCTCAAATAGAAGGGTTTAAATAGTAATAGTTAGGGTTGGTCTAGCCTGCTCTTATGTAGAGGTGAAGGCACAAGCTAAAACCAGAACCTCAGTGAGGACTAGATAGATTTTCTCTGCTGCCACTGCTTTTTGGAGTTGATGGATAGCTTGAAGTTTCCCTGTTGGTGACATTTTCAAGACAAAATTAAATCTGACAAATCTGAGTGTGGCAGCTAAACAGGTTTTTTGAATTAAAAAAAAAAATAATGGTTTCTTGAGAAGGGATTATTTGAAATGGATCCAGTGTCACTGAAGGGTTACCAGCAGGCTGCCTGACCTGGGAAGCTCTAGCTGCTGCAGCTAATCAGGCTGTTTGAGGGCTGGGAGAGAGTGCAGGCTGTGAGCAGTGGGACAACAGTAATGAGGTGGCTGGCTCTGACGGCCAAGGTCAGCTCACTGGAGGCATCAGAGACCAGAGAGCTTCTGATGCTTTAAAAGGGCTGGAAGATAAAATGTATTATTGTGACTACTTCATGTGTTGCACCAGTTCCAAGGAACTGTCAGCTTCAATTTGTTCCTCCCATTGAAAAGAAGAAAGATGCTTGCTTACATCTGTGCTAATCCTTCATTTCTTTTGTGCTGGTTGCGGGGTAAAAATTACAGGATACCCTTGTAACATAGAAACACAGCAGAAAAAGACAACTTTAGGAAAAAAACCCCACGGTTAGTTCTTGCATCATGCTTAGAAGACTCACTTCTTATTGAGGCCACCGGGTGTAGAGTTTGGATGCAAAGACCAAGGCAACGTCTGTGGCTGTGGTTGCCAAAATGTAATTCAGGAGCACTAAGGAACTTTCTCTTCTCCACACCTTCCAGGAAGCAGCGCAGCACATAGGAGGACCTGCTTTTTTGATCATGGCTGGGATACAGCTGGTTGCTGCTTCCTGGAGCCTCACTGCCACTTCCTAATTAACCTGGTCAGAGAGGGGGATCCTCTTTCTTCCCACTAGCACCAAACCTAGCAGCAAAGATACTTCTAAGCTAGAGTTGGAGAGCCATAACTCAGGGGACTGAATCCAGATCCCCTGGCCTGTAGTGATAGGACAAGGGGTAATGGTTTTAAACTGAAAGAGGGCAGACTTAGACTAGATACTAGAAAGAAATTTTTTACAGTGAGGGTGGTGAAACAGTGCAGCAGGTTGCCCAGAGAGATGGTAGATGTCCCATCCCTGGAAACATTCATGGTCAGGATGGACAGAGCTGTGAGCAACCTGATCTAGTGGAAGATGTCCCTGCTCACTGCAGGGAGGTTAGTCTAGATGACCTTTAAAGGTCCCTTCCAATCCAAAGCATTCTATCATTCTATGATTCTGTGAAAGTTGAGATAAAACTGCTGCCCACTTGCGATAGAACAGGAGCACCAGGTGCTCCAGGGAGCAAACAAGTAGTGCTCGCCTGCAGGAGGATGCTCAACCAGGTTTTAGCATGGCAGCTGTCTCTAAGTTGCCAAATGGGGGAAGAACCAGCTTCAGGAGAGGATTATCTGGTACCCACTGCTTTCTTCTTTCCTCTTGAAATATCTGCCCAAAGCAGCAGCCAGAGCACCAGCTCTGCAGGACAGGAGCGGGACTGAACCAGCCCTAGACCAGCCATGCAGCCCATGCAGGTGCAGGTAAGCAAGGGCAAGAGCAGCGTTCACACTGAGGAGCAGAAATAAAGCTGCTGAGCAGCTGTGGCCAGGAAAATATGCAGTTTCTGCTTTGATTTGGGATATGAGGGGAAGGATGGTCATGGGGCTCAAAGTGAGATGGCTGCCCAGCCTTAGTTAAGCCATTCCTGACCTTAGGCAGAGATATATAATATGATCCAGTTTATTGCATCCAGGGTTGGCTCCCACTGCACAAGATCGCTTCTGCTGTCAAAAGACTTTAAATTTGATTTTAAAGTCACAGTGAGCCCAATTCTTTCTCTCTGCCTTCTAAAAGGGTGAGCATATCTTGGAGTCAGTGACAGAATCTATGCAAAACTGGCGGGGGGCAGGGAAGCAGTCAGTGTGTGCTCTTGCTCATTATTGTTCTGAAAATCTCTTACTGAGAAACTTAACACACACACACACACAAACACCCCGCCAGAAAAGCAGCAAGCACTGGAAGTTAAGGAAACAAAACAGGGACATCCGAGGTCCTGCTAAGTGGGAAAATAGCCAGGTTTCTTAGCATTTTGTTAATAGAGTCATCCAGGAATCATAGCTTGGAAATGATGTGACAGGCCACTACCCAATACTAATTCACGTTCTGCTCCTCTCCTCTCTTAACGAGCCGGTGCCAGGAGTGTGGTTCAGGCATCACTCTCCTCACTTCCTTCCCTGTCTGCTTTCAGCTGATGCTCTGTGCTGGTTGAGTGGCCGCAGACACAAGCCACCTATCTCTCCCCTGCTTGCAGCTTAGCTCGACTGATGAGAACTACCCCAGTCAGTGGGTTGTCCGTGAGCAGCTTGTCACTGCCACATGTATAGCATGAGAAGAAAAAAAAAAACAAAAAAACAACCAAGTCAGACCAGCCATCCCTTTTTTGGAAAAAGCCAATGCTGCCTTCAGTTCTCACTCTCACTCCCTCCCAGTGGGGAAGCGAGGCAGCTTACCCCAGAACCGGACCTTTCCCAGCAGTGTGCTTTCTCTGGAAGTTACCTTTCTGCTTGCTCGGGTTTAAAAATATCAAAGAGCAAAAGGTAATCCTGCATGGCACCTGAACGTGCTGCTGTGAGTTTTGAGGCTGTGCTTTATACTGCTCTTCCCTTCAGTGTTTGTGCCACGATACAGGTGACTAAAATGGTCATGTGCCCTGCTTGCGACCACAAGGAGGTAGAGCAACCTTCTCGCTTAAGGATGCTCCTTCACAAACCACACACTTCTCCCCTTACACATTCCCAAGTGTTTTAGAAATAGTAATTCTGCTACAGAAAAACCTCTAAGATATATCTGTACTGTCATTCTAGAGAGGAGTGGAAACACAGAAAAGCCAACTGCTCTGTTCCTCAGGCAGGATCCTGGAAAGAAATTCAACCTGTTGCTTCTTAAAAAGAAAAACAAACAAACAAAACCCCGAAATCCACACTCTATCAAGCAAGTACTGCTTAGATGTCAAAAGTTAAACCAGCATCAAGTTATGGATGCTGGGATTTTAAAAGTCCACATTGCACAAGTGCTTATCTGCACTTGCAAGCCGCACAGACACCATCTTAAGCGGCTGTCGTAGTGATTTACTTACAGGCTGAGAAAATGCTGAATTCACAGAAGAAAAGATAGATTTTGCTGCCTTTAGACTCCCACTGTGTAATATATACCCACCCACACTTAAGTTAAGTGTGAAGCAATCTGTCATGTTTGCCCGTTACGGTTATAAAGCAGAACTTCTAACCTGTCCCAGTGGTACCTTCCTCCAGTCTGGCCACAATAAACCACATCACATTATTATCTCTTCCCGGTGTGTGAAGATCTCAGAGATGGCACGGAAATCTTCCAGGAAAGACCCCTTCCTCTTGTCTCCTTCCTCAAGCCCCCTGTTTGGGTATGCGCTTCCACACTTTGTTTATTCAGGAGAGGGATGCTCGTGAAACCTAATCAGCCACTGGAGAAGATGAAGGTAATGTTTCTGTTTGGGAGCATGTTCCCTGCCCCGGGCTCCAGCTGCGTGACAGCAGCTCAAACACGGTAATTAAGAAGAGCGTGGCAGAATGCACGGCCAGATTAATGAATGCAGAAATGACGCTGAAAAGACATTCAGCTCTTCCCAGCGCGATGTATGAAAGGGTGCAAAGGCAGAATGGCCACACGCACGCAAACGCACACACAGAGTTTCCAGAAAGCTTTTTGAAACTTTGAATGAGAGGCAGCAAAACGCTCGGCTAACACAGCAATAATAGAAAGAGCAGTCACAGGCTTAGGGTGACCTTTTGTAAGCAGGGCATCCAAAGGTAAACCCAAGTGCAATGCCACTGTGTAATATGTTTGCATCAGTTCTCGGGAATGAGACAGAGACTGAAAGGAGAACTTAAACAGCGTCTAAGCTTCCCTCCAACCAGCAATGCCATAAAAGCTCACTGGAAATAGAGAGACAAGACCTAAGGAAATGCGCAGACTTCTTTTTTTTCTTCTGGATGGAAACCAGGCTAAGCATTTCCACGCGAAAACATTAAACCAGTTCCCCCGCACAGCTTTTCACATCCCCCAGCGCACACCCACAACCATGATTTTCTTCACATTCCCAGCCTACAACCATACATACACAAGAAGCCCCACAGAAGCGCCTTTTCCCTCCTCAAAAGCCTGTCCGTGCCTCCCCCCGCCACGGCGGCTCCTCAGCCCCTGCACCCCTCGGGCTCCGCTCCGCCGCGGCTGCCCCCGGCACTGGGCAGCCGCCCTCCTTCCCACGCGTGTTTCTGCCGCCCCGTCCCAAGCCCGGCGGGGTACCTGTTGCTGCCGGCGGGGCTCGCTGTGGCTCACAGCCCACCCCGGGATGCCACTCGACACCCGCCGCCGCACAGCGCTCCTCGGGCACCGCCGCGACCCATCCCCGGCGGCAGCCACCGCAGCCGGGAAACGAGGAACGGCTGGCAATGGTCAAACAATAATAATTTTAAAATTGTAAAATAAAATGAAGAGAAGCGCGGAGAGCCGCTCTCCGGTGGCAGCGCACCACCGCTCTGGCAGCGAGCGCAGCCGCGGCCGGCTTTTCCTTGCGGAACGGCGAGAGGGAGGAGGAGAGGGAGGAGGAGGCGGAGGAGGCGCTGCTGTGCTGCGCGGCCCCGGCCCGCCCCCGCGGGCGGTGCGGTGCGGTGCGGTACCCCCGCCGGCGATGCGGTGTGGAATGATGCGGGGCGGAATGATGCGGTGTCCCCGGCGGGATACGGCGGTGCCGGTGGCCTCGCACCTTTTTTGGGAGCGGTGGCGGTGGGGTTCTTCCCTTTTTTATTTGGCGCTTGTGGCCTCTCGGGGTTTAAGCAAAAGCTGGGACAAACGCAAAACGCCCCTGACCCGTCCCATGGGGAAGGGTACAGGGAACGGGCCCCCGCCGAGCCCGTGGGGCACTCGCTGCAGCCTCCGATGCCTTCAGTAGCATGTGCGAAAGCTGGCTCTAAATTTGGATATCGAGAGGGCTGGAGACAGCAGTTAAAGATGAATATAAATGAAAGGACATTACAGCGAATGGAGCTTACATTGCTTCCTTTGAGCATCTTGCCTGTATTACCCTGAGCAAGATAAAAAGGCAGGAAAGCTGTATTTCCCCAGGGACTGTGGGGTATTTTCTTCAAATTCAGTCTTCCTTCCAAAATACATAGTCCTAGTCATTATAAATGCATCCCTCTATAGAGGTAAGGACTCTACATATATTTATTGCTGCCCTCAGGACTTCTCCCTTTCTCTTCTGCAGCTTTTTCTCGTACTGGACTTCAGCCATCACCCATGTCGTATTTTCTGTATGATTCGCTGTACGTCTTCCAACATGTAAAGCTCCTTCAACAAGCTCTCCCTAGTGTCTCTTAAACAGTTGGAAGTGCTTCTTTTGGAGGGCAGAGGGAACCCCTGGCAAGTCGATGGGTTTGGTAAATGGACACAACTTGGAAAGGGGCTTGAGTAGACAATAGTGATATTCTCCCTATATGCCTGTATCTTTCCCCTTTTGGGCCAGGATAGGAAGACTTGCCCTTTAAAATGCAGATGTTTTTCATGGAGCATACAGACCTGTCACACAGAAGATGACACCGTATGGAGGAGTTTAGGAAACAATAACAAAGAATAAGAGTTGGGGTTTCACAGAACATTGTGCATGGAAAAAAAAACCCTCACTGAATAAAAAATCCAAGGTGCCAATTCCAGCTGACCTATCATCTTAAGTGATTTTCAGCAGTAGTAATGCACCTGTGGTATTTATATTGTATGCTGAAAATAAACAGCACCCTGTAGCCTTCAGATGTAGAAATGAGAGAAAACTACTTCAGATTCAGTAAAAGAAAAAAAAGGATGCTCTTCACATTGGCGTGCAGACCTCTGGGGCCTGCAAGCTGTTTCCAAGGTTTCTGATGGGCTCTACAGCATGGCGGTGGCTTTTCCAGAGGTACCCACTTCTCCACTGGAAAAAGTGTAGGGGCCGCTGCCGACACAGTGCCAGTGCTGTAGCTGCAAGGCAAAATTTTTAGGGTGACCTTTCTATGTCTCTAAATGGACTACGCCCCCATTTATATGTCTCATATAGAACGTGAACTCTGAGGCCAAGGCAGAGAAGTTGCTTTCTGGAAAAAGCAGCTGTGTGCTTCAGGCTGTGGAATGCCAGGGGAAGAGGAGAGGGAATATTTGTGGCGATGCTGAAAGCTATAAATGTCTCATCATGCATACTTAGTATGCTTTTGAGTCCATTTCAGCCTTTTAGGGGGTGGCAGCTCTCACTGTGGAAGCCTGGTTAATTTGTTAAAGGTTTTCAGTGCTGTGTATTAATTGCAGCATGTTACTCCAACCTTGAGCCTCCTACAGTAGTTCTTGGCAATTACTCGGTACGCGCCGTGTTGCAAATTCCCTCTGGCCTTTGTGGTCTCATCTTGCAGAAGATTTTTTGAACTTAAGGTTGCAGATGCAAATACCTCATTCATTTGCAGCCTTCTCTTTCAAGGAAATATTCTCTATCCTATGCAAATGCACGTGTTAGGGATGTATGAGCCGTTTCTCTTGGTTTCTCAATATAGTTTTGCATAGCAAACGCAGAAAGCTAATTTCCTCCTCTCGTTCACCCCCAACCCTACACACATCCCCACTTCCCTCCTCCCAGTGCTGCAGCTTGCTGAAACTGCCTGGAGACTGAATAGGTTTACGGATGCTCTAGATAAAATCTTTGTCCCACTTAGTCTTCCGAACATGTATTCATCCTGACACACATGCTTTTGAAAAGCTCGGGTCGGTCATTCCACGTGTGTCTCGTTTTGCTAATTCAGTGGAAAATGCCAGAGAGCTCTGCCTCTCTCCATAACTAGGCAGGAACTGAAGCTGCCATTGTATTGTGGCTGTGATCATGCTACCACTCCTATAAATTATTCACTGTATTGCAGTGTAATCTGCTGTCACATTAAAAATAGGTCAGCATGAGTGCCCCCAGTGAAATTTCTAAGTGACAACAGCTGATTCTAGCTTTGTCTCCAGAAAACAGTGACCTCTCCAAACCAGTAATTGCCAATTATGCTCCACTTCCATCTCCCTGCCAGCTCCAGTGCACCTTCACAAACACTAATTCCCAGCAATGGTAACCCCATGTTGTACTTGAGAGAACTAAGCCAGAGTTCCTAAATTCCCTGTTGGGCTTTGCCCGAGCACTTTATTAGCCTTTGCTCCCAGGCCAAAGAGTAAATCAGGATTATCAGAGAAGAGATTACAGTCTGAGAATACCTAAATGCTTTGCTCCTCCCAGGCACCTGGAAGGCTTCTCGAAAGGGCTGAGCAGGATTTTCTGGCTGATATGCATCAGTTACACATCGCTCTGGGGAGTGGATATAATGAAAAGTACTTCAGTTTTCCCATTGCCCCATGGACTCCAGCCTGCTGAATCCCCCAAATCAGCAGAGCAGGAGGACCTCCTGGCTTTCAGGTCCATTGCAGACATGTCATCTAGAGAAACCTGGGAAGGGAGGGTGGGACCTGGTACTCTGGACAGAGGTCTAGGGGAAACCCTCTTCCCCCTATAAGATACTCTTCGTGAGGACTCTGTGAGGACCCCTGTGAAAATGTGGGATATTGCTGCAATTTCCCTGCTTACTGTGGGGTGTATGTCTGTTTCGCAGATACAAAGACTTAGCCCAGTCCTGGGTGACTTCATTCACCTGAAAGTGAGGGTTGGTGGTGGGTGGCAATGCTCAGCAGACTATGCCTACAGCAGTTCTCATGAAGGTCTCTTGTTAGCATGTTCAGCGGGTATCACAGCCAGGCAAGCCTCCTGTGGTAACACAGGTAGCAAACCTGAGTGCTCTTGGTCCAAAAAAGAGGTGAATGATCAGATCTGGGGAACGTGGCAGGTGCCAGAACCATCACTTGGAAAGGCTTTTACTGGAGAGGTAAAAGGCAAGAGCCTGATCCCTGCCATGAGCAATCTGGGAAAGACATGAGCTTTAACTTGCTGACCGAATGCAAGTTCACTGTTACTCTTTCCAGCTAAACAAATTAAAGTGTTGCCATAGCTCTCCTACTGTCTGTACTACACCTTGCCTGTGTTGCTGTTTGGGTTGACTCTGTTCCAATATTTATACCTTCTCTGTCAGACAGGCTTGCCCAGTACATCTGGCTTGAACTTACCATCATCCTGTAACACTTCTTGCTCTCCTTCTAAAAGCTTTTGATACCCACTTGTTTTTCACTGCTGACACCCTCTCACCACTGTGCAACCATTTCCCCCCTTTTAGTTCCCGTCACTGTGTTGCTGCTCCACCCTCAAGTTCCTCATTTTTCTCGATGTTGCTCTTGCAAAGCTTTCCACCTGCAGCTCTCAGGGCACTTTTTGGGAAAAAAGTTACTTGAGCTGATCTTCTTCAGTGATTTAGGAACAGACTCCTGGGCAGATGCTCCGCACAGCTGGATCCTTGGGAATGACTGAAGTGTCATGCGGTGGCTGTGCCCTGTGGCATGGTGGTCAGTACACACTTGGTATACTGAGGAACAGCAAGCTACAAGTGAGGATGGAGAGGGCTCGGGATAGAAAGGGAAGGTGTCTAAAGCTTTTAATGCACTGCAAGAGATAACACTTTCCATAGGTATTCCTTCTTTTTTTTTTTTCTTCTTCTTCATCCCACTGTGCTGTTTGTGATGGTCTGAGATAGCTGCTTTCAGAGCAAGAACACTTCTCACTGACGGCCTCGGCCTCTGCCTCTGCCACCATTTGAAGACAGCAAGTTAACGCTGGGAGGTGTACGCACATACACCCTACCTGCCCTGACATATATAACATCAGGGAGCAGGATGAAGGAGCCACTGATTGCATTTTTTCCCCCAGAACTGTCTCCCTTTCAAAATCATCCCCAATGCCTCTTCTGGGCAGGTTTTGGGTGGCAATGGGGAGGAGCCCATGGAGGGTTGGAGGGAGCAGCACATTCCAATTTCTCAGAATGCTTAGCAACCAGGGCTCACTGAGCCGCTCTTAAGTGCATGCCAAATGTGTGGATGGCATGTCTAGTACTGCAGCTCTAGCCTTACTTTTTTCTCCTCTTGTTTTTGAAAAGCATTCCTTGTTTTCTAATTAAGGCACATGAAGAACTGCTGGAAATTTATTTTTGCTTTCCTGGACAGTTGGAAGTCAGCTATGCAATGCGATGATCAAAGCTATGGTAGTGATCAGAGATCTGAAGCAACAGGTATGGTGCTGTCAGTCTGCTTTTTGGGAGTGTGACTGTCAGACAACCTCTTCCATGCTGTTGGCGATGGGGTGGCTTGAAGTCCTGCTGTTGGACAGCCTCAAAACCCTTGCTCCCACCTTGGGAGGAGAGCAGAGGGTGGAATTCAGTGCTTCCCATGGGTCTGCAGCATGTGAGATACCTGCTCGGGGCAGCAGCATAGGTAAAATGCCTTTCCCAGTACAACCAATGTGTCTAAGGTCAAGAGGACCCAGTTAGACCATCTCCAGGAAAGGATTTGGCTTTGTAGACAGAAAATTGATCTGATATCAGCTTCCTCATTGGGATCCTCTTAAATCTTTGAGTAATCTCTTGGCGCTTTCCCGTTTCTTGGCTCTCAAGTGCCCAGACCAAGCTCCCTGCCATCTTCCATCATGACAGCAGGCTGAGCTCCCTGCTGTGTTTGGGGGTCCCTTATGGATTGATGCCATCTCTACCCGTCTTACCAGACAGTAGCAGCCGCTGCAGTTAAACTGTGGACGCAGCCCATGTTCAGCGCCAGACTCCCCTTACAGCCTCACTTGTACTTGAGAGGCAAATTTTGGGCAAGGAGGAGATAGCCTTTCTTTGTACATGACCAAGCACCCTTTGGTTAGCAGTTCCAAGATATGGCTGGGTCAGTCTCATCTTTATCTACCCCATGCTATGAAGCAGACAATTGTCCTGGAAGAATCAAGGATCACAAAGATAGCTATTATATGGGGTGAGACACTGTGGGACATGTGAGCAACCACCAAAAGTATCCTAGGTCCATGACTGAAAGAGCGGGTTGGGAGCTTTGCCCTGCCTTGCCGTGTCCTCCAGCACCAGCTTAGAGACAGCCTCTGCCTTCTTCCTGCTCAGCGTGTCCCACAGGCCATGGCAAGAAGGGGAGGAGCTGCAGGGATGAAGAGCATGGTCTGTGGAAAATAATGGTCAGGTAGGATAAGGTTGCAGAGGCTGGGGTGGAGGGAAAGGAGCAAATAATGCCAGAGAAGTTTCAAAATCAAGTGCTGGGTAGGAACTCCTCAGTGCTGGACACCCCTATTCCTACATGTTCCTAACGTGGCTGTTTCATAATAGAAGCCCAAGAAGAGTCCTCTGGGGCAAAGGCTCCAAGCAATTTCCATCCTCAGTGACACTAGTATAAAACCAGAGTTGCCCTGACATCATTTCCAGCTGGACAGCAGTACAGGTGACCCAGCTGGGTTCTCAGTGCGGCCAGCGACCCAAGCTGACCGCGTGCTCTGCTTTCCTTCTCGCAGGCCACAGTTCTGCGCAGAGGATTGCAGCTTTGAGAAATGATTTTCATTCCCTTCCTGCCTCCAAGATACTGCCACAGCCCTCTTTTCCTCATCAGCGCATGTTTCTGTGGCTTAAATATAGCAAATATAAAACAAGTGCAGCGCACATGAAATGCCATTCGGGGGAGCGCAATGAACACTCTGCCTCTGTAATGTAATGAGCCCCAAGTGCATCTGCCAGATATTTGGAGTGAGATTCCAAAGGGGAGGTCCACAGCACCGAGAAGCTTGCAACCAAACCCTCAGGCCAGTACCCCTATGCATCTTTTGGGGGAATACAGGTTGCTTGTGGGTACAGCCTGCCTTCACCTGGAGGTGTTCAACCACTCACTGCAGTCATTTCCTCTAGGAAAGGTGAAAAGTAGCTTTTTGTGCCATGCCACTGGGGCTGTGAGGAGATTTGAATTAAAAAAATCACAAATAATATGTAATGTAAAGCAAATAAATAGTTTTTCTTTAGGGGTGTGGTCTGGCTTTGCAGCTAAGGTTAAATGGCAGCAGTTAGACCACACCAGTTTTTGAACATCTGACCCTGGGTACTATTTTCAGTGCAGTGATTTTTGAAGTGATTAATGACAACAGCTTGGCACTAATCGGTGGCTGGTGTTGCTGATTAAGCTAACTCTTCCTTGGCTCACAACAGGCATTCAGGAATAGAAAGGGCAGGGAGCTCCCGAGGGCGACAGAAGAGGCAGAGCAGATCAGGACCTCCCGAGCTGCCTGCTTTTCCACGGGAAAATTAAAAAAAAACCTATAGCCATCCAACTCCAGAGCTGAGCTCAGCAGTGCTGGGGGGCTCTGCTCCTCCTGTTGCTTTGTTTTGCTTTAGGAATAATTTTATATGGACCTTTTTCAACATTCCCACCCCTCTCAAAAAAGTGCCTCACTTGTTAAATGTATGCTAGTATTGCTAGCATGTCACTCCTTGTGTGTGTTTGTATGAGGATCTCAGAGACATTATCTAGCTTCAAATTTATCTACATCTAGAAAATCTCTTTTTATCAAGGTGCTCAAGAGAAGGTTGCATGTTATGACCCAATCCTTCAGTCCTTATGTAACCAAAACTCCCCAAATAATTTATAAATCAGACAGATTCTCCAGATGCCACCCCAGAACTCAGGGATTTCCTAGAGGGAGCAGGCTGAGCTCGCTCTACTTTACATTCACCACCATTAAGAAACTGGTCTGCCGGTGATGCTTGAAAGAGAAAAATATCTCATTTCCTTGGTGCTACATCTGTTAGCTCTGTGACATTACCTGGGTCCTGTCCTATCTTTCTCTTCTTCTTTCTCAAGTGAGAAAATGCAGCAAGCAGGACTCCAAAACCTACAGGGAGCTCTCACTTGGCAAACTACATTTCTACACAGTCACAGCCACCCTGCTAAAACAGACACGGTGCCTTGTAGGTCACATCCATGTTCACAGCAGGGCTCTTCCACTGCTCTGAGCTACCACAAAGAGAGAAGGATGCAAAGAAAGCTCCATTTCTTCCATGGAGCCGGAATGCTGGCCAGCCTCGTTAGCCACCGGCATCTTAATCACAAACTTCAGAGAGCCGTAGGGCAAACACGTAAGATTTTATAGGCTCATGTCCAAGACTGTCCTGCAGGAGTCCTTCAAAACTTAATGTCTATGGTAATGGCAATATATTCACAGAGCTTTTAGCCATCCCATTGAGAGGCTGTCCCTCTCTCTTCTGCTGCAGGTGGCTCTGACACCCCTCTAAGGAAGCTCGTGGGTCACCGCTTGGCCACTGCTGTTCCCAAACCTGGGCGTGCTCTTCAGAAGTCTGAGGGGACTTTCCATTCTGGTACTGTACGGCATGAAGAGAGGATCACTTGCACAAAAGCTCATCGTTGTGGGTGACTTCCCCTCAGGCCGTGCACAGGGTGGGCAGGAAGTCAGGGCTGGCCCAGGGAGCAGCCTGGCATGATGAAAGGGGAGGTGTTGCAAGCCCTTGTGTGAGATTCTACATGTGCTTCTGACAGTTCTGTCTGAGTTTTTGGGGCAGTTTTGGGTTTTGCTTCCCAGGGCGGTCATTTTACGTGGCATTATGGGCTTGAGTATTTGTGGGGATGGGCTATTGTCAGTTTCTTTTCTGTGAGATAGTTCGTTATTAATTATAGGCAGGCTCATACAATGCTGTAACATGGGGAGTAAAGGCTAGACATTGTCCTGGCACAGGTCTGGTGAGTGATGCTTCAGGAGCAACCTGGGCGCTGAGCTCCCCTACTGCAGTGCTACCGGGCGGCACCAAGTGTAGGCGGTTTTCCCATTGGGGCATAACTAAAAGTGCTGCTGTGCACCGGGGGAACCTAACCCCAGGCCTTTGTGGGCAGTTCCTTGTCTACTGAGTCCCATTTAGAGGCGAAGTGCAAGCAGAGCATCACTTTAATGGTAAGTGGTTGCTGCAGGGCTTCCTAGCTGGGACCCACTGTCCCAGAGATGATTCTGCCTGGCTCCTGCAGTAGATCTGCCCCCCAATGCCCTGCCTGGGGATAAGCCACCCCTACGGACATGCATGCCCCTACGAGCACGAGCCATGCTTGTCACCACTGCCGCCAGGCTAGCAGCAGGGGAAGAGCCAGGCTCTCCCCACGGTGAAGGATCCCCATGTCCATGCTCTGAATTGGCACCTGGAGGGGCTTCTTGTTTCCATCCCTGCCCTCCCTCCTTCTCACACTCACAACCCATGCACTCACTGCTGACTGTAAGGGGAACTTAAGGTAAGCAGCTTGAGGAGTTAGGACCCTAAATATCTAGCAAGGTTGGAATAGAGTTGATTTGAACTGCCTCAATTTGGGTGCAGCCAGATGTGTTTATCCACTGCCATTTGTTCAGGCAGGAGCTGGGTCGCAGTGGGACTTTCCCAAAAATCTCACTTTATATTCTCATTCTCTCTGTGACTTCCTTTCTTTCCACCTAATTTTTTGTCTTTTCATCTTTTTACCAACTATTTGAACTCTAGGCATCATTTCCAAGCTCTGGATCTCTGAATTCCCAGAGTACCTGCAATTAAACCAGTGTAAGCCAGTGTCAGCCCCCTTAAGTTATGCAGCGTTAAGCCTATTGTGCTCAGAGTTTCCATGGCAGTTTTGCTTCACCTGCTTTCCAGTTACCAAAGACAGAGGAATATCAGTGGCTCTTCACAGCATAAATATTTTCCTGCACCCTCCCCACCCAATCTTTTTTTGGGATGTGCAAATGCACACACATACACCTACCCCCCCTTGACAGACAGTCTGTATATTTAGCTGTGGATTTCAGGAGTGAGGAAGGGTTGCTTAGGTGGCAGCCACAGCAGAACCCCTCTTCAAACCATTTCCCTGCTCTTAGGTGCCAGATCAAGACAATATTGCTTAAAATTCTGTGGGGCCTGACAACACCCCTCACCCCCCCAAGCTATGTGGAGATATAGGAGAAATCCTACCATCAGGAAATCATCCCACCATCAACGTTTTACTGCCTCTGTGACATTGTCCAGTGCTTGACTACTCTCCCCTCTCTCTCTAATTCATGTTCTCAGACTGTTTTCACTCCTTGCCTTTAACTCTGCACTTCCTGACCTGACTGTTTTGTGACTGTCACACCCTTGGGTGCACCAACCACAAGGCTTTGGTTTTAGCATCCAGGCAGGCGGAAACTCATTTCAGAGACGGCTGAGCTGTGGCTCGAATTGTCAAAGGGGTGCAGTTGTTTACACCACCAGCTCATGCTAGCCAAGCCACATTTATTTTGTGACTCTAATGATGGGACTGGATGACAAAAAGCTTGTGTTTTACAGAGCTTTGTAAAGACAACTTAAAAAAACAGGAGGGGGAAAAAAAGGGTGCAGAGGA
Organism: Podargus strigoides; assembly: GCA_028020825.1. Classification (NCBI taxonomy): domain Eukaryota; kingdom Metazoa; phylum Chordata; class Aves; order Caprimulgiformes; family Podargidae; genus Podargus; species Podargus strigoides. The sequence continues at coordinate 62,116,239 of CM051620.1, forward strand.
AGGCAGTTTTGCTTCAGCCTTTGGTGAGGTACTTGTTTTGAAAGCCTAGAAGGTGGCCTGAGCACACCTAATCAGTGGTTTCTCTCTGGCTTGTACACACCTTCCTCTTTTTCTCTGAGGGCTAGTTAAATGCCACTTGTTTATTTGACCTGTTTTTTCCCCTCACTGTTGTTATTATTAGTGATCTAGAAATACTGTCAACAAATACAAACCAAACGTGTTGCCTTCAAGACACAGAGAAGGAAAAAGCCAAAAAGATCAAAGATCTTTAATTAAAAAACAGGGAGACAACAAAATGGAAAATGTCTCTCATGTCAAGCTTTTTTTAATTTCAGGCCTTATGGACTCAGTTGTTTCTGCTTCAACTACAGAGTGTGATGCCCTGGTAAAAATAGCCCTCCAGCTGCTGGAAGCACCAAGGGGCCGGAGCGCAGTGGGTGGGCCAGTGTGGGGGTGCCTGGGGTGGGGACGGATGACTTCCACTGCCTCTTCCCACCACAAAAAACTCTCTCAACCATCTGCATAACTCTGTATCTGCCCATGGACCACAACCAAAAACTAGCAGCTGCAAGAAGCAGGTGAGCAAAGCGTTTAGCATAAACAGGAAAAAGCAAAAATGCTCCATAAAAGAGCATCTCTTTTTCCATGACTTCTTTGTTAAGTAGGTCTGCCCATGCTTTTGGAGAAAGGTGCTTCAATTTGAGTTTATAGGCCAAACATCTCTTACTACGATCTATCTGTCCGTTTGAAGCAGACACTGTTGCCTTGGTGATGAAGCAATGGGACTTCTCTTCCTCTGGGCTGCAGTGAGCACGGCACACATGTTCTCCATCTCTGGGAGTGCGAGATAAGCCAAAAGGACAGGTAGGGCTGGTGGGACCTGTAAATGTTTCCAGGACAATGATCCATAGTCTCCCAGCCATCAGGGAGGAGAAGCTCCCATGCTTAATACATTGCAAGGCTGCTCATTACTACAGCCTTCACGGATATTAAGCACTCATATGCTGGAAGAAAGTAGACATGTCAAACTGTTTGGGGTGAGAACACAGGAAAAACAGTACCTCTGTATATTGCTGAGGTAGACAGAAGCTGGAATACTGTACTGATATGTACACATGAATATCCTTAGAAGACATAATTTGCTTGAAGTGGCATCAGTTTGACGTGCTCTATGGGGAAGGGACATACCTGAGCTGGCTACCACCAAAGCGGGGCTGGTGGTAGCAAGTGAATGGCTGGCTAGCTATGGCATGGAAAGAAGCCTGGTCCAGTGGGTCACGGACAAGCTGTGACACTGATCTCCCAGCATGACTTTTAGACAAGTCACTGCAGCTGTACATCTAAGGAAAGCATTGCTTTAGGAGAAGAGAAAGGTTGCTTAACCTGAATTGTTGCTGAATAAAGAGCACGCCTAAACTCTAAGTTAACATCCAAGACTTTATCCTCATTTTTCTCCAGCATCATCAGCGATGTTACAATACACCAGGCAGTACACATAACCATGAACAGCAGCTAACTTTTGTTTCAGCTAAGCCGCAAAGCCGATCCCAAACCCCAGAGCTAAAACTTTTTTCTCTCTTAAAGAGGGCAGGCAGGCTTTACAAGGATGTCAAGGCATCTGATACATTTTGGAAGCATACCTTAAAAGTTTGATGCAGTTTCTGTTCTGCTGGGAGCCTTGATGGGCTGGAAAGTGTCTGTGTGCCATAGCAGCGTGTCAGTCCTGGGCAAGGAGAAGGCTCTGGGACTGACACTGTGCACCATTTAAAGCGGGGCTCTGGTCCACTGAACTGGAGCATGCCCTTATTTACTGGACATTATGAGAAAGACAGTTTTGCTTTTTTTCCCCTATACTTTGGAAACACAGATGGGATTTTGTGTCAGCTCTGGCCTGATCGCAGGTACAACCAGAGGGCACATACAAGGGGTGGGAAGTGGAGATGTGAGGAGAGGTTGGTGTGGAGCAGTTGTATGAAAAGATCTGCAATAAATCACAGTCTAATTTCTGTTTCTCTTGTGCATTTTCAGTTTGGATATGTTGATCACTGCTAACGAAATGCCTGGACCCCCATGCTTGCCACATTTGCTGAGTGCTTAGAAACTCTGCATGGATGTGTCTGCACTGATCTAGGGGCCCCTGCTCTGCCAAGTCCCTGGCCCTGGTCCAAGACTGTGCTGGGGCAGTGGCATCATGCCTCCCTGTGAGCATTCAGCTCTCCTCCCAGAGTCTGCTGAGGGAGCTGACTCGTGCCCAGATCTCCTTCCCTCCCTGGGCCTGGGAGCCACAGGAGCCTTCCTGGCTCCTTGGCTTAGACAGACCCAAGGAAAACCCACGCTTGTTGGGCTGCAGTGATGAGGGAAAGCTCTGTGCTACTGGAAGAGATTTCTTTTCAATTAAATATAACCTCAGAGTCTCAGGCACTTAGAGTCACTAAAAATTAAAAAGTGCTTTCCCCAAAGTAGGCATTTTGACTGTATGTAAGACTAGCTGAAGTCTCTTACTTGAATTAACATAGTGGGTAAGGCCGTAAAAGAAACAAAACATATCACTGTCTGTACTTTCAAGAGGCTGAAGTAGTTCCTTCTTGAAACTTTTGCATACTACAGCTGTGCCCTGTTAATGTCCGTGTTGCAGAGGAGAGGGACTTGCACCTCACTGAACCTAAGCACAGTCATTTGCCAAGTCCCTGCCATTCCTTTGAAGTAAATAGCACAATTTAAGTGCAAGGTTGTTATTAGAAAACAAGAAAATTAGCTAACAGTTTTTCTTGGAGGATGACCATTTTCAAGCTTTGAATACCTTTTGCAAGAGTCAGCCTGATTTTTTGTGAAGATATGTATACTACAGCTCGTCACACCCAGCTCTGCAGCTTGGATTTTCAATGTACAGTAAGGAAAAATGATGCTATTGGAGCGTAAGTAGGTGAAAATGGTGGAATTATCAATTATGCTGCAGAAAATTCAGAAGTTTTAAACAAGTGTTTTTGTTTTCATGTGGAAAGATATCGTAAGCCAGCTTACGATCTATATCAATGGGAAAATATTTTTCCCTTTATATTTCCCAAAGGAGGATTTTACACTGTAGCTTTGAAAAGAGCTACTCTAGGAGCTCTTTGTTGATTTTTTCAAAAAACTTGAAACACCAAAGGATTTCCAGAGAGCTATGAGTTAATGTTGTGTCACTAGTGGCAAGACAGCCTGGCAGTTGTCCTTGTTATAGAATAGCTGATGTAGGAGTCATATAAGCAAAATTAAATGGAATGGAATACAATCAGTGGTGCTCATTAGTTTTACAGAAAGTAATTGTGTTGATAGTGTGCTTAGACTTTTGCAAGAAATAAGACTTGGTGCTGTGTGAGATGTTGACTAAGAAACTTGAAATAGAGTAGATCAATTTGGGACATGCAAAATAAGTCCGAATGACAGATGTAACCCAGCTGAGGAATCATCAGGGATGCTATTTTTTAGCAAGGACCTACACAGATTAGTTCTGTCCCTATGGGATTTAACTCTTTTTATGTCAGTGACTTGAAAAGGAACTTTAAAGAGTGACTGACTGAATATGCAGATGGTACAATGTCTGGGGAAGTGGTAAATCACACTGAGAACAGGCTACTTTGAGAAGGTGAGCTGATTCATCTGGTTTTAGTGTGGGCATAGCTGGGAGCAAAGGAGATAAGTCATAAGTATGGTGTAATGTTGACGCTGAAAGATTTGAGAATTATAGAAGAAAATCTGATGAAGAGGAGACCCTCATGTGATTCTGGGACCCGAAATGACTCAAGCAGTTCTTGTACATTAGCTGATCCTTGAACCGATTCTGCTATACATACATATTTATAAAGTAAGAGTGAATAAATCATGTAACTTCTGGATTTGTCCCTGGGTAACTGTTTTGGAGTGGTGGGCTCCATGCTGGTTGTCCACATCTCCAAGGGGATGGTCCCAAGAAGAACCATGAAAATGCTTAAAAGATTAAAACTTGCATTTTATAAAGACATATAAAGACATATTTTAACAGTCTGCTTGGCAAAGGGCTGAATAGAGTCTGTGGATATATGAGACATTTATATGCACAAGCAATAGCGAGTTCTTTGCTCTCCTGGACAAGCGGGCAACAAATTCCAAAAAACTAGACAAATCAACACTAGAAGAAATAAGATATAGCTGTCTCTAACTGTGGCAGTAGCTAAGCATTGGGACAAGTTAAAAAGGTGGACAGGAGATCTGCCATCACTGCTTTCCAAATCAAGCCGGATGTGGAAAATGAAAAAAACCCAGCCCATGCCCTGAGAGCTGCGGTCTGTGCTGGGCTGGGAGTCGGAGCTCAGCACCTGACAAACGCCTCCATCCGGCCCGAAAACCTGCGACTAAGTTTTGTCTGGCGCCTGGGCCTCTGCAGCATGAGCTGGGTGGGGGCTGCCCTCTGACCCAAAGGGGCACTACTCCTCCCCGCGTGGACCCCACCCAGCCCTGGGGAGCGCGCCGGGTTGTCCAGGGTCAACAGCGCTCCAGAAATAGCAGCCAGAAAGTTAATGTTTCCCTGCTCGACCATTCAAGAGAGAGGAGAGGGGGCTGAAGGGGAAGGCTAGTGCTGTGCCTGTGTTGTCAGGGCTTTCCAGCTGGTGGGTTTAGGAGCCAACAGACCCTCCGGCCGAGAGAGCAGCTGGGGTAGATTTGTTCCCAGGTGACTTGAAGAGGCTGTCTCCAACTCATAGGCTCGTAGGATAACTCAGGTAGGAAGGGACCTCAGGAGATCATCTAGCCCAACCTCCTGCTCCAAGCAGGGTCAGGGAGAGGTTTCTAAAATGTTCCTGCCTTTGAAAAACCAGCCTCCTCTAGCTGTTGCTGGATCAGCCCTGCCAGAAACAACTTAGCTGACAGGCTGGAAAGGACTTCTTCAGTGCTCTATCTTTCCCTTCAGATAACACAATATAAATGTCAAATAACCTGCACACATTCCTCTTGTTCCCTCCTACATTTCTGATTAAGGATGTAGGCTAGAGGTTTCAGAAAAAGCAATGAAGCTGAAATCTCACTGGCTCTTCAGAGCACTTAAAGATGTCCATATCAAGTCAGAGCATATGGCTGGTTACCCTGGGAAGCAGCATCCACCTGTGTGAGGACAGGAGGCAGGAAACGCAACACGGTACTCTCAATGCCAGTTGACTTGCCCAGTCGCATCAGGACTTCCCTGGACTATCAGGATTTTTTTTCTGATCACAAATGCTCTGATCTCTCCTCTCTGCAAATCCATTGCCCTTCTGAGCCCAGACTGGGACACAGGGTGAGGAATATACGTGAGAAATGTATTTGACTAGAGACAGTACATCATTGAAACTGCTTTCTTTTCTGTGTTGATGCCTTTCACTGGGGCTCAGATAACTTGATTTGGCACTGTTCACTGCTAGTTCTCCATACCAACCGCAGCTGAGCTTTGTTTAAATGAGGCTTGCTGAAGCTGTGCTGAAAGTGAGTTTAAAGGTTCACAGTCTTTGGAGCTGATCCAGGCAGCTCTTTGTGCCTTCAACTCCCTTGGAAACTGTGGAGGGCTGGGGGCCCGGAGAAGATTTGCATGAGCAAGTTCTCCCCCTGGCCCCCACTCAAGTGCAAAGGGGAGCAGTGAGCAGCGGCAGAAATTAGACACCATGGGCCAGATTCTTCCTCCTCCTCTGGGTCCTCTTATCTGCATGTCTGCTATTTTGACCTGGTAGCACTCAGTACACATGTAAACAGCAGCCCAGGATGCAAGCAGTGAGGAATCAAGCTCTGGCAGAAGCAGTTTTAGGGATTAGAGACTATGGCACTGGCTTTGTGCCCCGGATTGTGACAGTCGGAGAGGAGGAGGCTAATTTTGCTCAGATAATTTAAGTAGCAAGTCGCCTTTAGCCCCTGTAAAGAGCCCCTGCTACTTTAACGACAGCTGCACCTGCGGTGTTGAATGCCCAGTGTGCTACTTTGCATAGTGCAGCTGCTGTAGAAAACACACTTGGTGTCCCCCCAGCTTTCTTCTTCTGTAGTAACCTCATTGCTGAGGAAGCAAGCTGATGAACCATTGTGAAAGTTATTTTTATTGTATCTGGGCTCCTTTTGTTCTCCATTCTCTTAGGAGAAAAAGAAAGTCTGGTCACATTGTGACCTTGGAGCCCACAGACAACTTCAGATTTACCCAAGAAATACCACCCAAGCTGGAAACCGGTCTCTAGTCTGAGTAGGAGAAGGATTAGTTTAATAAAAGATGACTTTACCTTCCTCAAAGGCATCATCTTCTTCTCCGGGTGCAGTCAGATCTTCTTGGGCACGCTGCATTGTGGCGAGGATGCAGTGTGGGGAGCAGCCAGAGCTGAGTGCTTGAACTGGTTCCTACGCTACAGCTTGACTATTTCCTCTCACCAGTTTTCTAAACATTTTGGTGGTAACAGCTTCCGCATCTGCACTTACGAAAATAGTCTCATTCATATGAACAACACTTCTTGTTTTTACGGGCAGCCTTTGAGATGGGTTTTGAGGTGGAGTGTCCTTACTGCTGAGAGAGAAGTTGATTTTGAGAGTGGAGGCAGGCAGGACAGGCTCAAAATGCACCCTGCTCTGTCTCCCTGAATGCCGCTGTGCAGCAGCAGCCTGGTCAGCCCATGGTGTAGGGGTTTTGCATATGAATGTGAATCCTTTCTGGTGGCAGAGGTAGAGCAGGGAACAACACTCAGTCTGCAGAGCTGCTTGCTTTCACCCCAGGGACAGTTTGACCAGAGTAATCCCCCTGGGCTCTCTCAGTGCCATGTGTTTCACAGATCTTATTTTTTATTTAGCATGGCAGCAGTGACAGCACATTATGATCCATGCTGAGGTAACCCACAACAATGGACATGTGGACAAGCTGGAAAGCCGTAGGTAATGCCAGTTGTCCCATGGGCAGATGCACTAGCAGGGATGTGAGTCTTGCAGTTAGGCTTTCCCGAGTCACTGCCTTTGATGTGTTATCAAACCTAAGGACCTTCCTGATGATCAGGTGAACAACAAAAGAACATCTAAGTAAAACTTTCTGTCTGTCAATAATAGGCATATTATTTGCGTATCTCTGTCACTGCTAATTCTGCATCACACTAGTCTATTCAGTCATTGTGTTTCCTAAACTTTATAAAGCAAGTTGACTCCTTCCTGCCAGGTCTCCCAATTTATGTGAGGACTCATACTCTACAAACTCATTTCCTCTAAACTTGCACAAAAATACATGTGGGCTTCAGGTAGTGTCTGAGCCTTGCATAGTCCTGCTGACTTCATCAGACCACTCAGGGATGTTTGTGTGCATGTGTGTGCACATTAATACCAGTAATCCCTCACATCTCTGCTATCAGAAGTTAGTGTGTAATGACAGTAAACCTCTACCGAGTTTTGATTACTCAGTCTAGTAATTGCATGTGTCGCCACACCCTTGAAAGCGAGACTCCCAGCACTGCAGCAGTGTTCGCTACAGCTTCCGGTAGATGACTCACAAGCAGATATAATGAGCTCATCTCTAATTATTATGGCTTTTTTTATTTTTTTTAAAAAAAAAGTAAAAGTGGTTTTATTCAGGACAGAAAATGGAGACAGCTGGTCTCCTAGGCAGTGAGAGAGTTCACAACTTGACCAAGTCCAGATGGAGAAGACAAAACAGAAGATGGGACAGGTCTGTTTGGAGCACCTGACCTAACCCCAGCCCAGGCCTTAGAGTCATATTCGTTAGCTCCTGTAGCAAATCCTGTGGCAGGACTTTGGTCATCAGAGGAAGACCAAAATCCTCTTCCCATCTGAAGCACAGCCTTCCCCTGGGCACAGGTTAAGCTGCTTCCTGGTCCCTGGAAAGAGGCAATGCATCCCGTGGAGCTCATGTCTCTCCCTCATTGTCACGTTGGGCATCTTGGCTGAGCTCCCCGGGGGCTACCGCCTTGCTGGGGCTGGGAAATGGTTTTCCTAGGTGGATATGGCCAAAGCCAAGCGCATCCTAGGACTGGTTTTTGGTGGGGAGGTGTGGCTCGACTGCATGATTGTTCCTCTGCCGCAGCAGAAAGACTTCTTGAGGGACTTCATTCCTAGGAGGCATCTTTCATGCTTTGCTTTAAAATTACACTTGCTTAAGTCCTCACAAAGTTTGGCCCCATGGGAAAGAGAGGACTTGTTTCTGGCCCCGCTGAAGAGGCTTGGGGAAGTTACTCCTCCTTTCTAGACTTTCCCCCTTACCCTGCTTATTTGGAGTGATTTCTTCAGGCGAGGACCATCTCTGATTAGGAGGTAGCTGCACCCTATTGTGCTCAGCGGGAGAATCCCTCTGTCTCCATAAGTCCCTCCTGCCATGGTGCTAAGTAGACGGAGACAGTGGTAAAAAGAGAGAAACACCATTACAGGGCGATGAGGGGAAACACAGCAGAAAAGGAGATCAGTAAGAAAACTGAGAGAGGTGCAAGAAGAGAATAACAAGATGGTGATATGAAAACTGCAGAGGAAAAGCACTGATCTGGAGGGAGGGGACACCTCTCTGGGTGCTGTGTCCCAGGGTCGGAGCTGGAAACCACTGAGCTTGCAAAGCCTGGCAGGGCCAACATGTGAGAAGATTGCTGGGAGTGAGGGAAAGGAGAAGTGATGAAGGAAGGGAAGTTACAGGGTGTACCTTGCCTTAAAACTTCCTGGCAAGAGCCGCTCTTGGCAATGGGCAGCCGCTGCCCTATCATTTCCTTGAAACAGTAGGAGGTGGATGGGGAGAAATCTTGAGACCCTGTAAAGTCGATGGCTAAACTGCCCCAGGGTGCTGTGGAGTACATCAGTCTCTGAGGACCAGCATGGGCCAGAAGAGGCTTTGCTGTTCCTGTTGAGTAGGTTTTTTGGGCTTGATTTGAATAAACTGCAAGCTGAGCGATGCTGCACATACAGATGTGGATGACTCAAAACAGACAGACAGCCTAGCAGGAAGAAAACCAGAGAAAATACCCTGCAACAGCAATGCTGATTTTCCTGTGTTGTCCTGCAATTGGAGCTCATTTGTAAATAGAGCATGGGAAGTTTTAGCCATTTACTGCTTCCTTCAGACACACGAAGGAGCAAGCCGTGCTGCCCTGGTTATTGTGGCAGCTCCCTTTTGTGCCACATTTCCCTGGGACTTAAAGTTATTTCCTTACCCACTGTTTTCAGTGAGCCTCTCCGGATGCCTGTTACCTTGACAGCCCTTTTTTCTTTTATTTTCAGGAATTAAAAGGCATCAGAAGCTGTCCTCTCTCCCGAAAACAACTGTCACCAGAATGAACATGCCAGCTGGGCTGGTGATGAATGGTAATGACTGAGCCTCCATTGCGGATGCACAAAGAGGAGTCGCTTTGATTCGTTCCTGTTTGCCACATTGTCCCTCGACGGCAGCCTCACCTACATTGCCCGCAGCATGAGATGTTCCTCCAGAAACCTGCCCCCCAGGGGAGCACAGTGCTCTTTCCCTCCAGACACGATAAGTTAATGTGGACAAAACCATCCCACCTTGCATGGATGCCCAGTTGTCCCTTCTGTCTGCCCCATCTTTGCATTTAGGACAGTGTAACTTTGCCCTGTCAGTTTGCATGCCCATGTTTTTGCTGTTTACTGTTCTCAACCATCCAGCCTAACAAAGAGGCTTTCTCCCTGCTTTATTTTGTAGCATCTCAGCTTTTTTTAATTAGTTTTTTTCCCGCTGTACCCATAAGAAGTGCTTTTATCTTGTTCTTGTTGAGCTGTTCCAAAACACGGTAACTTTTCATCTGTTGGCTAACGAAGCCCCACTCCACACCAAAAAACCCCACCAATTGATTTTGCAGGCACTGCAAAGCTCTCACATGCCTGTGTTTTTATATAACCACATCTGATGCTGCTCTCAGAAAAAGCCACCACCCATCCTCTAAAAACCTGTCAACAAAAAGTGGGGGAGACTGGGGAAACATAAAAAACAAGAGCAAATCAAGCAAGAGGAGGCAGTTTTTAGGACAGCTACTTTAAATCACCCCAACCTTATTCTTCTTCCCCTGCAACTAACTTTATAAGAATTTCTGACCCAGGAGAAAAATCAAGTGTTCTGATGTTTTATCTTCAGATACAGGACTGAAAGCCAAGACATTCTTAATGAAAAAGAAGTGTTAAAAACTGTGCCATTTAGCAGTGTTGGATAGAGTTGTTTTACTTCATGTCTACCTTAAATTACCAACATCCCCACAAGCAGCAGTAGAGACAAGCCCTTTTCTACCCTGCTATGCTGGTGCAGAAGGCAGGTGTCTTAAACACCTTCTGCCCTGTTCATGTGTCCTGCTCCAGAGCAAGGAGGACTCCCAAGATACAGCAAGTTGTGTCTCAAAGGCTTAGTTAGTCCCCTTCTTTAGAGATGATAAAGAGATGATAAAGGAAGGACAGATGACCCTAAGGTGGAGACAATATGAAGGAGAAGGTAGGAAAAGGTGGTTGACACCAGTTACTGGTCAGTGTAGGAAAGGGAGTTTTCATGTGGATTTAGAGTATTTGTAGAAGTTTTGCTCTGGATATTGCTGCAGTTTCAGTTCTCTCTCCTTAGAAACCTGAAGAACGGAGTTTCAATAACTTGTCTAGTAGTCAACTCATTTGCAAGTTACAGGGTCTCCAGGGACCTAGATTATGTTTAGACAGCCTGTGTCAGTGACTGACTGAGCTTAGTATAATATTTTCTTTGCCAAACTCTTGAAACTTTTTGCACTTTTTCCCCTAAAAATTAGGCTCATAGGGATATTCAGTTCCAGAGAATACTTGGAAGAAATTCTCCCTCTTACTGTCTGGGAGGAGAGTCAGCAAGCCAGGATGGTACACAACAAGACTCACTCCACACAGCTTTACAGACCTTAGGAGCCCTGTGCAAAAATCTTTGTGAAGCTATAAAATACACACTGTGTATTTTGGAGAGCTGAAGAAAAGGGCAGGCTCCAGGAGCCATACACTCAGAGGAGAGGTTCCCAGTGGTTCCTGAGGACACCTGTACTGTGCTAGATGGTGGAGACGAGCTGGATATATGACCTGGCCTCTGGGAAAACTGAACTCTTATGCTAGGGAGCTAGAGCCTTACTGACTCCCTTCATGTTCCTCACCATGCTGTGTGCAGTGAACCTGTCACATTGCCCCAGAGGTGAGTTGTATGTGTGTCCATTCAGGCACGTCACTGCAATCTACAACAGCCAGTGCATCCCACCAGGCCCATCAAAGATGACTTTGGCTTTCTTCTGCTGCTCTCTTACCTCATTTTACATTCTAGTATCACTGGGCCTATGAAAGTAAATCATTACCTTCTCATAGCAAAGTGCTATTTCAATTCAAAGGGAGGAAGCAAACCAGCCTGGATGGAACTTCTACAAAATTAATATTTTCTGGAAAATTGAATTAAGTATCTCCTAATGGTTCATTAGCAAAAGAAAAGAACATGGTCAAGTGTGATTTTGCACGGCTCAGCCTTGGATCTGATATTATTCCATACATCCTCTAATATCCTAGATGGATATGATCACACTCATTGCATTTGCAGATACCAGGCTGCCCAGGAGCGTATGCACACTGGAAGACAAAATCAAAATTCAAGCTAATATTGACAAATTGGAGAAGTGGTCTGGAAAAATTAAATGGTGTTCAAGAGAGAGAGCTGTGAAGTATTATGATCCAGCAAGAATAATCAACCTCATAAATGTAGGCTGAGGGATGGTTGCTTAAGTAGCACTTTTTTTCAGCAAAGAAGCCAAACATGAGTCGGCAGTAACACCTGGAAACAGCAGACAGCATGCCATCAGGGGTGATCAAATGCAGAGACACAAGGTCATTCTCTCACTGCGGTGGGGGATAGCAAGGCCTCTGCCAAGGCAAGACATGGCTTTCAGGTGTCTCAGTTTGAGGAGGATAGAAACTGTTTGGTGATAGTCCTAAGTGGAGCAACCAGACAGAAAAGATAGGAGGAACCAGAACCATTTCATTTGAGGGAGAGAAGATCAAGACAGGAGATGAAAGCAGTCCTCAAGCCCTCTTCTCCACCTCTGTGGTGAACAAGGAGTCATGGACTTAGGCTGCAGAATAGAGGAAGCAAACAAGAGAGCAAAATAGGTGGCAAAATAGCAGAAACTAGGAAGAGGCAAATTAGGAAAAAAGTTTCTAACATTTAAGGCAGTGAAGCAGCAAAAGCGAGTGTTTGCGTGAGTCAGTGCTGAGTGAATCAGAGTGCTGCTCTAACTTAGAAAGCATCCAAAGGGCTTTTGAAGAATGGAGCAGACAAGTAGCTATTGGGAATAATATAAGAATAGTTGATTCTGCCTTAGAGAAGGGCAGTGGGAGTAGGGGATCTCTTGAGGTTAAACTCAATGCTATTTTGCTAGAGCAGCTATTGAGTAATGCTGGATTTCTACTTTTTGGATTTATTTCTCATTGACAGATGAATGTTAAGTTGTCCCACGGCTTGAGGGATTCAGCACATTCCAGTAGCTCTTGGCCGAGATGTGAATATCTTTGCTCTTTCAGCCAATTTAAGTATCTCTACCATCTCTATCCTTCTGTAAGAAATCTTCACATCCAGTTGCTTTAACTTTCATTCTTTTTTCCTAGTTATTTTCCCACTTATTCCTCTGTGATCCAGTGAGGTCATTGTCATCAGCAAAGATCAGATGACGATTTTTTCATCCTTTGATGATTAAATCCCATGGGTTTCTCTCAGAAACATTTCAGATTGTCTCCATGCTTTGTTAGAGAGAAGCAATCTGCATACCATAATAACATGCAAACTAGCTGGTGCTATCCCCAGCATAACCAACAAATATGCTCAATCCCACTAAACATCAAAACCTTATTACATCTTACTGTGGTTTACACATCAATTACATAATCTTTATATGAATTCAAAAACTGACCAATTTTTTAGAATTTTTACAAATTCTAAAATTGATTAAAGAGGTCTGTACAATATTCTTACACCTATGCCAAAGCCAGAAGACCTTCCCAATTTTCTTTACCACAGCATTTGTTAATCAAACATTTTTTCCCCCCAATACCAATTTTCTTGGGTGTTGGAGGAAATACAAGGAAGAAACTCATCTCATTGTTCAGCTATATGTCTTCCATCCCAGGCAAAGTACATTGCAAGTTGATTCACAGCAATATTTCACTAATATTTTCATAAAGATACAAGTTCCCTTTCTTTCCCTGCAGGTTTTTTTCCATGCAGAAATGGAATAAAAGTTCTGGGTCACTTATTTTAGACTCCCAGGTCACCCTGTCAAACAAATGGTGCCTATAGATGAATGCCTCTCCTTCACATTAAATTAATTTCTGTTTGTAGACTATTCAGTTTTGGGGCCTTTACTGCTCTTTGTTGTCTATACCGTGTTCCCAGTTTCTTCAGCCACTGGAAGAAGTTCAGGAGTTGGCCTTCTCCCCTAGGCTTCTCTGCTTCTTCCAGCTCCAACCAGCAGTGTTTGTTCTGCTGCTGTGTGATGGTTCTCGACAGTAGTGACCCCAGGCATTTTGCAAGACAATGTTTGGGGTTTTTTTCTGCCAAAGGAATTGTTGAAGACATTCTCCTGTATTCCCGCAAACTCTGAGTAAGATGGGCAGCTTCACTTGTGAGATGGCTCAGACCCTGCCTGGGGGAGCTGGGATAGGAGCAGGCGTGCATTTCTCTGGGGAGCCTGACTTAGCTGGTTCCATCACCAGGACACTGTCAAGTCTCAGCGTTTCTCCTTCACCCACGGTGCATTCTTTCCATCAGTCCCTTAAAAAGCTATAAATCACTGTTTAACACAATTCTGCAGCTCTCTTGCAGAGCACCACTTAGCAGAGCCTGGCAAATGTAAGGAATTGCCGCTCCATAGTTCCAAGCAGAACTACGAAATTCAGGCCATGACTTTACCTTCCAAACTGTGTTACAGAGAGGGTTCAGACACCACAGGTCCTCTCTGACAGGGTTTCCTCTGCCAGGCTCTATATTTGCAAGATCCTGAACAGCCCTAAACCTTGAACATCTTCTGCTTTGTAGGAAGGAATCACTTCAGTCTAGCTCACACAGGTAACTACAAAGCTGGTGTGACACTGGCTTCACAGGCTGGAGACACGCATAAGGTAGTTTGATTTCTAGCCCAGTCTGGTTTCTGTGAAACCTTTGCTGATACTGGTCCTGACTTCGGTGCTCTCTCCCAGGCCTGATACCAAGGTCCCAGAGGGTCTAAGCATTTAAGCCCAAACTTAGCGGCAATGCCAACACTCAAGCTTTTGATCCTTCCCCAGTTACTTGTTCCAACCCACACACTGCAGGTGACCATGGCACAGTTAAAATCAGAGCATCTTGGGTTTAGAAAAATAAACAAACAGTTCTCTGCAAAGGACTTAAAAGCTCTCTTCTATTGCCTGTTTTGCATGTGATAGTGGAGGAGAACTTTTCTGTTAAAGATGCAGAGCTGAGGTGGGCCTATTCTGTTCTGGTTTTCAGGCAACTTTTCAGTATTTTCTGAAAAATGTCCCTGCTTTGTATTTGCAACCTCTTGGTATATCGGTGCCACTCTGGGATCAAGTTCTCCAAATAATTGCAACAGCAGGATTTACTTCTCCTTTTTCTGAAGCCCTAGAATAAAAGCATAGATGAGAACGGAACCTGTGGTAAAGGAAATCTCACCGCAAGGGATCCCCGCCCTGCTTGCCTTCCTCCTTGAGCAAGCGGTACAAGGCATGTGCGGGGGCTGGATAGGCACAGGGCTGCTCTCCTCAAGGGATTGCTTCATTTTTACCCATTTTATGAAGTAGGGCAGAAAAGAGGATTTTTAATTATTTATTTTTTTTTAGCATAGTGCCTGACTTCTTGTAATTTGTTGAAGTGACTAGCAGCTCAGAAACAGTATACTGACCACAGCAGACCAATGTGGCATTTGCATTTTTGGTTGCTTTTAACTGAAGAGTAACACTTCTCCATCCCCTGCAAAGCACAGAGAGTCAAAAGAAGGGATGTGGATTTGGGACCCACCAAAAGAAAGAAGTGAAAGGCCACAATTGTATCTTCCAGGGAGAAATTCTGGCAGCTGTGTGGATAAGCAGTGATAATATTGGTAGAGTATCTTAGAATTAGGAAATCCCTGCAAATATTTACAAGCATCTGCAATTCTCCTTTCCCACCTTCAAATGATGGATCAGCATGTACATAAACTGGCTGCTATTTACCATGATGTTCTGAACAAATTTCACTCATGAAGTGACTGTACATGACGAGGATTTTGGTTCCCTCCTGCTGCATTGCTGCACTAATACTTAGCTGGCTCAGGAAAAGATCACCACCCACTGCATCAATGTTTCTTCAGCAGCCTTGATTTTGTTAATCAGCCTGTCTTTCATCCTGGTCTTGTTTGCTGAGAGAGCTACTTCAGAGAAAGCCTAACAACACAGAAAAATAAAAATAGCAACAAGAGTTTCAGCAAAATGTGGCACTCTATGCTCTTATTTTTTTTTCCTGTTTGCATCTCCTGAATTTTCTTTCTCTAGCAAGCTTAACTCTTGTGTAGAGACCACCTTCCACGTACACACATATTGAGGATAGTGAGAGGCTCTCCTAAGTAGCAGTGGACCATGGAGTTAGCTTCTCAAAGTAAACACAAAATGGCTCAGTCTGAAGTACAAGTGTTAATGAGTTTTAGTATTTTATACAATAAGTGGTTCAGAAATAGAGTTTCTGGCTGATAGAAAATAACATGAGCTGGCCAAAAGGAAAATCAGAAACAAACTAGCGTATCCCCATGGGCATGGCATGGTGCTGTGGTTGATCTAACAGCCACAGTGCAGGCTTTTCTATTGCAGAAGGGACAAGAAATTGGTGATCGTGAAGTGACAACTGAGTGAGCAACAAAGCAGCTCTTGTGGAAGACACACTGGCATGCCCTACTTCATGCTCTCTGCATGGAGAGTGCTACAGCCTGTGAAAAAGTTTAGTGGAGAGAATATATTTTATCTCAAATTGACTTCGTGCTGCCCCCCCAGTTCAGGAGAGAGGCAGAGTGATGCTCCCTCTTGGGGAGGGCAGCAGGAATGGAGAAGCCCAGGCATGGGCTGGCTCAGTGGGCAGCAGCAGGCACTGCCCAGCACTCAGCAGCTCACCTCTGCGATCGCTGCGGTGCGGTGCGGTGTGAGGCAGAGCCCTGGGGAGAGCGTCTCCCCACCTCTCACTGGGTGGCTGGCCCCTGACACCCACTGGACTCCAAGCTGGTGGGGGATGGGGATGGTACCCCTCCTCCCTGCTCTTCCACAGAGTACGGGTAAGATGGGGATAAAATACAAAGTCAAAGGAAAAGAGGTTAATTATTTTTTTTCACCATGCTTCTTAGCAACAGCACCTACACAAAGATCTAAGTATAAGATCTTTTACCCCCCACCTTTCCAAGCAATTAGTATGCTGAAATACAGGCAAGAAACAGGATGGCAATGTCAAAACTGACACGTAGGAAGCCTGTTTCCTTTTTGCAAGTGTTTCACTGTGTGGACCAAGCTGGCTGAGAACAATTTCTGAACCCTTCTCCTCCCCGTGGAGAATTGCCTCCGCAGCAGCTTTGGTAACTGTCCAAAACTGCCTGCTTTTGGTGACTGGCACTCTCCTGGTAGGTGATGCCCAGAAGGTCTCACATTTTCAAAGAAAAAAACAACCCAACCCCCACGGACTGCTCTCCAGTGAAACTAGGTTGCTCAAAACCGTCTGAGAAAGGTGGGGAACGAAGGCTGCCTGTTTGAAGTAGATAGACTGTCTCTTGGAGCAGAGTGGAGCAGAGAAGAAAGGCAGCTGGTGACATATTCAGTGCAGCGCTGGCTCCGTCAGAGCCTTCTTTCATCAGCCAAATTTTAAATTAATCCCAATCTTGTCTCTGAATCTTGCTGGCAAGTTTTCTGGTAACTTTAAGACTTAGAAGAGGCTAAAGAAAGATGCTAGGCAGACAAATCTATGTTAGGGTTTCCAGGTGTAGCCAGTGGTACCTGGGAAGCTGTTTACGAAACCAGAGACTGCTGTGGGAAATGTGGGGCAATCCCCTCCAGCACCACACGCCTCCTGTGAGCCGGCAAAGCCCCCCTGGCTGAAACACAGCCAGGCCGTGCAGCTGGCCACGAACCAAACCTGGTTATGCTCACGAGCTGATATTCAGCGCTTGCATCTTGAATAAAGAATTGAGTAGGTCCAAGCCCTCTGCTTTTGCTGTGTTTTCCTTCCTAAGAGCAAGTGATCATATTTTTTTTCTCTTAGCATCCAAGGACTGTTTGTGTTTCCACCCAAAAAGTTTGCTGTTGCAACTCACAGCCAATGAATGGAGCCAAGGCGAGGGGAGGATGTCAGTGGGGGCCACAGGGAAGCTGGAGGTGAGAAGGAAACACCTGTGAGCCTCCTCACACAGGGGTTTAGGAAACTGTAATCTCTAAAGAGAATTCTTCTCTTAATTTCTTCACATTTATTGAGATCTGCCCTCCAGGTGTCTTGTCCAACCAACAGCCTGACTCTTTTCCTTCCCTCCTTGCTCCACAAGGCTGGGACACTGCCTAACACCAACTCATCCTTACACCTCTTCCCACAGTGCCCACTTGTCCCTGTGCCGAGACTGGGGACTTGTGATCGATTAAAGCAAGGCAAAACGTCTTGTCTTGAAGGTTGTAATGAAATCCCTCCTAGTCCCCACTTACTTCTGCAGTCTGGTCAGCAATCCATCACATCTGTGCTTGCAGGCCTTGCTTGCTGCGGATGCCTGAAAAAGGCTGTTTCCATTTTCAAGGCCAAAACTAAACTTTTGAGGCAGGCAATAAGCCTGCAATTAAGTCTTTAGAGTAGATTGAAGTTTAGAAAGTGAAATAACTTGTGGAATGAATCACTAAATTTGAAGTTTCCAGATACTTTTTTCCTTAGTGGTCAGGGTTAAGGATGAGAAGAAAGTAACTCAGTGTAGACATCACAAAATACATTTATGGCTTAACAGCAACAGAAGGACTGACCCAGCCCTGTTAATTTATGGGTTTTACTTTCTTAATTACTTTTCTCTCTTGGGAGCTACCAGAACAGCAATATACTGAGCTTTTAGCCCATGCTCTCCCATTCCTTCATCTCAGTCTCACCCTCAGTCACAGACAAGTGACTCCGCCTGGCCCTAGCGAGTTTGAGCAAGCAAGGGTGAGCAACCCTTGCTTGCTCAAGCTCTATTTTCTGAGAACAAGGAAGGCAGAGCAAAGCTGTGCTGCGCAGGACAGCCTCCACCTTTCAGACCTGATTATGGGTGAGCTCTCACCCCTCTTTCTTGCTCCATAGCCCAATGAGCAGAGCAGAACCTGTCTGAGACAGAGACGCAGGTTCCTCAGTGGCTGCCCCACGCCGGTGGAGAGGACTCCTGCAAGAGCTGATGAGCTTCCTTGACCCAGTCACCAGCCCAAACTATTCTTCATTAGCTGGCCTTTCCTAACACACACAGAGCAGTATAATAACATTAATTTAAAAAATCCTCACAAGCCAGAAACAAACAGGTCATCAAAACAAAACACTCCACTGCACACACTTGTCCCTTTGGACACAGGAAAAGGTAATAAGGGAGCTATGGCAGATGCCAGTCACACCACCTGGCATGTCCCTGGAAAGGCACACTCACTGTGGGCATGAGCCCAGCCATGAACGTCAGCAGAAAATGGAATATAGCTCCATGCAGGCTTGCACAGTGCTCACTTACTTAACCTGAATTTGAGGAAAGTCCTTTGAGCAACACGCTTTGCGTAAGAGTAGCAGCCCGTCCTGAACATCAGAGTTATCTTCCGTTTTACAGCCAATTCTCAGAAGCTCTGGTCCTGAGCATAACGGCACTGTCTGTGGATGGCATTATCTCCTGGACTACTTAGAGGAGAGGCATTTCAAGGCAGAGCTGGGCACTTCTCTTGTTTGAGCTGTGCTTAAGAGGATGCTTTCTGTGCTCTAAAAGGGAGAGGTTCCCAAGAGCACGTAAATATATTATAAAGCAGCAGAACACTCAATAATTGATTTTCAGCAAGGAGAAGATTTTATTTCAACCAGAACAACATAAAAAAGCCTTTTGGATTCTCACAGTATATAAGTGAAAAGCTGAGATGATTCAGTCCAAAGGCCATTGTGGAAGAGGCTCAGGCAACATGAGCTGATCCCTGTGCAGTGACATCCTGACTCCATTTGGGAGCAAATGCAATTTTCAGTGCTATTTCTCAGTAATAGAAGTACGGACTCCACCAAGCAGCAGGTCCCTTTTCAGTCCTTTCCTCTTATTTTGGTACTAGAAATGGTCTGCCAAAGTGTCAGAACTGCAGCAGCTCAGGGGATCATCCCACTCGTTTCCAGCAGCAGTAAGATCTTAATTCTTTTGTGGTGTCACTCCCTTCTCATATACAACCAACTGGTAGTTGGGAAATTGAGTATTTAAAAATTAAAAAAAAAATTACAAATAGAAGCTCATGAAGGACTCAGTCTTTGGACAAATAACTCTAGCTGGGGACAAATAACTTTTCATGAGCACTTTGTGTGGCAGATGGCAGCAAGGCAGTTATGCTTGTGGCAGAAGATAAGATGCCTATATGGCATAGATAGATAGTTTAAGAGATGAACCAACAAAAGAGGAGAGATTTCCTAAAGACACAAAAGACCTTCATGAACAAGGAAAGGGCTACAAAGCTCGTTATGTGAGTACTTTTCTGCATACAAAAGTGTATAGGATTCTGATTGAATGACCTATAAACCACCTATACTAAATTTTAATCTTCATTTATTGACTTTATTAATTTCATTGCTCAAAACCCAACAGCAGATAAGTGAATAAGCCTATGCAGTGCATTAATGTAGTTTTGTTTTATGTCTGGGTTTTTTTTTGTCATTCCTAGCAAACCCTGCCAAGGCAGAGGTTCAACAGCTGGTTAGGAGGCATAACCCACATGCATCTCCTTCCAGCACCCTTCCCTGGCTCTGCCCCACCAGACCAACTGTCGGCAGTGCTTACAGAGGGGCAGACCCACTTGTTGTTTAAGGGGCTGAAGAGAGGTGAAAGAAAGCTGCAACAGCTGCGTAGTCCCCAGGCCACAACCTAAAAATGCCAGTAAAAGCCAGGCACACCAGTTCTTGGTGCCAGTGTTGAGGTTAAAGCCAGGAAAATTTCACCTGAGGTTGGCATCTCCTCACCCATTTATCCAGAAGGTGTGGAAATTAGAAATTGGGAGGTTCCCTCTTACTGAGAATACTGTAATGAAAATGTAGTAGTAAAGGGCCTAACTAGTGTGTGATTGATGGTCTGTGGCTGGGTCCCTGCCTCACAGCAAGGACTGAAGCTCCTGCGGGAACAGGGTGATCTTGTACCCATCACCCAGTGAATCTACCAGCAGCACCAGGAGCAAAGTGGCAGCCAAGATGCTCTCGCAGTAGTGGCTGGCTCTTACTCCTGCTGTTTCTGTGATAGTGATAATAGCTTTTTTCCACATTGCTAATCGCCCAGCAACGTTTCTAGTGGGAAAAAATCATTTCTATTTCACACCAACCTTCTGCGAATTTTTATGGCAGCTATTTTAGAACTCATCTCAGTGAGTTTCCTTAGATTTCCCCAATCTAAAATACTATGTATTCCTGTAATAAGGATGCTACTCATAGCTAGGAGGCATTTTTCATACATTATTTATTCATTATTCTATGTCATGAATGTGGGAGGTGTTATGAATCCATGGTAGGAGATCTGGAGGTAGACTCATTTGCTTTTAGTACTATGTGATTAAAAAGAAACTCTACTTGCGTAGGCAATGAAGGCATTGAATTCCTCTTATCACCGAGATGGTGAAAAACTTGATTTCTTTCATTTCCTCCATCCAGGAAGCAAGGACTGCCAGCGCAAGCATACAGTGTGATCTGTTCAGAAGATATACAGTTGCTAGACTAGATCTGTTCTCATCACTTGCAAGATGAAGAGCCAGGAAGTATGCATTTAAGGGATAAAATGAAATATTCAGGAGATAAAATCTGCAGAGAGTGTAAAATGAAAGATTTAATCTGAGCATTACCTTAAAGACCTGGATTTGTTTTCCTGTCTACTATCTACTGCCCAAATCCAAATGAAATGTTGGAAGACATTATGTTTGGGTACAGGCAATGTAGAGTTCAAAATCACCTGGTTTGGGAACATTCTCTCTCAGGTTTTTGTTTCTGCCTGTGACAGTGTCCTGCTTTCCCAGGAACAGACCCATGGCCAGCCATGGGGGGCAGGCCATGAGTAGCCCCGAGTCAGCTGGGAGTTTCAGTCAGGGCAGCTGCCCCAAGCTGACTCACAGGTGTATCCCATACCACTGACATCAAGCTCATTATAAAAGGAGGGAGCTTAATAAGGGTGGGGAGTTCTTCCTGGGGCTTCTCCCTCTTGGTCTTCTGTTCCTGCTGCTGATAGGATGAGGCTGAGTATAACCTTGTATACTTTATGTTGGTGATTGTATTAGTTTTGTTGTTTTATTAAATCTGTTTCTACTTCAACCCATGGGGCTTCTCCCTTTCTTCCCTGATTCCCCTTCCCAGCTGGGGAGGGGTCATTGGGTGGTAAAACAACTGCTACAGTTTAGTCGTGGGTTCAGGCTAAGTGTAGACAGACAGAACAGACAAATCCACTATGATGGAGAGTGAATGTAAGTCTCATGAAATCACTATGACCTGCCCTCATGGTTGAGGGTTTGGCAGAGCTTTGCTTAATGCCCTGGCTATGCAGCACTATAAGCAAGAGGACCTGGGATGGCAGCTGTGAGCATTGCCAACAGCTCTGGCAGACTTGTGGGCAAGGGGAGCATCCCAGCAGAGAAAAACTGAGTGTAGCTTCTTATGTCAGTACACTCTCATTAGCCAAACACCAGCTCATACTGGCTATGCAATCACTTAATCTGATGATGGGCTGGAAACATGGCTATCAAGAAGACAATTCATAATTTATAAATAAGTGATGGAGTTACAGAATGACAAGGAGAGTGGAGGAGACCCATGGGTACCCCCAATAAGCTGTGGGTACATATGTGCCAGATTTTCCCCTGAAGGAAAGGGGGAAGAGAAAAAGAACAAGGAAGGATGGACTTTGGAGAACTAGTCACATAGCATCAGCTAAATATAAAGCCCCTGGCCCAGCAGAGAGCCAGCAACTGGGTAGGAGACCTCAGAGAGCCACTTCCTACTACAAAGAGGTGCTGAAATCCTAAATGGAAGTTAACCTGGAGTTCAAAATTTCTTTCTTGGAGAAGATCCCCAGTTACTTCCAACGGGAAATTATCTTGCAAAACCACCTCAGTGAAGTCATGCAATTTCTGGTAGGGACAGCAATGACAATCAGGTATAATTTCCACTTGATCTGAAAACTGGTCACGTGTAGAGTTGGTAGGGCACATTTCACCAGCAAACACTCGGCAGCCACATAACTCTCATATGAACACTTGAGAGTTGAGAAAACTCAGGCGTAGACCAGAAAAATGTTTACCCACAGTCATCAGACAAACTGATGACAGAGAATGATTTCTTGATGAAGCTACTTGGCAAAATGTCCTTTAAGGGCAGAACTGACCACTGCTGAGTGTCATCTCTGGTAATGCAATTGCCAGAAGGTCCCTGTCTGACAAGTCTTCTGCCTCATGGAAAACACTGATAGAAAGTCAGTCTTTAAAGAGCAGGAAAAACGTTGAAAGATGACAAAATAAAATAATAAATGATTGCAGCATGTGCTCAATTGCCTTACACAAATCCCAGGGTGTGTTCTACATTGTGTGCCCTCTTGTCACAAAATAAACCTTCAGCTCTTTTCCTTGTGAGTGGTTTTTGGGCAGCAAAGGAAAATTAAAGTGCTACTAAAATCTGACCATCTCATTCACAGAATAACTTAAAAGAAGAGCAGCTTGGTGTTTGTGTTTGCTTTTTAGCACAACAAATACCTGATTATAAAAGCAGCCCAGCCAGGCAATGAAGATATGGGCTCCCAGCCTGCCATGCATGCTGCGGAGCAGCTGCATCTCCTCAGAGGGAGATGGTGTTTCTGTCCCTATTGTCATCCCTGTGGCTCAGGGAGGTGAGTGCCTGGTACCTCCCCTCCTGGCTCCCCCTGTACCCTGCAGGGCACCTGCCTCACCCCTTGGCACCAGGCTGGGAGCAGCTGGTGGCTGCCACCCAATGCTGACCAAGGACATCAGGCAAGGACAGAAGTTCATTGTCCTGTCCTAAGGCAAGACCACTCTAGGCAGATATTGCCTAAATTGTTCCCTAAGACCTTGGGTGATGGGGATCTGAGCCCTTCCTGGCAGCCTGTCCCACTGCTCCGTGGTGTCTACTCTAGAAAAGGTTGCCTAAGTCTAACCCAACTCTGTCCTGCTGCAGTTTAAGACCAAACATGAGTGCAACATTTATCTTTTAGCAAATATATTGAATTTATGTACATTTTAAAGGAAATATATCGATTTTTTTCCTTACTTTTCTTGAGCACGATATTTAGGAAGCCTTTATTCATAATAATCTCAAGCCTTTCCTCTGAATTCTTTGTTAACAGTCACTTGTCAAAGGAATGACACAAGAGCAAAGACTGATTAATGAAACAAAAGTATTCATGCATCAAAAAGAGTTATGGTTTTGAGTCTGACATCCCCTTTCTGAAATGCAATGCAGTTTCATATCTTACCATCAACTTTACAATAGTAATTTGCTGCAAAGCAGAAACAACTGGGCTTGTGCAGAGAGGCAGATGTGATGGGTTGGCCGGCTGGGCTTGCTGTGGGGTGGCTGGCTCTGGGACCCCAATGGGGTGCACAGCAGGATGATTCCTGTGGGTGAGTGAACCCTGAAACGAAGGCATGGCTGCTCCCTGTCCCCCATCCCTGCTCTGCCTGGTGCCCCACAAGCACCTCTCCCTGTCCTCAGTGCCTCTCCATGCCCTGCCAGCGGCTTTCCTGCACTGTCCTACCCTGACCTTATAGCTGGGTTTGCTCGAGAAGACTGAACCACACCTGATACTTGGGAGGAGGGGAGGTTTTGGATGCCCTCATGCTTGGCACCAGTTCAGCTCTGCTTGTTGCCAGCCTCTCGTGCTAGCAAGCATCTCGTATTGCACTGTACACGAGGCATAACAGGGATGCAAGCTACTGGGAGGTACTGGGCGAGGTGGAGAACAGCCATGTCCAGGTGAAACAGTTTTGAGCTGGTCTTGGTGGGAAAACTCTTTTTGTACATGACAAAGAGGGGCAAAACATGTTACTTGTGGTTGGGAATGAATGGGTTGATTCAGATGAATAGCATCATGCATCATCTGTCACTGGTGGTTTTCAGAAGCAAAGGAAATACTTTAAGTAAAGGCTTATTAAAATCAGTAATAAAGAAAATGGAAGGAAAAGAGGTTCATATCTAAGTCAGCCCATGTGCAGTGCCCAGCTGCAAGCGCTAAAGCACTCCAACAGTGCAAAGAGATGATGCTATGTGGTAGTGCTTTCATTAGCTGCTGTGTAGAAATGTCTCACTGAGAAAATCAAGGAAGGTCATAAAATAGCAGTGAGTTGTTTATTTGCATGACTGTCCCAGCAGGAGAACACTGTTTTGCATGAGGTTTGGAATCCCAGGGAGGGCAGGATGTAAACAAGAGAACGTTCACCCAAGATTGCAAACTATGGTCCAGCAGCCCCCAGAGGAGAAAAACACTCCTAAATGAATGTTTTGCTTGCCTCCTCAGTATCATGGGAAGGCTTTGACGCAAAGTCTTTCTGTGCATTGTCAAGATTGTGGCTGATATAAAATGTTTGTCAAAACTTTTTAAAAGACATTCCTGGATAGCAATAAGAGGCAGGACTCAGAATGACTATGTGGATGTTTCTGCTGCTGCTTGCTTCACGAGTGTGTGATGCCCAGTTTTTGTGGGGCATGTGAATAGCTTTTCCTTGCTAGCGTGTAGTATGGTGGAGCTACTGATGTCTTACTCTTATTTTCTTTAGCCTCCTGTTCAGTGACCAGTTGAGCATGTGGTGCTTATCTTGTCATAGCCAAGTGTCATCAGCAGTCTGGAGCAGCAAGATCAAATGCTTTTGAGGTAGATAAGTCTTTTGCTTTCACTGTGTTCTTTTGTCTGGGACCTTAGCACCTCATGTTCCTGCTTGCTCCATGGGATGGTCAGAGGTGCTAAAGCTCTTCTGCTAAAGTCTGTTTTCCATAGGTTTCTTGATTATGGTCTCTGTCTCCATATACTTCAACACATCTATGCAAGTGCACTTTGTGCATAATGCATCGTTTTGGGGTGTGAAGTGTTTCACTGACCTGAGATATGCTATGGATGTTTCTAAACAGCCATACTAGAAGGTATGCTTCCTATCAAGTATGCCAATCCCTGAATTTAACACAGGCTGTGAAAACAAGTCTCTGAGTGTGTGAATGCAAATGAATCCCTGGGTTACACTGGCTGAGTCTCACCAGGACGAATGTGCCTTCCAGTGCCGTGCAACGTTCTGTGCTGCTGCAGGAGGATGAGGCTGGGTGAGCTTGGATGTCCAAGAAAGAGGTCAGAACAGCAGGCAGTTCAGGAAAGATGTTTAAAAAAAATAAATCATCAAATATGAAATCATCTGAAAGTACATAAACTTCTTTCCCTTTAAGGAAGAACAGCCCAGGATCAGCGTAAAGATTTGGGGTGTTACATGCTGTTCTCCAGCTCTGGACTAACCTGTGTGCAGCCGTGCCAGAGCTGCTGCTGGTGTTTCCAAGCTGAGTGGCCGGGAGGCACCAATGGGAGCCGACTTTAGCAACACAGCTGAGAACTGACTGGCAAGTTTGTGTGAAGGAAGCTCAAACCATCAACACCCTTACTATACATGGCAGGCATTTCAACAACTGCAGAAAAGCAGCTGTCAGGAGAATTCCCTCAGGACACCCTATCTCTACAAGAAAGCTTGTAGGAATTAGGAAGGGACATTTATTACCTATTTTTGTTATTGTATCACTTAAGGACACTTGCTCAAAACTTTATTTTTTTATACCAATGTTAGTGTGGCTCTATTGGCAGAACTTTGGGGCTTTTAGACTGGAAATTAATAGAATCTTTAGTAAGATTTATACTGCAAACTAGCTGAAGTCAGAGGGGTCACCTAGACGTGTAACATGTGGTCTGTTAGAATTAGGTGAGCCAAATTCCATCAGTTCAAACTGAAGCTAGAACGTCTGTGCCTCTCCTCAAACTGAGTTACTGGAGCAGCCCAGCTAACCTTTCATTCCGTCTTCATTAGACAAGGGAGCTCCAGACTGCATGTCCCTGTGTTCGCAGAGCCTGAGTGTAACTGTATGTAATTTTTGACTGTGATAAATAATCTTTAAAGGCAAGATACGTTAAGGAAACACAATGGAGATAGATTAAAATAACTTGAAATTGGAACACTTGAAAATTTGGCAGAGAATTTGCTTAGGAAGTTTACATGGCAGAGAGAAGTGTGATCCCCCAAATGCTGGGGATTAGATTTCCAAAATTACAGCAGGGACATGCAATAACAACTCCATAATATTTTGATTAGGAAGGAAGCAAATAACATACTGCAGGATGCTGCTGTCATAGCAGACCCCTTGGCAATACCCTCGTTAAAGAAAAAGAAAAGAAAACTGAAAAAAAAGGGGGGAAAAAAGGAAATCTTCACATTGCTTAAAGATACATAAAGGTAGAATTCAACACTTGGAGAAGGCATTTGCAGGCACCCCTTCCCTTACTACCATCTTACTTCCTGAACCCATCAGACAACAATCTGTGTTTACAGAAACCCAGTTGTAGCCAAGTAGAAAAACTTCTCTTCAAAACTGTTGCAGCCAGTGACAGTTTCTTTGGGATCTAACAAGTCTAGCAGTCTTTCCTCCCTTGCTTTTCTACAAATTCTTTTCTTTATTCTTCATTCTTGCTCAATCCCATTAATTTAGCACACGCTTTTCACTGCTCTAGGTTCTCAGACAGTGACATGCAGTGGCCTCTTAAAGTTATGGAGAGGACAACTTGGTTTTCGTGATCCAGTTGTGACAGTTTTGGAGTTGAGGACATTTGAGGCTGAGGTTTAAGGTGCAGCTGTAGCAGGAGCTGTTCTTGCTTTGTGGGCTGGCTTGTTCTCGAAACCAGGTTGCTGGGGGTTAAGTAGTACTGTCAGTTCCTCTCTCATGAGTGCCCACCACACCACCTAAAACAGAGAAGTGTCCCAAAGGCCTTGAGTCTGCCCAGGGCACAAAAGGAAGGTGGTGGGTTATTCTTTCCAGCACTGCAGTATCAGCACTATCTGCATTTGAGTTCTGCTTTTATCCTGCAGGGACTTCCTTGCTGCTTGTGGTGACATACATACCCTAAACCTAAAAAACTCAGGTAGGCCCATAAAAATGTTTCTGAAGACTAGACTGTGAAGTAAAATTCATAACTCTACTAATATTAAAAAATAAGAAATGCAACAGGAAAATTGATTGTATGGCACATAATTATTCTCCCATGTTTTATCCCAACTAACACCTGATAACTGTCTCTTGTTGTCTGTATGACCGTGACTTCATCACCCTATTTCTGTCTAGCATTCCCCCTTACTCCACAGTTACAAGCCACTCTCTTCTCTTGAGACATCTAAATGATTAGCATTGTTAGGATAAACTCTGTAGTTTTCTGAAGCTATTACTTAACTCCCAGTACACGTGACTTGGCATTCAAGTCTACTGCTTCCAACCTGAAGAGGTTCTGTGCTGAAAAGCGTGGTTTTGCATTTTCAATTATATCTGTAGGTTGAATAAGAGAAAGTCCCCTTTGGTCTTGTCTCACTGCATCTATTAATTTGTCACTTTCACTAACAACAGAAGGTTTTGAACCTGTTGACTAGCATCATTGCTAGCACTGAGCAGTTTTAATGTGGAAACCAGTGAGTGTGTGTCCTTATCTCCTGTGAGAAGTCTTCCTTCAGAGAGAGCAACTACCTCACAGTGAGAGAACAGATTTAGAAGATGCTGAAGTTCAGAAGAACTGGGTTATATTCCTGATCCCTCCATTATATGGTTTATACAATTAGACATAATGACAAAGTTAGTGCTTCATATCTGGTATCTGGTCATCCCACAGACTCTAGTAATGTACTGCAGCTTTATAGCTTTTCCAGGTTTTCGTCCCCAAGTACTCCTATTGCTAAATATTAAATGTCAGCAGTTAGCAAGTAAAAACACTCACAGATAAATGATATTCCAGCAGGATGCCTTCTAATCCAAACCAAGTTTTTGGTCTTAATCTTGACACCTTAAAAATGTCTTTCAGCAATAACTTATGTACTTGTAGTAGATCACTAGAAAACACACAGGTTAGTAGTTATACTATCCTTATATCATCCTCCAAAGAGAAAGAGGCTCCAAAGTTAATTTTACCAATCCCGAATGCCTCAAGACTTGTTGCAATGCTAATGAAGTTACAGAGGGAACAAAGAAGAAGGACAATACTTCCCAGAATTACAAGAGTTGTTACAAACATAAGTTTAGACCCATTAGAAGACAGTGAGTGAAGTGCAGCGGATCACAAAGATCTCAAAGTATTGTGAAACCAGAATTTCATCTGCTCTCTTGTGTGGTCCTGTGTGCTTATGCATAATGGACAGGCTAAGAAAAACCAAACCTAAACAAAAAAAGAACAAAGCATGTTTGCACCCACAGTACAACTTTGGTGGAACCTGGCCACCTCAGTCCACTAGCAACATTGAGACTCAGACAAGCCAAAGCTCTTCAAAGGTCCTAGGCATCAAAATTTTCACAAGTAAGCCCAAACAAACAAGGTTTCACTACTGACTCCCAGAGAGGGTACTAAATATCTCTCAGCACCTCTCAGAGCTGACACTGTTCAGTGCAGCAGTCTGGTGTCCTCAGACAGCAGTAGAAGGTTTCTTCACAGGATAAACCCATTTATGTGGGCCTTGTGGTGGTCCCATCCACTCTGCTGTTGACTGACCAGCCCTCATCTACTCCCACTATAAGCCCTTTAATGGAGCTCAGTCAGCAAAACCTAACCCACAAAAAATTTCCCCTGAGCAGCTGGGTCTCCTGGGTGTGCTCCTCACATACGTGTGGTTTGGCACAGCACAAAGCAGCTGTGTCACTTTATTATTCAGCTTCTACGATTGTCTGGGATGCTGGCCACACCTAAATTCTCTTGTAGCTCTGGGCTTTAATTAGCAACATGTTCAAAATACTTTCAGTGCTTCTAGACTAGGTGCCTGCAGACAATGGATGGTGCCAGCAGCCCCATCTGTAAAGGGAAATGTAGCTGGGTGTTAATGAATGTCACGGGTACTTAGCATCACTAAAGAATTAATTCCTGTCAACATCTCTATTTATAGAATCTCTGGATATTTAACAAAGGAACAACAGTGGCAAATTAAGAACAAAAAAAAAAAAAAAGACAGGAAAAGGAGCTATTTAGACCATTTAAAACATGCCCGAAACTGTTGTGACTAATTAGCATGAAATCTGGAACTGAAGATAACAAGACCAAAGTCAGCTTCCTCCAGACCATGCCAAAGCTTGACCACAGTAATAAGGAGGCACAAATCGAACAACTGTGGAGGAGCACTAGTGCAAATAGCCCTCCAGCTGAATACCTCAGTGCACTGACTTTCCACCTTTGCAGAAAGTTCTTCTCTGTGCAGGATCAGTGCTAACAGTGACCCTTTCCCAGTACCCAGTACTGTTCACTGCTCCAAGCAATCTGCTTGGCTTCCCTCATGCTTGTTTATCCTTTTCTGCCATCTGAAAATGGGTATTGCCTGGACATGAGCAGCCCCTGGGCAGTGGGTAAGCTGCCTGGCTGCCTGCACAGGTATGGGGCCAGCACAGAGCCACCCGCGCAGCAGCTAGCAGCAGTAGCTGTGGTTCTGCTCCAGTGGGGAGCTGTTATCTTATAAAAATCACAGCTCTCAGAAAAACATCAGACATGTGATGAGAAATGCCTTCCTTACAGGCTGCTGCATTATCTGAATAAAAATGTATTCATTTATCTTATCCTGCATTTTAATATTATGAGCTGCAGCATCCCAGCACGGCTTTTTCAGCTTCAGTTGATAATTGTGCTAATTTTTCCATCTAAATTAAGCCACATAATGGTTAGGAGCAAAAGGCAGTCTCATTATGATGTGTATGACAGAAATATTGAATAAATGCTATGAAGAAATCCTTTTGTGATCATGATCAGCTGCCTTTCTTGTAGCAAGAAAATATGAAGGCATTGGGAGTATGGCAGGACTTTTTTCTCTGTAGAAATAGGAAAGTTTGGTGGAGGGAGCTGGAGTTGGTCTACCAGGGCAGAGTAGCTTGGAGGCTCATTGTTGGTAAGGCTGCTGATAGCTTGTCCTCTTGTTTTCCCCAAACCTGTTTCTCTAGACCTGACATAAGGGCCCGGGAAGAGCATCACAGAGTCAAACTTGTCCCTTTGAATAAGCGGCAGGAGGACACACCATCTGTGAGGAGGTGGGCATGTGTTTTGAACCCAACAGGGTGGAGCCTGTAATGAAAGTGCTCTCTATAGGATCCAAACTTTGGTGATCTCTCTTAGAGACCTATGGCTGAAAGGAGAGTCTATGTCAGTTTTGAGAGAGGTTGTTTCCTTTTAATTTCTTACTTTGTATGGCTGCAGAGGAGATACACTGAACGGATTGCAGAGACCTTGACAGTAATAGACTGGAGGCAGGACTAGCTGGGTCTGACTTTGAGCAAAGCTCTGGTTCTGCCATCGGTGGGCTTGATGCACAGTCTTCCTCAAAGAGTACAACTGTGATCATTACTAAGGAGGTCACAGCAAGCTTAACCTTAACAGGCCAGGATATTTTGGTCCTTTTTCCTTTTATGGTCTCACCTAAACCAAGGATAGGAGAATTACACTGCTCTTCCTCAGCTTTACAGGGTGGTTTGCTTGTTTGGGGTTGTTTCACTTTCAAGGACAAAAACGCCTAACAAATTGTACCTAATTTTGCATAATTTGGGGGCAGCTGAGCACCAGATGTATCATGCTGAAAGCCCCAGCCTCCAGAATACCTTTTTCTCTTCAGGAGATTGAGAGAAACTTGCCCTTGGGAGATTTTAGGATTTTGTGCTGCATCTTGATGAGCTGATTGCAAGTCTATCAGTGGTCCTCACTGCCAGCACCTGGGAGAGGAGGCTTGGTCCTTGCATAGGGGGCTTGCATGACTGCAGGGTGGGCAGGGCAGGCTGCAGACAGTTGCTCTGCACCCTCTCCTGGGGAAAATAAGCAGTCACAGTCTCTGGTGCAACCCATGGGGTCTGAAAGAAAAAAGGAGGCAGGTTTATTTCACAGGGCATGGACCACTCAACCCCCTGATTGTTTGCTATATCAAAACATGCCACCAAAGAGCTGTGACCACTGGATGTGCTTTATATTCTGTTAGTAATGCAAGTGGATTTAGCAGCACACATAGATTTATCAGGTGCACAATTTATTTGCATTTATCGAGCCTTATCCTGCCTCCAATTGGATATTTGCAATACCAACCTGAATATTTCTGTTCAGACATACTTTGTTTCTATGTGACTGAACAATCCTCACAAAGTAATGGGGAAAAAAAAATTGCTCCTTGTTTTTGGCACTTTCTTTCTATGGAGAACTTGATTAGAGGAGACTGGCATAATCAACTCAGCATCTCTGCTCCAGCCACGCAGTAAGGTTACCATACAAATGAAATCATAAATTGGACACACATTTTTGCCTACAAGGAATAAATGTCCCCCCAGATGCCACCTGCCACCACAGCAAGAGGGTTTTAAGCTTCTGCTTTTCAATAACAGCAAGAGAAAAACCTGCAAAAGAAGGAAAACCAGAGTGAAAGCTTTCCATGGCTGCATACACTGCAAGCTGGGCTATTTTACAGAGTAGAGAGCAATTTCAGGAGAGGGGCTCTTTGGGGTTGTGCAGAAGGCAGCACTCCCGTTCCTCTCCTGGGGGAGCTGCAGCACCCTCCCAGAGCACCCCCTCCTATGGATGCACCCACTGGAGTGCCCTGCCAGCCCCCCAGCACACGCAGTGCCTGCAGCCAGCATGTCCACCTCACTCACGTCACTGTCATGTATACACACTGAGCTGGAAGAAAATTTAAGCTTAAAAGATACATGAAATCTGTTGTTGCTACTGTTTGGGTTTTTTTAAAAGTAAACAAAATTTAATGAAAATACCTGAGATGCAAAGTACCTTGTTTTCATTTTAACCAGCAATTATGGTTGCTAGTTAAAACAAACATAATTTTGTCACAGTACAAAAGTAATACACATATTTCTCTGTGCCAGAAAAAATAAAATTATGACCTCTAGTCATAGTTCCAGAAGAGATAATGCTTTGCTAATACTTTTACAGGGCTTAATTCAACGTGCATATGAGAGAGAACTCTGTAGCTTTTCATGTATGGTGCAGGACACCGTGTTACATAAAGATGCAGAGAGAGATCACAGCAGTCCCTTTTCTTAGAGTTGCAACATAATTAGCCAAAGACTCAGCTTCCAGTGATCTCACATTCCTCACTTCCTTTTGTTTTTCAAATCTTCTTTGTATGTTAAAATACAATCTGCAAATTCTTTGCCTAGTGCCTTCATATAGACACATCTTGGACCATTTACACAGGGAAGTACCCATGAGACAAGACTGATTTCCTGCAAGCAGCTAAATAGTATTTTTTTAAAGAATAAAAGAAAGGCACATCCTCCACTAAAGCTAATTCATGCAGCATGACTCTTTGAACATATAGCCTAGCAATACATGAGTGTTGAAAGTAGCACAAAAGATCCTCAAGAACACTTCTAATTGATTGATTCAGCAGGGTAGTGCCATGGAAATGATTGATTTTAGTCTACTAGACCTCCCTCTAACCTTTTCAGAGACTCTGTTGATCAGTACTTGAATGTACAAATTCGAAAACAAATGGCAATAGCATCCAAATTCTTTAAAGCAAAGTTTTCCAATCATTTTCATGTATCAAATTGACTGCAACAGGTTAAAGATGCCCCAAAGACCAAAGCATATTTTAAAAAGTGTGTCTTTCAAATAGTGACAACATTAATGTCAGTAGTAATGACTGATCAATCTCAAATGACTGATCTGATTGACAAATAATAGGTGACTGTGTTCTCCTTAGGCAACAACGAGGCATAACGAACATGGAGATAAGGACTATTATAAAGGGTAGATAAAACAATAATAGATTTTTTTGAGGTCATGAAGTTAGTTTCCTGTTTTAGCTGAATTTGATACAGCCTTTACAAACCAAGCCAAGAGCATGTACATTACCAATGCTTACTTAAACTTAAGCTGCCCTTACTTTGCCAATCAACTTAAAAAAATGTTAGGGCTATAGGCTGATATTTCTGCTGCTCAGCTGGAGTTTGGGGGGCAGGTGATAGCTGCACTGAAGACATAAAAGTATGAAATACCAAAATGAGAAACAAGAAGGACTATTTGTAGGTGCTTGATCCTCCAGGCTTGGCTAGGACAAGCTCCTGCTACAGCTCTGACTCACCTTCAGAAGCCAGGCAGACCTGCTGCAAAGAGAGGTGGTTTTACTGCCCTTCCTTTGGCAGGATAACACTTGAACATGGCTTATTTTTTTAGAAATAACCATTTCATTGTGCTTCCAGGGTATTCATGTGAAACACTGACATGCTGATGGCAGAGGAGGCAGGCAGTGGCTGTGAAGGAGCCCCCTGCTCCACGGGAAGAGGATCACTGTCATCTCCTGCCCTGAAGGAAACCCCTTCTTGATGAACTTATGGCTGGTCTATCAGTCAGGAGGGAAGGGCAGCATGGCAGGCTCGTGTAGGACTGCTCCAGACTGGGAACCAAGTATCTCCTGTGGGGACTCCTCCCTGCACATCTGCTGCCTTTCTCTGTGGCTGTTGGTCTCTGTGCAGGGGGATCCACATAGCTGGCAAAACACGGTGGTACTTTTTTCCTTTTCCTCTACCCCCTGATAGCTTATAGCTTCTCGGCTGCATGTCAGAGGGAGCCCAGGCTTGATGGGCTGGACTGATTAGCTCTGCATCCCACCTGCATATTGCACAGAAATGGCATTTTTTTGTGATTCCCCTTTAGGTCCCTCCTGCTGGGGCTGTGGCAGAACACCTCTCATTATTCAGCATCTCCATCTTCTTGGGGTTGCGATAATTTATTTTTTTTTTCCCATTACAGTTGCATAGGAAGCACCACAAAAATATGTGCCTGAGTCAAGCTCCCAAGTTAGTTCCTATTAGCAGTCAGACACATTCATGAAATTGTACACAGGGCAATGGGAAATGGCTTAACCAAGCCTATTACCACAAGCAGAGTGTTAATGAACAATAATCAGTTCACTCAAGAGCTGTGGGCTTACCTCATATGCTTAAAAGGAGTGAGTTTCTAATATCAATTTTCCTTACAGAGATATCATCAGCTAACACTCAGCATCAAGAAGATGTTGCAGTTTCTCTATTCCTGCCAAAAAACTTGCTGAAATACTTTGGGTTTGTTTCTAAAGAGCATCTGGGTGTATTAAAAAGACCCCATATGCATGTGCAGGTAAAATATTAATTACTTAGTTTTTAAACCATACTGGATTTATCCAGCACTCTTGCACTACGAAAGCAAAGGAAATGCAAGCAATTACAGGCAAACTGAATTGCTCTGTCTATGTTCTTCTTAGAAGTTCTTTGTTTTCTGCTTCAAGGTGATTTGACATTTTGGGGTTAGAATTTAGGAGCTCAGTGCGGGAGCCTGGCTTTGTACTGCCGCTCCAAACAAGACGTGATTCAATAATGCATCAGCCCACCCCTTCCCAAAAACTAATCCCTCTCAGATCCTGAACTCCCTTCAGCACAGGTTTTAAATAGAAAGGATAAGTAGGGTAAGGCTGGTTGTGGGAGCTACTTTATCTTTCGTATTTTCCATCAGATGATTCCCCTGACCTGGTCAGGCTCTCAGGTCCCTGGCTGTGTTTTCTCCTGGGAGATGCCAATCTCCTCACGTTCTGTGGAAGATCTGGAGCGGGAAACGGAAACACTTCTGCACTGCAGAGCTCTCCTCCATAACTGTGGGTCTGTCCATTGCTGTGCCAAGATTTGGTGAATGCAACAGACGTTGTTTTAATATAAGGGTTCAAGTTTTATTTCAGATTATATTAAATAAAAGGGCCTAGTTTCACTGAAGCATGGTTGTGTGAAAGCATTATAAGTCTGTTCATCTTATGCAAAAGTATATAACGGATACTCTTGCAAAGCAGTTATGCAAACTTGGTGACAAGCTTATTGCTATTATTTTACTACACATTGTTTCCTTAATACTTAGAATACGTTAATCTTTTTTTCACATTTTTCCTAGTAGTCTAAAATCTGGATGTTAAAAACAAAATTGAAAATTTGAGCTTAATTTCTTTGTTGTCTTCAAATATGCTAGTTTGCATCCAGAGGCTTTACCCCAGCAATTTGACTTCTGCATCAGTGCAAGTGTTGTAAGATTTTTGAAAGTGGAGAGTTTTGCTTGTCACAAACATGAAAGTACCTTTTGGTGGGTATGTTGGAGAATAACTGATATGAAAATTAGAAGCAAAGAGCTCACTTCAAAAAGTTTGGCAACTCTAAGTAAAATGAAAAGTATTTTTCAATTTTAATAACACAATGGTAATATTTCACTGGAGGTCTGTATTCCTTCTAGAATTTGTGATGCATACTGATATTCCCTATGCTGTCCATCACTTAGAAAGTAGCTGCCTTCCATTATTTAACACAGATGCTTTACAAATACTTCTGTAATTCGGTTTCTCTTCAAAAGAAACATCTATCTCTTGCAGAGCTGCTAGAGCTCAGCTGTGGGCGACTACAGCCCACGCTGGCTTTTGAAGGTGACTTCAGGATCTAGTAGCTTTGATGGAAAGCTGCCACCAGCACTCAGAAGTTTCGACAAATGCAACTCCTGCCTACAGTACAGGATTGTAATCTGCAAGGGCTTAAAAACCATTTCATCATAAACACAGTGCCATAGCACCTACCTTGATGACACATTTATCCCGCTTGGGTTTAAGTCTTCATGTGACAAGCCCTAAATTTTGTTCTTTCTGACCTTTTAAAATATGACTTGCATGCTTTTATCTGGACTTCTCAACCAGATGCTCAGGGTAGTGACCATCCACCCCTGGTGACTATACTAATGCTTTTAAGATTCTTACATGTCTTTTGCATTTCTTTAGCCCTGACATCCTCCACTCTGTGCAGGCATAATCTGT
This sequence comes from Podargus strigoides, assembly GCA_028020825.1. Classification (NCBI taxonomy): domain Eukaryota; kingdom Metazoa; phylum Chordata; class Aves; order Caprimulgiformes; family Podargidae; genus Podargus; species Podargus strigoides. The sequence goes on from CM051620.1 coordinate 62,152,497, forward strand.
TGTTCCTTTTCATCACTTTCTCTTTGCTTTCCAGCTTAGTTTTCCAACATGTCACTCCTGACTCAGACCAAAAGGATTAACAGAGCTAAAAAGCTTAAGTAAAGCACCATTATATTTGGCATAGTTCTACTACTGCCTATGCTGTGGACAGTGGAACCACTCTGTTTAAATGACCGGCTTTGGACCAGCTCATTGTTTTTTTCAGCCGACTGCTAAATCTTTACCTATTCTGAAAAAAGTTAGGGTTGAAACTCTCTTTAGAAGATCACTATGAGTGAGATTTATCTTCATTTATTTTATCCATCTAAAAGTTTTGGGACTATCTTAAACCCATACTGTTCTCAAGGAGGAGAGGGGAGGTAATTCAGCAGGAAGCAGTGATACAGCAAGACAAAATGTCTAGATTGCTCCATTCCCTTTGTCTTCAGAGCAGAAGCTGAAGGTGTTACGCTCAGACCTGGAGGTGATGCTGCACACTCTGCTTGGGAGAAAGTGCTGCAGGGCAGTTCCCATCTGTCCCCTGTAGCACAAAGCTCATGCATCTCCACAAAGTACAGTCTAAGCGGCATTTAAGTGAGATTGACCCTAGGCCCACTTGGGGATTTATTTCCTTTGCATTTTATGTAAGCAGTCACCAAAGCTATCTAGCTCAAGACATTAGGTAATGTAGCCTGCTCTGAAGATGTAGGGCTTGTGGGTTTCCCAGATGTTCAGCAGAACGGTGAAGTTCTCACTTTATGAAAAGGGGAAACATTTGGCTGTTGGACAGAGTGATTTCCAATACTATTGCCCCTAGTATTTGGCAAGTATTGTTTTACACCCAGATGAAACCATCATCATAAGTCCCACAGCTGCTGGGAGAAGTTTAGTGGCTGAACACCTTCCTTTCATTCAGCAGTTGTCTCCTAAGGTCAAGGCATCTTGACAATGCTTCACAGGACAACTGTAAGCTCCTGTTGTATGAGAGTGAGGAACAGTAGTGCTGTCCTAACATGGGTTATTGCATCAGCACGATATTTTTTAACTGATGCCGAGTGTGAGATCACTACCACTCTGTGTGAGAGTTATCGGATTTGCTGATAATTTAATTGAGAATTTCTAAAGTTTTGTTCTATCCAAAAGGTTGAAATGCAGGAAGGTTTATATGCTAAGTCTATAATTAGAGTATAGCCCTCCAAAGGAAGGGGGAGAACACAACTAACAAAATAACTATTGCTGTTAGTTTAATTTTTTTTTTTTAATTAATTTTTATTGCAATTATCACCTGTTTCCTAGGAATTCTTAAAATTGACATCTATGAATTTTTGCGTGTTATACAAACATATCTACTACATTTTCATGGCCAACTGTCCTGCCAGGGGTCTGTTGTAGCCTCACCATTAAGCTGTCAAGTTCCCTTGTTGTAATGAGTAATGACAAAGCAGTTCCAGCTTCTCTGAAATGCACCTAAAAATGAATGGTTGGGGGGTGGGTGATATTAAGAAAAACAAACCAAACCATGCAAATGTTCTTGAGGTTGTTTTCAAAGACTTATTAATGTGAAATTCTCAGAATTTTAATTGGTATTCAAAACGTACCTTGAAAACCATTATGATTTTCCAGTCACTGAAGGATTGAGTCTAAGCATTGCACGGGTACAGCGCTAACAAAGGCTCGGTGGGAAGAGGTTTTGCACAGCAATGAGTGAACATTAGTCATACTTGCGTATTTTTCTTTCCACACATCAAAGGTCTGAGAAGACAAAGAGCTGTGCCTTGGATGGTTTTGAAACCCATCAATCTCCATCAGTCCTGAAAGGACCCCTCCGAGTGGAAAGGCTTTTTGCCCACGCAAGTATCACAGTGCTGCACGGGGCATCATGCCTCCGAGTACGTTACAGTATGTTTTCCAAAGAACATTGCCCTGAGGTAAGAAGCAAAATACAGCTCTTGTATGCAACATTGCATAAAGTCTATGCCTCTGCTGGAAAGCAACCTCTTCCTCCCTTCCTAAAACAAAAATACCATTTAAAACTACAATATTGCTAAGAATGAGTAGGACAAACAACACCCTCTTTTTTTTTTAATTGCCATTTAAGGGTAGTTTAAAGCCAGGCTCATCTATTAGCTTAGAGAAGATTATTGCCATTTATGAATACGAACTATATTTCTGTACTGCTTTCCCTAACAGCAGTGATTTGTGTAATTATTTTTTTCCTATGAACCAATTACACGTACCATGAAAGAAGGTAGGTTTTGATATTGTGTGAGGCTATGCAGTTCATGTAGAAATTGTGTTTTTTACTGTTTTTCTTTTCCAGACAACATTTTTGCTCCTGGTTTCTTGCTTTTCTCTGATTTTTGGTTGCAATTGATTTTTTTTTCCACTTGGACACAAATCAAAATACACAGCAGACATTTTCCTGTCTAAATTGCACAGCCAGTTTGGAGCAGAAATAATAAAGGGTTGTTCACAGCATTACTCTAGTAGGCCTTGCTGCTGAGGAGAAAAAGTGCCTAACAATGAATATTTAATGAGATTTGATCAGAGTTCACCATTGATTCCTTGCCCTAAAGGTTACAGGCTGTGAAAGCTGCATTAGCACCAGAAGGATATCGCTTTTTAGGCCCACCCTTGCTGGGCAAATGCTACAGGCGGACCCCTGATATTTGGCAAAACCCCAGGATGGGTTTGTGGTGGTGACGGGCAGTGCTGCCAAGGACTGGACCCAGACCTGGACTCGGACCCAGACCCAGCATAATGCCACAGGTGGCCAGCACTTGTGGGACGAGCGTGTGGATGGACACGCCATGTCTTGCCTCCCAGCCCCAGGCAGGATTATAGCTCTAAACAAGTTGCTTAAAGTTTCTGCTGTAGCTTCTCCACCTCTTTCACCTTTCACCAAATGCTTAGTGATACATGAAGTGGTATGGATGGGTCCAACTCAGCAGAACAGCTGCAAAGACCTCCCAAGACCAGGAACCTCACAACTTTTGAGCACCACGCTAGCATGGCAAGCTAGCAAAAACCATCCAAAATGCTTCTCAGCTATACAGCCAGCAAAATTTCCCAATTTGCCATCCTGCATCGAGGACATACAATCCTTTTTTCTCCGTGTGAATTCTGACTTTTTTTGTGCAACCCCATCTGTTAAATTCCAGGAAAACCCAGAGAAACCTCCTCCCCACAGATCCCCAGGGCTTTAACATGGTTTGGTGGCTGGAATCCAAGTACATTTCAGGGAGTAGCAGCAAACAGCTGCTTTTCAGACTCTTCCCAATGCAGTTTTAAGATTTGCTCTTTGCAGTTATTACCAGCATGATTCAAACTCAGCTTCCAACCCTGGCGTGAGTGGGAACTTTTAGCCTCCTCTCCTAAGGAAACATTGTACATGTGATGATGCTCTGATCAGTCTTTCTATTAGTATTTTGAACTCCTTGGCCAGCTTCAATCAAGCGTAGCAGTCAGGCAGCAGCCGTGGGGACCCCAAGTTCCTACAAGGTTCATGAACCATATGTGTCTGGGCCAAGGGAAATGAAAGAAAAAGCAGGTCAGCCTGTATGAGACCCCAGAGAGCTCAGGGAGAGGGAGATGCTGTGGATGCCCTGCTCCAGGAAGATTCACTATGGTTTTCATCTGTATGGACACAGAAGCATCCAGCAGGAAAGCAGATTTCATTAATTCCAGTATCAGTTTTTACAGCAGTATCATGAACTTACACTCTCTGTCCAACATCTCCCACAGTATTGGAACCAGCCCTCACTGCAAGGGGAAAACGGAGAGTCAATTTTGTAAATGTCAAAAGCCTCTCAGATGGCTTCTCTGGCACAAGCTGCAGTTGCTTTCCCTTGGCCGGAGGGACAGCCACATCCAGTGAGGGAGCAAGGAGAGCTTTGCTCTCCATTTAAAAATGTGCCTTTGTTCAAAGCAGTGTTTTTGCCATGAGTACACGTGCCTGCAGGGAGCTTCTTTCGAGAACTCAGCTGTAAAATGGGGCCACAAGGGCAGGCACAGAAGGACTGCAAAGTCCTCTGGCTGTTCCTTTGAATGACTGCTTTAACATGAAGGTACAGTGACAGCCTGTGCTCACAGGGACTTCGGAAGCCAGCCAGCAGTAGTTTCCTCATTAGACTCCTTTTTTCTTTAATTCTGAACAGCACATTTCTACAGAAGAGTAGCACGTCTCCTGTAATAGTTTTGCTGCAGTGCCTCAGCAGAAGGTAGATAGGGAGGACAAGTTGAGTCTGGACATGAGGAACTTGCAAGGACCAGACATACCCTCAGGACTGGCCTCAGCACTGGCTACGCCAGGTCACAGAAAGCCATCATCCTTCATCAATGCAAGCTAAAGCAATCTAATTAAATATGCCAGAAGTTATTTCTAGTAATAAAGCCAACAAACACTTTTCTAACTGATTAGTATTTTTCAGACTTATTTAAAAAAAGTAAATCTTTATCCCTCTTTTTCTTTTTGTTCAGTGCTGCAATGTTTCCCTAAGTCACAAGATAAAAGATAAAAAGAGGGGCTGGGAGAGATGTGCAAATATAGCACCGTTGTCAACCAAAGAAACCTCCTTCAATTATTCAGAGTATCTGCCGGTTCTCAAATTTCCCATTCTTACAGCTTGAGCTAAGTGCTGTTGCATACATTTGGCAGTAGTTCTTACTAACTCTGAGGACAGTCGGAGTAAGGAACATATGTATTCATAAGATAAATAATGTTAAAGTGACTGGTGTGGCAAGAAGTTTCCATATACATTCCCAAACTATCTGCCAAATGCATATTTGTAAAGAGTAGGGAGCTTCAAATGGAAAAGGTAAATGTAATCCTAAATAGACATGAAACAGAACTGCTTCTTTTTTCTTCTACTTCATTAACAACTAGAAAATTGATCATAAATCTGTGGCACACCAAAATACTCACAAAGCTGCAAGCAACAAAAAACAGTGAGCAACTAAGCACAGCCAATTGACAACTAGGAAAATCAGACTTTTGGACATCCACCAGTAATATTTTGAATCTGAAAAGCAAACTGGAGTTGAATTAATGACAAAACAATATTTAAGAAGGTAAATGTGAGAGCTGGGTGTCTATGCTGCAATGCTATGAGTTAGAAAAATTCAAAGAGACCTTGGTATCTCCGTGAATAAACTAGGATGGTGAAATGACATGAGCTTTGGGCAGAGGTGTTGACAGACAGCATGCTCATTTTATCATATTTATCCTTTTGCAGTGTAGTCTGAATGTCATTCTCATTCCAAGATCCCTTTTACAATATATCACCCCCTTGATATGGGAGAGGATGCTTCAGATTTTTAGCCAACCCATCCCATCCTCTTGAGCCACTGCCTTGCATCTCCTTAGGTGTGATTAGACACTATAGTTGCCTGAACCAAAGAAATCCCCTGTGTTTCCCCAGTTTGTCACAGATGTGTTACCCTTGCTGAGTTTCTGCAGAACCACTGGCAGCAGTTGTCTCCAAGCTGCCAGCTGAAAGGGAGCCTGAATAAATCAGCTAGAAGAGGCTGCATCTCCATACAGCATCACCCGCTGCAGTATATAAGGTTTGTCATAGAAGGCAAGCAAACTACCTCCAGTAAAACCATGGTGAAATGGCGAATAACATACCTCAGCAACTCATCTTGCAGCAAGGCTATATATATACATTAACTCAGTGATGTGCACAGCTCCTACCAGCTGAAGAAGCGGGAAGGCTCAGGACATTGTCTGCACTGTGATATTTCACATGTCACTGATCTGGTTATGTTCCTTTCAATCAAAGTTTTTTGATTCATACAGCTGGTCAAAAAAAGCAGAGTATGTATTATTCTGCATTTTTTCATATTTCCCTTCCAACACACAAACCATCCTCTCTTAGAAATGTGAAAAAGTGCCTAGCCATGAGAGGAAGGGTCCCTTTCAAACCAGCCTCTCCCGAAGGTGGTCCACCAGCCACAGGGCTTTGCTCAGCAGGGGCTCCCCCATCTCAGGGCCATAGGGGACAGGTGGACAGCCATGGCGGTGTCCCCGCCCTTCCACCATGCCCTCACCAGCCAAGCAAAGAGCCCTGAACCCGGGGATGCGGGTGGGTGCTGGGGGGCCTTGGGGCCCCATCTGTGTGCCAGATGGGTGCCAGCCAGCCAGGGCAGGGGTGTGGAAAGGGGGAAGGGGCACGGGCGGATTGGACGCGACACTTACTGCAGAACCGCCGCCGCCTGGTGCCGCATTGCCAGAGCCGCCTCCGTATCCAGTGCAGACATGGAGCCAGGTCCATGGCTCGAGGGGCTGCCCGTGCCTGGGGCCACCCAGGACACCCTGCTCCCCGCTGGGCAAACCTGTGGCAGCCCCGGGCTGAGCCCCAGGCCTCTGGGAGGATGCGGCGCACGGCTGCCGAGGCCCTGCCGTCCCTCCGTCGCCATGCCATGTTTTATGCATGAAGGCAATGGTGGGTAATTTCATCCCGATTCTCTGCGCCCCGTGTGTACGTGAGCTCCTGTGACGTGGAGGAGCCACAGCCTTGGTCCCTGGGGGGAGTGAGCTCAGGGAGAGTCCAGGAAGGTGTCCATTGGAGAAATGGGGCCTTTTCCAGCCTCGGCCAGGGTTCATCCATCTGCAGGTGTACAGGTGCTGCGCTCCGCCTGGACCCCAGAGCAGGAACAGATTCAAGGGGATTAGGATGCTCTACAGAAACCTGTGTGCACTCTGGTCAAAAAACATGGCCTGTGTTGGAAACCTCAGCCCTGCTGCTGCACGTCCCTGCTCATATGAGAAACCAGGAGTGCAATAAACCTTTTGCATGTCCATGTCAGTACTGTCAGTGCTGTGCGAGGCGCTTGTTCTGTAACTTGACAAAATGGGCTCTCCACCAACAAGTAGACAATTTAGGCACCTGATCACATTCCTATAAGCTTTGACTCAGCAAATACCTTTGTGTTTCTTACCTTAAATGTTCCCTACATCTCAAGAAGGAGGTTGCTGTACACACACCCCCACCCCGCCCCAGCGTATCCTTTAACAGGTTACAGCAAAGCAAAGAAGTGGGTCTGGAGCACGTGAGCTGTGTTGCAAACACATAGGCAGTGTCCTCCCTGGCAGGACCCCTGCAGTCCTTCCCTATCAGAAGTCCTACTGTGAGACCACTGAAGGTTGGACAGGAGGGCTGCAAGCCCCGCCACATGCACCAGCACCAGCATAACTGGAAAGCAGTGACTGGCAGGGTTTCAGCTTTTATTTCCACTTGAATCTCATAGTAGGGTCATCCAAACAACCGTCATCATCAATGTTTTTGTTTTGATGTAACCAGGTAAATCTTACACTCTCATTGTAATGATAAATAAAACTCAGCAGATACATTTGAGCTTCATTTTAAAGTTCATTGGATTCATTCCAGTCTGGACTAAAAGTTGTACTTTGAATCCCTACTGGGAATATGAAAAACTCTATGATATTTGCCCCTGAAGTTTGTGTTAAAGCCCATGTGTAGCTCATCCACACTGGGCATTCATACAGGATTCAGTATGACAACCCCGAACAGTCTGAAAATTTAAAAACAAACCCACAAATCATTGTCAAGGGAAGATATAACAATCCACAGACCTCCATTACATTTTGCCAGACATCAGTCATGTCAGGTTATTCAGTTGGAGCTGATCAGAAATGAAAGTAATGGGTGATGTAGAAAAAGACTTTGAAAACCACAAAGAATTCACTTTGAGTCTTGAGTCACTGTGCAATAACTCAATTTTGAGACCAGTCAGAGTGAATTAGCCATGTACTGTGGTGGATAACACTGCTGGCACAACAGGGAGCAGCTAACCCAGGTTGCTTTCTTCACCAATGTGCTTCTGGTATGTGAATGGGCACCATGACCTATTTCTGTTTCTATCAAGAAGGACTCATCATATGATGCTGTGGGTCTGCTGAAACCATTTCTGTACCAGACTGGAAGGGATTCCTGGGTCGCCATGTCCAGTCTCTAGCTGCCATAGGCAATCCCAGCATATTTCCAGCCTTTAATAAATTATATCTCAGAATTAGGCTTTCTGCCCTCTCGCCCATTCTTTACTTGAGGAATAAGGAAATATCGGTTGAGGAAACTTTAAGCAGTGAAAAGTCACTTTTTGATTAGAATTCAGCACAGCTGTGATCTCAGTGTCACCCGTTACTTGCAGTGACTCTGATGCACATAATTTACAGCAATAAATGAGATATAACAGCAGGTATGTGTGGGCTGGAAATAGAAATTAGTTCTGAAATGAGAAAGCTATGATAGCTTTGGTATATTTTATGCTTAAATAGTGCTTATAATTGTCTTTTTAGAATCATGCAGACAAATAAATAAGAATAATTTAAGAGATTGGCCACGTAGCATTGAATTTTCCTTGTTTAAGGAAAATACATTACAATGACAAGCACGTTTGTGCTGATGATGGGTTGTTTTCTTCAGTATTTGATGTTTGTCTTCCTCCTTTTTTGCTCTTTTTTAAACACACCTAAGCTTAGATACGTTATTTGTAGATATATTTTTACCGTAGAGTAGGCAGAAGTCACCATTTTTACACTTGATCGGTTCCAATTCATTATTATTTTCTTCATAACATTCTGGGTGATATGCATGCAGTCATCTGGCACCAAAGTGCAAAGGAGACATTCAGAAAAGCTTAATTATGTACGTCATTTTCGACGCCACCCCCCCTTCAATTTTCTTCCAACTCATTTTCTGCAAATGAACATGTCAGAGTCACAAGGCAGGGCACCCAGTACATGTGTCTTTCTGCATTTTACTTTAAAATCTTGGTGTAGAAGAAGAGACATGCAGTTGCACAGTAGAAATAGGAACCGCTGAGCTAGTTTGCACCCAGTCATGTTGCTCCTGTAACTCCAATCAGCAAGAAGAACCTTGGCAACAGCCAACGAAGGCAACAGCCTCCAGTCATCGCAGAGTTTCTGAGGTTAAATATAACCACTCAATCCGATGTTTGTCATTGACCCCCGGCGCAATGTGTTTTTCTAGCAGCTGCTGCTATTCCTCTCGAAAGACAGAGACCTCCTGCAGATCCTAATGGCCACAAATCAATGCCTCAAGCCCTGACATGTGGCTCTACTAGTTTTTTACCTAACATGCCACTGCTGATAAACAAACACAGTTAATGAACCTTTTCCATCCGCAGAGGGGATCTGTTGCAGGACTCTGTTCCCCCATGTCTCTGAAAGGCTTTAAGATGCTCTGATTGCAATATAAAGCAACAATTTTTCAAGTTAGTGAACCACAAGCCTGCTAAATGTCAGAGCATTGTACTTCATCATGTCAGATGTCTATTTTGATGTACAGTGGAATTCAATGCCTGAAAGCAGCTGATAAGGTGTAGGGATGTTAGCAAATGTCAAGAGTACACAGTGCACCCAGTGATGGAACAACCAGCATTTCAAGGAGAACTTCTACTTAAGCCACTCACTCCGTGTGCTTCAGTGCAATGATTCAGTTAGTTAGTTAAATCACTGGGTAATAGGGTTTATAAATGCTGTAGGAGGAAAAAAGAATCGGCATAGATGCCTCAGGATAAAACCCTGGTGGTTCAGCTGTCATACAGCAGCATGGTCCTGTGCTGTTCTTGTGCCACCTACTGACCAGTTCCTCCTAACTTTTAATTCATCATTTCCCTAAACAAAACAGTTTATTTTTAAATGCAAATATTTAAGAGCTGAACCACCCTATCCTGCCCTAGTTAGCTCAGTAGAAGGATGGGATGGGATGGGATGGGATGGGATGGGATGGGATGGGATGGGATGGGATGGGATGGGATGGGATGGGATGGGATGGGATGGGATGGGATGGGATGGGATGGGACGGGATGGTCTGCGTTACCCAGCGTGTCAGATCCAAGGGTGCTTTCTGTCCTTAAATATGTAATTCCCTGCTGAAATCATTATGATTGCACAGACATTCAAAAGAAGAAGCTACCTGAAGGGTTTGCTGTCTATCCATAACTGCTTTTCCCAACATGGCTGAACTATGGCAAGGGGTTGACCTCATTTCCATACCAGGGAGAGGTATTGAAATGCAGCTGCAGGTCCTCACCTACTGGGTGTGCTAATGGAGAAGTGCTTTTCTTTTGGCTTTCCAGGCCCTTGGAAATCAGGAACGATTCTGCAGAATTAAGAAAATACTTTTGACTTTGTTATCAAAAGTCAAGACAATGGCTAAATAGATGTGTGTTCCAGCTGGGACATTCCTGAAGTGCTTACAAGGTGGCAAGCACGTACCCTATGTGAGCTGTAAAGCTATCTGTTTGCACCTAACTTGGGTAGATAAACCCCAGACTGGCAGTCTGGCCTAACGCTGTGAGTTGCTCTGCCAGCTGGCTTTAATAAATGTTAGTAGGCTGGATATTGCTATTGCTCTACAAATGTTTCTGATAGCTGCTTGTCTTCCTCACTCCACCTGTGGCAGTTAACCTTCTGAAGGGTTCAGGTTAAAAGGAGTTATTACAGCCCCCATCCAAGAAGTGACTGAAACCTGTAGAATGGCACATGGATGTGACAAGCCTGGGACTCTTAAATGACTGTGGCATCAATCAAGAATTTCTCCAGAATAACAGCATCAGTGGGCTGTGCAGACTGCTATCAGAGCAGATAGTCCTTCCAGAGCTTCTCGTAATGAAAAGGGTGATCAGAATGGCACCCCTTTCCATATGTGACCTTAAATGATCATTTTGCTCTGGTGACAACACAGCCTTGGCCAGGCCAGGGCATGACACTGGAGGAGTTGCTTCCAGATGCAGTTTCTGCCTCCCACTTGTGCTCTCCTCCAGCTGCACATTTCAGTGGGGCCATGACCTCACTGTGTATTTTTAAAAATATGTGGAAAATAAGCTTTCAGTTTGTTGCTAAATGAGCTGCCTCTTGCAACTCTTTATTCAGTAGAAAGGTTAAAATCAGAAGATGGGATGATAGGCTTCTTCGCCCTATTTTAAAGCACAGTGGAAATTTCATATACTCTTTAAGAGGGGACAAAGGGATCATGCAGAAATTTTGTGCTTGGGGAAACAATATTTTCTTTTTAATTATTTAAAGTTCAGTATATGATCTTAATTAATTTTTTTCCTTGCATTTTACTTGTTGGCCTCTGGGCAATTGCTTCTAAAATTAATTGGATTCATCTTTCCAGAAATCTCAACTGGATAGTCACACATTTACTAAATATTTTTAGAAACAATTTCAGATATTGGCAAGCATTTGGACTATGCTACCAATAAACTTGGCACAGCATTGTACAGGAAGAAAGTTTCTTAAAGTAACTATGACAGCTTTCTTGTTCTAGGCTCAACTATCCCCCAGGTACCCTCTCCAGACAGGACCTGCCACAAAGCATCAAATATTTAGGATTTAGAAATAAACCAGCGTTTCCCACTAGTATACATAGATTTGAGTCAGAAACACTGCAGGAAACTAACCTCTGACAAAAAAAAAAGCTTTCAGAATAGATTGCTGGCCCAGAATAACAGCAGGAGAGATAACAGTCATACCTCTTGAAATATTTATCTTAGCATTTTCCCATCAACCATTGAAAATACAGCTGCACCATTTATGGGTCAAAAAATAAATACTGTACTCAAGGCATAATTCCGTTGTTTCCTTAATCTTTTCCTAAACTTCCCTATTTTCACTTGCAGACAGCTACCTGATGCAGTAAAGCTGGCTCGTTGAGCCAGGCTTTCAGGCTATCCAGAATATCACAGGTGTGAGAGCCAAACCAACTGCTAACCTCTTTCACATGGATAAACTCAGGGTGGATGGGATTGTGTTTCTGTAAAGGAGGATGTCTGAAACCGGAGCTGCTGTGAGAGTGGTGCTCATACAGGATCTCACAGCATGACTTATCCATTGTCTTCCTCCTTGAAAAGATGTACTCAAGCAAAACACCAAAAAGTACACAGCAGACTTGTATCTGCTAAGAATGTTTTGAACACTTTATTACAATGATATTGTAGCATGTTTTACTTAGATAAAAAATAGGTTTCACTATAAAAGGCTCTTAGTCAAGAATAAGTATGCTTTTAAAGTGATATCCATTCCCAAATTTACTGAACTGCTTTCTGTCTTTTCCTTTGAAGCCTGCTCCCTTACTTATTCATTTAAAGTATCATTTCTGATAGTCCTTTTAATCATGTCTTCTGTTAATTTCATCTTGTATTTCCTGGTTTTAGCTTTACTCTGTATTCTTCTAAATATTTTTTCTCCTCTTTTTAAATATGTGTTGGTTGTTAACACATCACTATTTTCCATAGCCCTGATTATTCTGCATCTTTCTCTTTGAAGATACATTTTGGCAATTGTGACTCCAGCACCAAACACAGCACTCCAGGAGCTTCACAAGGACTACACAGGCCAGAACTTTATGTCCTTCTTTTGTATAGTTATGCTTTTGCAAGTATCATAGTATATAGTCCTGTATCACAAAGGAAGCTCACACCCTGTTTGTTTTTCAGTCTTCACAACTGATTTCCTATAAGTAAATCTATTTCTTAGGATTCTGTTTTCACTGAATCACAGGTACAAGTGATTATTACTATGCTTCAATAATTTTTAATGATATCCCATAGAATAAGGAATGGTTAGATATCTTGTATAACTACAATATATCTGGTTACCTTAAACCAGAAAAAGAAGTAGCACTTAGACTACTGATAAGATTTTTAAAGATGAGCTATTAGTTACCTTCCACTACTCCTTAAGAAAAATTATCTCTTTTAATAATACTGTCAGAAGATGTGGCTCACCTCTTGGAATGGACATAAACAAAGAATCCATGGCTATTGTAGCTACTATTACATAGAGTCCTAGTTCAGTCATTTGCCTTCATGATTTCTGACATTGTAAAGCTGATGGAGACCTTAATGGCATGATTCAAAGCCAAAGGAAAGTGTAAACCTGTATTCTAACCTATTGTGTTTTCAAACTAAGTTTGTACAAGAGATCTATCAGGAGAGAAACAGGTACAAATGACTCTACAGTCTGACACAAAATTTCCCTTCCGTTTGCTCATGACTCAGATGCTTTTACTCACTGACTGCTTTAGAAAACCGTGCCTGGTGTAACATTTCTGAGCATTGTTTCTCCCCCTCCTCCTGAACAAATAACTGTATAAAAATAATCTTTTAGGCTTATTCCAAGGACTACTGCAGAGAATCAAAGATTTCAACTCAGTGCACTGCTGTGAAGGCGCATCAGTGGTCATGCAGAAAAGACAAAAAAACTCATTAAGTCTGCAAAGTCATGTTTCAAAAATAGTTTGCCTCAATCCCATAGACACATTCACTTTCTCCTGAAATTCTGGAACTTCCAGGCTTCAAAAGCTGAAACTTGCATCCCAAATATTTGTAATAAAACTGCAAAAGGAGGCATCCTGTGTCTCCAGTGAACCAGTACCATTTACATCATGATATAAAGAAACTGTGAGTTAGGCCTGAGCTTCTCTTCAGAGTGAAGACCCTGATCATGGCTTTATTGAAAGCATTCTGGCCTGAGGCTTGGTTTGACTTGTCACAGAGGTTGCTGGGATAACTATAATTCAGAGAATGATAGAAAAACTGAGGCTGGAAGGGGCTTCTGGAGGTCACCTGGTCCAACTCCATGTTCAATTTGGGGTCAATTTCAGAATCAAATGAGATTTCTCAGGGCACTCTCCAGCTGAGTTTTGAAAGGTTTTCAAGGATCAAGTGAAGAAAGCAGTGCCAAGTACCTAAGGTCTTCTACCTACATTAAATAAAGACATGCTCATGGATTTTCAGTCCTGAAAAGTAACAGTCCCTGGTTCTTATCCTAGACCAATTTTTTTCAAATGCTGGGGCTCCTCCCCCTTCAGGTTTGTCCATAATTGAAACTATACCCAAACCCCACATGAGTATATTTTCACTGGGCTGGTTACCTAGAGTTGTCTTGTCCTCTATCCTCCTTTTGCAGTTTAACCACCTGTGACAAATGGGTGACACCTCTCCTATGGGGCACAGTGGTATAGTTTATCCTACAAAGTGGACAATTTTTTGCCTTTGTTGGTTTTGGTCCAGCACGAGGAAGGTCAGGGCACACAGGAGCCATCTGCACACCAGTCCTTTGCCTACGGCTAAGGTGAAGCCACCAGCTCCCACTGGGGTGGAGGAGTTTCTCCTGCACAGCCAGGCCAGGAGAGAAGGAAGGATGCAGGGTGTCCCTGCAGCTGCAGAGCCCCTTGTCTGTCCCTTTGAGGTGTCAAATGGAGCCTCCTTGTGCCTCTCCACCCCTTGCACTGGGGACGCTGCCACCCCCTCCTGGGCACCTCTTCTGTGAGGGTTGCCTGTGAGGGAGGAGGATAGTTTCTCAGGCCAGGGTTTTGTGACACAATTTTGGTTCATGGCATGTAGGACCATATCAAATACTTTAAAACTGTGTGAAGCAGTAAGAAAATGTGCTCTCTAAAAGGATGTCCCAGAGTCCAGGCAGGGTAACTCTACTCCAGCTGACTTGCTGGGATGTCAGGTGCCATTTCCATGGCTCTGTTAGTGCAGCGTTGAATCCATCTGGCACCCTCTGGATGGGCTGACAGAAATATGGTCGTGCATGCAGGCTCCACAAATTTATGCTGATGTGGGATTCGGCGTACATGAAAGCATGACCCCTCTCACACAGTGTTGGAAACATCCAGCCCATTGCAGCTGCACAGCCTAGTGCTGGGATCAGCCTTTATCCAAAACGTTACACAGCTCCTGAGCAGAGGTAGCTCCAGCCAGGAGGACTGACTTGGCTGATGCAATAGGTGAGCAAAGAAAGAGCTACCATCACCTAACAGTGAGAAAATAAAGAGAATGACATGCAAGGTAATGCACACAAGATGTGCAGAGTTGTTACTGCTACCAACCTGAGACAATGGTTGGTGTATACTGGGAGGACACATGATGTCCAGGAGGACTCCTGCACAAGTTAAATGTTCATGCAAAGCAAATTTTTCCAAACTGGAGAGTTCAGACCAGGCATTGCTCTTCATTTAGGAAAGACATTTGGATGAATCTGTCAGCTCTTAGGTTCATAAAGGTTCACACACAAGTGATCCTGCAGCCCATATAACAACAGAGCTGGGAATCTGTAACACTGGCTTCAATACGTTATACAGCTTAAAGCATCTTTGACATTGTCGCCGTAGACAAATGGTCATTTGCATCGCTATAATTGTTACCCATGAAAAAGAGATTTTTTTTTTTCCTGGGCATCTTCAAGAGATGACTTTTTACTTTTGGAGAAGTTGTGTGCTCTGCGCAAGCAAAACAGACTGACTTTGAGTGAGATAACACTTTTATTGCCAGCCTCTGCACTAGCACAGTGAGCTTTTCAAGAGAAGGATGCTTTGCATTTCTTTCCTCACTATCCTCCATCTTTAGGAAAAGCTTTCAGTCAAAATCTGAAGAATTAAACATACCGTCTCTGACATCTCTGCTCAACTTTCCCATGCTGACATATAAATTCTCATCTGACATCACCTAACCTGGATGAGCAGGAATGTCTGTTTTTCCCCCTTTCACTCTGTTGCCATGTCTTCTGTTGTGGATGGAGTGATGCACTTCATCGTAAGTGAGAAGTAGCAATATGTTTATTATAAAGCAGTGATTTAACAAAGTTTGATAGTAAATGTGACAGTGTTTTAACAAGGTTTGATGGCAAAGTGCACTTGTTTATTTACTGCATAGAGGACAGGGTCAGATAAAACTGTCAGGGAGACCGCCCTGTTGAGTCATGAGATTCAGAAAGGACCCCCTTGCTTTCTAAACTCCTTCTCAGAGCGGAGTCCAGGTGCGGCTGGATCCAATCCTAGTCCCAGACTTGGTCAAGGGTTTATGTCTAAAGGATTATATATGTGCAAGCAATCTTTTATATCATTTAGCTACAGTTTCAAAGTTTAGCATGCTATTAATCACTACCGAGAATCTCTTGTGGCAAGAAATCTCTCAACTTTGAGGAGTAACCTTGAGTGGCTCCCTACTCAAGGGAAGATTCTGTCATGCAGCCTGTTGCTCTGCTGGAGAGCTTAAAGGGCTCTTGGGCTACTCACTATTTATGGGGGTAAGATGATTGACTCAGTCATATTTGCATACTGACCACAGATGCTACTTTCTTCCA
The DNA here is from genome assembly GCA_028020825.1 of Podargus strigoides. Taxonomy (NCBI): domain Eukaryota; kingdom Metazoa; phylum Chordata; class Aves; order Caprimulgiformes; family Podargidae; genus Podargus; species Podargus strigoides. The sequence goes on from CM051620.1 coordinate 62,168,623, forward strand.
AATTTGGCTTGAGTCAGACATTGAACAGCACTGTGGTTAGGTGGATGCATTTCTCCAATTAGCCCTTGGCTATCATGGTGTTTTCTGTTTCCCCAAATTCACTTTAAGCAGGACGCAGCCATCTCAACCAGATGCATCCGTTACAACCGCCACTGGTGGTTATCGCTTGAGCAGGGTTACAGGAGATAAAGGTCAGGTTGGGGTAGCGGGGGGGTACATGGTCACTTCTTCCCAGATCACATCCCTGCTGTTAATCTGTTTTGCCCAGCTGATGCTTCTTGTCCACTATGTAGACAGTGAGGACATGAGGTGATGTCTAACTACGCTTTGAGTATTTTGTTAGTGAAACCCCAGCACATTGAATTCCTAGGAGTTAATGTAATTTCAAGAATAAAAATAAATCTCTACATAGGAGGAAACGCTGAATGGCAATGAGGGGTGTTTGAAGCCCTTTCCACTTCCTTGCACTAAAAAGATTTTCAGAGTCCCGGTTCTTTGCTAATACGACAATTAGGAAACCAGAGATTTTAAGAGAATCTCAAAGTTTATGTGGAAGTTTTATGGTGGAAGCAGAAATGACATCCTGAAGTAGCAAAAACTCATCCTGTCCCTAGATTATGGTGGTCCTCTCACACATTTCTTATGCTTGCTAGGCTGAGGTCTGTCTTGAGGGCTGGGGACCTATGGTGAAGAGTCTCAGCAACTTCCACTGTGAGATCATACTGCTCGTGCTTGCCCAGGTCTTGCAAATGCTTCCAGCAGAGAAAAAATTATTTCTCAAATTCCAGCAAAAAGACTGGGAGTGAAGTCTCCCATTGAGATGATTCCTGAGCTATCCTCTCCCTAACGGATAGTCTGAAAGGAGCAGAAAAACCCTGGCTGCTAGAGGAGCAAAGCCTTCAAAGGTATTTTCTCTCCCTGGAAGATGGGAAGTTTAATCACTCTTAACCATATAAAAACAACAAGAGCACAAACCCTTATGTCAAGGTTTATGCTGATATTTCTGTGACTCTTTAAAGAGCTAAATAAATGATGGTTAAAGAAAAATTTGCCCTGTAAGGAATGGCTGGATGATTCAAAATGTAGTAGGATTATTTTTTCTTTAGCACTTTCTGGCCACAAGGTGTCAATCCTTACTCACAAGAACAACTAATGGCTGGTGTATTATTCTCGAGCAGAACTGTAGCAAAGTTTACGGCTCTTAGGAGCAATGGCAGTTAGGGAAACAGAAAATGAAAAGGCAGTAAGTGCAACGATGAACATAAACCTCAACAGCAAAGTCTTCTCCTTTCGTCTTGTAAGGAGATCACATGCATGTTTTGTAGTATTAGATATGCAGCTGCACCTGCTTAACTAACGGATTAAATCAAAACTCAATTCCATTATTATTTTTCTGCAATATTTCAGTTTTGATGAGATATGTTAAAAATTTGTACTCTCTTCAACATGCTTCTACTTAATAAAGATGTGAAAAAGATCAGCAAAACCAGAGAAAGCACTAGAGGCACATCCAGAAACACCTAACATTTCTGAATAACAAGTGACAGAAGGGGAAAAAAAAAAAAAAGTGAGGAAAAAAAAGAAAAGGGAAAGCCAGGCTTTCAAAAAGCTTGGCACCATTTAAATGTCTGATAAATAGCCAGATTTTTTCATCAGTGCTTTAATAATGAAACACTTCTTGCCAACTGATACTGTATAAACAGCATTTTTGTCTTCAGAAATCCTACTAGAGCACTAATAGTCCAGCTGAAATAACGACATTTTTCCCTTTCACCACAGCTAATGGACACTGGAATCCCTCTGCGTTCCCTGGGTGAACTTCAGGTGCTCCAATCGGCTGTTCTGCATTCAAGTACCCACCCGAGTGCTCCCCCGAGTGCTAGTGGGAGAGAACAGCACTGATCTGCCAAAGAGGAAAAACACAATTTACACGGCGCATGTGATTTAGTGGTATTCTGAAGTGTCTCTTTCAGTTCTGCGATATTTTTTTCCCTGTGAGCAAGACTGAGTGAATATGCATGAATTCATGCTGCATGGTGTCATACTGCTTGCTGGAGGGGAAGGGAGGCATTTTTGTCTCCCTGTATGGATTCTTTCCAGGGTTGGAAAAAAATGGAAAGGGGAGAAAACTCTTTCTGTCCAGTCCATAGCAAAATAGTCTCCTGGTGCATTCTACAATCTGAAAATTGATTAAAGGCAGTGCATTTTTACCAGGGTAGGTATCTCCTGACCTTAGTCAGTTTGTCCTCAGTGCTTCTCACGCCTGTTAGCACCCCTCTGCAGCATGCACAGCCACCAGCTCTGCTAGCTTCATTGCCTGTGACAGTAGCAGAGCCACCGGAGACAGCAGGCTGTCACTGATAGCATCAGTCGATGGGCACACAGTCACACAGGTGCAGCCGGGGTCTGGAGCTTGTCGGCAGGACCACTGATTACTAGTGATGATGCCTAAGATGGAAGAAATCCAGCTTAGCTGCTGGAGACTTGACTGAGTTGGCAGCTCAAGAAAACACTTGCTCTTTCAAACCAAGCCTATTTCATGGGGAAGTCATTGTTATACAGTAAATCTTAGAAGCTCTGTGGAGGGTCTCTGGGGAGAGCAGAGCTGCACTTCAGCAAGGGCATTAGGAAAAACTAGGTGGGTCTTCCAAGGGAATGAGAAGAAAATGATAATTTAATGCCCTTGGAAAAAAAGCAAGGAGGCTTCTAAGTCTGGTGAGGCAGGGAGTTCCTTCAGGAGGGATTGCTTTGTGTAAATGCTATAGGGAACTCAAAAGACTTCACTGGGCAGCTTCTCCCCGCTTCCATTTCCCTCTGGCCACAGTGTCTGTGCTTGAAGGGGTGAGCATTTCCTGCTGTCTCACAGTTCAGCAGCTTTGGCATATATTGCATTCAGTGCTCTGGTGCATGTTGCATTAAATTGTAATTGCATGTATTGCATCTCCCTGAGCTAACTGTTGTATGCTGTATGCTAGCGCCTGGGCTGGTCCCCTTTCTGCATGCAGTGAGGACATCTGGCACATTTCTCCTGACACAGAGGCAAAGGTTTTGTGGTTGAACATCCTTGTTTTGGAAATACAGCATCACAGGGACCTAATTCCTTTGCTGAGAAAGGAAATGAGTCGACTGGGTGTGTGCAACTGGGAAGAGTGAGGAGGAGTGAGGTCTTTGTATTTGCAGCCGTTTCCCCCCTCTTTTTGTGAATCACAGCTAAATAAATAAATATATCAAACAATCCAGGACAGCCATGGGACAAAATCTGAAGAGCACTCTTAGGCACGGATAAAGTATAAACAAGCTCTGCCAAAGGCCTAATTGTATCTCTGTTCACCCTGAGATGCTGACAACACACATTTGCTGCTTATTAAAGAACATTAATTTCAGATGCCATCTGATGTAAAACTGGAAATAAATACAGCTACTTCTAGGATAGCAGACACAAACTAAAGGTTCACAGAGCTCCTAGCCTGCTGGGAAACGTGCCTACAACACTGTCCTTGGAAAGGGACAGCCAGCCCAGTTTCTGTCAGGCTGTTCCTGTTCAGCCAAGGGAAGGTGGTGACCAGGCCCTCCTGGAGAGCCCCCCAGTGTTTCCTGGGGTGGGTTGACAGCAGTTGTGGCTGCTCTGTTTGCAACTGGGGTAGAAGCAAGCTCGATCTTCTCAACATTTGCAAAATACTGGGTTTTTTGCTGATGTCCATCTCTTCCCCCGAACAAACAGGTTTCTGTTCTCCAAACTCTGTCTTTCGAGCGTCCTGCTGTCGCTGCTGCAGAGCCCAGGAGTCCTGCTGATTTCTCCACCAGGGCCCTGACTGTGCTGAGGTGGATGCTGAATTAGCTCTTCAGCTTCTATTTTCACCCCAAACCACAGTTTGACCCCTCTGCTTCCTCCCAGCCCTGCAAATATTTCGGTATGTATCCTGTACTGTATACTTACTATTTGGGGTATTTTTAACAAGGTTGTTTCTGGCTCTCATTCTTCATATTTTGGTTTCGAGTTATTGTAAGTTTTACCCCTTGTATTTAAATGTGGTGCAGTTGAAAGAGAGCTAGGAAAAACCCGGGACCATCTGTCTGCTTGCAGCACGAGGAGCAGCACTGCCAGCTTCATGTTGCCTTGAATTGAGCTGGTCATCCCGGCTCTGCTCCAACACCTGGGGACCCTGGTGGGCCCAGTGCAGCCCCTCACTCTCTACAGAACCTTCTGTCTGTCACCAGGCATATTTAAGGTCATATTTGTAATCTGCCTTTATGCCCATCAGAAACCAAAAAAATTAATGCAAGTTGCCTGACAAAGACTTTAGGCTTCTGTTATACTGAATAAATGAGCATATGTGTAACACTGACTGAGGTTTTCTGTTATGAAGCTGCCTAGGGACAAAGGAACTCACTTGTCTACCCAGATAAGCTCACCTGTACAGAAAACTGAATAAAGCTATGCCATGCAAATGGAAACAGCACAGGTAGATAATTTTTTCTATTGAGGTACATAATATGTTTTAATTTTTTTCTACCCACATGATCGTGTATCAGGTCAGTGTGAACACCTTGTGGAAGTTACAGAGGTGACCTTTACTATTTGCATTGAGGTAGGTAGGTCTTGTCTATGCTAGGATTTTACACAGATTTGGCTGGTAATGTGTAAAACCTTTGCACTTCAAAAGAGCAGCAATTAACTATGACTTTTTTAAAGCCAGCAAAATGATGCTGGGAGCCTCTGTGTGCACACTGAAACAAAGAGGCCTTCTTAAGAGTAGAGTTAAAAAAAAAAAAAAAAAAAAAGGGCAAGTAATCAACCAGGCAAGGCCGGTGGTAGACCACAGTCCTCTCTAGGAAGGTCTCTTGCCTGCCTGCGTCACTTGGTAGTTCACAGCAAACCCTCTCTTCCCTCCGTGTGCCAACTGAGGCAATGGCCTAGGTATTTGACATCAGAGAGCGATGGAATTTTCCAAATAACAAAATTTAATGGGTTGTTACAAAACAAAAACCGTTTTTGACCGATTGTTAAAGAATGGGTAGCTAATGCTTTCTATCAGCAGAGAGCTGCTAACGCGCTGAAAAGATGACGCTGATTCCTTGATGGTGGTGCGAATGAATTAGAATGAGGGAAGAAAAATTGTCATCTTGTGCTGAGCACCTCATAATTTTGCTGTCAGTTGAAGAGCTAAGATTACTGCCAGCAGCAGATAATACACAGTGAAAGAAACCAAAAGCATCAAGTTGCAGGAAAAAAAAAGACTAGCATGTGTGCAGTGAGGCAGGGAAGGAAGAAAGGGTAATAAAAACCTGTTCTGAACAGTAAATTAACCACTTAGGGGCAGACTGAAGATCACTAAGTGCTACTGGATCCTTTCTGTTGAAATGAAGATGAAAAAAAATTAAACACGAACTCATCCCTGACACCACTTTGTTTTACTGCAAATAATCATAACAAACTGATATGTCTGTGCTTTGAGAAATTGCACTACAGAAAATGACAGCCAAGACTGACGACTGGGTAAAATGCTTCCAAAAATCTCTAATCAAATTCATAAGTAGATTTTGAGTCCACCAGGAGAGTAACCATTTCACAATTGTTTTCAGAAATCATTTGAGCACTTGAACTTGATGACAACTGGCACTCATATGCTAAAAGCAAACTTCAGGTTGATTGCGACATACGCTGTTCTTGTTGTGCTAGTTTATTATGTAAATAATCCAGAGGAGGAACAGAAACAACACCATTTGACCTATACCACTGACTGAAAAGTGCAGCTTGCAAACTGCGAATGTTACGGTCAGCCATATAGTTCCCTCTTTGCCACCTTTATGTCATGGCCTAAATACTGTGGTCTTATTTCTGCTCTCCTAGCTGGGAAACATCTGTAACTGAGATCAAAATGTAGCTGGAGATTAGAAATTCCAAATAGTTATTTATAAAACTGTGCTTTGCAGATAGCTGATTATTTTTTGAAGAAGTATGTGGGTAATTTTTTTCTAACAACAAATACATTCAGCAAGGGTGTGGTCTTTTCAATGATGTTTTGAGATTAGAGAAATGGAAGAGTAGTCTAAAGCATTCATAGCAAGCTAAAAGACCAGCTGTGATTTTTCTGGAGCATCAGCCCTTTATGAGGATGATCTCAATATCATGATGTATTGACTTGTTTATCACTTGGATCTTCTCACCTGGTTTACAGTACAGCCCTGCGAAGAGTTGTAATGGCACAGCGTTGTGGGTTAACCCCGGCAGGCAGCTCAGCCCCACACAGCTGCTTGCTCACCCCCCACCCTCTGGGATAGGGGAGAGAATACAAGGGGCAAAAGTGAGAAAACTCATAGGTTGAGATAAATACAGTTTAATAAGTAAAAAAAAAGAAACAAAATAAAGAAAAACAAATCCAAGAAAAACAAGTGAGGCAAAAAGCACAATTGCTCTCCATCAGGCAATTGATGTCCAGCCAGTCCCAAGCAACAGCAGCCCTGGAAAACTCCCTTGCAGTTTTTATTGCTGAGCACAACATGGGATGGGATGGGATGGGATGGGATGGGATGGGATGGGATGGGATGGGATGGGATGGGATGGGATGGGATGGGATGGGATGGGATGGGATGTCCCTTTGGTGAATTTGGGTTGGCTATCCCAGCTATGTCCCCTCCCAGCCTCTTGGCCACCCCCAGCCCACTCACTGGCAGGGCAGCAGGAGAAGCAGAGAAGGCCCTCATGCTGTGTAAGCACTGTTCACAACAGCTAACACATCCCCATGTTATTATCAACACTATGTTTTTTTAAAACATAGCACCATACGGGCTGCTATGAAGAAAATCAACTCTTTCCCAGTCAAAACCAGTACAACCGGCCAAGTTACTATGAAATGTGGCAGTAGGGTAAGAAGAAATCTCTTAGGCTGGTTTTGCTGATGGCTTACCATAACTGAAAGGCAGGCTTTCCTTCTGCAGCCTCCTCATATTTGTGGCTTATCTCAGGAATTTTAGAAGTGCTTGTCCTTCTGCTGTTCCCAAAGTGCTCCTTTAGCACTGCTGGCTTGAGGTCATTGCCTCTACAGCAACATGTCCAGTCATTTCATTATACTGGAGAAGTCCTCTGAGCACCCTTCATCATGCAGAGCAGGAGAGACAGACCACGCTTAGTCTAAGTCTATACTCCAGAAATAAACTGTGCCAGGAACCATACCCAGCCCCTGGAAAGCAAACATCTGCACTGAAAAGCAGTTCCCTGGTTTGAGCCTGTCAAGTGCCACCTAGTAAACAACTCTCCATCACTGCAAAGTGACTAAGGTGCTCCACATGCCCCTTCGGAGGCTAAGGGAGCTCATCAGCACAGATACAAGCCACCCCATGTTCATCATCCTCAGCACCCAGCAACATCACTGGGCCATTCAATTTACAAATGAAAATACAGCCCTTTTCTTCACATACATGCTGTAGTGGTGTTTCTCCTGCTTTTTTAAAGCTACTGATATGAATTTTACCCCTCCTTTGCTGGGGAGCAGAACACCCAACTGGAGTGTGAAGTGAAGCCAGTCGGTTGTTGGTGGGCTTCCCTGTGGTGCCCTGAAGGCCACGATGAATGGCAAGAACTGTTTCTTGCCCCTTCAGCCAACCAGAACCTCTCACCACATTTGGTTCTCTGGTGGCATTTGCCCCCAGACACCAGCCACTTTAGGAATTAGAAATAGGGCTTAGAATTAACAGCCTAAAGATACTATTTTTCAGTAAGACTGAGCAAGTGGCCATATGTGGGAGATAAATCTACTAAGAGAAACATATGCATGCACGCTGGTGAAAGGAAGTCGTGTGTGCTGGTGATGATCCTATTGCACAGAAATTTTTTTTTTCAGATCTGAAAACTGATGATTTGAACCTGGAAAGTAGCACATTTTTAATAATTTGCTCCAAATCATTGGTGACATATATGCACCCAGAAAACTGGTGTGCCCTCAACTTTGCTGTGTTAGTCAACCCTTTTATTAACATGCTGCTATGGCCAGCCCTGGAAACGGCAATCTCCTTTTACCAGGAAATTCCTATCACATTGCAATATCACATCTGATGCTATTTTATATTAGGGACATGCAGCTAGAATGTTCTTGCCGTTTGTTCACATTGCTTTCCCCACTTGCTAATTCCTCTGTATGTTATTAATAAAATTTCATAAATTGTCCAGGGATGACCGATGTTCCTTACTTTATTTTACAAAACATCTAGGACAACTCTGGACACAATTGGAAATGGACATAGAGCTCTCCTGAAGCCTGAGGGCAAAAAAGTGAGTCCTCCAAAACAGTACTGAACCAAGCCTACCAGTACGCCGATCTGTGAAGAAGACCTGGTCTTGAACAACACCATTCAGCCAGAGCTCTGTAAATGGTTTATCGACATAAATGAATGCAAGTTCTCAAGACTGTATTATGCAGGCTCCTCTGCAGGAAAGTGACTACATTATGCAGGCTTCTCTGCAGGAAAAAGCTTGTGCAGATAGAGCAGAACTACCATACAAAATATTACTTCCACAGCCCATATCAGAATTCAGATCTTCTGTGTAGAAGGAGAAGACCCCTGCATGTTCCAGCCATATCCCAGGCTTTTCCTAAAGGTGGGTGAAATTCAAAAGGTTGCTAGCTCAATGTAGCTAGAAAGCTTTCTGGTATTTAAATTTCACCTGTACTTGCTGCTAGTCTTCTCTCTAGTCACGATATATTCAACTTTTCCTACTCCCATGGTATACTCCAAGATAACTTTTCCTCCACACTTCTCACACTCTCTTCCTTGTTTCTTGGGCTAATGTTGTGAGCTGAAGGGTTACGTGTCTCACCACTTAGGCTTAGCATTCTCTCTTAAAGGCTCTTGTTGAAAAACCACTGACCTCTCCAGAATGTGCTGCTTCTGGGAAAGCTTTTTGAGATTAAAAGAACACATTTTTTTGCAGAAGAGGTTGGTAGGTTGACTGAAAGATATTGGTGTTGATGAAAGGGCTGTTAGTTTCTGTGGGGGAAAAAGGAAGAATAGTAAAGTCTGACAGAGAAGCTCAAACTCCTAAAAAGAAGAGAGAGAATCATATTCAGTTTGAAATTTAGGTCAGAACTACTCCAGATTTATTTTTGTACAGGCTTATTTCATCTGCTTCACTGGCCAAGAAGAAAATCTGTCTTCTTCAGTTATTTCAGACAGTACAAATAATGTCTATGGAGCATGTTTCACCACCTTGACTCCAATATTTAATCTCATGGGGCTGATGGGAACCCAGTCAAGCCATGTTGTTTGATTAAGTTGGAGTCAATAGTAAGAAAAAGAGGCTTGCTAAGGATGAAAGCCTCTAGCAGAGGAGAAATGGGATTTCACAAATCCTAAAAATAGTGCAGCTTGACTTAGTGACAGGTAAGCTGAGGAGCTGCAACACTCCCATACCTGGTTTAAATACTTCAAAATATTACACTTCCATCCAGTGTCTTGCTAAGTGTATTCCACGTGTCACTAGTTAATGCCTGGTACAGAACAGAGAAAACTACGATGCCAGTTTAGGCTGCATGTTTAGGAATCATCCACTTTTGCTCTCTAGTTCCACATCTGAAATCATAAAAATCATAACAATGTCTAACTAAATATGATGGGATATGCAGAGGATTATGCTTTCACTTGAGAGCTAAGTAGCAGAAGCAAATGAGCTCTTAAGAAACAATCATCCTGGTTTTATGCAAATATACCTGCTCAAGACAAATGGGGGAAGAGGAATATGGAAATAGATGATATAATAATACAGTAGAGTAACCAGAATTATTCTGAATAGATTTCTCTTATTAAGATTTTCATGAGGTGTCAGCTGCTTTTTGTAATTCTCTTCTTAACACTACCATCAAAGTATGCATTATCAAAATATACATCTTTGCTGCTGCATTTATATTCACCCTATTTAAAATTGAGACAAAATACATTTTTTTTTGTGCAGGGTACTGAAATAATCATAAAAAATACAGAGTAAAGGGTTTGAAAAGACTCAATCACAGACAACAGGACACTACTTATATGTGTGCCGTTTCATTTGCCAAACTAGCAACTGATGGAGGACACACATTTTTCCCTATCAATTTTGTCTCAACTGCTGAAAACCAAAGCAGACATCCAATCATTCAGGAATATAAGACATAGTCATTATTGTGCAGTTAGCTAGCTATTTGTTTTCTGCTCTTTTTTAATTAATGTTTCATGTCAAAACATCCCTAAGTCCTGGAACATCTACAGGTTTCTGAACAGATGTGATCAATGTGAGGGGCCCAAATATCAAATTTAATGGTATCACCAAATACAGAAAATGAACACAAAAATAAGTATTGGAAAAAAGTCAAAACAAACAAACAGAAAACTGGAGAAAGCCCAAAATCAGAAGTGATATAAATTATTTTTACACTGAGTGGAAAGAAAGCTGGCATGGATGGGTAGACTTCATGACCTTCTGAGCTCTGGCATAACTGGAAGTAAGCATCTTAAGTGTGCTTCATGTACTTCCATAGAGTGGCGGGTTAGCTGCCTCTTGGTCTTTAAAATACCCCCATGACTGAAAAGTAACACTTCCTTAAACCATATCACTCTTGGAGGTGCCTGACTGGCTAGTATTGTGGTATAAGAGACAGTATGGCCCCATTCTGCCTGCATTCAACCAGGGCAGTAAACAGTATCTATGGGGTTGCAAAGGCATAGCTGGGGAAGAACTCACCCCTTTGAATTTGTTCTTAGGAATGTGACTGGGTCATTTACATCTAGAGCAGCTTTCTGTCCCATCTTCTCTGAGATGTTCTGCATCCGCACGCTGCAAGGCAACTTTGGAAATCAGATTGGGTCATCTGGTTCCCCCCATCATGATGCTGCTCTGCAGCACGATGACTCCAGGGCGTGACTTGAATGTTGGCTTTGGCAGGAGTAGGGTTGTGCTATCAATCGCATCATAATATTGATGACATCAGACTATTGCTTCTAAGGAAAAAAAAGACAGATTCTTCAGTGCTGAAGCCATAATCCAAGTGGCAGAGAAGTTGGCAGGGAGGACATGCAGCAGTTGAGACCACAAATAGCCTATCTTAAGACAGTCTGTATGGCTTGGCACCAAGTCATACTGACACCTGTCTTATCTGCAGGAGAAGACAGGATTTAGGCTGAGAAGGAGGACAAGGGCAACATTCAGGCTGGAAAACAAGAGTATGTTACACCGTATGTCAATACATGGTGCAAATTGCCATGATAATACAGCAACCTGGGAGAGGTAGAGTCAAAAGTTCCTCAAAAGTTACTTCATGTAATTAATGGTTAATTGATGCATGAGGGCTGCTGTTTTGAGGACGTTTCCTGCCTGCACTCCCTTCTGTGTTAAATGTCTCCCTGATCAATGTCTTTCGAAGCTCATAGTTCCCCCCTGCTCTGTTACTGTCAGTTAGGTATACACTGTGGATGCTGCAATGTTCTCTGCAGCCACCAACTCACACATGATCCATCCACTACTCTCATCAGCATTTTTGTGATGCCAGAAACTACAACAACTTCAGCAGTCTTTAGAGAAAAAATCTACAACAAAACCACACAGATCTCATTCCTGTGGCCGGCAAATCGGTTACCCTTTGAATAACTTTTAAGATGACTTCATTGATCTTCTGCTCTCGTAGAAGACAATGTAACCTCTTTCCATTCTCCATGCGCCTGCTGCACGTGTGATACACAATGTTGCGCTGGGGTGTGATGCTAGCTAGGGCACCCAAGCTGTGAATCATTTTGCACCACTGCAGGTAACGTGAGGTTGACTGGGATCCCTGGGCAGATGGTCCAGTCCTCTCCGTGCTGGGAGGTGGACCTTTGGGACTGGAAACACCCTTCTTTTCACATTCCAGGCTGACATTATAGTAGTGCCAGTGTCTAGGCATTACTGTAGTTGGAGGAGTAGGAAGCAGCAGCTTGCCTAGGCAATCCTGTCCTGCCTCCTCTCTAGGGAAACAGGGCTAGGAAGTGATGCATTTTGCTGATTGAACCTGGCCTTGGGGGCACTAATCCACCTGAGTTTAGTCTGTACTTTCCCTGCCTTGAATCAGATCCAGCCTCCTAGGCTCCAAACCAGGAATTATACAGTAGCCTTGGCAGTGCTACTTCATTAGCCTGTAGTGCTGGTGATTAAAAAAACAAAACAAACCAAAAAAGCCCTGATTGCTGCCATCATTCATTCTTTTTATTTTCTTTCCCCTTTACATATCCTGGCCTCGATGTGCTGGCCAGTGTGGTAGGAAGCAGGGAGGGAGGAGGTGCCAGCAGTACCCTAGCAGAACACTGCAGGCAGGGAGGCCTGGAAGGAACACATAATTTTTGCAGCTGATGCGTGCTGAGAGGCCTGCGGTTATCTGGCAGCAGCCAAGGAAGCGAGGTCCACACTTCCAATCGCGTTTCAGGCAGAAACAATGCAGTGGTTTAGTGTGGCTTGAGAAACTGTCGTGCTTCACGTATAAGTGGTTATAGATCCAAAACCGTACATTTTTGCAGAGCAGGTAGAAGAGAAGATGTCTTTTGGGAAGTTTTAGCTGAACACATGGCATTAGACTCAATAGGGAAATAACTGCGTGAAATTACATGGCCTTTCTTACGCAGATGTAATGATCTGATTTTTCCCTCCTGGGTATTAGAAAAGATGTGGACTTCACAATTCTTTTTTTGTTTCCTGCTGAAAGATGTCTGTGTTCCTTGGTGGAAGTAAGCTTGAATGTACACAGCGAGCAAGAAATGCAGTTTTCTGCTGAGCTGTAAGGAAAGACTGGCAGGAAGGAGAGGAAGAGGTCAGCAGGTATTCTGCGTAGATCAGAAAAGGATGCAGATACAGTGGGGAAAAGCGAGCAGAGGACTGTCAATGTAAAAGGAATACAGTACATTGTATCTATATGTATATATAGATATACAACACATACATATCCAGATAAGATTTGATTGACATTGCTATATATTAAAAGCACACAGCTTCCTCACTATATTCTTTTCCTAATACATTCACTTTTGGTTATTTTCTTTAAAGGATGTCCTTATTTGTTACATGTAAACAATGACCTGCAAAGAGGGCAAATTGTAGCCATTCCTGTCATAATCATATCTGTGTTTGTAAAATAATCTCTAAAATTATTTAGAAAGCTGGTTGGTGCCATGGGGAATCATCATAAAATTGTTTGAGAAGTCACACCACTTTCAAAGTGCTAGTTGTGTTTCTTCTGAAGACCAGGGTGTGCAGTAGTCCCTGAGACACAGAACGCAGCAGTATGCTATTGTATCAGCAAAATAACTGCTTGGATTTACACTGTTGCTCTCTCTGAATGCATTTCAAGTTTCTTAGTTAGACATACATGACTTTGATCTCCCAGATCCGTCTCTCACTTGTAGAGCGCCTAAAATCTGAGGTTTATGCAGTAATCCACCCCTTTTAGGATGGAGGGCGACCAATCACAGTCCTGCTGCAGTGAAAATGATCCTTTCACTGAAACTAGGCATCGCTACCAGAAGCAAGCCGAAGGATTTCCAGAGCTGCCGAGCCTCTTCCTCCCCTCTCATCCAATAAGCAGCTTTTTGTCCTTATTTTTATAGGCGCAATTAGGCAGCTTGCGAGCCGCGTTTCTGTAACGTGGCTGGTACGCGTGACAAAAATTCTCAGTAGTGAAGTGCAACAAGCAAAACGCTGCCGTGTGCGGACCTCCCTGTGGTCCTGGGGAAGGAGGCACACTCGCTCCCCTCTAACCCCAGCACAAGCGCAGAGACTTGCCTGTCCCTGCAGGGCGAGTGTGCTAAGCCGTCCCTGGCGAGGGTTACCTCCCAGCAGGTGCTGGGGCGGCTGCCGTCCCTACGGAGATAAGGTGGGGGGTGCGGGAGAGGCAGATGAGCTCTGGATCAAAGTTTACCCTCCGCCGGGGCTCCCAGCCACCCGGCCCGGGCAGTGCCTTTCCCCGCGACGAGGAGTGGCGTGGCGACGCCAGCCGCCCGCCCCGTGCCACACACCTTTCCTCACGGCACGAGCCCGGCGGAGGATCCCCGCGGTGCGCAGCCCGAGGCGGACCTGCGAAGGCAGAGTGCCCGCCGAGGAGGGCCGGTGCTGCGGACACAGACCTCGGGGGCGGCCGGGGCCTGCGGCGCCGGGGAGGGGCGGGCGGCCCGGTTGAGCGGCGCCACTCGCGGCCGCCGACAGATGGCCCCCGCCGCCACCCTGCCGGGCCTCCGCAGCGCCGGGGGCTGCTCGGGCGAAGGAGGAGCCGGCCTCGCCGCGCTGCATTTCCCAGCTCGCTGCCCCCCTGCTCCCTTCCTCTCCGCGGTGGGGCGGGCGCGACGGCTCCTCGCGGGCGATGCTGCCGGCCGCCACCGGGTGCTGGGTGTGCGCGGGCGGGCGGCTCCCGGCGGCTCTCGCGAGGTGAGGAGGCCGGGCCTGAGGGAGGGCGCCAGCCCTCCCGGGGCGGGGGCAGCCTCCGCCACCGCCTCCTCCCGCCCGCGCCTCAGCCGCCGGTGCCGGGCGGGGGGAGCGGATCGGCGCGGAGGGGCCGGCTGTGCGAGGGGGAAGGAGGGAGCGGGCGCGGGGGCTGCTGTGAGCCCAGCCCGCTGCGTCCGGCGGCTGCCTGCGACCCATCGTTCCCCTGGATAATGCCCCTCCTGGCCGCGCCGGCCGCCGGGGGCGTCATGTAGCGCGGAGGGAGCGGGCTGCGCGGGGCGGGAGAAGCCCCTTCCCTCCGCCCGCGCTCACCGCACCCCCGCCGCAGAGAGGCGCACGGCCGGCCCTCCGCCCCCGCCCCGCTGGTTGATGCCCGCCGCGCCTGGCAGAGGGACGGCACGCCGCTGAAGCAGCCCCGCCGCCGGGCACCCCCGGGCGCCGGGCAGTGCCGCCATGGCCGAGGAGAGCTCCGACGTCCCCAAAGAGTTGATCGGTAAGGGACGGGGCATGGCGGCGGGGACAGCGCAAGTCCTGGGGAAGGTGTTGGGGGGGGAGCGGCAAGTTTGGAGGCCGCCGTGCGTGACCCCGGGCTGCAGCGCTGCCAGTGCGAGGGTGTGGGGGAGCCGGCGGCCGCGGCGGCGGGGGGGCGGCGTGTGGAAGCCGGAGGGAGCTCCGTGGGAGCTGGCCGTGGAGGTGATGGGGGTCCGCCAGTGCCGGAGGGCGCTCCGCGGTGGTCGGGCTGGGGGGCGAGGCTGCATCGCCGGCGCTTGGCCCCGCTGCTGCGTGCGGGAATTGGCGGGGGGCGCTGCGGGCCTGCGGCGGGGAGGGGCTGCTCTGTGTGACCGCCCCCGGGCAGCGCGGGGTTCCCCCGCAGCCCCCGGCCCCACGGCGGGCGGTGACAGGCGGCCCCGACGTGCCCACCTTGCGGGGGGATCTGCGGGCGGGCTTGGCCGGGGGCTGCGGACGCGCGGTGACTGCCCCGGCCCGCCCGTGCCCCCTGCGCCGGGACACCCGCGCCGCCGCCCGGCCCGGGCAGCTCCTCCGAGCGCGGCAGCCTGGCGGCACGGGCTGAGGCTCCCAGCCGCGGCTCTAGTCGGTGTTCTTTATTTTTTCCCCTGGGCTTTGCGTAGTTTAAGACTCCTTTCCCTACGTGTGCACCGGAGCGCGAGGGTGTTCGTAATTGAAGTTTTATGGCCACATGCGCACAAACCCCTGTGTTGCACCACACACGCTTAGGAAGTCGTAAGTGATGGTGAGGTCCCCGAAAATGCTGTCATTGTTGCTAGGGAGCGATCGATAAACGCGGCACGCAGGTAACCGGTGTCACCTGGGGGTGACAGGTCTGATGCTCTACGTCTGGTCCTCATCCACCTTGCTCAGGCCAAACTGCCTTTGGTTTTAGTTGCAGTTCTGCTTGTCGAAGAGAGATCCGAGGATCTCACTAACATTAGAATAATTTGAAGTGTTGCCTTAATGACAGATGGAAACAGAAATTTGTCAGGCAACAAGGTACGTGTTGCGTGCATACAGTCCTTCAGACCTTTACCTCGGTCACTTACACGGTTGCATTTCCTTCAGTTTCGTCAGTCAGGGCCATCAGTGGCAACTGGTTTTAGCATTTATAAAATATTGGTGAAAATCTGGATGGGTGGTTGCAGGTGTTGCAGAAATTTTTTTTCTGTATAGACAAAATAGCTCTATTTTGCAGTTCTTTTAGTGTGCAAACCATGTGGTTTGCTTTAGTCTGTAGCTTACTAGTAAGAAGTGATGAGCTGGGAAGTGTGCTAGGAGTAGCTATGGTCAAAACCATGAATATTTTCTTTTTTACAATGGCAAGGCATGTTTGAGATGCTGATATATGGTACTACTCACTGTGGATCTGCACTGTACTCCAGTGTCATAGGTGAGGTGTGATGCATATTATGGGGAAGAGCAAAGTGAACATCTTCATGCATCCCCTCTTCTGGTGGCTTTGGACAATTTTAAGAATTACTGCCCAGTCCTGGTGCCCTGCACCCACCCAGCTTGCTTTGTCAGGGGCTCTTCTGGGATGTGTGGATCTGTTAATGTAGATTGGTTTGATTTCTAGCAGTATTTTGGTGTCTGCATGGTAAAATTTAACCTTTTAAATAGACTTTTTGTAATAACCCTATGTTTTGAGAATAGGATGAATCAGTTTCCATAACACTTAGTGATGAGAATGTGGAGATTAAACTGGGGGCAGGAGTGTCTGAGCTGCAGTTCTGTTACTCACTTCCCGTGTGACCTTTGTCAGGTCTCGTAGGTCATAGTCTTCAAAAAACCCTCACTTACTCTTGGCTTACCTGGATTTGCTCCTCTGACGTGCAGATGTCTGAAGGCAGGCACTCAGTCTTCCATGTTAAAAATGAATACGCACTTGAAAATATGAGCCTTAATGTTGTGTTTCCATTTCTCAGTCTGAAAAACTACTTTGCAAATCCACTTGCCACAGACGTGTCATGTAGGAAAAATCTGCGAAATCTAAATCAGAACTCTTTGAAGAAGCATTTCAGCCCTTGCTGGGAGACAGCCTTGGAGGGAGCTGACATCCTGCTGCTTTGTGGAGTATGGGGTGCCAGGCCCTTTCTTCCCCTGTGGCTTGCTGAAGAGTGCTGGAGCTGAGGGCCTTCAGTTGCAGCTGCTGCTGCTGTGTGGGACAGCGAAGGGAAGTGGGTCTCCCCGTGACAATGCCTCAGGAAGAAGTCCCTTGCTAGACACAGGCACTTGGAGCTGTTTGTGGGAGAGGAGAAACCACAAGGCACGGTCTGGGGGTAGAGGTAAAGTAGCAGAGACAGCAGCAATACCTTTCCTTCTGAAAGGGAGTAGGGCTTTATGAAAAGGACTGTGTGGTCAGCTTGCTTCTGGGTTCCCAAGCAGGGACAGAAAGACCAGAATTAGGCATTACCCATGGGAGAGGAAGCCTGGGGAAAACAGTTCACATTGGGCTGGACTTTCCCCGGGCTTTGCTTACCTACCTGCTTGGGAGCTTGCAGCCTGGCTCCTGACCAAGCGGTTGCCCCGGGAGCCGGCCGCGCTGGCTGTCTGCCATGGGACTGCTGCGGCTTGGGGCAGGCTTCTTGCCGGGCAAGCTGCTGCTACCGAGAAGCTTTTGTTTCCTGATAGGAAAATTAAAATTCCTGAGGAAAACATGCCTATTCTGCAGAAAGAGCTCTTTCTGCTGGAGAGTCACTCTGTCCAGAGTTGTTTCTGACTTGCGCACTCTCCTGCCCTGCAGGCAGAACACTGTGGCTTGGGCTAAACGTCCAGGCTTAATAAATGGTGTGTTGTTTGTGCTAACGCATTCTGACTACTCGATGAAAATTGTGCAGAAAAGTGCTATACAGAACACTATGGTTAAAAGACTTAGGAAGAGCCCATTATCTTCAATTTTAGCCTTTAAACTTTAGCGTGTGTGAGGGCAAAGTGTGTGTGCCTGGGGAGGGTGGAGGCTTGCCTTTTACAGATGCCAGTTGTAGTGCTGGAAATAGGTTGTGTTTAAAAGATTTCTTTCTCGTTCCTGTTCTGTGGGAGCTGGGGAGTGAAACGTATGGAAGGTGCCAAATTGGCTCTTCTAGATAAACTTCTCTATTTATCTCCCAATTACATCAGTGTCAGTAGTTGTATAAGCTTTCTGACAGGGTTCCCAGTGTACACGTTTCCTTCGGGCTAGGGTGCCAAGTTTTAGGGGAAAGGCTGGTTCATCTGGTACTTGACAGAGACTGTACGCAATGTGTATGCATGTATGTATTAAATCATTATGTCAGTTAATGTAACTTTGGTGTTGGCATCATGAGGTGGCTACTTTGTCACTGGGACTTGGACCCAGACCCATGTTGCTTTCTGTAGTGCCCGCTGCGTAGCTCAGGTGTTACTATCTGGAAGTCTGCTCGGTTTGCTTTGCAGCTTACACCTGCAGAGTGCAAAATGTGCAAACACTGGCTTTTTCATTATCTGACCCATTTAGCTTCCCTGATATTAACACCAACAGGCTAAAATTTTTGCAGTGCAAGAAGCTAATTGGCTTTAACAAGCTTTTCAGGTACAAATAACAGCAAGTGAGGTATTTGTTGTATTTTCCCAGAGTAGAGCTAAACAGTGCTGGGGCATGTCTTGGGAATGCTTTTCATATGTAAGTAGTGCTGGAAAGAAATATAAGATTATGTTTAGAATCCTGGCATATGAAATCCATAATCCTATCACTGTAGACATAACTTATTGTATAGATGAAATGCTTATAAAAGTTGTGCGTATGTGAGGTTGCGTTTAGTACTGGTGTGTGTGCATGATACGTGAGTGCAAGCAGTTGAACAACAGCTCTAAGTCATCTTGAATACTTGACAATGGTGTCTGTTTCCTTCTCTTGTTGTCACTGAAGGTATTTAATTAAGGTATTGTCTTTTATTTCAGAAAGCGTCAGGGATGTTATTGGGAGGAAAATCAAAATTTCTGTCAAGAAGAAAGTAAAGCTGGAAACCAAGGGAGATAAAGTGGATAACAAAATATTGGTAAGTATGATAGACTGACTTCCATTAAATTTGTAGAGTCAGTGTCTTCTCAGAAGGCATTAATTCTCCTCTTGAAAGATTCTTTGACCTTTGTGTGTACCATAAGATATACATATCACTTATTTTCATACTTTCTTGCTAGCACAGCAAGTTGATGTGCAGGGATGCATGCATGTTTATCGCTGAATTATTCTTCAGAATTTAGGGTATTGTGTTTTGGATTGATGCTAAAGCAAGCTATTATTAGAACCTGTTCTAAAATGTTTTGCTGCTTTTGCTGGTTATGTTTCCCGTTTTCATCGGCAGGAATTTTGAGTGCACAAGAAATGCAAAATGAAGCGTGTAGAATTACTTGTCTTTTGAGAATATTCAGAAGCTGTTATACAGTGAAGAGTAGCAATAAAACTATTGTGCTTTTTGAACTCAAATGACTATTTGTACTTTTTAGTATTCTCTGTTAGGTCAAACATCTGTATTTTAAAATAAATAATGTGTGGGATCCTCCGTTGTAATTCCTAAAACTGTAGTGGAGGAAAGTATCAAATTAATCTCACTGAAGTATGCTTTCCTGTTTTCTCAAGAATAGTTTTGCTGGCCTCTCTTGATAAGAAGAAAGCTGTGGTAATGAGCTGGTATGCTTGCATACTATCTCGAATGTTTGGATATGCAAAAAGAGATGGAACTTTATTTCTGCATTCTTTTGATACCTCTCTATCAAGAGAACTAGAAGAACAATACAAATAACTAGAGTGCTGCTGTAATATTTTGCAAGATGTTTGAAATTTGGTGCTTTCTGTCAGTAAGAATGCTATTGTCTATTTGACAGTTTCATTGCCAAGACACTACAACAAGATTTTAGGTACATTCCCCATGCAGATACTCTCTTTTGTCTTTAAAAAACATAATTTACTAATCAGTTCTGAATTATCTTTATAAAGTACCTGTTGTGTATCCCAGGGCAGTAAAACAGTTGATAATGGTCTACTTTTCAGTGAAAGCAGCTACTTATGGAACTTGAAATATTTTCTGCATAATATCTACCCATGTTATATGTAGCTCCTGGGTTTACAGTTTCTGTACTGGAAACAAGTTGAGTACCTGAATGTTTGATTG
This sequence comes from Podargus strigoides, assembly GCA_028020825.1. Lineage (NCBI taxonomy): Eukaryota > Metazoa > Chordata > Aves > Caprimulgiformes > Podargidae > Podargus > Podargus strigoides. The sequence goes on from CM051620.1 coordinate 62,188,687, forward strand.
TCTCTATTTATTTGAAAGCCGTATTTATAGGGAAGGGTGACAGCTTCATTGAAGCTGTAACACTTAGATTGACTTTTTGACTTATACAGAATTATTATTGTTATCAATAGTAAAATATATTGTGGAAATACTAAAATACTGTTCCGATCTGATGGGACCAAAAGAATGTCAAACATTGAATTGTCAGTGAAGTTTGAGGGATGTGCTACTCAGCAGTAAAATATCTAAATGTGATGACTGATGTTTTTTCTCTCTTTAATCTCCTGAACGCTCAGGTGAGGGACTTTAACCTTTTATGACTGAAGAGGTACTGAAAGGGAGGGAACCTCTTTAAAGGTTTCACAAGTTAGTGAGCACTTCTTGTGTGCATGCACATTGTTTTCAGTGCACAGCACAGGTCTTTCAAGGGGATGAATTGCTGAAGGGTCTCTTGTCTGGTATAGCCATTTATTCTTTGATGCACAAATGCAGAGGATTATATTGAAAAAAAAAAAAAAAGAGAATGTTTTCCTGGTTAGAGAAATTGACTGTTGGGGTTGGATTTTGTGTTTTCTTCTGCCACAGAAGAGAACTACCCTGTGTGAAGCTGTACAAGTCACTAATGGTGGTTTTTTGGTGTGTTCCTCTAATTGCAAATGTGTATCTTCATATGGGGTTTTTTTTGCAGAAGTGTGCTGAGTGTTGTCTGCAGTGGTAGAGGCCAGTGGAGACTGGTGGTTCCTTTTGAGGATGCAGAGTTCTCTGAAGTGCAGAGTGCTCTGAAAAAAGACACCAGTGACACCTTAAGTTGGGTACCTCAAATTAGCGGAGACTTTTTGGCCTGACTGTGTCTGTACAGTCTCACTTCTTACCTATGAAATACAGGAGGCATACCTTTTTCTCCCCAGAAGAGTGATGCTGAAACCTTGCTTCAGAAATATGCAGGTGCTTAATACTAAATGCCACAGGAAAGCTGTTGTCAAAATTGAGAATTTTTGTACTCCAAGCTGGGACTTAACAGTATTGAGTAAATAATGCATATGGCTGCATTCTGACCAGGGTGGGTAAAACAGTGTACTGGACTGCTGTGCCTTGGGTGAGCATGTCAAACTGAATGCTGAATGAAGTGTTGGCGGCAAAAGCAATTCAGTAATTAAAGACTATATCCTTAAGTGCATGTACCAGAGAGCTCAAATGTGATTGCATGGGCAACCTTCATGCCAGCACTTGAGTCCTGAGAGCTTAGTTTTGAAATGTTAATCTTCTGAGCATGGTCTCTTGAGTGCACACGTGGCAATGAATTGTTTTGAGATTTTGGTTTAAATTTGATTAGTAGTTGGGTGTTTACGAGCAAATTAGGTAGCATGCATTGGAGAAAATACCAGTTGCTCTCAGTCTAGCTAACCCCAGAGCTGTGGTGGAATGTGCTGAAGGTTTTAGAGGAGGTTGATCACAGAGGTTGGCACTGAGCCCTGGCACCCAAATCTGCTGTAATTAAATGATCTCTCATCCTTCCTTCCTAGGAAAATCCAGCAAAATCAGTACCACTTTGAGAAAGGGAGATTATTTAAAAATGACTGCACTTGGCAGGTAAATATAAAAACACTTGACCTCTGGCCCTGTTGTTCACAGTGCGTTCAAGGTGCAAAATACTAGAATGTGCATATAACCATCTGTTTAAGACACTCTGCTCTAGGAAATTCCTCTGATAATTAAGATGGAAATTGGAATCTGAGACAAAAGAAAAAACAGTGCGGGAGTGGGGGGGAAGGGGAGAAAGCTTGAAATAAGATCCTGTTGTTTAAGTGGTGAACTTGGTGAGTAAATCCATGCTTGCCATAAGATGCTTTAGGATGTCAGCTTTTGGTGCCAGAGTTTAGAAATTATGACTGGGTTTTGATGTGACAGATGTATATGTATATATTTTTTTTCATTCTGCACAACAGGCTTGCTGCCTCAGTAATCCCAATTTGCAGTTATTTAGTTTTTCAATTAGTCATAATGATGCAAACCAGTACCAGGTCTCAGGTGTGCAGGCAGCAAACTGGTATCCAACTCCAAAAAGCCAATAACCAGCTTCAATGAGCAGAAGATCAGTCCTTCAGCAATTATGTCCAAACCCCAGCCCTGTCCTAGTCTTCTTTATACTTTAGCACAGCAAAGCTGCTATTAGAGAGGGCAAGGCGACACCCAGGCATAGAGGAAACTTTGAATGGCAACAAGCTGCCAAGGAGGAGCTGCCGCATGTGGCAAGGGGAGCAGGCACTGCGGAGCTCCCTGATGGGATGCAGCCCTGCCATGTGCCCGTGAAGCGAGCAGAGCCGGTCTGGGGGTGGTGGTCACTGGTAATCACTGTCCGGGCCGTAGTGCCAAGGCAGACCCAAGGTCAAGCAGGGAGTTGGGTCAGTGGGGCAGTTTCAGCTGGGAAAATGGCATAGCTGTGGTGTTACTCAGGCTGGGGCGCAGTGCTGGAACTCCACAGCTACATGGGAGCCCCAGTGAGGGCTTCTCCCGGCTTTTTGGGTCATACACCTGCCCCATGTCAGAGCTGGCCTCGGGTGCAGCCTGTCAAACTCCAGCAGAGCCCTTGGGCAGGACACCCTAGCTGGCTCCACGAGGCCCTCATCAGAGGTGGAGCCCTGCTGCGGGAGCGGACACTGGTGGGTTTGACTTCGGTTTGGTTCTCACAACAATAGTCTTGTTCGGGTTAAAATAGATAAGGTCGTTACTGTTTTGTAAGTGGTCAAGGACTGCTTTGGTTATGTGGGATTGTTTTGTTTAAACCTGGTTTCTTATGAAGACAAAGCTTCAGGGATCATGCTGAGTGGCGAGAAACTTTATACCTACTTGCTCCTCTCAGGGCCCCACCTTTTGGCACCATAAGGGATCAGGCAGAATGCCCTGTCTGTAAGAGACATTTCAGTATTTTGTCTTGTTTTTTAACCCAGAGGCCTTGGTGATTATCAGATTATCACCTACATAAATCCTGGCAGGAAACTGGGCTGCTTAGTTTCCGTGTTTGTGGTGGTGCTTTTTTTCCCCAGAAAATACCCGAGGTATCTGTACAGTGTTTTTCTGGGTATTTCCCATTACAGTTTCTTCCAATCAGATTTGTTGTAATTGGTAACAATCACTGAGAAGTTGAAATTGTAAGATGCAGGCAATATGTTAAATATTTCTAACCATCTCGTTATGAAATACTGATGTTTTCAGGAGTGGTTCATGACTGGCTAGAATTCAGGATTACTCTTGTTTTTTGTTTCTTTACTATTAGTTAGAGAATGGTCCTAGTCTAGTTGCCTCTAAGTTTAGTTTCCTTTCCAAAGTAATACTATTTTAGACATTAAAGGTGAGGAAACATTGGCATCACGTACTTGCTTGCTGCAAGTGACTATGCTGTCTATATGGCTGGTCTGTTTCGTGTTTTTTTCTTTATTTATTTTTTGTGGTTTGTTTTGTTTGTTTGTTTTTTTTAATGTTTTCCTAACCTTAAGGTCATAGAATAGTGTGATGTGATGTAGAGACCAGAAGCACTTTATTAAGACATTCCATCAAGGAATTTCTGTTATGCTGTTCCCCTAGGTCGTTTACGTTCTTTTTGTTAAAATGTCACAGTGCTACTTCTGGAACCAGGACAGTTGCTTTGGCAGGTGGCTCTCCTTAAAATGTACTGTATGCCCAACAGGGGTTCATTCACTGGGAGTAACTCCTATGTCCTTGTCACTTTTGTTGGGACATGTTTCCATGGGCTTTTAAAACAACGTTTTTAGTCGACTCCTGTCAAATAGGTTTATATTTGATCTGTGCACGTGGTCTGAGATTTCATTTTCTCCTTCTAAGGACTTGCTTATAAAGACTCAAATTCTATTTTAAAAAATCTATCTGTATTTACTTTTAAAGGAGCAATTATGGCCGTCTTGTGCACTGTCCATGTGGCCTCTGAATATTGTCCTGCAAGTGCAGGACGTCAGTGGGATCAGGTCCACCCAGCATGAGTTCATGAAGGGCAAGTCCTGTCTAACCAACCTGATCTCCTTCTATGATCAGGTGACCCGCCTAGTGGATGAGGGAAAAGCGGTGGATGTTGTCTACCTGGACTTCAGTAAGGCATTTGACACCGTTTCCCACAGCATTCTGCTGCAGAAGCTGGCGGCTCATGGTCTAGACAGGTGGACTCCTCACTGGGTTAAAAACTGGCTGGATGGCCGAGCCCAGAGAGTTGTGGTGAATGGAGTTAAATCCAGATGGAGACCGGTCACAAGCGGTGTCCCTCAGGGCTCGGTCTTGGGGCCAGTCTTGTTTAATGTCTTTATCAATGACCTGGATGAGGGGATCGAATGCACCCTCAGTAAATTTGCAGATGACACAAAATTGAGTGGGGGTGTTGATCTGCCTGAGGGTAGGGAGGCTCTGCAGCGGGATTTGGACAGGCTGGAGCGAGGGGCTGAGGCCAATTGTATGAGGTTTAACAAGGGTAAGTGCCAGGTCATGCATTTAGGTCACAACAACCCCATGCAGCGCTACAGGCTTGGGGAAGAGTGGCTGGAAAGCTGCCTGGCGGAAAAGGACCTGGGGGTGTTGGTTGACAGCCGGCTGAACACGAGCCAGCAGTGTGCCCAGGTGGCCAAGAAGGCCAATGGCATCCTGGCCTGTATCAGAAATGGTGTGACCAGCAGGAGTAGGGAGGTGATTGTGCCCCTGTACTCGGCACTCGTGAGACCACACCTTGAGTACTGTGTCCAGTTCTGGGCACCACAGTATAAGAAGGACATTGAGGTGCTGGAGTGAGTCCAGAGAAGGGCAACGCGGCTGGTGAGAGGTCTGAAAAACAGGCCTTATGAAGACCGGCTGAGGGAACTGGGGTTGTTTAGTCTGGAGAAGAGGAGACTGAGAGGAGACCTCATTGCCCTCTACAACTACCTAAAAGGAGGCTGTAGTGAGGCTGGTGTTGGTCTCTTCTCCCAAATTTCTAATGATGAGAGGAAATGGCCTCAAGTTATGTCAGGGGAAGTTTAGGTTGGATATTAGGAAGAAGTTCTTTACTGAGAGGGTGGTTAGGCACTGGAACAGGCTGCCCGGGGAGGTGGTGGAGTCGCCGTCCCTGGAGGTGTTCAAAAAATGAGTGGATGAAGCACTTGAGGCCATGGTCTAATGGTCTAGTGGTTAGGGAGATGATGGGATAAAGGTTGGACTTGATGATCCCGGAGGTCCTTTCCAACCTTGGTGATTCTGTGATTGCTTGAACAACCTGCCTGGTTGTAGTGAAGCAGTTGAGGAAAAACGTGTATGAGCTGCTGCGCCTGTTCAGCTATAAGGATGGCAGTCTCTGGGTAGAAGCAGTAATATTTGAACTGCCAAAACTATTTTAGGATTAAAAGCTCTGGCACTTGTTTTGCATTGCTCATCTTTTGTCTTGATCTATCCATGATATTCTCTTCAAATAGAGATGAATTTCTCCATCTATCTAGGTGCAAATGTCTTGCCTTAAAAAATATGCCCTTGTATTAAATCACTGAGAGCATGAAGCCCATGGGGTTGTCCAAGGTTAGTTTTACATAAAATGTGTGCAATCTCACACATTATATCATGACAGCTGGTGTGTGATAATTATGTTAAATATGGGCATTCTTTTAAAATAATGGTGTTTCCTCTTCTCTGCCCAGAACATTGAGTGATATGACATTTATCTTAAGTGTGTGTTTATGAAGACGAAAGGAAGTAGGTGTTGGTACATCCCTCATGTCAGGAAATCTAAATGAAGTGAGGTAGAGTAATCAAAAATACTTCTATGTGAAAACGTATTTTAGTGCCTTTGCAAGGTGCCTCTTAGAAAACAATTGAGCTGTGGCCAATAAGATTGCTACAGAAAACTGAAATACTAAGAGTACTGCTGGAAAGAGAATTTATTAACCCAGTCACGCAGTTGTACATAGTCCCAAAATAGGAACTGTTTTAAAAAAATACTCATGTGCAAGTTTTACTGAAATCTATGTTTACGTTATACACTGATCTATAAGGTTACTTTAAAGAGGTGGGAAGATTTCAAAATTTAGCATTCTGTTGCTGTGGTAGTGAATGCAAATGTTGAAATCTGCTTTGTTGAGATGTTTCCACTTCTAGGAGGACATACTGTGGAATTAACCATCAGTGGAATTAACCAGGCTGAGAGGATGCTTCGTCCTTCTTTGGGTTGATGGTGTTGGGTATTGCTTTTCTTTCCTTAATTTCCACTTCCAATTCCTACTTCCAGTTTTCATCTTCTCCTTCCCTATTTCTATCTTCTTCTACACTCAAAGCATCCATTGCGGAGAGAACCTTGTCTTGTGTTTAAATCAGTGCTGATGCACTTTTTAGTGTAATAATAATATGAAGAAACTCTGACGCTTCTTTCCCTCAGATCTGTCTGCATTAAGGGTAGGATCTGATCTACTCAATTAAATTGGCCTTTGACCAAACTGAAACAGTCCTCGTTCTCTGGCTACCCAGGCAAAATACAGATTTTCTACAGTCCTGCCACTTCTGTGTCCTTTTGAGTGCAGCCCTGCCCAGAGTTGTATGTTTTCTTTGACACTTGGTTGAAGCATAGAAGATTTCATGTACGTTGAGAGCATAGTGTACTCTTTGCACACTTTGCGAAGATAGTGTAACCGTTACTTCAGAGCAGCAGCTTCCTCCGTCTCCCTTTAGTTTTGGGCAACTGGTACATGTAGGCAAATGTATGGAAAGGGAACTCACCTTTGGTGCCCTGAAAGTACCTGCCTTTGTTCTGTCTCATGCACTTTGCATGTGCACACCCACCTGCAGGTGTATATATCCTTATATGTCTTCTGAAAAGAGGAAATGTAAACATTATCTCACTCTTAGCAGTTTCTGGTTTTCTGTTTGCAGCTCTAACAGCTATCAGGAAACAAGGAGTGGTGGGAGGCAGGAGTCCACTATAGCTCTGAGTGGTTCATGGGATCTTTCCTTCTGTCAGTTTTTCATAACATGATTAAAAAGCATTTTTTTTTTTTTTTAAACTGTTGTGCTCTTTCTACTTCTTTTGCTGAATATATAATGTACCAAAGTGGTTTGCTAATGTACTTTTGGTTCTAGAGGGTCTGACTCTCTGCCACTATTATTTATGAAATGGAGCCTTCCTAAGCAAGGATTTTCATGCAAATCTATGCATAAAAGTGGCAGAAGACTATTACATATAATTTTCCAAAAGATGGAAATAAAAAAATAGAAAATGAGCATTAGGGTCAACTTCTTGTCTCAGTCACTCTTCTCCACTGATGGCTTTTTTTTTTTCCAAGAAAGAGAAGTCTTAGAAGGGAACAGAATATGTGTTATTTGGTAGAGCAATATAAATGCAAAAAACCTTGTCTTCCCCTCCCCCCCCTTCTTTTCTCATGGCTTGTTTTGTCTGCCTGAAGATACTTAATCTAAGAAAAGACTTCTCAGGGAGGGAAATGTGGTTCACTTTACTGCATCCTCCACACCACTTACAGTAAGCTTGAGAAAGGCCACAAGATCTAATAATTGAAAAGTTAGTGCAGCGTCCTGTGAAAAATGCTTCTTGTTGCTCAGAGCCCCTCTCTTCAACCATGGCTGTAGTGGAAAAAATGGTGAATGTCATCGATTTGTCTGATTATTAAAATACTTACTTTGGATCACCTGCATCATTTTCTTTTTCTCATGGTGGTAATTTAATTCTGTGTAAAGTAATTACAGCCCCAGGATGTAAAATTATTCTTTAAATATAACTGCTGCTAACTGTGCTTTGTACTGCTACCATAGTCCCCAAGCTGATTTCTGCCCTTGTTCCTGCCTAATCTTTCCCTGTGTCTGGAACACCCACTTTGAGGCAAGTCAGGAGTGATATCTTTTTGTTAATGATAGCTTCCCTAATTTGAACATTTAAGATGACAAACTATTGTGATGAAATTTTAATTATAAGAGCTGGAGTCTGAGAACTCAGCACTCCTGAAATAGACCTAACCAAATTAATTGGCCTGCTGGGTGAGGGAAGAACTACCCTGGCTTGGGGAGTGGGGTTTGCAGAATAAAGTCCATATAGCTGTGGGTTGTGATTTTAACATTAATAAACTGAAGCAAGTTTCTGCTGGTTGGTACAAAGCTTGGAGAAGGAGTCGCATTGCTGGTGGTGAGGGTGGTAGAGATGGTTGCCTGGCTCCGTGTCGACCAGGGAAGCAGCTTCTAGGAGTGCAATGGATAGGTGGGGTTGTAGCAAAGGGGGGAAGGCTTCCCCCCTCAGATGAACAGTGTTTGCTTATTGTTATATTACTGTTATTCTTCAGGGGGCTTTGCAAATGAATCCTAACAGCACTCACCCTTCTTAACAAATACAAATTTAAAAGGGTCCGTGTATCCAGCATGGCTAATGCAAAGGTGCCTGCAGGAGAGAAACCGTGAGCAAGCAAGGAGCAGCTCTTACTTGGACAGGTTATATTTCTGGATCTTCTTTGCAAAGTGACCTTTATTTAAAAAAAAAAATAAATAGAAGAATTGTGGGCTGGGCTCACAGGTCCTGGATATTGTGCAGCTTATTCCCTTGGCTGGTAAGTGGTGTTTGTATCCCTGGGTACCGCAGAAGGCCTGTGTGACAGCAGGATGGACTTCAGAAAGTGTGTATGGGGGGATGGAAAACAGGAGGTTTTTCCCCTTAGGGTTTCTGTCCTGCACTGTTTTTTTTGAGTGGTGTTTGCTTCTGTGCTTTTTAGATAGATCGATAACAAGATTTAAATTTTTTCCTCTTTCTGCAGTTAAAGCAGCAGTTAGCAGTGTGCTGCCTGTGAGGTGGGCAGCGGTGTGGCTGGATGTCTGGAAGAGCACTCTAACAGCCTTAGGAGGCTGAGGTCACTCGGAGCAAGCCATTTCCATTTCGTGCTCCTGAGTGCTTGAAAGACGCTTGCCGGAGGCATGTCTTTATGGAATAAGCACTTCGGGTACATATCTCTGTCTCTGAATGTACCCTCAGTTTTCCATTTGAACAGCAATCCTCCCCTTGTACCTAAAACTTTGACAAGCCGCTGCTTCTGCAGAGGTTTGTGGAATTTTGAGGATTTGAGCTAAGTTACAGATACCTACTTATTCTTGGGGCCTGGGAGGAAAACAATAAGGTGATGGAGCTGCTGCGGAGCAGTTTCTACTCAGATCTAATTAGGGGAAGTGAATGGCTGTTGACCCTGATCTGAATTGGGAGATGGGGCACTGCTGTTTGTTCAGGGTCGACCTTTGAATGAAAAGGCTTCTCCCTCTGCCTTCAAGGCCACTAGCGAGACCAAAACTATTCATACAAGACTATTGATAAAGGGGAAGCCTTTCAGAGGTTCATCTCTTAACAAACACTTGAGCCTGGTGCTTAACAATGATACTGTCTCACAGCCATGCAGTGCATGTGAGCTTCTACTTCAATGCAGAGCTCAAGGAGCCTTAGGTGAGGAGCAGTGAAGATCTTTGGATTTTTAGTGCAGCCAACTCTAGCCGAGGATCTTATCTTCTGGTGTTTACAATGTTGCCAGTAAATGTTTGAAGAAATGCTAGCTTTGTTAGGTACTGATGCATTGATGGGTAATAATTTCTGCTGTCTTGGTAAGTTTATTCATATTCCAAATCTAAAATATGTATTTTATTATTATTTTAAGAAGTGTAACATGAAAAATGTATTTTAAATATAACAAGAAGTGTTCTTGACTGTGTCACTGTTCACATCTGCACCTTGCAAGTGCCAGAAAAGCACAGGGGGCTTTGGGTTTTCTGTTCTTTCATCTCAAGAAGGTGCTGAAATGTCTGCATGTTTTGTGAAGTGTAGTGGTGTATGCTGTGTACAATTGTTGCATATGCTATGACTGTCTTTATGTTCCCTTTCCTACTTTTCCATCTCCCTCTTTGCTGACCTTCCATCTTCTCTGCTTCAGGAAGTCCCTGGGAACTGTCCTGTGTGTAGATTACTGTCAGGACTTGGGTTTGCTTTTTAGTTTACGCCTTCTCGGACTAGTGTCCCCATTTTCCCAAGGGCTTATTCCCCCACTTCTGTTTCCTTTCCTTACAGAGATAATACAAATATCTCTGAAGACCTCAGTATCCCTGCAGATACAGGGATGATGGACAGAACATAATGCTGTTGTGCTAAAAAATATTGATGGCTGCCATAAACTTATTCTGTATGCAATACTACCTAAAACTGCTAGCCAAGTTCTCTGCTTCCTTGTCTCTGACTTCATCAAAATCTATGCTAGATCTATATTATTTGTCATGGAAGCAGTTTGGTTCATGCTAGGCATTATGGAGCTGTTAGTATAATCTGGCTTTAGGTTCTTTCCACCTTTCCCAAAGCAGTTTTCTTCGGTTAAAAAAAAAAAAAGCAAAACACAAACCAGCAACAAAACCCAAAGCAACTTCTAGCATCTCAGCAGAGTGCTGTGGAAATTATGCTTATCCTAAGGGGAAGCAAGGTAGTATGATGGACACAGCTCACTTGAGTTGCTCTCTCCATCTCTCTAGGTAGGTGAGCTGTTGGGCTGAAAAAATGGAAAAAGTAAAAACAAAGCAAGTAAAGAACTGTAATATAACATGGCAATTTAAACACAATTAACTGATGTGAATAGTGCCAGAGCAGTCTAAAAGACTGTAAAATAGCTTTAAAAGGGTTTAATCTGTTAATACAGTGCTGTTGTACCCAATTTTTATAGTTTCTCTTTGCTTTGGGAAGACATCTTCTAAGAGATTTGACTCTGCAGATGAATTTATCCTACATAATCTGTACTGTTTCCCTCACAAATGATTTCAAAGACACTTTTCTACCATTTACTTGCTTAGCTACACCATGTAGGCCAACTGTAGGAGAAGCTGAACGCTGACTCTTAGGCTTCTACATAGGTATGTCAGTTGAAGCTTGGAAAAGCTGGTTATCTGGAGAAAAGTGTGTGTTCAGTCTTTAGCCAAATGCCAAGAAAAGTAATCAGGAATGGCCTAATAGAGCAGGGATGCATGTTTTGTTTCAGTTGTAAGCTGTTACTGTTTTCTTGCCTGCAGTAAATACTACTAAAACTGGTAAGTTGTGCAGCTCTTAACTCTTAGAAGTTGCACATTCAAGTTAGAAAGATTTTGGGTGGTTGTGGGATTAACGCTGACACTTGCCCTCTCATTATAAGAGTATGATCTTTGTCAGCTAGCAAAGATTTATTAAATTTAATAAATGCTTATTGTAAGCGTTGGAAATATATTTTTCCCTGTTAAATATCTTGAAAACATTTTGTAAAAAATACAAACCCTAAAGATGAGTTAGTTTCACGTGATATTTCCAGTATGATGCTATCCTTTTAAAGTATTTCCTGTAACAGTAATAGATGGATCTGCTGTTGTTTATATGTGCATGAAATTGTGTGAAATTAAAATCCCACAGGTTTTTCTATGGTCTTACTTTATCACAATGTAGCTTAATGCAATTTTAGTAGGTCTTTGTTCAGCCTGTGTGGTTAAGTCCACCCAAATTAGACTATTCTTCTGCTTTATTTTTCCATTTTTTCTATGTTTTCTTTTTCTATTTTTATCTTCCATTGTTTATTTTAGAATATTCCTTATGTTGTTTTTTCCTTTTTGGAGGGTCTGTTTACTTTGACCATAAAGAAAATATTGCACATAATTGTTTGAAATCAAGACTGGCTTTAAGGATGTATGCATAATTGAAGGAAACAGTGGCAAGTCAGCTTCTCAGCCTCCCTTTTCACCTCTGTAACTGCTGCCTGAGATGTGATCTGTGGGGTGCTGAGGGTGTCTCTCCAGAGGAAGGGGTTAGTGATTTGTGCTTGACACAGAGCACTAGGGACCTCCTTTCCTTGGCCTGCCCAGGTGCTGCTGGCTTGGGAGCCAGAGCTGCCTTCAGTTAATGCTCTCTGGCTCTGAGTAAATGCAGTATAGTGTCAGGGTAAGCTTAGATCCTAATGAGTGGAGGAAGGCTATCATGCTTGAACCTTGATATGTGCTGCAGAGAAACCTTTGCTGTGGAGTAGCCCATTGTCTAAGTTTAGCCCACATCTCAGGCTAAACTGCAGCAGTTGCTCTACCACCCGATGACCCCTCCTCAGCCAAGAAGGGGAATCAGGAAAAAGGGAGAAGCCTTGCGGGTTGAAATTGAAATGGATTTAATGAATAATAAAACTAACACAAATACCAACATAAAGTGTATAAGCTTATACTCAGCCTTGTCCTCAGGATCAGCAGAAGGAGCAGGAGACTAAGAGGAAGGAATCCCAGGAAAAAGAACTCCCTACCTTCATTAAACTCCCCCCTTTTATAATGAGCTTGATGTCAGTGGTGTGGGATACACCTGTGAGTCAGCTTGGGGCAGCTGCCCTGACTGAAACTCCCAGCTGGCTCGGGGCTACTCATGGCCTGCCTGCCATGGCTGGCCCATGGGTCTGTTCCTGGGAAACCTGGACACTTGTGTGTTGCAGGTTCACAGTGTGGCTGTTCCTTGTGTAACCTTGTTCGTGTTCCAGAGCCCTGTGGGGGAATTGAAGAGGCTGGGCTGGGCTGCAGGAGGAGGTGCGTCTGCTTGCACAGTTCCTTCTGTAACACTAGACCTCTCTCTTGCCAGATGTGTGAATCTGCAGGGCACCTCTTCGACTTCAGAACTTGATGGGAAGACAGGATTCATTAGCTGTACTGCTTCTTTCAGTGCGCAGAAGAATTAGTAAGGGAGTTGTATCAGAGGAACTGCTTGCTCTCACCAGCCGTTTCACTGTACTAATTCTGTCAGGGGCCAGCCTCAGAAATGTTTTCCCAAGTCGTCTTCATCTGCTGATCTTTTTTTTTTTTTTTTTTTGGTTTTACTGATAGTACTTCTAAAAAAGCTCAGCTTGTGCAAAAGGGGATATACTGTCAGAACTGGCAAAAAGAAGATGAATAACTTTCTCCACCTCCCTGTGTTACTGTTTCTGAGGTGGCAATAGCAGCTTTTCCTGGAACATTAAGAGGAAGAGCTGGCTAAGACATGAGACTCTCAGTCAGAAGTCTGGCAGGAATTAAGCAAGCCATCTTAGTTGTTCTTAGTTGTGTTTCTATGTTCTCTTGAAGTGTATTTTCCATGGACCAGGCAAAGGGACTGATTATAAATACTGCACAAGTCTTACTGGGCCTTAGATCTCTGTAAAGTAATTTGAGATCCTTTGGTAGAAAGTGTTTATTTTCATATATTTATTTATTTACAGCATTGCAGTTACATTTGAAAGAAAAGTTGTTACAGTATCACAAACTGCATAAGTTTTGTTTCTGACGGAATAATGTTGTGGTAAATGTAGCAAATTGACAGAGGATTGCAGAAATGTTTTAAAACACATGAGAGTGCATGAACGTTGCTTGCCTCTTCCTCAAAACTATGTTTCAAGCTGTGCATTATCTTTGAGGTCTGATTCTCTGAATTAAGGTAATAAAATAAGCTGAGAAAATACCTAAAACATGTAGGGTCCAGATGCATTTTTGGGAAGCCATCTGAGTTGTTTGCCACAGTGTGGTTCTTACCTCCTAGTATCTTGAAGGACATGAAGTCGTGTAATTGACTTTAAGTTCGTGGATACCGGATGACCCTCCCTTGGGGAGCAGAGAGGTTTTCATAATTGACCTTTGGATAATCTGATGGTATTGTCTAAGAGAATAAACCAAAAAGTATGTGGTCACATTGAATTTGCCCTGCTGTCGTTTAAATTTATGTGGTAGAAATTCATTAAACACTCATCTGTTAGGGTTTCTGAGTAACCCATTTGTTCAGTTGTGTTGAACTGTATCTATTTAAGATGTGACCAAAACCTGATTTTGGTTTCTCAGCTGTAATCTCTCCTGGTTTAAGTATGGCTTTTGGACGCCACACTTGCAGGGTTAAGAATGTATTGGATTGCCCTGTTCAGAGTTTCTTGCACAGCCTGAGGATTAGTGAATCTGTTGGTGCGTGGTGGAGCCAGGCCAGTTGGACTAGGCATAAGGTTAATGCTTAGGGCATTGTGGATGCATTGACATGAGGAAATTTAATATCTGGGTTACAGTAGCTTCTGGCAGTAGCATTAAGCTGCTACTGTAAGAAAAATACTCCTGTTCTATTTTTTTTTTTTTAATTCCTCTGTAGTGGAAAATCTGTGCTGATTTTAGCATTACATGATGGTAAAAATTCATAGTGGTTTGCAGTTATCACTATACCACTGTGTGGTAAGGTTGCTTTCGAGCATCTGTAATGAGGATATTGATATTTTTTCCCCTCCTGTAGGCAGAGTTCATGTGTAAAATGAATGTTGAGCTTCTAAGTGTGTTTAATAATCACCTCTCCCATGAATGTATACCAATGCATATGATGTTGCACATACTGATGTTTTAGATAGATTTGTGACTTAAAGAGCTAGTTTATTATATATTGCCTAATGTATTACACATAGATTACATACATTTCAGAGATTATTATGTTATGGTCTTATTTTAAGGTCAGTAGAGTAACTGAAATAAGAGGCAGTAAAATCAAATCTTCTGAGCCCAGCATGCTGCCTCTTGCATCAAGATGATGTTCAGTTGCTAAATGTGTTTCCCCCAGACAGTGAGTGCGTCTGCAGATTCTGCAGTGCCCATTTGTTTCAGCCTGAGCACACTCCTCTGTCGACACTTGCTGTGAAATACCATAGCCTGGTTCACCTTCTATGCTGCTGAGTTCTTGTAGCTTTATCTGCTTCGTTTATTCATTATTAAATGCATGCTTTCTGCTTGACAAGTGCTGTAAAATCCCTTTCACTGTGGCTGAACCTAAGAACCTCCCCTGAGAGTCTAGAAGGGTTATTAATTTTTTTTAATGCAAATACTATGCATTTCTACTTTCCTCTGAAGTGCTCTTCAGACCAGACTACTTAACAGGCTGGTAGATTCTCTCCATCCTGTTCTTTAAGCCGTGTAGTCATGTAAAAATGAAGTGCTAGATTTTTCCAGATTTCTACTGAAAACAGAAACAAGAATATCTCATTTGTTTGAAAATGTTTCTAGAGGTCTGATAATGTATTAGGTCTACATAAAAAATGAATGTTCGTATTACATAGTATGTGTGTTATTATATGTACTTCTGTATTAATGTAGCTGGTATGCAGTCCCCATTGAGAGTGCACACACAAGAGCATAAAACTGAAAGGTCTGCTTTTTTGAAGTGAGCTACAAGGGTTCGAGCTTTCTGAAGTTTTAATTGTAAAGTAATTCAGTTTAGACATCCAGTGTTAGAGTTTTTTGATTTATTTTAAGTTTTATGATCATTTGAGAACAACAAACAAGGCTTTGTGTTTCCTTCCCAAGCTCTATGTTGTGTAAGCACTGGCTTGTCTTTCAATTCTTACTAAGCATGTTCGAACTGGTTTTTCTTACTTTATATTTTCTTTATCCTTTCTTAGCTCCCAAATACTGGAATGCTCATCTATAAACACACCTGATACTAATCCAGGACACTATCTTATCCTCTAAAGGGAGAACAACAAGAGTTATCAAACTAAGATCTAGTGGTTAAGAAGGTATCTTTCCAAATACAGGCTTTTTGGTTCTGATCCTTCATAGAAAATGTACCCATGGTAGATTTTAGCTTAGTCTTCACCTGTGTGTATGTATTTGCTTGCTTTGAAAATAACCAATTTGGGACTATAAGGTTGTTCTTCTGCAAGATTAATCTCTTGAGTCAAGAGAGAGAGCCTCAAGACTTCTCATGCAGTTGAATGTAACAGCAAGAGTAACCTGGGACAGCAGTTTTGCTGTTGAGATAGCTAACAGTGGAAGAGCTGACTCTTCCCCTAGAAGAGAACAAAGCAGCAAATGGGAGGCTGTCTGAAGAGTATTTCAAAGAAAGGCCAGGGAGAGTGAGATCAAGGCCAGAGAAATTACTGAGACTGTTGAGTGAGTCTCCCTCTTACTTTCTGTAGACAGACTGCAGCTGTGAACCTTGTCCTCCTCCACATAGCAGAAGGCCTGGAAGGAAAGGCATATTTTTTTTTCTCATAGTAGGGGTCAACAAGTGTTTCTCTAATTGGGCGAACAGAAGCTGAAAAGAAAGTGATGGAGCTCAAGTGGCTTTGGGGAACTTGATCAGTCTACATACTTGTCCTGGTTTTCCAGGAACAGACCCATGGGCCAGCCATGGGGGGCAGGCCATGAGTAGCCCCGAGTCAGCTGGGAGTTTCAGTCAGGGCAGCTGCCCCAAGCTGACTCACAGGTGTATCCCACACCACTGACATCAAGCTCATTATAAAAGGAGGGAGTTCAGTGAGGGTGGGGAGATTCTCTTTCTGGGGCTTCTCACTCTTGGTGTTCTGCTCCTGTTGCTGATTCTAAGGATGAGGCTGAGTATGAGCTTGTATACTTTATGCTGGTGTTTGTATTCATTTTGTTATTTCATTAAATCTGTTTTTACTTCAACCCACAGGGCTTCTCCCTTTCTTCCCCAATTCCCCTTCTCAACTGGGGAGGCATCATTGGGTGGTAGAACAACTGCTACAGTTTAGCCCCAGGTACAGGCTAAATGTAGACAATACTAAATGTTTTTATGGCCATTATTGGTAAAGAAGGCCAAGGAATTGAGCTTTCCCATGCCTTAAACTCATGGGTTTTATCTGGGTTTGACTGTGATCATCTTAGCAGTTCCATAGCTTCACTCTTACCTGGCCAAGTGGCAGTTGTACATCAGTCCCGAGTCCTGTAGCTGGTGAAATAGCTATAGGGTAGGCCATGAGCATGGCAGGTAGTGTGCAGGTCTCCTCAGAATGTTGTAATCCAAGTTGGGCACCAGAAACCAGTTTGCTCTGACTGGTAGGCTCTTGGTCCCCCACCCAGCATTGATTGTAATGGTGGGATAATTTCTTCTGGTTATATTTTCTCCTCAGAGGAGAGATGCTGGATTCTGGGATGAGGGTGCAGTTGAGGACACCAGCCCTCGGTAGACATGTAGTTAGTGCTGGTCTAGCACCAAATGTACCACTACCCTTTTCTACTGATGTATGCTGTTTCAGTGCTGTAAGTGCAATTGACAGGTGCAAGCTCTTCATTTTGAGTAACATTGGATCTGCTGAAATGCTTCATTTCCAAGGCATAGGATCAAACTTTCCTTTTTGTTTTAGTGCTGCAAAACTCATGGAAATTGTGGGAGTGCTAATTGCACCAAGTGTGTCATCTGCAATGAATAAATAATTGGATAAGTTTGTATCCTTACCTCCTCTGTATGGTTATATGTTTACAAAAATGCCATGGTGTTTGTTTTCTAGGTGGATTTAACACCATTCCTTGGAAATATCAGACAGATGTGCAGAGCTCACTGTTCAGAGGCTTGAGTCTGGCTTATTGGGTATTTGTTTAAATGTTGTTTCCATACCCAAACTTGCAGATGCTGAAAGCATCTGGTGTCAATATTAGAGTTTGTCTCCTGTGAAGACTCACAGGGGTGAAGCCCCGCTGTAATTTTTGTGGGTGTTTTTTCAGTAAACTTTATTTCTCAAACATTTGTGGAAGGAGTGAGCACTTGTGTGAGAACACAAGCAATGCCTATGGCTCTCCGTGCTTGCTGAGAATGATATGTGGTTGTTGGCTTAGCTTTGCTCTCTAAAAGCAGTGCTTTACTGAGGTTTCTACTGCTTCTGTTCTTTCTGCCTTTTGTTGGTTTTTTTGGGAATGATTGTGAACAAATCTAAACTTCTAAATAAAACATTATGGGGCGCAGGGCTTGTTTTGGTGGTGTTTGTTTTGTTTTGTTTTTGTTTGGTGCTTCTGATATCTGACCACATAACATTATATCGGAGTACACAAGGACAGCATTGACTCTGAATTATACTGCCTATTAGCTGTTGGGTTTATGGGTGAAGAGTTAGAAAGTCAAGACCTGCCATGCAAGCATTTACAATGGCATTTTCTAGTGACAGAAAGCCAGAAGGAAGATCTGTTACCTCAGGTCATATCGACAGTGCTGTCTACAGTCACGCCCATTTCTTTGGATTTAATGGTCATAAAAATGCCTGAACATAAGCTCTGAGCAGTATATTGATAACTGAGTGAATAGTAAGTATGATTATTTAATCACACAAAATACTTGGGTGCAGGTGTATAAGGACTTGTAGCCAGCAGTATCCAATAATCAAGTGGGGTTGTCAGTTTACTGTAGCCATCACATAAATCATCTTACGCCCATTCATACTGAGTCTTCCCCCACATTCACAAACCAAGACAAACCAAATCAGTGGTTTTTCTTGGTTTTTTTTTCCCCCTACCAGATTCAAAAGGTGGTTATTTGCATGGAGTGAGGGGTGGTTTAATGACAGGAGGATAAGATCTTGAATCCTGGAGTCATAAATGATATTGGGAGCTTTTGGCAGCTGTGTATCTTCATAAGAAGGCAGACTCTTTTGGAAAGGGTCCACGTTGCAGCTGGGAAAACACATAGCAAGCAAAAATGTGGTTTGAATTCGGTTTGACAAACCAATGCTTTTTTTCTTTTTTTTTTTTTTTCCTTAAATATTTTTCTTCCTGTGTTATCTCTGTGCTCTGATAACCTAAGTGATTTTGGTGTCGTTCAGTGCTTCCCAGTTTGCGCTTGTCCAGTGAAGTCCATGCAATAAGCTCTCCTGGGCAAGAGTTGTCTCTTTGCAGCTTGAAGTGTCCTTGAACTGTATGATGAGCTGTGATATCCTGGGAAGCTTGGGGCAGACATAGCCACCAACTTGGACTAATAAGTAACAAGCTGTAGTTAAAAAATTTTCTTTCTTACGCTGATGTAGGCTATTCCTCTGTTTTGAAAATGTTTTTTTAATGAGATCTGTATAATTTGCATGCACATTATAGATAACTAAGTATATTGCAATATATTTGTCATTAAAGGGAAAACCAACCGGAAGAGAATTGTCTCAGAGTCTCTGACTCTAGGGAATATCACCGGTAACTAAGATGTAAAGCTCTTCCCTGAAGTGAAACTCCATGCCAGTTTATTGTTATTAAGTAGGGAAAAACATATTGTGAGGCAACACAAGCATTTAACAGATTTTAATAAATACACAGTATGCAAGGATAAGGAAAAATATTTATAGTATTACAGGTCTGCTAATTTTTCAAGTGACCTTGAAAATATGTAAGTGCAGCTGTTCTTGTTACATTAACGTGAAAGGATGCTTCTTAGGAAAAAAAATGAGTCTGGTGGGGGCTGGGTCAGGTCCTTGCAAGTAAAAGTTGTGAAGACGGTGAATGGTGACATTAGCATCTGGTTTGACTGAGTTGGAAAGATCTATGGATCTGAGGCGGACTTCAGGAAGGTATGTTAGTTTTTGGGAACTGTTCCCGAGTCTTTATCTGGTTTTGATTGATCAGACTGGGAAAGGAATATCTTTGCCAAGAAACTAGCTTGAAAGCAATGCTGCAGCATTTAAGGAAGAGCTATTGCTCTTTTGTGGTTAGGTAGTAGATAAGAGCTTAAAAATTGCTGGAGAAACTGGAGGTTTTTTAACTTCTTAGGCCCAGTTTGGTTTTGGGATTGATTCCTGAAATGCAAGAGATCTAGAATAGAGGCTACCAACTTGATTTGTCTAATTCAGTTCGAAAGAAGAGAGAATATTTACATGGCCAGGATGGCCTTTGTCATAGGAATAGAGAAATAACCATGTTGAATTGTCTTCGGGTGTTTAATTTCTTTGCAGTTCTCACTTGTCTGTGTATGTACTGAATAAACTGTCTGACCTTGAATCTTCATGATCTTGTAAGAAAAGATTATTTAGTTAGGACTCGTTGAATGCTGGGCAGGATTAAAGTTTGACTCAGTCGGGAAACTCTTCACTTACACAGAGGAGAATATGTAGTATAATCCTTTCTCTAGAAGTTAACTAGTTTCTGTTTAAAAGGTCATTAGTGTTTACAGATGTATTTGGAAACCTGTTTTCTACTGACTTTGAGAAGTCTCATGCTGTCAGAATTTTTCTGCTGAGCTACTTGTGTGATTAAACCAAATTCCCTGGGCTCTGTGACAGTTTCATATTTTCAGTGAAGAAGCTGCTTCACTTGTTTCCTCTGTAGAGAGGTCCATTGATCCCTTGAAAATTTGATACAGCAGTTATGTTCCTTTCTGTGAAGAACTATTCCCTTTCTGCTTTTCATTTTCTGAATGCTCCATTCCTTCATTCAAGTTATTGCAGTCAGGTTTGTAATTCACAGGACGCTTTATAAAGGGAAAGGTGGTTATGGAATTGGTGGTGATATGGATAGTTGTACGACTGTGAAGGAGTGACTTAATGTCAAAGCCATGCTTGGCTTTTGTGTGTTTAAAAAAAAAAAAAAAAAAAAAAAGGTGCTGATTTCTTTGTAATCCCACCACCTCTAATGAGAAAGTAGCAACAACCTATGGATGTTTTGAAAGAATAAACCCACAGCAATAACTCTGAACTCTCTCCCTGCCCTGGAATTTCCTTTTTGATTTGTTATGCTAGCCATAGGTAAGACACCAAGCTCTTCGTGGTGGTTTTTCATGTTTCTTCGGAGGCTGGAGGGGAGCAGGGTAGAAGGCTTTCCAACTGGAGAGCAGCTACCCATTACTGTGGTCTGCTGTGTTTTCCTGAGTGAGGTGCTGTGATGAGCGGGGTGACAGACAGCGAGGAAGCTGAGCAGACTCAGGCTGCTGCAGGGTAGGTTTACCTGTTAGTGTAGACAGAAGCCAGGTATCAAATCAAAGCACAGTGGAATAGCTCTGGTGAGCTGTAGCTAGCGGGCTTCACAGCACTGTGGAGGAAAAAGCAGATGGAAACGTTCAAATGCATTTATTTCCTCCCTCCCCTTCCCTGTCTCTTGGATCTTTTATTTCAGTCGGTAATGGAAATCTGTGCTCTGAGTTTTGAATGAACAGCTTACACTGTGCTAGTGTTAAGTACTTAATGAGCCCCATTGCTCAAAGATCTTGCAGCCTGCCTCAGTTAACCCAGCTGCTTTTTTTAGGAGTACTTTTTTGGCAGAGGCTTTTTTATGTGTATGAAGAATGCACAAATAAACCATTGTGCAATTTTCAATTAAAAATGAGGTTGTAGGGGATGGGAGGTTTTTAAACTAGGAGATCACAGGCTGCAGAGCCAAGTAAAACAATTGTTCAGCACCACTTTGTAGAACCTTGTCTCAACAAGACCCATGTGTCTGCATTGCCTTCTGAAGAGAGTGGAAATGTGAGTCCATGCTGGGGGAGTCTTGCCGTGTTTGTCAGGATCAGGCCCCACTAAAGGGACGCTGGAGTGACCTGGGAGGGCCAGGAATTGGATTCTTGGGTTTTTTTGTGCGTGTTGTGTTTCATGTTTTTTTGTTGTTTGTTTTGTTTTGTTTTTTCCCCCCCTAGCCAAGGGATAATTGCAGTGTGGCAAAATTCTGCAAATCGTCTGCAATGAAAGTGGTCAGTATTATCATGGTTAAAATGAGTGAAACTAATAACTCTTGAAGCATGTACTTTCAAGGAGTGGTTGAAAGGATACAAATACATAAATCTAGAGCTCATCCACAGCTGTGGAGCTGTTTCAATTCATAGACGTCAGCAGTTATCTGTAAGAGTAGCTGTGCTAAGATTTATCCTTATGTTAAACTCCTGTTTCTTTAAGCAGGAGTAGTTTGGTCTGATGTAAATTTTATTTGGGATGGAGAGGTAGGAGGGCTGTTGCCTGGGTAATTGTATCACATCAGCAGTTCCAGTGATAGCTTGATGGTTGGCTAAAATTCCAATTATAAATCAGATCTTAAACATGGACCTGTGTTTTTCGTCTTCCTTTCATATAGGAGTCTTGAACAGCTGTCTCCTGGATATGCTGCTTTAAAAATCTTTCACCTTTTAGA
The DNA here is from genome assembly GCA_028020825.1 of Podargus strigoides. NCBI lineage: Eukaryota > Metazoa > Chordata > Aves > Caprimulgiformes > Podargidae > Podargus > Podargus strigoides. The sequence continues at coordinate 62,210,509 of CM051620.1, forward strand.
AGTATCCAGAATATCAAAGCAGGTGTGACTACATAGGTTAAAAATGTCAGCTGTGGGTTACACAAACAATTGCCTGAATTGCTGGAGTTCAGATGTCTAGCATAGTTTCTGCAGCTGGTGTTTGTCTGCGTGCCTGCTCTTACCCTGTGATGAGTCCCGAATAACCTACCTGCTCTGTCGTGGTGGTCAGCTTTCCATGTTTACTGGCGTGCTGCTGAGTAAGGAACGTGCTCTGCATCCAGGTTCTTGTGAAGGTGTTTTAACCTTATGTCTCCGTCACGCTTAAGAGCTCACGGCTCAGTTCTTTGCTAGTCATCTGGGCAAAATAGAACTTGCTGTGTGTTTAGCTGGCTAAAAGCAAAGGGTTTGTTATTTGAGCTAGTTAAGTCATTGGAGAACAACTCTGAAACGGGTGGGGTGAATCACCCTTTTGAGTAGAGGGGGACCAAAGGGGGCACCTGGACCTCGGCTAAATGCCTGTCTTTTAGGTGGCTTGAGTTAAACAAAATGATTTTTTGCCTTGCTTCTCTGTGCTTTGCTTTCATGTTTTTGAAATGGAAGAGTGGCTTGGCACTGCCTTGCAGAACAACCATCCTTTTGCCTGGATGGTGTATGCCACTGACATGCAGGGTGTCTTTACTGTGACGGGCTTCCACGAACACGTGGTACTTGGTCATGCTATTGCTTTCTCTATTTGTCTTGCTGTGCCATGCTATAATTGTGGCTTCTGGTTGTCTGCTGAAGCCTGTAATGGTGTGTGTGGATGCCTTCTGTGGGCTGTGGCGGTGCATTTAGCAGATGTTTTGTGGTGTCTGCTAGACACCCTTTCTACCTCCTTGTGCTCTTTTAAGTGTGTCCAGCACTGCTTTCCTCTCTCCATTGCTTAGAGGCAAACAAGACTGGAACATGTTGGTAACACAGAAATTAAACATGTTCAGAAGTATAGTATAGTACTAAAGTACTATTGTACAGTGTCCTGGATAAAACTAATGATGTGTCACATACTCTTGCAAGGATAAGAAGCTGTTGGGGAGTATGTTCAGAGATGATGTAGAGCAATCCTGAACAACTGTAGATTTGATCAAGAGCGATTTGCTTGGGTTGCAGCTGAGGAGGCTGTCCTTCACTATCTCAGTGGAGATCATTGATACTGTCCTGACCTGGTATATGTGGGAAATGCGGTGAGTGCTTTGGCAGTCCCCTTCCCGCGGCCAGGGTGAGCACCTCTTCTGTGGTCCAGGCATGGCTGGTGTGCCACTTGGTGCTGGAGGAGGGAGGTATGCCTTTCTTTCTGAGGCAAGCACCTCTCATCAGGTGTCTCCAAATGCCTTTGCTCTAATTGTGATACCAGAAGTTTTCCCTTTGTTTCTGAAAAGAAATTTTTCTCAAAGAACGAAAGATCAGGATTTAAAAATACCATATGATTTAGAAGAGCTAAGGCAAACGATCTTAAATCAGAGATGAACAGAGTAAAGCATTGTCTAATCCATCACCAAAAACCAATTTAAACACATAGCAACAGTCTTGAGGGGACAATCTCTCAGGAGCAGTGAAGTTGATTCGGGGAATAATGTAAGTTTGTCTTCCTCACACAGGAGTTTGTTGTTACAGTGCTGGTAACAGGCCTCTCAAGATGCAGCCTCTGAACTGGTGACTTGCTTTGCTCTGATTTAGTATTATCTTGGCAGTTTCTGAAAGTCCAGCTGCGAGTCTTCTTTATTATAATAACCATGGGATCCTATTTTGTATTCACAGAATGTTTGCTTAAATGCAATATCCTGGGAAGGGTAATAATCCACTGTAAATATGATATAACCACTGAATGCCTTATTTCATGGAGCTCCATGTCTTTCTTTCTTCCCTCAAGAACTCTTAATTATTTTTCTAGGCTCTTCATGCAGTTACTCTTTGTGAACATGTGGATTTATTTCTGTCTTCCCTCTTTCCTTTCCTCCTGCTGTTTGTTGCGCTGTAATGTCTGGTCTTTAACGTTGAAAGCATTGGGGGGCGATGTTTGTATTCAAGCAGGACAGTGGACTCTGGTTCTAAGAGGATTTGTACATGCTGCTTGAGTGGAAATGGTGATATTTCGTTTGAGATATAAAAAAAGAGAGAAGCTGAATGACTAACTGTTAAAAAATCTTAACCTACTCTTGCAAAAACTCAAAATATCTGGAACCCAGAGCATTTTTTTCTTGTATGCAACATTCTGGAGTACATTTCATCAACACCAATAAATTGGCCTTGAGCTTTATTGTTGTCCAAGATGGCTGGTGGATGTGACTAACAACCAGAATATCAGACGTATTCTTCTGATGAATGGACAGCCTCATTGTTTGTCAAATGATCAGTGACCTGGGCAACTGGATGCTTCTGCTAAACTAAGTGAGCCAGGCTGTTATGAATATGCATGGTGATAGGGAGGAAATGGAGAGACTGTGGTGTCTAGGGTTCTGCTTATATGGTGTGAGACGCACCTAAACAGAGGTGCATCTTTCCATGGACAGATGTGATCTGCAAGGGTGCCACGTGTGTAGGCCATTTATATAGCTATTGATCGTCTCTTCTGATTGCTTCAAATAGGTGTGTGTTACTTTGGAAGTACTAATAAGCACCTTGCAAAAGTTTTGTTGTATAACTGCCCTGATCACAGAAAAAATTATCACTATATTAATAGGCTCCTAAGACTTTTTTTGGTTTGCTTTTTCTTTATACCCAAGTGGCAGCTGTCTTTTTCTCAGCAATTTTACTTATGTCTCAAATATATCTCAGCAAATGGTGTTTTAATACTTCATCTCAATTTCCAGAGGCTTTTGAGTTAGAATCAGCAGGTATCAAAACCCAACAAAATCCTACAAAACCCCCCTGAGCTCTCTAACCCTTGCAGAAAAAGAGCATGCAGCAGTTTGCATGAAGGATTCTTGGGTGCTGCTGCCTGGCCTCTGCCCTAACAGGACTACAGTCCAGCAGGGAAGCTTTTGGAGAATGACTTCCCAAGGGTAGATTTGTAATGGTCTGTGTACTCCCTCTCTTGAAGCTGCCTACAGTGATTTGATCTTTAGATGCCTTTCTTACTATGAGAAGAACACATTTTTCTTTTTTCTCAGCATTTCTTGTCTATCTTGCATCGTTTTTTGAGCAGATACAAGCTGCAAGTGGTGCTTGATGCAGTTTAGTAGAAATTGTAGGCAGTCCCAAACTGAAATAGGGATGAACTTTTTTCATCCTCCAAGTATGAAGTGTAAACACACCTGAGATAATTAACTCCATAGGAATGAGCCCTGAGGTACGTCCTGTGACTGCACGTGTACCTTCCTCTTTGTGGGTACGTCAGGTACGATGATTTCTAATCCAGTGTTTGTGCTCCTGTTACATGTTAACATAGTCCTGACAGGACAGGTGTCAAGTGTGTGGGCATGGCAGGATGAGAGACAGTGGCTTTTATTTTAACCTCTCATTCTGTGAATGACATGGAAGTTAAAAATGAAATCTGGGAACTTGTTCCTTCTGTCCTTGAGTCCTCCTGCCTGGCTCCTGTCTTCTGCCCCTGCTCTGCAGTTACCCCGTCCGAGGGGTGACTCTGCAGTCACTCACTCCGAGGGAGCTGCAGGGTCCGCAGGGGAAGAGCATGTCACTGCAAGCAGGTCCCAGGCGAGTTGCAACACATAAGCAGAACTGGAGTGAGCTTAACTAAGCATGTCTTGTGCTCTTTGTGCACCAGTGATGGTAAGAGGCCAGCCTGGCAGGTGTGTGGGAAACAGAAGTGTTGCTCACCATAGCAGACTGGGACCAGAAATATTGAGCGTCCATTGGCTCTGTTACAGCTAGGCCTAGCATGGCCGAAGCGAGCTGGCATTCATTGGCACAGGAGTGAAACTGAGAACAAGGATTGAGGCTGTTACACAATGCTAAGCTTATAAAAACAAAACACAGAGTATGTATGCAGTGTTAGTAGGCCTCATGTCTGTTCTAGTGCACTTATATAGTCCCACTAAAAAACCCACTTCCTATTGGTTTCTTTAATGGAAAATTTCCAAGTTGTATACAAAGGTGCTGTTTTTAAACCTGAGTTAGAAACATAGTATATATCTCCCATTTTGTTTTAAATATGGAATATGTCACAGGAAGAGAATGTGTCTATATCCTCAAAAAAGACATAGTTAGGAATCAGTAATAGACAAATTGTTTAATGCCACCACCTGCCATTAATTTGTCAATATTCACCCCACAGGAAGACCTGAAAGTGTTTTCTTGTTTGTCACCTTACCTCTCTGAGTGTTGGTTAAATCCTTTTTTTCTAATTTATTGGCATACTATTTTCAAGAGATAGGTATATTAGGTTTACTATATACCCTAGTGGAGCAAAGAGGATCACTTTCTTTTCTGTAGAAGTGTTTCCTGTAGAAAACAAAGGGCTATTAGCTAAGCAGTGATATTCACTAGGTGTGGCAACGTGTGGATAGGACTTTGATAGCAATTTCACATGTTTCTTGCTGCTTTAATTATTTTTTTTAATATAACGGCAGAATTTTCAGACTTGTAAAGTAAAAGGCATTTTGGACCTAACTTGTCGAGACCATTTGAAAATCCAGCTTGTTTCACAGCTGAGTTTATAAGCCTCTGAATACCTTTGGAAACCTGCTTGATAGCTGGTAACTACTGGAAAATTAGAGAAGAAACTCCACTAATTTGTATTGTTTGTGAGGATCAATAATGTGAAAGATTTTTTGGGGAAACAACATTTTCTGAATTATTTTTGCTATGGAGTATTTACTGTAGGGAAGTATCATAAAAGGATGTTTGTAGTGATGGTTTTGTAGCCAGTACAGTGGAATCAAATCTTGCAAACCAACGCTTTTCATTACCAGTTATTTGTTTGTTTCTTTGACTTCTGAGATATTTTAAAAATCTTGTACATCTTTCTGAAAATATTCATGTGATTGTGATTATCAAAAACTGGGAAAGAAAATGAATGGTTTTGTGATAGAAGGCTAGAGCAGGAGGGGAGGGGTAGGTGAAGCCACTCATCTTTGATCTGGTGAGGCCCTCTGTTATCCGTGTGTAGATGTAGGGGCTTCTCTAGTGATTAATAGAATCCAGATTAAATTCTTCTTCTGAACCTCTTTGTGGAGACAGCTGTGTCTTTCTATGGATTACAATTTACCTCTGAATTCAGATACTTAGTTACCTGGCTGAACCTAAGCAATATGAATATTGTCTGCTGCCACAAACCTGAAGAACATAATTTGGAAGGGATGAGGTTGTTTGGGAGGGAATAAAAAAAGAGAGTGTTACTCTGCCACTACAGAAGTTCAGAATTTCAGTATACAGTAAGTGTGAGAAACAGGTGTAAAAAAATTTCTTACGGTGTCAAGTGCAGGGGCTTTGAACTTTCCTTGGAATGTTTTGCCTTGTCAGTCCACTAGTTTTATTGCTCCGGTTTTGGCAGGAACCCAGACAACAGCAGTCTGCATGGATAATGAAGACTCCATTTACAACTGTTAGAATAAAAAGCTATCAGTGTAATTTAAGTGGGCTGTATTGGTAAGTGCAGTTCTCCATCTCTGAAACTGCTTGGTGGATCTATGTTAACCCCTCCATTGAGTCCTTCTAGAAGTGTGTCTGCTGTGTATCACTCCATGTTGCTTTCAGAAGGTATATGTTCTTCTCAAGTTGTACTACAGTATAGGTCCTCTATAGAAAATGTAGTGAGGGGCCATACGTGTTTGGTTTGGGCATCCATTACGCTCACAGTTGATGAAATGGTCACTTGTCAGTATATTGCTGGATGACTACATTGGAGAGGAATGCCACTGCAGGGGTGGGGGAAGGATGTTCACTAACCAACAGTGGCAGAAGTGTGGGAATTTCAGAACTGAAGAGAAGTAGGCTAGTCCAATGTCCCATTTTCATGTTTGTCGTATTAATAATTGAAGTACTAATTCCCAAACACTGTAGAGTATCTGAAATATCTTCCCAGTGTAATAAATATTGTTTATTCCCTCCTCCTGCTTTATCTTATTTTTTAACAATTAAAAAAAAAATTAAATTGCATTGACTGGCTCAGTGGATTTATAATATAAAAACCTGATAGCTCGGTGGGCCCTTGTTTAGTATTTGTAGTGTGGTGTTTTCTAGGAAATGAGATTAAGCTGTTAAAGCATCCAGAGGCACTTTTTTTTTTCCTTGGGACTTGTACTTACATTTAATTATGTATTTTTATCCTTAATGCTAAGCATGCCATGCATCTCTGGCCTCAAACTGTAACACATGAAAGATTAGTTATTATTTCATGGCTGATGAAATCAGCAGAGGCAGTGTCTCTCTGGCTGTAGAAAATTCCCTGTCCTGTGTAAGCTGAGGAGACTGACCTAATGATGACACGTCAAGCAGTATAATGATAAGGTGTTACGTATCCCAAAATCTGAAGTTTGCAGCTGGACTGAGTGACTCATGGAAGTGCTGTGGGGTTCCTCTCCCAGGCTTTGCCCAGGAAAGCATCATACCAGGTTGCTACAGTGCACATGGTGGAGAAATGTTATGTTGTTTTGCAGCTGAGATGCTTGGGGGTTTTTTTTCAGGCATGGTGGCTGTCACATCTGATAAAGACTGTCTGGAATTGAAGGCGGCTTGTTGAGGGTGATGCTTCTAGTTACTTTTTCTTTCCACGTTTAATTAGTTATAGGTAGTTCTTGTGACAGTGCATGCTTCTAGAGTAGAAAACTTAATAGATGTAGAAAAAAAAACCACAACAAAAGGGAACAACAACAAAATTGCTTTTAGAAGGTGAAGCGGGTTCTCTGTGATGGCTGGGAGATAGCAGTGGGTTACTGCCTGGTAGGCACGGCTGAAAATAGGACAAATGATTGCAGTTATCTGAAAGGACGAGGTATTCAAAGGTGCCCAGGAATCCTATCATTGGGTCCCAGGGAGGGACAGCAGTGTGCTAGGAAGGGGACCAGGCGTGCCACATATAGAAACAGGTAAAACCAGAGTTTTGCAGGAGAGCATCTTGTGCGGTCTGTGCCCGCAGCTGTTTTATGTGCACTGGGAGAAGAAACACAGTGCTGCTTTAAATTTTTTTACCATTGACATGTATATTTCTCCAATTGGAGAAAGTCTGGATAATGCTCTTCAAAAGGAGTATGATGCAGCTGCCACTGGTTCCCAAGGCTTTGCCTTTTCTAATTCACACAAGTACCTGTTTAATCAGCCAGCTTCCTGGCAGACCTTCAGTTCTGTCTCTCTTGCTTTTAGTAGCACGTTTCTTGGTTTACTGTGGCAAAATAATAAAGATTTTAAGGCTTTGTTTACCACGGATTTGCAAAAAAGTGTTATGATACAAGAGCAATTTCTAATCCTGATGATTAGTTCTAAGGCTAAGCTACACTATCCAGGAATTGTGTGGGTTTTCATTTGATTTCAAGGCCAACACTGATGGTGAATACCTCAGGCTTGTGCATGACTGGCATCCGATGAAATGAGTGTTTCATGAAACTCTTCTCTTAGAAGATTGTGCCTTGTATTTTACAGGGTTACTGCCTTCTATTTGGCAGGGGGGTGGGTGTTTTTGGCCCATATTGGTGCTACAAAACTTCTGGATAAAGATGTTTGTTCAAAAGTTTGCAAGGACTCTGTTAGTACCTGTGAGTTTAGTCCCCAGAGATCAGATGGGGTCAGGTACCATATGGTTACATATAGGCAAATATGTAAGAGTAAGAGGAAGGAAATCCCCCGAATCATATCTCCTCCTATTCTGTTCCACCTCTCCTGGCAGCCAGGTGCAGAAACGCTGCCCACGCCACTGCGGTGGGTGATTGAGCAGGAAGTGACACGCTGGTGATTAACACTGGGCGGCCAGAACAGGACGTTCAGATTGTGAAGGAACATGAACTTTCTTACTCCTTTTTTGTTTTTTTCTTCATCTGCTATTGTTGAAAACTGACCTGTTGCTTTCTTAGCTGGTGTCATTTTTCTAGAGGAATGTGAATTCTGTGATTGTAGTTTCAGAGCAAAGAAACAAGTAATAATTTCATAATGATGAAGAATCAAAACATATTTGTTAAGATGAGGAATCTTGCCCCAGCAAGGGGCAAAACATGTCAGTAATGTGGACAGTAATAATGTATTCACTGACAGGTACCTGAGCTGAAAGCAAGTCTATATTTATGCTTTGTTTTCATGTTGCTGGATTGGCTTCTGATTTTTCTACCTTTCACTCATTAGCATGTTAAGCCAAGTGACTATAGTCTGTTTGGCAGTTAACTCCCTGTTTTCCATCACTATGGAATATGGATGTTCATAGTGCTCTAAGAGAAAGACTATTTCAAGGAAGGATTTCCTCATTCCTAATTAACTTGGTAGTGAAAATCACTTCTTATTTATTTGCAACTGAAATTCATCAGGAGATACCACTTTCTTAGAAAAGCATGCATATTTGCATGGCTTTACACTTTGTATATTTGCAGCTGCCTCACTGTTAAATGTTTCTGTTGGAATGCATGTAAAAATCAGCTGGTGAAAATAAACTTACTTGTTTTATAATGATCTCTGGCTTCACATTTAAAATGTGGCTCACACTGAGCAGTTCATTTTTGCTTCATTTCACCAGTAAGAGGACCATTTTTATGTAACATTAATATACAGCAGGACTAAAGTGATAGCATTGCTCCAGTTCTGAGGTGCTGTAGTCATTGGACAATAAATTTGTAATGTGGAAGTCATGTGTTTATGAACTTCATAGTTTCAGCTCTATCTTGTGATTTAATGGTATTACCTAAAGTGGTGAGACCTACCCCTTCTTAGCTTTGCATGGTAGGTGAATTCCCTGCCCTGTTTTGCAGGGGAATCTCATCCATGATATGGCTGCTTCTACCTCATTATTAAATCAGTCAGTGCAGTGTATTGTTGGGAGGTAAACAAAGACTGAAAGCAGTGAATCACAGAATCATAGAATAGCCTTGGTTCTAAAAGACCTCTAAGATCATCAAGTCTAACCATTAACCCAGCACTGCCAAGTCACCACTAAACCATGTCCCGCAGCACCACATCTACACGTCTCTCAAATCCCTCCAGGGATGGGGACTCCACCACTGCCCTGGGCAGCCTGTGCCAGTGCTTGATAACCCTTTCAGTGAAGAAATTTTTCCTAATATCCAATTCAAACCTCCCCTGGCACAACTTGAGGCCATTACGCCACATCCTATCACTGTTACCTGGGAGAAGAGACTGACCCCTGCCTTGCTACAGCCTCCTTTCAGGTAGTTGTAGAGAGTGGTAAGGTCTCCCCTCAGCCTCCTCTTCTGCTTGTAAGACTTGTGCTCCAGACCCTTCACCAGCTTTGTTGCCCTTCTCTGGACACGCTCCAGCAGCTCAGTGTCCTTCTTGTAGTGAGGTGCCCAAAACTGAACACAGTATTTGGTGTGTGGCCTCACCAGTGCTGAGTGCTGGGGGACAATCACTTCTGTGGTCCTGCTGGTCACGCTGTTTCTGATACAGGCCAGGATGCTGTTGGAAGGTTGAATGTCTTGCCCGGGAAGGTGCTGGCAGGGGAGAATTCGGGCATCAAGGCCTGGTCAGCAGTAGAAGATGAGCCTGGAAGACATCAGTTGTGCATTGGGACAGGATAAACTGTTGTGAGATGAAGAAGGATGAGTGTCTGTCCCAGAGATGAGACTTGTGGCGCAGACTGAAGTGACTTGTCTGGAGTTACAAAGGAGGGAGTCTGAGACAGTTCCATATTTTGAACTAATGTCTTAATCCCTGGTATCTGGGACTCCTGACCTGGATCCATAAAACAAGTAGTAATTTACCTGATTTTGTTTTGTTTGGTAAGATATCTCCCCTCTGTTTTGCTTTGGCAGAATAATATTTACTGGCAAGTATTGCAGGCACAGAAACCAGTATCATAACTGCTTGTCAGCACTGGCTGTGGTTGCAGGAAGAGAGTGGTACTGGTAGTTATTGAAGGAAAGGAAGTATAAATAGTAGCAACCAGTGTCTGAGATGGGCTGAATGAAGGCTGTCGTGGTTCTGTGGGTCTGATGAGTGTGGCTTGCAAAAGCAAGGGACTTTCAGGTGTTGACAGCCAGTGTTACCTCTGTCAGCTTTGCAAGCTGAGTGTTAATGAAGAGAGTCCTCTCTCCACTGCTGTGCCTGTGCTAAGCAGGGGGCTCAGCCAGCCTCCGCCACCGGGCTCTGGGTTGCTGCTTGCTGACTGCCTCAAGTGATGGTGCCACTGCTGCGGGCCTCCTGCCTCCTTTGAGCCCTGCATTCTCCAGTGCTCTGTGCTCAGCCCAAGCTCACCTCATAACCTTGCAGGAACTCTGTAGAGAAAGGCTTCCTGAGGAGGACAGCACTTTCTCATTACTAACAAAATCAACTTGTATTTATTCAGCTGGGAGGCTGGATTGTAATAAATGCTTAGAAGACTTCAGCAGAATACTGTTGACTCAAAAGCAGTAGGAAGAGCTGATTGCTTATGGGCAATAAATATCTATTGCATAAATTATTTACAGCATGCTTAAATTGTCAGAGCTCTTGAAAGAAAATGGGAAGTTAGTTGTGTCCTATGGCACCTCTGGCATGCTCAGCCTTGCAGGAAGAAGGGTGAAGATGGACATGGCAAACACGATTCACTTGGACAAAATGAGTGTGGGTACTCACTACTAATACATACGGAGTTTCTGCTGTTGCACCGGCCTGTTCATGGGCATCCCAGCTTCTTAGGTTGGTAGTTTTTGCTGAAGCAGCAGTGCTCACTTCGCATCCTAAAGTCTGATGGGGAGCTACTGTGAAAAGTGCTATATTTTCAGAGGAGACTGCATGTCCATGAAAAAGCACAGTTTTACATGTTTGGGTCCCAAACGTGTGCACACATGACTCCCTGGACTAATAATATACTGACCTTAGTGGAACTATGTGTGCATGTGGTGTTTATGTTGTAAAATAAAGCCTGTGCTTAAATGTCTTCTAGGATTTGGTTCATAAGTAGTTAAACAGTTTGTAAAGCACTTCTACAAAGCATTGCAGAACACCAATGTGACTATACTGTGAGATGGTAAGGATGAGGTCATTCTTTGAACATCAGGGTGCTTAGCATCCTGCCTGGATCTGTGCAGAAAAGAAATGACTTTATGAACATGCTTCAAAGGGCCCTGAGGTATTTGAGCAAAATATGGTGTTTTTGTTTTTTTTTTTATTCAACAAGATATATCTATATTAATAATGTTGTACACATGTTTTAAAGTAGTTTTTTAGATGTTGATATTACTGTAGTGTCTGGAAAGTATAGCTAAGCAGTTACATCATATTTTTAGCTAACCTAGAGTATTTCCTAGAGAGGGAAAGGGTTACACACATAAATATTTTCCTTAACTGTGCAAAACACAGAGACATCTGTAAAGAAAACAAATGCCATGAATGCATAGCCAAAAATCGAAAGTGCATGCAAGTTTCTTTAAGGTTAAAGCAGCCAAGTGCTGCCCAGGAATAGGGCTCACATGAGAATTTTACAAAGCACTTCCTGCTTGAAGTGCTACAGCTTTCATAGGGTGCTGCTACTTCTCTCTGGGGGGTCTGGAAATCTGTCACTTTTCCACTCCTTTTTGAGAACATAACACCTTCTGGATTAAATAATGAGACCTACTCTTTGGAGGCCTATTCAGTAAAGGGTTTGAAGGTTTGATCCAGGGCACAGAAGGTTCTGTACTGTGGGAGCAGGGGCAGTGTCAAGGGATCCAGGGCTTTGGTGGATTATGTGACTGGTAGTATCGCTCACTGAAACTTTAATCTCCTGTTTTGAAGCTGGAATAAAGCAATGGAACAAAAAGCTTACACTAATGACTTATTTTTAATTATCTTTTTTTGGCATTGAGAGGGTGCTGTGTAAAATTATATGGAGCCTACAATTTGGATGTTTTTGAACAGAAGAATACATATACCAAGGTTATATAAAGCTTGCTATTGAAACAGGACAATTGTAATATTACAGCTTTGGGGAAGATTTTGTGCTGTGATGAGCTACGACACAAATGGTTTTTGTTCCTTACATTTGACTTTGGTTTTGTCACACAACATACTTAAAATAATGAAGTTGCTTTTGCAGCAGTAATGCCTCAGACAAGGTGAAAGGAGGTGAAGTGTTGCTACAGAAGGCTAGGATGTGACAGAGACATCCCAAAAGTCATGAAGAGTGGTTATGGGACATAATAGCTGCATGTGCTTAATACAAGCTAAAACGTAGGTTGGAGTAGTCTTCCCAGTTCCATTCTTAGCGTAATGAGCCCCATGATTCAATCTTGCTCCCTCTTTATCCACTCAGAGTCTAAAGATTGGCTGGAAGAAATGAGCACAGCCTAGGAGGCTCTCTCCAGGAGCCTGAGCTAAGGAGGACAAAAGAGAAAATTTGAGCCCACACACTCTAGCTGACATGGAGAAATTGGCTCAGGAGTTTCTACTGAGCTTACTGTTTGAGCTTGCATCTGGTGTAGACGGTGCTGATGCAGCAAGCTTGAGTGGCTGTCTGTGAAAGTCCATTCAACTGCAGAAGTGTGATGGGTCAGGCTGTCCAGAGAAGTTGTGGAGTCTCCATCTCTGGAGACATTTAAAACCCATCTGGACATGTTCCTGTGTGATCTACTCTAGGATCCTGCTCGAGCAGGGGGGTTGGACTTAGATGGTCTTCGGAGGTCCCTTCCAACCCCTACCATTCTGTGATTCTGTGAGCAAGGCACAGGCAGCGGCTTCTGCTGTCCCTCTGGATGAGAGGTGACTGGGCAGAAGGGACCGTCCCTCGCAGGCAGCATGTGCAGCCCTGACAGACTCACTGTCGCTTCATCCCTTGCTGCTTCCCTGCTGCCCAGCCGTGTGCTGCCTGGGAGCTGGTGTTTCCTTTAATCCAGTTTAAATGCATTCACCTTTCTGCTTAGCTGAGCTCTCGTGCATCATCCGATCAAACACCCTCATGCAGCTTGCTGGGGAAGGTCTGGCCTCTGAAGTGGCAATTAGGCATTTTACTGGCTTCAGCAAAGTCTTTGAATACGTCTCTGAACAAACCCAAGATAAGCATTCTCATAATAAAGTGAGCTGAAATTCACTTAGGTACCTCCTCCACTCATGTTTTCTGAAAGTGTAAAATAAACCTTGTAAAGATGCAGTGCAATAAACCCTAAACCCTTATTGCCTGTTATCTCTCCAGCAAATTCTCTGCTGTCTAATATTCGATGGTATGTGCTGAAGGCTGGGAACAGGAGAGAAATGAGCTTTTGTTGGTTTGCTCTGACTGTTCCTCATCATGCGGCTTACTAGTAACAGTTACTGCAATTCATCATCTACTCTTTCTCTTTGTTAACAGTTCATTCACAAATCTGACATCAAGTTGTTAGTTTTGAGAACCAGCCTTTTCTAGTTTGTATATAATACATCCAGTGAAACTTAGCATTGCTTAAAAAGCCAAACCTGAATATTTCAGTCAAATGTTTCTCAAGCCATATGGGAAAGACAGCTATGTAACTCATCATTTAAAAACTATTTTAAATAATCTTGTGCTTGGAGTTATGTGCTCTACTGACCTTTCCATAGTTATTGATATGTTATTAGCCATTACTACTAAGTTTTAAATATCGCTTTTTTTTTTTTTTTTCATAATAGAACACTTCTCTCAAGGAGTTTCAATGAATTTATGCCTTCCAAAGGACACGGAATGAGATTAGCAAACTTTGTAGAGCGTTAGTATAGATTAAAAGCTTAAAAGTTTTAATTGTAGTAAAGAACTAGTTTCTGTAAACCACAATTAAAGAATTTCCTAGAATTCAAATCTGGTTTCATGTTAATTTGATAAAATTCAAATGTTAACAGACATGTCAGCAATTAAAATAAAAAGTGAAGACCATGATCAAATGATTTGTTGGGTACAAAAGAAGACATTATTCCGTTTATCAACTCCTCAGTGACCTTGAAAATTGTCCTATAAAAGGTTGATTGATATATTAGGGAGTCAACAAGTAATGGTGCATAAAAAACGGTTTGTTGTTTGCTGTGGTGGTGGTTTTTGTTTTTTTTTTTTCTTTTTTCTTTTTTTTTGTGGTTTTGTTTGTGGTTTGTTTTGGTGGGGTTTTTTTGTCTTTTGTTTGTTTGTTTTTCTGAAATTACAGAATCACAGAATGTTAGGGATTGGAAGGGACCTCAAAAGATCATCTAGTCCAGTGCCCCTGCCAGAGCAGGAATTAACTGAATAGGTGCCATTTGCTGAGAAAATCAAGTGATTTATGATTCTGTAATTTTGTTGCTTAAGTTTTCTGAGTCAGTCCAACGATTTCTTGACAGGGAAGTCTTCTAGGAAGTGTCAGGATTGTGCAGTGATTGAATTGCATCTGTGTTAGATAATTCCTGTTCCCTGTCTGTGAAATAGCATTCATTCTTGCTCTGTGATTGCCCTGGAGTCCTTTCTTCCTTTTGTAGTAGATTATACTGATATTTTTTCTCCTGTCCTTTGGGATTAAGGTATAGACCTTTCTATTCATTTCCACTCTATGGGAAGTTCCTCATAAACATTTGATCCTTTTGAGTTCACTGCAAAGAAAGGATATTTTGCAAATGGGCAAGTCACTTTTCTACAGCAAAGAACAAGGCTTCTCTTAAACCCAGCGAGCTGGTCATCATACCATCCAGCCTTCCTTGACAAACAGTCTCTATCATGATCAGCAGGAGTAGGGAAGTGATTATCTCTCTGTACTCTGCACTGGTGAGGCCGCACCTGGAATACTCTGTTCAGTTTTGGGCCCCTCACTACAAGAAGGACACTGAGCTGCTGGAGCGTGTTCAGAGAAGGGCAGTGAAGCTGGTGAAGGGTCTGGAGCACAAGTGTGATGAGGAGTGGCTGAGGGAACTGGGGTTGTTTAGCCTGGAGGAGACTGAGGGGAGACCTTATCACTCTCTACAGCTACCTGAAAGGAGGGTGTAGCGAGGCAGGAGTCGGTCTCTTCTCCCAGGTAACAGTGATAGGATGTGGCGTAATGGCCTCAAGTTGTGCCAGGGGAGGCTTAGATTGGATATTAGGAAAAATTTCTTCACTGAAAGGGTTATCAAGCACCGGCACAGGCTGCCCAGGGCAGTGGTGGAGTCCCCATCCCTGGAGGGATTTGAAAGATGTGTAGATGAGGTGCTGAGGGACACGGTTTAGCAGTGACTTGGCAGTGCTGGGTTAATGGTTGGACTCAATGATCTTAAAGGTCTTTTCCAACCTAAATGATTATCTTATTATAATGCTTAGTAATTAGTAATTAATTTAAATTAAATTAATTTATCAGTAATATATAAAAAAAGAATCCACAATGATTCTGGATGTTCCCCTTTATTGTGTCTTCTTTTTAAATACAGCCTTTATGATGTAGCTATGCTGCACATGCTTAATCTGCAATAGAGGTTTCCATATGAAGTTGTCCGAGCCACATGGTTTATAGGTGTCAAACTGCAGCAGATCCCAGACTTCTGCTGCTTGCCTTCTGCCTAAAGCTGATGTGTCAGCAGTGATATGCTGGATTTTTGAATTAATTGGGCGTTCTGCTGCTGGACTTGTGGGCTTAGTTGAATTAATGAATTAATAATTTTGTGATTTCTGTGGAGGAAGGAAGTGATATGTTGGCTCTCCAGCAGGTCTTTTAAATTTTTTTTTCTTGCATGCTTAAGTTACTGAATAGGTTGCAATAAAAGCACTACTGTTAGTTATTGTGTAATTATTATTATTTTCCAAATTAAATTGTTCATTCCAGCTCTTTTCCCTTTCTATAGTAGTATTTAATTTAAAGAGAGCTTTTTGGTGGATGTTTTAGTAGAGGTTTGAGTTCTATGTTTTAATTCAGTTGGAAGAGCTTCAGTACTACGAAAAAGCCTTTCTTTTTAATTTTATTTTTAATATCCCTCTTCCTGTTGTGGTTTGGTTTTTTTTATACTCTTTTCAACAGTAGCACCCAGTGTCTGCTTTTTGAGAACTGTAAGAACAGAGTGAAACAAGTAAGGGTTTGGGCATTTTCAGCCTGGCAGGCTTCAGGTTGGCGGGGGAGAGATGGAGGGGTGGCATGGAAGGACTGGTTTTTAGGACAGCAGGTTTCTTGTTGCTGCAGCTTGTAGATGTTGCTGGACATGGTCATGGGCCTTCTACTCTGGGACCTTGTTTTCATGTTGTTTTCAGAAGGGAGAAATGGGTACAAAGACTAAATCCTACTGCACACCTGAAGACCTATTTGGTATGTGTGTATGCCCATATAGAATACCTATTAGAAAGCTAAGGAGCAACTGTGAAGTTCTATGATGTACAATTGTTGCAGTTTGTTTTGGAAAGTGTGCATCTCTTGCATGTTCCCGTACAGCCATTCCAGACTCTTAAAGTAAGTTTTTGATAACCGTTACACATGCCGTTTTGTTTAGATCTCTCATTTCACAGCCAAGTGGCAAGAGGGCTGCAAGAAACATACCAAGTAGGCTTTCAGTTAAGTTCATCTCACTGTAAATTTCTTCCATACTTCCAGTTCCTAGCAGATTGCCCACTCTAAGGATAAGAGAAAGTAACTTGCATTTGAATCCCTCAGAGTAAAATCATCCCTTTAAAGTGCATCTGGATGGCAGCTGCATTTGTTGGGGATGACCGTAACTCCAGTAAGGCTTCACGTCAAATCCCAAAGAGTAAATGATGGTTGATCTTTATTTGTTCAAGTTTAGATAGTGTCTCTTTTTTCCTGCCACTCCACTGATGTGGGGTCAACTGCCTCACTTTGAATGGACATATTTTGTGGAAAGACCATAGTCTTCTAGACTGGACCTTGATTACAGAGTTCTTACAGGGATGAGTAAAAAGCAGGAGGAAACCCTTGGGGATACAGTGAAAGAGAGGATGATCAAGAAGGAGGCTTCTTCTGAAAGAAGGTGGTGAGTAGCAAGAAGTGAATTTTCTCCCTGGCTGGAGAAGACTGGGATGGAAATCACCTCACTTGCCTCCCAGTATTACGACTTTGTACATTGAGTGGTAAGCTGTTAGAGCTTATGAAGTAACCATGGTGGCAGGTTAAAAATATCAGGCAATGTTACTAAATACATCCTGAGTTTATTGAAGTGGTAGTTTATTTAAATAGAAATCATTCATGAAATCAGCAATTATTAAACTTGTTTTGCTACTCTTCAAGTGCCTTTTTGAGGCAGGAGTCCAGCTTTTTGAAGCTCAGCTCTCAAAGCATAAGCCTAAAACTTAGCATTTCTGCTAAGGGTTGTGGCCTTTTCTTAGGAATGGTGGCATTAGATTGAAGTGTTTTTCGCTGACTTAATTTTTTTCACTACATTTCTAGGTTACCTTTCCATTTCTATTTTTTAAGCAAGCAGTAGTGCTGAGGAATGATTTAGAGAGGTTTCAAAACCAGGTGAACTGCCCAAACAAAATACTGGACCAGACTTCTAAGGTGTTTCTTTGGTTTTCACGTCTGATTCCTGTTACTGCCAGCAATGGTTAAATGATCTTTAGCTGACCTCCTTCATTTCTTTGAGGGTAGTTCTTGACTGTTTTCTGTACTGATATAAGAGGAAGTTCCTGAATAAGTTTACATGATTCACATTGTGCTACATATCCCGCCTTGTTTCTTTTCCCTAAACCTCTGACTAAAAGTATGTGACCTCATGGGGTACAAATAACTTGCAGACCTTGTAAATCAGTGACAAATTAAATGTATGCTAATGTGTCTTAAATAGATGCAGATATCTCTTTTAGGCCTAAACATGGGAAGCTTGGATGTCTAATGGAGACAGTTGTTTATATACTACACTACAAAAATTTTATAAGTTATCTGGGCACCATTTCAGTAAAGTAGGTTCACACATGCCAAAATCCAGCTATTCATGTAGTGCCTATACTTCAGTTTAGGGTTATGTGTTCAAGGGACTTCTCTCTAAAAAGCTAAAGATTTTTTGTTTTGTTTTGTTTTAATTTGAAAAGAGTCTGTGTGACTAGAGACTTAGTTGTGCTGTATGAGTTGTTTTAGGTTTATTCTTGATGGCTTAGTGTGTACAGTTTGTTTGGGGTCAGTTTTTTTTTTCTGTGCAGTTATTATCTGAACATTACCACCAGTCTTAAGTCTTAGTTTAATAATTGATATTTTGTTATTGAGCAGACTTGATTCTGGGCAGTTGGAAAGACACTGATTGTTCTCTGAAGTTTTAGAAGCCATTTGGACTTGTCTGTTTAATTACTTTTGACTGAAAAGGAAAGGTGTATCAGATGATCATGCAGTGGGGTTCCTCTGTGGATTGCTTGACACTAGGTAACATCAAATGCTGCCTAAAGTCTATTGTGGGTTTTGATGGTGATGTAAACCAGCATATAACCGGAGGTTCTCTTTCTGGCTCTGTATCAGAGGGTATAGATGATTTTCAGAGCTGTGAATTTGCACAAAGCTGCTTTGTCTCAGCAAAACTGTTTCTGAGGCACAATGTAAACCTGGAGAAAAGTGGGCATCCTGGGGTTTCCTCAGATAAGTTCTACAGAGGCAAACTCCAGAGGACTCTGCCTGTTAGCACTACTGTCTGGCAGGGGTCAGACAACTCTGGGTGACTTTTGGCAAGCCTGGAAAAGAAACTCTCAGGAAGGAAAGAGCTGTCCCAGCCTAGGATACAGTGATGGGTGGTTTGTAGTCAAACGGTTTCTTTTGAATGTTTGTGTCCGGAGTGGTTTCACAGAGGCACTGAAGGATTTCATAAAGTTACAGCATGTGTGGCGTTCATCCTTATCCCATTTGTTGAATGTCTGCAGCATTAGTCCTAATAGAGCTGTGTTGCACCCTGGATGCCTGTGTCATGTAACTGCTTCAATAGTATGAAGTTTTTCTTCTTTGCTGCATGTGTGTAGCCATTGGCTTTGCACTTTTTTCCCCTGACATGTCAATATCTCATTGTGTAAACAAGCTGTACGAAGAAGGAAAGTTGTGCTCTGCTGTCAGAAACCTTGAAGAGAGACATGCACAGCAGGAATGACAGCTTGCCGAAGTGCTGCAGGGCAGGAAAGATAACAGTAGCTCCTAATGGCTTTATCCTGGCCATGGCACATGCTGTATGGCACTGGATCTTGCATCCTTCAATAGAGCAACTATTCATGAGGTACGTGGCCTTGTTCACCCAAATTTTAGTCAACTGAGGATGAAAGCTGTAAACTGCTGCTTTAGTAACTGCCTCGCATTCAAAACCAGTTGCCTTTAACTCTCAGCGAACTGGCCAGGATCTCTTGCGCAGATGTCTCTCCCATGTGTGTCTTCTGCAGTGGCCAAGCCTTTTGAAGTGGTATGTTGAATTCTGAGAAGAAAAGTAGTAGGCATTTCTGTTTGCAAATATGTGAGGTACCTGTATAATTTTGGTATTGTCAAGTTTCTGAACGGGGGGATTATTTTCTGTACTTCCAGTTTTTCAGCAAATAGAAGACCTACAGGATTTCTTACATAGTCCTTAAGAAAGATTCATGTCTGTAATTGTATTTTGAGTATTTCAGATTGAATTATCTCTTTATATGAAAGTACTCTTCCTATATGATAGGAGAGAATCTTGGTTTATCATCTGCTTGTTCAAATTTCTCACTTTCTAACTGTAGCAATTATTGTGACAAAATATGAAGCAAATGACTGCTACAAGAAGAATGCAAAACAGTAACTAAACAAGATCTGTGCTGAGAACTTTCCAACGTAGAATTTTGGATGTTAACTTGTCTTTGAGGAAAGCTTCTTTTAAAGACCTTAGTAAAGAACCTCATTATTGTAAGAAATGTAAATGGTAAATGCTTGCAGGAAGTCATGCTGTCGCACCTCAACTGTATCGCCAAGCGATCTCATAACAGGTGAAGAGGTTTTAAGTTCTATATGTTTAAGCAGTGCTGAAGTTTATAGGAGTATAGATAAAAGCTGTCAGAGGATAAAATGAATAATATCTGCCATAAGTAATAATTTTCCTTTTGCTTCATCAAACAAAGTACTAATTAGATATAATCTAAAAAAGTCATGCTTCTCTTATTCTCATGGTAGCTTTTGTTTCTTTTAACACCATCTATATGCTTGCATTGATTACAGTTGAGCAAAAAGAGCTCTGATAATGCTAATAATCTCTCATTACTTTTAAACCCAGTAGTACTCATGTGAGAGAAATCCTGCATTTATTCAGTCTGCTTCCTGAAGATTTAAGTCACGTAACAATTTGTAATATTTATCCAGCAAAGTATAACGACTTGAAATATAAAGTTCCAAAATAAAATTATTTCTCCCCCCCCATCTCATTCTAGTTATTCTGTACATGTTTACTGATTCACTATTACAGAATTCAGTAGGAAATAAATTGTTTCAAACACCCATCTTGCAAAATCTCAGTGAATGGAGGAGAGAGAGAGAAGTGGGTTCACTATAAATTGTGTAAAATTAATCACATCTTTAGCCCATGGATTTAGAAGGTTGTAGTTTCAAGACATTCTGATAATGTGACGTGGAAAAAATAATGTCCAAAACCAGAAAGTGAAAAAGCAATTGTTTTATATTAAAAAACATGACTAGAGAATACTCTTAACCTCAGTCCTAGTTCTTACTGCAGGAAAATTTTGCTATTATGTCCAGAGAAAATTAGTGAATGCATCATCCTAAGTGGAAGAAATTTTTCTCTACTATCTTGTCTTTCCAGAAAGTAAGCAATATTCTTAAAGTTGTAATGTCATTGCTTTAGCAAGGAGAAGGGAAGACTCAGTGAGACGTAGTTTTAAACTACATCAGAAGATGGAGTTTTTGAAAAGGGAGGAAGGGCGGGTTGACAGTTTTGAACTTTCTGTAATCCTTTGATTGGGTGTTACTTTGATGTTTGAAGCTGGCAATAGTGTCTCCAGGATGAGCAGACTGGTTTTAAAGGGATTAATTTATGTGAAAAGTGTGAATATTGAAGATTGATTCTGTGCTGGATTTATGCATTTGTTGATATATTAATTCTGACAACTCTTAAACAAAAACACTAACCAACTAAAAGGCTTTTTCTCCTTATTTAAACTCCCAGGGACTTTGAAGTGGCTTTCTTGGTGAGTGGCTACACAATATGCAAAGGGAAAACAGTGTGCTGAGAAAGGAGGTATTTTTCATGCTAACAGAAGAGTCAAAAAAACCCCAAACCCAAACTACACAACATTACTAAATTTTCCAAATGTAGTCCTGGCCACCCACAACAACAGCCAAGTTTTAAATTCCTGAAGTTAAAGAAGTGTTTATGATGAGAATGCTGATGTACAACAAACTCAACAGCTCTTCTGTAGCGAGCGATAGATGGTAAAGCCAACACTATAGGGCTTTCTGTGAGAGAGAGATGAACTAGTCAAAAAAATATTCCCTCCATCTTCTGCGGGATAAGACTGCATGGATCCTGCCCTCTTACATTTTTCAAACTGTGCTATTTTAATTTCTGCATGCATGCTGATATTCAGCTGGTTACAATTATTGTGATTATATGCATGCAGACTTCATCACTTTTTTTTCTAACGGAGCTGGCAATGCAAGAGAAGCTTGGCATTTTATCTACTGTATAATTTGCTTGTTTTTATGCGTAGTGTAACAGCTTGCTGAATGAGTGCGGGAGTGAGACACTGATAAACAACAAGGGGAGGCGCATGGGTCCTGAGTGGTCACTGCATGTACCTATCAAACGGCGTTGGGAAGGCCAAAAACATGACAAGAAATTCAGGAGTAACTTCTGCTTGTGCAGACACACCTGTGTCTTCAGTTTTTCTCCTGGGAGGTTACTTCTCTGGGGGTGAATGACATCTCCTGCTTGAAGAGGGCCCTGTGTTGGCCAGGTGTGCACTCAGCTGCCAGTGTTTCCTCATGGGTACAGCCATTCCTGACAGTGACCCCTCAGGATGTGCAGGGGTGTGTGGGGAGGACATCCATTTCTGGGTCTCACATGTCCCCATTGTTTCTCAGGTGGAGGTAGCCAGGGATGATGGTGTTACTCCATGAAGAGGACCTGGCTGCTAGCCTGCCATCAGGGCCACTGCAGGCTGATTTGCCAAGGGAGCTGGTTATCATCATCTCTCTGAGAATGTTATGAAAACACCACATTTTGCTTGCTCTTTTGGGGATGTCCCTTGGCAGCGTAGATGGAGCTGTGCTAGGAGCTGCCTTAGTCACCCAGGTAACTAATGATAGGACAAGGGGTAACAGCCTCAAGTTGTGCCAGGGGAGGTTTAGATTGGATATTAGGAAAAATTTCTTGACTTGAAAGGGTTGTCAAGCACTGGCACAGGCTGCCCAGGGCAGTGGTGGAGTCCCCATCCCTGGAGGTACTTAAGAAACGTGTAGATGAAATGATGAGGGACATGGTGTAGTGGTGAATTGGCAGGGTTAGGTTAATGGTTGGACCTGATGATCTTGGAGGTCTCTTCCAACCAAGGCTATTCTGAGATTCATTCTCTCACCAAAGTAAAGATTTCAAACCTGTGCATCAGGACCTTCCAAATTCTGCTTTCCGCTTGACCTTCTTCTGGATTTTGAGTTGAAAAGCTTGTGATGTTTATTTTTAAAACAGTGACTTGGTTTTATTTGTGTTCTGATTTTGTAGCTTTTAGCGTGAACTTTGGTAACATATCCAGGTTTTTCTTTGCGAGCCCGAGGTTCATGCTCAGGTGGTTTTGGAGAATAAAATGGGCTCTGATATTACGCTGATATTGACATCAGGATGTGGGATTTACAAAAAACGCTAGATCTTATGAGACTTGGCAGTAAACTAGGGAAAGATAGGTTAACATTCCTTCACAATTCTGCCTGGAGTGAGCTCATGGAAACTCTCAGTTACCTCTAAAAGGTCACTAGATTGCAGTAGGAACTATTGTCTTGCGATAATATTGCGGTGTACTCATACTTTGTTCTTTTGGAAATTCTGGCATTGCAACAGGAAATTAATGTTTTCTTATCAGAAATTAAAAAAACCCACGGTACTTTGGGAAGTATTCTTAAGAATTCTGAAACACTGTTTTGCGGAGGGCATCAAAATGTGAAATTTCAATAATGGTGTGAAGATTTTTTAAAAAATCAGTACTTTAAGGTAGTAAATAGAACTAAGGCACATGTTCAGTCTTGTGAATAAAGAGATAGAGGCTAAAACAATTGACACAGAAATGTCAATATAATTTAATTTAAAACGCTTAATGTGTCTTCACATGTTTCCATGAAATGCTGAGCTCATGACAAAGATTTTGTGTGTGTTTTTTCCTTTTTTTTTTTTTTTTTTTTCCTTTCTTCCTTTTTGCTCAAGTATTAATTTGAAGTATTTTTAACAGTCCATCTCTCCTGCACCCTCTCCCTTTTTTGTTTTTTCATCTGGCATATGCTGCATGTCTTCTTGCAGGATCACTGGAGACAGATGATATCTAAATATAATTTTTCTCAGTTTTAGCACAGTGTGGCTCTGATCCTGATGGGGACTTGAATGTTCTTCAGGATAAAAATGTTAAGGAATGTGATGCCATTTGTGAAACGGGCCCTTTCTGAATAGAGAAGTGCTTTGAGCCTTCAGCAGACTCAGCATTTCTCCCAAATGTCCCAGTATTTCAGCTGAAAAAGGTATCAAGGAAAAACCACAGAATATTAAGTAATATGGATATAAAACAAGTGTTTCTGCTATTTAATCACATTTCATATATATGGTATATTCTTATGTTCTGCTATAAATTGTGCATCCCCTGAATTAATGATTTCAAGACACATATATGAACTACATTTGAAAGTCTAAAGTTGAAAGAAGGAAAAGAAAATTTAAAGAAATATAATAAATACATCCAAATTGTCCTTTAAACTTTGTTCCATAGCAATAAAATCAGTTCCTCCCATATCTCATCTATGGTCTCTAAACATCTCTGCCATGTTTTAACTCTGGCATGCTGAAGATGTGTCTGCGAGAAGTGCCTGGTTTAGTGGAGACTTCCCCATGTGTTTGTTCTGTGCCATTTTGATCTCAAGTAGGACCTGTGGCTGCTATGGATCTCTGAAAGCAAGTGAGCAGAAGTCATAAACTGAGGCAGCAGTAGGAATTGCTGGGTGAAATCAGAACAGTGCACGAACACTGCTGGGGTATTTTCTGGATAGATGAGAGTAAGCAGGATGTTTAACTGAGCTCTGTTCTGTCCTGGTCTGAAGACCCCAAGATTTTTCAGTAAGGATTTATGTAAACAATAACTTCTTACTTGGGAATGTTATTGTTTATGTTACTGCAACTTACTGGAAGAACAACATCAGACTTACTGACTCACTTCAAGGATATTTTCATTCTTCTTTCTAAACTGAGCAACTGCTGTGTTTTTGTTGTTGTTGATATCTTCTATTACCGATCACATCTTAATTGGCAGCTAATTCTGTGTCCTTTACATACCATGCTGTTCTGGATCTGTTGCTTGTGGGTGGATGTTTTTTGCTAGCCATTTTTTCATGGCTCATATTAAATCTTTCTCCTGTTGTTACATCTACCTTTCTCCATCTTCCCAATGAGATGTGTTAGTGGGAACAGTCTTGTATAACTGAATATATATATATATAAGTTTGCTTTTTATATGTGTCTGACACGAATTGTGTAGATTCAGGAGGTAGTCTGTGAGAACTGAATGCACTGCTACAGGACCTACCTGCCTCGAGCTGGGGCTAGCTACACCTACATACCTGTGGAGTCCCAGGTGTCGTAGTAGGCTTACACAAAGGTTTAACAACCTAAATTCCACTGGAGTTCCTCTGGCTAGTTGTAAGAAAGACAGCTGGATAGCAATAGGAAAGGCCAGTCAGTGAGGAGTAAGAACTCTGGGCATGTAAGTAGAATTTAGGTGTCATGGTCTTGTCATGCAAGGAAAGCCAGACCTTATAGTGTCACTATTAAAATTCACTTTTACTAATTCTTATTAAACTTCACTTTTTTTCTGAATGAAGTCTGTGATTGTTGCATTTCAACTATATGACGTATTAACTGGACTAGTGCTACATACTCTTTCTGCTCTGCCACTTTGAGGAGGTGTGCTTGATGTTGCTGCCCTGAACCCAGTCCCAGAACTTGTTCCTGCAGAGATTCTCGGTGCTTTTGAGACTTGCGCTGAGCAAGGAGGCGTAATATGGTTTAAAACAAAGAAAGCAACTCTCCTTCCCCTCCCAGAAAGTGGAGCTCTTCTGGTATTGCCACAGAGTAGGAATTTTTAACTGAAAAGTTAGTGTAACTGCAATCTTTAAGTCTTCTGACAAGCTTTACTATATGACTACCTATCGAGGAAGAGGAAAGAGGCACCTGTATCAAAATCTGTTAAAATATTGATCAATGAAAGAAACCCTTGCACGAGAAGACTGGTTCACTGAGTCCAGTTCCTGCTGTTACAGGCACTCCACATCATATAATAGTGTTCATATAATTAACCAAGCTCTATCTTTAGGGTTCTTGCCTCTGCTGCACCCATCTGATGTCTTGCTCTCCTGGTAGTGAGGAACCTTCCAATTTCTGACACAAATGTGATCACAAATTTAGCCATACTTGGTTCTTGTGCCTGTTAAAATCACTGTAAATTTTAGTAGTTCTTGTCTTTTTCAAGGTTTACTCAATCAATAAGAAGGACACTTAACAGTCCCCTCAGTATGCAAATATACCAAGTTCTTTCTGGTGTTCTGTCACATGAGTAGTTGTCTCTCCCCTTGACCATTTATTGATGAGGCCTTTAGACTTACTGCTGAGGATTTTTGTCTCAGTGTCTTAGGTGAAATGTTGACTTGTGTAGTAGTCTGGTCTTTGTATGACTCTTGTTTTGTCCCTCATATCACGTTTCCTACACGCCTTAAAGTTTTTAATTCCAACACCGGTACGTGCTGTACAGCTGTGTTAGAGCTAACGTATTTCCTTCATCTAGAAAATGAACTGCTATGTTGAAAACAAATGTCATGTTGGTCTGTTGTGTTTTTGTTTTTGGTGCTGGCAAATTGATGTTGTATTTTATTCTGTTTTCCTTTAGCCTTTTTCTTTAATTATGCTTCCCTTTGCAGTGTGTTCCAATGCCATATGTTTCTGCTGAGGTGATTTTTATGAGCAGTAGTTGCCTGGATGACTTGTTTTTGTTGGCTACTTCCTCTGCCTTTTTTAAAATTTTATTTATTTATTTATTTTTTTAAATCTAGTTACTGTGTTGTTTGAGTGTTTTCAGATCATATGCCACCCTATACTTAACAGTTTTATTAAAATCCTCACATCTAGCCCTGCAATTTCATTTGCCAGCTTCTCTGGTTTCACTGGGGAGCAATAGAGTGGGCAAGAACAGGTAAGACGATAAAGCCACCACAAACAAAGTGTGTTTGAGGAAGGGCTGTGATTTTGCGTGGTGGTTCTTTCACTGACAACTTTTCTTAAAATAAAAACATTTTATAAATTGAAGCAGATGGCTGCTGTTGAGACTGTAAAGATGGAGGCTGAGGGGACTCCTGGAAGAACCTGTCACACCCTGACGGAAGAGCAGTATAGCATGTTTCTCTTTTCCTGCAGTACTGCCTTCCCTTCCATCTGCCCTCCCCAAACCCTAGAGAGCAGAGAGAAACTCCTTTAAATTCAGGCTGCTGAATTCAGAGGGAGGCTGGAGGGCTTCGAGCAAGTATGATTTTTGAAGCTCATGAAGCATCGACTCTAGCAACGGTGTTTTCCTCTTCCTTTTCCCTCCTGAATTTCTCTGGGGGCTAGGACTGAATCTTAAAAACTTTACAGTTTTAGAATTTAAGATTTTAAAATGTAGGAGTTTTAGAATCAGCAGAAGTGAGGAGGCAAGGGCTGTCGTTCTGAACGGGAGAATTTATGCAGTGAGGATGATGCTATTGCTTAAACAACTGCCTGCCCCAAGACCCTTCTGTTTGGATTGCTCTTGGAGAGGCTTGTTTGACTCTAATGTTTTTTGTCATTGCAAAGCCAACTTCTTTTAGCCTTTCATAGAGCAGAAAAGGAAACCCTTGCTCCCATTTTGAGGAGTATTTGAAACCTACCATTGCCTCAAGCTTTAGCTTCCTGTGCTGTGTGGTAGAGTGTCTGATAATGAAAGATGAAAGCTTTCTATTTTTGTCTTGTGAATGTAGCTCATGTTTCATGGGCCAGATTGGTTGATTTTTGTGTGTTCCTTTTCAGTGCCATCTTTATCTTGGGGAAGGAGGGAATAGCAACTTCACTGAGATGCTAAATTTAGAGCAGTTAGAAAAAGTGAGAATGTGTATGTGGGGTCTTTCCAGCTTTTCAGACTCAAGGCACCTGAAGAGCCTGATTCGTGACCAAGCGTGTCAACTTGAAAGGACAGTGCCTGGGCACTGGAAACTCCCTTATCCTTCACCCCAGTGAATATGACAAGTGGCAAATCTGTGTACCCTATGACACATAAAGACAATCTTTCTCTCTGTCATTTGATGTATACACTGCAGAGATAGCTCTTGGTGGGGTGTTCTGATCTAGACAAGCTTAAAATTAACATTTAAAAAAATGATGATTGATCTGGGTGTATTTTAATTCTGCGTGCCTAGTACACTAAAGAGCTTGATATAATAATTTTTATTTACATAAAAGAATTCTCAAAGATGAGGGACAGCAGATTTGTGGTTTTTTTCTAGCTATGCAAAGTACAGAGATTATGTTAAATGGAAAGGGGAGAGTGCAAAAAGAGGACTTAAGAGGAGAGGCCGTGATGTTCTGTGCCTTGGGTGTCATTATTTTCTGCCTTAGACTTATTGGGGAAACTTGCTTATTTGAACTGTAGTTATCCAAGTGCTTTTACTGTACAAGTATAAAAGCAAAATATGATTTGTATTTTCTTTCTCTAAGACCTATAACCTAGCTGTAGAATTAATACGTTTTCAATATAGTTGTGTGTATTGCATCATTCGCCCACATCACTTTGCTCTCAGATGTTGATATTTCCACATTCTTGTTTAGGATGATGGATACCTTCATTAAAAACATGTCTGCACAAGTATTGCAGAATGAAATACCATGTCTGTTCTCAACATATTCCTGCTGTAGGAAATTTTCTGCAGAGACGGAAGCCTGCATAGTTGCGTGTCCAGTCTGAAGTGCTGCAAAGCAGGTGACACCCATGTTCTACAGGAGGCCATATTCCAGGATGAAATTCTGTCTGCAAACCCTCGCCAAGAAGTTCTATGGCTCAACCACTGCTATCCCTTTCCAACCTGCAAGCGTAACTCTTCAAGTGTGATCCACAGAGAAAATAACTGCCTAGGCTCTTCTGGCAGAACCCAGGTTAGGTGCATGGTACTGGATTGCACCTCCTTCTGAATACTGATGCAGCTGGAAGGCATTCCAGATGAAGGAGGGCTAAGATACCCTGCAAAATAGAGCTGTTTTCATTACAAAATAGTTAGGGTTGTTGACATTCATTGTAGGTGCTGCATTTTGTGATGGCACACAGCTTCAGAGTGAGAATGGCCAAGATGTTCTGTACCATGCTGCCCTGTTCTTTATGAACTGGCTAGCATTGTTAGCGTATTTACAGTAGGTCCTATTTTTTGTGATGGTATTATCCAAATTACCATCTTGTGAAGCCAGGTGTCAAGGTTTTTTTAAAAAAGAGTCTCCTTGGTGCTGCTGACAGAAGGCAGCAACTTGCAGGTAAATCTGCTGGGTTGCAGGCATGTGTGAGAAGTGTTCAGCTTGCGTACACTTTCATAGAACATGAGTAGCTCCTTGTCAGACCCTGTGTGTGTGTGCAGAAAGAAGCACTCGGCTGCTTGGGCAGCCTTTCCTGTTGAGAGAGGTGTTTTTCTGTGGAAAAAGCCATGTCTCACATGAAAGCATCTGGAAGGCTTTATTCAGCTTCCTAAATGTACCTTTTTTTCCTAGAAGGCAAGAGCTGTGCTAAGGCACGCACAGTTGTCAGGTGTTTCCTTGTTTTGTGTAGGTGAGAAGATCCACAGTGATTTTTTTTTTTTTTTTTTTACTTTTTCTATGACAAACTCGCAGACGAGGAAGATGAGAATAAAGTACAAATGATGAACAGTGATGCTTTGTACGAGAGCTCACTTCATGTTTGTTCTGCGATATAAGCTCAGTGCTTCTTTTTACCTGCTTGTGAAAATATGAAGGTTTTTGCCATTTTGCCATTTCATACTTAAAAGATACCATAAAGAACTTTTTACAGGGTGTCCTTTTGATACTATAATTCAACGTGTATTCAGAAGACATATAAAAGGACATTTTAATCCAAATCAAAATGACAAAAAGGGGATGAGGAGAGCTGTATTTAGAGTATAGTTGAAATGAGTTGCTTGTGTGTTCTCCTAGTGCTCTGAGACAGAACAGGCTGTTGCTGTTACACGAGACTTTTGTATGCTGATTCCCTGCCTCTCTGCAGCACTTTAAGAAGCTCATGTACCCTGGTGTGATACATGGTTAACTGGCATCTTGGTAAGCAGTACAGGTTACGTTGATGTCATTGGTGGGAGCTAGAGAGCACCAGGCACATACTATGACTTGTGTGGAGGATACAATTAAGGAGGCCCTGTGCCCTGCTCTGGAAGGACTGTGTTCACAAGTACCTGTGTGTGCATGAGCATGCACACATGCATGCATGTTCATGCGTAACTGTCTTTGTGGAAGGAAATGCAGAAAGCTGGCTAGATGTCTGGCTAAACAGTTAAAGTTAAGCTGGTTAAGCTATTGCAGGTGGATCATTCACAAAAATAATCAGTTGTTTTCAGAGTTGGTTGTGTCTGCCCTGCTTGTTGAGTGTGAGAATAGGGAGTTGTTTTGCAGTGCTTTGCAGGCTGGTTTTGTTCAGCTTTGTACCCGCAGCTCTTGCTTTTCTACACGTGCAAATTTTTTCAACATTGCTGGAACTAAATGTTTTTCTTCTTAAATGAAATATGTCCACAATTAAAAAAAATAATTCCTTGGTGAGCCAGGTTCCTGGTGGCTACGAGATTGCTGGAAGGTGGCCAGTGGGGCTCACTGACTGAACACAAGAATTTGAAAGCAGCAATGTGTAAGTCCAGAAAAGGGAAATACTGATACTCGGCTACCTGCAATCAGAACAGCTTTGTGAGCAGAGTCTGAGCACCATAAAACAGCTGGTGACGTGTCTCTATTTGAAAGATGGTTTTATCTTATGATCCACAGCCACATTCCATGAGTTACAGAGCAAACTTCAATTAATGTTTGCATTTTGCTTGGTAGGTGGCTCTTTTTTAATGTTGCTCGGGATAATTCGTGATCTTGCCTTTTTCCTGTCCTCCTTCCCTCTTACAGTATGTGGTGCAGTTATTTCTCTGCAGTCTTACTGTTTTCTGTCAGCTTTCTTGTTCACTTGATTGCTGCTTAGGGCCATAGGGAAGGGGATTCAGCTCTTCTGCCTTTATGCTGTGTCAGTAACTGAAGCTGCCTCCTCAGAGCAGAGCAAGGAAGAGAGATGTTAGTAACTGTGACGCTATCTATGGACTCTGAAGTCAGCAAGGTCCCATGCTGCATCAGCGTGACATTTCTGGTGTTAAAAGGGGTTACCCAGAGTAGGGAAGAGCCCTGTCTAGGTTTAGAAGCAAAAAGTGTTGTGTAAAGTCCAGGGGAGATCTTAGTAGTCAGTACCTGATTGTACCTTTACAAGAAGTTAGACTTGTTGTGGAGAGAGAAATGACTATAGGAATCGGCTAAGAATTACTGAAATGGAAACACCCACAATCATTAATGAATTTTCAGTGTAACATGTTTTTATTAAAGAAAACATCCTTCCCCCCCCCCCCCCCCCCCCCCAGTAATGAGCAGCAGTACTTCTAATATTGGATAAAGAGTCTAAACAAAGGCAAAAAATATGTCCAGCAGTAAATTACTGCTTTGTTTTTGTTGTTGTTCTGTTTTTGTTTTGTTTAGTATGTGTTGTGGAGGGTTTTCTTGTTTGTTTGGGCTTTTTAGTGGCACCCCTAATCTTGTTTGGCATTGCACATCTCCATTGCTGTTTAGATAGTTTTTTCACAGAACTAAGCATGAAATCATAACGGTTCAGCAAAAAATGAATGGATGAAAAAATTGAAAGGTGTATTTAATATAAGACCATTGGAACTACATCCAGAGGGAGAGATGGTGCTGCCTGGAATACTTTGTAGGAAGGAGAATTCATTGCTGCCCTGTTGAGGAGTGAGGTTTTCTAAAAGTCTTTAAGCTTTTGAGGTAAGTTTTGCATTCTGTAATGCACAGCAGCAAAAAGCTGAAGCATTCTGATGTTAACTTTTTATAGTTCATAGAGGCACTTTATTTAATATTCTTGCTTAGCCGATGTAATTGCTGCTGATTAAAATTGGGAAGTTAATACTTACATGACCCGAGGCAAACAACTTTGAAACAAGCCTGTTCCTGAAGTTTTCAGTTTGAGCAGATACCTTGTTTCTGACAAAACTTCAAATACCCATGACTCACGGCCACCAACTAGAAATGTTTTGTTGTTCCTAAGGGTACTAAATGGTTTCTTTTATGTTTTCGGCAGTGAGTAGTGGCTGAAAAGCATGTCAGTAGTGCTCCAAAGGTGAATTGGATACAGTGATTCTGTGGGCAACATCTGGAGTTTATGCATCGTTAGTTATTTATGGGAATGGACTTTGGTTTGCTGTTGGAGCTGTCGTGGATTTACTCACAGTAAATGACCAAGTGGTTCATAAGGTTTATTCTGCTGGTGTCTTTGACCTTCTCTGGAGTCATTGGTGTCAAAGAACAGTGAGCTTCCGGTTTGATGCTCGTTAGGGACAGATGAAGTCTGTTGATGGTTATGATTTAATTAGAGATGAGACACAGGACTGTGCAATGCACTGATAAGACCTGGCCTGACTCAGCATGCTCTCCCATTGTGCACGTACCAGGATTTGCAAAACATGCAGACTGCTATTGCTTCCACTTGACTCCTCAGCCGGGTCAACAGCGCTCTGTCATACGGTCTTGTGTGGTGAGCGGGGAGTCTGGCCTCTCCATCAGACTAGCTCAGCATCTGTGCCGTCAATTAGCCTCCGTGTGGTTTCTGACATCTTTTTACCTGCATTTAAGGTAAAATGAAAATGCTTTGCCTTCATTGCGAGCTAACCTGAGCAACTCAGCCTCAGGAAATTACAGATATTTTAAAAAATAAAAAGACCTATTTCCCCGGCAGTAAGGAAGAGGGTGGCAATGCTTCCTCTAGAGCTGTACCTGTGGATGTGGGAGGGAAGTGCTGTTCTTGCCTTCTCTGCCAGGTGAAACACTTCTGCACGTGCATAGTTGGCTGCAACAGCTGTTGATTGAGCTGCCTTGCCTCTCTGCAGGTCTGGAGTTGTTTCTTCCTGTGTTGGAGTGAGTTTTATGCTCAGGGTTAGGTATTCTGTCTGCATGTGTGCAACTCCTGCCCTTGGGACCAGAGGTGGGTCAGGCATTTCAGCTTCCCAAGCTGCTGTGCATGGGGTTTCTCTGGTCTTGGTAGCTTCTAAGTGCAAAGGTGTGGGGACTTGCACCACTGATTCTAGGTCAGCAGTGGAAAAGTGCAGGTGATAGCTGGCATGTCTTTGTAACTTCTCCCTTGGGGTCGGCTCTTTGCTCAGGGCAGCAGGCATAAACAAGCAAAAGGATAGAAGTTACCTGGCCTCCAGAGTGCAAGTACTTTACCGTTTGTGGGACAGCTGGGCAAATGACTAAGTTCCCTGGTGTCTCCTTCCTCAGAGGCATGAATTTGATATTGTGAAGGGTGTGGACTGCAGCTGACTTCCCCAGTGACTCTGCTTGTCTGCTGACAGTGTTGTAGATGGAAGATAAATTGCTCATCATTGCAGTCTGACAGCTGCCTAGAGAGCAGACTACGATTAATTCCGCAAATTCTTCCTTAACTGTTTCATTTACCTGTCTGGATGTTCACTGCTGAATTTCTAACTCCTTTACAGGGATGAATAGTAATATAGTTATCTGTCTTGTTCTTTTCATGTACGTTTAGCATCCTAGATAAGACAGCCAGTATATTGCTATTGATCTGTTTTAGGAAAAAATCTAGATTTTTAAACTGGTAAGGCAGTCTTATTGTATTTGGTAGAGCCTGTTGTCTTGGGCTATGGTTTATCTCATTAACTGGCCATGAAAACTGTGCAGTTTTCCATTTTTGCTCTTCATCAGGTATATCACCATTCATATTAAGTATCTACAGTTTGTTCAGGGTTACAGTGGGTAGGGAGGGTGTTTGTGTATTTCTGGTGTATTTACACAAGACTGTGCTCTCATGATTGAAAGCTCTGCAGTTGTTTTTTTTTTTAATGCTTGTGTTGATGGACAGCTGCTCTGTAATTAAGTAAGAAAATGCCCTATTCAGTCGGCAGGGAGGTTTGCTTGCCTTGTATTGTGCCATTCAGTTACCCATTGAGGTGTTACCCTGTGAATGTGCTGTAAGAACAACGGGCTGTTGGAATAGCAAAACAATAGCCTGAAATAAGATACTTGCTGGAGGCTTCTCAAAGGTGGTTAATCGACAATTCCTGAGCTCCAGCCAGGTTACACAACATGTTTAGTCTGGCAGTAGTATGGATCAGTGAGCCAAAGGGTTATGAACAGTTAAAAAAATCCTTTCTGACAGAGTTCGGGCCCTTGTTTCAGAAAAGCTGTTGTGAGAGTATGAAGGAGGTAGGATTCCTCCTGGGTTTCCAGCACAGGAGTTTGATAGTCACTTAGGTAAGCGGGGCTTGCAGTATGTGTTGTTTCAAACCCGTATTCCTCAAATGTTTTTTTTCCTACTGATTAAGATTCAGTATTGGTCGGAGAAGACTTCTTAGCCACTTAAGTATGGCCACAGCCTTCCAGGAGGAAGAAGACTTGAGGTATGGGGTCAGGAGATGGGTTGGGGAACTGCAGGTACCATGGGCTGGGACCAGGTCTGAGTGGGAGTGGGCCAGGACCCTGCAATGAGCTTGGGAGCTCTCACGGGTGTGTTGGCAAGGGCTGGAGTGCAACCCAAATATGCAGACTCCAGTGATACTTTGGCCACCCTTGCTAATTTTATTAAAATCGTAAGAGGTCCTTTATGAATGTATAAAAAAAGAGACCCTGGAGAATGTTGTGTATTATAATGTCCAGTTTCAGGTTGTAATTTATTAGAGTATTTTTCTGAAGAAGCATCTTTTGCTTTTTCACATGTGTTTGGTTTATTTGGGACCTTGAAAGGGAAAATTCTTTTATATAATGAAACTTCATTACCGTTTGCAGCTCTGGGACAGATGATGTATGTTGTCATGTTGCTCTTATTGGAAAGCAAACATAAATATAGCTACAGCAACATCAAATGCTGTGACTAACCTGAGATACTCTGTTACATACTGTTTAAGATTTTATGCAGCCAAGCATGTTATCATCCACTGAAAGAACATTTGCCACAATTTCATTTTAGTAATCTGCAGGGAGTTGCTAAGTATACGTGATAAATGGATTGCTATCTGCAGTATTGTGAAGAATATTGTAAGAAAATGTTTTGATGTTTTCAGCTTCTTGAGTACCAAAGCAGTTCTGGAAAAAAAAAAAAAAATTAAAAAAATCTGTGTACTTTTTTGTGTATTTTCTCTGTCCAGTGTTTATCTGTATGCATGTATCTCTATGAGAAAAAACAACCAACCAACCAAAACAAATTAACAAAAACAAACCCTGAAAAACATATCGATTTCGTTGTTGATTACTTTAGAAGTAAGAGGACTACGGGGTCTTATGTTTTCATGTTTTTCCCTTTCTATTTCACCAGCTGCATAGCTAATCTATACTTCTCTTTGTATTAGATAAAGATTTTTTTCCTCTTTTACTCTCAGTAGACATAATGTCTTCTTCCATGGTTTGGTGGAGATTACCATGTAGGTGACCTCTGCTTTTTTTGTTTGCAAGCAAAACAAACTGTATAAGCATAATCAAGCATAAATTTTTCTGACTATGGTTTATTTTAAAAAAAAAAAAAGAACCTTTTGGAAAACTGCCTTAAGTATGCATGTGCTTGTCTGATGTGGTAGCTAAATGGAAGCAGAAAGGGCTCTTTGGAAGCCACTTGTATATCTGTAGATAGCAGGAGTGCCAGAATTACAGCCAACTTGACCAAAATAATGTGATTTTATCTATGTTAGGGCATATGAACAAAGCATGCTACCAGATTAATTTGCCCAAACTGGGAGCTGATTTTACAGTCAACTCATTTCTTTGCCTCTGTCTTCTTGAGTTTGCTTTTTAATTCTGTGAATTAGCATCAATACACGTGGGAGGACATTGACTTTGGATCCTACACGAAATTATTCTGAATCATGTAGAAGTCCTGACAGTGAGAGGAGCTGAATGTCTGTCTCCTCATCTATTCCCATTAATGGGCTTTCCACTGTGCATTTTTACACCTATTTGAAGCAGTGATATTAGTCTTCCAATTACTGTTCAAGCTCTTTGACTGTGCTGATCAGCAGTTACGCAACATGTCTGAGTTGCTTCCTTTTTCCTGAGAGTAGGCAAGGACGACAGGGTAAGTATTGACTTCTACCTCCAAGTTAACTCTTGAACTGAAATTCAGAGCTCAGGCTACAAATACTCGAAGCAGGTCCCTTATAAATGAGGATGAGAGGCTGCTTACTATTATAGAATGGATGCTGCGTGCTAGCACAGTGTCAGGAAAGCTGGATTTCATTCTGGTGCTGCTGAAATGTTGAGTGCAAATTCACATAGCATTTTCATCTTTCACCAAGTGGTGACTTTTTAAAAAAATTTATTTAAGGTTAATCAGCCCAAATGGCACTGATTGTTCTAGTGTAGTGATTAAACAGATATATGAACCCTCGTGTGTGGGCTTGTTACTGTGCTGCTCAGTGCCCCAAGTGATCTGCTGTACCAGCTTCCAGCATCTGTTTCTCCTTCAGGGATCTCCGTTATGCCTGTGCTGCTGCCCTTGGAACACGGAGCAGCTTTGCCAAGTTTATCAGCAGAAGCATCTCCAAATGAGATGTCTGTGTTTGGTAGGATGCTGGGGGATGAACTGCCAGGTGGTAATAATTACAGAATGACTCAGTCATCCAGCTGTGGTGCATCACTGGCTTGTTTAGTTGCTTAATTGTATTGCCCTTCCTCTTCTGCTCTTTCCTACAATAATAATACCCATCTTATGTCTGGTCCTTTCTAAAGAGAAGTTGGGCTAGGATTTTCTTATCTCTCTGGGAGTTTGTCCTGTTCACAAAAAGCAAAAGGGTGACAATTAAAATTGTGGAACTTGTCCAGCTCTGAGGGAAGGCTCTCCTTCCAATTTGAGGTGACCAACAAGCCCTGGCTGATTCAGCTGTGCCAATTTTAGGAAGTTTCTGTTTCTGTTTGCCACCTTTCACTGTGGCACACGGTTGATAACATGGACATGGGCATTCATGCCTGCATCGGGTGCTGGACAACTGATTCCATGTGTGTGCACGTGTTAGCTTCCTGCCTGGATGAGTGACCCAAGCAGCTGTGTGGCACTGCAAGTGCTGTGCAGCATGGTGGCATTGCGGGGAGAGCGGGCTCAGGCTCTTGGGGATAGACCAGTGGTTACACTGGATTAGCTGTGGTATGCAACTACATCCTAAAACCGCGTTTTGGCACATGCACGGAGGCTTTACACTTCTAATTGATTTCCCTCGCTTTCTTTCCTGCTTTGTGTAAGTGTGACCTAGAAATGGAGTACTGAGCCTGATGCAGTGCTCCTTGTGCTGTAAGCACTTTTATGAACTATTGCAGAGTATGAATTAAATTCTCACTTTTTAGTTACAGGATTTTTCATCTTGGAATGAGTGATTTAGATTTCCTACTGTTTATCAATGTTTTAGTGAATGTAGTTGGATCTTGGAAGTGACCAGTTCATATACATAAACAAGGAAGAAAGAGGAGGTGGATCTTGCTTCTGGTGCAGGTGGATCATCTTCAGATATTTCTGCATGACTATATGGTTAGAAAAAAAGGCATCGTGTATTTGTGTGACTGTTGTAAAACTTGCTCTCTTTTTCTTTAGTATCCCAAATTGTGTGTAGCTACTGCCACCCACCTCCCTCCTCATCTACTTTGTTTAGTAACTAGGGTAAGACAGAGAGGACTGTTGAACTTCAGCCTTTTTCTTTTTAGCATTACGTAGATTTACTGGCTGTATTTTGAAAACAAAATTGACTTCTGAAACTATACCAGAAATGTACCAGTTCTATGGACCAGTGAAATAGCATTGTCTTTTTTTTTTTTTTTGTGTGTGGTTTTTTTTTGTTTTATTTTGTTTTTTTATTTTGTTTGTTTTTAAAAGACACTAGCTTCTAAATCTTATCCTTTCCTTCATGCTTTTCAGAGAATCGCATTTGTTTGTAGTTCCAAAAGATTTCTCTCTTCTCTAGGAATTAGCAAATTAAACACAGAAGAAAACAGTATGGTTTTGATGCATCTTTAAAATTGTTGGTTAACTTGTATTTGTAGTCTCTCTGCATTTATTATTACAAGGAGATGGAAAATAATACTTGAATTAATGCTCAATTACAAAAGCAGTACTGTTAGGTCAATAAATCACAGGAGTATATGCATTGCAAGGGATGGTATTTTGAACTAATAATCTGGAATAGAACAGCACTGTCCTGTTTAAAGGAACTGTGGTTCCGCAGCCGTCTTTACATTTGCTGCTGAAAAGGGATAGGTTTGTAACATCGAGTGGATTTAGAGAATCAAAACATGTTCCACAGTAAAAGTGACCTGGAAGGAGACATTTTCATACAGTTTTATGTTGTCACTGTTTTTCATTCATTACACACACACCGCCCCCCGGCTGAGATGTTCTTTCATCTTGTTTGTTTGTCTTGGTAGGTTTCAGAATGTAAGAATTATTTAGTGTCGAAGATCTGCCAATTATGAGCTTCTCAAGCTATGAGCACAGGAGCAGAGGGGCAAACCTCCAGGCAGAAACCTGGTGCAACTAGCACTGAAGCAGCTGCAGACAAAAGGGCAGGCTGTGCATTTGAGAACATAAGAATTGAGTACACTGGAATTGAAATGTAAGCATATGAAAGATGACAAATTTAGCCCAGGGTAAACTTGCCTTTGAGAGAGAGCTTAATCCCTAGTAAGTGTCGTGTGTTCCCAGCTTTTAAATCTGTGCCTTGACTTGCCACAGATTAACCCTTTTGTGAAGCCCTATCCTCAGTCTGTGCAACCCATGTACATTTAGGTTTCTCTCGTCATGTAATCCGTTTCCACTTGGAAAAAAAAAAAGACATCTGTGTGAAATGTTGAAGTTATGGTGCTTTTCTCCTGGATTTCCAGGCCTGTGGTGGTCCCGATGAAACCATGGCTCTGAAGAGGGTGCTGAACATCTGCAGATCATGGTCACATCTACTCTATATATACATGAACTCAATAACCAGAGTCAAACATGGCTTGCATGAGTTGCACATTAGGAAATGTAGCATGTCTCAAGCATGTTGGCTTACTGAGCGTGGGCAGAGCAGCTATCATTTATAGGCAGTAGAGCAGCTCAGGCTTTCTAGAAGCATTTGACTTGCTGTGTGTAAATGCAGTCTTTCTTATTTCTATATAGAACAAATCTTCCAGAGCCACAACTGAAGAGGTTGGTCAGCCTCAGATTAATTTTTCTTCTTCCAAATTCTTCTTCAGTATCTGCATGTTGCTAGCAAATAGCAACTTCAGACAGTATAAATAAACATCGCTGTCCTTACCACTGAAGGTTTGTGTAGGATGTTGTCATTTTTGGACTGGTAATGCAGCCTTTCAGAAGAAAAAAAGTGGCAAAGACTGGAAACAGAATGAAGAGGAACTGGACACAGTACTCCAGATGTGGCCTCAACAGGGCAGAGGAGAGGGGAAGGATCACCTCCCTCGACCTGCTGGCTACACTCTTATTAGTGTTCCCCGGGATACCATTGGTTTCCGCATTCTCTGTGCCCTTCATCCCCAGGGCATTTGGCAGTGGGCCCACATTTTCCTTAGTCTTCTTTTTGTTACTGATGCGCTTGAAGAAGCCCTTCTTGTTGTCCTTGACATCTCTTGCCAGATTTAATTCCAAGTGGACCTTATTCTTCCTTGTTGCATCCCTGCATACTCTGACAGTATTCCTATGTTCCTCCCAAGTGGCCAGTCCCTTTTTCCATATTCTGTAAACTTTCTTCCATTTGAGTTTTTATGGAAGCTATTGTTTTTTCCAGAAGCTCACATTTTAGTCCTCAAAATTGGATTACTTTGACGTTTGTCACTTCTGTAGTGTTTTTGCATTGCATTAAAACCTCTTTCCAGTTTGATTGCAGGAAGTATCCATTTCACTTTACCCTCCCAAGGAATGATACCCAGGTTATGAGAGCCAAGGTTTGACCCTGTCTGTGTCTTATATCACATCTCTATTTGGTGACCTCACTTTTTGAAGGCTGCTAAGTCTATTTGTTTCTGGTGGCCCTGCCAGGCTGTTGCAGCTGGCCCTGTGCAGAGCTCCTGGAAGCCTGTGGTCCACAACCTTTGACCCTTTTAGAAGGTGTATGATTGAGTACCAATGTTTCCAGACAGCTGTGATTCATTCAGAGTGTATTTATAGTGACATGATAGTAACAACTAGGGTCAGCTCGTAAATTGCAAGGCTTAAGAAAGTTGTGCTTTCCTAGCTAATTTACTGGGATTCAGAAACTTCATCAAATTAATTGATTTGTGCCACGAGTGGGTCAATGATGAACTTTGGAAGCTCTTAGCGATTTTCATGTGGCTTCAGCAAAAGTGAAACTGCCAACCCCCCTACCCCCTACCCCCACCCCACTGGCAAAAATTATTTTAGACTTTTTCTTAGCAACCACGACAGACACTTAGCTTCTGAAACTGCTCTAAGGTGGCAGGCTGAGGAGCTGACGTTACAGGCCCTGTGCTGATATCGTTGGATAAAGCACTGTAGTCTTTGTCATGCAGAGAGTGGACGAAAGGGTATATTAATAATAATGTAAAACCCCGGTATTGGGCGTCTTCTCTTGAAAGGATTATACCTACTTCCTTCTGTCATCTGCGTTTTTAAATTAGGGCCTTAATCACATGTCTGTGTATGGTAATAGCTTCTAGGGTGGGAATGGCCTCATTAAAAATGTACTTTCTGGTCATGATAATGTGATCGTTTGAGGTGAAAGGCCAGTTTTTACTTTTAATTTTAAATGCATTGGGTAGTGAGTGCTCTTAATTTTTTAGCTTGAGCAAAGTAATGTCCCCTGGAGCTTCCTTACTCAGCCTGGAGTAGATGTCCATAGAGCATCCCGTTGCTTCTGTCTTCCTTGACTGCTACTTAAGAAGAAATCTATACCTGAGGACAGAGTATCTCTTAATGTTTCATCTAATTTATGACCAAGGGGGGAGTTGTGGACCTTTCAGAATTGATGGGAGCTCTGCAGTGCAACTGAATTTGACAAGTCACAATTCCACCACAGACATATTGATGCTTTCTTATTGTCTTCATTTCCTGGTGCACTTGCTGTGTGAGAAATGCTGGGATTTAGGAAAAGGAAAGATAAGACATCTGTATCCAGTCTGCAGGAAAATAAAAAATGGTAGCGTAGGCAAATTAAGTGATCACAGGCCCCTGACACAGAAGAGATGGAACATAAAACAAGGTGAGGGAGGGTTGTTTCAGTGTTGCAATTGTGGTGGGAGGTTTTGGGTTTCTCATGGCTGTGTGTTACTGACATCACTAATGCTCTCATCTGAACAATGAAGTTAATAGTCCAATAATATGAGTGTTTGTGTGTGGGCAGAGTTAAAATCTTCAATGTGTTTGATGTTCCATTGGGTGCAATTTTCTGCAAACCTACTAACAAGACCATGATCATTCGTTTGTGGTATATTTGGGAGCTTATCCACACAATTCAAAAACTTCTCATTGATTTTTGATTTTTTTTTTTTTTTTTTTAAATTCTAATTTTATTTGTACAAAACTTCTGTGTTGATACAAGTATCAGAGCTCAACAAAAGGAAAAGAAAACACATTTAGAACTTTAAGCAACAAAAGATCTTGAGAAGAGATAAATGGTTTGAAAAGTCATGATTACATGAAAATTAAGAGAGTCTGCAAATTGAAGAGCTTGTAAATTGTGATCCTAGACAAAATGTTAAAGCCCAGAAGGCTGTAGTTAGCTTTACACTTGTAGCTTGCACTGACAAGCTGAATCAATTGTTTAGGTTTGCAGTAGTGAAGTAACCTTTTAAAAGCTCTTTTCTTGAGACTCTTCTGTTTTGAAATGAACAATAATTAAGCAGAATCAAGTATGTGGCTGTTGGATAAATAGGGTTATTTCATTATTACATGCATTTTGTCAGGTTAACATACTCTATAAGCAGCTGTACAACTAAAACACAGGCAATATTAGTGTGATGCATTTAAACAAGAATCCTCACAAGACCAGAAAGTATCAAAAAAGCTTTTGTGTTGGACTGGAGCATATTATGTTTTAATAATGAACAGGATTAGATAATTGACATCACACGGCTTTTAAAAATCATGACAAAGAATAATAACTCTCTATCAATGGTTGCTTAGTGGGTTTTGCCCAGTACATGCATTTGTACTTAGGCAGACAAGACTGCGTGTGTGTTGGGAGAGGGGTGAAACTGCCAATAGTTTTTTGCTGGATGTCAGGGGCAAAATTGCTTTCCTGGAATGTGGTAATTCCTGAATTTCTGTCTAAGGGGAAGCCGGATGCAATCAGCTGTGTCACTGCCCGAAGCCTGCCTCACCTCAGAGTTTCCTGCCTGCAGCTCTTCCTGAGCTAGATACAGGAGTGGGAGCAGGGGGAGGGACTGTGAGCTGGGAGTTACCATCTGGTGCAGAATCTCTTAAGAAAGAAATCCATCCAGCAACATGCACCTGCGTGACAGGGGGGTGCCGCTGGTGGTGACTCTTGGTTATTTGGCTGCCTTTGGCTGTAAGAGTGAGGTGCCTGACAAGAGAAGCTTTGCTGTGTTTTCCCCAGTAGATGCTAGCTGCTAATCAGCTAAGATGGTGGATGGGTGGTCAGCACTGGGTAAGCAAACAGGATGCCTCAGCCATCTTCAGTTCCCACCGCTTAAATAATAAAGTATGGGAGCTATGGGAAAGGAGTTGCATGTGGGGATGGTGATGCGCAGTGCAGGGACAGGGGAATAGTTTGTTCTTTTCTTCCCTCTTCTAGAAAGCATTTTAAAGCTCTGAAAGAAAAGATTTCCTTAGCAGAGGGGAAATAAAATAGCTGTAAAAGAGATTGTCTTATAAAACATAAAATGATATAACAAAAATTCCAAGTTTGGGTGTTGGGAGTATAGTGGTGACTTTTAAGGATTTTAAAAGACCTAGTGGCTGGGTTCAGCACTTAAGCATCCTTCATCTCCTGAAAGATTGATGATTTTAAGATATCAAAATATAAGAAGATGAAGATTTGCATCATACCTCAGGTGATTGAGGATGGAGTGGCTGTCACAGTTGTGTTCGTTTAGTGGGTACTTTGTATTTTTCAGATGATAGAGATGTAAAAAGGGTTCTGTGGGGAAACAAAAGGAGGGAAAGGAAATCTGAGCGCACCTGAGGACTGCAGTGAGGCTTCTGAAGTGAGGTAGAGGACCAGATCTTGAGTAATGCCCTCTGGACGTAATGGGGAAAAGGGTTTTGTCTTGTACCTGTAATGGTGATTTCTTTGCCTTGGCTTGGAGGTTTTCATAGATCTTCACCCTTTGGTTTGACTTTGTGTGTCAATTTGTATATGGCGTGGAGAAGACAAAGAAGACTTAATTCTACAGATTTATTAAGCTGACATCTTTATCTGGCCCTTGGCTCTCAGGACTGACCAAGGTCAATGTTATTGAGACTGTGGTTTATGACAGTGGGTATTGAGAAAATTTGTTTTACTTTGGATATTTATTTTATTTTAGTATTAAGTGGAGCTAAGTGCATTGCACTTCACTAATTGAATGTTCATTTATTTGTTGATAACTAAAAGCAAGCACGAATGGTTGTAGAGGAGTTTCTTATAAAATGCTTGCATTATGGATCAAACTATGTTTCTTCTGTCCCTGAAGTTTTTGTTTTGTTTCCTGGTGTTTAAAATTTTGCGTTATGGTTGTATGTGACATACTTACAAAGAGTGCAACCCCTTCATGAAGGAACTGCAAAATGTTTAATCTGGCATTTCTAAGTGATGAAAGTAAAGAAGCTAAGAATAAAAGCCCTGCAACAGCAAAATCTGTTTCCAGCTACTTCTGCATGGAAACAGCATCATACACAGCACACCAAAATGCTTCCAGTCCTACCTGCTGTCTGGAAACCCAGGAAGAAGCTCTGTGCAGGAGGAGTGAAGGTGT
The DNA here is from genome assembly GCA_028020825.1 of Podargus strigoides. Classification (NCBI taxonomy): domain Eukaryota; kingdom Metazoa; phylum Chordata; class Aves; order Caprimulgiformes; family Podargidae; genus Podargus; species Podargus strigoides. The sequence goes on from CM051620.1 coordinate 62,253,859, forward strand.
ACAGATGTTTCTTACTATTAACACCAGGGATAGGTAGTGGGAAGGTTTTTCTAATGCATGCCCGTATGCTCTTTTTATGATGGAGAGAAGTAATGTGAGAGCATAAAACTTACAGCACAGAAGATGCTGGAGCCCAGGGCCTTTTGAATTACAAGTCCACTGAATGTTTTCAACCTATTATTTAACTGAGTATCAGGAGCTAGAACATCGTAAAAGGCTGGTACATGGAAAAGGTATCCTGCTGTGGTGCTTTGTGACCTGAATTGGGGCAGAATCTGTGTAATGGCTGTATGCAGAGGAGAGTGAAAGTGGAAAGAATTCTGAAATAAAGGTGTACTAGTGCTAATGTGCTAGTGACCTATTTATGTATAATGTAGATGCAGAGAAGGAAAAAACACTTTGGGATTTTATGCCTCATTGGATAATCACAAATGAATGTATGTGGTTGAGCCTGCACCCCTCTTGCTCCCTCCCTCTACCCCAGCTGAGGTTAGCCCAGAATAGATCCAGTGCCACAGAGAGGATTTTGTATCAGTGAAATGCTGCTGCTCTGTTTCCTATTTTTGTGGCTCAGAGCAAGCTTAAATAACACATTAGTTAGGTCTTCTGGCATTTAGTGCTTTACAGCACTAGGGGTTTTTGTTGTTGGCAATTGTGCAGTGGTGAGAGGAACGGCAAGGAAGTTTTGCAGTCTGCAGGGGGTTGCGTTGGCTTGAGTGCTCTGTGTTGGACATCTCTCACAATGTCATGAAAATAATTTCATGACTTACTGGCTGAAAGAGCAGGGGAGCCATGTGTGCATACTCAGTAGATGGCTGCCCCTCTGCAAGCAGCTCTGGTTAATGAAAGTGATAGGTTACAAGGCAGAGTTGTTCATTGTGAGTATGGTCTTTAAATAAGGGGAGTTCCAGTGTGCACCACTGGTGACCACATCACAGGCTGCCTCAAGTGGCAGGGGCTGGCAGTTGGGGTGCCAATGGCTCCTGTTGCTGCCATTATCGATGTCTGGCCAAAGGTGAACCCTGGTCTCAGCATCTTCTTACTGGATTCGCTCTTACAGGAGTAGCTGGGTTGTTTGCATATGGCAGACAGGGTTATTGCAAATGTATATATTTATTTGTGCTCCAGGTGTTGTTGAAGCACAAAGTTTTCAGGGATAGGACACTGTGTGAAGGTGATAGTAGTGGTGGTACAGCTGTTGGAGAATCTAATGAACAAATTTGTTGTGGGTAGGAGATTTTGTTTTAATTTTCTGATAAGCTTCCAAGCTACGTTGTTTCCTCTTATATTCCAGAATTAGGAGCCATTTACTCCAAGCTTTTCTTTCAAGCTTTGAGGCTTTCAGGCTTCATTTTGCCCTTTTGTTTTAGGCAAATCTCTTGGCATGTCCATGCCTTGGTTTTGTATCAGTTTTAAAATGAGGATACGTTTTCTTAAATGTCTTCCGTGGAGGACTTATTCATTGTTGCCTCTGAAGCAGAAACTGCTCTGCATATTGGAACAGCTCTCTAATGCCTAAATAAGCATTTCTATTAACAGGGAAATTTGAATGAAGCACTCCATTGTGCCATCTTGTGGTGTCCCCTGTCCTGTTCAGTAAATTAATTTGAAAGGTGCTTCTCTTCTCTTGAAACAGCAGATTTTACTGCCAGCAGTTCTAATATCTGACCTCACTTTTTTGGAAAAACCCATTTCAAGTAAAAACTGTTCTCCGTACCACCCTTTGCTGTCCAGAAAATATGGAATATGGTGGGTGGGCCATACACGTAAGGCTTGAATTTTTAACACAGTACAACAGCAGTAAGGACCAGTGAAAACCTGTACACTCCATAGAGCAGGGCAGGGCAGAGAGCAGGCAGACTCTCTGTCCACGGCTCCAGAGGGGGTACCTTGTTGAGGAAGCTGTGGTTGACTATAGGAATGTTCATAGAGAAACATGCAGCAGAGCAGTCATTCATGAGGATGTCCAAGGCTGTTACTCGTGCTGCAGAGTTTGCCCTTGTCTTAGACAGGGGAGAATTGTACTGATGCAAAAAACAGCTTCTCTTACTGCTGAGGGTCTGCTCTGGGCTGTGTTTTGCGTAGGTCTTTGACTGGCTGCACAGGCACTGACAATTTAGGCAAGCCTGGGAATGTGTTCAACTTGGCTAAGGTTAGCTGAGGGAGGGAGAAATTCTGGTTTTTGTGTGTGAATGCCAAGAACTGAATTGCACTAACCCTTTCCCAAAGGATCCTTCCCACTACGAAAGACTGCTTTAGTGCTGGTGGATAGTTAAGCAGGTATTTGAAACAGGAGTGAATAAGGTCTATCAGTGGTTTTATCACAGATGACACTTAAAGTAGCCAAGACCGAACGATCAGAGTCAAATTCAGCATCAGACAACTTCAAGGGCAGTGGGTGAAGGTGATGGTGCTGCAAGCCCTTAGGCTGGGGCTGAACCAAGCTACTTTGCTGGTGTCAGTGCTTTTCAGAGAAACCCACCGTATGCCAAGTGATACCACCATTTCAGAAGTAGCATATGTGTTCACATTGTCCCTGAGCTAATTTGCCCTCCAAAAAACCTCCAGGATGTCAGCTAGCCTCTTTGTGTCAGGAGGCTCAGTGGTTTTAACAGCAACCACCTCGCTCAAAACCAGCTCTAATATCTCTAACATGGTGCTGAAAAGGGCCTTTTATCTAATCGAACTCCAGTTGCTTCAGGATGGAGCATTTACAACATCAGGCATGCAACCCAGGAAATGAACGGTTGATCCTATAGAGACTGAGAGAGACTGGATGCTTCTGACGTGTATTGATTCATCCGTATTTTAACAAAACAAAAACTATTAGTGCTGCTGCTTTACCACATGTTATTATGTGACATTAGATATTGCAGCAGTATTAGTAACGGAAAGCCAGGGTAGAAATCATAAAATAACTAAGAAGTGTGAAAACTTAAAAAGTAATGATGATATTTGGGATAATAATGGTGATGAATAAATAGAAAAATAGAGATGGTATAATGAAGAGGTATATAAAGAAAAGCAACTATCTTCTGGTCTTCAAGGAATTCTCAAAATGATGGATATCTAAATAAGAAAACCTGTCATAAGTGCTTCTTTCCTCATGTATACTATAGTGGAAGAGACCAAAGCACTTTAGAGCCTGACAGAATGGCAAATCCTGGGGAGGAAAGAAATTACAGTGGAAGGAAAGGATCAGAGCATGTATTTTAAGAAGTAAAACTGCAACAGTTGATCAAAAAAGTACACAGCTTTTTATATATATATATATATATATATATATGTATATATGTCTGTGTCAATCAATTTTCAGCAAGAGAAGAACATTTGGCTAATCCATCATTTTTTTGAGATTTCAGCAGAGGAAAGTTTCACAACATCTGGACTAGTGAGCGGAGCGAGCATCACATGACTTCTTGTGGCCCATGATGTGCTGGGGTAGTTTCATTTCAGTTTATATTTCATCATGAAGCCATGTATGTTCACTGTGTTTTCCAGAGCTCTTTATTCCAGGGCACTTAAAAAAGGATAGTATGATTTTTAAAAATTTTCTTTCATTTGCTTGTGAATTTAAAACTGCTTTAAATATACATCAGGTGGCTTGAGTTGCTGTGGTTTGTCTGGCAAAATAGATGCAATTACCACAGAGCTGTGTTGCTCTAATGATGTTCCCAAGACGGACTGCTAGGTAGGGTGGCTGGTTTTCCTGGTGCAGCCATGTTAAATTAACTTATGGTGCTAAAATGGGTGATAAGGCTAGGATTTGACAATAAATCACAAAATGCATCTGTATGTTTGTGTGTTGTTGATATACTCCCTGAGGATGTGTGTTGAAATTAATTTTATTTATAGAAACAAATTATTTGTTTTAGTAAATAGAAGATGACCTTGTAGGCTGTGAATCACTGGAGAAATAATTTGCAGGGTATGTTCTTGGTGAATGTTTCCAAATTAATTTCCAAATTCTAACTTGCTTCATGTATATTGTGAGCGGTGTAGGGAGCATTCTGGAATTTGGTGTGATAAAAACATTAAGAAATCATCAACTTGAGTGTCTGTGTGTGAGTAGGTGTCATTTAACATTCAAATGATAATACTATTTTGTGCTTGAAAAAAGGCAGTGTAGGAAGACAGACTGAAGCTACTGTAAACTAGATATAATTCTCTTTTATTGTCCCTTCTGTGGGACAGCAGCCAGGTTATGTACCCTGTATAAAATTCACCTGGGTGTGCTTGACTGCCCTTCACATCATTCACTTGCAAACCTTTTGGTTTACAGGTGTGTTTAAGTGTGAATCCACTCCTGAGCCTCTTTCTTTACCCTGTATGTGCTTATCTTTTGATGAGATCTTTTAACTTTATTAATGATTGAACACCACCTGTGACCAAACAAAATGGTTATGGAGGAATGAGGCTGGGACTTGAGCTGAGCATGTGAACATTTTCTTATCAGAAGATAAGGTATGTTATACACTGTGCCCAGCTGACATTCCTGGTGAGTTGTGAGCAAGAGAGAACTTTGTTCAGAGTTCTCCATGGAGAGGGGTCTGCTCCTCTGAGTGTCTGGTTTTGAAAGTGATTTTGACCATGACTCCTTCTCCTGTATTCAAGGTTCCTTGGGTGCAAAATAAGTGTACTGGTGGCAAAATCTTCTCTGTAAGATGCTTGAGAACTGCTAGAGAATAGCTGGTGGCTACTTTTGCTTTTCAGTTTCTTTGTATGAAGAAATTAAAAACTCCAGGAAATTATGCCTATTCATAAAACCCATCACTAGTAAGTACTTCTGAAAGCCCTAGACAATTGTGCGAATAAGCACATACTCGTTATTTGTGTCAGAGAAATGCAACAGAGACCTGGGGCTTTCTTCGAAAAAATAGCTCGGAACTTAAAAGGGGGTTTGAACTGTCAGTGTGAAAACACCTCTGGTGCCTCTTCCTTTGGCGCCAGCATCGTATTTCGCAAGGGAATGACTACAGTGATATGTTGGTTTAGGTAGTCTATAATATAAGTTCGGTTGCCCTTGCAAGTGCTAACAACCGTGCAGAATCCTATTGACAGAGATATGGGTGAGCTGGTACCTTAAAAGCGATTATTTGTTTATGCACTGCAGCATCATCGAGGGCAAGGAGGTCACTGAAAGCTGTTCATGTTTCACAGCTTATCCAACAAGTCTCAAGTTGATTTGGGGTAGAGGCTACTGTGTTGCTAAATTTGAACAAAAATGGTGATGTTAAAATGCATAAAATTTTGAAAAGACTGAAAAAAGTAGTCAGAAAGCAGTAAACTAAAGCTGATCCTGTCATAGGTCACAATGCATACTCACGGATTTTAGCAGCCAAAATGGTGGTAAATGCCAAGCCTCCTCTTGGCCAATTCTGCTTTTTAAAAAAAAAAAAAAAATCTAGTCCTGCTGTTGTCAAGATGAGACACTAATTTTGCAGTAATAGTTGACCTTATGTAAAAATCAAACTCTTAGTTGTTTGTGACAGTCTCAACTGTGGAAACCGTAGAAACCACAGTGTTAATGGCTTAGAGGGCTCAGGCTTTTTTGTATTTGCTCAAGAGTCTTTTATTTATGGCTGAGTGGGGACTATTGGCTGAGTGGGGGCTATCGTTTTACAGCCTTTGTATGTAAATGCATCTTCTTAAGGTAAGTGGGTACTTCAGCTTTGGTCATAGCAAGATCACTTTGGGAACACTGGTACATCTACCACGCAGTGATACACTGACATACGCTCTGTTGGAACATCCTTTTCCAACATAATCAGAAAGTTACAGCCTTCTGATTACCTGGTTTGCATTTCCCTTTGTTTTTTGGCCTGCTCACATGTATTGTAATCGTATTAAAGGGAGCCTGTCAGTGCTTATAAAGTAGGTTGAAGCCATATATGCAGGCAAATGTTTTGTAACAGGACTGCAACATAATTTTCCCATAACCAGCTGTCCCACTGCAGTGGCAAATATGTGAACACTGATCTCTCTGATGTTGTAGGCCAGTACCTAGAAGGTAAATGCAGAAAGCAACTCTTCAGAAGCTGTCCTTTTCCCTGACTTCCTCACTTCTTCTCCTAAGATGTGGTGACAAGAAGGAGATCAGGAAAAGCTGTTGCAGCTGCTCTGCCTACTGCTCTGGAGGCATTTTGCTGGTGGTGTTGCCACGAGGAGGGCAGCTTGTTTGTGGGTGCAGTGATGGGTAAGAGGGGCACTCTTACTGATAGGAAAGCTGCTGTTATGAGCACATTGGCATGTGATTGAGGGTGTGATCCTCCCATGAGTTTCCCAGGAGAGTCATGTGTACTTACTGTGGGTGGCTGCCCTGAGGAGGTGGGTGAGGGAGAGTCACTAATTACTGTGAGAGAGCTGTTGTTGGATTAGACGAACTCTGTCCAGTAGTAAAGTTGCTTGGATTGACACTTCGCCTTTCTCTGCATGCTGGGTTGCAGAAGACATACTTGTGATAGGTGCAGCTGGGAGGAGAATGGGACAGACTATTTTTCCCCCTTGTGTGAGTGCAAGGGAACGAGATGGGTCTGTCTGAAGGGGTCTGGATGTGCCAGCCAGCATCATGGGCCTTCAGTGAGGGGGCGAGCCTTACAGGAGGCAGTGGTTACTATTCCACATCAGAGATAAACAGAGCACTAAGACAGGTCTGATCACATCAACCCTGAAACAGCCTGCTAATATCCAATGCTAGTACATAGCAGCATTCGTGTTCATAGTTTTTAACAAGATGTGGTTCAGTTGAGATAGCAAAGCTGAAATCCAGTCTCCAGAGCATTTGAACAGTGGGTGCTGGGTTGCCTTTTCAGACTGGTTCTCCCTCTCGGAGTGAGGAACACATTTTGTGTCAACCTGCTCACCTGGAGATGGATACTTACCTAGCAGAACTGGGTTCAGGAGGTCCCAGCTGTGTGAAAAGCTCTGCATGTGCTGTGGGATTTGGATCCAGATATTCAAATTCAGTTACAGTTATTTGTCTGGAAAAAGATGGAGCTAACAGTAGCTAATTCTATAGGCAGGTAAATCAAAAAGCAATACTGTAGTTTTGCAAAATGAAATCTGTGAGTGGGATGTGCTACTGGAGATTGGAGTGGTACATTTATATATCATTATATTTTGATTGACAATAACTTCCGAAATACTTGTTTCACTGTTTTTTTTTCCTGCAGAGTCACTGGTCTCACTAATCTAATAATGTTTTTCCATTGTCCTTGCTGCAGAAGAAATGCAGATGGTGCCAGTGAGAATTCTTTGCATTGTTACTCTAGAAATACACCAAGTGTGTCTGAAAGAAAAAGTTTGCTTATGGTCTCTTATATTGACAATAGCATCATGTTTATCTTGCGTATCTTTGTTATATTTAAGTACATTGCATGTTCCTAGGAGAACTTCTTATCCTTGTTCTTTTTTGAAATGTCACTAAGATGGCTATTAGATATTCTTGAAAGACTGATTAAATACATTTCTTCAGTTCAATGCGATACTAACTAGCTTATAGCTGATCAGATTGCAGCAGTCTCTTCTCTATGCTCTATTGGATCTGAGCCCAGTTTTGCTTCCTTCAGTGTATGGCAGCAAAGGGAATTGACACTTTATACTTGAGTCTTTTTGCCTTCAGTTTTAGGGTTTTCCTAGAAGGAAATCTTTAATAATATTCCCGATGAATTAAATATTTCTTACACATTCTGTTCATTTGTTTTTTTTCCAACAGGTCTTGGCATCATGTCGGGCATTTCTTTTAACATCTCGGATTCCCACCAAGGTAAAACTATTGCTTCTATAAATATTCTGGGTTTTTAGATAGAAATGTAAGTTGCGTAAACTAAGTTGCATAAACCTAGCATATTTTAGTTATATTTCTGCATCTGTTTAAAAATAATAATAATTAAGGAATGGTATGTTGCATAGTGTTGAATTTGTTCAAATGGTTCTTCTGTTAGTGTCTGTCTTAAATGAATTTGTCAATTTACATATACTGTTTTTGAGGAATTTGAACTTCTAGAAATGCAGGTGGGTTGAAGAATTATGTTGGAAATGCCAGCTTGGATGACTGTGAGATGAGCCTAATGATCTTTGTAGTGGGACAATTTATGTCCAGACAAGCTGATGGCATTATTCCATGTAGGGTTTGTAGTGTCAAAGAGGAATATATTTGATTTGCAAACAGAAATTATGTTGAATTTTATTAAATTCTGCTATTTTCTTATGATTTATGTGGTTAATTTTGAAAAGCATCTTGCCAACCAGCCTTGCCAGTGCTGGTGAATTATTTTTTCTGTTCCTGGGGCAATTTGTAATGGTTGGTAACAGAGAAAGATAATTTCCATGTGAATGAAAATGACTGATGTGGAAGAACATCACTTGTCCAGCCTGGAATCAGTGAATGGGAGTTTGGCACATGTTCTATTCTGTTGTGTTTTACACATACGCATGTGTGTGTGCGTGCGTAGGTGTGTTAGTATATGTATGTGTTTGTATGTGTGTTAGTATACTCGGCAATTCATCTTACCTGGCAAGGGCTCTAGCCACACTGTCCAAGTTGTAGAAGCTGAAGGCGGGGACAGGGAGAAGGAAAATCTGCCCACTGTTAGTGAAGATCAGGTTTGAGGTCATCTAAAGAACCTGAAGGTATACAGGTCCATGGGACCTGATGAGATCCACGGGTCCTGAGGGAACTGGCAGATGAAGTTGCTATGCCAGTTTCCATCATATTCGAGAGGTCATGGCGGTCTGGTGAAGTGCCCACTGACTGGAAAAGGGGAAACATCACCCCCATTTTCAAAAAGGGAAAAAAGGAAGACCCAGGCAACTACAGGCTAGTCAGTCTCACCTCTGTGCCTGGCAAGATCATGGAGCAGATCCTCCTGAAGGCTCTGCTAAGGCACATGGAAAATGTGGAGGTGATTGGTGGCAACCAGCATGGCTTCAACCAGGGGAAAATCCTGCCTGACAAATCTGGTGGCCTTCTATGATGGTGTAACAGCATCAGTAGACAAGGGAAGAGCGACCGATGTCGTCTACCTGGACTTGTGCAAGGCCTTTGACACTGTCCCGCATGACATCCTGGTCTGCAAGTTGGAAAGACATGGATTTGAAGGATGGACCACCCGGTGAACAACGAATTGGCTGGAAGGTCGCATTCAAAGGGTTGTGGTCAATGGCTCAATGTCCAAGCGGAGAGCGGTGACGAGTGGTGTCCCTCAGGGATCGGTACTGGGACCAGTACTATTTAACATCTTTGTCAGCGACATGGACACTGGTATTGAGTGCACCCTCAGCAAGTTTGCCTATGACACCAAGCTGTGTGGTGTGGTGGACACGCTGGCGGGAAGGGAGGGACCTTGACAGGCTGGAGAGGTGGGCCTGGACCAACCTCATGAAGTTTAACAAGGCCAAGTGTAAGGTTCTGCACCTGGGTCAAGGCAATGCCAAGCACAAATACAGGCTGGGCAATGAGTGGATCGAGAACAGTCCTGGGGAGAAGGACTTGGGCGTGTTGGTGGATGATAAGATCAATATGAGCCAACAGTGTGCGCTTGCAGCCCAGAAAGTCAACCGTCTCCTGGGATGCATGAAAAGATGTGTGACCAGCAGGTCAAGGGAGGTGATTCTGCCCCTCTACTCTGCCCTTGTGAGACCCCACCTGGAATACTGTGTCCAGCTCTGGAGTCCCCAGCACCAACCTCATAGTGACCTTCCAGTACCTGCAGGGGGCCTACAAGAAAGCTGGAGAGGGACTTTTTACAAGGGACTGTAATGATAGGAGGAGTGGTAATGGGTGGAAGCTGAGAAGAGGGTAGGTTTGGACTAGATGTAATGAAGAAGTTCTTTACCCTGAGGGTGCTGAGGCACTGGAACAGATTGCTCAAGGAAGTTGTGGATGCTTCATCCCTGGAAGTGTCCAAAGCCAGGTTGGATGGAGCCTTGAGCAACCTGATCTAGTGGGAGGTGTCCTTGCCCATGGCAGGGGGGTTGGAACTAGATGACCTTTGAGGTCCCTTCCAACCCAAACCATTCTGTGATTCTATGATATGTGTGTGCTTTATAAAAAAAAGACGGGCTCAATAAATGGAATGATTGATACTGGATTTTCAGTTATGGTCACTGGTAAATGTGACCATCCTTACCCATAATTTGAAGATGCTGGGTGATAGACAGGATGACACTAGCTTGAATTTCTGCGGAAATTTATTTCCTTCAGGTGATCACACTGTCTCTGAAGCACAGATGTCTCCGTTTGGTTGTCTGTTGGCTTTTGGATCACTGCAGTTTTCAGCCTGTTTTTAAGACAGAGTTTGGTGGCTGGTTGCATAGAAATATAGAGCCAGGTGATGAATGGCTCGGACATCAAGGCAATGACAGTATCATGGACACGTGGTGGTGGTGATCTTGTTAAATAATGGCAAAGTGATTGTAATTCATCAAAAGCTCTTGAAGGATAGGGCTTGGAGTACTAAGGAATAGTTATGCTTCTAGTTAAGCATTACATATACCTCTCAAAACTCCTTTTATTAAATGGATTTGCATAGTTGAAAGCCCTGTTTCTGTTTTCATGGAAGTGTAGAATATGCATGCTGTACTAAGGAAAACATGACTTTAGTGATAACAGGTGGAAGAAAGGTGATTGGAAGAAACTGTCTGCTTATTATGTATGTCAAAATTAAACTTTGTATATCTGAACAGTTATTAGAATGGTTGAAAATACATTTCTTTTCTAGCAGGATTAGTGAAGCTTTCTGAATTTTCTAACGTCTGTAATGTTTTCAAAAGCTACTCAGGAGCTTTCTGAGCCTGAGAACTTCTGTGTAACTGGCATGCAGTAATTCCTAGCAAGACAGCTGAGAACATGCAGCAAAGACACCTTATTCCTCTGGGGACCTCTCATGGAATTGATTATGCTGAGAGATAGCCATTTCTGAGTGACTGTTATTATTACATCTGATTCCAAACTTCTCTTTTTCTTAAACAATGTTGTTGAGATGTAGCTATAAACAAGGATCAAAGTTAAAAGGAATAAAGGTTGATTAATTAGAATATCAATTCACATGATTATCTTTAGAGCAAGGATATTACAATGGCCACCTCATAACTTTACACTCGGGTCCAATCAGTTCATTCCCACTCACCTAGGTGGATTGTTAAGAAAGCGAGTACTCAAAGCCTACTAATTCTTGCTACAGTCTGTTCAAAATGTAGTTGCAACATCAGTAAATGTTGGATGTGTCATCAGGCCCACAGAGAAGTGTATCAAATATTTGTGGGAGTGTAATTCAGGTTTGTGAGTATATTTCTAGTGCCAGTTTTCAGTAAGTTTTGACTGAAAAAATTAGCTGTGAAATTAGCTGGCTTGGTAGCTGTAGGGTCCCTAAATTAGAGGCACTCATAGCCTTTTAAGAGGATTTAAAACATATGTAATTTTAGGTAATAAATGAGATTATGTTTTTTAAAACCTTGTAAAAATTATTTAATAGTTTCAGGTAGAGGATGTTCTGTATTTTTTCTGGAATGCAAGGTCTGTGAATCCATGCTTTTAAAGTAGAAAAAGAAACCAAAGATGAGCTGTAGAGATGTTGCCACATTTCCTGGTATGTGTTAATTCTAGTTAAGATGATTTTTGAAGAATGAATTCTTGAGTCTGGATCTCTGTAAACTTTTCTCAGGAGTAGAAAAGTATTTTTGATCATGTGTACATATATATACACACACACACACACACACACACACACATGTTTGCACATACAAAGTACATTAGCAAAAGCAGAACCTTCAATCTGGTAGGTAAATAATTTGCAAAATAGGAAGGACTTCAATCATAGAAAACTTTCCTTAGCATTTCAATTGGGTAAATAAATGTTAGATAGTCTCATATGTTTAATTGTTCAGTTTGACTAGCACTGGAGAAAAAAAGCCTTTCACTTCTGTATGTGTAGGCTGGCTTACTCCAGTAGTGAGCAAGAGCTGCTGTATTTTTTCTTTTTTCCTTTCCTTTCTGGCCTGAATGAGCTGCACAGGGCCATGTCCTGCTGTCAAACCATGAGGGCAGCTGAGAAGAAAAGGATTCAGAAAATAGGCAGCAAAGAACAAATAGACAGTAATAACATCTTCAGTCTCTGCAGCTGTGAGTGAATAATGTAGCTTAGTGCTTAAAAAAGGTCTTCTGTTTCATTAAACCCGCCTCAATTTTAGTGCATTCTAAACCATGACTACTTTAATTGCAATTTTTCTGGCATCTTCATCCTGTGGTAACACTGTTCATGACTGCTTATAGATTTGCCAATGAGACCTTGGCATTTAGGAGCTCTCCCTGCTAGCTTGCTGCTTTCTGGAAAACTTTTAGCCTGTTCTTATGGTTGGAAACTGGTACCTCTATTGCCAACTTCCCAATGTGCTCTTGCAGCCTTTGCAGAGGGAGTCTTGAGTGCTGCATCTGGGTTCTAAACACCCCAGGAGTCGTTCATGGTCATCTTTTTAAAAGATTGCCACAAATACAGAAATAGAATAATACGGTGTTTGCCGGTTAGCCTAGGAGCACCCTGACTGAACCTAGGATATGGGAAAGTACAGGAAACTTTATGCAGTTCAAACAGACAGCCAAGTTATGGTAGTTTTAATGATAAATAAAAGGAAATGTCCATGCTGATATCTTATCCCTGTAGTTATGATTCAGTCCAAGAGGTTTGTTTCTTTCTGAATATCTCAGCTGTCAAGATGTTTGTGTACGTAGTTGTGAATTCAGATCTTGGCACAGCCCCTGTAGCCCTAGATTTATCCTTGCAGAAGAGGACTTTCCTGCATTCTAAGCTTCCATTTGGATTCAGTATGTTCATCCTTCTTCCCTGCCTATCCCAACTGTTGACCAGATAACCCACTCAGGCAAAGCTAGTGCATTTTTAGACATGTTAAAGCAGTCTTGAGCATTTGTATATCTGTATCTATCTATATATGGTATTTTTATTATATATGTATATATAAAAAAATCATGTGTGCATGTCACTGCAGCTTCTTTTCAGTAGAATTTTTCACATCTATGATAAGTGCAACTAATGAAGAGTAATATGTGATGCCGTAGGTATTGTAATTAAAGATTATTTAGTCACAAGAGTGTGCATCAGTAGGGTATTGTATAAACAATGCTTTTTATAGTAAAATTTTGTCATAAACTTTATTATAAGCTAATGTGCAATAAAAGGTCCAATGTGGTATTCCTGTAACCCCTAATAACCATTTGAACCAGTAACAAGCAAATGTGTTACTTAAGTGTAAAATGTGATCAGGTAAGATATTAACAAATACTCAGTGTCTATTGCAGAAACGGATGTAAAATAACAGCCTTGCACAAGGTTTTCTTAACCTTATTGAAAAGTGTAAGTATTCTTTGAAATAAGATGAGGTTTTCACTAATGCAGCATTTTCATTTTTAACTACAGTTAGAACTAACTTTCAGCTACTTGGAAATCCAAGGAGTAACTTCCAGTAAACCGGGTCAGGTGAGCATATTCCAGATAAAAGATACTTGTTTACTTGTTGCTAAATCTGCCTTAGTCAAGGAGGCAATGCTGTACTGTATGTTTTCATTATTACATTCGTGCTGCTTTAAAGTCTTAACGATAATGATAAGAATATAAACAGTTTTAGGGATGTGTTGTGCAGGTGAGGTGATGATAAGAAATACAATTTTTTTCCTAGTTTAATATGGTACAAGTTTTCATTTGTCTCATAAGTGAATATTTTTCTCAGAGATAATAAAACAGCAGTGGCTGGTATATAATCATCACCACGCAAGACTGAATGGCTTCTGTGGTGTGTACCTTTATGGTGAAGCCAAAAGCTACTGCTTATATTGCAGGCAGAAATGGTTTGCTTGCAACTATTTTTGGTGCAATTACTGTTTACGATACAAAAGATATTTGACAGCAAGTTTTGTGTTCCAAAAAGTGAATGTCAAAGAGAAGGTGCTGAAAAGAAGAATGCTTTGAATATGTTTTTCATTCATAAGATGAACATGTTGACAAGATTTGACAGTTGTATCCAATTGTATCGAATTCTTCATGTGTTTCATGTGTGTTTGGCTTTTAAAGAGTTTTTTAAAAATAGAAGAATCTGACACTCTAGTTGAACTCATAAAAGCTCTCCTTGTGTTTGGCATGTCATCTTATTAACCTAGCTTTTGAAGCTTTCCTTAAAGGAGAAAAAAAAGTCCAGATGTTTACTGTTTTAATGGGGAGACATTTAGAAAATTTGTGTATGCTTTGTGGCTTTATTTATGTACAGTACTAAAATGCCATGGTAGCTAATGCTAATTATTCCTGGAGGCATATACAGTCACTGTTGTAGCAGGGCTTACAAGGGCTTTTCAGTAGCCTCACTTAGCATACCCTTTTCCCAAAATATTTTTTAGTTTTGCATGTTTACATTCTTTTGTGTTTTAAATGTGTAAGGCTTGTAGCTGAAGGCAGGCAGAATCCTTGATTGCTGGGCAAATGGTAGTGTTGCAATTTTCCTGCAAATAACATGTTATATCTATGATACCTGAAGGACATAGTCATGTGCAAGGCATCTTGCAGAAAGCCTTGAAGAGCTTCACACTTTAAGATAAGTGAACAAATGGACAGAGTAATCTTGGGAAATGTTGTTTTAATGTTGGTGATGTTGGAAAACAGTAGTAGCTTGCCCACTCACACATTCGTCTAAAGGGAGTTACAGCAACAGGTTCAGAAAGGAGTTGAACTGGTGGGAAAAGGTGTGAAGATTCTTGGTGTGCTTTTGGGATAATACACCCTCTTCAAGGGTTATCCTGTGAAGGCCCTAAACATGAACTGGGAACCAAAAGAGCCCTGGGAACCAGTTTCAATAAAAGACAATCTTCTGTAGCATACCATGCAGTGTCCCCTCTTGTACTGTCTATCTATGGTTCTTATTTATTCCTCATGTTAGCTTTGTATTGTGTGTGCACAGCTCCTCATCTAAAAGAGTTCATGACTTGGGCTGTGTGAAATATTCACGTTGCAGAAGGCAGAAACATTACATTGCATCCTGTGATGCAGCCGAAAGCAGCAACAGACCTGATGTGTCAGTCATACAGAAGGCAGAAACATTACATTGCTTCCTGTGATGCAGCCGAAAGCAGCAGCAGACCTGATGTGTCAGTCATACAGTAATCTGATTTGATTCTGAACACTCAATATATGACAGAGATGGGTTGCAAAAGGCTTTATTTTTCCCCTTAGCTGACTCACATATTCACCAGACAGCTGCAAGTTATGTTAGCTGAGTTATTGCTTCATCTGGACTGAGACAATATATTATCATAATGTTTTCTTAAATGGCATAGATCAAACCATTAGAGCTTTTTCAGAGGATCACAGCCATTCAAGACTTTTACTTTTTGCTGGAGGAAGCAGGCCCTGCTCCTTCAATAGTTTCCTGTCAGGCTGTGCTCACTTTCCTGGTGTTCTGGGATGTGTTTCAAAAGAGGACAATGCTGTGAAAAGTTCTTGGCTTTCGAAGTGTCAGCTGAGGTCAAGATGCTTTGAAAATTTTATTCCCGTGGGAAGCAGGGAGCTGTTAGGAAAAATAAAGTTAGAGTACGGCAGTCTTGTAGATTCAAGAACGACTTCCAGAAAGTTTACGTAGAGCATTGTCATGTCTTAAAGAATAACAGGTTCCTGCCAACATGCAAAGCATTCAGCTGACATTCAAAATGCTCTCCTTTTTATATGGACATGAATTATATGATACTTAGTTTTTGCCATCACACCCTCTTGTAGTTGATTATGGAAACTGAGAAATGCAGCATATCCATGAAGATGGCGTCCTCGGAGGATGTGAACGAGGTGCTGGCGCACATCGGGACCTGCCTCAGGAAGATATTCCCTGGACTCTCACCAGTGTAAGTGTCTTTCAGGGTACCTCTAGTGGTAACAGATTGTACAGAAAGGGTGATGCTTCTTGACGGCTGGTCTCCCCACCCTGACCTCAGAAATGCACTGTGGATGTGAGAAACACCTTGAGGCAAATGCTAAGCTTTTGTCCGGGTGTATGGCAGAACTGGGAGACAGTGCAGAGCAGAGGTAGGCTACGCATGCTCTCTAGGGTCATAGGAACCTTTGTTTTGGAGGGATGACGCAAGATTTTTTGCCTTATTGCCTCTCCAACCTCAGGTATAGCTTAGGTTCTGCCTTTTTGTTGTAATTTACTCCTTTTGATTTTTTGTTTTGATTTGTTGGGGGTTTTTTTACCCCCTGGAAGTAAAATCTGAGTTCGGAGAGAAGGGAAAATTTCTGTTTGCTTTCAGTGTTTGTGAAATGGTGCACATGGTTGGGAACCTTGTTCTTCAAAACTGAGCCCTGGGCAGACTTGTCATATACTTTGCATGGTGTAACAGGCTCATTGTATCATACATCTCCTTCTCTAGCTTTTTTGCTCTGCTTCATTGCATGTTGTTTTTGCCCTTTTTTTTTTTTTTTTTTTTTTTTTCCTTCTGTCTGTGCCTCTGAATTTTATCATCTTGCAGCAATTCTCAGTAGTTTTTCTTCATTTTATTTGCTCCCTTGACTCTGTCCCTGTCTCGTCTTCATCACTCTCTACCAGATGATGCAGCTCTACTATTACTCTCCTTGGCTCCTGGTTTTCACCGATATTAGAGAAAATGGACTGTGCAAAAGTGTTTTCCCAGACATGTTGGGTTTTATAAGTGAACTTTTGTAACAGACTTCAGATGTGAATACTCATGCTAAATTTACATGTTTTATTTTAGATGCATATCTTTATTATTCACCTTTCCTGTAGGTGGAGTAGGAAATCAAGTTCATAAATTCTAGCTGGCAGTTTCTTTTTTTTACTTCCGGTTTTACTCTGTGTCAGTATTGACTGCTTGAATGGAGAGCAAACTCTTCCTTCAAAAAGCATGCATACAAGTGAATATTTGTGAGCAGTTTTGCCATAAAACCTCAGTAATAGTGCGAGAAATGCAGGCAAAAAGAGTAGAGTGAAGAGGGCTGCAAGGCTGTGTGTGTTTGTCTGGGTGTCTGTGAAGGCCATGTTTTCTCTGAGCTTTCTTGAGAATGTTGCTGGAGCTGTATGAAGTGCTTGCTTCCCAGAAAAGAAAACAAATTTCTTGTTCTTCTCTCAGATGGCACAGCTTCCCAAAATGAAGACATTGAAGTTGTGCAGCCAATATAAGACCAGAACAGGCAAGAAGGGGGAAAGAAGTGTCTCCCATTAATATCTTCTGTTACTTCTTCCTCCCCTGTTTTATGGAGTTCTGCAGTTTATGAGGCAGTCCTGTCATTCAGAAGAACAGATAATTTTATTTCTTAAAAGGCAGGAAGGGGTTGTATTTTTGTCTAGGGGAGGAAGAACACTACCAAATTACAAAGATGAAGCTGGGTATCTAGAGTGCAACTTAGAGGCCACATGTTGCTACTCAGTGTGCTCTGTAGCTCTTTACACCATAGTTCTTCTACTGCATAAAAGCACCGTATAAATAATAGTTTCAAGGTAACCTATAATAACATCCTGTGTTAGCTGAGGGTGACAAGTCTCCTTAGCTTGAGTGATCCTGTCATAGAAAAGGGCTCAGTTGCTCCAGTAGTCACAGGATTAATCATTAGAAATAAATAAGAGACAAATAAATGTTGCTCCTGCTGGGCTGCATCACGATGTCTGTGACTTTTAGGCAGAGAAGTGAATTGTGTTAAAGGTGGCAATTCTTTGTATACACTCATTTAAAATTGTACTTAAATTGAAGAAGATTTATGAATTTAAAAATACTTTTTAAGTAATGAATTACTTTCCCCCCCCCCCGCTTTTTACATCTAGGAGGATTCTGAAAAAAGTAACTATGGAGCCTCCAGAAAGACTGGCTAATCTCCAGGCCCTGTGGGACAGTCAGACAGTGGCAGAACTTGGACCTTGTGGTGAGAATGAGTTTAAAAATTCAAATATAAAAAGGCTGGAACTGCAGTGTCAGGAAGTTTAGTTCTATTTCTGGCAGAAGCTTGTAAAGGTGTAATTAGTTTTAAGGTGTAATTAGTACAGAGCAGTCTTCTGATTGGTAGGTGAAGGCACTATTTTAAGCTGTGTTGCAACCTGCTGGGCAAAGATAGAATAGTCTCAGTTTCTTTCAGCAGTTCAATGGACACTCTTCTGAGAGAAAAAGAGAGTGAGTTTTGAATGACTGGGTCTTTATTAAAGTATCCTTGTAGATCTTTGTTTGTTTGCTTGTTTTACTAGTATGTTAAATACTCTCTGGGTTGTTTGGGTTTTTTTAGGAGGCTTTTCACAGATGTATGCGTGTGTTTGTGATTGGCTTGGATATCCCTATAGAGAAGAAGTACAGTGGGTAAGTACATGCCTTGTTCTGGAGCTTTTTTCATCTAACTGCACAAATGATGAAAGAGCAGGTACATCATAGTACTTGGAAAAAAACAACAGTTCTGTAAAGATGTATTTGGTTACATATTTTTTAACAGGATGTTGATACAATTTATCTGACACAAGATACCAGAGAGTTGAATTTGCAAGACTTCAGCCACCTTGACCACAGGTAAACAATATTCAGTAATCATGCTAATATTTTGCAAACTTTCCTTGTTCCCTCTCATAATAGGGTTCACTTGCCCTTGCTAAAGTGGGATGGTCCCATAGCTGTTACTTCAATGTGTGGATATCTGAAATGACCATCTGTAGCATTTTTAGTTTTCAGCATAAAGCTGCTGGTTTTTCACAGAAGCCCCATGGAGAGCACATTTCATTGAGGAGCCTGAGAAGATAAATACATTTTTCTATTGGAACCATTCCAAAAAGTTAACAGATAGATACTTTTCCTGTGATGGCGGATATAAGAGCTTAAATTCAGCAGGGAAAACACGCAGCTACATCTGGTGGGCAAAGTAAAAAAAGGAAATTATGCAGTCATTACTTATGCAGAATCTTTTTCTCATGGTGTACGCAGTAAAGAAATTATTTTTGTCAGCAAGTCAGTAGAAGGTTTAAGTTGTTCATCTAAATCCCAGCCAGTAGTTTCTACACTTACAATAGATGATACAAAAAATGTGTGCTTTCAGAAAGGAATTAACTGAGGGTAATTTTACTATGAGATGCTAAGTGTTTTGTTTACTGTATTTAGCTGGCTGAGAAAATTGGATTCTAAGAAAGTTGAATCTGAAGATATTTAAGTAGGAGGAAATTCATCTTTATACAAGGAAAATGACAAATTTAGGAAACTGTAAATGAAATAGAGAAAGCATTTGTTTCTTTGGGAAAGCCCAGTGGAAGAATCTGTCAGAGGTACAATGTTAAAATATTATAACAGGAAAGCTGAACTTGGAGATAGGTAAGAAAGAACATTTTTCCACAGCATTCTTTGCAACTTTAAGCTATCTAGTATGTAAACTCACAAAAAATCCCACTCAAATACTGTGATGGGTTTTGATAGTCTGTGCTGAATCCCATGGCAAAGTTGCTAAACTGTACCTGTGTTGGCTAATTCAGAGGTAACTCAAGCAAGACTACAGGGCTGCAACTAGTGCATGATGGATGTAGCCAAAGACTGTTTGGTTGGTTAAGCCTTGCTGAGAGAAAATAAGGAAAGGAATATTATTTGGCACATGCAAGTGTGGGACAAGAACATAAGAATGCTTTAAATATATTGCAAGTTGGAGGTGCTGAGAAGATCATAGGGTATTCTTGAGAAAGTGACTTACAGATAACCAGCTTCAATAGAAATTAAATCATGGAATCGCGGAATATTCAGAGTTGGAAGGGACCTCCAGAGATCATCTAGTGCAACTCCCCTGCTTAAAAGCAGGATCCCCCAGAGCACATCACTCAGGACTGCATCCAGGCAAGTCTTGAAAATCTCCAGAGAAGGAGACTCCACAACCTCTCTGGGCAGCCTGTTCCAGTGCTCTGGCACCCTCACTGAAAAAAGTTCTTCCTCATATTTAAATGGAACCTCCTATGTTCCAGCTTGTGTCCATTACCCCTAGTCCTGTCACCGGGTACCAGTGAAAAGAGTCTGGCTCCATCCTCCCTCAACCCACCCTTTAGGTATTTATAAACATTAATTAAATCACCCCTCAGCCTTCTCTTCTCCAGGCTAAAGAGTCCCAGCTCTCTCAGCCTTTCCTCATAGGAGAGATGCTTCAATCCCTCAGTCATCCTCGTTGCCCTCCGCTGGACTCTCTCCAGTAGGTCCCTGTCTCTCTTCAACTGAGGAGCCTGGAACTGGACACAGTATTCCAGTTGTGGCCTCACCAGGGCAGAGTAGAGGGGAGAATGACCTCCCTCGACCTACTGGCCACACACTGCCCTGTGCAGCCCAGGGTGGCATTGGCCTTCTTGGCAGCAAGGGCACATTGCCGGCTCATGGATAATTTACTGTCTACCAAGACTCCCTGATCCTTCTCCTCTGAACTGCTTTCCAGGAGGTCCCCCCGCTAACCTATCCTGGTGCCTGGCATTCTTCTTCCCCGGGTGCAGCACCCTACGCTTGCCCTTATTGAACCTCATGAGGTTCTTCTCTGCCCAGCTCTCCAGCCTGTCCAGGTTGGAGTGTCAGCCACCTCTCCCAACTTGTTTGAACAATTCATTGGAAATGAATAATACTAGGAAAGAGTAGATAGAAGAAGTGTTTTAAGTATTTAGGATATCTCAGCTTGCTCAAATGAGTTGGCTCTTGGAAAAATGAATAATGGGTTTGTTGCTTCACAAGCTTTTCGTTGAAGGATTCCTTACAAAATTGACATCACTGAGGAAAAGTATTTGTGGTATTAATAAAAGTCTTTACTAAATGTCTCATAATTATGTAAGTCCAAAGATTCAAAACAATTTTGGAGCCATTTACATGCCATGGAATCCATCTTGTGATGAGAGTTGAGAACTGAACTAAGAAAAAAGTTTTGGATTGAAATTTCAAGGAAACTAAATTTTTTAGGAAGCCAGAACCTCATGTTATTAATTAAAAATACAAATTGGGATCTGAGATCCCAGTCAATTTAAGAATGTATGTGAGTATTTTGTGAGATATTTAGCACAGTGAGGGTGCTGTAAATGAGCAGTATGCCATCGTGGTTTGGATTTTGAGAGACTGCTGTATATCTTGTCCACCTAATTTTGGAGATTGCTGAAACTATATACTTGGGTTGTTCTGAAGTGAGGTAGGAGATGGGTACACTGGTTTTCTAGATACGGGGACTATGCATTGCAAAAACAAACAATTTGTGTTTTTCCTAGTAAAGCATTTCTATTAGAGGTCAACATGAGACAGCATGAATTATAGATGAATTTAAGTTTCCAGAGTGTATGACACTTGGAGTGTATAGCATGGCTTGCCACACGGGAACATGACTTCTGAGGTTTCATCTGAAGTTATGTTGTGCTGCGAACCATGTAATTGTTTAACAACAACAAAAAAAAGCTCAAAGTGAACAGGTCTTATTCAAATCGGTAGCATGACTTTCATCTGTGTAGTATATGTTTTAGCATATTTGCACACTCAAAATATCTGTTGTCAGAAAAGCATGACTGGTTAGATTTTTTTTTTCTTTGCACTGTTTAGATTTCTTGCCATCTTAAATACACTGGGGGACAGAGATGTTGAAAAAACATAAAGGTGTTAGTGAAGCTTGAATGTTGTTGAAGCTTGGAGAAATTTTCTGCATTCCAGAAGAACAGGATCTGTTTTCATTTTAAGTTTGCACAGATTTACATTTTGTAAATGTTACTTTATTCTGGAGGGTAATATAGTAAAGAAACTAATGAATATGAGCAACTCAATATTACTTAATGAAGGAATGTTATGAGAAGGTCCTACGTTTTGAAATGGTCGATAGCATTCTTTCATACCTTATTACAAAAGATTCAGGTCGTTGTTAGTACTGCTTTTAGAATTTAATAGAATAAAGTGAATAAGTGAATAAGGCAATATATAATTTTGAAAAGGAAATCTCAATAACAAGTGCATTGAAGTTAGGCAAGCTCAAAGCGAGAGGAACAGAGGTGAATTCCTAAAGGACCCTCATTGATCAGAAGCACCTTCAAAACTTTGAACAAAATGAAGAGAAGACTAAATTATATAGTTTCTTCTTAAAATCAGATGATAGAATCTGATAAAGCCATGTTTCTAGACAGTAAAGTTACTGCAGAACGGGTAGAGGTTCCACTGTCTCCAGGCACATGGGGAAGAAGGGGTGTGTGTGCATGTGTGTGTGTGTATTAGCAGCTGGTGTTACTGAAGGGTGCCAGTATCTGTGCTTCTCTAGGGTTTGAACAAACAGGCCTTGAATACTGCAGAAGACAGTGTTTAAACACAAGAATTTGCAAAATTAGCTGGGTGGATTTGTTTTAAAATATTCCTGTCCTACTGCAGCAATGTTTCTTTAACTTCTTGAAAGTGTGATGGTTTTCCCACTAACTCTGAGCACCCTCTGTCCTTCAGGCATTTCCTTACCAGCTCTGGGGAGGAGAGGGAAGACATGGATGGGCTCAGGCAAGTTCTGCCTGCAGCCTCTCTCCTGCCCAGGGGGTACTGAGCTCTTGCTAGCCCTCCAAGCTCCCTGGCAGGGTAAATGCTTGCAGCCAGTGATTGCTGAATATTGTCCGTCTGTTCCTTTGGAGGAACTGGGCTGCTGCTGCTAGCTGAAATATAACTGATGATGGTACCTTCTGCCTCTTTTGGGGTTGATAGTCCACGGCATGAACAGCTCTGCTCCACCGGTGGGGTGGTGCTACCATCAACCTGTCCAGCACTTGCCATGCACCACCAGCTGTGGCTGGCTGGTTACCACTGGGTGGATAAACCAAAATTACACCTGAAAAATGACTTGTATGTTCATTCTGCTTTCAAGGCAAAGACACTGGCAAGAGTGACATCAAAGCTGCTAATGCATTACCTTTTTACTGATTGCTCCAGGGGAAAGCAAAGGAGAAACAAACCTGTATATGGACATTCTTTACTCCATAGCAAGGTTCCTGCCTGCCCAGTCCAAGGAGCAAATACCTCTGGGTTGGTTTCCCCGCCCCCCAACATTTCACTAGTCAGTTACTACTTTACACGGAGATAAAGTGTGTGTGTGTATGCGTGAACAAAAACAACGTGGCGGACAGAAATAAGTCTATACACTTCGTGAAGCTGATAAGACTCTACTGTGCCAATGGAAATGAATTCGCCACGAGACTTGATGTGTGCTGTTAACAAGATGGAAAACAGGCTTAATCCTTGAAGGGCACCACACACTAGTTCCTCTGCAGGGGTGTGAAAACACTCTATTTGCATGAGCTCCGCAGTTGGTGGGCTACAGTCTTTTGCTGCAAAATGCCGCACCTTCTTACTGTTACCTTAGTGATGGGCTTGTACTTCCAAATCTAGCAACTGCAGTTCCCAATATAGCCTTCTGAAGGCTTGTCCATATGATGTTGCCTTGTCTCCTAGCTTTCCTACGTGTTTAACAGCCACCCTGAAGTGTCTAAATGTTCGTGGAGGAAAAGTGAAGGAGAGGAAAAGGAGAAGAAGATGTGAGAAGGATGCTGCTGCTTGTATAGTGCAGATCTGTGCTTACCTGCATATGTCCTGAATGAAAAGCTGGGGGGGGCAGGGATGGGACTAGTTTATAAAAAACAATACTTTTAAATTTCTCCCTGCAAAAGCTGAGGCTCAGATGGCACTATTTTGCTGTTTGGATAAGTTCATGTATTTTACAGCTCTTCTGTAAAGACAAGGGGCTTCTAAGTAAAGTCCAAGTGTAGGTGTATATATGCATTTAAGATGTTGTGTCAAAATGATCCAAGTGCTGTGCTGCTAAATAGTATGCTAGTGCTTGATGGATGATTCTGCTGGGGGGGTAGTGTATGGACATGACATTTATCAACGTCTGTTATTGGAGAAGCTTAACGGAGAGACAGCAGATCATGTTAAGAGGCTTGGAATGAAGAAAATGGGAATAATTTAGGATTTCATTTGTGAAATCCCTTTTACAATTAAGGAGGGCTTGTGCTGAAAGTCGCATTATCCTTTTTCAGGTCTCCTGCTTCCTGGGGGAATTTAACTATAGAGATGAGACAAGGAGGTGTTCTCTAGAAGCATTCAGTCATGGAATTATATTAAATCATCAGACTGCCAAAAAGCTTTTTAGCGTCATGCTCAATTATAATTAGAGGTGATTAAGAAGCTTAAATATCACAGGCTGAAGAAAAAGTAATGCTAAAAGTAGGAATGGCAGCTCAGAGAATTTTGTGGTTTAAAAATTCATGCTAGAATGGAAGTCAGTTGGCCAGTCAACAATTTGTATTAAAATATGAGAAAGACACACAGCTGCTGGTGGTGCTCGTTTATTAGAATGCAGAGTTTTCTGTAATGGGGATGGTAGGCAATTAGCATTGCAGAATCACGGATAAGTAGATATGGAAGAACACTTGGGAGATTGTTTCAAATGACCAAAGCTGACAGTTATATGACAAGTGTGTAAAAGTGTTTTTCTTTTTCTAGAGACTTAATACCTATAGTTGCTGCTCTGGAATATAATCAGTGGTTTACAAAGCTGTCCTCCAAGGATCTGAAATTAGTAAGTAGTAAATTGAAATGATATACCTGTTCCTACCAGGCTGTGCTGTATTTTAGAGGATGCTATTACATTTTTCAAGGTCAGCTTTTTTAGACAAGTACAACTGGGCAATCTCTTGAAATCTTTTTTTCCCCTTTATCAGATCAGTAAAATATAAACTGTTGAATAGTTAATTCATGCCATAGAAGCACTGCTGAGAGTCAGGTCTTGCCAAAATTTCAAGTGAATAAAGTTTGAAAACTTTGTTGGGCAATAAAAGTAACTCATAAAACTACTTTGTTAGGTGTTGCTAGCTCCCTCAAATAGTATTGGGTGACTAAACAGAAAATTAACTCTAAACCAGCCAGAAATCTCAGTTGGTTCTTGGAGGTGGGAAGTAAATATAAGGATTCCATTTTTTTTCTCAGATATAAAGCAGATTTTTCTTTGTAATTTTCATTGCAAAGTGATGTTTTTTTCTCCCAGTTGTTTGAAGCGAACTCTGTAGTAATATGTATTGATGTGTGACACTGGTATTCTTCCACGTCAGTTTTCTTTATGAAAAGCAAGGGGGCCAATGTAAAGCAGTTGGACTACTGAAGAAAGGGCCAAGAAAATCAGTAATTAGGTGGCATTTTAAATATATCAAAACATATTGTTTCTTCTGAACCTGGAAGTTTATAGTCACAGGTAGAGTTAGTGATTTACGAAATTGCTTCACACTTGTACCCAGAAGCTTTTGTTCTTAAAAATGTAGGTTGAGTCTCATCTTGTTTAAACTGATGCAATTTTATTGATCTGAAAGTGCTTTCATTGCATTCCTAAGCTATCATTTTCTATGAAAATTCACTAGAAACTACCTTATGTGATTCTTGGTAGAAGTGTAGGCAAAAACTTTTTCTTTCTTTCTGGGATGTCTTGCTCGAAATTATGCACAGAATGAAACTGGGCATAGTTTTAATCCTGTTGTAGTTCACTATTAAAATCACCATTGTTAAAAGGTACAATGCAGTTAATCAGTTTCTGCTACAATGAAATGAGATAGTTTGCTTAGTTGGAAGACTAGCCATTGTAGTTTGCTTATAACAAGTACTGGCCGTATATCTATTGGAGACATTTTTACATTAAAGTTGTGGGGTTTTTTTTGTACTCTTAGCAACTTTTCTGTGGAAAACAAATAAACTTTGTCAATCTTGAAAATGCATCAATTCCTTAAAAAGAAATAAATTCTTCCACACATTCCATTTTCAGTCAAAAACACCAGGAAAACATAAATTGTTGGACAGTAAATCCATGCCATAGGAACACTACTGAGGGTCAATATAAGGTCAGACATACCCGGAGGCCATTGAATGCATTGTGCTTCATGAGTCCCTCTCTGACATTGTGTTTGATAGATGATATCCATAATGTTTTTATAGTACGTGCATGAAACTTTCCACTTGTGATCACACTGCTGTAGAAGCGTTGTGATAGTATTCTGAATTATTAAAATATGGAAGGCAAATGTAGAATTGGGAAGATGGCTTGAGTTGACAGTCTTCAGAAATAATTGTCACCTTTACTGTGTAAAGGCTTAATAAGATTTTATGTGTATGGTAGAGCAGGTTTTTTGTTTTCTTTTTAGGAGCTACAATTAGTTTAAAATTAAAAAAAACCCAAACAAAACACAAAAATCTAGGAAATATCAGACTGGCATTAGAGACACAGATGTCCCAGGTATGAATATCATGTCGTTTTTAAAGGCAGAATAGTTTCAGCACTTCATGATCATGACTGAAATTCAGCTTTAGACTTCACATGAATGTTGGTTAGTCTGTGCTGGGAGGGGAGGGGGAGGGGAAAAAAGAGAAAAGGCAAATCCAGAAGCAAAATAAAAGATTGTAGTAAAAGGTGATGAGATGCAGAGTTCACTGTATGGCTTTTGAATCATTAAGGTTTTAGCTCTCTATTGGAGTGAGCACAGCAAACAAACTCTTTTGTTACCATGTTTGGTTCATGGTACTTGCAAATGTCCATGCAAATTCTAGAATTCAACAATAGTAAGATCATGAGATGGGATTTACTTCTGTGTAGGTTGGGAGAATTCATATTGAAATATACTGGCCCTTAAGCACTAATCCTTGGCAGTCTTTGGAGGACTTGTAGCTAGAGTGCTTTTGCTTTTGAGTTTTATGGGTGGTTTTTTTGTCTGCCTTATAATATCTTTCTTTGTGTTTAGTTGTCCTAGTCAGGCTTTATTCTCCTTTTCATTAGTTGCCACTTTCTTCTGAAGGATTAGCATGCATATGAACAAGATTTCATTAAAAATTGAGTGCTTTTTCTGAATCACAGGGTTTGGGATTTTTACTATCATTATAAAAATTCTGCCCTGTATGATTAGGTGGCCTGGTTCATAAATGACTTGCCTTTAGTCTGCTTCTCTGAGTCTTTTCCAGAAGTCCTCTGTTGCCACCTGACTCTCTGTTGGATGATTCTGCTATTTTTACTTAATATTTATGTATGACAAGAAGGTGGTTATGGCCTGGATCCCATTACAATGTACAGTTTATAACGCAGTAATTGTCTAGTCCATGTTTGTGTTCTTTTAACGCTGTTCTATCTTTTCTGTGGCAGTCCACTGATGTCTGTGAGCAGATTCTGCGAGTGGTGAGTAGGTCCAATCGATTGGAAGAACTGGTATTAGAGAATGCCGGGCTTAGAACGTAAGTAATTAGTTTAAAACGAAATTCCTTAACATGAGTTACTGTTTGCTCCCAGCAAAAAGGACGTGTGTTGTATATTAGCCAGAATAAGCATTTAAAAAGGCTCTGCCTTTTTCTGAGGAGCCTGTAGTCACACGCTTATCAGGTTTTTCAGAGGGTCCCTATGTCCAAGAAATCTCTTTAAACTGATGTTTTTTAAGATTCTGCCTGGAGAGTGAGTGGAGTAAAATGGATCGAATACAGGCATACACCCTAAACCAACTAACACTATTCCTTTCTGAATAGGATTGCCAATAGAATCATGAACACCTTTTTATCATTTTAAAAAATGTGTTTGAGGTTTTGTTTAAAAAGTGTATTATTCCATCTTGTGTAACAGATTATAGATTCATTCCCAAGAGAGCTAGTTTTATCCTACTGTGGATTGCAATTAGCAACTTTTTTAAAGCAGGAAAGTAGATAATTAAGTTTAATGCCTTAAAAGAAAGGTACTGTTTTGCCAATCACTAGGCCTCGCACAAAGGACACAGCCAGCAGTAGAACAAACCAATAACCAGATTCTGTTGCACACAAGAAGGTCAGTACATGGGTGATCACTGGGGGTACAAACAAGTCAGAATATACAGACATCAACCCCAGCGACCCCAGGAACAATACAACACGGCCAACAATCAGTGGAACAAACAAAGCAACAAAGTCTCCCATGGTAGAGATGGGAGACAACCAATCCAATAGGCGGATAATATAGGAGAGAGGTAGCCACATATTGTTCTCACAGAGCCCATGTTCACAAGCACCAAACCTGACCAGGGCCCAGTTGCAGGGAGAGTCAGGAGGTCCTTCCCCAACAGGGAAACTCTGTGAAGTGCATCCACCCTTCCTGCACGTGGTCCCAGCTTTTATGCCCAAAGCAGGACACCTGGCACTCATTTACCCAATGCAGGGCACCTGGGGCTTGTTTACCCAAGGGCTTTCCCTACAAGGCCGGCCACACCTTGGAGGAAAGCCAAAAGGCAAACTCATCCCCTCCTTTTGAAGGACCATGGGAACCACCCATATGTCAACCTTAATTCAGGGCTCGGGGTTCAGACCTCAGCACTTCAGGTGCATAGAGGTAGGCCATACAATTTAATCCTTGCACATGTTTTAAATACAGTAAGTTGCAGTTACTAGATACTTGCTTTTTTTTCTTCAGAGGGAATAGAAGCAAAGTTAAAGGTACAAACTAGCTCACATGGAAGTATTTAGCTTGTTTTATTGTTAGAGTAGCTTCCAAGCCCATGTAGACAAGACGAAGTCTAGCACTAATGAATTTTTGTGTTAAAAAAGCAGTGGAAAGGTGAGAGAGAGAGCACTATACTGAATTAAAAATAAATCAGGGAAGCAAGCACAGAGGAAATATTTGTGCTTTCCATTGTCTCCTTTTCCATTGTTTAGGTCTTTTTCCCCTTTTAAAAATGGGTTTTGCATTGAAATACCTTTAAAAGAAAATTGCCTAAATGACATAGGAAACTTGAGGTGGAGTTTGGAATTACATCCAAGCTTTCTGATCACTAGTGCACTGCTGTTACTAGTTGTCATTTCAAACATAAGCACCTGATTTTAAGTTTGCTTTTCTTATTCTATGTGCCATGAAATCCAATAATAATCATGAATATTAAAAGATATATTGACTACCTTTGCACATTGCCTACCTTAACTTATCACAGTTGGATTAACTGGTTTCAGTTTTAACAGGACTTGACAGATAATCAGCCTGTGACTTTGGTTTTCATGTCTCCATCTACATGAACAGTGTTTGGCATTTTGCCTTGGTGTGTATCTGCTCTGATCAGCATTGTCTGTCTGTTTTTGCCAAGGATGCATTTGTCAGTTTTGCCAGTTATCATATCTGCTTGATAGGAGGAAATCCTGTTGTTACTGAGTGTCTTCACATAGCTTATAGACCAGTCATTTTTAATGAGCTGTGACAGACTGCCAAACCAGGGTTAAGAAAAAGCTACCAAGAGCAATGCTTTGAGAAATAACCTGAGCAGCTGCAAGAGCATATTTCCTTCTGCAGCAAAGTCAATTTAAGATGATTCCATTATTTTCTACCTCCAGCCACTCATTTCTGTGATTTAGTTTGGGACATGGCCCCATAAACACTTGTCATCCTCCCAGCTGATGAGATAACAAACTGTTGTGCAGTATTAGTTACAAGGACACAGGACTAGGCAAGTGTGGACTTCCTGTTGGAGAAAGCAGGTTGTCAGCTGAAACTCCCCATCTGATAAGATTTGTGCCAGTTTAGATGCTCTTGAAAATTTTATACCCATTGCCATTTCTTTAACAGGCATAAAAGGGTGCAGTCTAGATAATTTTGGATGGCTTTAATGCATAAAGCAAACACTGATGTTTTGTTAACTGTTGGGATGCTAACAAAGGTAGGTGATAGCCAGATTTCAGAGAGAGGAGAATAGTTCAGGATGATCTGAACAAATGAGCTTGAAGAGACTGACATCCCTGAGGTGTTTTAGAGAAATGGGGCAATATGTGATAACCAGAATATTAATTTCTATGAAACTGCCAGATGGATTCTTCAGCCTGCAAAGGCCTGTTTGCAGAAGCTGGTGAAAATGATCCGTTTGTTGCGTTTATGTACTCTCTGAAAGCTGGCAGGCAGAATGTCCCTACTGCCTTCTGCAGCGTTCTCTGCAGCACTGTTTCAAAGGGAATGGCCAGCTACAACAGGGGGAACAACAGAGGTGCCTGCTGCTGGTACCTGAAGTGCCTTTGGCAGTGACATTGCATCTCATCGTCCCCTGCTGGGTGGGCTCTGAATGTCCTTAGACCTAACCATGTTAGTTCCTCCCACACATATCCTCTTTTTGTTACAAGGATGTTGTCTAGGCAGATCTTGAGGAATTGTTTTGTTTGTCTGAGATTTTTCAGGTCTGTGCCGTTCTTATCCTTGGTGAAATATCCTTACTCTGCCACAGTTATAGTTATAGTGAGTCCTTTTTGGGATTCACCTCCAAGCCCAAATGTCCTCGGTTAAGGCAAGTGTGGCTGTGCAATACATACAGATTGAGTCTTATGCTTTATAGAAAGTGTCAGGCTTACATTGAATGCTTTGTGGTTAAAGTGCAAAGCCAAAAAGCCCAGTAAGTTTTAAGGCTTGAAACAAAGAGTGGACAAAGCAGGGAAAGGATGTCACCCAGATATCTCCATTTATGGTAGAGGCTGCACAGGGAGTGAGGAAGTTGTATTAGGTTTTCCCAAAATAAGCCTTGGAGCCCCATGTGCCCTACATGGGTAATCCAGTACTTTCTGGTGGCAGCTGATTTACTGTGCCTTTGCTAAGTAGTTCACACGCACACCAGTTGTCAAAAAGTTCTGGTAATGCTGCCTATATTGGTGGCAAAAACTGGAGCAGAGTTTGTAAACAAGCCTGGAGGTGTAGACAGAACACTATAATGACAAGAATCTGTTAGGGATAAATGAAGAGGAGGAAAGAAGAAAGGGGGTTTTGTTTGTTTTTTTAATTCAAAACTTCATTTTTCTTGGCTGGACGTAAGGAGCTTGACTCAGTTGCCTAAGCACAAGCATCTAGTACCATTTGAAATTCTGGAGGATATCCACTGAGTCTTGGCAAATGTGACCGAGAACCTACAGGAGATATGTAGTCTAATGCAGCAGCAGCTGGTAGCAAAGCAGGATACCCTGAGGCCTGTCAGGTGGCACAGATTCAAGCTCAGAATATCATTTTGTTGAGTGTGTTCACATGCTGCTTGTATTTTAGGAAGAGAATATGCTTTTTCTAAAGGCAGTCCATTATCATGCATTTGCAGCACTGGAACCTGTTCTAAGGGGTTTCAAAGGGAAACTAAACTTCCCTGGAACATCTGTACTCAAGTAGACCTAGCAACAACAGATAACAAAAAACTGTTGCTGTCCAGTCTGCACTCTTTTGCAGATATTGGAAGAGAATGCTACCTCTACTGCTCTTCTCAGCACACAGGCTGATCACTTTTATGGTAGGCAGGATCTGTCCCAAGGAAAAGGGTCACTTTTCTAGCAATGTAGCTGGTAGTTCACCACTGGCCTACAGGAGATAAGATACTATACTTCAAGGCATAGAGAGAAAGAAGCTCTGTGAAGAAAGCTCAAGGGATATTTATTTCTACCTCCATATCTAGCTTAGGTGAAGTAAGAACACTGAAATTATAGTTACAGTTTAACAAAAGCACACAGTAGAGCTGGTCCCTTAGTATGTGAAAGCTTCCCAGTAGGTACAAGGACAGAGAATTTGTCTTAGAGCTGGTAGCAGCCAACAGCCTTGTGACTTAATGCAAGGAACATGTCTCCACTTGAGTCTGACAGTGTGGTTGTGTAGGAAAACCGAAGCTAGCTTTGAACTTAGTGCTGTGGGTAGTGGTAGCTCAGCTGCAGCAAAACGCTCTGAGATGAGGCAGCGTTGCCTTGCTTCTCAAGTGGATTTGAAACAGAGGTAGGTCATGCTACTTACAGCTACCTACCATAGTTGGTTAACGTTAGTTCAAAGCTGTCTGTGCTACCTGGCCTGGCTATTGTGAGCATTATAGAACTGATGTACCACCGTCTGTCTTGGGACATGTTGTTAGGACTGTGGTCAGCCAGTTATGTACTTTGATGTTTCTCCCTATAAAAAGAAGCAACCAAAGACCAGTTCATAAGTGTGCTGCTGTTCTTTGAGAGTGTTATTACTGCTGTTTTACGAGGTCAGAAATATTACTAGTTTGTTGACCTTCTGGATATGCTGCAAAGCCCATCAGCTTGAGTGACTTGGTAGAGAACTGCTGCAAGTGAGAAGGTTGGCTTGCGAGTGAAGGAGGGAGCGGTACACAAGTTGATGTACATGTGCCACCCATGTGTTGCATGGAGGAGATGGAAGATGTGCTTGAGTTTTAAGTTGTTCTGTGTAACTGCTATTTTATATCTTCAGATCTGTATCAAAAGCAGTTTGAGCTTTGACTGAGTTCCCTTCAGTCTCATAGGCTACAGAATAAATTCTAAAATAACCTGCTTTGAAAGATAGCAAATTAGTCAGATAAGCATTGTTTAAAACTATGAAGAATCAGTTACTGCTCTGTAGCAGGGTAGGCCACTTGTGTGTAATAATCCCTCGACATTTTTAAACCTTTGAATGTGCTGTTGATACACGAGGTAACAGGCATCTTTCTTCCTCTCTCTTCATTTCTTGCAGAGATTTTGCACAGAAACTAGCCAGTGCCCTAGCCCATAATCCCAACTCAGGACTCCATACGATCAACCTTGCTAGCAATCCACTTGAAGATAGAGGTACTGTAACATATATATTTTTCTCTTTCTACAAATGTGCTGGAAGGATTACTGCTGCTCTGTTCAGCTTTGCCTGAACAGTAGGCTATTCTTCTGTGTGTAATGCTATTGTCAATATCTGTTGTTCACAACGACTGAGAGTCGCTGTTCTTTTTGATTTACATGTATCCGTTAGCTTGTCAAGAAATATTTAAATGTCTTCAACCAACCATGGATTTCATTAGATTTCATTACATTTTCATAGGGGTTTCTTTTAAAGAAAGATAGAACACCATGACTGTTTAGGACTAGAGAGTGAATAAAATGGTGTGCATTTTTAAAGGCAATATAATCAGTTGAAAGATGAAGCATGAGGCAACTTTGCTCAGATTATGTTGTGGTTTTATTTCAGCTATAATTCCATACTTATTTCCAGTATTGAAACTATTCCATTTTTCAGCTTTATGCTAGTTCATAGTGTTGCCAATACTCAGCGATGTTCAGTAATACTGGTATAACTGGCATCCTTATGGAGCAAAGTGCTGTTGACTTCACAAGATGGAAAATCAAACCGAACAGCTCAGCTTTTCTCAGCCTAGGCACTGTTGGGCATGATTTCTGTACATATCAAGTCAAGTCATTCCTCTCCCTAGTCTACTCTCTTTTCACCCAAGAGGCATTTATTTTTAAAATAAGGTTACATTCTTTCAGTCTGGAGTTGACCCTTCAGCACTGCCCATGTGAAATTTCCATTTGCTTCACTTAATGCATTCCAGGCACACAGTGTTCTGGGATCAGACTATCTTGTGCTTCTGTTGGGCCAGAAAAAAAATAAGAATTTTATACAGTGAACCTTTTCTTGGTTTGTTTGGGGAAAATTTTCCAGTCTCTTTACTGTCATGATTCAAAATGGAAAAAAAGTTCATTTTGATTACAATCTGGCTGACTCAGAATGTTGTTAACGCCGAGTTTTGTAGGTGTCACTCCTTTCTTGCTGGCTTAGTGAGGAGAAAAAAAAATGGGAAGGGTCTTTTTCCTTTCTTCTTTTGTATCTCTTTTCCTTTTGACTAGAAACAAGTATGTAAGTATTTTTGGTTTTAACCTATTCAGAGTAGTTTTTTTATTTAAAATTGTTTACATGAATTGCTTTAACTCTTCTGATTACTTCTTGCCTGCTGATTACTGCTTGCCTTCCTTAAGAATCCATATCACATGAAAGCCAGTGTTTTGCTGAAGAACATTATTATTACAGTGTGCCATAGGCCTAACTGCACTATACAGAAACTTCTGTTGCAAGTTGGAAAAACACTGTTGCAATGTTGATTCTGCTTTTGAAGGAGTGTATTTAGATTGAGTTTTATGAAAGGATTTTTTTAAAAGTTTTTCATTTTTATCTTGAAAGCAAAACAGATGACCAAAGCATTTGGTAGATAGTCTACAGTGCAGGGGATTTTGGTTTTGGTTGTTTTTAGGTTTTTTAAGCGTATCATGGTGGTACTTTCTTTGCAACGTACCTGTGGATTCAAACCATTCTTCTGTATCTGCATACAAGATAAAAATGAAATGCAGAAGCTACAACTTGTAGAAATTAGTAGGGGTTTTTTTCATTATCTCAGACTCTCGTATCACATATCCAATTTAGATTTGACCTTTTCATTAGAGAATTAGGTAAGTTATATGAGTGCACAAAGAGAAATTAACTATGATTGCAACGTGCAAATATTGCAGCTTTTCACTTTAAAAAAGATTTTTGTGTCCTTTGATCTGATATTCATTGAGTGCAAGGTAGATTTGACTTTATTGAACCGAAGGGGCAAGCAAGCATTTCACAGGTAAAAGCTGGCATAATGGAGGTGCATGTAAATATGGATTTTGGAAAACATCTCTTGAAAAATCACCTATGCAGGAACTGGAAGTTCAACCAGATTATTCTGAAATTATATAACATGAGAAGTGTATTTAGTTTAACTGAGGCATAGGACCTGGCTTCAGTTCAAATACAAAACGGTGTTTACATGAAGTGATTTTACACTGAGACTAGTCTCTTAATTTGTGATTGGCTTCCCTTTAATGATACTGTCAGTATTTGTGAGACTAACACCTGGAAAGTTTATGACCAGTCTTGGCTTTAAAATCTAGCCATGCTAAAGTAATGGAAGTTTTGCTTTTGGCTCTACTAGGATCAGAATTTAATGTCATATTTTGGTTAAAATAATGCAAAGCAAACAAACTGAAGCCTAGAAAGACTCAAATTCAAAACTATGTAGCTGGATGCAATTACCTCTACTTCTGGTGTTAGAACTCTCATCTTTGTTACAAAGTTGGCAAAAGTGGATGGCTTAAAGACCATTCAAGGGCCTAAATGACCAGAAGGACTTTTTCTTTTCTGCATCTGGTTCCTTCAACTTATAACTGCGTGGATCCTTAAGCCCCAGTGCTGGAAAGATGTTAAAGTTGTGCAGCTCAGCTAGAGTGATAAATGGCCTGTAGATTGTTAGCTAAGCACAAAGATGGAGAGATAACCTTTATTTACTGCTCTTCTTACCCCAAATGCTTCAGAATAAAAATTACATTTGTAATATCCGTAATGATTCTGTTTGTACTCCTTTTTCTCCTCTTCTGCCAGCGTAACTCTATCAGCTTAACGAACATGGACAGTCAGCTACAGAATATAAATTCTGAGGCCAGCTTAAGTCAGATTGAATGTCCTGCTTCAGAGAAGCCAAAAAGAATTCTTTTATGTTGTTTTAAATAGTAGATCTGTGAAAGAAAATCCTATTAATATGTCTTGATTCATTCTTGCTGAAAGTTGGTGAAGACATTCAGTTACCATTGTGATTTACAATGAACAGTGCCAAGCCATCATCAGTATAATATTTTGGCACTATAAATAAAATACAGTATGTTGTTTTGATCTGCATAGACATTGCACCTATCACTGGCATACACAATGTGCTTTTACAGAGAGCATTAAAAAAACCCAAACCTTACAGCAACATCTGCAAGGTAGCTATTCTTTCATGTTTTACCTATCATTGATAATGATAAAAGTGAAGTAAACATATGTATATGACATATTAGCGGGCTGTTTTATGTCTGCATATGTGGAGAAGGGTATCAGCTTTTTCATTACTGTGTTTTAAAACAAATAAAAGGCTTTACCCCCTTTCTCTTTGCCCTTTTCTCACCAAGTGAGTTGCTGTAGAGGACTGTATTTCACACCTCACGTTAAGCCTGGAGTTTCTGTATTGATTTATTCCTCTAATAAATATTTCATGGATTGGTTCCATTGTTATTTAGAGTGTGCCCTTTTAATCAAATTTCAGTCTTTGCTTAAATGGGTGGATTAAATTTATGGAGTGTGGAACTTGGATACACCGAGAAAGGGCTTTAATAAAAAATGCCTTCTTTTTTTTTTTTTCTCTTCCTCTTTCATTGGATTTGTGCTGAGATAGTCTAGTCCCTGTCACCATCTTAATAGGTTTTTATGGTTTAGGACCACAAGTGGTCCATAGTGATCCAAGCCCATATCCTGGCTGGTAACCTGTAGGCTACTGTAAGGGAGTAAGTTAGGTGGTCATTATGACTCGATGGAGGTTTCAGGTTTGTAGGGTTTACCTCAGGAGAACAGTGCTAGCTAACGTTGATGTCTCTCTTGCTTCAACAGCTCTTCCTTTTAAAAGAAAATAAAAATAGTTTGAAGTTTCCTTTGAAGTACCATTGTTGGGTTTTATTTTGTGGTTTTGTGTTTGTTTTTTTTTTTTTTAACTTAAATAATTTTTTTTGGCTGAACCATAAAGCTTCCAGATTTTCCAAGTGCTTACAGTTTGGCATGTGTAATACCTTTCCTTTGACACATTCTCAAAAGTATGTGCGCTATGTAGTTTTTAAACTAATTAAGGTGGCTCACTGTTAACAATAAAGTTCCCTGTCTGTTCAGTGGTTAACAAAGAAGGGATCTTGACTACATCAGTCATTTCAAAGATTTATACTCATAAAAAGATAGGGTAATTTTGGGCTCACCCCCACAGTCATTCCTACAGTTCCTCTTGTAGGAATGTTTGCCCCCAGTGTGATTGCTGGGAATACCTGGGATCACACAGCTGATCTGAAAACATCCATTTTCTCTTCACTCCCACAACAGGGGTGTCATCTTTGAGTATCCAGTTCGCCAAACTTCCAAAGGGACTGAAACATTTAAATTTGTCTAAGACCTCCTTGTCACCTAAAGGTATGTATTATAAGTATGCCTCTTTTTCTATTCAAAAAGTTCAGGCTTACATCCTAATAATACTTTTTGTTATCACGTCATGAAGTAATTCATTCTATAATTGATTTACATGTGTATTCTCAAGAGTGCAGCTGCTTTTTTGCAGTCCGGGGTTGCTGAACAGTGGGCCGGGTTCTGTGTCCCCTTCAGCACTTTGGAAAACTCTTACTCGCTTCTGTAAGCTTTGGGCTTCAACCTGTATTGTAAAGAAAGATTGAATTTAGAATTGATAAAAATTATATGTTTCAGATATGCTTCAAAAAGATTCCAGAAGCAAAAATGTGTAGGGAATTTTCCAAATGTTTTGCATGCAATTATTTTATGAAACAAGTGTGACGTTGGCCATTAAGTGGTTTACTCTGAGTAAAGAAATTTTTGTTTTATAATTTACAAATTTCCAATTTGATATTGTAATTGAAATGTATGTGTATTCTAAAAGCAATAACAGTACTGAAACACAAGTCAGAAGCTTTCATTTTTTTTGCATTGCTGTTTTACAAATAATAGATGCATTGACCTCTTAAACAGGCTTTTTCTTTTTTTCCTTTTGTCCTTCCTTCCTTTCCTTTTCCACTTCCCTCCTTTTTCTATTTTGAGCTTTTCAGTTTCAGAAATTCTGTGTAATCCCTTAATGGTTTTGACCTTATTTAAAAAACACTATTTGAGATAAGTTTCTAAGATTGAGAAGTGAAGTTCAGGTGGTGACTTCCCAGCTGGTCTTTCTTCAAATATTGTATCTCAAAGTTCCTAAGAGCTATTAACTCTGAGCCTCCTGAGAGCGGTAAAAGAGAATGAAGGATTGTCTGCGAATGAACGTGAGATTACTGTTAGAGTATAGCATGAGGTAGATGAAGTTCAAACACAAATGTATTGATTTGAAGATTCTGGTTAAATGGAAAATTCTAGTATACTCATTCAAAGAAAGGGCTAGCTTTTCTGAGCCCGAGCCAAGGGCTAATTGAAAAATCCCTCATTCACATTGTTTGCCTTCACTGATCTGGCTGATTTTGAGCAGTTGGCCCTTTTTAAACATGAAACAAGCAGCAACATTACAGATTGTTTGATAGTTCTCCCCCAGACTCAGGCACTGTTCCCGAATTCCCAGAATCTCTTCTCGACAGTGTATGCTGACTTGTTGACAGTACATTACATTCATTTCTACTACTTCTTGTTGCTTATAAATGCTGTTGAGAAAACTCACTGAAGTGAATCCAGAGCTATAAGCTCTAGTGGTTAAATAGAGCTTTAAGATGTTTCAAAAAGTATTCATCTGCAGTTTACCTTCGTAGATAGAGTATAGATTCAACAGTGCAATGTTAAGATGAAACAAAAATTACACCAAACAAAACTTGGCAAAGATGTCACTGTACTTCGATTCTTTTCAGTATCAAAAGCCTCCTGAGCCATACTACTAATGTAGGAGACTTTCTTAATAATGGGAAAACTAAGGCACTGAAGGGGAGTATTTTGATATTCATTGACTTGCTAGCTGCTTCCTCCACATCCTCACTGATAAATCCGTTTCATAATAGTTTTCAATTGAAGAATGGACGTGTTCCATTCATTGAATGCCAGTCCACTTTCACTGGCCAGTAGCTTTGAGAAATTGCCCAATATTGTGTCAGTAGATCAAAACACTCGTCTGCTTTATAGCTTTCGCCAGGTACTTAAACACATGCATGTAAGAAACACACTCATGTACTGCTTGAAAGGCAGCAATAGCCATCTACGATAAATTAAAAACTTGGTGATAAGCTACAGAACCCTCAGATGAAAGATTTGCTGGAAGTAGTCATGTCCTAATTTGTATTTAGAAAAGCTGAAAGAATTTTAGAGGAAGAAAGCTCTGACTGGTTTGTTCCCAGTGTGAGCTTTTTAATTTTAATGTGAAAAATATGTGTTTATTCTGATCAAGAATTGAGAGTCCTTATGCATCTCTTGATATTTTAATTAGCTAACTGTTCTTCTGAAATTACAGGCAAATATGTAATTGAAGTATTTTTAATTTCTAGGCCTTGTCAGTTGCTTTTGAAGTTCTGGCAATTATAATTGTTAATGTACTTGGTCTTCCACAGATACTTTCCTCTACTTATACAGTTCCTTTTATCTAGATGTTATTGTTTGCAGAAAGACTGTCTTAACATTATGGAGTAAATAGTTTTAAAAATCGGTTTCAAACTAAGATTGCACTGTTAAAGCCATCACAGACTTCACAAAAAGACTTCTTCCCTGCATCCAGGACCTGTAACACACTGGCTTTATCAGGGCAGCTGATGGAGTGTGGTCTGGGCAAAACCGGGCATGCTGTGGCAGGAAAGGGTCACATGTCTGCCTGGTGATCTGTATTTCTCTGTTGAAGTACAGTGGTGGTAAGAGGAGATCATTAAACATTTATGTATGTCTGTGTTCACTGAAATTGTGCACTTGCAGGGTCTGGGCTAGTTTTGTCTTGAGTAGACTAAGTTGTGTACTGACTTTTTTTTTGGCAGGGGTTAACAGCCTTTCCCAGTCACTGAGTGCCAACTCACTCATCGCAAACACACTTGTCTATCTTGACCTCTCAGGGAACGCGCTCCGCGGTGATGATCTCTCAGTAAGCACTTTCTTCTCATTTCTGAGTTAATGAATGGATGTTTTAATTAATTGTTAAGAGAAGGGCAAGGCCGTTTTGTTTAGATCCTTTTTTGCCTTTATTTCAGTAGAGTTCTAGTAGGGATAGAAAATAACATTTTGATGTCTACTCTTCAGTATATAGTCAAAGAATTAAATTGCTCCACATGACTAAACAAATCCACATAATTTTAGTTCATGTGTTTAGTCCTTTGCTTCTACTAGTAAATGAGAAAACGGCACACTAGTTTCAGTGGACTTACCATGCTCCCTGAGTTCTGTTCGAAAGTGACCAAACAACAATTTTAATAACCTGATTTTCTTTTTAGTGATAAGTATATTACAAATTTTTCATTGGAAGGTTGGAAACAATTTCTTTTGACTTGGAAAGACTTAGTTAATTTCTGGTTTTCAATATATTTGTTTGTATAAGTAAATCTGTGCACCTCCTTGACACATGTTGTTGAAGCTCATGATTCTTTGAAGTTTGTAATTATTTTTGGAATTCTTTTGTTCAGTTTATCAATTGCCACAGAGGTGCAGCTCTGTTTTCTCCATAACAAAATTCACTTAGTTCTCAATTTGTGTGTATTCACGTTTTGACTGTTAGATCCATATTTTTCTCTCACATCAAAAGTTGTGTGCGTATAAGTGTCAGGTTTTGAATTAAGTCTTGAGCATCTCAAATATGCCACACTAGAGTCACCCAATCTTATCATTTAAAGTGCAGTCAGACATGACTGTGACTTTTTCACAAATCTTGCTAGTTTCAGATTCATCAGCACATTCAAAGAACTAGTCTTTTCAGA
This sequence comes from Podargus strigoides, assembly GCA_028020825.1. Lineage (NCBI taxonomy): Eukaryota > Metazoa > Chordata > Aves > Caprimulgiformes > Podargidae > Podargus > Podargus strigoides. Next base: position 62,294,099 of record CM051620.1, read on the forward strand.
CATAAGAGGTGAAAGTTTCAGTGGGACAAGAGGATTGAAAAGGTAGGAAATAGTTAAGTGTAAATAAAGATTGTGAATTACTTTTTAAGAGAGAATGACATAGCAAATCTGATGTCTACCTACAATATTTTAAGGGACATAAATGCAAAAGGTGAGGCTTTTCTGAGGCTGTCAGAGAGAGGTATGATAAAGAAAAAGATTATTCATACAGAGATCTCTTAATCTGTGGAATAGTTTTCCAATAGGAGTAAGCAAATCCTGTTATTTAGCAATTAAAATAAACCCTAACAAAGCGCATGGATTTTTTTTAAGCAGGGACCTTTCTTGCACTGTATGTATAGGGACTAAATGACCTAATTTTTAGAAAAATGGATCTATTTTAGAAATGTTGAACATGCTCTGTTTGGCTAGATTTTTTGTGGAGTTGAGCGTTCCATGTTTCTGTGAATTAGGTCATACTTTTATCTTTCTGTGTTGTTCTCTTGATACTAAAAAAAGCCTGAAATAAAACAGTGTACAGTAAAAAGTTTTACATATGCTAAAATATTTTACATATTTACATGACATATCCTATGCAGTACTGAAGCCAGCAATATTAAAATATTGTTACCAGTTCCCTATTTTCCCTTAAACCTTTATTGCACTGCTGATATTAAGAAATAACCATGGGCTTCAGAAGCAAATTAGTTGCTTCCCTCATGCGTAAGGAGGCTGGCTTAAACTTACAAACCAATTAGCCTTTCTAAAATGTAACAACAATCTGAATGACATTCCAAGGTATTTCTAACTAAATTAATTGTCATTGGCTGTGCAAGTGAATTGCAAGGTAAACCAAGACTTGTGTATTAAGAGTAATGTTCGCTAGATGTAGTCTGAGCACTGTTTTTTCCCCTGTTGTTTTAAAAAATGATAGCCTTGAAAAGTAATATAGGTTATATGATTAGGTGAAAAGAACTTTCAGACACAACTCCTGTAGTGCAATTTCATAATAAACGCCTAATGTAATGAGGAGTAGCAGTCCGGTAATCAGTGTGACAATATCACAATTAACACGGGTAATTCTTTTTTTTTTCTGCATTGACTTTAGAGCCTGTACAATTTTTTGGCCCAGCCAAATGCCCTTGTTCATCTGGATTTGTCCAACACGGAGTGTGCACTAGATATGGTAAAGATGGTTTTTGTGGAGATTCAAATACCAAAGAAACATTCCCCACCACCTGTCCCCAGTACTTTTTTGGGTTAAAATACAGTAAAATCAGTCTTCTTGTTTTAAACCAGGTGTGTGGAGCCCTCCTTCGTGGATGTCTTCAGCATCTAGCTGTCCTTAGCCTCTCTAGGACACTTTTTTCTCACAGGTACAGTGTAAATATCATTGCTTCCAACTCCTGCAATATTTTGTTTTATAATTTCTTGCTCTCATGTTGCACCTTTCTTTTTAAGAAGAGGAATTCTAAGACTTTATGAAAGTCTTAGAGGTCTTAGTTCTCTATGAAATACATAGTATTTTTTCCAAGCAAAATATTTTCTTTCCCTTTCCACTCTTTGCTAGATGGCTGTAAAATAAGCTACCTTGTCTAATATGTTTTTTGTGATACTGATGCAGCAGAAAGTCTGTATATATCTTTTGTCTCTAAAAGGCATAACATCAGGCTTTGAAGTCTGACTGACTTGACTCCTCTTAAATTTGTTTTTTAAAGTTTGTATTTTTTCATGATTTGATAATGGTTACAAATGCTTATTTCCATTTTTGTCCTTTTCTGAGAGGAAGTCCCTGTGAAAGTCTTGGAGACTGAACATTGACTTTGTAGAATGCTTGCATTGTAGGAAATATTAACATTAGCTTCCCTTTTCTTCAAATTGGTGTCTTGGGTCCATATGTGAGATGATACCTAGTTAGGGGTAAGCTACTCCAGCACTCAGTAATTATTTTTAGTGGTGAAAAGGCAATTTCAGGATTTTTGTAATGTCCTGTTTCATCTGCTGCTCATAAGATGTACTTATATTTGCTATTAACCGGATCAAAATGATCATTCTTCGTAGTTAACCAAACAGAAGATAGATAGTAATGTCTTCTGTGCAGCAGTGCAATGCTGAGGATTGTTTGTTGAATCAACATTTGATGACGTTATATTTCTAAGCTAATTGAGAGCTACTGATTACAGAGCTGTTGAAGGTAGAGCAAATTAAACATGTAAAAGATCATTACAATTCTGACGTCTTGCATTCAGTATTTATTGAAATGAGGAGTGTCTAGGTGCTACTTCTTAATTAATCTGTTTACTTACAGAAAAGGAAAAGAAGTCCCTCCCTCCTTCAAACAGTTTTTCAGCAGCTCACTTGCTTTGATGCAGATTAATCTTTCGGGAACTAAACTCCCTCCTGAACCTCTAAAGTAAGAATTTAATTTCGTTTTTTCCTGTTGCTTGAAACCTAGTTTGCATTGTTATTATGTGAGTGTCTCATATGAAAAATGAAGGTGAAAGCATTTTGCTTTTTTTTCCCCATTGTACATTATTGATATTGCAAGAGTGAATTTCATAATGATCACATGTTCAAGAAATGTTTCCATCTCACAGTTGAGACTATTAATCATATTTTCACAGAACCATACAGAATGTTAGGGATTGGAAGGGACCTCAAAAGATCATCTAGTCCAATCCCCCTGCCAGAGCAGGAATACCTAGATCAGGTCACACAGGAATGCATCCAGGCGGGTTTTGAATGTCTCCAGAGAAGGAGACTCCACAACCTCTCTGGGCAGCCTGTGCCAGTGCTCTGTCACCCTCACTGTGAAGAAATTCTTTCTCATATTTATGCGGAACCTCCTATGTTCCAGCTTGCATCCTTTGCCCTTGTCCTATCATTGGATGTCACTGAGAAGAGCCTGGCTCCATCCTCATGACACTCACCTTTTACATATTTATAAACATTAATGAGATCACCTCAGTCTCCTCTTCTCCAAGCTAAAGCGACCCAGCTCCCTCAGCCTTTCCTCATAAGGGAGATGTTCCACTCCCTTAATCATCTTTGTGGCTCTGTGCTGGACTCTCTCAAGCAGTCCCCTGTCCTTCTTGAACTGGGGGGCCCAGAACTGGACACAGTATTCCAGATGCGGCCTCACCAGGGCAGAGTAGAGGGGGAGGAGAACCTCTCTTGACCGACTAACCACACCCCTTCTAATACACCCCAGGATGCCATTGGCCTTCTTGGCCACCCACTGACCACAGCTCTCTGGCTTCTTTCCTTCAGCCAGTTCACAATTCACCTCGTTATCCGATCACCCAGACCACACTTCCTCAGTTTAGCTGCGAGGATGCTGTGGGAGACTGTGTCAAATGCTTTACTGAAATCAAGATAGACCACATCCACTGCTTTACCATCATCTATCCACCGGGTTATGTCCTCATAAAAGGCTATCAGGTTGGTTAAGCATGACTTCCCCTTAGTGAAGCCATATTGGCTGCCCCCAATGACCCTCTTGCCCTTGATATGCCTAGAGACAGCCCCCAGGATAAGTTTTTCCATCACCTTTCCAGGGATGGAGGTGAGGCTGACCAGTCTATAGTTACCTGGGTCTTCCTTCTTGCCCTTTTTGATGACCAGAGTGACATTTACTTTCCTCCAGTCCTCAGGCACCTCTCCCATTCCCCACGACTTAACAAAGATGGTGGAGAGTGGCCTAGCAATGACATCCGCCAGCTCCCTCAGCACCCATGGGTGCATCCCATCAGGATCCATGGATTTATGGATGTTCAGGTTGCTTAACTGATCCCTAACCCAGTCCTCATCAACCAGGACAAACTCCTCCTCTATCCTGACTTCCTCTGGAGCCTCAGGAGTCCTGGGCTCCTCAGGACAACCTCCAGCAGTATAGGCAGAGGCAAAGTAGGTATTCAGTAACTCTGCCTTCTTTTTATCCTCTGTCACCAGGGCACCCACCTCATTCACCAGTGGGTCTACATTGCCTCTAGTGTTAGTTTTATCTGCAATGTATTTGAAGAAGCCCTTTCTGTTGTCCTTGACCTTTCTTGCAAGGTTTAATTCCAAGGAGGCCTTGGCTTTCCTAGTTGCCTCCCTGCATCCTCTGACAACAGACTTATATTCCTCCCAAGTGGCCAGCCCCTCCTTCCATGATCTGTACATTCTCTTCTTCCACTTGAGTTTGCCCAGCAGTTCCCTGTTTAACCATGCAGGTTAACCATTTTGTTCTGTGGGAATGTCACAGCTGTTTAGCTTCCATCAACATTTTTTATGATATATCTTTTTACTTTGTGGCTTACGAACAGAACTGTTTGCTTCACAGTAAAATGGGATTATGTACTTGTATGAGTGCCATTCCTTTGAGGCTTCGTTATTGCCACAGCTGTTGTGAAACTGAACCTGTTGCAATGCTTGGGAAGAGAAACCCATTGCACAGAGCTATGCCCTCCTTTTGGGGGAAGAGACAATGGCAGCAACTTCTAAGAATGCTAAGTGTAGTGCATCTCTTTGCTATGTGTCACCCATCCTGTGGCTAACAGGTTCTGGTCATGTGGTTTGAGCACAACATTGCCCACCCAACACTGGGGAGAAACTCCTCTTACAGCCTAATGCAGACTGAAGGAAACTGTGTAGCACTGTCACCCGTCTGTGATGTGTGCAGTTTTGAATTGTGTTGAACTTTCCAGACAAAATTTAAAGGTGTATTTTAAAGTCGAGGTAGATCTAGATAGATAGGCCTAATCTTGATAGGTCATTCTGTGATTCTGGCAGAATCCTTGTGTTTATTGGGCTAAATTAAAGAAAGGGCTCTTTCCAGAGTGTTAACTTTCTCGCTAATATGCATTAAAACATACATAACCCTATCTGTAGTAGACGTCTAGACATGTTTGCTAACCATTTCAGTGAACACACCTCCAAAATCCTAATCTCAACACAGTTATAGATATATATGTGTATGTATGTACACTTGTGTGGTTGGGAGCCTGCTCCCTGAGGAAGAACAGGGGAGGGAGGTAGGCAGTAGCTCAGCAGGGGAGTAGATAATGAATGGGTTTTGATGGCAAAATCAGAGATGTAGTTAATGGGTATAGGATAGAAAGCTTTTGATACAATCTGGGGGAAGCTAAGGGAGATAAAAGTGACAAGGACCACACAGGGAAGAGTAGTGTATGTTATTTTGGGATATTTTTTCTTAATGCAATTTGACATTGGAGAGGACAGTACAATATGATGCTTAAGAAAGATGCACTGAATTGAAATCAATATTCAGCTGCAGGAGCCTATCATTTTACCTCTGAACTTTCACTCTGTTCTGTGTGATGCTCTTGGTTGCTTAGACTTTGCTAAGATTAGGAAGGTGTGGTACTGATGTGTTGTCAAACAGAAGGTGATTATTGAGAAACATATTGGTTGACTGATTAATTTAGGGCTATTAATTCTCTGGTGGAGGGCAGCAGGGAGCTATGTTTAATGAAGCAAGAAGAGTGGACGATGTATGTGACTAATCACAAGACAATCGTATCAGTGCTACAGGAAAAAAATACATTTAATATAATGTTGTGAGACATTTAATATGTCTACACAGATTAGGAAAGGTGAGAAGCCCCAAACACTAAGGTTCATACTTCGCTCTTCTCCCTGTGAGAGTGTGAGAAGTTTTGGCATGCAAGTGCTCTGCAAATGTCTGTGCTTATGGAAGATGATGTTGTATTAATTTATTCCAAATACTTTTGACTCGTTGATCTGCCAGCTGTGCAGTAAACAAGATCATCCTAGTCCTTTTCAGCCGAAGTGATCTGTATTAGCAAGAACCTGCCATGCTGGTAATGTTTAACCTAATCTGTCTCAATTTGACTGAATTGGGTTAGAGGGAGTTACTCACATGCCTACTGTTGGTGGAAGTAAAGAGGTAGTGATGGGTAGTGTAGGATGAGCTGAGAGCAGTAACCTTGTTTGCCAGCAGCAGAAAGGAGCATCTGTCCAAAGTCCAACTGGACAGAGATGGTCTCAGGGTGTCCGTGCCACCTCTCAGCTGGCTGGAATTTTGGCATGGCTTCTTAGGTTTTGCTCGAATGGCAGTGTTCACCTCTGCATAGGAGGCAGCACAGAGCTCTTCATATTTTTTAGTCGTTTCCTTGATGTGCTTTTTCTCTGACCTGAGTTTTTTCTTCAGTCTGAGCTGAGTGTATTTCACAACAGTATGGAGAACTGTGGTCTGCAGTACACCTTGCTTTCCCTCTCAAACCCTGTATGGCTTGACTAATACACTTGAAAAGCATCCTCTGTAAGTTAATCTGGTGTTAAAAGGACTGAGGATGTGCTATATCCTATGGCAGCTGCTAAGAGCTTTTGGTCTTAACTGTAAGAAATACCAAAAATTCTATAGAAAAATCAAGATCAATAAAGATGATGGAAACATCTTTTTTTCAGACAGAATTATTTGTCATTTCCAAGATTGCAGTAGCATGAGGGATGATTTCTAGAAGGAAAAATACAAATGTCATAGTGTACAATAATAGTACTTCTCTGGCATCTCTGGTCAGTGCATGTCAATAAATTTTTCACAATGTAGGCCTTGGAACTATTCTGTGACAAAGGGAGAAGTTCCTGGTTTGTGTCCATGAACCAGAGGCCACAGAGTTAGACACTCTGAGTCCCAAATTCCCTTGATTAATTTCATTTCTTTCTTACCAACTTTCTTTAGATCAACAGTTGTGGTATGTTTAATCGTACAGTCTAACTCGGTGAGTTTACTTTATCACACTCGGTGATACTGGTTAATCAGTGCACTCAGGGAAGGAGATGAACTTACTTGTACAGTGATGGACCTGTTAATAAAGTCAAGCCTTTCAGGGAAGAAGTTTGCCACACAAGGATGCCACATAGTGGGTTGGGGAAAGGGTGCTTTTAGTTCTTATACATAGTTAATATAATTAAATGTTCCATCACAGCATGCGCTTTTTTTTCCCTTTTAACCAAGTGAAGCAGTTTATGCTCTCTTTTCCTTGTTTAAGTGTATGTTGGCATTTTTGTTCATTTACAGATGTTGCCAAAAGTTGTATTTTGATCTGTCAGTGTTATAACAAGACAATTTCTGATATGCTTCTCATGCAAGTGCTAATTACAAGGCCAATTCTTGCATTCTGCATCTAGCATAGTTGACTAGACCTTTCCATGTATTGCCACGTGAGAATTAAACATAGTGGCTAAGTATAATTATAGTATGTCTGCCTTCAGTGTCTTTGAATGCTGGTGATTTTTCATGGCAAAGAATTGAGAAATCATCAGATTTTCTTAGGACAAGTTTATAGGAAAGACCTTAGGAAAGAGGAAAAAAAACATTTTTTCTTCCTATGAAGAGAGTACATTTGAAGCAGCACTGTGTCTCTTTTTTAATCTGCATTTTTTTTGTTTGTACTGTATTTTTTATATTACTTCAAAATGTTTAGGAAGTTCTTTGCAAAGTTATTATCAGGCAGACTAACTTTCAATAAAAGTATGTTTGGGAAGGAAATACAGAGAAGGATCATTGAAAAAACAAAAAATGAAAGCTCTGTAACAGTTTTTACAATTTTTTAAAAGTCTGTATATTAATAGCTTAAGAAGTAAATAAGCATCAAGGTATTTGCCTGTGTTAACAGCGAAGGTCTGATTAACATTTATACCTGCAGGGCAGATAAAAATAGGTTTAAATTAAAAACCTTCCTGGGGCACACACATCTTAAATATGGCTTTTACACACTACTTGCATAGCAAGTGTGCAGGCAAATGGCTCAGCAAAATGGATTGTTTTTTATCTCCACGCATCAGTAATTTGGATTCTGCTCACTTGCTTTTGGCTGAAGTGAAATTTGGGGAGGAAGACCTTCTGTTTCATTTTTCAATTACTAATTCAAAGCATCATCTATTCTAAAGATACTAGAAGGTATACACAGATTGTGTTTGCTCCTTCTCTAAGACATAGTGTTGTGCTTTCTGATTTGACAGTATTAATACAAATGTGATACTAACACTAACTTTTTCATGTGGAAACAAACTTCTGCAAGGCTTTAAAAGTAGATTTATGAAAATCGTAATCAGTCTTGGCTGTGCTTCTCTGCTGTTCTGCCTAAAGACAAAGGATACCATTGTCTGGGACTATCATTTTGAAATCTGTAAATATTTATTGAGTTGCAGAAGTGGAGAATTGTGTGATACTTGAACATGATCCAGTATTTGAGTGTTACAGGCACTGTGCCTGGCTGAAATGGCTGGCTGCACTGCATCTTGCATATGTTAAAAAAAAATTAATTTTACCTCAATTTTTGGAAAATCAGAGAGTTAGTATGGTTGTATAACAGAACACTCCTTTTGTCATTTGATGCTCTTTGAAAGCAAATGTTAAAGAAAATTAATCTCTGATGAATGTTATTAAGTTTTGATGTACCATTAGCTTTACGATTTCTTTATTAGCCTTACAGACTTGCAGCTTTTGAAGCTGCTGGAGTGTTCTAAGGGTGGCAGGTTTATGCTGCCATTGTCATTTAAGAAATAACTCTATGGTTTTGTTTTGAAATGGTTCTGTGCATTATAGGTGTATTAACTTGTGATCACTTGGATGATGATGATGATGTAAAGCTGCCTTTTTTTTTTTTTTTTTTAAAATGGTTCTAAAATTGATCTTTTTCAGAGCGCTTTTATTAGGCCTGGCTTGCAATCACAATCTGAAGGAGGTGTCTTTAGATCTCAGTAGCTGTGAGGTAAGGAATATTTATCAGGATGTGTTCAAAAGATGCAATGATGTGGAATTAGAGTTTCTGTGAAATCCACTGGGCGAGTTATTCTTCTTCTGTAGTCAAAAGTTGTAGGAAAGGTAGAACTCAGGGAAGCAGTTATGGTAAAAATCAGCTGCTATGTATTTACAGAATCATCCTAAATAATGAGCACTGAGGTTCAAAGCACCTGATTGGCAAAACCCTCCTTGCAGTGTAGCTGTTGTAGATACTGAGCCAGCATGCTGTTTGCTGCTTGGCAGCCTCTGCTCTCTGGTGCTATGATTAAAGAGAACCCTGCAGCAGGACTTTCCAAGGTGCCCACATTGATGGGATGCTACATGTCCTGAAGGCATGTCTGTGGTTTGATTGTCTTCCTTCAAACCAGGAGACATGCTTCCTCTTCTGCAGGTTTGCTTTTTAACCTTGGGACAAATTCTGCTTACCTAAACAGTTAATCGATTCAGGCCAGTAGGAAACTTTGGTAGAAGTTGATTAAAGCATACCATTAACTTAAGAGGCACTTTGCAAATGGCTTTAAATATCACAAGAATAAATAAAACCAGATCTGGCAGCTTGATTTGCTTTATCTTGTTCCCTCTTGCTTCTCTGTACTTTGCTGTGCACTTTGTTTCTCAGGATTGTCCGTACTCTTGCAGCATGATACCTGTGTGGCTACAGTTTATGACAAAAGATCAGCCAAAAGCCTGGGGAGCCAGCGAGGCAAAATTTCACAGAGAACTGTGTGGACTTTTGCCAGAAACAACACAAACCAGCTTTGACTCGGGCTTCTGTAGTTGAGCGACCTCCCTTTCCTTTTGAAGTTGCAAAGAAAGCCTCTCGTTTATTAGGCAGATCCTTTCAAGTCCATCACCTGAATATTAACTGTTAGGGAAGTGCCTTTCAAATGCAGTGGTTTCCCTTCAAGTAGAAAACATGCAATTTCATGAACATGTTGAGGTGCGGTAATCCTTGCCTTAGGTTCCTAGTCAATTGGTTTTGGAATGTGCACAGATTTACTTATGAAGAAAAAAACAAATCATTATGAATGCATTTCCTAGTTTGTTTTGATATTTTATACTTTTTAAAAAATGGTATTACTTTGAAGAGCATTACATGTAAATTCCAAATAGAAAAGCTTTCAAGTCAAGTACACATGCTTCTGACTTCTGAGTAGAGAGATCAGACGGATGATAATTTTTCTTTCAGAGGGAGGAAGGAAAAGGGAGGAGTAATTAAAGTAACAAAAATGAAGTCTTGTAATCATAACCTTAAAAGAATATATCAATAAAACACAAACAAAAGTAATGAGAGTATAAATTAGCATGTAAATCAGCAAGGGCTGATAGGAGTGAAAACTTAAGCCTTTCATGAAATAACCCCTAGGATGGGATACAGAGGAGCCCTTCAAGGGGCAGTTAGCAGTATTGGACACCAGAGCACAAGTAGTCATGGCCACCTCTCATAACAGAAAAGAAGGAATTGTGCCCAACTCACAGTGTTGCGTTCCCATCAAACTGACAACACTTCCTTAGATCCTTCCCTTAACATTTTTTCACATCACTGAGCTTTATCCATTCTTGTGTGCTTTGGAAAGAAGAAGTTATGCTTCCACCAGCAAGGAGTTGATGTGCCAGAAGCTGGGAGTACTTCTCAGTGGGCCCAGCACTGCAGAGTCCTGCTGCACTGCTCTCTTACCTTCTGTGAGCTGGGCAAGGTAATCTGTGCCCAGAAACAGAGCTGTGGGAAGCTTGGAGCCGGTGACCTGCGCTACTCTCAGTTCCTGCAAGCACATGCTGTTAGGAGGCCATTAAGCTGATGCTTCAGCTTTGCCCTCCTTCCTACATCAGGCAAGCTGTACTCAAGTATGGAAGGATAAATCTCTCTGTTCCTTCCCTCTCCCACCACTTTTCATTTGCCTCCATGATTTTCTGGTATATTAACTCCAAGCTTAATAATTTTATATTGCTTGTTTGGTTGTTTTTTTATTATTTTTACTATGAAAATTACATTTTTATTTCTACCTGCTCAGCACTGATGTATTTCACTCTTTTCCTTTCTGCTTCCCTTAGCTTGGTCACTGTGTAAGTACTCTCCCATGCTTTACCTTAATTGTTAAATCAGTAAGCAGCTTTGTTTGCCCTTCCCATATTGGTACCTCATAGCTTTGAACATGTCTGACATTTTTAATCGTTGAAGGATTGTTCTTCATTTTCTGAGTAAGAGTTTGTATTTGTAGTCTCAGAAGTATGTCATACAGGAGATGTTGCAGAAGTAGGTTTTTTTTTTTCTGTTTCACAGTCTATGTTGATGAATAGCCCTTCAATTAATCTTTGCTTTTATTTTTATATATATTTATATATATATATAAAATTTTAATACAATTGCAATAAATTTTGATCCTAAAAGTGAAGTTGGCATCACCATAAGATTAAATAGATATCACCATTTGTGCACATGAAGTGTTTGTATGTTTAAGATTTTGAGTATAGGGTTATCGGTACAAGATTGAAAGCTGCTCCTGAAAAATTGTCCGCTTCAGCCCTCAAAATATATCAAGCATAAACATTTGTATTCTATTGTGAGTATAATTTTAGTATATAGAACTTTTACTATACCAACAACCGATCCAAGACTGCGTATAATCTACCAGTTCCATAGATTTTGCAGTAATACATGTGACACTGAGTAAAATGGTTGTCTTGTGGTGGGCTGAGAGAGTAGCACAGAACAAAACTGAATGATTTTGACATTCATACAGCAAATACTACAGATGCTTTTGCAAAGTTGAGTTAAAATTGCACTACGTCTGGCCCAGATACAGACTTTGACCACTTCTAGAAAGAACAGGGTGAAGGACAGGTATGCTTTGTTTTATGTGGGTACATTCTGTATCTCTTATACTTCGAGATGTGAGCTATGATTTAGAAGTTGTCTTTGACCACAACTGTTCTTTAAATGCTTAGGTCAAGTTGTCGAGCTGCTTGTTAACCAATCATATATTTCAAACTTTCTAAAAAGTGCCAAATAGTCTTTATTGGAAAATACTTATAGAAGGCATTTGTGGTTCCTTAATTATAGCATGAATAAAAGAGACTATTCACAGAAATATCAGCAGGTTGATTCAGGATATTTAGCCAAGTCAGTCAACTAAATAAATTATTACTCATTTTTTTATGCATAGGAGGTGAAAAGGGTATTTCTTTGAAACGAGGAACGTGAAAAGGGGGAATGCAAAAATATAATTTTTGTAGAACTTTTCCCCTCTTTTGCTTAAGTCTTTTTCTGAGGGATGTTCATAAAGTGAGCTGCAAGAAATAAAGAAATGCTTCTTTGGGAAAAAATGTTGTGTTGTTTAATTCAGTAGCATTAGTAAGTAAGTATGTAAGTTTTCATAACTTTGTTGATTTTGATGTTTTCCCCTAGGCCACATAATTGTTTTTTTCATTAAATCCTGACACTTGTATTCATTCAATATTTCAGATTAATAAAATCATAATCGATACTTTCCAGCTAGGCTTTTTTTTTAAAAAAAAAAATAATTTGCTACTCATCTTTGATTTGGGCACCCTAGCGTTATGCTAAGATCTGAAAGAAGATGCTCGCTGTAAGCCTTGACCGTAGTAGAATTCAAGGGTGATAGCGTTGCATGCTTACAGGCTGAGATAAGTTTAATTTTTTTCTCATTGGATGTTGGAAATGTCCTAGCCCTTTCATGCAGAGAACCCGCACCAAAGTCCTGCAGTCACTGCTTGGCACAAACGCTAAAAGATTGCTTGTGTCTGCACCATTTAAATCTTTCCCCAATTTAACTGCTACGCAGTAGGTTTAAGAGAAAGGAAAGAGAGTCTCTTTTGTCACTTATATGCAAATAGTGATATTGAAGGATGGGAATAGTAGGAATGTGTGCATAGACTGCCATGTTGATGTGTAACTTCTGTTGTTGGTTTTGCTGCTGGTAGTTCCTTCTGTATTCACAAAGCTCCTACCACTGTTTTCTGTGTGATCTTGAAACCCTAACTAGTTTGCAAAAATGGATCATGTTTTGTTTCTAGTTAAGATCGGGAGGTGCACAAGTCTTGGAAGGATGCATAGCAGAAATACACAATATCACCAGCCTAGATATTTCAGACAATGGTAAGTACAAAGAACAGGAATTGGAGGGTCACGCAAGTCCAGAATCTGAGAAACGCTTTTTTTCAACTCACACTGTAATCAAGAATGGTCACTCTTGCTTCATGATTATTGGCCATACTGGTTATGGAAATATCTGACCGTGAACTCTTTTTGCTATAAAGTATATAAGATATGTTTATAGACTAACTGTACCCTCAGAAGTTTATGATGTTTGAGATAAATGTAACACAGCAGAATAAATTGCTGGCAGCAAGCATCATATTAGATCTAGAGGAAAGTGGGTTTAAGAACAAGAGGATGAAATGCTAAATGAGAAGTTAAAGTGTAGTGAAAGAAGAAAGGGAAAGACCAGATACAGAGTGAAGCTGAGGTTGTGATACTGAAGAAGCAAGAGAGGGAAATTTGGAGCAGTCAACAGACATCAGGTCAGAGAAGACCTGTTTGAGTCTTTTGAAAAGTCTTGAACTATTCCTGCTTTGGAGGCTCTGTGCATCCTAGCTGGGAGTACCAGCTGGCTTCTCATCTTGCAAACTCGAATTGTAGATGTATGGAATGGAAAAACTCACTTGCTGTGTTTGCATCTCTGACAGCCAAATGCAGAAGTATTTCAGAAAGAGAGTCCCAGTACAGCTGAATGCCCAAGAAAGGTGGGATGTATTGGCAAGTGGAAAGCTTTGGGAGCTACTGACTCAGCCCAGTTATGTAAATGGGTTGATTGTTATAAATAAAGATAGATATTTGACATCTAAATTACCTTGTGCATCTGGATCCTAAGTCATTGTAATAGAGCTAGCAGACTCTTCAGATACACCACTGGTTTGGGAATACAATACTACAGCAACTTATTTTTCTTACTCAGGAGCAGAATAAAATTTGGCTTGTTTTTTCAGGTCATTTTATTCATAACCTGTTATGTTAGCCTTTTTGCACTTGAATGCTTTGAGACCTTGTTGGCATACAGCTCTACTAAGACTTAAAAACAATTAGCCTGGTCTCAGAATTCTGAAGGGAACTTTAAACTCTGCCTGACAATGCAAGGAACTACCCTTGGGTGTTTGACTACTGATAAGGGACTGCAATAAGGGACTGTGTTTCTCTTCTGTGTTTCTGAGAGGTGCCTTCAATAGCTGATGACAATGGAGAGTTAAAGGGCTCATTTTAGAGAAAGCATTTATTCTCACAGAAAAACAGAGGCAAAAAACAGAGGGAAAGATTTAAAAATAGAAGAATGGATTTTTTCCTAGAGGTCTTGGAAATTAACATACTGATATAGTTACTTGAATTAATATAGAGTCAATAATTGGGCCCCATCTGGGCCTTTTGTGAAAATGTGTTTTAATTCTTAATCTAATCTGATTCTTTACAGGTTTAGAATCTGATCTCTCAACCCTTGTAGTCTGGCTTAGTAAAAACCGATCGATAAGACACTTGGCGTTAGGCAAAAACTTTAACAACATGAAATCCAAGTAAGGCTTTTCTTTCTTTTAAATAACACAAGAATGGATGAGAAGAAGCTGCTGATTTCATCATCTTCCTAACTTTTCTTCCCTCAGAAATCTCACTCCAGTACTTGATAATTTAGTTCAGATGATTCAAGACGAGGATTCAGTGAGTATCTTTCTGCCTACTATCATCGTGTGTATTTGTACCCTCACAGCCTATTTCTGATCATTTTCTTCACTGTGTTAATTTGCTGCATAAGCTTTAATCATGATCCTGCACAGACACATCCAACATTCTAGGTTTTATTTTTCAAGTAGTAATTTGGATTATATGTAGCAGGTAGGTAAACATTTTTTAGGATAGTCTTAGCATCTGTGCTTGTTGAAAAATATTAATTCTAAATAGCTGGATGTGCTTAACCTAGTTGCTTTAGGTCTAAATTATACAGCCTTGTAGGCACAAGTTTTCAAAACTTTTGTGTCCTGATAGGAGATTACACTATTTCCTGATAGCTGTTCTTGGGTATTAGCATTTTTTTTTTTTTGCTTGACAGAATGCAAAGTCACTGCAGTGATCTCCCAGAACTCTTTTCTCCTTCAAAAGATGCAAATGAACTTTTCATTATGCTGTTCTTTAGTTCTCCTAGTACATTAATCACAGAAGCAATTTCATAAAACCCTTTCAGAGTGCCTTGCTGGGATCCTTGCCCACTTTCTTCATTTCCACCCTCTCTCCTGATTCTGAAAGACTTTTGTGGTTCGGTTTGTGTTCTTGCCTTACTTGGCATCCTAGTTTTTGGCTATAAGGGAATCTTAAGACGCTCTGTTACTCTCAAGCTTGTCAATCTTTATTCATCTATTCTTAGTCCTTTCTTTCTCCTTCATTGCCCATACAAGTAACAAGCAAGCTCTGCTTTCCTCATTCTCCAGAAATAGCTGACTGTAGACTTCAGTTGTCTAAAACCTGCTATTCCTGTTTTCTTTATTGTCTCGCTTCCAAGTTCATGGTCTCCACACTAACTGCTTTCTTAGTTTCTTCTCCCATCTGTGCCTGCACCCTGCAGTTCAGTGGAGCAGTTTTTGCCAGGGTTTCCGATGTCTCCTTCCATACGAGGTCATTGGACCCATATTTTGTGTTTGCCTTTTCTTGCTGCTTACTTGTATTTGAAGTGAGTTGTTAAACTAATTCTCTCTCCTCTCTGTGTCCTCTTAATTGGGATTAGTGATAGTGGTTTGGTTTTTATCCTTGACTTTTTGCCTACCTCCTCACCTTATTCTTTCAAACATGGGATGTCGGTGTGATACAGTAAAATGCTGCATATGGATACCAGAGCTGATTCTAATTGAGTTAGCACCTGTAATGAATGCAGCAAGTCTTTGTTTGCACAAGTCAGATGGAGAATCGTGATCTCTCTATTACTTCTTGTATCAAATTAGCCTTTTCATTTTGCAGTGTGTCACCATCTCCTTCTACTCTGTCTCTAAAGGAAATGGTGTAGGGCTGTCTTCCCCTTCTCTTCTTTTCCTCTTGATACCATACTGAGGGGTGGTGTCATTTAATCAGATAGCACCTGCTGCTTCTCTTTGGACATTTGTCTCTGACTTGCACTGTATCTCATGCTTAATCTTTCACAGCTATCCTGAAGACTGTTATATCAAACCAGATGCATCACAAGCAAATGTAATTTAGTATGTTTTTTCTCAGTTTCATTCATCTCTTTGCTCTGTTGCATGTGAACACTTCTTTCCACTTGGGTCGTATCCTAAAACATCTCTTCAACACATTCTATACGTCCTTTCAATATCCAGACTGTCTTCTCAAATGTGCTGTTGAGGTCTTTTTTTTTCTATTTATATGACCATGCTGTTATCTGTTTGCAAGGATAAAAATTCCAACTTTCAGTTTATTGTTTCTGTTAAGTGTTACAACCTTCTGTTTTTGAAGCTTCCAGGACAGAGAATGTAGCTGCTAAATTTTGGATGTATCATTCTCACATCTACCCCTCCCTTGCATCACCAGCTTCAACTTCATGTGCTTCTTTTCAGCCCATTGGCAATGCCAGCCATCGTTTCACTTTCTGCCTTTGCCACAGTCCAGTTGTCAGATGTGCTCCATGATTCTTGCTCACTGTGTCTTTCGTGAGCTAACCTACAGAACATGCTCTGTAGTCTCGTACTCTGTAGTCTCATCCTGTTTTCAAGCAGTGTTACAATGAAAAAATCCACCAAAAAGGGATTTTATTTAGGTACTTCAAATAACTGTCTCTCCTTCATGTCATGCATTAACAGTTTGGGATAGAGCATGTGATCCTGTTGGTGTTAATCTGTCTCTTCTGTGTTCCTTTCTCTTATTAATCCTCTTCAGTGAAGGAATCTTGTTTGTTTCTGTTTCATCAGGTGCTAAAATCAATCTGAAGCATCTCCTAGCAGCTAAAGAGTTGAGGATGTAGACTCTGTAGTACCATGGGAAAGCACGTGTTGCATATAACTGGATGGTCCTCACTCTACCTTGAGATAGTACAGTGCTTAGAAAATTATTTTAAGCTTCTAGTTATTTTGGTTTCATTTTGAATCCTAAAAGGAGTGGTCCTTGTTCTGCCGTTAATATGCATTTACTATTAAAGAACATTAAAAAGTAAAGGTGGAATTGGAGAGAAGAGGGTATGATGTTGCCCAGAGCATACTGCTTGATTGAGTATTGCCTGCAGGCTGTTAACAGTTTGGGGACCATGCATTATCGTGTGGAAAGCTAAAGCAAGAAGCTTTAATCTAAAATAGTCATCTGCCAAGTGATTCTTCATGTGTTTATACACAGTTTAAATAGATCTGTTGCTGTGTTAATGAGAGTCGTGAGTAAAATGATTTAAACAATCAATACCTTGGATTTATGACTGTAAAATTACAGCTAGACACAAATGTAATCCTACATAATTTAAAAGCAGTAGTAGTAACCTAAATGGCAAAATTTCCCAGGTGTTTAATATAGACGAGAATGTAATATTTAAATTTGGGGTTTGGGTTTTTGGTTTTTTGTTTTGTTTTGGTTTGGTTTTTTTTCTGGTTTTAAGTAGATGCTGTGCTGTGCAGGTTATAATCATGTATTCTTACTAGCATTGCAGGAAGTGTCTGAAGCTGTATATACGGTGCCATTTCTTTTCTTCTTGCAAAAATAGATGTTACACTGCAGGTACAGTGTACCATTACTCAGAGTAGTAGTCAGTACTGCACAAGTGCAGAGGATTACTACAGCGCTGAATATATTTAGTTCTTAGTTCAGTGTTTGTTGCAGAATTGGCCTTTTGTAGGTTTTTATGGCATTTTTGTTCGTAGGAGAACAAATTTAGCTTGATTTTATTCTTAAAAGTTTTCCAGCAGGAGTATGACAAAATCAATGAACACAGTTATACAGTTTCTGATTCTATTCTTTATTTTAAGAATTCCTCTTCCTTAATAAGATTGTGTTAAGACATCTTCACTCTGTTCGCAAAGTATCTGTTTTCTGCAGCAGGGACACTGAAGTGCTTGTCAGACTTCTGTTTTCTCAATATCCAGCTAAAACTATTAAGTTGTTAAAAGAAGTAAAATGTTCATAGGCTATGTAGAGTATTGCCCCTGTTTGTGGAGGATTTAATTTTGGTGGGGGTATTTTGTTTGTTGTTTTTTTTAATGTAACAGTCAGATAATTTAATGAATATTTTGCAGCCTGTACGTTTAATCCTACAGAGTTACATTCTGAATTTGCATTCAGGGCACCGAGTGAGTCCAGACACTTTTGCTTCTTGCTCATTGAGTAGATTATAAGGGTAGCTGTACAAGAAAACTAGCAGATCATCCACTTCAAAGACACTGCTAATATAGCAGGTGTTTTACTGTGATATACGCATGTGTCATATATGGTAGTAATGATGTATAGGGATCAATCCTTGCAGAACACAGTGCAGCAGCATTTTCAATCATACACTGTTTTGTCAGAGTATTGGAATGCAAGAGGTGAGAAAACACTTCCTGGGAGGATATTTGAGGTTTAGAAAAATTGGTATGTGGGAGGGAGCATTTCCAGCTAAGTTTGTTGAATAACCCTTTCTAAAGTGACACATAAGAAACAGTAGAAACTTTGCTTTCACAAGCTTATTGACGATTTCTGTCTGAGTGCTACATGACACTGCTTTTCTGTGAATGTGTCACAGGAGGTCTTCTCAACTTGTGCCAAGAGCTCTAAATGCCATTCTAGTGTGATGCTAATATTCTTTAGGGTACATAACGTAATAAAATGTGGAAACACAGACAGATTAAGGGCATTAACATAGTAATTTAATAACTTCCATTTAAAATAAAACCAGCATGTGGCTTGTGTTACTGTTAGACTTTTTAATCATAAACCTGCTGTGCCTCCAAAATTATATGTATTTCCTCATTTATAAGTGTATTTCTTATTATTGCAAGCTTTTTGGTTGTCACTGTAATCCAGTGATAACCAGTCCCAATATATAGCAGGTACCATGCAAGCATCTTGTACCCTGGAAGATATGCACAGCTCTGTTGGTTTATTTATTAATCTAAACTTTAGGCATCTAATGTAGGTGCCATGGTTCATCCTTACAAGATGTTGATTTTCCCATACTGGCAATTTGGAGATTTTAGGCTCCTAAAATTCGTCCTCCAGTATGTGCCCAAGTGTATAATGACAATACACTCCTCTGTATGAACTCACACTTGTGCAAGGGAAATGTTTTGTCAGCAAAGAGAGATTACAATTTTAACAGCTGTAATACCTCTACAAGGCATGGTTCTTGAGCTCTTCCTGTTGAGTGTTGGGACACTGAGAACGGATGGAATACAGGTGTTTTTAAAAGAACTTCTATTAAGGGTTAGGGTGTGACTTGCAGGAGCCCAGTAAAGTAGTTTTAGCTTAACATAGTACATTAAAAAAAAAAAAGTTACATAAAGATATTGCAGTCACAGGTGTTAGAACACCACTGTGAATAATGTGCACTGGCTTACTCATTTTAATAGATACTCTTCTTACTGTTCTTAATTTCAGACCTGCTACCTTTTTCTGTCTCTTTCCTCCCAAATGTCCATGCCCTTAGCTGAAGGAAAAGATATGCAAAATCACTCCTAAAGTTGAAGTAACAGTAATAAAACAGTTTAAAGGAATTGTTTTTATTTTAACAATGTCTCAGACCCTAATTTGCCCTTGGATAAAGTTCTTAGTTTGAGGGAGAGGAGGGGAGTGCTAGATATTTTTATTTCTCATGACAAAGAAGCATGCTGGTTAAGCAAAACTCACTGGACACGAGAGGTGGTCTTGCAAAGGTGGCTGTTGTTACCTTGCCTCTCTTCAGATTCCTGCTGTAGAAACAAGAAACTGGAGGCACTGTCACTTAAAAATGTTTTTCTTTCAGGGTGTTGCAACTTAATCTGTGTGTGTGTATGTGTTTGACACCTGTGCTGTAAGTTACTGACTCCCAATTTATCATGTGTTGTAGGACCTGCAGCAAACACAGAAATAACTCTTTGATGCTTACTGCCTCCCTAAGAGTTTGGGGAACTTGTAACTTCTTTTGTTGATGTTGGAGGAGTGAATGCATAATCAGTTGCTGTTATTGGTGCCTTTTCTGTGCTCCACAGCCTCTGCAGTCATTGTCCCTCGCAGATTCCAAGCTGAAGACTGAGGTCACCATCATTATTAATGCCTTGGGCAGCAATACTTCTCTTACGAAAGTGGATATTAGTGGAAATGCCATGGGAGATATGGGAGCAAAGATGCTGGCAAAAGCCCTACAGATAAATACCAAGCTCAGGTAAGGGAAATGTATTTGCGGTAAGAGATAAATGGCTTAATAATACTGAAGTTGTTGGCTTGTTCTCAAGCTGTGTCTCTTCTAGGTACAGCCACTTTGTTGTGTCTCCATTTGGAAAGATTCTCATCTTTTTTTCTTAAAAAAAACCCCAAACAATGAGAGAAGCAAATTGTCTCTGCAAAAACATTTGCATAACTGAAACTGGAGAAAATTACATTTTCTAAATTTAAACAGAAAGACCTCTTGTTGGAAGAAGAGAGCTCTAAATTTCCTAGAATCGTAGAAAAAAAAGTCACCTTGTTATAGAGCTCTGGATGTCTGATCCAATGTCCTTCTCAAAGCAGGGCCAACTTTAAAGCTATACAAGGTTTTATACCTATATACAGGCAGGTTCTGAAGATCTCAAAGTACAGGGATTTCACAGTGTCTCTGGGAAGCGTGTTCCAGTGCTTAACCACTTCCTTCTGTTCTGCTCTCTCTTTTCTACTGGAGGCCTTCCCGGCAGAGAAAATTCTGGTGCTTGGGTGGGAAACTAAACTATATTATTCTTTGTCTTCTGGAGTATCAGTTTGTAGAACTAAAAGCATGTGGAATTCAGAATGGGTAGCAGCATGGGCCATCCCTCCTTCCCCTCTCCCCTTCCTACAGTGCTGATGGACCTTGGCATCTCTCCTCTGCAACTTCATCCACTCGACAACTTCACTGCTTTTTAGCACATGTCTGGCACTGATGGCTCGACTTTTTTCTATCCAGCATGTGATTAGCAAACAGTAAAACCTCAATCAGCATGAATCTGGATGGGGACCTCTAAATATGTCACTATCATCAGGAAAGTTAATCCTCATTCCTCTTCTTGTCAGACGGTGCATATGAACCTTCCTCAGTGTATCGTATGTGTGAAGAGACCACTTTGTGCTTGATCTGCAAGCATTTGTTCCCTGGAGGATAAGAAATTCCCCAGAACAATCCTGGCTATTTTGTTCAAAAGCAGGGATCCTGGTTTTTGCATTGCTTTGCCCAGGCTGAATACTGAAAACATCAAGAAAACACTGGAGAGGTGGCTTAGCTTTATTGAATGTAATAACCTGAAATGACCACCACCATACTTGAAGAAATAAAGCATTGATGGCTTTCAGGATGGCAGGCTGAAATGTTTCACAGTACACTGGTTGTCACAGTTGACATAATGTCACCACAGTCTGTGGTGTGATTACAAACTACTTAAAATGTTATAAAATCACATTCAGATAGAAATATAAACACATCTTCCAAAGACGAAAATATCCCAAGATTTGACCCTAAGAATATCTGATCTTTGCAGAGTGAGTATAGAATCTCTCTTCCAGACCTCTATCTTTCCATCTAAAAAACAAAGGGAAAATTCTGCAACAGAGAGGATGTCAATACCTCTGAAACCCTGCCATCTCTTATTTTTTTCCCCTCTGTAAAACCAGAAATCTTTGTTTGTTTTTTTGCTTTTTTTTTTTTTTTTAAGAGCTACAACTAGTGCTCTTGCACAAGTGAGATTTATCTGCCTGACTGTCTCTTCTGACTACTAATGAGATCTTTGAATATGTGTTCGCAGATTGCCAGGCAGTCTGCATGAGTCCTCTAAACTGGGGAAGGAGGGGGAAGCCTCGATCGCTCTTATCACTACTGTGTATTCAAAAGAGCTGCAATTTATGCACCTAACCTAATGGCTTTTACTGGCAGCTAGTAGTGTTGCATGTGGAATCATAGGAACTGTGTGATGAGCTAGTACAGGACAGAATATACAGAATATACAGAATATACAATGGCCTGCAAATTTTGACCACCAATTAGCAGGAATTTTTTAAATACCTTTTTCTATAACTGTAGCCATATAGCCTATGTGGAACAGAGATTGATCACTCTTTTTTTCTGGTGTGGGCTTGCAAAGTAGACATTTGAACTTTATTATTGATTCTATTCCTGGAAAAAGCTGGGATTTTATGTCTAAATCTTTCTATTAACTGTATTTTAGAAAAGTTAGTTTTTCATGTTAGTGGTGGAAAATGTAATGCAGAGTCCCTTTTAAACAAAGGGAAACTGAATTTTGTGGTATCTTTGTCCCTAACTTCTGTCATTTCAAGGTTTTAGCATATAACTAAAGACAGGTTTTTCAAATTGTAGCTTGTCACTCTACAATTTTGAACATACAGCATTGTGTTCTTTCAATATGTAAAGTTTAAATACAGATTTATTTGGTGGTTCTTGTTTAACTTTTTTTTTTTCCTTCTCTTCCCTCACCTCTCAGAACTGTAATATGGGACAAGAATAACATCACTGCACAGGGCTTCCAGGACATAGCTGTGGCACTGGAAAAGTAAGTTCTCAAGCAACTGAATGACTGATGAAGAGGCCAAAGACTTAGGTCCTGAATGATCTGAGCAGCTGCAGTTCTCACTGCAAGTCAATATGATTTGAAGATGCTGATTGCTCTCAATTTTAAGCATCAGGATGCTTAATGTAAAGGAAAATGTATGACTTCACATCCTTCAAAAGGATGGGAAAAGGCTCTGTGGCTCTTTCATCTATACTTTGCTATCAGCATTAAGGACATTGAGTTCTGCTGTTAGCATTAAAATTCTGAATTTGTGAATATTTTCTATTTTCGTCATTCTCTTGTGTTGATAACATGCAGAAATTCCATTCTAGTCAATGAATGAAGCTGTATGTAATAACAGAAAATTACTGAAGCATGCCTTTGTGGTCTGACTTTTTTTTCTTTATCTCAGCAAGTTGAAACTAATAGCGATGATCTCAGGAACTGCAGTTGTTCATCATAATAGCTGTGGCCTGGATCATTTTGCTTCCCTGAGCTTACTTAGTTGCAGCCGTTATCAGTGATAAATGATAAATGACTTTCATCTCTCTTCATCTCCATCACATTTCTTTATATGTTGTTATTACTTTTCTTGAGGGAAAATTACAGATTTAAATTAAGCAGCAGTTGCAGTTGTCTCATGTCATTAAATCCATCAGAGAGGAACAAAAGACTCTCTTTTGAAGGCAAAGGTAATGTGTAATTGCTGGTTTCTAGACAAGGTGTCTTGCAAAACTGTGTAACTACTTAGGAGAGCATCTTGACCCTCAGGAGGGGTCATGAGGCTAGAGCTTATAAAGTTACTTGATTTATGAAACTTGTAGTTTATATACTTGGTTTCAAAATCAGTTCAGTTACACTGATGGGGGAAATTATTTGCTTAATTATACATCATTTATGTAATTTTGGAGTGATTCCATTGATAGTAGGGAATAATGATTTGCAAAGGTTATTTGTCAGCTTGCAGACATTTCTCTTTTAAAGAGCAATAGCATGTACATTTATGATAAAGTCTGGTAGAAAAGAAAATATGCTTATTTTCTGGTTAGCATCAACTTTACAGCTGTTCTGTAGTGCTTGGATAAGTAAATAGAAGGAGGAAATCCTAAGGCAAAAGCAAATCGCCTAAGCAGAAAAAAAAAAAAAAGAAATCCTACAGGTAATTGCGTGACATTGCACTTTGTTGAGGCGACATCTCATTGATTTAGCTTGGAAGCTGAGGTCATTTTATGTCTCCTCTAACATTTTAAAATGTAAAATATCACAAACTAAGCCATGAGCAACAAAGGTTTAAACTTGCAAAAGACAAACTGTCAATATTGGCTGAAAACAATTAGCCTTTAAACAACCCGTCTCAAAGACATATTGAGAACATCCTGCATCATATGTTTTCTAAAAATACATGAAACCATCAATATTCTCTAGGAAAGAATTGTTGCTCAAAATAGAATGAAATATACTGAAGATGTTTGGGGGTGTATGTGTTGTGTGTGTTGTTTTGATTTTGTTCTTAAGGAAAAGTCATATAGTAAACCACGAAAAAGAAGAAAGCGAGGCTTTTGTAGTATGATGAGGAGGCTGAGGAAAATGGGGAGGGATTGTAACAGACTTTACAATAGGCTGAAGTAATCTGAAGATTGGTTTTTTCCCTCCTCCCAGCTTTTCTTCATCTGCTTAAGATTGTGTGAAAATGTTGTTCCTGCAAGGAACAACAGGAGCTTGGCTGTTAGCAGAGTTGCCCCAAGGTTGTCCTAGCCAGCCGACGTGAGATGCTGAGAGTTTCTTCTGTAGAGTCCAGTACAGGTGTCAGTTCAGGAGAGCATTTGAGAACAGTGGGCATCCTGTTCAGCCTGGCTATTAAACAGGGTTTTGTATCTCAGTAATTTTGGTATAAAAGTAAGTGTGTCCCTGGGTGCTTTGCAGCCTGGAGCCCACTCTGTTGTAGAACTGTACGGTATTGCCACATATTAATTTATAGATTTTTTTTTTTTTTTCCCTGTATGGATAGACTGAAGAAATAGCACAGGTTGTAAAATCTGATAGCAAATACTAGGATTTGTTAGAGATATTTGCAGTGACAAGAAATTCACATACCCGAGCCTGCAAAACAGATGATCGTATTCCTGTTTTTGATAAGATAGGCAGTAAAATCATTGCTCTGCAGCAGAGAGTATGCATCATGAATGGAACAGAAGTTACTACAAGGGAAATAACACGATGAAATGTAGGACTGTATGTAGAGGGAGAGACAGGAGGTTTTTGAGACAGCCTTTCCAGTCTCCGAGTGCCTCTCTGAAATTTAACATCCTTTAAATGTAGGTATTTTTCAAAGTGTGTGAATGTGTTGTGAAATTACTGGATTATTGAGATGGTAGAGAAATGTACTCTGTTACAAGAGTGAAGCGGATTATTAATAAAGAGAAGAGTGAAGGAATATATTAGACTTCAAAGGAAACAGAAAGAAATAAAGTGTGAAGATAAATGTTGCTCTGATGATCGAAGTTGAAAAGTGAGCTTTGAATTCTTGATTTTTTTTCCCCTAACAGCTGGTTAATTCTTGAATGAAAATAAAGTAGCATTCCGATACAGTGCTGTCTGTCTGGAAGGAAACCAATTACAGAACCTTCTTTAGGGCAGTGGTCGTCTAAAGTTCCCCCTCTGTGACCGTATGTCCATGAGGTCTCCTGCCCTTTCATTTTCCCCCTTCCTCTTTGTGTATGTCTGTGTGTGTAAGGGAGGGTGCACTAAGCCTCTGACTAAATTGAATTTAGCACATAATTACTAGCATGAGAGCTGGCAATTATAGATTTCAATGAATGTGATGTATTAAATGTCAAACAGCTGCAGAGATCCTTGGAAATCTACCTTTGTTTCTTTTTAACTAAATAAATACCCCACCTGCCAGGTAGTAGTTGGGCAATTGGCAAGTTCTGTAATTATTGTCTGTCTTTGAGCTCAGTATCTTTGACATTTAAAAATTGTCCCCATGCTGGCAGATAGCCTATTATTCGCTGTTTAGTATTACATGAGGACAGATAACAGGGTCTGTATAATATGCACAGTACTTTTGAAGGGTAAGACAACTAGAAAGGAAAGTTAATTTTCCAGCTGTGATGCAGCAGGCAGTTGGACACTGTGAAAGGACAAGGACCTTGCTGACTCCACGTGAGTAACTGCCTTGCACTGACAGCTATACATTGGCATGTTTATGTTGTGGAAGAAACATAGAAGTCCTCCCTTATCATTTAAGGTAAAATGTTGGGTAGTATCAATGAGGAATCAGTGTGTTTGGCAGTTCAAAAGACCGCTGTCCTTCAGAGAGTGGTGTTTCATGTGGCTAAGCAAATGGTGTGCTAGGAAGTGGAAGAACCTTGGAGTTTCATAGTAGTTAAGGAGTCTACTGTTGGAGTTAGGGCATTTAACAAGGGACGAGTCCATTGAAGTCAATGGAGTTGACTCAGTTGAAATTGTCAGCTTTAAAGTGCTCTAAAATAGAGGGGTGCAACCATATTTATGAAGCTTTGGAAGGAATAGGAACAGACAGTTAGTGGGACGTTTGCAGACAGCTGAAGAAGGAAGAAGACATGCTTGCAGGAAATTAAGGCTGACTGGAAATAAGCAGAATAATTTCCTTTCTAGTTTTTAAGAACTTCCTACTCTTTTTTGCTTTCATTTATTCAGATCTGAAGATGTGTGGATATGTCACTGCATATAGCGTTTTAGGTTGAACTGTGTCATGCTAGCCATGTTATGTTCTCAGAGTTTAAATACAATTTTAAGTCAAGACCAAAACCTATCTGTATTCTCATATCGCAGCAGATGGACAGAGCTATGGAAATGTCTTGCAAACAAATAAGTAAAATGCAGGGAGCAGTTGTTTCAATAAAGGAATGTGGAGATGCTACGCTTGTTTTGTCAGCTTCTATTAAAAATTCAGCAAGTGTCTTCAAATTGTTGTAAACATAAGAAGTTATTAAATACTGAATTTTCAAAACTGAAGCTCTTAGCCACTATCTGTCTGTTACTGAATATTCCCATTTAGTCTTAGATCTGATAGAATTGCCAGCAGGCACTGATGCTCCCTGTTCTGTCTTGATACAGGAAAAAGTAATCCAACGCTGTGTGCAAAGGTACAAATGACAGCTAGGCCTTTAATTGACAGCCACTGGGCATTGGCCACTTAACTGCATGTTATACTTTTAAAAATCTCTACCTCTGTCTAGTGGCAAAGAAGAATTGGCAGCAAAGAGGAAAAGGCATGCCTCTCCAGTTAGTCTACTTACAAACATGAAAAACACATTCTTCCACAGACAAGCTAGATGCATATTATTTCTCCCTTCTAGTTTATTCTTTGGAAAGAGACACAGTAATTAGGTTAACTTTTACTATTAAAAAATATTTTCTTTTATTTTTCTTTAGGAATTATACTTTGAGATTCATGCCTATACCAATGAATGATGCCTCCCAAGCACTCAAAACAAACCCTGAGAAAACAGAAGAGGCACTGCAAAAGGTATTGCATATGCCATCAATGTACAGAAATAAAACCACTCAAAATAAAGTAATAATTTCAAATGACTGTGATTTCATGCTTGACTGAGTAAGAATTCTAGGCTAGATGCTTTAATTTCTTGGTTTACGTGGACATATACATGATAATCAAGTGCTGCAGGAGCATGGAAGGCTTTTTATTCCAGAGTGGTTGGAGTAAAGGGTGAT
This sequence comes from Podargus strigoides, assembly GCA_028020825.1. NCBI lineage: Eukaryota > Metazoa > Chordata > Aves > Caprimulgiformes > Podargidae > Podargus > Podargus strigoides. The sequence continues at coordinate 62,321,280 of CM051620.1, forward strand.
GGAATGCAGTGGTTTAGTATCAAAAAGTCATAACTAAGTGCAAGCTAGACCTTGTATGGCTGTATGCATAACTTTGAAAAGGAGTTAGAAACTGGCATTTTCACTACATGTGTGCTTGTATTTCCACGTGCGTAGAATTATTGGTACACGTTTTTTATTTTGGCATAAAAAGTGCAGTCAGTGCTGTACAAGAGAAAGGATGCTCTTTAATTTGGGGGAGGATAAAAACATCCACTGCCTGTGTTTTATATTGTACATCTAAAAATGTACAATAGTACATTTGTACAATGTACAATGTACAATTTGTACGATGTACAATGTACAAGTACATATAAAATTCATGCACTGTGTTGCCCTAAATAAGCAACTGCACCAATGTGTTCTTTTGGATGAAGAGGTGTTGACAGTATCTGTAGCTGTTCCACTTACATGAGTTATAGAACTCCCAGCTGAGTTTTAATATAGTAAATCTTGTGAGCTCCAAATGAGCCTCCTGCTCAATCAGAAAGCATACAGTTCGCATCTCTTTAATGAGTATTTTTTTTCTTCAGCTGGGGTAACATCATAAAAAACCTTATAAATACTTCTTACAGATATCTGTGATTAAAAAGCAAATGTCTATGATTCTTATTAGTAAAGAAATTTTCGGTAAAGTGATTCTCACAGGGAAAAGTGCTGGTAGTTAGTGCTTTGGTTTTTTTGATGCATGAAAATTATCTAAAGTCTGCTTTAGATGATCTGAATCATGAGGGATGGATATATTTCTTACATCTTGTTTAATGTAATTGCAGATAGGTTCATATCTAGAATGATAGATGCATCTCTGAAAAAAGTATTGTGAAGTTTCTGGCCATAGTGATTTAAATTCTACATAGACATTATATACAAAGAGCATTTCCTTTTATTCATTTCAAAGTTGCTAAAACTATTTGGCTCTGAGTTTAACATGTCTGATTCAGGCTTTCTTTGCACAAGAAGAGGAAGTTCTGTCCATAAAAGAGGTGACGGTCTCTGGAGCAGTGCTGTGAATACAGCTAATCCCATGCGCGCAGGAACGCCTGCCTGCATGGACTGAACTGTTGTGCCCGGTAGTAGGCACACCTGAACTAACAGACTGACGTCTTGGGAGGCTCCATAAGCTTCAGCACACCACAGCTTGAGAACAATGAGCGTGTTCCTGGCCTTGGTCCAGCACCAGCTGAACATAGTAGCTAACTTTCTGAGCTCTGGTATCTGGATAAACCCTCCATTACTGTGGGGCATGGTCAGACTGTTCCAGTTCTTGCTGCTGACGCAGGTTTAGAGGTGACCATTAGTCCCTGTTGGTCTTTGCCTCACAACCTGCTGGTCAGTCCACCTATCCTTTTCCCCTATCTTCCTTTCAGACTAGATCTATCACCTCTGATTAATCTGAAACAGTTTACTAGTAGGGCTTTTTGACCTGGCTAAGTTTGATAGAGCCAGGTTAGGGGGCTGTGTCAGGTTATGTGCTATTAAGCTGGCTGATAGTAGGTGTTTACAGCTGGTGACAGTTGGGGTGGGCTGTTACTTGTCTTTGAAGAACACTTACGTACTGCTTAGCCTGAAGTAACTTTTGAACTGAGACTGCTGTATCAGTTAGGCACTTTTAGATATTTTATCTTTTCTCCAGACCATATTGCTATTTGAATCTGTGTCTTTGCAGTGGGCTGAATGCATCTAAAAGAAATGAATTGACTACCTTGTGTTGATTGGTCTCTACAACAACACTTTATGGGTAGGGTCTCTTCTCAAACCTGGATCTACTTCTTTGTCAGCATAACTTACTAAGTTGTTCAAAATAGAAGACTGATGCAGAAAACAATGGCAAAAGCACAGTGTTTAATGATGTTTCACTAATCAGTAAGTGAATGAATATTGGCCAATGTGATTATTAAGCATTGAGGCACACAGAGTAAGGTCTGGAGATAACAAATAAATACTTAGGCATTTTTTCTTGTCAGTCTCCGTTTCTGACGCAGCAGCAAAATTGAAGGCAAATTACAATGTGGAGAGTCGAATCAGTTTCCTAATCTAGCTTTGTTTTTTAGATAGAAAACTACTTGCTTCGCAACCATGAGACCAGAAAGTATCTTCAGGAGCAAGCGTACCGGCTGCAGCAAGGCATTGTCACTAGTACCACACAGCAGGTGAGAACTTGTTCCATACTGCTCCTTCTTGGTGTCCACAATCTGCCTGGGGACAGAGTTCTTTCTCATTCTGTTCAAGTAGCTTAAAGCAAGATGTGCCTTGTGGGTGACACTTCATTTCCCAAGAAAAAATAATTAGCAATGATAATATTTTTGGAAGGAAAAACCTTTTGTGAGAAGGAGGTCTTATGTATAGAGGCACTGTGTAGAGAAAGACCTGAGCTGTTTCTGGGTGAACTGCTGTTGGAACAAGGAAGAGTTTAGTTCATTTATGCTCAGGAGTCTGACTTTTCAGCAGGCTCTCATCAGTGTGACAAGTGTAACTATAAGGCTGTGCCAATTCTGATGTCCTGAGTCAGTTTCAGTCTCCCTGCCTAGCACTGAGCGACCATGTAAACATGCCCTTAGGTACCACCAGAGCAAATAGCCTTAGAGACCTTACACCTTCAGAACAGTGGGTATCATGGGAAGGTTTACTTAGAAGGAGGGAGCAAAGGAAAATAGAAGTCTTCTGTGCTCATTATGGTCTGAATAGCTGAAGAGGCTTCCTGTCTAACACAGCCCAAAATATCGCTTGAAGTTGGGAAGCTTTTCTGCTTTGTCAACCACTATCAGGTTTCCTGAATGCCACACTGTTCTGGTTTTTTTTTCCTTTCTCTTGGGAGGACTACAAGTGTTTTCACTGGTAGCTCACCATTCTCGGTTCTAGTGCATTTCTTGCCAGCAGAATAAAACTTGTCATGACCTTTGTTTTAAATTTACTCCCACTAGTTGTGTTCCCATGCAAATAGGAGACTCCAGAAAACAGGATAGGAGTGTCTGTTTTGCTCTTCAGCTGAGTCTATGAAATTTTTCTCTGTTCTCCACTTTTTTTTTTGTGGTAAATCTTAATTCAAAGTGGCCTTTTCCAACCTGTGTTATTAAAAATTAATGGGACAGAGTTTTACTACTAGAACCTGAAATTACACTCTAACCTCTGAACATATAAAATGGTACATGGAGATGTACTAGTACTAAAAACTGCAAGAGCAGCATCATTTTATTTTAGTAATCTGTCTATTCCAATGCCACCTTTTTTCCCCATGTTAATTATCTCCATGTGAATTAAATTTAGATCTTTTTATAGCTTGGTGGTTTTAGTTGTGCTTTTCTCCTACAACCACACACAGATCAGTTTTCAGTTAATGTAATTTATTGTTATTTTGGATGTAGAGCAAAATTACTCATTTCTATATTAAATTGTGTACAATAAGGATGGATTTTAAAAACAGTTTTAAAAGAGAGCTGGAAAAGATTCTTTAGTTAGTATGGTGGAATTGTGTGGTTATTTCCAGAGTGTATTTTTTCTTTTGTTTTCAGTCTAGGTATCCCAATGAGACTTTCTACTGTCTAATAATTAATTAGCTTTTTGTACTTATACAAAAAAACCCACACAAAACCCTTTGAAGAGGAACAATCATGTGGAGCAGAAAAGAGAGCATATTGTGAAATTATTTTGGTTCTCTTTGCTAATGATATAAGATGGTAGAACTCTGTGCTTTATATGATGATGACACGTGCACTCAGATATTGCTTCAAAAAGTCAGATAGTCAATTCTAATGAATGCTATGTAGGCTGATTTTGCTTAGACAGGAGAAATCTCTGTTGGTGTTCATTGAATGGATAGTGACAGAACTTTCATTTACTGTCTGAACTTCTTAAGAATTCGGGGACCTTCAGAGCTAAGTGTTAGATATATTGACAGCATTTTCAGCCTTAAACTTGCTCCAAAAAACAGAACAACACTTGAACTGGATAACTTGTTGGTTATTTGCAGTTACCCTGGAGGCAACTATGGAGGCAATTTTCCAAAGTGGTTTTTTTTTTGTTTTGGTTTGTTTTTTTTTTTAATGGCAAAGTTTTATTTCTTTTTCTAATGTTTAGGTTTTTCTTTATGAGACATGATGCTTTCCTTCAGTAGTGCTGATGTACCTCCAAGCTCTGATTGTGCATTTTCCAGATTGTTAAATTGTCACTACAAATCTCATCATGCTGCTATTGATTTGCCACCTGGACTGAATTCAGTTTGTGTTTGATCAACATCCTGATATTTTATCTTTTCTATTTCTTTTGTTCAAGTAGATGATTGACAGAATATGTGTAAAAGTGCAAGATCATCTCAACTCTTTAAGAAACTGTGGTGTGGATGCTGTACAGGAAGATGTCAAATCTGCAGAACGGCTTATGCGGGATGCTAAGAACTCCAAAACAGTAAGCCTTTCACAGCATACTGGTAATACTCAGAGCAGTCTGTCTTTTTTTTTTTTCCCCAAAAAGAGAAAACTGCGAGAATTCTACGATTCTATGATTGTGTGCTTGCAGTTTTCTCTTTTTGGGAAAAAATCTCTTTAGGAGAGAGACTCCCTTCTATTTGTCCAGATTTGAAGACAGGTTGTGATGAGCCTACTTTCTGAAGATATTATTTCTGTCTTATAGCTCTTACCAAATCTGTATCACCTCGGTGGAGCTTCTTGGACAGGAGCAAATGGTTCACTCTCCAATCCAATCCAAGAGACACTTGAATCCATGGCTGGAGAAGTCACAAGGGTTGTGGATGAGCAACTTAAGGTCTGTGGATAGATATGTTACCATCTCTCACATGCAGAAATAACTAAATCTGATATCTTCTATTGCTAAATGCAAATGTGCATTTTTTTTACATCTCAGTATATTTGTACATAAGCTATCTTTTCATTACTGGTTTCTTATAACTTTGTGCCTTATTATCTGGATACTTGCCCAGTTGGAACAAAAAAAGTTGCTTTTGTGTTTGCAGTGGGCAGAAGGAGCATATACTGTTTATTATCATTTTATTTTATGTTCTAGAAGGGAAGGACTTACCAGTTGCTCCTTAGGCCCTTAATAAAGGCATCTCTCAAGCACCCTAAAAAAGTCTCATGCCCTGGAGAAAAGTACTCACTAGTTAAGGTATCCCACTGGAGTGAATGCTGCTTTTCTTGTAGACTCCACTGCAGAATTTTTTTCCCTGTGTCCACTTTTTAACCTGGTGCAGAATTTCCACTTTTAACTGTTTGGTTTTGATAACTTGTATGTATTGAGAGTTCCCCAAGAATTAGTACAGGCAGCTTTACAGGAAATCTTTTCACAAGTTGCCTGGCAAACCTCAGTTCTTGAAATAGGTGTCACTGATCTGTAAATATTCTCACCTGTGTGTTCAGCCAGCTCTTGTTCAGAAACTTCTACCTTCAATTATGTTGGATCTTACTATATAATAAGCAAGGAAGATTCATCCATACAGCATGTGTAAATGTATTAGTGCAGGACGAAGTCAAGGTGGGGAAACTGTTGGGATCTGTGTGGAAGCTGATCAATTTAAGAATATGATTCTGAGGCAATGACTAAGCTATCTTGCCTGTGTTTTTCTATATTTGAACTTATCAAAGAATCTGAAAGTGGAAGTTGAGCTTTCAGTTGAAACAACATGAAAATGGTTTAATCAGTGGGAATGTAATGCAGAACAATAACAATACCACATTACTAATTACTTTTTTGAAATTAAAAAGTTAATGAGGAAGAAAATAGTGCTGAATTTTTAGTATGTTTTCCTCACTTTCCCCATTATATGAAATAAGATGAAGATTATCACTTTTTTAAAATTTTTGCAGCATCAAAGTGATCTATCCACAAGATTCTTCTCAGTGGAGCTTCTAGGCTATTATTGGGATGAGAATAGTCAGGGCAGCCCTTCGCGCAGGACTCATGCACAAAGTCACAAATAAGTCCTATGCGTTTTGGAGAATCTTACAGAAGGGGGGAGAAAAGTCTCTTCAGTATTTGGAATGTTATTTATAGTTCCTGGCATAAGATTGAGTTAATGAGTCTTCCATTTATGCTTTTACACATTTACAGCAAAAAGCACTTTAGCAGAACCAGTCTAACTTATACGTTCACTTTTGATTTATGTGGCATTGAAGTGCCTTACAAGAAACTATCAAAGTCATAATGTTCTTCATATATATTTTAAAACTCATTTTTATTAATCTTACACCCAAGGCTGAAAGGTTTTCATTTAAGCTCTATGGTGGTGTACATTGTGGGGTGGAGAAAAGGTTGAACATGGATTAGGATTTTTTTTTTTTTCCCAGTTGTTTAGGTCACTTCAGAATATCATATGCAGTTTATTATTTGTGAAGATAGATAAGGGAGCTCTCGTAAGTACAGTTCTTTTTGTAGTTGTGGGGGGAAAATATCCTGTGTGCTGTAAGTGTAGTTTTGATTTTTAGCTTCCATAGCAACCAGAACCTGATTCTAGAAAGAAGTGTTTGAAAATTGGGTAAAGTCAATGTACGCTCTTCAGGCAAATAAGAGATTTTTTTTTTTTTTTTTTAAACCTCAAATAAGGTAAGAGGAGGGAAAGAAGTTAGAATAAGGAAAAGCAGCGTCTTGGCATAAGTAGAGTTGACCAAAGGAGAAATTATAGCAAGACTCTTGGACTGGAGATGGAGTAAGGTGGATATAGATGAAAATTTTAAAAAATAGCAATTTCCAGTCTTGTCAGAAAATACTGCTTTGTGTTTGTAAATAAATCTGGTACTGTACACAGGGTACATGTAGATAAAACAGTATGAATTTAAAATTTAGTTTTTCAGATGACCAGCTGATTTTTTTTTTTTTTTTTATGCCTTCTGTGGTCCTACTTAACCTTTTTGGATACGAAAATTGAAAGCAATTAGAGAGAAGGTGTTTAAGTGATACAGGGCACTAGTAGTGTTTGTGTCTCATCCTGATCTCTATGTGTGTACATTTGAGCTTTCCTGCAGTTTTTGTGGCATGAGTTCATACATGGATGATTATGTGAGGGACCATGAGCCCTCACCTGCACCTGTAGTGAGGTCTCTTTAGCCTTCTAGTCAGAGCTGGAATTTGGCAAAGAAAACAGTAGGTGATAAGACATGACTTAAACCAGAATTAATTTTTCTCACAGGCACAGATAGGAGATAAATCTAATACAATTGAAAGGAGATTCATAACATAACTTTATAGCATTGAGGTATATATGAAAGATTTTTCTAAGAGAAAGTCTAAGAGGGAAGAAATGGACTTTATACCAGCAGAGGAGACCTTATTTTAAGAAAAAGAAAGTTGAGGGAGTTGGTGGGTTACACACTTCTGTTTCTGAAGCATGTATGGTTTTCTTCTGTCTTGATTTGGGGTTTTGATTAGCCATTAAAAAAGAATAACAATTGTTGACTGCACCTAAGGTTCACTCTGGCTTTCCATGTATGTAAATGAGATCCATATATTAAAGGTTTGTATGCCCACTGCAGATCATATTTATAGCTACTTCTTAATATTTGACAAGCATATTCTAGCCCTGTACAGCATGCCAAGTTCTCATGAGTCGCTTTCTTCATATACTGATGCCTCTTACACATTGGAAGGTCTGGGGTGTTGATGAAAGTTGCTAATTCAGGGAACAGTTCAGAGCAAAGGCATCTGCAGCAGAGCATCCACTGCTTCTGCAGCATGCAGGGGCATCAGCAGTGGGTGCACAAGGAGAGCTAATTTATTGTTCTGACAATTAAACACACAGAGATGTAAGTATTTCATATTTGATAAAGCCAACAAGTACAGTTGTAGGTCATTTTCAAAACAAGTATGTTGTTCCTCTTTAGCTTTATTTTGTAAAATGCCTTTTATATTGCAGCTGGATTTCAAAATAGATTGGAAATTAGGAAGAAAAATTGTGAAAATTACAAGTCTAAAAGTGTCATAGTGCTATGTGCCAGAATAATCCTGTGATCTTCCAGGTAATGAAAGTCTCAATGCCTAATGTTAGCTTTTGCTTCCTGTGCTGCAGACGCTGCTTGAGTCTATGGTGGATGCAGCGGAAAACCTTTGCCCAAATGTAATGAAAAAAGCTCGCATCCGTGAAGATCTGATTGAGGCTAGCACTGAGAAGATTTCCATCCCACGTACTTTTGTGAAAAACGTCCTCTTGGAGCAGTCTGGAATCGATATTCTCAATAAAATTAGGTACTTTAGAAGACTAATCTAACAAAATTGGTTATAGAATTTGGATTTGGGGATGTGTGTATGTGTGTTTGTGTAGTTGAAAATTTTTTGAATGCTTCTGTGACTCACAAGAAATAATAGTAAGGCGTTTAAAGAGTAAGAAATTGTCCTATACATCTAGTGAACTTAGTTCAGGAGATTCAAATATTTAGAATCTTCAGGGATGTTAACTTGATCATTAATGCATGTGTTTCTGTTTTATTTAGTAAGAGTTTCAGTTTTATGGTACACAAATAACATTTTTGTGACTGATGCGTTTTTTGATCTGTTGCTCTTCTCATGTAACATTGAATTACTGTAATAGGAGGAAATTGCACTTATTTGCTTTCCATGTTAACAGTGCTTTGTCACTTGCTGTATTTGATCTTGTCCTGTAGCTGTAGCAACCACTTTAAACCTTTTAGTTGGTGTGGGAGTTGTGCACAGCAGACAGACATACTTAAAAAATAGAAACTTGGATATTCAAACCACAAACCTGGAGGAGAAACAGTTACGCTACACAATTCTTTTTTTTAAAAAAGGGGGAGGGGGGAAGAGAAGATACTTTTACCTGACCTTTTACTGCATCTTTTTTTTCGTATTAAATATATACCAGAGAATATATTTAGGCAGTATGATGTGGTTGACCTGTACTTAAACCTTTGCAGTTGCCACCATTTGGCTAAGGAATCCTTTCTGCTTGATGGAAAAGCATGTCATTCTGTATTGTGATGCTAATGTCTTTGCAGATGGAGAAAACAGTAAGACTTAGAAATTAGTTCTGCAGAGTGCAGCAAAAGGTATTGAAGACTTTAGCTATGCCTTCAGAGTGTTTAAAATGGCTCAGGGAGTGAGTTTTCTTCACTTCAGTCCTATCAAATTTTGACCCCGAAACAATAATAGTGCCCCTTGCCCCTGTAGAAGAAGCTGCAACTGTCAGGGGGGTGAGGGTGCCACAGTCACCCTTCCTGCCTTATTATTATTTGAAATTAATATGCAAGTAATACCTATGTAGGAAATCCCTTCACTCTCGTTCTCACCCCGCTGTGGCTTGGCCACCATTCTACTTCCCTATGAATTGCATTGCCTTTCCAAGAAGTTTCTTACCTTTTTCCCCAGGCTTTCTGCAGCAGTAGTGCTATCCCCAGGTAGAAATAGCTCTGTCAGTCCAATGCAACTCTGTCCACATATTAAAACCTTAAAATCATGTCAGTTGAAGCAGTTGTCCTTGAAAACATAGAGGCAGGAGAGAGGGAGCTTCAACGCTGCAGCTCAGGCTTAAGTGCTTGTCAGCTGCAAATCAACTGCCCTCCATAGCCTGAGCCTTTTGTAGTGTGGCCAAAGTCGGGACTCCAGTGGCACAATTCAAGGTACACATTTTCTTGATGGGAAGTTACCAGTGAAACTTTAATTCAGTATATGGGGTGTGTGAGTGTGCCATGTATGTCTGTGTAATGGGAATGGCTGACATGAAGTTCTTGAGACAGAAAGTAGTTACCTAGAGCAAAAAAGAGGAAGCAAAGTTGTGATGGCAAAGACTGGAGAAGCAACATTGTACAGTTCAGTTGTACAGCTGGCAGACAAACACAAAAACGAGTTGAGGAAATGAGTGGATTATAGTTGTTCAGTATAGTACTGTTAAACAGGCAGCCCTGTCCTAATCCCATTCATCTCGACTTCGTGTTTCTCTGACTTCAGTGGCAATGTGTTCCTTACTGAGTTCCACATGTGGTTTTATTCAGCTCTCTTAGCCAGATGTTTTCATTTCAGCTCTTAGAAAAATGGTAGAAGCAGGTTAAATATGGTACAGAGACTCTTGTGTTTATTGTGTGATTCATGAGTTTATTTCTGAAACCTGCAGTCATGTATTCTGACACCCTCTAATGTTTTATTTCAAATAAAGTGACAGCACCATGGATAATAGTTGCACTGTTGAACGTGTAATAAAGACAAAATTCTCCTGTGTGAATTAAAATTTTTTCTGTCTCATTTTTAATCGTCACACAGTGAGGTAAAGCTGACAGTGGCTTCTTTCCTGTCGGACCGAGTTGTAGATGAAATCCTGGATGCACTTTCCCACTGCCATCACAAACTGGTGAGTATTTGCGTGGTTGATATCTGAACACACCAGGTATCTTAATAATGCTATTACATTTGTAGCTTGTTCAGCTTCTCCTTAGCACAGCTCTGTTTTGAAATTGGTCTTATTTTCATTGGCATCACTGCACATCATTTGTAATATGATCATGGGACTCTTACCTCTTTCTAATGCAATGAGCCTCTGTAAGGAGAATCCAGTATTGGATATGTTTTTTTTTAAAGAAGGCACTTAGGTGGCCATTCTCCTGATTGAAATTGCTCTTCATTTCTATTTTAATTTTCTTGAGCTTTAGCTTGCAGTCATTAGTTTATTCAGAGGCTTTTCCCCACAGGATAAGGGAACCATATATATTTCTCTTTATTTCCTCTCTATGAAAGTCCTCATACACAGAAAACAAATAACTTTTTTCTCCTCCTGTATTTTTTGGTAATGAATTAAAATACTGGGTTTTTTGAGGGTGTGTCTTAATGCTACAGAGCAGCATTGTGTAAAGGTACAACCTCTGGTCTCAGGAGCTATGCAGCAGCATCACTCTGCTGTATGAGTGCCCATATTAATTGGCTCCAGTTGGTCCTGGTGCAGATTCAGCTGGCATCAGCAGTGAACTGTCTCTGTCCAGTGGTACTGCACGACTTGGACATACCCTGACTGTTGAGCAGTAAGTAATTTTTTCCAGCCTTTGAGTCACTTCAGTAACAGTCCTTTGCATTTTCTCCAGCTGTTTTAAAAGCCTCTTTTAAAATTATGGTCCTCAGAACCAGAGAGACTATTCCAATGTTTTCACCTACACCATATATAGGAGTGAAATTGCTTTTCTCCTGATATTCTTCACTCCTCATATTTACATAGCCAAGGAGATAAGAATTCCTTCCTTTTGTCAGAGTTTCAGTGGTAGCTCATTTTTAGTGCTGTGTTTCATAGATCTCCATCACAGTAGTGGGTTCTGGATGCTTGTCACTTGCTTTTCAGAATTGTCTCCATAGCTTATTGCCAGTACTCTTAGTTCCTAAGGCATGATTGTCTGTACTTACGATTTGAGTTAATTTACTTTGCGATCCATTTTGGCCTGCATTAGTAGCATGTCCCTTTCACTGTTTGACTCTCCTGTGTTTCTGGTAGTTGCAGATTATTTCATAGTGTAGCACTGATGAAAAGACTGAAAAGTACAGGTCTCAAAAATACTGGTGGGGCAACTCCTGTCTAATTTGTCAGTGTTAATCTTCAACTGACAGCTGCAATCTGAGAGCTGGCAGCTAGTTCTTAATACAGCAAAGATTAAATGCACTAATAGAGAACTGTGCCAGCTCCTTGAACTGGAGTGTCATGTACTACTAATTCAGCCACCTATGAATGTCTCTCAATGTTGCGTTGACACTAGCATTCGAGGCAAATTTGCAAAAAAAGCCTTGTTCGACGAGACCTGTGTTTTCCTAATGTGATGATTATTATTCTAGCTATTTTAGTGTGATGAAAGATAAACCTGTAACAGCTCTCCAACACTAGACTAAGTGAGCTTTAATTTACTCAGGTCATCTGTTTACCCTTTTTGATGGTTAACAAAACTACAATCCATTGGTTGTCTGGAATCCAGCTGACGTTAAGCACTGGACTACAGCTCTCCCTAGCTGCCTCTTTGAAAGTTTCTGTGACTAACTGATTTGGGCCACCTGATCTTCAAACACTCTTAACAAATGTTACTTAATATTCTCTTTAGTTAGCAACAGAGCTAGAAAGTATTTTATCATTTTCCTGACAACATGAAGCCATTCCATTTTAAGTACAATCCAGGGTGGTTTATATAACATTCTCTGTGTTGTTAGTAACAATTTTTGCTATGCAGGTTTGATGAGGGATTTTATTGTTGTTGGAGTGGGTTTTTTTCTGATACTTCAAAAAAATAATCTTACCCCATGGATCTATCACTGATGATTTTATTTTTTTTTTCTTTTCTTTTCATGGTAACTCCTACCTATTTCTTCAGTGAAACAGAACTGAGGTTTTTAACAAAGCTGTCCTGGTTTTTGAGTAGGGGGTGATAACATTTTGGCCATCTAATAATTATTGAAATTCTATTAGCTGAAACTTTTCATGTCCTTGTGTTATTTAATTCAAAAAATGGTCCAGAACAAAGCTGCTTTTCCACCTGTTTGTTATCTTTGTAATAAAGGTGGGACAAATGCTGAGGAAGCCCCATGAGACTTAATATGAGTAAAAAGCAGGGTGACTTTTTGTCTGACCTTTTCCCTTTTCTTTTCTTGCTGTTAAACTTTCTCCCTTCCTTCTTAAAATGTGTGATGGAAGGAATTTTCCATTAAAAAAGAAGAGGGGAAAAAAAAACCCAAAACCCCAAAACAACCCAAACCCTGTGTGAAGATTAACACACATAACTGAACTTTGCTTTTGTAATTGGACTTCTAGGGTTTGTGATCACTTAGGCTCTGCAAATTTTCTGGTTTGGTTTGATTTGCCTTTTTTCAACAATTTGATTGATCTGTTCCTGTCTTTATCCTTGACTGCAGTCTGACCATTTGACCAGACGTGGCAAACCACTTCCACAGCAGGAATCACTGGAAATTGAGTTAGCAGAAGAAAAACCAACTAAACGCTCTATCATCACAGTTGAGGAGTTGACAGAGATAGAACGTTTGGAGGATCTGGACACTTGTATGGTAAGACACATTACTCAGCCCATTTGGTTAAACATGCAGATAACTGGAAGAAAAATGTTTTTCAAAGTGTCATTTGGCAATTTCATGGTATCAGGAAACTGAAGTTTGGTAATTGGCTTCTAGAAAAAATAAGTGTTAGCTTGTGAACATTTTGCCTGAGTTCATAGAATCATGGAACGGTTTGGGTTGGAAGGGGACCCTCAAGATCATTGAGTTCCAGCCCCCCAAGGTTGCTCAGAGCCCCATCCAATCTGGCCTTAAACACTTCCAGGGAGGGAGCATCCACACCTTCTCCAGGCAACCTATTCCAGTGTCTCACCACCCTCACAGTCAAGAGTTTCTTCCTAATATCTGATCTAAATCTACCATATTTATAAGTTGCATATTGCTATTCAACAAAGGAAAAGCTTTTCCCTGTTCTTCACTTTCTGTTCCCTAGTAGGTATTCAAGGCCTTTCCCTTGCATACATTGCTATGATCAAGCTAATAGAATAAACATCTTTTTCATTGGCCACAGTTTCACAGAGGTTCAGTTGCAGTAATAAATTGGACCATGCTATCCTTTGAAAACATGTTGCTTTCTGCCTTTGTCTTCCTTCTACTTGATGTGGATTCCTCTGAGCCACAACAAAAAATGCTTCTGCCAAAAAAAGCCTGGAAGTTTTACTATTGGCCGTAAACAGAGGCTGATTTTTAAAAATTGCCTTTGAATGTATGGAAGAAGTCTTAAAACCTTGAGGCTGGTCTGCAAGTGACTCTGCAGGGCAAGCTTTTCAAAAGTAATTGAGTTAGGAGTGTGAGATTCAGTAAAAATGCTGAACATAAATCACTGAAGTGCCTTATAAAATCCCATGTGTGACTTTTATTATAAAGATGGCATCATGTCATGATCCTTTATGAGATGTAAATCTGCAGAATTTGAAATAAATGGGTTGCTGTTTTCAACTTCAAGTCTCCCTCCACCTGACTCAGTCTGTTGAGGAACTCTGCTGTGGACAGGAACTTCAGGGAGCACTTCTCAGTTACGACTTAGTCTAATAGGTGGTCACTGCTGCAAGGGGTGGACTTTCTCTTCTGCCCTTCTACCTTGCTCCTTGGCCCTGTGCTTTCATGGGAAGCTAAACTAGTAGAAAAGTGGATTGCATCATCTTCTACAAAAAGAAGATGACAGAGCTCCCTGAATAGACTTGCTGCAGAGTCTGACAAGTACAGTTCAAGAGAAGGAGCAGCAGGGTTGCTCCTTTCTGCAGCAGCTATCTCTTGGTCTCACTTAGCTATAAAAGGAAAGCACACCTTCATTGGAAATATCAGCTTAAAATAGTTTTCTCTCCCTTCCAAATCTCATTCTTCACCATGATTTGATTTGATGCAATAATTGTCTCAACACCACAGATCCCTCCGAGGCATGGGGTGTTGACTGCATCATCTGGCTCATCACTGGTACTATCAAGTTCCAGACACTTTCTGTAGCAAACATCCGGTAATTACTTGGAGCCCTAAATCCTATGGGAGAGAGACATCCAAGTAAAATACGTAGCATCTGAACCCTGTTCCTGTAAGTTATTTTTTGCGTGCATCATATATAGAAAAATAAGTAAGCACTCATTTTGACCCCTTCTTTCACTCTTTAAATTTATTCTTGCAGCGTGTTAAAAATAATAATACTGGAAATTTTAAAAATAGCTCCTGTCTTTATCTGATATCACCATGGTTATATGAAAGAATCATATTGCTGTGCTGTTATCTTTCACTTTGGTCATATTAAAATAATGGAAAAGCTGTGATGCTTACACTCTTTAAAAAGATGCATTAGATGCTAACAGTACTTATCTTCAGAAGTGTTTATATCTCTCTTCATTCTCTTCATTCACCCTTATCTTGCACAGAAATTCAAATACCTTTGTACCCAGATTCTCATCAGTATCTAATTTCTGAAGAGAATCAAGCATCAAATAAACAACAGCAGTAATCTTAGTGCTAAAGAACCCATTTATTAAAAACTGTAAGCCATTTTTAAGAGCCGCTTTTTGCATCCTGGGTGCAAGTGATATCAGTTGCTGTTGTTAAAAATATATAGATAGATAAATAGTTAGCCTCAAAAGACTGAGTAATACTGGGATTTTTACTGAGCTAGTGTTCTTACTTCTTTTTGCTACTAAAAGCATCTTAACAATGGATTTCTTACATTTTCTGAGTGGAGTTAGTAACTTCAAAGATACATCACTTGGAAAAAGTTATTTTAGCTAGGGGAAAAATCATATGGATTTCAGACATTGTCTTGGAAAAATTAACCTGATTTATGTTGGCTTTTAAGTGTTGTACTGATACTTGCATGAACAGGAGGAACCTTCTGAAAGGATTAGCAGTGAATGCTTTGTGAGGTGTCCAGTGCCAGGAAAGATATATTGCTGGAAGATTTTACTAGAAAGAGGAGCATGTGGTTTTATGAATTATAATTATGAACCAAATTTACTTTGATTATTTTTAATCTTAAATAAGCTATTTAGATCCCACTTCCAAAATGGCATTAGTCCAGAACACTGTCTTGTCTGGCCATTGGAAATCCCTAGGCATTACAAGATGTAATGCTAAAACAGATCTTAGACACATGAGTAGATGATACACCTGGCTCTGTATTCTGCAAACCTCAAATCTGAAACCATGAATTGCAGCTTGGTGTTGAGCCTGCCTTCCTGTTGCCAAAAGGCTATGGTACATGGGATGAGTCTGATCATATTGCTGGGATGCTAGGAAAGACTCTCCTATTCTAAGCCATTTCTTTTCCAGTCTGCACTCTATCAGTTTGCTCCAACTATTTGTCAGGATGTTTGGAGAAGAAATTTTGGGCTTATAGGAGAGGCACTGAGCTTGGATTTTTGCGGGAGCTGTTTGTTTGGGTTTTTTTATTCCATTTGCAAACTCATTATTTTCAGCAAGCCTCTTCTCCTTGTTCTTGTGTTCTTCAAGAAGCCTATCAGGGATCAGTGTTCTGGCTGAGGCAATGTGTACAACAGTATGTTGTGATGCACCAGCCTCTCTTGAAGCTCGTTTGAACAACTTGGGGAAAAACTGGATCTAGGTTTAATTTTGACTTTAGAGTTGCAGATAGATTATATAGCACTGAAACTAGGTGAATGACTATGAAGGAGGTGGATTATTTGGCATAAAATGCTTATGAGCTATTTGTTCTTATATGTGGACTGAAATTGAAGGATGTGAAGGTTTGTTTATAAAACCCAGACAGGCAGAATAAAGATCTGAGACCTCCAGTGCTGCTGACAGAGAGAACAAATAGGCACTGGTGTGTTTCATAGCTTGCCCACCTATTCTTGAGCAGGGTGCAAAGTGGCTGTGGCTGGGAGTATTTCTGTGCCAGAGTAGACAGTTGGCATGCATCTGCTTCAAAGTTTGATATGTATAAACAACACAGACATGACAGAATGAAGTATCACAAATGCGTCCTTGAAATGCCCCACTGAAAAAAAGACTTTTAAGTGTTATTTCTAGTATTTTTCACTGTGTGGGAATTAGGACTTATTAAATACCAAACTGTGCAGTTAAAGCTGATTAGCTTCAACTTAGGATATGATTCTCATCCAGCCTTTAATGCTGGCCAGAGAGCCCATAATATGAAAGATTTGTCAGTCACACCAGAATTTCCTAGTCTGTTAAATGAGTTCTGAAGAACACTGGGAGTGATTGAGTGGTGCAGCATAGGACTTGATAGCTGGAACATTATGGACCCAAGAGTTTCTAATCTCCCTGAGCTGCACTACAGTAGATTGATGCTTCCCTAATCTACAGCTGTCTTAGTTGTCTACGGTTAATTAGAGCTTTGTTGATATAGTAAGTCATTAGATAAAAATTGTGTGCAAGTGTCAAGGTTTGGGGCTGGACCAGCCACTGAACGGATGACATATGCTCTCTGTTAACCTCTCTCCCTTCCCAGACAAGGAGAAAGGAAAGAAGAAAAGGGAGAGAGACCTGTGGGCTGGAAAAAAACCTAAAACAGCTTCAATGAAACAATGACAATAAAAATAAAATATAATAAAAAAGATAATAAAATATGTACAAAACCAATATCAAGCTCCCCCCCACAGTTGCACACTTCTCTCCCCTCCCCTGACCGATCGCACTCAGGTCGCAGGCTAGACTCAGCAGCAGACAGGAACTGGATTCAGTAACACACACATTGGGATCAGAGACAGAAGAACAGAGTCCTCCAAGGATGCTGGCCATGGAAGAAGAGAACTTGCCCCCGTAATCCCTCAGCTTTATACTGAGCTTGACGTGTATGGGATGGAATACTTCATTGGTCAATTTGGGTCACTTATCCTTTCCGCTCCTCCCCACAGGTGTACCCTCACACTAAGGGGGGCCCCAAGGTGGCACCAAAAGAATTCAGCAGTGCCCTTGGTTTCTGTAAGATTAAGTATAAGCAAGAGCCTTTCTGCAAACCATTGTATTGTGAGCTCAGTACTAACTATAAACATAGAGCGTTATCACTTCTAGGAGCAGACACTGTCTGAAAAACATGTTGGTGACTGCAGAAAGTGCAGTCTTGGAAGAGACTGTACTGAAAAGTAGCATAACTGAAAGGAAAACTCGGTTCTGTTTTAATCAAACCAGGTCAGCAAGTAAGAAGGAAAGAAAAATCTTTATGCAGAAAATTACTTGCTGTTCTCAGATTAAAGGAAAAACCATGGCCTGCATTTCAGAGCTTAAGACTCAATCATTAATTATCTTCATAAAATAGTACAGTTTCTCTAAATTTTTCTGTGTGTATATGAGTGACACATTTTAAAAGAATGCATACACTTTAAAACTAAATAAAGCAACCTTTTAACCAAGATTTAATATCTATATCTTGGTATGTATAATTGTGTAGGTAGATACTAACTGATTTAATTTTGTGTAATGCTTCTAGTTTTGTACTTTATTCTTTCATAGCCATTAGTTCGTTGCAGAAATAAAAGACATTGAATGGTGCTCAATTCCCCCCCAAAAGGTAGTAGAGCATCTTTGTTAGATTTTGTTTAATAGCTACATTCTAAAGCTTTGGTTTTTTAGCTATTTGAATGTTTGTTTGGCTTCCAGAATACTAAAAAGAGATCACTGGAGTAGAGCCACTATTTAAAGAAAAGTTTTGAGAGAAATAGCTTTTTTTAAAAACTAGAAATCCATGCACTCATCATATTCAAAATATCCATTTCAGCAATACAGTTTTATTACTGTAGGTAGTAACAACCATACAGCCAGGATAAGTATTGTTTTTAGAGCAGAGATTATTTGCATTATGAAGAGGAATGGTAGGAAATTGTTTGAAACATGTAAAAGAATTGTAGGTTTTAATAGAAAAATCTGCTTATAAATCTCTTTAAAGCATTTCAATATGAGATTGAAATGCTTGGATGGTAAATTATGTGTTTGCAAAAATGCTTGTAGCTAATAAAAAAGAGCTGCCTGTGATGAATATTGAATCTTAGCCATTTCTCATCTGTTTCTAATTTTAACCATAGAGATGGTTCTGTGACTTGAATGGAGGAAAGTTTTGGTTTGTTTTGGTTTTGTTTTTTTTTTTAAAAAAAGACCCATGAACAATATATTAATGTTTTACTCTTTATTGAACAATAGGTTTCACCCGTACAGTAGAAAAGAAAATTTGCAGAAGTAGCAGAACATTTGTAGATCGGTAGTGTATGTTTTTTTCTGGGAGTGCACTAACCAACCATTGCAAAGATTTAGCAGATTAGTCCAGTATCCAGATGAAGAAGACTTACAAACCCATGGGTTCTGAAAGACAAAGAGTCTATGGACCTCAGTGTTTTCAGAGAAAAGGGAGAAATTCCACTCAACACACCAGAATTAAATTCATTTTTTTAAAAAGAAAACTCATAAAGCACCACCTGAAAGCTTTTATCTCCCCACTCCCTTATCCAAAACAAATTAGAATTAAATGAACAGAAACCCCTTCAGTTGCTTTCACTGGAGGAAGGAGAAAATCATGATACAGACCCATTATGTACATGTGTACTGATACCATAGCAATAAAAATGGGAGATTCTCTGGTATTCCCTGACATACTACCACATCCCGTTCTTGTTGCTCTCTGTTTACCAGCGGCAGAGTTGTCTTCAGCGTAGATAGTCAGCTTTTTGGATGAACTGAATACCCACTGCCGTAAAACCCCGATTCCCGTTGGACTCCTTATGTTCTCTTGTTCTATAAATAAAGCTCTAGCTCTGCGACTGGCTTAATCCAGCAAAAATCACTTTTCTTGCTGAAAAAAGAGCATTTCCACTTCCCCCCTACATAGCTATTTTTGCCCACACCCTCACACTTGTACTGGTGTTTGCACAGCCTCACTTACAAGCTGGATGTGGGAATTGTAAAAAACTGCATTTTCAGCTGAATCAGAGGATTTCTTTCCCAGGTTAGTTTACAGACTGACTAGTCCTCTGGTTGAATTCACAAAACAAATCCTGAGCAGCAGGAACAAGCAGGCAGGGATGAGGGCAAAGGCGGCAGGCTGGATGAATGCCGGATTAAATTGATTGTGACACTTGAGTTTCTCTCTTGTATGCATTAGCAGAAATGGGCCTTTGATGTGTAGTAAATACAGTACTCTGTGGGAGGCTTGGAACTGGCATTATGGTATGCGAGAGTATTCTTGGCTTCTGAAAAGGCTCCATCACAGGCATGTGAGCAAATCTACTTCAGTGGAAGGCCAGTGATATTTCTGACTCACCCTGAACTAGGACAGTTTATGAACACATCACCAGGAGGGGCAGAGGACAGTGCCAGGCTGCTCCCTAAGCCCTTCCCTATGTGTGTAGTGCTATAACTGAGAAAGTAAGAGGCAAAGGGAGCTGGTGTGATAATTTTGCAGAACCTGTGACTATCTTGTTTATTTGCAAGTTGTGTGTTTATACATTAGCCTCACCACTACTATTATAATTACGTTAATTTTAATTGTGAGTATTTGTTACCTGTCTTTTCCTGAGTTCCTTAATACATAGTTTTGCAGCATCCTCACTGCCCTTAGAGGTCTTTATCCATGTTTATTCAACGCCTGTTACATGCATAGACTACAGACTACAGTCTCAGGCTTATGAGGGGTTATGTGTTCCCAACTGAAACACTGTAAAAGAAAGCTGGCTTTCAATGTCTTGCTCTCTTTGACTGGAAGGAGGTGATGGATAACTGATACATAGTATGTTTGTCTTAAACTAAATGAGATTTCTGAGTCAGAATCCAGAGCTGTTTCTCATAATCTAGGGTGCATTATTGGCACAGTAGGAAGCAAATGAAGAATGTGATGAACTACTAGTAACAGCACTACATCCTTGGTTAAGAAAAAATAGTGTAAATTAGAGACTGTTTTCTGCTTAAGCTAAAACAAGAATCATGAAGTGCAGCTGCTGGGTATTCTGTTCGTGTGGTGGCATTTCTGTATCAGAAGGTTGTCTTCCCATAACACGCTGATGCTTTGTTTTGCCTTAGTAGACCCAGATTTGTATTGGGGGTGGAGGGAAGGATGATAGTTACATCCTTTGTGGCTGTAGTTGTCTTACTGAGTTTCCATCATTTTGTTTCATATGTCATAAAAAAGCCACATTGAAAGGAGAGTTCAGTAACAAAGCACTCACTGAAACACTGGCCTTGAGAGTTTAACTTCTCTGCAGTGGTTTTAAGAGGGGGTTTACTACTAAGAAGTTAGACTGGCAAACACAAAGGTCACGCGCATGTAGCTATGCAGTCTATATGTAGTGCCAATCTAAGCTGCTTAGTCCCATGCTTTGCCACTCTGCTATCAAGGGTTTGAACGTTTAGGCTGTAGGCAGTTGTCTCAGCAGGCACCAGCTGTTGCAGGCTGTACCCTGCTGCTGGACACCCATCCAGCTTAACTAATTTGGTGAGAGAGGTGACTAATTCCTACCTGGGTTCGGTTGCCTGGCCAGACAGCACTGGCCCGTACAGCCAGCAGCAGGGATCACCCAAGCGCTCACTTACCTACTTCAGGCAAAGTTAACAGGTTATGAGGGCACAGCCCCTTTGCACGGGCTGGATCAGGGGACACTTGTGTGATCCCTTTTGCCAGCAGAGCTGTGGGGTCAGTCGATGTTCAGCATAAAAAGATCCAGAATTCGTCTTTCCACAGCCTCTGTTTGTAATAACCTGCTCGTTATTTCCCATGGCAGATTAGCAAGAGCTGCTTAGGAGGAGTTCTTGCCAAAATCTAGACTGTAACCTTTGGCAGAGGGACAACAGGAAACAGCATGAGAATAACCTCTAATAGTGCTGTTTGTGTAGCACACATCTGTCTGCAGCCATAAGGCTTCTTGATTCAGTTAATATCTGGCAAATTGACCTTCTCAAATGGCTGAGGAGTTTTCTGTATAGGTTGCATGGTCCTTCTACTGCTTCTTGATTCTTCCAGCGTCACAAATAAATAACTTGGCACGAGTTGTATGAGGAAGTCTTGTTTACTCTGAAATGTGGAGAGCCTATGGAAAATAGCACATGCACGAGTCAGTCTCACTAAGAGTGCTTCATAGTTCTCATTTCACCCAGATCAGCAGGAGGCTTGCAATTTTTCGTTCTGCAAAATTCATACCTCATATAGCAGGGATAAAAAATAGTTGCTCACAGAAAGAGAGGAGTGGAAGTCTGTGGTAGGACAGGTGGTTTTAGAGTACTGTTAGATTTTGCTATATTTTGTCAAGGAAAGGAGATTAGGATGATCGGGTTACTGGAATAGGAACTTTGAAACAAATAAATAAAATCAAGATAACATAGTGCCGAGTCATCAAATCTCATCCCTGCTACCACTGACAACTTCATCATACAATCCTAGTTATAAATTTATTAGGTTTCCTCTCAAATCATATAACTCAGACTAGAGGAAAACTTAGAGGTAAATAGATTATTTCTTCTGCTGTTACTCAGGTCAGCTAAAGCCTCATTGCAAAGTAGTGGGTGTATCTGCAGTAAGATCTTACTTCATGTGAGTAAAGATTGAATTACTGTGAATTTTTGAGGTCAGTAGTGACAGGATTGGAATACCAGTCCAAAGCCAAAAGCACTTAAAACTGGTGAAAAAAACCTTCAAGTAAACAGATGTTAAAGAAAAATAAAAGGAATGAGCAGGACAGAAAGACAAAGTGATTGACAAGTCAGGTTAGTTTCATTCAAAGCTGATCTTGTACATTTTAGCTGTAGGTCATTTCCAATACCATGATATTTACATACTCCAAGGGAAGTTTGTGTCCATATGCTCTGAGGAATTGCAAAATACAGTGCCTGGTTGCCAGCCAGCACTTAATATCACCCTCATGGGTGAGCAGTTCTGCTTTGCATCTTCTTTCATGGTGTTTCTGTCCTTCCTAGACTCATGTGCTGCCCCATGACCGTCTGACCAAGCAGCATTATTTAAATCATGTATCACACTTAGGTGCTGGCACTTCATAGACCAGCCTTTGAGTTTTGCCATCCTCTCTTGGGTAATTATGACTGACACTTTCTATGAGTTTGTTTTAGAGAAGAAACTCAAATACTTAATTTGGATATTTCCATTTCCCATAAAGGGTCTTAGAATATTTTCTCGCCTATCCAAATATCTCCTGTTTTTAATAGGGAGATATCTTGATATAGTAGTTCCTGACAGGACTTAAAATTCAGAAGGTTGTCTGTTTTTTGGTTTTGGGTTGTTGGGTTTTTTAGTGTTAAAGTTTGCAAAGTGTATCTCCAGGTGTCTAAGAGGTATGAAGATTTACTGTGCATTCTGGAAAGATGTCTGAAACAAACCTCAATGAGAAAAGAGCAGCAGCTCAAGTATACTTGGGTTTTCAAGGGTGAAACTTCCCATCATAATTCTGAGCAGGGAGGCTGCTAGTCCACTTCCCTGTCCAAGATAAACTGTATCTGATTCACTGTGATGAGTCTCCCTGTAGCATTTCTCCTTTGAAATGTCACTGCTTCAGTGCAAGCAGTGCATCATCTGTCCCCAGAGGGTCTAATGACGGTGGGAGGATGACTGGTGGGTTTTGCCAGGATGGCTACTTATCCTTTTAGTAGCTGTTCACTTCACGATGTCATAAGGAAGGAGAGATGCAGAAGTTGTGTTGATTCTCAGTCCTGGGAAGCTGTAAGGGCAGGCAGCTAAAACAGTTCCCCCTCAAAAAATCATAGAAAAGTTTGGGCTGGAAGGGACCTTTGAAGATCATCTAGTCCACCCCCCCTGCCATGGGCAGGGACATCTTTCACTAGATCAGGTTGCTCAAAGCCCTCTCCAACCTGACTTTGAACACTTCCCTTCAGGGAAGTGCCTGATACATATAGTGGCTGTCCACCCCTCCATATTTGCTGTGTTTAAGAGCCTTTTCTTCTTACTCCATGGAAGTTTAGGTCATGAACAAAGTAATTTTTGCATCAGTGTTTGCCAGCTGAAGGTAATGAAGAACCCCAGGGAAGCAGGTTGGGCTAGCTTAAAGAGATAGTTTGTGCCATCTGTCCTGTAGCAGCTCTCCATTCTACACTTAGTTTTTAACAAAAATAAATTAGTTGGAACCATCCTCTTTGTTCATGTTAAAACCCAGCTGCTGTAGAAGATGCTGCTAGTCCCTTCACGAGCAAGTAGAAAACAGAACTGATGAGAATTGCTTTTTCTCTCGCAGGTAGTAGTTGCAGGTAGAGTTCCTTGCAGGATATTCATTCAGAACATGAAATAAAATATTTACTTTAATAGTTTTAGAAACTGCTCAGTTTAATTAATCTGGTTTTTATTCTTCATAATAAAAGCTTTGGATATTTATATGCAGGAATATTTATTAGCAGGAGTTTTACATGACTTGAAAGCTAAGGGACATGGTTTAGTGGTGAATTGGCAGTGTTAGGTTAATGGTTGGACTTGATGATCTTAGAGGTCTCTTCCAACCAAGGCTATTCTGTGATTCTGTGAAAGATGCAAGTGCAGAATTATTAATTAAAAGAATATATTGAAATACTTGGCGAGATATCACAAAGTACATGAGCCACATCTCAGCAAGTAGAAAAGCAAAGGTTTCTTGGCTAGGAAAACGAAACCAGCTCAAGGGCAAATCTGTTGAGCTTATCTTACTGCAGTGCTGCTCCTTTTCTTTTGGAAAATGTTGCTGTACAAATTAGCTCTAAAGGTCAGGCTGGTTTAGATGAGACTAATTGAATTAATTCTGAACCACAGCTCTTTAGAAATTCAGCTCCTGAGGAAGGGAAGGAAATGAACAAACAAGCATCTTAAATTCATGTATGGATTATTTGTATGTCGTATATTTCATATAGTATTGCCTTATAGAGGACAGAACTCTGAAATGTAAGGTCAGGACTAGATCTTCTGCTGGTGTAAAAAGGCATAGCCGCAACATTCAGGACAGCTGTATCAACAAACAGCTTGGCCTTGGTTTCTAAATGATGTGTTAGTGGCTTTGCTCTCCTGTAAAATACTCCATTAGCTGTCATGGATTTTAGCATTGCATTTCACTTTCCAAGGACAATGACGTTCTAAGGACAGTGATTCAGGTTACCATCGCTGCTAGTGGGAAGTAGGTAGCTAAATTTCTGCAAGCCATTCTGAGGGTTTTATCCTGGAAATCATGTTATAAAGAAGTTGAAATAAACAATAGCAATTTCTAGCTTTTAAGGCTTTCGGTACAGATGTTGAGACACCTGTGTGTCCAAAGATTCATATACAAAAAAGCAAAGTTGGTCAATTTACTTCTCTGTTTTATAAAGAATACTTGAAGATTTTTTTTTTTCTTTTTTAAATGAGACAGCAGGTATGTGAAATCTCTGTCAAAGGTAGTTAGGAGACTGGAAGAAGCATGGGGAATATCGATTGACTGAAATCATGTTATGGCAGCTTTACAGGTCAGGATTCCTTACAGCAAAAGAAAACAGTAGGACTTTTGATAAAACACCTTGTTTAGTTATGCTTCTTTCTTAAAAAGGCATACCCACCAAATACATAGAGCTGAAACTATTTAGCACTGGTTTAAAATGTTGTGGAAGAATCCTTGGAAATATTTTCTCTGACAGCTCATTCCCAGTTGGCACATTGTTATGATTCCCCAATCCAGTTTCTGGTTTTGAGTTGACTTTGGTTGGGATTTTTGGTTGCGGGTTGGCATTTTGTCTTTAGCAATGGCTTGGGTGCACTGGGAGGCAGGCCACTTTATTATTCAATTATGCTGAGAGCAAATGAAGGGTTGGGTGTCCTTGTGGTCTGCAGTACTTCAGGGGCCTGAAGATGGGCATTAGGTTCCCTGCAGAGCAGCCAGATTCCTTGGTGACTTCAGGCAAGTCCCTTAGTCTTTCCTCTGCTTAATGGTGCTTCCTTGTCTAACCTGTTTCCTGCTGTGTCCCACCCTCTTCTCCTTCTCTCTCCTTATTCCCCACTCACAAGCTGTTTAGCATCTTTTAAGTGGCTCAGTAGTCACACTCACTTAGGTGAAATCACTGAAGTGTACAAGATGGGAGCTTCCGTAAGCCCTTGCTGGTCCAGGACCATAGACTGTAAACTCTCCAAATCCTGGGATTGCTTCCTGTTATATATATTGCTTTGTGCTTTCGTCCTAATCTCGTCTCCAGCTGCTTGTATAATGTAAATAACTTTCCTGCCTGTGCATTAAGTACACAGAACACACTGGAGTACTACCAAGAATGCTCTCTGAAAGAGAAACCATGTTGCAGATTGATACTTTAAGTGTGCTGAAGATTTATTTTTAAGATGCTTTCAGTTTTAAAGATGTTTCTCAATGGATTCTGCAGTCCCTCCAGCAATCTCAGAGCAGCCCTAGTGAATGGTAATACAGAAGATGGGCAAGAGAAGGGAGAACATGGATTCTGGCAGGGAAATGGAATAAGAGTGTTTGTGTGTGTGTGGATAGCATACAAAAATGAGAGAAATGAGGAGGCTTGCCTGAATCAGTGTTAACTCAGAACGCCTGCGTAAAGCCAAAGTTTCTGAAGGTAAACAAAATAAAAATTAAAAAAAAAAAATAATCCCTGAGGACAGTAGGAAAATAAAGGACTGGAGCTGTGCAGAAGGATGCTGCTCTTGCTACTCAAAGACAGCCCATCATGTCTTTAAAACTTTAGCTACAGTTAATCTTCGAAGGATGAACTGTGACAAGTGGATCATTATTGTTGAAAATGTCAAAGCATTGAATAACTGACCTTAATATCTCTTCAACAATTAAATGATGAACTTCGTGTTATGCACAGACTGTTTTCACTGCTTATAATTAAACACCAGTGGAATATGCATTTAAAAAATGCAGCAGTTCCTTGGCAAGTACTCTAATCCAGTCCATGACTATTGACTTCTGCAGCAGTCACTGTGTGAATATCTGCAGTATTGTTGTAACAGCAGTTTCCATTCAACTTGAAGGCAAAACTGCACTTCTAATAATTGTTTTTTCTTACTCTAAATTAAGGAGGAGTGTGATTGCATGGGTCATGTGTTTTGCCAATTACTAGGCCTAGCACAAAGGATGCAGCCAGCAGTAGAACAAACCAATAACCAGATTCTATTGTATACAAAAAGGTCAGTACATGGGTGGTCACTGGGGGTACAAACAAGTCAATCAGATTACACATAACAGACATCAACCCCAGCAACCCCAAGAATGATACAACATTGCCAACAATCGGTGGAACAAACAAAGCAATAAAGTCTCCCATGGCAGAGATGGGAGACAGCCAAGCCAATAGGATATAATAATATAATAATATAAACAATAAACAATAATATAGGAGAGAGGTAGCCACATATTGTTCTCACAGAGCCCACGTTCACAAGCGCCAAACCTGACCAGGGCCCAGTTGCAGGGAGAGTCAGGAGGTCCTTCCCCAACAGGAAACTCTGCAAAGTGCATCCACCTCACAGACAGACACTCCACCCTTCCTGCACATGGTCCCAGCTTTTATGCCCAAAGCAGGACACCTGGCACTCATTTACCCAATGTGGGGCACCTGGGGCTTGTTTACCCAAGGGCTTTCCCTGCAAGGTCTGGGGCACCTTGGAGGAAAGCCAAAAGGCAAACTCATCCCCTCCTTTTAAAGGGCCATGGGGACCACCCATATGTCAACCTTAATTCAGGGCTTGGGGTTCAGACCCCAGCACTTCAGTCATGTGCCACCCAAGAGATGGAATGTGACGTTGCTTCATTTCATATGATGGCTGTGCTGCTTGTTTGTTTTTTTTTAAAAAATACATTTTTGAAGAGGAGAGGTTGTGCTTTATTAGTGGAATAGTGTTCTTCTAAGGTGCCAAAAATGCTTAAAAGGCCTGTGCCTCTAAACCTTCTTATGGGAAGGAGAAATACTGTTGCTTTGAATTAGGTTTATTTAAACCTCAGGAGAACATACTTGCATCCCTTTTCATTCTTTTGAGAGAAGCTTTGTTTTGTTTTCCTTGTTCTTCTGCTTTCCACAACAAACTACAGATTTTTAAGTCAGAAGCTTCTTTCAGACTAGGAAATAACAGAATTACAGTTTTTTTTCTCACTACTGGTGCCAGCAAAATGAAAAATACACCATATGTTGAGACAGCAGGTGTCAGGTTGGCACCATTAGCAAGTGCCATATATTGGAAACAAACATCTGAAAACCTGAATTTGTCCCATTAGAGATCAAACAGGATCAAAACATCCTTCTCTGGTTATCCGCTGGAAACACAAAGTCTATAGCACCTCCAAATGCAAAGGATTATTAGCTTGTTCTTGCATGTCACCTTTCCTGCTAAGACTTCTAAGCGTTTTGGCTTTAGTTTTCTTTGTTTTGGTGAATTCTGGTTTTGCCTTCTTTCCTGAGAACTGCTATTGCTTTGTCTTCCCCATTCATATTCTTTTTTCTTTCTTTTTTGCTGCATGGAGACTCTCTGCTGTACAAGTGTAAGTATTTTTTTAGCTCTGCTGTTTCTGGCCTACTTGTTCACATTTTTGTGCTCCATTTGCGTCTGCACTGCCTTGTGAGTCTCCCAGGAGGCTGTAGTGCCATCCATCTGCACCTACAAATGAAATAGGCAGTGGTTCAGGGGTGAGACTGAAGAAGGTTCAGCTAGCATAGCATCTGAATTTAAAGCATCCCTTTGCTTTAAGACCAAACCAAAGCAGAGTGCTGGTGTCAGAGGTATAAGCACAAATGTTACTGCTCAGAAAGAAAACATATTGATTTGGTTTTATATTCAAGCACCACCCAGCTTAATGAAAGAATGACTTAAAAATGGGCATAAACAGGGCTTTCTTGCCACTAGGGTGGAAGAGATACCAGGGGTTATCTCGCTTTGATTGGTTGTGATTTCTTTGTCTAGTTGAATCACCTTGAGCTTTTGTCTGCTGCTCTTACCTTTTTGTGCTGTCGCCCTTAATGCATTCTCGAAGCAGAAAATGTTGTTTTGCAGGAAGGAGAGTTGAAGGAAGACTGGTGGGGGAAGTTGTTCAATAGTTTGTTTGAAATCTTTTGAAAGGGAAGTGACAGGAGGGTCACAGAGCATCCCTATATCTAATAGGATTGAATATAACTTACTTAAGAGGAGGAAGAAAACATGGAAATAAGCATATCCCTCAGCACTGAAATTTCAATTATCTATATAATCACGGAATGCAGAGTATCTGAGACTGTTGTGAAAGGCACATTGTTTTCTAGTACTCAAAGTGATTTTAGTTGTTTTTAATTCCCAAGATACTAGTGTTCTTTCACAGTTAGCATTACAGTTTAAGAAAACTCAAGAGAGCTCAGATAGCTCTCTTGGAGGAGAGGAAGAGTCAGAAGGGAAGAATCTGGAAGAGTCATCATGGGAAGAGATCCTGCAAGTTTATAGTTAGCTTACACGCACAAAAGTGCGTGTAAAAATAAAATACTCCTAAATAGGCATTTATTTGGGAGCATGGTGGAGATTTGCTGGCTCCCATCTTCTACAGAGGAGCACCTTCAAGGAGCTGTGTCCAGAGAACTCAGTGACATAGGTACATGCAGACTTCCAAGAAGGTCTCCCAAGACCCAGAGATGCAGTTAATCTTTTTGTCTGTTCTGCCTATAGTGTGCTCATGGAAAAGCAGGCAAAACAAGGAAGAAGTTGAGGAGGTAGTCTCCTAGAAAGGGAAGTCCCTGGAAGATGTTGAAGAAGTGTAGGAGGGGAGGCTGATACTAACAGCTATTCCCCTGTAAAGGCCACGAGTGAAACATAAGGCAGGAGAGCTGCATTGTGCTTATGTGGCCAGAGGTGGTGGGAAGGCAGAAGGTGTCTGCCAAACCTGAACTGTTTCCATGAGCTGTGGGAAATAGGGGTCAGGCTGGGGCAAGGCAGAGATTTTCCCTAGGAGTTCAGATATCTCCTCTGGTAATGACCTGTGCTCTGCTGCTGTAGCATACTGCACAATGGCTGAGATATTAAGCTGAGATTAAGTCTAGTATTTTGTAAAAAGAGCACATTGGCCTATTTAAATTAATGCTTTGACCCATTTTTCTCTCCATGTGATCTAGAAAGTTCACTTGGCAAGAAGCCTTTCATCTGTGCACTTCCTAAACAGGCTAGAAAACAGAAGGTTTTCAAATAAAGTGTATGTGTAGCTGTTATTCATGCTGTTAAAGCAAATGGGAGGCATCTCTATCCCTCTGCCTTTATCCTCAGCAACCAAGCTGCTGATGGATCGTGCCAAGCTGACAGTAAATTATAGCAGTGGTACAGAGACTGGCTTATGGTCATCAGTACAAGCTCTGCAGGGTCATCTGGGGGCATTTGCTTGTCTGGGAAGAAAGATAAAATCATTCTGTTCTGGGCTGTTGGGGAAGTCTCTGCACAGGAACCTCTGTTTGGCACTGCTGCCCTGGGATGATGCAGCTCTCAGCTTGCCTGTATTCATCCAGGAGCGCTCTGAACACTGGCCATGGCTGTGAAGTTACTGAGCGATCAGAGGTCTCCCATCAGCCTTGTTTTCTGCCTTCCTTTCCGATCTTCTGTAGCACATAAGTTGCTTCATTATCCTATTAGATGTAATTTCCAGTCGCATCACCAAAAAAAATGCCAAGCAGACAAAAATGCGTGCAAATATACATTAACAAGAGAAATGGACTACAGCTGGAAATAAAAGCAGAAGATTACTTATACTGACTCCTAATTGCTGTCCACCAAATGCTGAGCTGCTTCAGCTCTTTCTTACATGCGGTGCAGATGCCTTTGGTTGTTTCAGGTTTGGGTAATAGATCGGCAGCTGTCAAGATATGCAGTTCAGAGGCTGCCCAGCTGCCTACCCATTGCACAGTCCACTGCAATTTTGGCTGAAAAAGTTCAGCACCTCTCCAGCTGCTTGCCATCAAATCCATTGCTTTTTATTTATTGGTAACTGAAAGTAATGTCTGACCTTTTGATGCAGTAACACTTTACCTGCTCATTACTTTCAGGGTAAGTCTGCTCAGGTGGCAAGCTATTTCCTGGCTTATCTTGGAACTGTTGTATGATTTACTGATGCTTGTTAAATGTGAAACTGGAAACCTGCAACAGCTAAAGGTATTTTTTTTCCTGAGCAATGTGCATGGCAATAAAACCAGAGCTCTGTTGCCCAGGCAGGGCTGCCACTGCCGGCTCTGTAGTCTGCAAGTCCTTTCCTGATCTTGAGAAGATGAGTAATAACTTTACTGTATCTGTCTTAACCCTGAGCATGTGAATAGTGGCATAACAATTCTTCTGACTTACTTTGGATGTGAATATGCATTCAGTAAATTTAAGTCTGTGCACTGAACTTTCCATCTACAAAAACTAGCAAAAGTTTGCCTTGAACAATTCATGATTTGTCTGAAATGTCAATGCCAACTATGTCTTTTCTGGCTCATATGAAATCGATACTACTAAACTTGATAAACAATTCTGTTAGTGAGTTGAGCTATAACACCTTCCTAACTGACACTCCAGATTTGAAGCCACTAGGCTTGAAGACTGGAAAGTAAATGGAAGTACATGGTTGTCACTAAAGCCAGCATGTATGACTCTAACACAAAAGGAGCCCATCTTTGCAGAAGCTGAGTCATTTAAAATTAACTCTTTAGAAAGGTTGGCTTTTTGTTTAAAAGTCTTACAATGCTGAGCTATGCTATGAGGTTCAGAATTGGTGATGCATCCATTTTCTGTAGCAAAACAGTCTTTCTTGCCATGCAAACTATCAGAAGAGTTCAGGCAAGAAAATAAGGACAACTTTCTTCCTGAAATAACAAACTCCAGTATTTAGCTTGGGTATTTGTGCTCTTAAGGCAACATATCCCTTTGTTTCTGGGAATGTGAAGATAAGAAGAAGAATAATAGCACATAACTTTCAGTAAGTATGTTGAATGTATGCCAAGGTAACTTTCTACCTATTCTCAGCATATCTAAAGTCCAGGGAAGTCATGTGATTGCTGGAGATACTGCTAACACTGACTTGGTATTTTTGCTTTTTGAAGAAGCGCTGTGTGCTCCAAGACTGCATTTTTCTGGGGAAGTTTGGTGATCTGTGTGATGGTGTCTAGAGGCATAGATACCTGAATTTTAATCATTCCCAGTAACATGAACTCACTAACAGATGAACCAAGGAAGTGTATTTTGTGTCAAAAATAAAAGCTAGAACAAGGGGGAGACTATCCCTGGTGTTGTCATTAACTGTGCAGTACTAGATGCAGTAATTGAGTTTTCTCTGCCTCATGATCTCAAATGCAGAGGTGAGGTTTTAATAGTTCCCTTATTTTACAGTTGGGGATCAATGAGTTGACGCTTGGACAATTCAAACAATCATCCTGTGTACAGACTACGGTTTTAATGGAAAGAAGAAACTACCTGCCTGGTTCTGTTCAAAGTCAGTTGAACAAATGTCAATTTAGAAAAAGTTCTGAATGTTTGATAAGGAGAACAAAAAAACCCATTCCGTCCT
The DNA here is from genome assembly GCA_028020825.1 of Podargus strigoides. NCBI lineage: Eukaryota > Metazoa > Chordata > Aves > Caprimulgiformes > Podargidae > Podargus > Podargus strigoides. The sequence continues at coordinate 62,353,208 of CM051620.1, forward strand.
GATGTTAAACCTAATCAGATCTTGAAATGACACATAGGCTTGAAGAACTATTTGTTGGGTAGAAAAGGAAAAGATGTTCTTTGTCATTTCTTCTGTCCGCTAAAGTAATTTTTGTTTTGTTTTATGTTGATAGATGACTCCTAAATCAAAAAGGAAAAGCATCCACAGTAGAATGCTTCGACCGGTGTCCAGAGCTTTTGGTAAGTGAGGATTTCTTAAAACCTTTTTGCTTCTTTACTTGCATGAGATTCTTCTAGGTGGTTCTTAATTGAAAAGCACAGTTAATTCTCCCTCCCTCTAGATTGTGTTTGAGGGCCCCAACTGATTGCTTTGTTTTGTGACTCTGCTAGTGTGTTTGGTAGTAAATATTTGCTCACAGTGCTGTCTGCTCACAAACACGTTGTGGCTGAGTTCTCTAAGTGTGTTGATAATTACCTACATTGAAAGAGAGGAATGGCATTGTCTTTTGTTTTAAATAGCATGTTAAGTCTAATTAGAAAGTTTTGATTTCTCTTAGAAATGGAATTTGATCTAGATAAAGCACTGGAAGAAGTACCTATCCATATAGAAGACCCACCATTTCCTTCCAGTAGGCCAGACAAACGAACTTCTGGATTCATTTCAGAGCTGCCATCAGAAGAAGGGAGAAAACTGGAACATTTCACAAAATTAAGGCCCAAAAGGAATAAAAAGCAGCAGCCAAGCCAAGCAGCAGTGAGTCTATATTAAAATATTGCTGGCAATATCATCTGTTGATTACTTTTTGCCATGAGTCAGGTCTTGCAATGTAATGAGGATAACTGTTAAAGTTTTAAAAGCCATAAGCAACTACTCAATTTTTCTTCTACTACTATTCATGTCTTTCAGTGTGCAATCCCTATTACAAGCCTTTTGTCTTGTTTGACATAGCCTAAAACCAGGATATGTTTTATCCCTTTTTTTAATTTTTTTTTTTTTTTTTTTTTTTTTTTTTTATGGAAATAGTTTCTGGAGGTACTTGCAGCTTTCACAGGAAACACAAAATATTATGAGACTTTTCAATTACATTGCAAGGGTTTGTTAAGTCTTAATCCTTTTTTTATGCCTGCATTAAGATGTGGTAACTTGGCATGAATTCTTACTTCTGTCAGCCCTCAGAGGAGTTACGCTGTGACACCCAGCTTCCCACAGCTCCTTAACTAAAGATGGTGTTTGGGCCAGCAAATCTGCATAGTCACAGATCTGCTTTTCATGCTGGGGCCTGCCTTAGAAAAGCAAAACAGAAGAGCACTGTCTGTCTACGAAAGGCGTTGGTGTGAACCCAAGTATATGTGCGTGGAGTTCCCACAGTTCCATTTCCTTGGCCTACCACATCAATAAAGATTTATTTCTGTGATGGTATGTCCTCAGGGTACATAAGGACAGATCTGGAGGAGTTACAGAGCTATCTCACAGCAACAGAGCACAGCTGATATGATAAGTAACCTTTATCAAGGGGCAGCCATTGCTTCTCTGAGTTATGCTGCCTAGCAATGAATGTCTGTGGCATCTTTGCTCCCTGAAGATTGCCTGCAGAGAAGACCCTTGAAAATTTCCCTAATGCTGGGAAAGATCATATCAGGCAATAGAGTGGTTTTTTGCATCAGTTGAAAATGGAGAAACCTTCAGGCAGATGGGATATTCAAGCCAACTTTCCATTCCCTTGCACTTTACAGGGAAGGACAGAGGTAGCAGAAGGATTGACTGGTCTCCACATGGTAGTGAAAACACATCTGTGTTTACTTCTTCCAGTTCCAGTTCTGCAGAACACACGTGTTTTCCCAGTTGCTAAACTTACCTCTCTTCCAAATTTACTCAGCGGATCCTGTGCCATCTGCACAGGGGTGGGGAAGAAGTAGGGGCATGGAAGGGCAAATGCTCTGCTACTAGGCGTGGAACTAGGACGTACAATGTCTTGCTCAACAGAATCAAAAAGCTTACTTCTTGTAGAGGAGAAGTGGTACTTCCCATGATAGTGCAATGTTGTGGGAATGCTCATCCATATTGAATGACTTGGGAAATTAGAGGTTTATTTAGTTGCAGGAATTGAAAGGAACTTTTTTAAAACTTCCTTGTTCCTGTCTTGTTTTTAGGGACCATTTAATTCCTTACTAGTTGTGGGCTCATAACAAGTCTAAACAAATTTTTGAAAGACTTAAGATACTTTCTTTGATCCTTCCAAAAATTAAGCAGCCAAATATTGAAGGCCAGGATTATGAGTGGATTGTTTGTAGAATGGATTTGCTGCTGGCTTTGCCACTTTGAGAATACAGAAAGCAGTGGTTAGGAAAATCACTTGAAATGTGAGAGGCAAAATCTTGACCTTTTCTACCACTTAAAGCAAGTCTGTTGGATTGTTTTCTGTTCCTATTGTTTCTATTTGGTAATTTAAGGGGTCTCAGAAGATCATAGCTGTACTTCTCTGGTTTTGCTGGGAAACAGATTTGTTCTTTCTAAGCTAAAATTGTAAGGAAAAAAAAGGAAAAATTGGGGGGGGGGTAAAGGGGAAAATGTAAACATTTAACTTGGGGTAGGTGGGCAGGCAGAAGACAGAATTATAGTTTTGTCAAGGTTTTTACTGAAATGAGTGTTCAGAGGAAAATAAAAAAGAGAGGAATAAAAAGAAAGGCTCAGCACCACCAACCCCAAAGTAGCTTTGAAGCAATATGATGAAACAGTTGTTTATCATTTAGAATTTGTAAGATCTCAACCTCATGAATTCTTCTGTCATGTGTGAAGATTTAGTATGAGAAAGAGGTGGGTCTCTAATGTATGAAAGTGATTGTGATTCATCTTATTTATTTGTTCTTCCAAGCCAAGTATTTTCCTTAATAAAGAAACAGAAGGCTTACCTTTAAGTTGTGGGGTTTTTTTAAAAAAGGACAAATGAAAACTACTACCTTTTTTTATTTTTTTTTTAACATTAGGAGCATAAAACATATGAAATAAACCAGAATTTAGTCTTTTACATTAACATTGAACACTAAAAGGCATTGCAATAGACATCCATAAGAATATCATGTGCCTTGAGCATATTAGTAGGCCCTCAACATTTGTGTAGGTGTTTAGTACACTTTTAGGAACTTGCTAATTTTTCAAATGCAAAAATATTTCTTTTGTAAAGTGGATCTTCACATTTGCCGAGGCTTATTAGATCCTTCCATTACTTCCCTTCAGGTGATATGCTTGCCTTTGATACTTACATGTTTGTTCCTACTATCTGAAGGGCTCTGGTATCGATATTAAATCGTTTCTCATTTCTGTTGAAATGCATCAGCCGCTTTTGGTTGACACATTCCTGTTGAAATGTCAGTGTCAACTGTTTTTTTGACTGGGAAGGTAAATATTTACACTGAGACAACCAGCAGTGGTGTGACCAACCCAGATATTAGTATATGTATTGCCTGCAGTGTCAGATGTTCCACCTAAACAAGTTCTCTACAGAAAACCCCAAAGGTAGTAGAGTTGGAAGTTTGAGAAGTGATTGTGCTTCTCAGAATAAAACTGTTCTTTATAGAAAATATGCAGTTTGACTGGCACAAAGTAGTCGTTACCAAGTGGGCTCTTTTCAGATCAGTATTATGTTGCTACAGCAGATATCAATAAAATACTATCTTTCATAACAAAGTAAGTACTAGGCTTCTAACAAGGTTCAGCCACTAGAAAGTAAAAAGTTTCATGGACGTGTCAAAGCATTAGTTCATACACAATCCATTGTCCTGGCTTAATGAGGCTGGCTTTGGTGTTAACAGCAGCTTTTAAGAGTATTTATTTTTCTTTTTAGAGGCATAGGAAAGAATGTGTATTCCAGCTGAAAAGGGAATCTGAAATTATTCTGAATTATCGTGGCAACTAGGAGATTCCTTGATTTAAATTGTTTCAAATTACAAACCCTGCTATTTTGTGGCAGACTGATTCCTGGTCATTAGTACTACTGAGAATACAACTGGGTTGGGTCTTGTGGAGTCCTCTGTAGTCACCTAAAAGGTTTCCATATGGTGTTTAAGTTGAAGGAAGTCTCTCTACTGGTAATAGAGCTTTTCTACATCAAAGTCACATATAGGAGCTAGAGCACATGCGAAGTCCTCCCAGGAGATGTTGTGTTTCTTCTTCAGGAGGCTGCAGAGTCACCAGCTGATCTTCACAGGGCCTTTGTGGTTGGCAGGTGTTACTAAGGCAGGCTGGGTTAGATGCCTCCAGTCACCCACATTCAAAACATGGATGTTGAAACCAAAGAAAGGGAGCAGGTTTTTCTTTTTTAGGCACTCAGCAAAAATCTCTGTTTGGTTCCTAAAGTGGAACACCTGATTCTGTGTTTAGAGCCTCTGCTTTTAGAAATGCTGGATTGAATGAATTATAAAAGGCTCTTTTAGCCTGCTGGAGCTCATTCCTAAATCCAAAATCCAGAACATATTTTTTTCTCTGAACAGGGAAACAACTAGCTGTTGAAAATACTTTCTCTCTAGGTCACCATCTGATCAGGATTTAATTTTTCCTTAACTGATTTTTTTCTTTTCTAACTAGTTCTCTGTTCTCACAAGCCTAAGGTATTTGATTCCTGGCCTCATGCACTGCAGTATGCAGTTTTTCACTGGTGTTTCGGGTTACTTAGCATTTGATTTAATGTGTCAACTGGCCTGACTAAAGGGGGAATTCCAGTGATGACTCCATTGTCTGCACTGAGGTTTGGTTGGGACACACAGTTTTTATTATGTCTTAACTCTTGATTATTACCATAGAAATAAATATCATTAGATTATTATATTATTTTTCTTCTCTCAGGTGTCTGCTGGAGTGCCTCCAGAAGGGGATCAGAATGGCCTCATGGGGAGAGTGGATGAAGGCGTGGATGAATTTTTCACTAAGAAAGTGACAAAAATGGATTCAAAGTAAGTTCAAAACTGATTTTTTAAAAAATTAAATTTAAAACAAAAATCCATCCTGATGGCTGGCAAGTAGCACTTCTAAGTTGTATTTCACTTCTGTTCCCAATAGCCAGGGTTGCTGTTGTCAGAAAGCCAGGAAATACCTTAGTAGTCAAGACATCATGAATTCAATTACCCCTCCTTAAAAATGACTGCATTGAAATAAATTCCTTTAATATACCATGTGGAGGGGATTATTGACCAGTGTGTATTTTTGTAATTCAGTTGACTTTATTATACCTTTTAGAGGAGCTCATTAGAGCTGAAACAGAGCTGTGTATTGGTTGAGGCTCTCATCTCCAGTGCTAGCCATACGTACAGGTGTCTCTGTGTAGTGTGCTGTTGGGCACAGCGTTTTGATAGGTGACAATAGATTTGTGTTGTTTTAGAAATATGTTAAAGACATGTTTGACCAATTTGTAGTATTCCAGATTGAGGGAGGACATTCATCTGAAAGATATGTCTTCTTCAGCTTTTTAATAGGGTTGTACAGCTTATACAATTGCTTTGTAGCTGTTTGTATACTTACAGAACCATACACCTAGATGATCTTAGATGCATACATGTTTGTGCACGTACACACAGAGACACATACACACAAATACTTACATAGATAAATAAGAAAGCTAGGCCAATTTCCAGACAACTTGGAATGACCCCTTCTGTGCTATATGTGACATCCATTAAGGAAAATGGTAGGTGTTAACTGGTAGATAGCTGTGGCAAGAAAAGCAAATGTTGTAAAGTCACTGTGAGTTATAAATATCTGTAGTGACATGTGAAGCCATGTGTGATATACTATGTATAGTGGTAAAATTATGGTAGCTTTGAAAAATGGATTAGCCAGGTTAAGTTCAGGATGCTCACAGACTACTGAAATTGTATGTGCATAGACAGCTTGGGCAGAGCTCCATGAAGCAACACCTCACTGGTGGTGGAAACTGCTGGGTGCCCAGTGCAGATGAAACGGCTGTGTCTCTTCATTACACCATGCACAAGGCCAACAGAGGAATCCTCAAGACAGTGTGATCAATGTTAATTGTCCAGTTTTTAATTTAGAGATACCAGCTAATGCCTGGGCCTAGAACAATGTATGGATCATATAAAAGATTGGCTTTGCCCAGGAGAAGTCATTAGGTGCTATTTAAAAGAGAGGGAGGAGGGGAGTGGAGAAGTTGAAAATGTCTGTGTCTTTTATTAGGAGGCCATCAACTAAGAGTTCAGACAGCAGTGAGCCCAGTGAAGCAGGTGATGAGAAGAAGAAAAGGGACTCAAGGAAAAGTGGCTTCCTTAACTTAATCAAATCAAGAGGCTCGAAATCTGAACGTCCCCAGGCTGTATTGGTGGCAGAGGAGCCCTCCTCACCCAAGGTTGCTGCAAAAAGTCCAGCTGTAGACACAAGCAAGAAGGAGGTAAAGCCTGCAGAGCAGAACGGTGGTACAGAGCGATCAGAGGAATTAAAGACGCCAGACTCGCTGGAGGAGATCCAGCCAGACGATGTTGCAAAAGCTGAGAGGGGTGACAGCAAAGGAAGCCCACAAGGAGGCCGGAGGTATGGCGTGCAGGTGATGGGCAGTGGACTTCTCGCAGAAATGAAAGCCAAGCAGGAGAAGAGAGCAGCCTCTGCTCAGAAGGTGAAGACAGTTTTATTTCTCTTGAGTGGTTGAAAAAATGAGCATGAGCTAAGTGTTCTCAGGGGAGGTGGGCTCAGTCTACAAGGGTTGGTGGCTGGGGCTTGACACATTAGTCCTGCTTTCAACCAGGGATTATGGTGTTCCTTGAAGAGGATTGCTCTCTGCTGTGGTGGTTGTACATAAATACCCTGGCCAAGGACCAGACTGCACATGTGGAGCAGGGGATGCACTCTTAATCCTGCACTTTCTTCTTGTGAAGGAGGTGATACCAGCTCTTGCGCTTGATGTCACGCCATCAGAAGCACACAAGAGGACACATAATTGTTTTCATGTATTACAGAGTAATTTTTGGGTGACTAGTAAGCACAGCTTGGATGTTTCCACTCTATATAATGTGTGGTTTGTTCACGTGTGATGGAACTGTGCTTTACAAAAGGTAAAGCTAGGACAGGCTTCTTACTGTGTGTCCCCTGGCACAATGGTACCTCAGGTGTTTGGCAGAGTTAACTACAGTGGTAGCTCGCTGTACGCTTCTCTTTTGGAAGGTGGTGTAGAATGATGGAGAGATGTACTGTATTTTAAATTATATATTCCATGCAGAGAAGTAAATCTGGCTTCCAAACACTGTTTACAGATACTCAGTTTATACTTTTCTTGCTGCACTTTTTTATTTGTATATCCTTTTGTACCACACCTAATTATTTTTATGCCTTTGATTTCTATATTTCAAATACTAACACTCAAAGAAAGTAAGTCCAAATTATCTGTCCAAATTCCCTTCACTCTCTAATTTTCTCCTCTGTGAATTGCTTATACTGGACAGGAACTCTGCTTCACTTTGCAGACATGCAGAGTGGAATATCCTTGTGTTGCTCCAAAGCATTTTGTGCTGACCTATTTTGCCCGATGCCAATTTCCCATTGAACTTCTTCCCCACTGTCATCCTCTGCTTCCTCCCAACTACAGTTGGCATGTTGTAAAATTACCAAAAGATCAGCTTTTTTTCACTCCTCTCTTCCTCTTCAAGGTGCAGGGCACTCAGATACTATTCATTCCCCACCATTATCCCCCATAATTTGGAAGGTGTTACGTTATGACAGAGCTCATCTGCAAGCTTTATTGTGTTTTTCTTCCTTTAACCCATTGCAGAATTGTCTTGCTGTGACTGAGCAAGGCAGCCAAAGTTCTTCACCCTTTCTTCGTAGTCTTGTAGTGCTTGCCATGATGTCTGAACCATTTCTATGGACACTGGAGTCTTGTAATAAGCAGATTCAAATTAACACAGTAGTTTATGGCTCATTAACGGGATCCTCAGCATAAAAATGATTTTTCTAAAGAAATGACCAATTCCCACCTTTCTCATTGGTGCTGAGTAGTGCCTATGAATAGTCTTATTTATTTCTAAATCAGGTTTTCAAGTAAAATGCCATAAGATTTTACTTAAGAGTGTTATGCTCTGCCTGTAATTTATAAAATACCAAAATACTCCAGATTATATACATTTTTACAGCTGTATAAATAGTATGCACTTGGTGCTCTTCAAGTTCTTAACACTTGTCATCTGGAGTTAGTCAGATCTGGAATGATGTGACCGAGGTAGAATATTAGAATGTGTAAATTTTTTTTAAGTGGGGAGAGTAAAAGTCCTCTTCAATTGATTAGCTTTCATAGCACTGATTGAAAACTTGAATTTCATTTATCAAAAAGAAAAGTTTTTGCCTTTTCCCAGTATTTTTTTCCCCACCATTTGCTGTTTTTACTGGTTGGAGAGGTTATGCCTCTTCTGTCAGGTTCAATTGTCAAGAAAAGGGTGATATTGATCTTGTTTTCTTGTTAGTTTTTGGAAAATTTGATATTTATGGGATGCAAAGTAGGTCTTTTTTTTTTTTTTCTTAAGAGTGGCAAGAAAACTGAATTGAGCTAGGAATCTGTACACAGCAGGGTACTGAGTTATCCATTCTTAATGTTGTCAAGATCACACAAAATTGAACTGCTGTTCAGAATCATTTTTCACATATTTCGTCCTAGATTGCAGTATGGAATACTTTATCCTTGCACTTTTATTCATGAGATTTATGAAGGTGAAAATCACACCATATTCTGATGGTTTTGCTGCAGAAGACAGCATCCCACTGCTGTTAGATTGTTTAGGATGGATATGACATCAACTCCCCTAACGTCTTCAAATTTATCAGAATTCCAGTATGATAGAAAATTGTATTTTCCTTTAAGGTACAGATGGCTGCTTATATTCTGAGCTATTTTACATGAAAACAAAGCCAGAAGGAGTTTACTGTTTCATTCATACCCTACCACAGCCTTGTTACAGATAGAAGTGATGAGCAGGTGCACAGTAGATGGAAAGATGGTAAATGCTTTTTTGTTTTCTTTTGCTTAGAATACAACGTGCAAATTGGCATTAATGGTAGAGACAAGTATTTGCAGATTAGTGTTGCCTCTAGGTGTATGTAAAAAGATCTTTTAGCTCCATCTAGTGATCACAGACTGAATTTTTAAATGCCTCGAGCAAGACCTACGAGCAGGCCAAGATCATCTGTAACGTGTTTATTCACTCTCCATGGCATCCAACTCTGCAGGGTTTCCCAACCTTGCACGAATTCTTATTACAAGTAGAGCCTGGTCATTATTTATCTGCATGATAAATTCACCTGCATTTGTCTGACATGGTTGACAGTGTCTCGGAGTAAATTTTTGCAGCAAGGGTTTAGTGTTGTCTCGGGACTATAAGCAGTTTGTAATATGTGTACAGTAGGTAACCAAGCATGCTAACATCCTAATTACATTTTTAAGTACTGCACTAATAGATGCCAGCACTGGCTTTAGTACTTGTCTCTGTACATGGTCATAGTTTCCCAGTAGTCCCATAACTAGGGAGGGAGGAAGGAGGTACAGTGAAATTAGTTTTCATACTTTCATACAGCTCTCTTAAAAGTCATTTAATGTAGCTGGGTGTTATGCATATATCTTCAAAGTGTTATGCATATATCTTCAGTGTTTACATAAGAAAATGAGTATTTCAGTGAAAGTTTGTGAGTATTCACATTCCATGAAGAAATTGTTGGTAAATTCAGTTTTCAATGGGTTTTTTTTTCCGAAGTGTGAGAAAAGAAAAAATCTGGTAAGTGGAGACTGGTATTCAAAAATATATATCCAAGACAGCCTTACAAGGAAACATGTGGCTTTAGGAGGTAGAAAGGTGAGAATTTAGCCAAGATATCAATGAGAGTCAGGAAATGGTTATAAAAACTGACTTTTCGCCCAGTGGTATGAAGCGTAATGCTCCTGCTGGCTTTGGAGAGGACTTTGTTTTGTCCATACAGGTACCGTAGCTTACCATTCTGGCTCTTTAAGTCGTTGCATTTCTAGAGTGCTTCCGACCAGAAGACTTCGTTGTTTGGCTTACATAAAGAGAGGCTTTGTTTTAGGAGCTGTGAGATAACATGAGCAAAATGGAGTTACTGGTAAATCTGTAAGGCAAACCACAATGTTTTTGGCATTGCTCCCCATAATCTGCTTCTCCTGAAATGCCTTTGTTGAGTTACCACCACAGGGGAAAGAGACATGGCCAGTAAGGATATTTAGAGATCATTGCTTTATGTTTAAAATGATTTTTACTCTAAATCTGTCAATATTTCTATAATTAGTATGTGCTCCTGCTACTACCTTTCTCATTCTTCCTACATCTCTTGTTGTCCAATTCTCATCTACCTGCTATACCTAGGAGTCTTTTAGATAGTAAGCTCCAAAGGACAGTGATCACGTTTGATATACGCTGTGTGGCATGTGGCCAAGGTTTCTGGACACTATGGGACAGTCAGATCCCAGCAAGAGTTGAGCAGAGTTGGTGCTGGAATAGTAGTAGCAGTGTCCTGAAACATGTCAGTGTGACTTAGGCGTGGGTATATAACTAAATGCAAAGGTTATCAGCAGAAATCATTTGCTTTAAGTAATTTGCCATACTGTGTCTTGAAATAGCAAATCAAGGTCAAGATTGAAGCTGCCTGCAAAAGTCTAACCCTACTTTTTTAGTTTCAAAAATATCTCACTTTTTTGCCTTGCCTTATCTTATCTTTATAAGCGATTCTGTCATCGTATATCCTGCATGCACTTCTATGCACTTTTTGTATTTTCCTGTTTATCCCTCTGCTTAAGCTTTGGTAGCAGGTAAGACAGTGAAAGTAGTCTGGTTCTCTTACAAGCACATCGGCTGCCTATCTCAGCTTCTCCTGGTGAATACACAGGTTTCAAACTCGCTTACGTTAGAGCTATGATACGACAAAAGTCTTTGCATCTTTTCTTTTGAGGCCAGGTTGTTAGGAAAGCTGTTCTTGAGAATACTACTTGGTAAAATATCAGCACATAAACAAGAGCCCCTCTTTCTTTAGAGGTGCTGAGCATCCAGCAGCCCTTGTGATGGGTAGCTTTAAACACCTTTCAAGAAGTAAGGTCTATTTGTTTTTAAAGAAATCCTGTACGTAGGTGGGCACTGCTGCTTCTGTAGCTGTAAGTTCATCTAAAATGAAAAGTTATTCTTGTATGTGGAAGAGCATACAATCCATTTGGCACTCTGATATTCAAAATCTAGATCTTCAGAAAAAGACTTCTTATTTTAAACCTAAACAGAAGACAGTTCCCAAGTCACACCTTTAGTTTCAACTCCTGTACGTTAACAGGCCTGGCAGTTAGGAGGCAGAGTGTCATTGCAGCTTTGCTAGACGTGTGGCAGTATTTGTTATCAAATCAGTGTCATTTTCTTCCTACTTGGATCTGCAAGACTTGAAAGAGAAACAAGGAGAGAGAATCTACGTTTTCGTACTATCACTGCTTTCTCTGCCTAAGGGCTTCCAAATTAGAGCTTTTTTCCTAAAAGAACCACTGAGTTTTATTAATTACATATTACATATTATTATTTATATTATTATTATTGCACTATATTATTTTCTTACTCTTTCAGAAACTTGGGAATGACACAACTCCCAGAGAGTCTTTTGACACAACGATGAGCTCAGAACGACTGGATGGAAGTGGTACAGGTACTTTTTTTTTTTTTTCTGGTATAAGCTCTTTCTAGAAATGCAAAATGCCTCAGCTTAAAATCTCACTTCTATCTCCAGATTGTGTGCCTACAGTTGCTTAAGCAAAATATGAGCTTATGCTAAGTGGAAAGGATTAGAAATAATGCTCATTTTTTGTACTGTGTTTGACAGCACTTTTCATGAAGTCAGCTCTAGGGCTCAGTTTTTACTCTTGCTCCACGTTGCACAGCAGGGAAAGTACTTGGTGCATGTAATAGGATCAGCAACACTGAAGGTGAGCCCAGGAGCCCGCAAAAATGTTTGCGCACAAAGAATTGAAACTCCTGAATACACCTGATAACCTAAACATGACCAATTTGCAAGATTTATAGTAGTCAGTGCAGTTACCAGCTTGCTTGAGTTAGACCTGGCTTTCAGCTGTTAAAATAGACATCTCGCAGGCAATGGCAGCTGGCTCTTCCCAGGATTTAGCCGATGTGACAGAAGCCAGGGCGCTCTGCAAAGCTGTGGCGGCACCTGGACACTGCATGCATGCACAAAATGACTCCCTGTCATGTACGAAGTGGAGTCCAGCCTTGCAGTGCTTACAGCTCCAATTTACTCTGCATCTAGTCCTGCTGAGCACTAGCTGAGGGATCCTCTTCACACTGTCGTCCTGGGTCCAGCTACAACGCAGCCATCCCAGTACAAGATGAAATTCTGGTCTCTGTGCGTACATGCAAACTTTTGGGATTGGCCAATGAAGTGTTCAAAAGGGATTCAGCTCTAGTGGTTTGGGCACTGTATATTCACTGGACCAAAGGAGTGGGATGAACTGGGAAATCCAGGTCTGATTTCCCAGCAGTGGTGCAAGCATGGCACATAGGGTTGCCACAACATACAGAAAGAAGGCTGAAAAAACAGGCTGAAATCTAAATCTAAATGTGGCCATTTTGGCAGAGCACTTGAGAAATGAACTTTGAGGTTTTATACTTTTCTAAAGCTAGTTTGAAAAGACAGCATGTTCAGAGTATGCTGAATTCTATAAATCAGCACTTTTAAAGCCTGCTTATCTTTTGAGGACCTTGTGTACTATGTGTGTCTCCTGATGCTATCAAACTGAAGTCAGAGGAGCAGCAGTAGTCTGTGCTCAGGGTGTTAGAGTAGCTGGGGGTGTCTGACCCCAATTTTTCTCTGGTCTTGTCTCTGTATATGACACATTTCACCTCCACCTCACTGCACTATGCATGCCCCTTCCTTTTGGCCTTCAGCTGTCAGTTCTTTCTCTACCACACTTGCTTGATAGCTCCCTAAGGCTTCTCTTCGCTACTGGGGCTACAGTTTGTCTTTGTTTTGGGTTAATTTATTTTAACTTACTGGGTTCTAATAATATTAGCAGACCTGAGGTTAGGAAGGCAAGAAAGAGAGTTAATGGAAAATTGATGCTGTTTTTTTTTGATAAGGTTTGATTGGTAAGGTTCTTTATACCGTACTTCATGTCTGGGTATTGCCTGCTTTTTTGTATGCACACACACACAGGTGGAGGTGTCTTGCTGTTTCACTTGCAGCATGAAGGTCTATTGCATGCATGCAGACACGAGCTCTCCCTGTCATGCACTCACACAAATATGTATGTGCCACACAACTCTCTATGGTTTGCCAGAGTTTAACTCCAGCTGGGCTGAAAAACAGCTACATAAGCTGGAAAAATGTATTGGAGATTGGCTTGCAGCAAGCTATATCAACACTCCCCTCCCTCCCACTGCCATTAAAATGTCTGTGCTCAGCAGTTTTGTAACAAGCAGGATTTCTGAATGGGAATAGTGTGTACGTAGGTAAAGTCAGCATCTGTGAGTACATATGTGGCTTTGCCAGGTACCAAGGCCACCAGTCTGCATTTCAGTTAGTCTGTAATTCTCTTCCAAGAATAAGGATGTGACAGTTGTTGAAAGTCCCAAGTTGGGATACAAGTCTCAAGATTATCATTATATCTGCTTCATAAAAGCCTTCAAAATTCTCAAAGCTGCTAAAAAAAAAAAGGAAAGCGGGGCAGGTGTTTTGCTTGTTTGCAGCTTAGTGTCCAGCAGGCTTTCTACCAACTTGCATAGCTGGATAGGACTGATTTATTGCTTGGAAGTCAGTGTAGCTTTAGCTGTAAATATCTTGGTCTTTATTTGGGATATATGATATGTTGATAAACTTGCTAATGTGTGGAAACCATCATCCATATACAGTGTTACTAGATAAATCAAAATATTATATAAATAATACTTTGATCTCGGCTGAGTTTCAAAATCTCCTCCAGAGTTTGCTAAAAACAACAAATAACAAGATGTAGCCTGCTGATCACATGTTCGGGATTTATTTTCTGGGCCAGGATTTCTCTGTTGATCTTGGCTAGCCAACCTTTTGACTGTAGAGGCACAAAACAGCCAAAGACTGCCTTTTCCACTGATCCATTGCCGCTTTCTCAGCAGGTAGGCTGTACCATCTGCTCCCAGAAATATGGACTATAAGGTCCAGCTAGTCATCACCCCAAATATATTGAGAAGGGGGAGATGCTGTCACCTCTGAGGCAATTGAATTTTGAAGTTTAGCACATGCAAGAACTGGTGGTTTAAGATGCTTTTCTTGCAGCGATTTTGAATGAGATATTAGGGATCCTCTTACACACACTGTAATGCAGCAGTGATATGTGAGCTAATGATGATATTTTCCACAAGAGTGTACCTGTGCATGGAGCCTTCTGTGTTGCAGGAGACTTTATTTTACGTGTCTCTTTATTTTAGTGCCTAAACTCCAACAGACCCTTCCAGAGAGTCGGTTTGCCTCGAATAAAGGTGACTCCATCTCAGCATCATCAGAAAAAAATTCAAAAGCTGAACCAAAGGCAGAAGCTGGTGCAAAGGCAAGAAGTTCTTCCAATACACCAACCAGCCCAAAGCCCCCACTGCAGTCTACAAAGCCCTGCCTGGCCGGACGACCCACGGTGCCACAGAAGCCACGCTCTGCCTCTCGCACTGGTGAGGAGCTCTTCTGGGTGTTTGGTATCCCCCGCTGGGTACTTCTGAGTGGTGCCTGTGTGGGCTATGGAGGAGACACCCATAACCACATCTTGAACAGAAGTTAAATGCAGAGGGACAGGTTCTTCAGTCACTTGCTCCTGACTTGCATCCTTCTTTTCCACCTCCCTCTGCCCTCATTCAAATAAACTTACTAAAATGGTTTAATCTGTGATCTGCAATAGTAAAGCCTGAGGAGAAGCAATAGCAGCAGCAGAGCTGCTTTTAGTTAGCCTGCTTTCACTGAAGAGGAGAGCATGGAAAGCTACTTCAGCATCAAAGCCTTGATGTTGTAGTACCAACAAAAACAGCTGTATTTTCTCTAAACACCTTGCTCTGAATACTGAAGTCCTGGGAGTCTTCTGCCAGGTTACTTTTACCCCCTGGAGCAAATGCCTATTATTCTTAATAACTTGCACAAACCAATTGTCTCTCATTCTCTTTTTCCTTGTTTCTTTGGTTTGCCTTTGTCTGTTTCCGTATTGCTTTTGACTAGAAGTAATTGTAATGGTGCTTTTATAACCCTGCAAGACTGCCAGTTGAATGACTATTAACTTCTGCTCTGTCCTAACCTCCTGCCCAGAGGTTTTTAATAGCAGGAAATATTTCACTAAATCTCCCAATAGTCAGTGTCAACCCCCCCACTTTCCAAAGTACAGCCACTGCAGTTGAGGGGAATTAAATGCTTGTTACTGACTCCCTCAGTAGCTATGGCAAATACAGCTTATTAATTGCTAATGACTGAAAAATGTAAGCATAACCATCTGTAAGTGCTCACAGACCTCTAAGGCTTTTCCTGTACTCACTGTTGATCTTAGAAAGATGTCATTTCTGGTGAGGACAAGGGGGCAGAGAGATATTACTGCCTCTTCCCTGTCCTTGATATGTACCTGATCATTACTTAATCTCTGCACTCCAGTAGGTAGAATATTTTTCAAGTACTGATTCACCTTCAGGTTTTAGATAATTTTATTTTATTGGCCATTTTAGAAGTGGCCATAAAAGCAAGAGGTGCTCAGTAGGGTGCATGTGAAGATGAATACAATAAGAAAGCATGGTTTATTTGGTGATGCTTAATCTGTAAAACAGGCAGTGTGTTCTCTCAAAATCTTAGGTATCAGAAAGACCTGAGCTGTTTCTGCCAGCTCCTGTTTCCTGCAGAGAGAGCATACTGTGGGTTTAACACAGAGAGTAATTAATATTTACTCGTAATAGGCCAGCTCTTCAGGTGGCAGTAAAGCAGCACCATCTCTGTTGCAGTCTGACTTCTATCCTAATACTTGTAGCAACCTGCCAGCTAAGCACACTGAGACGGCGTGGTGAAGAAGCCAAGTAATAATCCTATTTACTCTCTTGCTCCTGCCATTGTTTCCAGCAGTGTGGCCAAACTAATGGTAGCAAATTTTTGCTAAGTAATCTGAGGGCAAAGGAGCACAGCTTGGATGTCCACAAATTATCAAAGACTGAAAGCAGTTCCTCAATAAAGCATATGACACCTTTAGTTCAGAAATACATAGCTGTGTTTGCCAAGCACTGTGCTCATCCCTATGTTCTTACTGAGCTTCCCAAAGCAACTGGCCTCACAGACACATCAAAAGCATGGAGACTGTCCAAGAATTGGTGTATCTGTTCAGATCGAGTTGCATTTGGAAGGTCATCGCTTTCCTTTGCTGAAAGTAAAAGGATTGACTCCTTTGTGGTGACTTCTCAACAGTGAGATAAATTCCTATTCATTTCCAGTATGCAACTGAATTGACTCATTGTACAAATATGCAATACAGGAGATACTCTGAGTTCCTTTTTCCTTCTGTCAATACTAATGTGTCTTCCTAGTTCTTCTGTTGTAGCTGTACTTCCCTGCTGTCCACACAAAGACTATCTACTGTAAGACTAAAAAGGTGGTAGTCAGCTTGCATAACGCATATTCAGCCTTTTAGAGAAAGAAGATACCCAGATGATTTAAACTATGGAATTGAATTTAAATTCCAGATTTCCTCACAGTCTAGACAACTAAGTATTTTTTCTGTTTAGAAAATCTTTGCAGATGCTATCATGTTATGTACTGGCAGCTTATTCCTGGAAGTACAGAGTTCTGTAGGCTATTTGTGAAATTGTTTCACTGGTTTACTTTTATGCCTTATAACTGTGAAACAGGACATCTAAATTGATCAGTTCATTATGTTTCAAGACAATAAAAATATAAATAGAAGAAATATTTCCAAAAATCCATCCAAAATAATTTTCAGCTGTTCTTTACAAATTGCATACTTATGTCTTGCAGGAAATTCAATTGGTCCCATCAGATTTCTATTTGTGCTACAATAGCAGTACACATTAAAAATGCTGAAATTGAGTTCTTTGCTTTGGCTATAAAAATTCTTTCACCTGGACTGAGTGCCATCATGTGTTCTCTTGACATAATGTAAATTGCAGAACTCGTCTTTTTCTGACACAGATTGTGGCTGTTTCTTGTTTGTGTGTTGTGTTGAGGTTTGGCCCATCATAATAGCACCATTTCTGTGAGCTACAGCACAAATATAACTTCTCACCCATTTGTTCATGGTGCTCCACAGAGGATGCTCCCGAGTCTCCCTCCGGCCCCAGTTCTCCAAAAGTTGCCCTGCTTCCCCCTGTGCTGAAGAAAGTTCCTTCTGATAAAGAAAAGGATGGCCAGAGCAGCCCCACAGTCAGATCGTTTTCTCAAGAAGGTAGGAGTATTGGTATGCCTGTTGTTCCAGCTTGCTTGTCTTCTAGAACTTGATGGGTCATTGTCCCCTGATTTGTTTTCACTCAGAAGGGAAGAGGATTATTCATTTGAAGGAAAAGGAAGGAAAGTGTATCTGGTCACCGATTCCCCATCTTTGCCCATGGCTTGGTGCTCTGTATTTTCTTCCTTTGATGAAACCAAGTGAAAGATGAATCCCTTGGTATTAATAATGTAACTGAACAATTAAGGGACTTATGTTGTGTATGTTATGGTTCAGTTTGATCAGAACTGAGATGTTGATGATATTGGTCACGCACAATAATGTGAAATGCAGCTCTGCGCTTCAGCATATTTCCAGGGGAGCAGCCATGACTTTGCTCCTTGCAGCCAGCCTGTTGTTCTGTTTGTACTCCTCTTTTCTGTGGGGTTGCTGCATGTGACTGAGCTCACGTCTTCCTTGGGCAATGTGTCTCTGTGTGCCAGTGCAGGGCTTGGTACCTTTTACGCACCACAGGAGGCTGCTGTCGTCTCTTTGCTGCTTTTCGTGTGTGCGCTGGATCTCTACTTTTGCTGATGCGTTTGCTTGTCTACAGTTGGCTCTTAGAAGAGCTCAGGCTTCCTCTGGTAGCATAGGATATGTGGAGAAGTAGTCACAGAAATATTGCTCAACATGGTGTTAGCTGGCACAACTGACAACGTTTGACATATGGGGGTGAGACCTCTTCCTTTCTGGGACTCTACTCAGGGAAGACAGTGAGCCCCCAAGGTGATTCCCATCACCTGTGAGACAAAGGAATGCCCTTCTACACTCCACCAGCAGTTTTTCAGAGTGTGGGGTGGGGGCAGACAAATCAAGGCAGATATGTAGCACTGGGTTGTGAAGACTGAGCAGTTGTTCTGCCCACGAAGCTCACCGTTAGCCTGTAGGTGAGAGGAGGGGCAAAGCCATCCCCAAAGCGGGAGGATCCACAGGTGTAGTTTGAGAAGCTTCTCCCTTTCTCTCCTAAAACTACCATTTCCTTTATGAAACAACTGATCTCACTATCTACGTTTTTGCTCTGCTTGGAAGATAGTTGCTGTGGTGGCTACTGTTTGGTGACTGCATGTCAGCACATGTGGGGTATCTATCTACAGGCTGCGGCTCTTGCTTCACCCACCTGCATGATGCTGTTGGGCTGCTCTTGTGCCATAAAAGTAGCCCAGCAGAACCACCACGGTCAGGATGAGTTATGTAGAGCTAGTAGGATATGGTACACCCAAAAACCTCTCCTGTACCTGGAAAGGCCTGAGGGTTCAGACAGTCCGTGTTGCCAAAAGCTGCAGTCTGAAGTGCCTCCCAGTGACTCCAGAGGACTGCGAGGCAGAAGAGAGCCTGAGTTTTTTTCCTGCCTTTGGTCCCATCAGAGCCTGTGTTGAGACAAGTGAACTGGGCTGCAGCTTAGGGATTAGACTCACTACACTGGTGCCATCATGTTGAGAATGGTTGCAGTCAAAGGCTCTTGCTACAAGAGACTCTCTCAGCCGCTGTCTGATAACTGCACGTGCCAAAGTCCTTGTTTTCTCACCAGGTTTTTACCAGACTGCAAGAGAGAACTTGTTGCTATGTAACTAGAGAAACACAATATAATGGGACTTGTTGCAGGTATATTTTAACTTGAGGTTAACCTCACTTTTTCTGTGCTCTATCTTTTCTCCATCTCCTTGTCACAAGAGAGGACATACTGGAGAAGCAGGGAATATGGGATCGTAACTACAATCCTTTTGTGTTACAACAGTCTGTAACATAGAGATTTTACAAAGTTTTGCAGTTTGTGTTTGTCACATGAGAAAAGGGAATATTGCCTTATTTTTAAAATGTGTTTTCTGTTTGCACATCCTTATACAAAAGGGGTCAGACACTGTGCTTTCCTCACTCCTTGCTCCCTTAAGCGTCCACAAGATTTTCTAGTTGCCACTACATTGCACTGTGTGAATTTCATCAATAATAGTTGAGAATGACTAAAATTGGATTTCCAGATCCTTTGCATAAAATTGTTCGGGAAAGAGTAAATTCTGGGATTTTTATTTTTTTAATTCTTTTTCAGGTTTTTCTTTTTCTTTATTACTGTTCTACTTCTTCCTTCAATCATTCCTCTGTCTTTGCTTTCTGACGCCTTTCAGACTAGCATGCTCAATTTATTTCTGCAACTGGTAAATCACTGCAAATCTTCCTACATTATTACTAAACAAAATTATATCTCCTGCAAAAGAAAGCTGCAAATTAGATTATACTTGATTATAAAATTGTTTTCTGTTAATTTGTTTAACTGTACTTCGTGGGGCAATCTCAAAAAACACCTTTTTACACCATGTACCTGTAAGATCATGCTGCAGTTACCAACATACGCAAATACCTGGACTAAATTTAAGCAAGAATATGGCATATTGATTACTACTCTGAACAACTGATTAAATGGGATGGATAAGTGAAATTATTTATATTACTTTCTGTACATGGGCCTACCAAACAGTTTAGGGGTATAAATGAATCTTTTTCCCTGCTAGAGCAAACAGGAAATTGTCAAACAAGAAATACAGCTGATGACTGTGCCAAGCCATCTGGCAGCATGAAAACCACTTCGGGGCAGTATTCTACCAGTGCAGAAGAGGAAACTAATGTGCTTGGGCAGAGGAAGGCACAGCCCACTTCTGGTTAGAAGTTTTCATTTTCCATCGAGACAGTTCTTGATAACTGGCACTAACAATCATTAAGAAACTGTAATAGTAAAGAAGCCACAAAAGGGTGTGGGTTTGTCACTGGATTATGAGAAAGGTGAAAATCTCATGGGATGCTAATCATCTTTCTGTCCCCATGGGAACTACCTGGCATGAAAAAATTTCCAGATAAGAAGTATGTGTGCATTTTTCTTTGTGGCAGCACCGGTGACCAGTACCATGTAGCACCTGCAGCACCTCTGCAGAATAGGAGTCATGACAAACCATGACTGTTTGTTGCAGTGATGCTGGCTTGCTGCCCTGAAGTACTCTGCAGGTAGACTCTCCGCTGCTTTGTGTTCTTACATGCCTTTCCTTTTTAAAATGCATGCACTGAAGTATTTCAAAATACATTTCAGCCTGAATACTGTTAGTGCCAGTTTCAGAACATCATTCACAAAACCATTTGAGAACTGGGTAAATCAGCTTATTTTGACATAGTACTTTGCTTCTCAGCTGCATAAGCAAACAAGAAAAACCACAAAAAGAACCCAAACCCAGCACTGTGCTGCATGCTTAAGCCATGCTTTCTGAAGAGCAGCTTTGACTTATAGTGAACTCCTTCGGTAGTGTATAAAAATATTTGGTTGATCTATGTGTTTTTAAAATACAAATGCTACTGTTCTCAAATGTTACATGTTTACATTCTTCTCTTTACCGCTTCACTGCTTTGTTTAAATAATGATTCAAAATTACTTTTTTCCGAAGTATTTTAATGAGGTATTTGAACGTCTTACTGCAGTTACATTTACTCACAGTTTTTCTATTTGTAAGTCATCATGTATCCCTTTTGTAACATCCTCAGCCCAAAATGTATAAACTGATTTCCTTTTCATAGTGTAGAATCAAACTTAGCCCACTCAAACTTGGAATTTCTTTCCCCCCCTCCCCCCCATCGTAATAAAATTATTATATTTTAGTTTGTTCTAAGATATCTCTCTGATAAAGCAAGTTTCAATAACTGAGATGCTGCTGCAGGCCTACGCCGGTCGCCCATGTATGGTTTCATTGGGCCAGGGTAAGCTTTTGTAGCAGAGGCCTACTTGCAGCATGTGAAATGAAATGTCTGATATATTGCTCAGGTATTTGGGGGGCAAACTACCTGTCTTGATTTATCAGGCCATAAAGTAAAATGGCTGCTGCAGGATGTGTTCTGGGTTTTGTTTGAAGACTGAATGGAGGCTCAAACAAAGGCCATGTAATTAGGAGGAGGTACAAGCATCAAGAATGACTCAAAAATTTCCAGGAACCTGTTTCTTTGAAAAGCAGTAATGTTTGCAAAGGTGGACATACCTAATATTTTTTTTTTTCTTTTTACAGAATGTAGGTATCTTAATCCTCTCCAATTCCGTTAAATAGCTTTAAAAACCTTTCTCAAAATCCTCTTCTCTTCTTTCCCAACTTAGAAAGCTGAGATAAGAATGCAGTGAGTGTGTAGTTGCTGGCTCTCGTTTCCTCCTGTATTTTGGCTAGCACAAATAAGGGAACAGGTATTTTGGACCTGCTGCTTGTCTGCCTCTGCTGAGGCTGGAGCTGCGCACTGGTGACAGGGCGGGCTGTCCCTTGCGGCAGTGAGGCTGTAGGTGAGCGATACCCAGGGAAGGAGAGGCGGTGCTTCGTGGCTAATGTGGCTGCTGGTGCCTTAAGACAGGCATGCACAAATGTGAACAGGCACAAGGATCAGTGTGAATCGTTGTTGTCTGAAATGGTGGAATAAAGATGGTCTCATAACTGTAACATGTAATTTTGTGAGGGTGAAGTTGAGATGGCGTGCAACAACTTCATGTTTAAGGGCCACTGTGTGTCGTTCATTTTAGTTGGAAGGACGAGATTTCTAAAGCTATCAGTCCTTGTGTAACGTCACCCTCATTGATGTGTATAATAACTCTCTTGTTACCATAGCAATTTTAGACTACTGATTAGGTCAGATGTCTTAATAAGGTTTCACAACCTCCTTTCCATTTTATTTCAAAGCTTATAGGTTTTGGGCCTTACTGTGATTTTAGAGTGCTGGATGAACAAAATGAGTACTGTTTGCTTTTAGATCGTGGGAAACGTGTATGTCCTCCTGCTTTCTCCACTGCTGAGCACAGCGAGGTGCAGAGCTGTGGTCTCAGCTGGAAGAGATGCAGGTTGGGCTCATGGGTGTGTCCCCCCTCAGGGAACAGGGAGGGCAGCGGGACCTGGCAGTGCTGGTGGGGCAGGGAACAGCGTTTCAGGTAACTTGGATGCCAAGGGAATGTCTGTCCTGATTAAGGCTGCTGAGACAAAAAGGAGACTATAGATGTGTCCTGCTAGGGAGGCAGGCCTGCCTGCGATGCGCGCCACTGGTCTGAGGGGTGCCCACGGCGGATATCCACATGAGCAGTCAGGAGTGCATCATCTGAGATCCAGCCCAGCTGGAAAAAAAAATAAATCCTGTTCTGATTTTGAGGTGGTGTGATGAGAAGAAAGTGTCCACACCATTTCTAACTGCAACATTTATCCATGTCCCAGTGAAGTACCAAGTTTCACATTTCAAGTTTTGTCTGCTTGCCAACCAACAGTGGAATAAAGTTTGCTCAAACCCTCTCTCTCCTCTCTCATCTTTTTCTGGGTTGAAGAATCAATAGACCTATACTGTTCCCACTAATGCAAATGAATTCAGTGGGTGTGGGGGCAGGTCTTGTGTGCATGAATGACGACTTATTATTATTTTGCTTCCTCTCTCTTCTACAATCATTAGTAAGACTTATTTCTGTTTTACACAGCTGCAAAAAGAAGCCCTGGGCAGCAGTCTCATGAGTTCCAGGAACTGAAGCAGAGGTCCTTAAGTAAAGACGGCCATCAGGGAAGCAGGTCCAGTGACTCTGGCGAAGAAGCAGATAAAGATTTTATTTTTGTTTAGCAATCAGTACAAGTGCTTTGTAGCGCAAGAGCTTTTTATAACAATCAGGGTACAGCAATCAACAGCCCTTCTAGCCAGCTGCTCTTTCACCACAGGTACATTTCAATGCAGAAAACCCGATCTTCCAATCATGATTTACACTATGCTCACTTGGCATTGATGCGGTCCTTAATTTCTGTTTTGTACAATGCAGACATTCATTTCCATGCCTTTGCTAAAGCCAGCGATTCTTTCATGTATTCTACTTGAATTTCTCTGAAGCAGCTACAAAGAGTGCCCTGCATTAGGGCATTTAGAAAGCAAAGCGAATTAGCTGGACACTGTCTTACACTAATACACTGTACAGCAGGTAATGTGTTGTACTGCTGAATGTAGATGTGTCAAATCTGCACGTGACTTACCTATAAATATATTCTTGCGGTATGCAATTGCACATTGTAATTATATTAAAAGAGCACACTAATAAAATAATTTGTATAGATTATATATATTAAATGCTTGGGTATGGTTTTTACATTCTCCCATAGGGAGCTTCTTTCTTCCTGTTCTCGTACTGTACATAAAGCTCCAACGCTTACATTTGTGTACCGTCAAAAAGCACAACAGAGGATTTGGATGACGTATAATCATGGTATGCTTCCACATTCGTATATTAATGTATATAGTTGATTGGAATGAGGGCAGTTGAAATTTTATTAATATTGGTGTTTTCTAGAGGCCTTCCTCAGTTCTGTCTGCATATTGGCTTCCTTTCAGTGTGTAATTCTACAAGAAAAATAGTTTGACATCTGTAAAAATGTTTCAGCTTTTGGGGGAGGGGGTGCAAATTTCACAGCTACCCACTTACATTACAGGTTGAAGGGATTTTATTCATATGTATATTTGTAACAATAAAAAATGATTTTACAACTGAAGTACTAATCTTCATTTTTACAGTGATGTTTTTGGTCTGACGGTCTCTGGTCTTTGAATGATGGCGTTGTGTCAGGTAGAGCGTGCAGTTAAGACGAAATCCATATGTTCTTTTTCTGCTTCTAGTAAAATGTCTGTTCCTGCTGAAAGGGACACGTATGTATCATATTTGTAAAATTACTGAAAGAAGATCTCTTTGCTAATCTCCTCCCATCAGCAAAGCAGCCTTCACTTGAGCCAGAAACACCTGCTATCTAAATTCTCTATTTTGGTTCCACAGGACAGAGAAAAATTGTTTCGGTAAGTCTCCCCCAAGAGCAATTGCCCTGACCTTGCTGTGGCTTCTTGCCTGGGTACAAATGCTCAGATACCCATCTGTCGAGTGACCTTCCATCTAGTCCCTGTGCACATCCTCACTATCTCTGCTTCTGTTGCAGTATAAAGAGCTGCTATGTCAAAGCAGTAGCCTTTTGTACCAGAACCTTTTAGAAATGCTTTGTAGAGGTTTAAATCTCAAAAGTAAGGTGGGAAAAGAGGTCCTTGAAGGCTGGGGGTTCGTACATAAGTACCGTGGGGTTTCCACTGTCTTGAAATTTTGCGCTCATCTGTAATCATCATGAGAAAGTTCTTCATTTTCATGTAGGTATATTCTTGATTTATTTGGCATCAGTGAGAATAAAAGACAAATGGCAAAGGAAAACTTGAGATGCTTATAATAGATAGGAAAAATAATACAGTCATTAATAGTCCACTGAAATTTTCATTCCCATATGGCATGGAAAAGACGACTGTCTGAGAAGCATAAGTGTACAAGAAGGGTTGCCTGATTTGGTGATTGACTTGGTGAGTTTAAGACAAATAGCAGCAAGGTTTTTAGTATTAATTAAAAAAATAGACTCTGACTTCCAACTGGTGGGAGTTTATTTAATTTGTGCTTGATGTCCTTCTCACTAGTCACTTGAAATATTGTACTGGTCCTGCTGTGAAAAAGCAGGGCAATAGTGTGTGCCTGTCACCCTGATACCAGTAAACTGAACACAGGGATGTCTGATGTGCTGTAAAGAAAGTAGGTGTTAGTGCTGATAAACAGAAGAGGAGGAAAAGCCATGGTGCTCTAATAGTTGTCTGCTGGAGTATAAAGATTTCATTAGTCGGCAATGTTTTCCCATATTAATTATGGAAAACCTTTCCAGGTGGCAGTTTATTTCACAGTGTGCTGTGGGCAGGCTAAGTGGTGGAGAAACTGCTTTAGGGGAGTGGTAGTGTGAGCTCTTGGAGACCTGGGGGTTGGGTTTGTGCACGTGTGTGGTTTGGGTGTGGGGAGGAGCGATAATTTTCTTTTTTTTACTGTCATTCTGCCTGGTGAGTCCAGCACTGTCAGACCGATTGCGAAGAATTTACGTTGTATCCAGAGCACCCCCATTGTACCTCTTCTAGATTTAAGAAACAGGGACTTCTGATTTCAGTATCCTGAGCCCAAAAAGGCTTCAGGTTAGATTCAGGGTGTTTTGGGGAAGTAACAACTGCTGTACCCTGGTGCCAAGCCAAGCCGGTTGAGACGTTTTGGGGGATCACAGCTCGGGGGACAGGGGTGGTGCTGCTTTTCAGTTAGCTGCGCTGCCCTGCGAAGGCAAGAGGGGCAGAGCCTAGAAGCCACCTTCAGCTGCTTTGGTGGGATGCCAGTGGCAGAGATCCCTGGAGCTCCCGGGAAACTGAACAGAGAGATCAGCTAGTGGTACCACTGAAGAAAAGTGCTGTTACGTGTTTTCCCAGGGCATCCATAGAGATTTTGAGTACCACCAGTGCTCTGCCTTCTTCCCAGTCCCACACTGGATGCTGCCTGAGCACATCCAGCCATGCTGGTGGCGGCAGGAGCAGAGGTTGGGGCTGGAGGAGAGGCAGGTTGCTCCCAGGCACACAGTCGGCCTTTTGCTCGCAGCTGAGGATGTCTCTACAACACTGTGCTGCACTGCCTGGTTGCTCAGAAAGGGCTCAGAGGGTCCAGCTGAGGTTATGTCCCACACAATGGTTTGTTCCCTGGACTGTGGCTGGTCTCAGGCAAGACGGCAGCTGCATGTTGTATACACTGGTTTTGAAGGTGACAGTGAGGGAGTGGCAGCATCTGCAGTGACAGTGAGGTCCTCTGAATCCCTCTGTGCACACAAGCTCATGTACTGTATAACTAAATTAGGGCAAAGGACCCACCAGCCCTGGTCACCCAGTTAGAAACGCTGCCCTGGAAGGGGTCTTAGCACCAGCATCTCTAGTCAGATCCACACCTACCTGATCCGACCTTGGGAAAGGAGTGGGAAGCCCTCAGAAGGAGCTGCTCTGCTTTTTTCTGCTCCTAAATCTAGTTTTCAGGTTTTGCCATTGAAGGATTTCACCCGTGGTGGATGTAGCAGGAGGACCTCCCCATCTGAGACGGACTGGAGAAGGGCTGTGGCTGCCTGCCTGGCTCCAGCGTGAACTCAGACAGCTCTACACCGCATCTTCAGGACCTGCTTTAAAGGATTTTAAAATCTGGCTGATAGATTTTGAGCATTTTAAAGTATTCCCTGATGTGCAGTAACAACAGTAAATAGCTGCTTCCTAAGATGGAAACAGCAATTGTCTTAAATCCCTCCCCCCTCCACCAGAGCCATCCAGCCAGGCTGAGACAGTTTGGGGATTAATATGGCCCATTAGTCACAAACCTGCACGACCCACTGCACTTAACTGAGAGGCTGCCATCGGCACGAGCACTTGCTGCTGCTGCTTATTAATTGATAAATATGGAGCTGATTTCTCTCTCCTGTTGCATAGAAAAAAAAAAAAAAAGCTACTGAGAAAGATTTTCTATTAAAATAACCAGAAAGCTCTGCTCCTATTTGGAACACCGCATTCTTGTGGTCACGAGAGAGCTGTGCTGCTTTTCCCATGCCCAGGGATGCTGCTGCTAGGTGGGCTGTGCCCAAATCCCACCTCTCAGGATTTTCCTGTTTGTGCTGAAGCTGGGGTAGGTTTCAGGTAGTGATACTGTCCTTGGCTTCTCCTGGAGCTGTGGCCCAGAGGATCTCTAACAAATACAGCACAAGTGAGTACCAGAGGTTATCATTTAATGCCAGGCCTGGAAGTCAGAGCGGTCTTTCCTTGTCCTTAGAAAGTCTGGAAATGGGGAGGATGAAAATTACTGCATAAACACATGGTGATGACCTTCTCTTTCCTTCAAATGCAGGAGGTGACAAAACCTAGCTGCCTGAATGATTCCGTCTAAGCACCATCAGCCTTTGCCCCCTCCCTGTGAGCCCTTTCTGTAGCTCCAGGCAGGCAGCTGGTGAGCCAGTGCCCAGAGCCACGCTGCCCTGCCCGTGCCCAGCAAAACCCCTCCTAACTCCTCTGGATGGATAATTAAAATGCCTTCTGATGCGAAAGAAGGCCTATGGGAATCTTCTTTTCTCTTCATGAAACAGATTTCCCCAGCTCTGAAGGGTGGTTTTCCAGCCTAGAGGATCTGCTGGCAGCATCAAGGCTTCCATGGATTTGGCCATGGGATTCCCACCATCTCATGTTTCCCTCCCACACCCCATCCTGATCCCTTGAGACACACAGAAATTGGTGGAAAACTATCTAGAGCACCTGGGTTGAAGGCATTGGGACTGCAGGCTTGTCCTCACAGGGCTGCCCTCCATCCTGGCACGAGGCCGGGCTGTAATACAGGTGGAGGGGCCATGGGGTGTCAAAGTCAATACAATACTTCATATTGGAGGCAGTGGTTTTAGTCATTCATTTTGGGTATTTATTTATTTATTTGGGGGTATTCTGGGATGTGCTGGAAGGCTAATGTGCCTGACTTGTCCCTCTGAGGATCTGAGAGGGGGAGCTAAGTGGTGCCAGCTTCAGCAGGGGCTCCAGTGCTGAAACCTGGTGGTACCTGTCAAAGGATGGGGGGCAATCCATGTGTGATATGCCATCGGGAGCTTCCCAGCAGGGTTTGCCTGTTCAGAGACCTGAGAACAGGCATCTGAATGGAGCCAAGAAACACAAAAGTGAGATCCTACAGTGAGCTGCAGGGCAGTAAAACAAGTTCGAGGGGTGTAAAAGAAAGTGGCTTGGGGGAGCCATGTCCAAGGAGCCCTGGGGGACATGAGACATCCTGGAGACTCCAGGGTCACATGTGGTGAGGCAAGAGGAAACCAGAGCTGGTGGCAAGAGGCAGGCATGGCCCTGGCTGGCTGGTGCCAAGCAAGGGCAGAGCTCCAGTCCCTTGTGTGAGGCTTCGAGGAAGAGACAAGAAGGAAGGGTTCATCTTACCTGTCTTTGCCAGCTTAAATGCAATCTTTTAAAAACAGCTCTTCTCCTCTGTGTTTGGGACAGAACTGTCTGTTCGCCATCAGTACGCAGCCAGGGACAGGCTAGTCCTTGGGATGAGGTGCTTGCCCAGGTGTGAACTGGGACCACCATCCTTGCCCTGCCCTGGGCAGCCTGTGGCACACCCCTTCACCGTGGTATACCTGGGGCTGCTGGCTCACCCCTGCCCGGGATGTCCCACCTGTAGTTGCTCCTGCTGCATCAGAGAGACCCCACAGGGGCTGTGGCTGCTTCTGCCCTGGGGTTGCAAATTCTTTCAGTGCCAAGCACCGCAGAGAAATTGCTTGTAAGAGCAATGATGCTCATCAGCTCTCAGAAGCTGAGCCATGGGGCCCTGTATTTTCAAAATGAGAGAGAGAGAAAACTGTGTCTTTGTGCAGCAGATTAAGGGGCAAATGCCTTTTTTAGAGATGTCTTTGCAAGGGCTGTGCTATCACAAGACTTAATTTCTTATGCCATATCCTGCAGCAAACTGAAGAAGCTCCTGCTGATATGAGAAGAGTCTCTTCCGACATGAAAGCCATTTTGCCTTTGACACCCGTGTATCAGCTGTCCTGGGCCTTTATTAGGTGCAGGTTTCAAGTGCCCACGTTCAGGAAGCCTGCAGGGGAAAGCAGAGATGCTGCCACAGTCCCTCCCAGCCCCTTAGCAGAGTCCTCACTCTGATATCTCTGTGCTAATGCTGCTTTTGCAATTTGCAATGAGCTCTGCCAGCTCACCCCAACCCCGACCCTTCAGAGAGAGTTTTTTCTGCTTTTCCAGTAAGTTAGACTGAGGAGAAGAAAAGCTGCGTGGCAGAACGAGCATCTTAATTAGATTGATACCAGCCAGAGAACGCAGGAGAGGGGCTGCTAGCTTGGCAAATCCAATTTGGTTTCACTGAATGGAGGAGTGAAGTTAACTCTGTGATCTCTGCTCAGTTTCATTCTGGGAGTACCTCCTTCCCTTCCCATCTGCTTAGGTGGGTAAGGCCCAGTGGTGGGTAGGAGAGAGCCCTGTGGAGGCTGTACAGCCCCCACTTGATTCGGACAACATTAAATTCTAGCAGAAGACTGAAATAATGGAAGTCATTAACCGTAACTGAGACTGCAGCCCCTGGCCAGGTAGCATTGAGCAGCATGTGTCAGCAAAATGTCAGCTTTTTCTTTGGGAAACCTCTTCTTAGATCCCATCTGATAGCCTGAGTCCTGACCCCCCCTTCCCAGCATCATCCTGCTGGGAAAGGGGTGGCTGCACCCTGTAACACTCATGGGATCCCCATTGCCGGTCCAAAACAGAGAAGAGGACAGAGGACTGATGCCTCTCAGTTTGGGGGGCTGCACGGGGAAGGCTGGAAAAACCTGGCTGTGGTGGGAATCTGTGGATGGGAACATCCCTGGAATGACTGTCTTCATGTCACATCCCTTCCATCAGTACCAGGACCTGAACTGTCTGTGCACCTCTGTGCACCCCCACACCTGCACCCTGTGCACCTCTCTGCACCCCCGCACCTGCACCCTATGCACCAGCAGAGCCAGAGAGGATGGAGCCAGCATCCAGCCCAGCACAAGGATGTGGGATTTGCTGGGCAGAGGGAGGGAGGGAGCTGGGGAGAGGGAAGAGGGCATCTGCATTGGGAGGTAATAATCAGCTTGTACACATCTGACGGTGGGGTTGGAAAAAAAAGGGTCTATTTCTTTTCTGCAGCAGACAGCTTTATCTCTGATTTGATTTCCAGGCAAATGGTAGGGGGATTCACTGACTCTATTATTTCCGCTTTGTTTCCCTTTCAGTTTGTCTTTCATCTGCTCCTCCAGCATTTTCCTCTGCTGGGATGCTCATAGACCCCTTACTGGGCAGCAGTGCATCATCCCCACCCTTGGCAGCCCAGCTGCACACAGCTGCTCATCCCACAACCTCCCCTCCCACCGCGCTGATGCAAATCGGATGCTGGGGAAAACGGGCCATGCCGAGGCGCTGGGCTTGGGCTTCCTGCAGGACCCAAACTACCTGCAAAACCCACGCTCAGTGTGGGAGGAAACGCTGACGAGTGCCAGCAGTGGCTTCTTTGGTGGCTCCAGTCAGTGCAAAGATGAGGGGAGCTGAAGCCATTTGATGAGGAAAATTATTTCCATTTATAAATCTGTGTCTGTGTCTATTGGAATTATCTTCTGAAAAGGTGAGGGACAAAGTCATACCACAAATCCTGATGCTGATTTTTTTTGGTTCTCTATTCTGGCCATGGAAACCCAAATGTGTGACATCAATACTTTGAGTCTGGCCCAAAAAACGAGGCATTTGTCGGCTGCCCCTTTTTCTGTTTCTAAATCAGCAATCTACACTTTTATATGTTTTCATTTACAGTTGCTTGATGAAGCCTTTCTGCAAAGCTAACCCAGCCTGGGCTTTGGCTGCATGCTCCTTACTCTGCTCCTGCCTTTGGGAAAATTGACGTTTTTTAATTTAAGGTCACCATCAGCAAAATATGACGACATTGCTGGTGTCCCCCAGCTGGAGGGCTCCTCGACCCACTGTGGGGCCATGTGATGGCCCTGCAAACACTTCCAGTGCCAAGGCAGCCTCTGAAACCCATTCATGTAAGAGCCAAATGCCACTGAAGTCAGGGTGCGTCCAGGGTGTTGTCTCCTCTTTGCAGACAAGGGTGTCTCTGTGGGACTCCTCAAGGCAGGATTTTGGGAAGGGTGAGGGGGTGTAGTGGAAGAGAAATGCCTATCGGGGAGCTGGGGAAGGTGCAGCCACCAGGTCGGAGGCTCCCTGAGCAGGAGAGCAACGATTGGTATCCACCAAGATGAGACTGCCTGAGCTGGAAAGAGGGAAGAGTTATCAGGAGTCAGTTGTTCATTTCCACTTCTGAGTGAGTCTTACTTATCTGTATCCCAGATTTTTGCTTGCATTTCTCAGGAGCCTTGCAGATCACAGAAAAAACGAGTTTTCTAGAAAAATAGCTATATTTTTGTACTTTTTCAAAGCTATTTTATACATCCAGATTCACATTAAAAAAAAAAACAAAACCCAAACTTTTTTCTATTCTTTGATGTCTAATTGCCATAATCTGAAAATAAACCAATAAAAGAAACATTTGAACTAATGATCTGCCATCACAAAGCCGTAATGGAAAAAATCATCCTGTCAAGTATTATTACATTAAAGCCATTTCTGAACTTAAGCAAAAAATAATGAGACAGTGGTGTGGTTTTCAAAATATGTATCTTTAAAAATCTATAATGCTCTGAAGCAAAAGAATTCAATTGCATTTTTTTTTTTTTCAACCTTTCAAAACATGGATTTGAGATCTTCTACCTCAAGCATTACCATGCAGTGCAAAGCTGGAGCCAAAGGAGAAGTCCTTAATCAAAAGCATTCCCCACTTTTTAGAATAGTGCTTACCTTTAGTTCTTATTTATTCCTTTAAGGAAATAAGCCAAGGCAGAGTGGTTGCTGAGTTTGGTACATAAACTGCACACACAGCAGCTGCCTTCAGTTTGTTGCTTTAATACTAATGGCAACAGACCCACAGTTCAAAAAGCTCCTCAAATTTATGGTACCCTGCAGAAAGCCACGAGGGTGTGGATGGTACATGTCCATCCATCTGGGCATCCCCATCCTCCCACGCACCCTCAGTGACGGCTGTCTGCCCCAGCAGAGAAAGGTTTTGCTGCCACACAGCAGCAGAGCACTCTTGCAAAGGTGAAAAAAGGAGCAGAAATGATGGCCTCCTCTTCTGTTCGCACCAGCTATGCCTCTGCTCCCCCCCAAAACCCTCCATCAACATACCTGATAGATATAGGGGCCACCCCATAAACACGCAGCTTAACCCCTCTGTCCTCTTATGCACTGCACAAGATGGATTTAGGAGTCTTAGGGGTGGAATTTCAGAAATTTATCTCAAAGTGACTGGAACCAGGTAAGCTGAGAGAAACTCCTGCCTGCAGTGAGGATCTGCCCGCCCTGCTGCGTGGCTAAAATGGGGTTTGGTTTCTCTAGTTGCTTGGGTGCAACTCAGTAAAGCATGAATGAAAAAAAACCCACCAAAATGAACAGAAAAACAAAAACCCAGCTCAAATGAACTCTCCCTGGTTGGGCCGGGCTTTCTGCAGGGGCATATGGGTTCTGGCTCCTGGGAAGAGAGATGGGCCCAAAAAGTATCCTGCATGCCCCATCGTGCCACAGAGCAGTGCCAGGCGACCTCATCCCACGCAGGAGCTCAGGCAGCTCCCACATGGCACACAAGGCCACCACTGCTCGGATGGGATGCACGGGGAAGAAGCGGCTGCAGGAGAGGTTCCATGGGGGAGCTGAGACCCCAGGGTCAGAAATGTCTTTTGGCAGTGAGGTGAGGATGGGTCACAGGGAAACCTGGGGAGTGGCTGGTCATGCCAGTGAGGGCCTTGTGCTGCTCTCCTCTAAAAATTTAGACATCCTGATGTGTCATTACTTACAGAGCATATGCTCCTCTCCTGTTCTGGGGTCCCCTGTCTGAGAACACTCCTGAAACCCGGGAGCTGCTTTTAGCCTTGCCATTGCATTAGCACCGAGATGACCATTCTTCTGGAGTCTGAAGGTGGCTGCAGGCTGCTGGGCAGGGAACCCCTGTGCTGAGCCCCTCACACGCCCCTGCTTAAAGGCACCAGTTCCGCAGCGGCTTGTTTTCCTTGGCACACAGGAAAAGCGGGACATCACTGCTGTCATCTCTCTGGAAGAATGTAATTTGCAGACCTGATATTTCCCAAGTAATATGCAACTTTTAGTTCTGCAGGTTTTGGTCTTTTGGGCTGGTTTTTTTTTTTTTTTTTTTGCGTTTTTTCTTTGTTTGCTTGTTTGTTTTTGTTCTTTCTTCTCAGTTTAAATAGGAGCCTGCTCAGGGCAAAAGGTAAACACTTTTAAAAAGCCTTTTCTGCTCTGCTTTCAAGAGCCTCTCCATAGCAATCAGTAGTTGCATAAAATCAAAACGTATGTATTAAATCAAAAGCAACCTGGAAAAAAACTCTCTGTAAAGGATCTCGAAGTAGATAATAAAGTTGCCAGGAATGATTCTGGGAGCACACACAAAGACACAGAGCCTGGTCCCAGGTACCTGAAATCACTGCAGGTGAATATTCAGGTGACATTCAAATCCCATGTAGTCCCATGGATGTCAGTGTCAGCCTTTCTCTGCCGGCGCTGAGACCCCCAACTCCCAGGTTCCTTCTGTTGGTCACTGTCGCAGAAGGAAGGGGGTGCAGGTTTCCATCCCTCTTGGAGCCCCCGTGGCTCTCTGTTCCTGCGCGGGAACCCCTCCTGATGGCTGACATGGGCCTGGCCCCGCGGCCGCCCCTTGCACCACGCCGGGAGGGCTTTGCCCCGTCCCGCACCCCCTGCGGGGCCGCCCCCGGGGCGGGGCCGCCGCTCTCAAAGCCGGGGCCGCCGGCGGCACGCGGGCACAGCCTGCGCGGGGCTGCGCGGGGGCTGCGCGGGGGCTGCGCGGGGCTGCGCGGGGGCTGCGCGGGGGCTGCGCGGGCTGCGCGGGGCGGGCTCCGCCGGCAGCACCATGGAGAGCGGCGCGGCGGGACGCCTCGACGCCGCCGCCTTCCTCGGCGCCTGGAGGCGCTTCGACGCCGCCGGTAAATGGGGACGAGGGACGGGGGGTGTGGGTACGCGTGGGGGGCCCACGCAGGGTGTCTGCGGGGCGGGGGTGCCCGCCTGGGGGGGTGACGGTTAGAGGGTGCCCACGCGGGTAAGTGCTGGGGTGGGTGGGTGCCCGGCTGGGGGGTGTCATGTAGGAGCTGCCCGCACGGGTGGGTGCCACGGGAGGGGGAGAGCGACTGTCTGGGTGTGCGCTGGTCTGGCTGCACATGCAGGTGGGTGTGACGTGGGGTGCGCGTGTGGACGGGTACCTGCACGAGTGAGTGCCTACCAGTGCATCCAAGCTGCACCCTCGTGGGGTCCCACAAGTGTGCCAGAGCCCCCACTTCCCCACCACCACCCCCTAATAGCAGACCTGAAAATCCCCCTTTTCACTCCAAACTTTTTGCCTTTCCATCACTTCCCCGTTCCTTCTTCTGCTGGTCCCTCTTCTGGCCCTACTTTATATTTGCTTTTCTTTTTTCCCCCCCCAAAGAAGTTTTTTGTAAGGAAAACTCCTAAGGGAGCTCTGCACTGCTGTGCCCAGCACCCACATAGACATGAACTGATCAAACTGAATAGTGAACCCCCTCCCTGAGTGGGCAGGCAGGGCCCCCAGCTGCGACCCCGAGCGTGCAGCCTGGGGCTCCCCGCACGCAGCCCATGACATGGTGCCCAGAGCTCAGGCAGTGCCGCCTGACCATTACTGTATTTGACTTCTATTTAGGCAATGGCTACATAGAAGGGAAGGAGCTTGACAATTTTTTTCATCATCTCCTGGAGAAACTGGGACCAGAAGTAAGTACTGTGCCACGTTAGTTGTGTATCAGCTCCAAGCTCATTATGTTGAGAGGTGATTTGTATTTGTTGTTCTCTGATGGCCAGCTTAGCTAGCAACCGCCGACGTAAAGAGCTTCTCTCTTGGCAACAAGGTGGCATTTGAGCGGGTATGACAACAGGCACCGTCTCCTGAGAAGTCTGGTCAGTTCTTTTCAGTCCAGCAGAGGCCACCACAGTGAGCTGGCAGCTAGCACCAGCTGACGGGGTACTGGCACGCAGTCTGGCAGGGCAAGGGAGGAGGACAACAGTCATGATTTATTCAAACGGCTGCTGATGAGATTTGTTAATATGATAGATTTCTTTCCAAGGTCAATTTTTAACAAATATACTATCATTAATTTTAAATGGTGCTCAGGAAGATGTACGTCTGTATTGCCAAAAATGGCTAGAAGCCAAAAAGGAGTAAATTCTGTTGCTTGTATGGTCAAGACCTGGCTGTCAGACGTTTCTGGGTTTCTCCCTTGATTTCCACTCCTATTTTTGGCAACTTTTTCCCTCTCACTTCCTGCATCTCAGTTGCATCAGAAGTTGCATGACAATTTACAGGGGTGGGTTTCCTTAGCTCCAGGTCATGTGTTGCCTGTGGCCGTCAATGAAGGAGAAATTCTGCTGCTCAGGTCACCTGCTCAGAAATATGTAAAGATTATATTCTGATAACAGGCTTAATATTTTTGCTACACGGCATGTGCCCAACCAGGGAGAGAAAAGGAGTGAGCATCTTCCAAATGGAAGGAGAGGGTGTGCCAGAAACCAGAGATGAAACAACTCCTTTAAGCAAAAAGTAATTAACGAAAAGGGAAGAGGTAGCTGATAAAAGGCATAAATTCATGAGTATCAAGTGTAAAATCAGAATTATACTTATAAGCCAATTAGGATTCTTGGATCTTTGGGGCTACAATAAAAAAATAGAAGCTATGACTAATTTTTCAAGCATGTTTTTATTTAATTTGCAAGTAGATTTGGATTGAAATATTAGCAGTTCCTGCAGAAATGTCTTTCTAGATGATGGATGGTTAGATGAACAGATAGGCATGTAAGAAGACTTTAAAGCAAATAGAAGATTCAATGATAAGTGTTAAGAATCATTAGGGACACAGAAATGGATTGGGAGAGAAATTGAAAAGCCCTACTCTAGCCCATAGCTGCCCTTGCACTTCCGTTGCATGAGAGTTTGGAGTCGGCATCACACCCGCTGTGTTACAAACCCTGTGTGTTGCAGCAGTTTTTGTGGTCTTGCTGGGATCGATGTGAACTCTGTTATACTGTGTTGGGTATCAGCACACAGAACATGCACTTGCCAAAAGACACTGCTCAGATGATTCCAGCTTAAACCAGCACCCTCATCTACCTTGCATCTCCTTTGCTTCTGCTGCCTGGGTTTTGCCATCAAAAAAAAAAGCTTTGCACAAATCGAATGAAGAAAGAACCAACTCCTTTTCTCCCTATTAAATAGAAGAAATAGGCTAATTCTGAAAGACAGTGCTCACCAATGTCAGGCTGCTCAAACAGACTCTCAAGGGTTTCTGCTTTTCTCCCCTGGTTTTCTTGCCTATTTTTGGCAGTATTTCCCCTCAAGCAGTGTTACCCTAAGCTATAAGATGACATGTTGCCTTGTTCCCCTTTGCCAGCAGCCTGGTTTCGGTTCTCCTGAGACAAAACAGTCTCCTGTCCAGCAGCAGCAGACAGAGCAGTCAACCCCGGTGGCAGAAAACCCAAGGGGAGCTTTGTTCTGGGAGACTGAGAGCAGTCCCCTGCCTCCCCTCCCCCAACCATGGAGGTCACCTGTAGCACTGGATTAAACAAAGATCTCTACTGCCTTTGTGCAATGAGTTTATCTAACAACACTGAGCCATTTTTTTCTTTTGTTTCACATGGTTTATGTTGTACAGGCTTGCGGTTATAGTGGGAGGGGCAAAGGATCCCCTTTGCACTGGTTTTCACCATCCCACAGAAAGTGTCCTTCGTGAATACAAGCAGTGAGATGGGGCAGAGCATCTGTCTGCTTTAGTGCTCATTTTGACCTTTACTTCTTCTTTGGGCTCTTAACATCTTTGTTTTCTCACACAGTAAAAGGGGGAGACGGTAATACACTGGCATAACTTCCAGATGTGTCACAAGGATTAATTAATGACTGTGTCTGAAGTGCTATACAAGTGATAAATAGTGTTATCAGCACTGGAAGTTGTCTCTGCTTGAATAGCAAACGGCTTCATAATTATATTTTTTCAGCCTGCACTCTCTAAGCTGTTATTTTTCTTAATGACCGCTGTAGTCCTTCAGCTCTGTTTTTCTTCCCAGCTACTCTGCAGCATCCCCAGCTGACAGTAAATGCCAGGGACGGGAGCAGCTGGGAAAACAATGCAAAAGGGAGCCTGTCAAGAAGCTGAGAGGCACAGCTCTTCCTACGGCTCTAAGCAAGGAAGGAAACTTGAAATTCCATCCAGCGAGGGAGGCTAATTCATCAGCTTTTATTGAACCATCAAGAAGTTGGCGCGGGGGGCAGGGAGGGAATACTTTGCAACAAAGGTAGACCTACAATAAAGAGACTCAAGTCCCAGATACTGCTTTCTGTCTCTCCTCCTCCAGCAATGGGTGACTGCAGGAGGCATTAGGGCAATGCCCTTAATAACATGCTTTAAATTTTGGTTAGCCCTGACGTGGTCAGACAGTTGGACTAGATGACTGTTGTAGGCCTCTTCCAACTGAAAAAGTCTCCTCTCCCCTCTCCCCTCTCCCCTCTCTCTTCTCTCTCCTCTCCTCAGAATGCCTTCAATTTCCCGGAGTGTGTTATATATCTATAAAGCTTCAGTAAAACACAGGGGATTTATGACACTAAAGTTTATAGAAATTCTCCATCAGCTGGAGGGGCTTCAGTGGTTTGGTTTGTCTGGAGGACACGAGGCAGAATCGAGGATAATTGAGCTGCACACCTGCACAGGTTTGTGAGCTTCTGGCGTTATCCATCTGCTGCCATTATTCCTCCTCTGACTTCTCTGTAACAATTTGAGCCTCCAGCTTCCAACCTGCTGCTGCACAGCTACTGTGAGCTGCCTGTGCTCTCTTCTGCTTACTCATAAAACACTCTCTTCTACGTTGTGGACACCTTTCCATGCATTTTATGAAAGTTTTTATACTGAAGTGGAAACTTAGTGAAAAGGACAGTTTCTTTCAGCACTGAAGAAGTAATTTGGTTGGGACAGGAACTACAGCCCCTGCCTTTCTCTCTTATATTGCTGTACATCTTTCTTCCTGTATAGACATCATTTAGGATCTTCCTTGCTTGCTCTTTGCTACAGTTTTAATGAAGCCCTATGTATATTCTTGTAATAATTTGATGAGAAGAGTTTTATAGATGAATGGCTATAAATTTTGGATTTGGATTACTGAAAGTTTCCGTAAAACCAATGGTATCTGGACAGATACAGAAGGAAATGCAGGTTATCATTATGCTTGCAGCGCTCTTTCACAGAAAGGTATTTCGTTTGCTTAAATTATACTAAAATTACAGGGAAGACTTTCAGATAAAAGTCGATTGCCCTCAGCTAAATTGTAAGTGTGTAAGAGACCACATGTAAAATTTTTTGAAGTGTAAATTTGATCAGGCAAGACAGGTTGCAGCCTTATTATAATAGGCTAGACGGGTCAAGCCTTGTTATAATCCTCTTGCCCCAAACCACCTGGATGGTTATGACTGGAAGGGACTGAAGTTAATCTTCAGGAGCTCGTCCTGAATACCTATAAATGATTTGTCTTTGCTTTTTACTTCCAAAGAAGATGAGCAACTTCCAGCTACTCTTGCACTTCATCCTTGCCTTGCACAACGTATTGTCTATCTAAATGATGTGTTATACTTAGTATAGTCAGAAATGCAGCACCTAGTCATTCAAACAAAGTTTAATGGCCAAAATATCAGCCAGCCTCAAAGCCATCCAAAGCAGACTTCCCCTATGTTTTACCACCCCAAGAGACCCAGGATGACAGGCCAGGTCTCTGTTGACCAGCAGGTCAACAGCAAGAAGATTCCTAGCAGAAACCATTCATATTGCATCCTTCTCCAGACTAACTCAGAAATCAAAACCCTGAGTTGATCCTGATTATTTAGACATTAGGAAGAAATTCTTGACTGTGAGGGTGGTGAGACACTGGCACAGGTTGCCCAGGGAAGTTGTGGCTTCCCCCTCCCTGGAAGTGTTCAAGGCCAGGTTGGATGGGGCTTTGAGCAACCTGGTCTAGTGGGAGGTGTCCCTTCCCATGGCAGGGGGGTTGGAACTAGATGATCTTTAAGGTCCCTTCCAACTGAAACCATTCTATGACTGCCAAATACAGTTATTTCTTTACGTGTGGGGTTTGTCAGCCTTGATTAGACTGACCAGTTCCTGTTCCTGTTCCTACACGTTAAGGCAGGACACCACAAGTGCCTGGAAGTATCTCTACATGCAAACTCAACATGCCTATGGGAAAAAACCAAACATGATGTGTTTTCATTGCCTAAAGGCATGTCAAAAAACTTTCAGCATAGTGGAAAAGTCAGAACAAAGAACCTGTCCAAAGCCTAACCACAAAACTGTGACAGCACAGGGAAGGCTGAAACAGCCTTTGTTGGATACTGGTGTCTTCTGCATGAAAAAATATTTCCCACATATGTGCTGATGAGAGCTAAAAAAAGAACCAAAACCCAACACGGAATGACAGGATAATCACTCATCTATTGTAGTATGCAGGATTACAGTAAATCCTAACCAAAATACAGGGCCAAATTCTCAAGTGATAGCACCACAGTTAAGTAAGCAAGATTGACTGAAACAAGAAGTTGGCCCAGAAGCTTCAGGGTGAAATCCCACACTACAGCAGGCAGTCCAACGTACAACTGAACAGATGAAATGAAATCATTCATGTGATTCACTTTTTTAATGCTACAGGATTTAAAGAAGAAATGTTTGGCCAAAAAAAGATTCTTCTTCTAAGGTTGAAGTGTACGTTGCTGATGTCTCATCTGGTCTTTGCTGGCCTCCTGTCTGTAGTGTGTGGCTTTTGGCATGGTAACAGTTGTTGAGTTTGTTTTCCAACCAGCATTCTTGGCAGACATGATTTATTTTCATAGATATTGTAGGAACTTGATATCTCTGGGACCCTTTGCCCTTCTAACAAGTTTGGCTGAAATTTTTTTAGGAGAAACACATGCTCAAGCCAGCATTTTCAGACAAGCCTCATTTTTTTTTTCAAGAAATAGGCTATTATAGTCACATTTAGTTTCTTCTTGCTTTTTATACCCTTACCAATACAGTGGCTTGCTTCCAAACATTATGTCAAGAAGGTAAAAAAAAATAAATTTTATGATGTGACTGTCTTGACAGCAGGAATTAAATGCAACATCCCCTCTCATCAAGTAGGAAAGTCTCCACACTGCAAAACTCTGTGGAAGAGCATCCATAGTAAGAAGTTTACTCCTTAACTCTGAGAAATGTATGAACAAAGCCACATCAATATTAAAAACTGTGCTTTTACGAAGACAAAAATTACATGCCCTCTCCTCCTGGTAGGTAGTAAGGATTTCTTCCTTGACTTGACAGTGAGAACATTCAGCGGCTCTTGGAAACCATGCAGCATCTGTCCTTTGAGGGACCAGGGCAGCTGAAGCTTTACAACTCTTATGAAGCAACCTGAAAAGGGGTTAAAGCATCTCTTCATTCCAGGCTAGCTCCCATCAACATTACAGTCCAATGAAGATCATATTTCATGGAAATTAGCAGAGGGCAGTTTGTTTTCTTTTCCCTTTAAATGAGCATCAGGAAGACATTGTCCTCAGTTTACTTCTGCTGTAGAACCCTTTCTTGCTAAGCACTTAATCTCCCAGCAACCACACTCTTCCTCAGCAAAACCCCAAGTGAAATTGGAGGCAGGTCCTAGTTCAGGTATGTTTTCCAGACTCTGGCAAGGAATCCTCTTCATTACGGTATTGACTGATGCTAAATATGAGCATCCCTATAGCTGTTTCTGACTTAAGTAGGCATCAATTCATGGGAAATTGTGCTCCTCTGTCAATTAGGGCTATTACCTCTTGATTAAATTCTCCAGAAGCTCAGAGAGGTGCATGCAGCA
The DNA here is from genome assembly GCA_028020825.1 of Podargus strigoides. Lineage (NCBI taxonomy): Eukaryota > Metazoa > Chordata > Aves > Caprimulgiformes > Podargidae > Podargus > Podargus strigoides. The sequence goes on from CM051620.1 coordinate 62,394,033, forward strand.
GGGAAAACAAGGCATGAGAAGAAAGGCCTCCCCATACAGACAGCTACCAGAATGGATGCAATAGCATTCACTTAAGTATTCACAAAAGGGAAATTTTATCTAATTGCTAACAAGTCTGCAAAATTTAAGCCCAAGCAGTGGACCTGTGATAAAGCTTTGCAAACCTTTAAAACTGGGGAGGCATCTGCTGCTTGAGACAGGCAACATAGTCAAGACAGCATTAGCTCTGATGAAAAAAGCTGTGCTCAACTACAGCTGTTTTCCTGCTGCAAAGCCATTTCCCCCTGCCCCAGTTCATAGAGGCAAGAGGTGTGAGTTTGTATCATGCTGTTTGTACAGTAGCTTTCCAGAGCAGAAAGGTGGTGCATTTTTTTTTGTTACTCCCCCTGTAATTCATAGGGCTCAAATAAATAGAGCGTGAGCCTGAGGCACGTGAAAGCAGAGCGTGTTTGGTTTTCAGGCTTTCCTTCTTGTTGCAATCTGTAGTTGAACAGCGAGTTAATAATTAAAGGAAAGGAAAGAAAATAAACTTCCCAGGGAAGCTGGTGGCCATAGCTCTCAGCACAGCACCTGTGTTCCTGTGTAAATGCCATTTGTCCCCATGTGTGCCTTTTGCCTCAGACTTTCCTCCCTCTGTCACAGGTCTTGCTCCGATCTGGGAGGCAAGGAAATATTTGTACAAGCCCAATGGCAGAGAATAAAAAATCAAGTCTCTTGACCAACGAGGTGCTGAGCCTTTACCTTTGGCCTCCCCTCAGCAACATCATTTCAGGGTGACAGAGGCAGTGAGGGGGTCCCTGTGGCCCCCCAGCCAGGATGGTGCCCCCCCTGTAGCCCCTCATTGCCCCAGCATCCCAGCTCGGCCCTGGCCCCAGCATGGGGTGAGAAATGTCCTCTCACAGTGCCAGCCAGTTGCTGCATCCCTGCCCAGGCCATGCCTGCAGAAACTCCCTCAACTGTCATTTCTTACCTGTGAACAGTTATTTTGTCCCTTTTGGGGATACCCGAATCTTGTTTGCACAAACCATCAATACTACTGGAAAAAAAATCTGCTTAATATACTTAAATGACTGTAATTAGTTGCTATATCTATGATGCTTTTAAAAATTTTTAGAGTCCCCATTTTGTCTCTGTTTCTCCGCTGCCTGCCTTTGCCAGCTATTTGTCTCTATTTCCTTTCTTCTGAGCAGAGCTTGGGGTCCCAGCTGGGGTGCCCCCTCCTAGGGCTCCCAGGACATTGCACCAGTACAAAGAAGACCAAGAACAACATACTGGGTCAGTAAAACCGTACCTTCACTCCATAAATGCTGGAATGTTACCTAGACAATACTCTTGTCCAAATACTTTTCTCCCTATTTCTGGAGAGTGCTCTTGTCTAGGCATGAGGCTCCTGCTGAAACACTCATAAGCTTCCCAGTGTCACTGCCTCACTGTAGCAATGTCCTGATTTAGAGGCAAAACCATTCATGAATGAAATCTAAACAAGCCAGAGAACTGAACTTGCCCTCTAAGCTTTCAGGGAGAGATGGGAAGCTCCAATCATCTGTCCCACTGTCCTGGCTTTGCCCTGCAGACTGCCCAGGCTGCCCCACCACAGGCTGCAGACCTCCAAAATCAGATTACAGAGTCAGAAAATACAGCAGGAGCCTGCAGTTCGCATCCTTGTGTGGACAAGGGGAACAAATCATGCAGGTTATGTGTGAGGCTTTTCCCAGCCTTTTAAATGTTTTTGGAATGGAAAGGCAATCAGAGCAAGCTACTGGTCTGTATCACCAGTAGGCTGATCTTGGAGACCAGGTTTCCCAACCTTGGTTTCTGCTTGGAAGTGGCACAGCTTATTTGATTATTTTTTTCTAATCTTCTGGGATTTTTTTGGTAAACATAAGGATTACCTTTGTAACCTAATGGTCATAAATGAAGATGTATCATTCTTGATGGAAAAATTTGTAATATACAAATAATTTTGCCTTGAGTGTGCATTTTGGGAAAGCCAGTTTGTGCAGTATCTTTTACTTCACTTTTATTCTTTGGGAGCAAAGGCTGGGTTTTAGTACATCCATTACCACTTGTGTATCTGTCATGGTTTCCCAGGAACTGAACCACGGCAGGCAGGCCATGAGTAGCCCCGAGTCAGCTGGGAGTTTCAGTCAGGGCAGCTGCCCCAAGCTGACTCACAGGTGTATCCCACACCACTGACATCAAGCTCATTATAAAAGGAGGGAGCTCACTGAGGGTAGGCTTCCTTTTCCTGGGGCTTCTTCCTCTTGGCCTTCTGCTGCTGACCCCAAGGACCAGGCTGAGTATAAGCTTGTACGCTTTATGTTGGTGACTGTATTAGTTTTGTTGTTTCATTAAATCCATTTCTATTTCAACCCACGGGGCTTCTCCGCTTTTTTCCCTATTTCCCCTTCTCAGCTGGGGAGGCGTCGCTGGGTGGTAGAACAACTGCTGCAGTTTAGCTCTGGGTACAGGCTAAATGTAGACTGTTTCATAAGTAGAATATTTATAAACAGTGAGAGACTGTTCATTTTGAAACATTGGCCGTAGTGTATCCCCTTGAATTGAAAGCTGTTGGAGTTATGTAAACATTGTAAGTATTTAGGGTATTTATTTGATGTATCCCATAGTTTAAATTTGCTTAAAATTTAAAAAAAGTGGCAGTCCCATTTTTATGCAGATAACAATGTTCCTGCCACACAAAGCTCAATGAGTGGTGGTTAATAGCTGACATGAAGTTGAGCAACAAGCTTTCTTAACAAATGACTAGTCTGAACTCCACAGTGCACTTTTCAGATATCAGCTATGATTATTGTTTCAGAAATATCTTACCCTGCTGGGCACGGAGGAGGATAATTTCAGAGTACTTTGCAAGCTTATTGAAGTTGGCAGCCGATAGGCTTCCCTAATGCTGGGGAGGTGCCTCAAAGCATCAAGGTTCATCAGAAGGCAATTTAAATAGCATCGGGGCACGTTACAATGCCAAGGGGAAAGAAAACTGTATGTGCATGGTCAGCGGTGTGCTGTGAGCACCACCCAGGGCAGTGCTGCAGGCACCTGGCCATGCAGCCCACAGGGCTCGCCAGCCACCACCCTAGGGATGGAGCATCCTGCAGCCATGCCCTGGGACCTACTCAGGGCTACCACCAGATGGGCCCTGGGAGGAGAATTGCCACCTTGGGCATGTTCCTGCAAGACCACTGCTGGGATAGTGATCTTTCCTCTGAACTGGGAGTTGACAGCCCTTGGTAATGTGCTCCAGGATGTCCCCAGGGGATGTGCCCCACCTGCCGTATGAAGAGCCACGTGCATGCCCCTATCCTCCCATTTCCACTCCCAGACTCCCAAATTTTCCATCCTAGTCCTGTATTACACTCGGTGAAGGAGCTTCACTTGTTCTAAGTATCGCTCTCTCTTGGTTATTTTGACATGACTTTTATAATCCAAAGCCAATTAACTCTTTCTCCCCTGATTTCAATGTAGGATCCTCTGCACTGGCAATACTGTTAAAGATTTCTATATAAGCCCGTAAAGGCTTTTTGCAGGCAAGTGCTCATGAGCTGAGTCTACTCTGAAGTAAGGTGAAGGCAAATTAAGTTACATCATAACTCTGCCAGGGCAGGGCAACAGAGAGTGTCATTTCCTAAGATATTTACATTTGCTTAGCTTCTGCTCAGCCAGGCAGGCTGCACTGATGTATGCACTGAGTAACTTGGAGAAAGTCACATGTGGTCTTGTGTCACAGTATGAAGAAAGGGCTTGTACAACCTCACGAGCCTGCAAAAGTAGCTGAAAGGATTAGAAAGTGGGTTAGAAGACCCAAGAAGACACAGCTACAGTCTGAACTCCACCTGGATGTAAAGATGATAAAACCTTTGAAGTGTTTTTCTTCAGGGGTAGGGAAGGACTTAATTTATTCTTTTGCCAAAAATGCTGTAAGAGTATGCCACGAGCCAGTCTGGGTTATTCTCCTCCTTCCCTCCCCTCCCAGGGAGGGCCATCTCCCATGGGGCTGGGAGAGGAGCCAGGACCTGCTCAGTGCAGGTGTGGAGAGTAATGTTGGACTTCTTTATTGCTTGGAAGAGATTAACCAGGTGAGCTTCCCAGCCCAGCCAGAAAGCTCATCTGACCAGAAGCCTTTCCTCAGGGTGGGGAAGTTGTTCTTTGTGGAGCCCAGTCAGGACAGATACCCTAAAGGTTACTGGTAAGAAAAAGAAATCATGCCTGATGAACCTAAGCATTGTATTTCTCCTGTCACAGCAATGCCTGTCAAAACGTGAAACCTGACAAGTCCTGAAAACTCCTCACTACATATATATTGATTATGGGGTTGAGCAGATGCAAAGGGAACGTGAATTGCTTGAAATCCCATGCTATCAACCTAGAAACACTGACAGGGCTTGGTGCCAGGTCTTGAAGCAGTTGACAGGCAATAATAAGCAATGGTCTAGCTCCACTGACACCTTTCAAGGATGATGATCTAATGAAACACAGGGATGTAGTTCAAGGATATGGGAATCTTCCTGAACAGAACAAAATGAAAATGAGCAGCATTGAAACCACTGCAAAACCAAATCCCAGTGATGTAGTGGAAACAGCTGGGTAAAGAAGCACATGCCACTGAAGTATTTTGGGGTCTCCAAACATTGGTCTTCCAACTGAAAGCTTAGTTGCTACAAAGCTATGCATAACACAAATTTCCAAAAATTCATCTGAGGTGGTGCATTTGGGCTTTCAGAAGCATCAGCCCCCAGCTGTAAGGATGCAATAACCTTGGTAATTATCTGTGGGTGAGGAGAGATTTCATGCCCATGTTGTTTTCCCCACGGCAGAACAGCATCACAGAAGAAAAAGTTCAGAGGATGAAGGAGCAATTCATGTCCACCTACGATGTCACTACAGATGGACGCTTGCAAATCCAAGAGGTATCTCTCCCCAGCCCCAACCCAGGGTTTCTTTTACAGAAGGAGGGAGAATTAGGACCTAGAGCAGACTTGGGAGATATGGGAGATAGAGCCTGGGTGGCAAGAAGGTGACTCACGGAATAGCACACTAGCTAGATCTCTTGATGTGAGGCTTATTTCCAAGGCAACAACATGCCAAGCTTATATTTCCCATACTGGGTTAGCAGCCTCCAACTTTTTTTCATGTCTTTACTTTCATGGTTTGGGTTTGTTTCGGAGTTTTTTAATGCAGGGGTTTTTTTTTGCAGCTTGCAAATATGATCTTGCCAGATGATGAGAACTTCCTTCTGCTTTTCCGACGGGAAACTCCCTTGGACAACAGTGTGGAATTCATGAGGGTCTGTATCTCCACATTGTCTCTTTCCCTTGCACCCCAACAGCTTCTTCAATATGTACACTTCCACCCTCTGTAGAATGTAGCAGTGGAAACACAATTATTGTGGAAGCAAAACACATCCTGACCTGTTCAGGAAGAAAAGGTTATACCATTTTACCCTGACATATTATCTTGGCAGGGTGTGGGGTGGAAATCTCCATAAGCTCAGCCAACTGAGGAGCATAAACCCATAAGATTTCCTTAACCATGCCCTCCACTTTCTGCCCCGAAGTATCCCAGCACAGAATTTCAATTTTTCCAAGGCTGCTTGCAGTTAATTTTATTTCAAACCCAGACTGGGGACTTCTGTAGATCAATGGCTGGTTGTGTAAAGCCTTGGCTTTTACTCAGGACAATAAGAGAAGCTGCATGTACAAATTAGGAAAGAAACATAGAATGGTTTCTTAGTTGTTTCTTCCTTTCATAGACAGTGTGTCTGCATTAAATGTGTGACAGCAGCATGTCATGTGTACAGCATCCAAATGCAAGTAAAAGCTATTGTGTGGAAAGTTTTATTTTATTTTGTCTGCTATTAATTAAATATTGGATAATGCAACAGCTTGCTTATTATGGAAGTCCTGATTTGAATCTCTACGATCACCCAAGCAGATGATTAACTGCAATATTTATATGGTCATATCAATCTATCTCCATTTAGATCTGGCGCAGTTACGATGCTGATAGCAGTGGATTTATTTCAGCTGGTGAGCTCAAAGTAAGTTATTTTAACAAGTCTGTTTGGGCTTGATCTACAGAGTACTGATGTCAATGGGAGCCTTGCCATTGGCTTTACCAATCTGCTGCCTTTTTGTGTGGCTGACAAGTGGCATTTCTAGGTTGTTCACAGTGCTTTTAAGGACTGGGGACCCTCCAGCTTTCTGGCACAGTGATTTCTTTTTAAAGCTCAAGTTATTGAGGAAGAAGCCTGTTTAGAAACTGGTGAGGAACAGAAGTTCATCCCTGGGCTGGAGGCCCTGTGCTGACCTTTCAGTGTGTGGCTCCAGCCTGAGCCCCACCAGAAACATGAACGGATGCTTAAGTGTTTTGCTGCATGGCAAACATTTTGATTTGAGATCATTTAGCAAATATTGCAGGACTTATGTTATCTTTGGCTTATTTTGTGAATTAATTATGACTTATTCCAGTATGTCTGCTCTGGGGAAATTTGGTTTTCTAATTTATTTGAAAAAATATGTTTCAGCTAAGAATACGTGAACTTTATGTGATATTGAAGACACTAGTACTAATCAGGAATGTGAAATTAGATTAATGTAACCCTGCTGAATTTGGATCAAATTTCTTACTGTTATTCCTTGAATTTACTCTAAAGAGTAAATGTTGTCTCTTTCCTTATTACAGGATTTCCTGAGAGATCTCTTTTTGCAGCATAACAAGACAATTACTGAAGTAAAGCTGGAAGAATATACTGATACCATGGTAAGAAAAGATAGTGTTAATATTGTTCAAATTATAGTACTGGCTAAAAATCTCCTTCAGGATCAATGTCTGTGGGGCCATAAATGCCCTCTTAAAAGGTGTGTCTTCTCCAAGAGATCCCTGTGGAAAGTTATCACATGCTGCTGCTGTTTCTTTGCACTGTACTGTGCATCAGCTGTGAACAGCATTTCATATATTGTTGCTTTGAGTTGAACTGTTATGAGAAAATAGCTTGACTTTATGCCAAAGCAAACTGAGCCCTAAATTCCTTTTTAAAAAGTGGTTGAGGTGTATTCTTTTTGATGTACATCAAGATGTACATCCTTCTTGAGGTACATCCTTCTTGAGGTACATCCAGCCTCAGCCAGATCTCCAGCTGCTTCCCTCTCTCCTTCCTAGCAAATCCTTCTACTCCCAAGACACGCAGGTATCCAACTATTCTGCTCTGCAAAGCCCAGCATGCCTTGCTGGCTCCCAGCTGCTTCCCTGAAAGGCTGGGAGGTTGAAGGCTTCAGCTCCTCCCCTGCCTTATCACAGTACAGCTTTTATACCGCAATCAACAACATAATATTTGGTGTAAGTTTAGCATCAGTCACCTGGATTTCAGAGCAATGTATTTTATCTAACCATCTAAACACAAGAAAAAAAATGCTCATTTCTGATGTCATTCTCAAGGGTATCATTTGAGATCCACTAGCAGACATCCACCATTGCGGTTTTCTAAATGATTTTCAGATGGGACTGCCTTGATTCTTGGCACAAAATCTTTGTTTGTACCTAAAGAACAGCTTGGTATGCAAGCAAACAAGGAGCTACCCACATATTTTGCAATACCATGCTATGTATGCATGATGCATCTGTGCTTAGCAATGTGAGCCTCGAAAACAAAGCGAAAAACTGTAATGAAGTGTAGATTTTTTGCATGTTTATAAAAGACAGTGACAGGAGAGGAATGCAAACTACAAAAGCTATTTTCCAACTGGCAGAGCTTGAAAACAATAAAACCCCATAAACTACAGCTAGAACAAAAACCTTTCTGGTAGTGCTTGCAGGTAGCAAATAGCTTTTATGCTGCTCCATTAAGGTTTCCATCTCCAGTGGTTAATCTCTGATCAGGTGCTGAGGAATAGGCAATCTGGAGCTTGTAGACATCGGGCGGTTCATTTCCTCCAACTTCCTTTACCTTCCAGTAATATTCTAAGAAAGATCTGTGATTCCTACTGCTCCAATGCAGCTAGATATTGATGCAGCCCAGGGCTGACAGCCAGGAGGTCTGTTTTCCATTCCCATGTTTTTTTTATAGGTTGGCTTTGTATCTTTGGAGAGACAGTTTAGTCTCTATACTACAGGACGAGATTCGACCTGGGAAAAGGGATGCTTTGTGTATCTGGGGAAATTTATGACCTGAAATGCAAATCTAGCTCATGCGGGCAAGAGTTTGCAAAGCCACAATGCCAGAAGAATCGGGGTTGTTAATGGTTATTAGAAAATGAGGATATGGCAGATGATTTTTTTTTTTTTTCCTTGTAATTCTTTGCTTTAAACTGAAGATCATGGGTGTTTACAAACATACCTGATCCCAAGAGCTAAGGCAGGGTATAAAATTACAACACACTTAATCTTACCCTGTGATAACCTGTGGTAAAATAGAGGGTATGAATTCTGTATGTCATCTGATGCAGCAGGACAAAATTACAAGGAGGTAAGAAAGATACGGTCTTACATTTGCAGTGCTGGATTTAAAAAGGAGATGTGATTTGAGGAGCCAAGAGCAGAGGTAGGATGTTAAGGCCCAGGGCAATGAGAGCTCTCTGCTTTCCACATGGAATGAGAAGCTGCTGAAGTGCAGAGCCCTCTTTTCTCTGTTTAGACCACAAGGTCTTAGGGACAAGGACCTGTTTCTGCTGCACACAGCTACAGGGTCTCTCAAGGTGGCCCATCTATTCTACTCCAGGCTTTCAAGTGCCACTGTAATAACATTCAGTTGAAATAAGCTGTGTCTCAAGGAGCTGTAAATCCATCTGTCTCCGTAGGACTTTTCAGATCTCTGTCCTCTTTTCTTTATATCCACAGCTGGCTGCACACATCTTAAGCAACTACTGATATACTGAGTGGATCCTTGAGCCTTCTGGAGATAGGGATAAAGGGAAAAAGATACTATCATTTTAAAGAAGCTAGCCCAGGCATGAGGGAAGAAAAAAAAAAAAAGAAAAAAGGAATTTATGATTCTGTGCTGGGTATTTGCAGCTTTAGCTTGAGAAGTGTGAGCAGATATCATACTGACCAGGGTGTGCTAAATACTTGCCACTGATTTGTGATGCTATAAATGATCTTACATGACATCAAAAAAAGCTGGGAAGAAGAAGAAAGTATTTCTTTTGGAAGAGATTGGATGTTCCAGAAAGGAACATCACTTTATCAGGTTGGTGTATGAGCCTTTTAAGCTCAAACTTCATTTCTGAAGATCAAAACCAGTAGAACTCAGGAGCCTTGCAGAATTTCAAAAACCCCAGCAGATAACGGCTTGGTCTTTTAGGAACCAAAACACCCTTGGAAATCCTGCACTAAATGACTCTTGTAGATTACACAGGCAATCTGTTCAAACACAGTGCTGAGCTTTTGTCCCAGGGGTAACTTGCTGGCCACAGGGCCCTTGTGTCACTCTGCAGGAGTCTTCATGCCCCCATCCTTCCCTAAGGCAACAAGCCATAGGCAGTCCTGCAGCTTGGGCATGTGTCTGCCTTTATACACCCTCAATAACTTCTGCACTCACTGGCCAACTTTAGTTACAGCTGTTGGGTATAGATACCCCCAGTGTACATATTTGTGAGAGGAGGAGCTCGGGCAAGAGCCAGCTCTTCCCATGTCCCACTGTGAGGGATAAAACACTTTATTACACACAGAGAACTAGAACCAAAGAAGGTTTTAAACCAGGCTTGAGTGGCTCCACTGATCACAGAACTATTATTTTGGTAGTTTTCTGTGACAGAGATAAGGAGAGAAGTAAATAATTCAGATATATAATCTTATATTGCTCTTCAAAGCATGCCTGTGTTTGTCATATCCTGGTGGTTCAGTGGCTTTCTTTACAACACCAGACTGGGAAAGCAGAGATATTTCCTTTGCTGAATTCAAAGCCAATGGCAATTTTGATTTTGCACTTGGAAAAACGAGATGTAACAACTCTTATTTTGCAAACCCAGCCCGTACTTATGCTCTGTCTGCCTCAGAGTGCACAGACTACATTCAAACAAACAGACCTAAGGCTTCCCTGGTGCAATGACATTAAAATGTCAGTGAATTAATTTGTGCAAACACTTTAAAACAGAGTAGCTTGACAGTAAAATAAATGCATCATTTTATAAAGCATACTGCTGGATGCAACAAAGCTTTTAGTGAAACTGAGTGCTATTTAAACATGCCAGACCTTATCCTTAACCACATTGACATGTTTTATATCAACCTGGCAGCATAAATGTACCTTTCAAGAGTGCAAACTGAAAATTCATCAAGTTTAACACATCAAGATCGTGTGTAAAGGCAAAAGTTTAAATTAGAAACAATCTCCTAACAATTCCAAATATGTACTTCTACCAAGATGTATGCTTCATCACATGGGGTGGGTACCCTCTGTCATTCTTTGTGTACTTATATACACAATTAGCAGATCAAATCAATGCTTGAAATTTGGAAGTTAATAAACATTTCCCCAGGTTTTTCCTAAGTAATACAACCCAGGATTGCCATGTAGTGGGTATGCATGAGCTCCAGCTGTCCAGATAATAGGATTAGGTCTGTTTTATTAGCTGTGGTATCTGAACTAATTCAGTGAGCACTATTCTATCTTTCCTACATGTTTTCCATCTTTCATGTGGAAGCCACTAGACAAGAATTCGCTCAGCCTAGCTCTTTCAGCCAGACTTTTATTTTCTCTCTGTTGACTGGTATGGACAATCAAAATACTGCATATATTTGAAGATTTTATTCAGGATACTTGTTGCAGAAAAAGGCAAAACAGTTTGAAAACACACAGGTTCTCTATTAGTATTGCAAAAGCAGAGCAGAGTGAATGATGTCAGAGGGGGGGAGCTGATTAGCTCTAAGTAGATGTGGTCAAGCACTGGGAGTTTAATATTACGCTCAAAGACAGGGTGCAAATGAAGCAAATTGACTGGAGATGTTGATTTTCATTAAGCGTTCCACTAAAAGTATTATCTCTGCAGTTAAATGTGTTTTAATGGGGTCTGCACTACTGCTGGAATATTGTAAATAGTTCAGAAATGCATAGTGTGGAAAACCACTGGCTCAGAAAATTGATAATGAAGTAGAAAATCTTTTGCATCTAAACCATCACCTCTAATCTAGCCTGTATCACTAAGGGTGCACAAAGCTCTTCAGCCTCCCATGGCTATTTGCAACTTCTAAAACTGTGAAAACCTGCTGTACCCACAAGGTAGAGCAGGTGGGACACCTGAAGTCCCAACACAAGAACAGCTACACTAGAATGCTTATTTATGCAAGGGCTCCCTAAGGAATGGCAGCTCTCCAGATAATACTTATCCTCATGCACATGTCAGGCTCTGCCCTGGTTTCACTGCTGGGATGTGCCTGGGATGTGCTGCTGGCTCCCTCTCCCTCTAAGCTTCCTGAGATGGGGACTGGTATGGTCCTTCTCCAGCAGGTGTGCAATTAATTACACCAAAGGTTTGTAGTGACCTGGTTAGTTATAACCATTAAATAAGCAAATGAGATTCATGCAGGTAAGATTAAAGCGTGTTCCATTACTGAATATCTGACAAAGAATGGCAGCCCATCTTAATAAAATATTAATCTTTCCCCTCCTTACAACGTGGAATACATTTTTTCTAGAACTTTGAGCCATGAGTTATTCAAGTTTGCAATCCATTAAACATCTCCCCCTCTTTCCTTGTAACAGACTCTTTGTGCATTGTGGAGAAGCACAGTACCAAATACAATAAACAAATAAAAGCTGGTGGTGACTCACCAAAAAGATCACGTTAAGAAAAAGATAATATTAAGGAAAGAGTAACTTTTGTACTCACACAGATTAACCTCTTGACATTGGCAGCCTGAATCTTCTTCCCAGTCTCAGCACTTTCGAACAGCAGGCTTTCAGACAAGCTAAGCCCACCAGCTTTAGCAGTACAAAACCCTGACCTGAGTGCCTATCAAAAGGTGACATTTGCAGCTCAGCCACTTGTTAGCCACAGCGACAGTCCAAGATAATGATGGAGTTGGGCTGGAAGTGTTTGGAAGATCCCCCCTTTTTTCAGCATTTTTTCAGGGGCCATGGCAAGGCCAGTATTTAGTTTCTTAAGATGTTTGCTGGAGACCTGTCTTCATCCCTGTGCAAGGCAGGAAGGAGGTGATGCTGGTATTAGATTGCTTGGGTTTGCACTGCCAAAAAGCAGGAGGCTTTTGCTGTGCTCTTGTGCTTGGTGCTAGCAGAGGATGCTGTGCTGCCCAGGGCTCAGGCAAAGTACCCCGAGCAAGTAGATGTGAGGGCACAGGGCAGAGCAAAATGTATATTGGCTTTTTTGTAAGCATGCTCTCGTCGTGGCCTATCTATTTTATCTCTGTCTTCTTGATTTTTAGATGAAAATCTTTGACAAAAACAAAGATGGACGGCTGGACCTGAATGACCTGGCAAGGTAGGCTTTAATAATATTGATGGAGTTTTTCAGATCACAATGGCAGATCTGGGCAAGGTGATGATCTCATTATAAGGGCATACATTTGAATCCTACCTCCTTTCAAATTAAATCAGGTGCTCTGATGTAGGTATCCCGGGTCTCTAATGCATGATCCCCATCCCAACAGTCTGAGAACCTAGAGCCAGTGACACTGAGCAGTGTCAGGACCTGTTTGTGCATCACCAACTTGCTCTGGCATGATTCATGCTACCTCTGTGATGCTCCTCGGCAGATAACGTACCACCGTTTCTCCAAAAGAAGGATGGCAATCCTCTTCAGCAGGGTCACAGATGTGCATTTATTTCACATCATCATATGCAGCAGGAACTGCAAAGAGTTTTTGCTGCTTTTTTGAGGAATAAAAGTGCCACTGCAAAGGAGTTTGCCAATGGCAGTAAGAAAGGATTTGGAGAGACAAAGTGAAGACACTTGTGAATGAAGCCAGGGACTCAGTCACGGGCTTCTGTCTCTTTTCCGTCCTTGATACCTCCGAGGCATTTATATGATTTTCACTGCATACAGACAGAGTATGCCTCTGTCTGTAAATGTACATGCAACAACTGGATGGGACTTTAAACATGCAGGTACAGTCTTAAACCACAGGTTTGGGGATGAGAGGAGAGAGGTGCTGGTTTGCCACTGTTACTTTCTGCTTGGGATCATGATGAATGCCAGGACAAATAACTGCAGTGCATGTGGCCGTTCCCTTTGACCACTGAATATACGAAGATAGAGGGTAATAGAGGCAGAATAGAGAATAAAGCAGGTTTCCCTGGTGTTTTCCTGTTGCATATGCTTCCCTACTGTCCCATTACCCAGGGCAATTGAGGCTCCCCTCTGGTCCAAACACATTTCCCACACCCAAAACCCTTCAGTGTATGGACACAGCTCAGCATGCCCTGTGTCACAGGCTCCAAAACCCTCAGGGTTAGCAGAGCAGCTGGAGAGAAAAAAGCTTTTATCAGTGCTGTGAGGGGTTTTGGGAGGGAGGAGGGGAAAGGAGAGGAATTTGGCCAGTCTTGGTGCTCAGGCCAGTATTATTTTGTCCTTTACTTTTACAACCACCAATTCTCCCTCCAACAGAGAGCAATAAATTACTCTTTCCTTTAATGCAGCGCAGCAATCCAGTTACGAGGAATGATTGTCTGGTAGCTATTGCTTTCAGAGCCTGAAAACCTCCATTGTGCAGGACCACCAGAAATGCTCTGGGAGAAGCAATAGTGCTAAGAAATACATCTGTGGTGAGCCAAAGGGTTCCTGCCATTCCCCCGTCAGACAGACAGGGAGGCATGTGTTTCCCCTAACAGCCCTCTGTGAAAAAACCTTGCAGGGATGTTGTTCTTTAAAGGCCTATAATCTAAAATCTCTTTGCTTTATGAACCAAAATAGTTCGGAATAGCTTGTGTGCAGACGATAAAGGAGAAAGATCATAATTTAAATCTCTCCATTCAGGATTCTGTCACTCCAGGAAAATTTCCTTCTTCAATTTAAAATGGATGTAAGTAGCACTGTTTTTTGATGTATTCATCCCATCTCTCTCAGCTAAGATAACCTAGGCCCAAACTTGAATCTTTTTTCTTTTTTGTTCACTTGTCCTCTCTGCATGCAGGCTTGCAGCACGGAAGAAAGGAGGAGAGATTTTGAGAAGATCTTTGCACACTATGATGTTGTGAGTCCCAGAGGCTATTCCCTCGCAGTCTTTAAATTATACAGATTTAACATACACTGCTCAAACTTATTCCTCCTGGTGGGTGCTGTGCGGGTCACTCAGGAGTTGTAGGTGTGCCTGAGCCCACGGGCTAAAGGGATCCAGGTGCCAGGCTGGGGGGTAAGGTGGGGACAGAACAGAGCGATGCTCAGAGACATCATGGCAAAGGAACCGTTTTGACTTACTCTATCTCCATGGCTGGCTTTGCTGCATTAGCTGTATCTCTCTGCAGGAGATGCAAGGGCTGTAGAGGAGGTGATGGCTTTGGCTCTCTCAGTCTCTGGCAGTCTGGGACCTGCATCACCACCACCTTGAAAAATTAAACCTCTTTCAGTACTGAGCCAAGAGTTATTTAGGGAGTTTGGCCCAGGATGGGCATGACTGCCTAACTGTCTGTTAGAAATGAGCACTTCAGCACTGCTTCTGACAGTCACACAGCTTGCTCAGGGTGGTGACTGGTAAGCCTCACAAAATGGTGGGAGATGTTGCTACAGTTTAAGGGGAAGAGATGGTTTGGAAAAAATGAAGGGATCTTAGAGCTCGGTGACCTACTGACCATTCAACATTGTTGTGCTTATGACTTACTGGAGCATTTTGATGTTTATTCCATCTTTCAGAGTAAAACGGGAGCACTTGAAGGCCCAGAAGTGGATGGTTTTGTCAAAGACATGATGGAACTGGTCAAGGTAGCTCTTTCTATTTATTAATACCCTATATTTTGGAGAGGAGAGTGCACGTTTTGGTAAAGTTATGTAAATAGGCTAATGAGAACACAGTCAAATTTCACTTTGATCAGCAGCAGAAATGAATGCCATGGTCTCAGCATTTCACTGTAGAACATTTCACCATATCACAGAAATTCTGCCTGATAAATTTATACACCTTCACTCAGCAACTGTATTTAAGAAAGGTCTGTTCTAGCTCATGCTATGAATTAGGTAGATGTTACAGCATCACAAACTGTCAGCATGGATCTGTCATCGGAAGTCCTTTCTTCTATTTCCACTGTGGATATGGCCCTCACCAGCATGACCTCATGGTTCATTGGGTCATCACAGGGCTACGCTTGAAAATGACTTGAGCTCTACCTCTAATCAAGAACATCATGCCCCAGTGTGTCACCACTTTCTTACAGACAGCAGAGTCCATCTGCATTGGATTACCTTGAGTTTCCAGATAGAGTCCAAGATAATGCTTTCGATGCAAATATAGTCTGGTCTTTGGTTCCCTCTCAGCCTGAGCCGTTGCACTTCTACATGGTCTGACCCCACATAGGGATGCTGCGTGCTGACAGCTGCATGTGTATATTATGGCCATGCGGCGTGTAGGGAAGGGTGTGAGGACAGGTGGGAGGTTGGATTTGTGCTCTGTGCATGTGTGTGCAAAGGAATGAAGGTTGTTCTTTCCTGAACAGCCTCATCAACATTGTCCTTGGACACCACAAGCTGTGTGTGTGTGAATTTGATCTCCTGAGAAAGTGGGAAGCAGAGGCAGCAGTACAGCATTAGGAGCTTACAGAGACAGGGTAGCCTGTGAAGTATGCCTTTAGCATTCATTTCATCTGCTAAAGGTATTTTTAAGTTGCTGACTAGCCTGTAAAATAGTAACCTGCCAACAGAAATGCCCCATTGCTCCTCGTGTAGCAGGTTTGAGAGAGGAAACCAGATGAAAGCACTAGCCCAGTAGTGCAGAGATCTGTACTGCACACTTTTCTGTAGAGTTGTTTGACACAGATCAGATACTGATGGCCTTGACTAAGCACAAAACCCATGTTACATTTCCTTACAGTTACTTGCAGTCCCATACACCTAACCATATCCCTTTTGCTTTTGCAGAGCACCCTTTCCCCAGTCTCTGCTTGCCTCCCCACAGTGAGCTGAAGTGGAGTCAGCCCGTTTCGTCATTCCTCCTTGGGTGGATTTCCCTGCCACTGTACCACTGGCTGCTTTACAGGGATGGGGAAATCCAGAGTTGTTTTCTCTCTCAGCACTGTTTTTCTCTTTTGCCTGCAGCCCAGCATTAGCGGGGTGGACCTGGACAAGTTCCGCCAGATCCTGCTCAACCACTGCGATGTGAACAAGGACGGGAAAATTCAGAAATCTGAACTGGCTTTGTGTCTTGGCCTTAAAATTAACCCGTAGCCAGGAGAGTCCTTGTGGTTGTGTTTCCTTTGTGAGATTTCCCTGCCCCTCCTCATAGAAGTGTGTCTGTGCTGCTATGTGAGCAGTGGGGAGCAGGAGCACTGTGCTGCCAGGCTGGAGAGCGGCTGCACACAGCAGAGTGGGAACTGCACGGAGGGCCTCCCTGCTCTGACACTCCCTTTTTGATGTTCGCTCGCTGCTGCTGCTTGTGGGTCTCCTAAACAATGTCTCTGCCCATGAGCACACCAGCTGCTCAGAAAAGGGTTTGCTGTTCTTCTCCTGCCCCCCATGAAATACTGCCCTGCCTGTCCCCTAGGATAGGGACAAGCATCTCTTTAAAAACATCCCATCATTGATCTCAGAGTGCAGCTACTAGGTGTTTCTGATGACCACCTTATGTGTGAAGTCATTACTTTGGTGAGCATTGTGCTTGCTTTGTGTATTTAAAATATTGGATAGATGACAGTGTATTTGTGCAGAAATAAAAAATGTCAGTAACAGAAATTCAGTAAGATTGGAGTTTGTGTTATGTGTGGAAAGCCATCTGCCACAGGCTGGCAGACCATACATAGGAGCCATTTTATGTAAAACACATTGAATGGCAAAAGGTTTTGTGATGCCTATCAGCTGTGGAGTTTAAATCTGTCAGGAAATGCAACCCGGTGAATCCTTCTCATGGGGAAACCACACACCCCAGGAAATAATACCACCTCCAGGATGAAGCCATGGAGTAACATCACTTCTGGAGGAAGCCTTTCTTCTGACCCAAACTGAAATAATACAGAAGGTTTCCATAAACTGAAAACCTGGGAGGACAGAAGCCTAATGAGAGCAAAGCCCTTAAAAGCACATGCTTATTATTTTAAATCCATAAGAGTTAGTAAATACTTGTAACCTTTATTGAATCTAAAGCTTCCCATCACTCCCAGTTCATGAGTGTAATCCTGGAGCCTAATGGCAGCATCTTTTGTACCATATATTTCCCTTTTCCAAAGGCTCTGACTGCATATTCAGAAAGTGCCACACCTATGCTATCACACCCAAATATTTCTTAACTTCGGATGAGAAAACCGCAGAGGAAGGGTTGTTACCAAAACTCCCACACGTTTCAGCATTTCTGCCTCCTACAGATGAGAGACAAAGATTTGACGCTACAAGTGTCTTCCTGGTTATGTGTTCTTTGCACAAGGCAGTACAATGAAACTTTCCTGTTATACTCTGTTTTATAAAAATTAACCAGAAATTACCTTCAATCAACACAGATAGAGATGCTGATTCAACAAAGCACTTAAGAATATACACAGCTTTAGAGATATGCTCATTTTCTATTTTCACCAAACAAGTGCTAAGTCAGCACTTTCACCCCAGCATGGAACGAGGGCTTTAAACTCCAAAACTGCTTTTTATCACCTAGGCAGCAACACAAATCACAGCCACAATAACAGAGCTTTGCAACGGTTCAGAAAAACTATAAACAAGGCATCAGGCCTTAGCAGCAGCTACCCAACTGTCCTGGTTGCCCAGGCACAGACCCATGAGCCAGCCATGCAGGCAGGCCGTGAGTCGCCCTGAGTCAGCTGAGAGTTCCAATCAAAGCAGCTGACTCACAGGTGTATCCCATACCACCTAGTCATGCTCATTATAAAAGGAGGGCGCTCACTGAGGGTGGGGTTTCTCCTCCTCTCCTTAAGGCTCCTTGTTGGTGGTGCTCTGTTCCTGCCATCAGCATTGAACCAGGCTGAGTAGAGCCCTTTATGTTTTGTATTGATGGTTGTTTTCTGTTTTGTCATTCTATTAAATCTGTCTATACTGCAACTCATGGGCCTTTTCCTTTTTTTTTCCCCAATCCTCCTTCCCATCTGGGGAGGGAGTCTTGTGAGATATGCGAACTGCTGCGGTTTAG
This sequence comes from Podargus strigoides, assembly GCA_028020825.1. Lineage (NCBI taxonomy): Eukaryota > Metazoa > Chordata > Aves > Caprimulgiformes > Podargidae > Podargus > Podargus strigoides. Next base: position 62,412,273 of record CM051620.1, read on the forward strand.
CCCTGAGTACTGGATAACTGTAGACACCAAGCCATCAGGGATGCTCTTCACTCATGGATGCTTGCTTCCATCTGAGGGAAGAGCTATGGTCAGGAGAGCATGACAACAGGTAGGAAGTCTGCAGAGAAATCCCACACACTGCTGTTTATTGGGCATGCTTTATCTTTGCCCTGAAGAATTTGCAACAAATAGAGTGGGGCACATCACCAACCGTATATTTTCATCACACCTCCAACAGGAGGTGACTTATAAGCCTAAAGAATAATGCATTTAAGTACATTCTTCTGTTTCTCCATCTTCTTTCAGCCTTTATATTGTTCTTATTTTTATTATAGTTTTTTTAAACTATAGTTTCTATTACTTTGGACATGGGAGCAATTTCTGTACCATCCCCTACAATATATTTCCACCTGTAGATACATATTCTTTATACTATTTGTATTTTTCAATGATAATAGGTCCATTCTGTTCTACCCCTGTTTAAGTCTATTGATATTAGTAGAACTTTTTCTCATTTATTAAAGTATAAACTTAAGAATATCTTGCCCTGCCTCACCAAAAATACAGCAACTTTATCCTAAAATGAAAATAATCTTTTAAAGACTGTATACAACCACAGCTCTTCTTTCAAGAGTTATACAACACTTCATCCATCTTTATTGAAACCTTATGCTTTCCACGTCCTCTACAGCAAATATTTTTCTTTTTGGCTGACACTAAGCAGTAATGAATATGATATGTTGGTGTCACAATGTATTTTGCTGCTTTTGTACAAACTAGTGATATTTTTTTTTTTTTTTAATACTGAGTTTTCTAAAGCCTTCCACTCTCGAAGTTCATGCAACTAGTTTTAGTAGCTTGAAATAAGTGAGTGCATAGCCTTCGGTAAGTGGGTTTACAAGAGCATTTTACAAAACATTGGCAAAAAGTAATTGGGAATAGTAGATGAAATGTTTACATACAGAACTCAGAAGAAGTTTTTTCTTTTAATGTTGTTTTGTTTGTGGGTGTTTTTTTTTTTAAATTTAGTTCTGTGTCCCCTTGAGGATTTTTTTTGCATCCAGCACAGCAACTAGAGAGCAGTAAAATAGGCATGTACACTGCCTTGTTTGCAGGGACCATAGCAGAGAGCCATATCCTGGTGGGACTCCAGCCCAAGTGAGCTGCAGATCCCCTATAAGCAAAACAAATTGTCAGGAGATGCAGTGGGATTTGAGCTCATGTTACAAAGGTCAGCAAGGCAATTATTAACGAGCCATGGTCTTACAACCCTCTAGCTTCTAAAAGTCAATGTTATTGCAGGAGACAGGCATTTTGAGACTTCCCACAGAGAAGATATGTTTCTTGCTTGCAGAGATTTTTTTTTTTTTATTTTATTATTATTTTCACTTCAATAATGAATGATCTGTAAGGCCTTTTGGTCTCAGGTTCTGAGGATTTCATCCCTTTGAGCTGCTATAAGTATATGGATAGGCAAAACATTTTGATGAAACGTAGCTATTGGCCATTTTGCAAATTCAAATTAATGTGCAGTGTGGAGTCTCTTATGTACCAAAACATGAGATACTACTTCACATTTGAATGTTTACATGAAAATAGTCGGTTTGTGTTAATTATATGAAAACATCTTGCCTACAAAACCGAAAACATTTATACGTCATGACGCCTTCTGTGGTGTAAATATATTGAAGATATAAGGAAGATTTGGGGCTGTTCAGACATTGCATCTTCTGCCAAAAAAATTCTGCAGATATCACAATGTTACGTAGTTACCTGCACCTTGGTAACTAGAATTTTAATGCAGAAAGTGAACGAAAATGTTTGCAAGATATTTTTCCTTGATATTGTCATGTCTTTCTCCAGAAAACTGGGATCAAGAAATTCACATTTTTTATTTCTTCACAGTATGCAAATTTACTGAAATAAATTTTAACTGACTGATATCATAATATTTAACAGGTATATTTCCAAAAGACACTTAGCTACCACAAATGTGGTGGTCAATATGCACAGTGCTCCCAAATGTGTCATTTCAAGGTTGTGTTTTTTTCCTTTTTTTGTTTAATTGGCAAACTGCTGCATCTGGAAATCAATGTGTGAATTTCCACAAAGCAGAGATGTTCCTTTGCCTCCCTTTTTGCTGTGAGTTATATGAGATCATGCCCTGCACTCCTGTCATACTCTGCTCATCTCAGCCCTTCTCATTTTTGACACTTGATGTAGTTGTTTTCTGGGTGACTTGCCATGACAACTTTGTTTAGGAGAAGCTGCCTATGACAGCTCCAGTTGACTGTGTAGAACTGACACCCATGAAAAATCAACATTTGTAGGGCTTTTTAACTGAAATCCATCCCTCAGCTAACTTCATTGGTTTCCTGGAAATGATGGTATAGAGAAACAACCTTTTCTCCCATCATTTTGAACCTCAACAAGCTGCTTGCCCAGCTCTAGCCACCACCATGGACATCTGCCACTGGGGACCCCCAATTTCCTGAGCCAGCCTACAATTCTAAATTGCTCACGTGCCAGCTTGTCCCTTGGTCTGTGAAATTTTTTCCACAGAATAACGAACCCAAATAGACAAGCTCATCTCATTCCCCAGTCTGAACACATTCCACCAGCCTCACATCACTGACACTCAGAATGGAACCAGGTGAGATGTTTATAAAGTGTAACATTTAAGTTTCGTTGGTGATTTATTTTCAGAGTTTCAGTAAAAGACTTCTCTTTGTTTATTCTCCCTAAACTGCTTTAAACAACATGGGTGAACCTACCTGCACGTCTTATGAAAATTACTTTTTATTCCTATTGAAAGCTGAGAATTGAGCATCAGCCCCAAAGAAGGGCTCAGAGCATAGAAACCCAGCACAATATTTTGATTAATCTGCTTTTCTGTTTGTGTGACAAGAGAATAGTGTCAATATTAATGAAAACAATTGTGACTAATGCAGCCAACAAGAATATCAGGGAATCTTCTGCCACATTATAATAGGAACCCATCACAAGAAACACCTTAATTACAGCTATTATCTCTCAGAATGGCTGGGTAACTCTTACATTAATCTGATTTGAAATAGAAAGTTGCTGTTATGTAGTGAGACGTTAAATGGGGCTTTGGTGCGTAGTTACACGGGGTAAAGTAACTATGAAAGTCATTTTTGTATGAGGGCTACACTGACTGCTAATAAAAAGCTCTCATTTTCTGGCACCTGTATTTTCAGCAGTTCCACAGAGAACTGTGTCTCATTTTAAGAAGCGTTTGGACATGGGAAAAGGGGGAGACAAGAATGCCACTTACGAGCCATTATGAGAGAAAATGAGGGAACCGTTTGCCTAATGCCGAAAGACATCTACAGGGGGTTCCCACTGGGTCCCAGAGGTAAAACCATTTCCCTACCCTCTCTTGCTTAGTTAGGAACCATCAATTTTCACAAGCTTGTCCCATGATGATGTATCCTGCTGCCCACCTGCCGCATGCTCAGCCTTTACGCTGGCTTCAGGCATTGCTCTTCCTCTGGGGATTGTTCCTTTTCATTTGCTGTTGGCCATAAAAAAAGCCTTGCTGCTGTGCTTGAATCTTTGTGATGGGAGAACTGGAGAGGATATGGTTGGCCTAGGACCTAGGACAAATGGTTGGTGTGATGGCACACTCAGGGTGAACAAATGGTCAGGCTGCATCTCTGGCATCATCTGGCATCTCTTTAGAGGAGATGTTTCAGGGAAAAAAAATAATTCAATTGGATTTGATGGAGACACGACAGTCCACAAGAGCTATTATTATTAGTCAACATGTCTGGAGAATGGGCATCTGCCCCAGGCTTGGAGACACCTGGTTTGGGGTCCCTGCTCTCCCTGGCATCACAGCTGTGAGTCTCAAATGATTTCAACCTGATCAGTCTTACTAGGTGAAAGTCTCTGTTGTGGATGAAAATGTTGAAAATTAGCCATCTTGGTTTGGAAGAGTCCCCTTGGATCTGATGGAGCCAGACCAGATCAGGGCAGCAGGAGGTGTGGCCATGGCTCCATTACAAGACATATTTTAAAGCTCTTTAAGCTGAGGGTTTCTAAATTAAATAACACCAGTGCTAGAAAGTGGCAACACCAAGGCTTGCTCAAGTTGAATGCCTCTAGCTCTGAGGGAGGCTATTACTAGGACTGTGTCTGCTTTATATGAATAAAGGGTTGTAACACAGTTGTCAGGGGTTTTCTTGCAGCTGGTAGAGCTAAAGAACATGTTCTCACTTTTTGATTCCCTGCAAAGTCTCATGTAAGGTATGACTCCCAAAGCCTCATAGAGAGGAAGATGGAGAAGAGAGCTGCACTCAGAAATCTCATTTGGATGGCTGTTTGAACAGATTGCTGTCATCTGTCACTTTGGCTAGTGTGTCTCTAACTCTGATGGTGTGGCCAGAGTTTTTATTTACTGTTGTTAATCCTTATGAAGCAGGTTCATTTCTCCAGCACATAAAAACTAAGAGCCAGCAGACTGCCAGGGTTTTCCTTGCCAGCAGGGGTGAGGATGTGTCTCGAGAAATCTTGTTTAGGAGCCAAGTGGCAGAGCCTAGAGGAATGTAACAGCTGTGGTTTAGGTGAGACCTGCTTCAGCTGGCAGCCCGGGCGAGGGCAGACAGTTGCTGCAGCTTACAGAATCACAGAATGTTACGGATTGGAAGGGACCTCAAAAGATCATCTAGTCCAGTCCCCCTGCCAGAGCAGGAATACCTAAATCAGGTCACACAGGAACGCATCCAGGCAGGTTTTGAATGTCTCCAGAGAAGGAGACTCCACAACCTCTCTGGGCAGCCTGTGCCAGTGCTCTGTTACCCTCACTGTGAAGAAGTTCTTCCTCACATTTATGTGGAACCTCCTATGTTCCAGCTTGCACCCATTGCCCCTTGTCCTATCATTGGATGTCACTGAGAAGAGCCTGGCTCCATCCTCATGACACTCACCCTTTACATATTTATAGGCATTAATTAAATCACCCCTCAGTCTCCTCTTCTCCACGCTAAAGAGACCCAGCTCCCTCAGCCTTTCCACATAAGGGAGATGTTCCACTCCCTTAATCATCTTTGTGGCTCTACGCTGGACTCTCTCAAGCAGTTCCCTGTCCTTCTTGAACTGGGGGGCCCAGAACTGGACACAATACTCCAGATGAGGCTTCACCAGGGCAGAGTAGAGGGGAAGGAGAACCTCTCTTGACCTACTAACCACACCCCTTCTAACACACCCCAGGATGCCATTGGCCTTCTTGGCCACAAGGGCACATTGCTGGCTCATGGTCATCCTGTTGTCCACCAGGACCCCCAGGTCCCTTTCCCCTACGCTGCTCTCCAACAGGTCAGTCCCCAACTTATACTGGCACATGGGGTTGTTCTTACCCAGATGCAAGACTCTACACTTGCCCTTGTTATATTTCATTAAATTTCTCCCCACCCAACTCTCCAGCCTGTCTGGCTCACTCTGAATGGCAGCACAGCCTTCTGGTGTGTCAGCCACTCCTCCCAATTTTGTGTCAGCAAACTTGCTGACAGAGCACTCTATTCCCTCATCCAAATCATTGATGAATATATTGAACAGTACTGGTCCCAGTACTGACTCCTGAGGGACTCCACTAGATACAGGCCTCCAACTAGACTCTGTCCCATTGACCACAACTCTCTGGCTTCTCTCCTTCAGCCAGTTCACCTCACTATCCAATCATCCAGACCACACTTCCTCAGTTTAGCTGCGAGGATGCTGTGGGAGACTGTGTCAAATGCTTTACTGAAATCAAGATAGATAGCTTAGGAGGAGTAGTGACTTCTTCAGACACGCTGGCTGGAACATTGGGAAACCCATGAACACACATGAAGTTCAGGACAATCCATTGTTTTATATCTTTCTGCAAGCAGACAGCATGCACGTGATGGCTCAGATGATATGCAGTGCTTGCCAAGGCACTACAATAACTTGATTGTTTGCCTAAGACCTAATTAATGAGATCGTCAAAGGCAACTGTTTCCTCCTTCCTGATGAGTAAATGTGCATAGGAACACGGGCATGAGTCTGGGACATTTCCTGGTCATTAAGCTGAGAATGATCTGCTTGGGTTTGAGCTATGTAGAAGATCAGAAACAAATCAATAGACACTTCCATTTTTATCATAAGGCACAAAATACTGATAATCATGGCACATTACAAAGACCTTAAGTGACTGATACAATGACAGGATGGCATTTAGAGGCTCACTCTAGAATTTCTTTAACCATCTGATACAGAGATGGTATTTATTCAGCAAGGATTTATTTTTACATCTGTCCTGGTTTCCCAGGAGCAGACCCATGGGCCAGCCATGGGGGGCAGGCCATGAGTAGCCCCGAGTCAGCTGGGAGTTTCAGTCAGGGCAGCTGCCCCAAGCTGACTCACAGGTGTATCCCATACCACTGACATCAAGCTCATTATAAAAGGAGGGGGTTTGCAGAAGAGGCTCCTTCTTCTTGGCTTTTTGCTCCTGCTGCTGATCCTAAGGACCAGGTTGAGTATAAGCTTGTTGTACATTTTCTGTTAGTACTTGTATTGGTTTTGTTATTTCATTAAATCTGTTTCCACTTCCACCCTTGAGGCTTCTCCCTTTTTTTCCCCAGCTCCCATTCTCAGCTGGGTAGGGAGCATCGGGTGGTAGTACAACTGCTACAGTTTAGCCTGGGGTACAGGCTAAATGTAGACAACATCTAAAGAATGGAAGAACCTATGGGCTTACCATCAGTGACATTCAGGTAGCTGTATCCTAAATTTTAAGAGCTAGAAATTGCCTCACTTTAAACATGTCTTGTGTTATTTTTAGATGCCAATAAATTATAATGCATGTTCTGTTCCCTACCTGCTTTTGATTATGAAATTTAGCATTTGCTGGCCACCATTTCCGCTCTCCTGCTGGTGGGATCCAGAAGTGCTACTGCTAACACCTGGAATGCAGCAGTTATGATACAGTCCACACAAGATCAAGCAGCTGGCTTAAAAACCTATGAAATCTCTATTTTCTCTCCTCTCCTCTCCCTGCCTCTCATCATCTTTTTGTTGCTTTTCCTTTTTAATGGAACCTGTGGGATTCTTCTTTCATGCCTTCTGGGTCCAAAGCCTCTAGGCTGCCATACCTGCAAGTTTTGCTCTGCTTTTCAGTCCACACAGAGAAGACCATGAGAGATGCCTGAAGCTTTCCCCTCAACTTTTTCTTTCCACTGCTTTTGAGGTTTCTGGTGCTGGGGGTATCCTCTGCCACAAGCTTAAATATAGATTTTGTTGGCCACACTCCTAGTTCTTAAGAGGCCTCATAATCCTGCTGGGTTTCTGGAGGCAGGGGCAACCACTGCTTGAAACTGCATTGCTGACCATGTGAAACCCCCAAAAGCTGTGTGCAAGGGGCTGAAGCAGAGGAACTGGGGAAATTCCTTGTACTGTTGGCATTTCAAAGCAACCCAGGCAAAGTACCCCAAGAGTGGCGAGGACATTGCCTCTCAGCTAGAGGGAATTTAGAAATGAAGCTGTAAAATGCCTTTTCCCCAAGCACAGAGCCTCCCAGGGCTGCCTGGAGAGATGCTGTGGCCACAGCAAGAGCAGGTAGCTGAGAAGCCAAAAGTGCCTGGCATCTGCCTCAGATCTCTAAAGAGCACTCAGTTTATAGCCTGGGCTACAAACTCCCCTGCTGAGCTGTTTAACAGCTTTGGAGCCCAACGCCTGTTCAAGGTGAGGCAGATCAGGGTCCCCACAGGGTGGGGAAGCACTGAGGATGGACAAGCTCCCTTCCTGGTAATCGGGTGGGCGCTCCCTCAGCAGTGATGAACAGTTTGAAAAAAACACAAGAAAGCAGAAGTCCCCAAACCCACATTGTGTGGATAGCAATGGATGTGAAAAGAGTGATGGATTTGTCAGTGATAAAGATGTTTTGTACCCTACTGGAAGGATAACAAAAAGAAATGGCTTGTGTTAGCATCCTCTGTGTGTTATCCTCTGCTGGCTAATAACATATTAATATGTTAAAATACAGTGCATGGCTGTCTGTTTTTTTCCTACTTTTTACATGGCTGTCTGTTTTTCCCTTTTTTTTTTTTTCAAGGCCAGCTCAGTAGGGAGCAGTTTCCTACAACACTGTTACTTTCTTTTGAGTTTTATTAAGGAAGGATCCATGTAGTAGCCATCAGCTCTGACTTTTGGCAAGCTCCTCTATATCTGTATTTAAACAATCACCACAGCTAACTCTGTGTCCTCAGAAAAATAATAGGAAACTCAGCTTATTTTAACAGACATAGATAGACCTCTCAGTCTTCTAGACATAAAAGACTTCTCACAAATAATTGGTGGTGAATAATTGATGCAATTAAAATATCTACTTTCCTATCCATGGAAGCAGATCATTCACTCTGATTGCTTCAGCACTTTCCAGAGGATTTTTGATCAGCTTTGTAAAGCACACTGTACATTTCCATTTTCTGCTTCAGATAAGTTTTATCCTTGGGCAAAGGGATTAAGGAATTAATTTAGCCCATGAGTCTGTCAGGATTAGATTTCAATCTAGGAAGAAATGCAAATTTTTAAAATGTCAAAGCCTTCCCTTTAAGGGCCATGTCTCTGCCATAGGAACCCTCTTTTGAAAAATGAGTGTGCTATAAAATGCAGTGCTTGGGTGCAGAGCTGATGAAGCCCATTGTGGATGCAACTGCACCATTTGTCTGTTCTTGGTCCTGTTTAATGTTCATGTTTGAGACTTTTAGGCCCAGCCACTAAATAAATAGGCATGCGTCCATGAGTTTTTATGAAGTATCATTACAGTAAGGGGAGCCCTTTGTAAGAGAGAGCAATTAGTGATTGGTTAGCTTAAATTGCTGCACATTTCATTTGAGAGTTATGTTAAGGTACTTAGAGCACCCAGATCTCAATTCTGCTAATGTTCCTGTAAACAGCAACACTACATCCATACAAAATCATCACAATGCATAACATCAGCTTTGAAAAATCTAATGTGGTTTCAAAAAATCATCTTTATCTGGCTTATTCAAGTCCCCAGTGCAATTTTCCAGTGTGGACTATGTTACAGATTTAAAAGTCACTTACCATGAGCAAGTGTGAAAAGTAGACTTCAGCCAGTCAGAAGTGTACAGGAAAAAAAAGAACTGAGTCCAGTAGCCAAAGCTCTTTTAAATTTCAGCCAGTCCTTATGGAAATATTTTCACATCTTCATTTCTACAGAAAATTGTGCACAGGTCAATATTAAGACAAATTTTAGCTGTCTCATGAAAGTTGGAGCTGCTTCCTTGTCAGCACAGAATCTGTGTATCTTGTAGCCATACATTAAGCAATGCAACCAGTGTCCGTCCTCTATAGCTCATCCTTTCCTGGGGAAGCAATTAGATGTGTAGCGTTATGGTGTGGTGGGATTTTGTAATTGATATAAAGGAGTGCCAGGAAAAGCATCCAAAGTTTGCAGGTTAAATCCATTCTGTGGATCTCTGCAATAGATACGAACTAATTAAAATGAATATTAAATGAAATTAAATGAACTACAATATATTTGAGAATCAACTCAAATTAAATTACTCCCTGTTTCCTTCCCTTTATGTGTTCTATTAGTAATGCTGCCACTTAAAGGTCACTCTATTTTTTGAAGGCTTCTCACGAAGTTTGTTATTTTGCCAGTGCTTTTTAAATCCCACAGTGCAGATGTGTAGCGGTTTCTGCTTGTATGATCGAGCCCCCTTGCCTGCAGACATGACTCCTCGTGCAAACTAACATTTGAAACTACAAATTAGAAGATTAGATGTGATTGCCTCATTACACTCAAGGAAATGGTCATTTCATGCACAAATTAAGAGGTTTTGGAAAGGTGAACATATGGAGCAACATGGAGGGAGATGTGCTGAAAATGCCACCTGTAGAATACATGCCCACAGTGCCACAGTGGGGACAGATTTTGGACATTTGCTCCTGGCTGGAATACACTGCTGCGCCACAGTGGGCTGCACAGCCGCCCCTTTATGATCTGTAATTGCAGTTAAATGCGGTATATTTAAATCACTGTGTGCCACAGTCAGGCTCAGTGCTGGCCTGTAGGACTGATAGAGCTTTTCATATCTTTGCAAGGGCTTTTTCTCTTTTTCTTTTTGAATGCAGAAAAGCAGCATTATTGTGCTGCATTCAGCCAGCTAGAGCTACATCAATCAGACTGCAGATTTTTCCAAGGAGGATATGGCCAGTATCAGCTTAAGCTTGTCTTAGCCTTTATTTCACAAACAATGCACTTGTTTGCTACAAGCATTGCTCTTGTCCCACTTTGGGAGCCGGTGTTAAACCGACAGAAGAGCTTGTGAAGAATTAGCAAGGTTTACTGTTTTCACCTGCTTTCCCTGATCTCCACAAAGCTCTTCTCCAAGGTGCTCCAGAATGACCCTTGCCCAGCAGGGAAGGGAGATGCATAGGTGCTTGTGGGGCTTGCAGGAGGTGGGGAAGCAACCAGGCATGGTGGCAGCATTAGTGTTGCATCTGCAGTTCGGAGGCTGCTCAGCCACTGTTTGGCACAACAGAAGTAAAAAATGTTTTTATCTTGCTGGCCAGAGATCGCAGCTCAGCAACGTGAGCTTTAAGCACTCTTCTGGATGGGGGCTAGAGTGTTCGGTTAATGCTACAAATGCCATGTTAATACCTTCCTGTCGCTGACAACTGATAGAATTTGGAATAAATATTCTACAGAAGATACTTGAGCATCACTGTAAGTGAGCTCCTAATTTGTAGTCTAGGAGCATATGTGGAAAAGTCGGGACAGAGGTTCTTAAAGGCTGGTGGTTAGCAGTAATGAGATACGTTTTATTCCTATCTTGACATCAGAATATATCATGCGATCCAGAATTTTTCCTGGTTTCTTATCTGTCTTATTTAGCTTGTTTTGCCAAAACAGATTAATGCTTCTGCTTACGTCTGTATGAGGACAGTCATGACCTGCAGGCTTGCCAGACCTTCCTGGCTCAGGAACACTTACCAGTGGGGGCAGTTTGGGCTGCAAGTGCCTGCCTCTAACTTTTGAAGCTCCATGTACCAAGGAGGCATTAGTGCCAGTGACACCCGGGGTGTGCGACAAGGCTTCACAGGCAGGAATCCAAAATTTCGTTGTAAATTGAATTAGACTAAGCCCAAAATACTGAGGGCAACTTACATCAGTCACATATGGCTACATGTAGTGGCTGTGTATATGCAAATATATTAACACACATGCACAGATTAAATGCCAGAATTTCCGTATAGTATCTAAGCATGTGCTTATTTATTTTATTTTGAGGTGGCATGTACTCTTCAATCAAATGAAAACCAACAGGAATGTCTTATTGGGAGAACCATGATGGAAGCATGCACAGGATACCAGAGACACAGCAAAATTACCCTCTAAGCAATTCAAGTCTTCTGGAGGTTTGCTTTACACTGTAATTTAGCATTTCTAGTGTAAGCAACTCAGTCAGACCAACATTTAATTTCGATGGTTTGGAATCGTGGAGCCACTGTGGAGCTGGGAATAGCTGGCTGCCACCGAGTCTGGTCCAGCCTGCTCCAGCAGCCAACTTCTGCTGTTGGCAGGGGATGAAGGCTCTGACATCCCTTCTCCCCAGCTGCAGGACTAGGAAGCATGCATCCGCTGGCCACGTGGCCAGGGAGCTCCACAGCGCTGCCAGGTAGAGGCCCTGAGTAAACAGGGTGCCTGGCATTAACAGCACCTTTCGGACCAACCAGTTGTTAAAGCTATCCTACATAATTATTAATGCAAGGGTGGTAATTACTAGTAGCAAGTAATTATTAAATTAGGCATGCAAACCTTGTTGTGCTAGCTCCTGAATCAATACACCCGAGGAAAGACGTCGCTGCCTCGAGTTCTTACAGCCTTGTTCAGTGGCTGCTCCCAGGGTGTGGCCAGAAAAGCACAAAATATGTTTCCAGATTTACAGTTCAGAGGAAATTCTGTAATAAGCAGTTGTGAATCCCATGTGCCAACCGCTGGGTACCGTGACTCAAAAAGGTGAGCTGGTGGAGGGGAAGTTTGCAAAAAGCATCCCACCTTATAACAGACTTAAAACAATCCAGGGGTTCCAAAAGAAACATGATGTAAAAAATTTCATCTCAGCTCTACGCTCCTGCTTGCTCCCTGCAACCAGCAAATTGCTGAACCAGCCTCCATGACTGTCTCTGGAGAGGGATAAGCATGTCCAATGTTTTGAAAGAAAGTGTGTAAAACATTAAATAACTGCAAAGTAGAGTGAGACTAGGTGATGATATATAGATGAAAAGCATCTTTTCACTGTGTTCGGCCTGACTGGAATTGTTTCTGTACAGTTGCAGGATGGATTAAGGACAGGGTTTGGATTACATAGCATCATGGTCCCAGGGCACTGCTTTTTGAAAGTTACCTTTATATAATCATTGCAGTGTACAGTGTGAACCAAGAAAAGGATTTCAATCTGTTCCAGTCTGAATACATTTTCTCATGACAGAAACCACCACTGAAATTTTTAAGTAAAAAAAGTATCCCACGACCACCGGGATAGACAACAGCTTTTTCTCAGGCTATCATTAAAGACTATTGATAGGCTAAGAGGGGCTAAACCATCTTGCATGATGGCTTAGTGTGGCACATGTAAAGGCACAGAAAGCCAGCCTATGGGGGGGGTAACCCCAGTTAGGATTCACCTGGGGGGGCCGGAGTGGTCTGCACTCTACGTAAGCTCCTGCATTGCTGGCCCTTTGCAGAGCAGGTGCCCCTTTTCTTTTGGGGTCAGGATCTCCTCTTCTGAGTCCTGCATTTCAAGTGAAGATAATAAAAAGGCAAATCCTCTCGAGGCGTGTGTTTGTTGGCCAGTTGTGAAAAACTACCTGAGCAGAAGCAAACCAGACACATAGGGTCCTAGTATGAACCCTGGAAAGATGTTGCAGTGAGGTAATTTTGTAGCCCCGTTTGTTAAAAAAATCCATTTACCCTCTGCTCTGAAGAAACACTCATGTCCAGCTTGTTCCCTTAAAGCTTTGCCTTAGTTTATGAAATCTACTACATTATTTTGCCTGGGATAATTTGTCCATTAAACATGAACATCATTATAGTCAAAGTAATGGCATTTAAAAGGTATTGCCCCAGGGATGTCAAATTAGATCAGGGTCACTGCCATGCCAGGCACTGTACGTGTGCAGAGACAGCTGCCTGGCTGGGAGGATTCCAGACTCTTTTTGTCTTAACCTCTTCCTACCAGACCTTCAGATGCTTGTTGAAGACTGATGATGACTGTGGTAGGTACTGTCAGCATCTGGCTGACCACAGTGAGGGGAAAATCGCGTGCATTTGTGAGGAGGTAGAAACTCACTTGCACTCACGAACGGCTCATCACATGTTGCTTTAAACATTCACCTTCAGCCCAATGAGAGCTACAGCCAGGAAGGCCAAGTAAATAAGTTTCAAGGGCACAATTAAAGCACCATGGGGGGCCCTGTCTGCTGGCGTGAAAAGACAGTCCCAGAGTGAAGTGCTTAAGCTGTGACAGTGCCATGCAACAGCTTCAACCACAGCGCCTGAAATGCAATCTGTTATGATGCAGCTGCTCCTCATAAAATATAAAGGGGAAATTCACTTGGCCAGTGGAAGTATCCTCTGTCCCACTAACTACAGAGCAATTTTCTCCTCTGAGCAAACATCTTTTTTCACTCTTTTCTTATGCCACTCTCCGTCACTCTAGCAAACACATTAATGCACCAAGGTCCTTTTTCACAGTATTATGGAAGACTATGACTCCTGAATCCGCAATAGGAGGCACTGAGGACATAGGCAGGCATAGTTTCTACAAAAAAAAACAAAAACCTGTAATAGAACGTGTCCATAGCTTCATTCCTAGACTGCATAGCTGCTTGCAGACTTCTTGGGACTTGGGGAAAGGGACCTGGGGGTCCTGGTGGACAGCAGGATGACCATGAGCCAGCAATGTGCCCTTGTGGCCAAGAAGGCCAATGGCATCCTGGGGTGTATTAGAAAGGGAGTGGTTAGTAGGTCAAGAGAGGTTCTCCTTCCCCTCTATTCTGCCTTGGTGAGGCCACATCTGGAGTATTGTGTCCAGTTCTGGGCCCCCCAGTTCAAGAAGGACAGGGAACTGCTCGAGAGAGTCCAGCGTAGAGCCACAAAGATGATTAAGGGAGTGGAACATCTCCCTTATGAGGAAAGGCTGAGGGAGCTGGGTCTCTTTAGCTTGGAGAAGAGGAGACTGAGGGGTGACCTCATTAATGTTTATAAATATGTAAAGGGTGAGTGTCATGAGGATGGAGCCAGGCTCTTCTCAGTGACATCCAATGATAGGACAAGGGGCAATGGGTGTAAGCTGGAACATAGGAGGTTCCACATAAATGTGAGGAAGAATTTCTTCACAGTGAGGGTAACAGAACACTGGGACAGGCTGCCCAGAGAGGTTGTGGAGTCTCCTTCTCTGGAGACATTCAAAACCCGCCTGGACATGTTCCTGTGTGACCTGATCTAGGTATTCCTGCTCTGGCAGGGGGATTGGACTAGATGATCTTTTGAGGTCCCTTCCAATCCCTAACATTCTGTGATTCTGTGATTCTGTGATTCTGTAGGTCAGGGCACCAATTCCTTGGGCCCCGTACATTTCCTTGACTATGAATTCATGGAAAAGGCTAACAAAGCCAGCACTGCTTTTCCAACTATAAACTCCAGCTATTCAGGGCAAACATTGCTTAGTTGCAGTATCATGGACTTAATGTGCTAGTTTAGTTAGCTGAGTCTTATCAAGGCAGAGCAACAAGAATGGCATTTAAAGGACACAATTTGCCTTCAATTTGCTTACTTTTAATGAGGCATATCAATAAATAAGCAGATGCTAAGGTCTCCTGGTTTCCCAGGAACAGACCCACAGCCCAGCCATGCAGGCAGGACATGAATAGTCCCAAGTCAGCTGGGAGTTTCAGTCAGGGCAGCTGCCCCAAGCTGACTCACAAGTGTATCCCATACCACTTAATCATGCTCATTATAAAAGGGGAGAGCTCAGTAAGGATGAGCAGTTCCTCTTCTTGGAGCTTTTCCCTCTTGGCCTTCTGTTCCTGCTGCTGATCCTAAGGACCATACTGAGTATGATCTTGTATGCTTTATGTTGGTGATTGTATTAGTTTTGTTGTTCTGTTAAATCTGTTTCTACTTCAACCCATGAGGCTTCTCCCTTTTTTCCCTGATTCCTCTTCTCAGCTGGGGAGGGGTCATTGGGTGGTAGAACAACTGCTACAGCTTAGCCTAGGGTACAGCCTAAATGTAGACATAATGTTGTTGTTAACACAGTACTGATGTGAATGTTTAACTCACTCACTTAAGTGTAATTATCTGGTGATAGCTTGGTGAAGAAACTTCCAGTATCCCTTTTAAAGAAAAAGATTTTACACCAGATATGAGCAGTAAAGGCTGTAGCAATCTAGGCTTGCTTGACTGACTACTCACACTCATGGCCAGGACTGCTGTGTGGAAAGGCAGCCCAGTCTCGAGATGCTCCTGGGAAGGAGGGCAGCCTGGAGCATGCCACTTCCAAAGGAGCATCTTGTGAGGCTGCAAACACCTTGTGGGGATGTCAGTTGAACGCTGCTGGCCTAGAAGTCACTAAACTTCTTCATTTGGTTTCTTGCCTGTAACCTAGAGATAAGGTTCTTGCTGTGAGAAATGCATAGGAGATGCATAATTAGGCTTCCAGTGGCACATAAACAATGCAGTTTTGCTTAGTATATAAGATTGAGGTTGACTGAACTTAGCTTTTGCCAACCAGTATCTTAGCCTAGGGGTATCCCATAATCATGCCTTGGATGCCGTAGTCTAACTGCTGACAATGTTATACTTGTGCTATTTGATTCTCATGTTGTGTATGCCGAAAACAAGGCATTTCAAACTGCAAAGCACACGTGATACAAATAAGAAAATACAGTTGCTGCCAGAAAACAGCTGAACAACATGCAGTGCAACAGGAGCATATGAAGAGCAGAATAAACCCAGACTATAATAAAGGGCTAGCAGGAGTCATGCACAAGGTCCTCTGCACCTGAGGGACAAGAAAAATATCCATAAAAGGAAAGAATGGTTATAGGTAAGAGCTTTTTCTACAAAAGCAAGGCTTCTACTGGCCTACAAGGGATGAAGTTCAAAATAGGTTAACTGGACAACATGCACCTCTCAAGGAGTTTGGAGAACAGGTCTAGATGCAGCTGATAATGACTAAAGGCTGATGACATTGAAGTGGCAAGAGGCCGTCAGGTGTCCTCAGTTATTTCACATAAAAAGTATGGGCATTGATAGCAGCCATTTTGCTTGAAGGTTTGATTAGATGGCAGAGCTTGCAGGAATTCCCCTTCTGATTATTCTTTTCTACTCCTGATTTACTGTTGTCAGGAGGGCAACAACTCTCCTAGCTTAAAGAGAAAGCAACCTTGTTGTTCTGTCTTGTGAAAAAACTTTTCTATCTTTACAACTCTCTCAAGGTTTGATGAAGGCACAGAACAACTGGAAGTCATATTGTCTGTCTTCCTGGGGTTTTCTTGCAGAGTTGCTCTTTACTATCGGTTATCATCTCCTTAGTGTTATGTGTGTTCATTGCAGGGCTGAGGAAAAAGAATTTTGTTGCAGAACTTTTCTCTTTCCTTGGCTATATATCTCCTTTGCTAACTTGCCTCTCTTTCAGAAAACTAACTGGGACCATCTAATTGAGTTAACAGGAGGTATCTGAAAGAAAGGCGGCTTATATCATACATGATATGCTTTTGTCTTTTGTACTTTCTCTACACTGTCTAATAAGGTATTTTATGGAAGCAATAGGCCAAAGTTCTAGAGCAGGAAAGTTTGTCAAAAAAGTCAATTTGCAGATGGTCATGATAGCTTATACAGACTCTGTTGGCACCAAAGTGTGTGCCAGTCTTCAAACTCCAAATAATAGAAATATCCCTATGGGAAATGAATCAATTTGATTTTTTTATTTTTTTTTTTTATATGAGTAAGTTTCCCTATGGCCCTTCTTTTAGGTTGTTTGTATTGGAAAAGCACTTTGATCAATCAGTGCTGGTGGAAATTCTTTCTACCCTGACATACTGTACCCCTTGCAGAGACTGGGAGAGAAGCAGGCGGGGAAAAGGAGAATCTGGAGGGCAAAATAAACCTAGATTACAATAAAAGGACTAACAGGACCCATACACAGGGTCCTCTGCATCTGAGAGACAAGAAAATGCTCCAAAAGGGAAAGAATAGATTCTGCTTCTTGGATGGAGAGCATCTTCACTTCATCAATATTCTATTGTTCGTGCAGACATCTTCATGTTAATTAACCTGTCAACAGGCTTGCTCTGCAGGATGAGTAGAAATGTAGTCAATCTTGAGTCTAGAAAATCACTGTGTCCTTATCACTTTCCAAGCTGATTCTGTGCCAATAATGGCTTGTATCTCACTGCACAAAAACTTTATCTTGTATTGAACCATTGCTCAATTCTGCCTGCCTTCCCTGAAAGACTAACACAAATAATTCCTTCTAGGTGGAACAACCCATTGCTTGCTTAAGGTCTAAGTCCTGCAAACTGGTAAGCTTCTATTTAACTCTGCTCTGATTTCCCATCTCATTGATGTCAGGAGAGCTGTTCAGACAGGGAAAATGAAGTATTTACATGCCCTGTAGTAATACGGAGTTTTGCCCTTGCTTTTGCTATCACTCCTGGGTCTCCAGAACGCCTGTGAAGGCAGGAGACTGTCCAAGCATAGATGAGCCACTAAATAAGCTCTGAACAATTAAGGGAAAGTTCAGCTGTTCATCCATGACCTCTGCTTTCAAATGCTGCTTTTAACAGTGTAGTTAGAGCTGTTTAAAAAAAGCAAAAGATTTCTTTGCAAGAGGGAGGACTTGTGTCAGAAAAATTAAATCACTCGTCAAAGAGGCAGGAGAAGGCTTGTTTACAGGAGGTTTTCATTCCTCCTATCCTCCTGGTGCACAACTGATGCAGAGAGACAAATGCTTTAATGTCAGCTGCTGACAGGAGAAGGTCAAAGCCTTTGGCTCCAGAGGGAAGGCTCCCAGGCGCACTGCCTGCAGCATAACAGGGAACCAAAGGCCACTGAGGTGGTTGTTTCTGGCATGATTTATTTGATATCACAGAGACTTAGTTGGAAAACACATGACACAGTCACAGGCCATGCTAATCCAAGTGGGGAGAAATGGAAAGATGGGGAGGCTGTTGACCATCAGGGTATCCCTGTGCATATCTGAAAGCAGATCATGATGGAGCTGGCTTTGCTTTGATTAGTCTCAGGCATATCAACAGACTGCAGAGGGTGATGTCTGGGGATAAAACTGGAACCAGCCTTAATTCCTCTAGAGAGGCTGGTGTCCCTTAATCTTTGGGGGCATCTTGGTTTTGGCTTATGTCAGCTGTTCTGTGAAATCAGGTAACACAGTGGGCTTCTTTCACTTGGAGGTTTTACTTATTCATTCAGTGTAAGTCTCCCTGGAGCAGAAGTTTTCCTCCTTGGGACAAGAGGGCTGAGTCACTGCCCTCTTTCCACCACAAGTAACCACAAATGCCCAGGCCAAGCATGTGCAGGCAGCGCTTTGTGCTGGAACAGGGAGTGGATGTAAAGGGCTGGGTGAGGAGCTGAGAGCCACCTGCCTTTGCTTGGGAGCCAGAGACAACCTGCAAGCTGTGAGCATGAAACCTGTGTCCTGCTGGTGAGGGTCAGGGGAAGGTGAAGAGAGGTACCTGGTGACAGGAAGGCGTGAGACACTAAAAGCTGGGGAGAGAGAATTGATGTCTGGCTTTGCTCCCCTTGCTCTGTAGGGGGATATAAAGCCAGCTTCATCCAACTGCCAGAAAGAAGGTGTTGGGCCATTATCCAGGCGGTGATCAGGATAAGGCTGCCCAAAACAAAGACACGTCACCTTGGCATGGGTACACAGTGCTGCAGACCAAGTTCCTCCCAGGCCACATCTTTTGCCCACGCAGACAGAGCACCTTGTAGGCATCAGGAGTTTCTTTCCCTGGAGGATTTGGCTTTTGTAAAGCACCAGAAGTATCATTAGCCAACCATGGGCGCAGCTCCTGCCAAGCTTGGCCACCTGTCAGAAATGACTATACTCAGGGCTGGGCAGATGACAACAGTATAGCTGTCAATAGAGTGTGATGGTCATGTCCTGAGTGTACCTTTACACGTCAGATGTAAGGATCCTTTACGAAGTGATACAGACCTCAACAAGTTTAGACCCCAACATAACATATCTTAATAAATTTGTAGCTGTTAAGAGAAGCTTGTTCATGGTCTTAGCTTTTCCTAAAAGTAATTTATAGTAGCTTTGTCATAAAGACATTTAAAAATATTTTGCTTATAATATTCTACAGAAATGAAAGTTACTTAAACACAGTTCTAGACAACAAACAGTTTAGGAAACTCTTCTCCCCCATACCCCCAGAGCAATGACTGAACTGGCAGTAGGAGTAACAAGTTACTTTCTGAGATTCTGGGGCAATATTGCCTGACAGAACTAGGCTCTACATTTTTAACTTCATCATTTGCAATAGCTGATCATTTGTGTCATTATAAGAGAAGCAGCATGCTACAAAACCAGACATGGAATATCTTGTTCTTAACCTGCATCAAGGGAGATGACCCTAAAGTGGACAAAATGGTGGAGAGCTGGAACTGTGGGTGCAAGATAGAAGACCTCAGCACAGACCTTCTACTCTGTTGCTCCCTTCTCTGCATATCTGCTGTACCGCATCTTCCAGAGATTCAGCTGCACAATGCCAACATGCAAGTGTAGTATTGGGAAACAGCCTCACACCAGCTTTGGTGTGATGTTAAAGGGGATGAGTTCAGTGAGGGGAAAAAAAAATAAATAATGTGGGCTTAATGTGGGCTTGGAGATGTGTGTTGCCTGCATTCACCTTCCCCTCGCTGGTGCACATGCGCTTGGGGAGCTCCCCACCACTGAGGAGGGACCTGCTGCTGAGCTCCAAGGGGGCATGTGCATGGTCCATCCTCAGAAACAATTGCTGCAGCAGTTCAGTTTGGTTTAATCTCTTTAATCCTTTCCTCAGCTGCCTTTTAGAACCACAGAGAACAAAGCACTTTTTATTTTTGCTAGGGGATGATGAGGAATGTTGTCTTAATTACAAGTATCTACCCCAGAGGGAGACAGACTGCCTCTTTACTTTGGCATGGAAGAACTAGCTGTGCTTCAACCACATTGATCCCAGTGTAAGAAACACATTCAGCTGTATTGACTTCTGTTTTCTGCTTGCCTTTTAAGCTGAAGAATACATAGATATAGGTGTTCATTAAAAAAAAAAACAAACCCACAACACGACAAAAATGATTGTGTAAATGTTATTGAAAATCTATCTTTGATATTTTTGCTGTGGCCGTATCTTTTCTCTCATTTCCTTCAATACCCCATTCGATTATTTACATGCTGCATTTAAATCTATCAATCAGTATGGTATCTGCTGATATGGGTATAGATTATGTTATAAACTGCTCATTCACAGTGGGTGCAGCTTGCTTGAAAAACAGTCTGTTAAATTGCTTTTTGACAGTGGATGGTAAGACAGTATTCTCCTGTACTCAGTTCAGGCTTGAGTATGCCAAGAGCAGGGGCACTGTCCCTCAAAAATCATATTTAGAAAGTTAAGGTCCTTTTTATAGGGATCTTCTTATACTTGTTGGGAAATTCAGTTTTTTACACCAAGTGTGACTCAAGACACGGTGGAGCACTGTGGTACCTGAGCCTGGGATCTGCTCTGAAGGGCAGGAGGTGGAGGAGGGCTTTTAGGCATCAGACCCAGGTCTCTACAGTGACCTGTCTGTAACAGTTTAAAGTGTAATGCAGATGTCGGTTGTTGTGGTTGGTTGTTGTTTGTTCTTTTTTTAGCATTTAAAAAAAAAAAAATGCAGACTGATCTAACAAGAAAATCCTAATTTTGAAATAAAGTTAAACGAGCCCAAATATTCCATGTACTAAATCAGTCAAAAGGGAAATAAGGCTTTAAGTCTGCCTTTCTGTTTATTATAAGACCACGTGCAAAGTTGAATGACAGGCAGTGGCCCCATGCTGTCAGTTCAATAAAACAAGGCTTTGTGTGTCTTATCACGTTTAATTAAGGCCTGAAAAACTTGTGGCCAATGATACTTGTCATGGCTGTGTTCATTTGTAATTAGCATGTCAATTCTTTCTGCTTAACTTGCTACCAGTCTGAAAGTCTACAGCGTGCCACCATCCCAAACACAGCTTTTTGGATGTTGGCTGTTAAGTCTTTTATGCCCCTGCTGAAAGAAGAGATGCCCTCCCCATTGTTCTTCATTAATATTCCTTTTGCCTCTGCCATTGTGTCTTGCTCATGCAGGACTTGATTATTCATTTCTGAAGGCAATTTTAAAACATCTGGAAGCAATTACCTTGCTTTCATGTGTTTGGTTTTTTTTCCTACCTGACTTTTTTTGCACTTCAGTCAATTTCATTGAGACACCGGAGTTCAGATAACCTCTTGCTGCATATACCCCATAAAACATCAGACTTTGCTTGCTGCTATAGGGCAGGTTTTATTGCAGCTTAAACCTTAACTGAAGTTCTCAGGCCTCCCCTGTGGGCTAGGCTACTGTATGGGGAGTATTGTCCAGGGCAGGCTGTGAAAACCTGGTGAGCCTCTGTGCACTCATGGAACAAGACCTGTGGGTCCAGAACCAAAAAGAATTGTATTAATTTACTGTTTTATTCAGACCTCTTGCTGAGTAGGTGGCTCTGGGGCTTCTGTGAGGACTTCTCCCACATGTCTGTTGGGGACATCTCCATTACAGCCCCCTCTCCCAGCATGACATCTCCCATTGGATCAATAAGGGGGTCTCTTCAGCCACATGTGTGCAGGTTCACCCATAGCTTCTTTCCTGGTTTCCAGGAGCTGGTGCTAATAATGGCTGAGGGACAAAATGCCACCAGCCACTCTGAGCTGGTTGTCTGGGGCTCCTGGGTACCACCACAGCGTAGCCAGTGTTTCTTTTCATGGCTGTAACCACCATCAAGAGATTCAGATGAAAGTGGAGCATTGTCAAGCATTGGAACTGGCTGCCCGGGACAGTGGTGGAGTCCCCACCCCTGGAGGTATTTAACAGATGTGTAGATGTGGTGCTAAGGGACATGGTCTAGTGGTGACTTGGCAGCGCTAGGTTAATGGTTGGACTTCATGGTCCTAGAGGTCTCTTCCAACCAAGGCTATTCTATGACATGCCACTACTCCCCATGAGAGGAAGCTTCTGGAGGCACTGAGTACTTTAGGTTGTATCCCAACAGAGGACTGCTTGTAGCCCTTCTCACACAGCTTCTTGTCCTTGGCTGCTTGATTCATCAAATGTCCTCTTGTGTGAGCCCAGCCTGGCCAACACATCCTGTTTGCAAAACCTCTGGTCCTGCATGACAGCTTATGCATTAGGGCTGGTGTGGAAAGGTGACAGCATATTTTGCTGGAGTTCCAAATACTGTAGGGAGCATTTTCACACTTGTATGCATCCTTGGTAACTAGTCTCACTCTTATTGTTCTCTTCTGTTTTGATTTTTATTTTAACTGTTACTGAACACATCCAATAGAAAAGATTAAATCATGCAGGAAACTTACATAAAATCACTGTATTGCTGCGACATACAATTTCTCCCTATTGAACAGACTAGGCTAAAGAAAGGGAGGAATATTTTTATTTAGAAGACTGTGATCATTTCTAACGTTCAACCATATAAAATGTCAGAAAAGCAATTATGTATGATACACAACATCGTTCCCTGAAAAAGTCGCTTCTGTTTGTTTGAAAAAAAAAACAAAAACCCTGATGCTGCATAGTTTGGGATTCTTACTTAGTTTTTCTATTAATCTAATTAAACGGAGCTTTTATCCTCTTCTTAAAAATTTTTGAAAGTTTTAAAATATACTCATTCTGACTCATGGAAAAAAAAAACAAAAACAAAAACAAAAACTTAATGAAATTCAACAAGGGCAAGTGTAGAGTTTTGCATCTGGGGAAGAACAACCCCATGTACCAGTACAGGTTGGGGGCTGAGCTGCTGGAGAGCAGTGTAGGGGAAAGGGACCTGGGGGTCCTGGTGGACAGCAGGATGACCATGAGCCAGCAATGTGCCCTTGTGGCCAAGAAGGCCAATGGCATCCTGGGGTGTATTAGAAAGGGAGTGGTTAGTAGGTCAAGAAAGGTTCTCCTTCCCCTCTATTCTGCCTTGGTGAGGCCACATCTGGAGTATTGTGTCCAGTTCTGGGCCCCCCAGTCCAAGAAGGACAGGGAACTGCTCGAAAGAGTCCAGCGTAGAGCCACAAAGATGATTAAGGGAGTGGAACATCTCCCTTATGAGGAAAGGCTGAAGGAGCTGGGTCTCTTTAGCTTGGAGAAGAGGAGACTGAGGGGTGACCTCATTAATGTTTATAAATATGTATAGGGTGCGTGTCATGAGGATGGAGCCAGACTCTTCTCAGTGACATCCAATGATAGGACAAGGGGCAATGGGTCTAAGCTGGAACATAGGAGGTTCCACATAAATGTGAGGAAGAATTTCTTCACAGTGAGGGTGACAGAACACTGGAACAGGCTGCCCAGAGAGGTTGTGGAGTCTCCTTCTCTGGAGACATTCAAAACCCACCTGGACATGTTCCTGTGTGACCTGATCTAGGTATTCCTGCTCTGGCAGGGGGATTGGACTAGATGATCTTTTAAGGTCCCTTCCAATCCCTAACATTCTGTGATTCTGTGATTCTGTGATTGTATCTTTACGTGTATGTATATATATACATATGCTTACATACCCAGTAAGCACATATGTTATAATACTTGTATACGTATACATTTCAATATACTTTGAGATGCAAAACCACAAGGGAAATCCTCTCATCTCCTTGTCAGCCCTTTGTAGTTTTGACAGACATTTCTAATGAAGCAGAACCATGCAAAGGGTTAAACACCAGTTCTGTTGGAGTCAGTGTAGCTTCTGCCATTCATTTCTCGTAAGACCAGAGCTGCACTTCAGTCTCTGCTCAGTCCAAATTACCAGAAACGTTGATCTCGCAGGCTTTCCACGTGGGTTTGAATTCAGTGTTGATATCAAATAACCTGTGGCTACACTCTTTCCCCATCCCTTTTCAAATACTGCTAACAGCTAGAAAGGATCATTTCTAATGTTACTAGAAAAAGATAAAATATTTGAACAAGTAATGTAATTTGCCATTGCTCATGCCTTTGTCTTGTATTTTCTGCCATTGCAATATATTATAAAAATACCTTTCCTTATTTGCATATTATGTCAATTGAACACTTTTATACAACACATTAACTATGACTCTCTAGCTTTATCTCTAGGAGGCAGAGCAAATATTCACAGATTGAGGGTAACATGGGTCACTTTGCAATGTGGGTAAGTGCTGCTGTATATTGGAGAGTGTAATTCTCTCTCTGCCTGCTTTTTGCTCCCATCTTTCAATGCAAAAAGTTTCGGGGGTTTATTAGAAATGTTTCTGCTACCCATCCTAGTTTCTGAAATGGTTCTGTGTTAAAGCTAAAGGGAGACAGCGGGTGTTTCCCTCTGTTTTTGGAGTGGCCTTGGCATCAGTTTTTTCTGTGGAATGAAGGGGTACATCTGTTCCACATCAAAGCTCATTCCACATTTCTCTGCCCTCTGTCATCCTGTATTTGAAGTATTCTTTCCTTAATTTTCCTTTCCTTTTCTCCATTCTTGGCAGGCTTCAAGGACGCTGGAAAATTCACCATCGTATGTGTTACAAAAACAAAGAAGAATAAGTCTTTGTTATTTGAGGATCATCGGAACGGTTTCAGATGAATGCTCAGCACCCTTGCATGTGGACTGCTTTGCTGATGCTGTTATTGATATAATTTCCAATATAAACTCTCTCCATCCACTGTTTATTTTATTAGGTTTTGGTGAGCTTTCCTATAGATCTCCAGATGGACTGCAGTTTAGATTACAAAGGTACTTTTAACCTTGCAACAGCAAACTTTGTTCTGTAAAACACAAGTTTTTCATTTGTTTATAGTGCAGAAGGTGCCAAAATCCACAAAAAAATGTGTGACGAACCTCGATAAAGGTGGACCTGTCAGCATAGCACATGTTTACTAAAATGACATGCTGCTGAGCTCTACTCTAGCATAGAAGAAGCATATGGGCAGATCTCTCTGCAGTATTTTGCTCACAAAGATGGAGCCAGAGGGTTATTTGACTCTGGCCTAACTAATCTATGGACCAGCAAGTGGTCAGAATACATTTAAAATGCCAGATAGATTTGTTGCTTAGTCTGCTGCTGGGTTGTAGTCCTTTAACTATCTCATCTGCACTGCACAGGGGATATGGAATTCCAAGGGTCCCCTTTGGAAAAAGCTCTCTGATTTCCCCTGGGACAATGCCTGGAGCTCATCTTCTAAAGGACTAAAGGATTCCTGTTCTAACAAACAACACTGGGACTGCACTAGGTTTCAGTCCCACTCACCATCACAGCATTTTGTACTCTCAGGCTGCTCCTCATACCATGTGTCATGTGTTAGAGCATGCAATGTGTTAACTTCAGCATCCTGCTGTTAAAACTCCCACTCTGGCTGTAACACATCCATTTCAGATGCACTGAAATGAAAAATGAAGGTATCTTTGGTTTGCCACATTGGGCACAATAAAGCCAGGCCACATACTTTGCAGGGCAGGTGTCACCAGGCTGCATGGGGGGTGGCTACCGTGAGCGGCATGGATGAGCCCTTCTCTGTGCCACTTGGCCTGGGCACTGGGAATCATGTCCTGCCATAGATGCTGTTGTAGCTGCAGAGATGCATCTGAAGACATTGAAAACTGTCCCACCAGTGATGCCAGGCAGCATTATTCCTTTCTATTTGCGTAATGAAATG
Source organism: Podargus strigoides (assembly GCA_028020825.1). Lineage (NCBI taxonomy): Eukaryota > Metazoa > Chordata > Aves > Caprimulgiformes > Podargidae > Podargus > Podargus strigoides. Next base: position 62,438,236 of record CM051620.1, read on the forward strand.
TGCAACACCATCAAGCATCAATTTTGCTGAGCTAGAAGTGAACGTGGCTTCTGTGGTAGGCACATAGGTAATCAGAAAAGCTTGGAACATGCTCCCTAATGGGTTACCCCTGATGAAGGCTGCGGTGTGCTCTGTTGGTTTGTTCCCTCATGTGCTTCCATGTGAGCCTTTCAGTACCAGAATGCAGCGCTGATGGTCACAGAAAGCCAACAATTAGATCCTTCTCTTCACACAAACCAGCTTGCTCATCCATAACTAATTCCCAAATGACTTCACTATTTGTCCTTAGCTCAGTTATCATTTATACAGGTTCTGCATGTGTAACTTGTGTGAATTTGAGACAGGCTTGTGGATTAGATTTTGGCATAGAAAGCTCAAGACTAAAGGCCTAGAAGAGTCGGCTGGTTCATTTTTTATCCTCTTCAGGCTTTTTAACACATAGCTCTCTCACAGAACAGACTTGTTCCCTGGTTCTTTTTCTTCCCTTCAGTTGCCTTTGTTGTCTGAGAAGGCTCCTCGCTGGTATAATACTTGATCAGCTTTCAACAGGTTAGCCGGTGTGACAAGGACTGCTGCAGTGTTGAGGCCACCATAAAACCAGCATGAAGAGATTCTGTGGTTCTTCCAGGATTCATCAGTAGCGTACTTTTTTTGTAATTCCCATCTACATTACATTTTGTGCTTTGTTTTTCCAGTCTGTTTTTGTTTTCAAGAAAACATAAACACTTTGTGCCATCACATTGCTTGTCTTGTCCACCATTAGACAAAGGGTAACTGGTGAAAATCCATTGTGGGCATTCACTGAGTGTCCTCTGAGCTCCTCACTTCTCTGCCTTTGAATTTGGGGGGAAAAAAAAGCCCTCCTATTCCCTTGTGCCTGTGAAGAAACATTTCTGTTTTAATCTTGCCTTTGAGTTTGTTATGCTCTCCATTCCACTGCTGGTTTCACAGAACACAAATAGTTGAAATGTGCCATCTATGGGCCTGAAGAAGGCTTGCAAGCTTTAATAATTGGTTATACAGGGTCATTCTGATATTTAAAGAGGAAGGCAAGCTGTATATTCCATTAAAGAAGTACTGGAAATGTTTGGAGGCAACTCCCAGCCCCCATCTTAAACTACTCCCATTCTAAACATAAACCTGCTCAGCCGTGCAAGTGCTTCCTGTTATGATGCAAGTATTGATTGTGGCCTATTCAATAGCACTTCACAGTGAGGATAGAAAGGAGGAACAGAGGAAACAAAACTCTCCTGATGTTTGGGAGTTTGATTTTTTTTGTGAAAGTATCAATGTGTTATTCATAATGGCTGACTTCACATGGCTCCCACCTAAGTCGTGGCTCCTGAGCCAGCCTAAGATGGGCAAAGACCAGAGTTGAGAATCCTCTCAACGTCATGTTCAGGGATAAATAAGGCTCATTTGGCTTTTTAAGCAAAACAGCATTTTGTCCAATAAAAGGCTGCAAGGTGTGGACCTCAGATACAGCTAAGAGGAGTCTGCGCAAAGAAAGCTTTTCCTGAAAGTGCACAGCACAGTCAATAGGGACTTGGTAACTACATGTAACAAAACCTCAGCAGCAGTGAGACATATTTAGGAGGGGACAGACTATAATATTCATGAGGCTGGATCACTAGAGCCAGAATCCAGCTTTGGTCCATGGTGTGCACTTCAGCAACAGGCCAGAGGGGAAGAGAGGATTTCAGGCACACAAAGTAGTCAGTGCTCCATGTGATTTGTGGTAATGACCCATGTGCATGCTTTCAGCCCAAGGTAATTTGAGTTAGCCCTCAATGAGGGGTCATTAGCTAATCAACTCAAATCACTTGAAATTTGTCTTGAGCTTACAGCATGCACAGGGGATACTCATTATGTATGAGCACGATCTGTGGTCAGCTCTCAGCATCTCTGGGCCTGCACTTCCCCACACCACACAGTAGCCCAAATTCTGCTCTCAGTTACACGTGCCTATACAAAGAGATACGTTATGGACTGAGCTCAGTGGTAAGTGGTTCATGTCCCAGTTTATGTCATGGTCACCAGGAACTGACCCAGTGAGACAGCAAGAATATCAGCCAGTGCCTTCAAATTTGGAGTCCTCGGTGCAGGCCCTGAGATCTATGTTTAGCACCTTTTGACAAGAGAAGGAACATCGTCTGTCCAGCACCTCTCAAGAGAAAGCAACTTACTTAGGTTTTCAAATATTCTAGGCATTCATGTCAAAGAGGACAGTTGTTACTGTCTCCTCAGAGGTTGTCTATCAACAGTATGTCAAGCAAAGTCTTTCTGGAATAAGCCTGTTGCTTTGCGTTAGAGTTTGCCTTAAGCCTGCGTAGTTTGTTCAACAATACCAGAAAGGTTGTTCTCAGAAGAAAAACAAACATAAAAGTCCCCAAATCCTCATGGAGAACAATAATGCTCAGAATCTATTTCCTAAAAAAAATATTACAAGGGTACACAGCAGAAAATGCAACCTAGTAAAGAGATAGCTACTAGGAGACACTTTACACCGGACACAAGACACCAAGAATAAGCAAAGGAGGGGGCCCTGAACCAGAGACAGTCAACCTGCTCACGTCACAGGCATAAGCAACCTCTGAATTAAATCTGCTGCCACCTGCTTGACCAAGGCTCACTTTCACTGACATTCTGGTGTAGCTCACTGGATGCTCCCTCAGAGATGAGGTGATGCAAAGCCCAGATGTCCTCCTCAGCCAGCCCCCAGGTGGTTCTCAGTTATCCCTCCCAGTGATGCAGTCTGGGGGTTAGTGGCCTTGAGAAATACTGATCAAGTCAATTATATGCACTAAAAGGAGGGACAAGGCTGAAAAGAGGTTTTAAAGGGGTGTGTGAGTGGTTTCTATAAATAGCAAGCTAACCTACAGGGGGCAGCTGCTCTGCAATCTCATGTAATCGTTTCTGAATAAGCATGTCCCTCAGCAAAATGTGATACCGATTCTCCCAAAGTTGCCCTCGGTACCTGCTCCCTCACTTGCCACAGACACCACCAGCATCAGGCTCCTCTCATATACCTGCAGCTTATCCATCATCTTTAACCTGTTGCTCTCTCCCTTCACATGCTCAGATGCTGGCACTGTCCAAATCATGTTCACTTTCTGCACAGTTTCTTACTCCTCGTATTTGGATACGCATACCCAAATATTCAGCTTTCTATAATCTCCTAGACAGCTGGAAGCTCTCCTCTAGGCTCATATTACTTTCTTTGCACCTCTACCATGGCTCCCACTTCCCAACAGCATCAAATACATGCATTTTCAAAACCCTTTCATAAGTAAATTAAAGATCTGGTGTCCTTTTCTGGATACAGATAAAAGATGTTCAGTGATGGACAGAGCCACTGTGAGGACTGTGCATGTCTACTGCTTGTAAATTAAAAACATAAAAGAATAAAATTATATTTACTAGCTGTACTAAAATGAGTGTCAGCACTTCTCACCACATAGTTCCACAAGGAGCTCCAGGGATAACCACAGAGAGACTTCTCTGAGCAGCACAAGCTGCAAGTCTTCCCTCCCTCTTGTCTTTCCCCAATGAGTGGGGCTCATAAAAGAAGGAAAGAGAGTGTGAGAAAGATGTCAGGATCTATCACAGTGGTTACCAGTGCCCATTTGGAGGATATCAGACCTGTGGCTTGAGAGCCGTGCATTTGGCTCGAAACAACATGGACACACCACCACTGGCACAGCTGTGAGGGATGAACATTGTGCCATACTGCAAGATTCATGCTCCAGTGAAGCACCAGCCTGTGCTCCTGCAGAGGCCCAAAGCTAAGTGGGGAAAAGGGTTCCCCATGCATCAGCTCCAGCTTCCCCTTTGTTATTCACAATTTGCTAGACGGAGCAGGTAGTTTACTGTGCAGCTCTGCTTTTCAAATCTGTGTAGTTGCTGGAAGTGATGATTACATTATTATGCCAGGCGCAGAGGGGTAAATAGGAGTACTTGGCTTTTTATCCACAAATAAACATTTTTCTAGCACACGTGTTTGAAGTAGCTGTCTCCACATTTAGGTTTCCTTATGCTTAATTCCAGTATTTTTCCTATGGGTTGGTTTAGGAACAGTCAGGAGAGAAGGTTCGTAATTTAGTAATTACTGTAACCTTTCCAGTGACAGAAATTAGGTATGATTCTACATGTGTGCTTTTAGGTGGGACACAGGAATACAGAAACTAGAAGTGAAGTGAAGTTCAGGTTTGAGACACTGAAGATTTTTCCACAATGGCCCACCTTTATCCCCTAGAAATGCATTCTTCCAGACGCATGCCCTAAGTCTGATACGTGTAAAACAGAAATCTAAACCATATGCTGTGAACTGCTGGGCCTGACAGTCTAAAATATCCAAGAGACCACAAGATAGAAATCTCATTACGGCCTGATGGCTGCTGTGCAAATGCTTTAAGTTCATATTTTATTCTTACCCTAACAATCATGGACGTCGGATGGAGAGCAGAATGCTAATGTTTCGTTCCCTTGGCAGGAGACAGCTGTATATCCCAGCCTGTTCAGTGCTTCGATGTTTTGCTCTTTGATTTACAGCTGGCTCTCTTCTCCCTCTGCATTGGTGCAAACACCAGCAAGACCAAACATTTCCAGCTGGCTGGGTGTACTGTGGATGAAGCAGCAGCTTATTAGAAGAAGAGCCCTTGGAAGCATGAAGCAATTAACACCTTCATGAGGGTGATAAAAGAAATAAAGGCGGTGGGGATGCGGAGGCTTCCCAAGGTCACAGTGGGGATGGGGTGATGCCCTCGGCAGAGCCCACAGCTCTCCCCTTCAAGGCTTGGCTCCAGGCACCTTTGCTCCAGGTCGGTGCTGCACCCCCTGACCGGAGCATGGGGCGAGTGCTCTTGCGTGACAGGGCCCACCCCAGATCAGAAACAGGCACTTCAGGGTTTAGTTCTGCTTTCTTTGACCAGTTCAGATTCATACAGTGGTACCAACTCATCAATACTGTACATAAAAGGAAGATGTGAAATCGTGGGGGCTTTAGGGTGCTGCTACAAATGTTGATTTATTTTCCTTTATTATGTGGTCTCACTGGCAGGCTGTCTGTCTCATTTTACAGTTAAGAAATGTGGATCTCTATCCCATGGTGCTTATCACTTAACTCCAGACAAGCTCCAATATCTCCTTTTGTTGCTTCTAGATGAATAAAACAGCAGAAACACTGGTGTAATGGAGGAATTGCCCAGGGAAATGGTGGAGTCCCCATGCCTGGAGGTATTTAAGAGATGTGTAGATGTGGTGCTGAGGGACATGGTTTAGTGATGGACTTGACAGTGCTGGGTTAATGGTTGTACTTGATGATCTTAAAGGTCTTAAATGAAATGCCTGCCAGATCAGATTTCATGTCTGAATAGGAAGGTTGATTTGGGATTTAAAAGGATAGTCCTTACTGAAACAAGGTAGCCCAAATGCCAAGTTAAAATATAGAATTATTTTTTTCTCCCTGTTCCCACTATTGCAAAAGATTGGTAGGTGGGGTAGTTGTTGTACGGCTCTTTCCTCCCTTGGATTCCTCTGCTGCTGGCTGGAGACAGCACAGCACTCCTCGGAGCTGGCAAAGGCAGGAGGAATTCCTTTCGTAACATCTGTCTACATGAGGGTCCTGGAATTTGCATCTTCCCCAGCCTGCTTTAGCTCACCTCACTGCCTTCTTGGCATTCCCCTCTTGTCCAGGAGATAAGAGCACATTTCCAGAACCAGTTTTGCAATTACCCATCTTCTATGTTTTCTTTCCTGACCTTTAAAGGGGATGCACTGAATAAATTCTTTTGTACAAGAGCCAGACTTTCTGCTTGGTGGCTGTTTCAAAGGAGCAAATATGAACTTTTCATAAATACTGTGTCAAGCCCATGTAACTCACAACTTATTTATAACAGTCCTAATGCACACCGTGGAAGCCAGGGTTAGTGTTGCACAAGAACATTAATTTAAAGCATTTATGAACTGCAAAGTAAGGTAGACAGCTAAATTTTCGAGCAAGCTGCTTAGTAATTGTTGAGTTTAGCTTTTACTTGAGTTTTATGAAGCACTTAAAACTATTCAGAGTTTAGAAGAAAATTAAAAATATAGCAGCCTGTGAATTCTTTATTAAGCATCTGGTCCTGGCATTCAAAACCCAAAGTAGTCATCTAGGTACGACGGTGGAAAACTCTTCTGTGACATTGACTGTATCAGTTTATTTTATATTTTTTATTTTATTTTATTTACTTATTTTATTTTTATATTTTTTATTTTATATTTTTATATTATATTTTACCAAATATTTCAAGCCTTCTCCAAAGCCTTTTGCAGTTCATACATCCCTACAGAGTTCACCTGAACTGGACAGAAAACAGGTTTAATGAAAGGCTCACCCAGACTTCCCACACTTTGCTGGCTGTCATGATACCCTCAGGAGGAAATAAGTCACCCTTTTCCTTTCTTTGGTGTGTATCAGCACCACATTTGCGTCACCAAACCTGGGTAGTGGGAGGCCAGCAGAAGCCATTTCTTTCTCTGAGCAGCTCAGCATGGAACTGGGGTGCCCTTACCTAGGTGACAGTCAGAGTAGTAATTGTTGGGAAGCATGGCAGGATCACAGGCATCATCACTTTCGTTAACCCCTTCATTTCCCAAATATGACAGTGTATGGGAGGATTTTGCCCAGTATGGAAGAGCTGTGAATTCAGAGCACTACATCCCACAGCTGGCTTCCCTGCTATATACGTGTAGCATAAATAGCTAAATCTTCCTCCACTCATCTGTCTCCCTCTGGTGCACGTACATGTGAATCTTGAGGAGATAGTTGGTCCCTGTGCTTCAATGCAGTTGTGTTCAATGCTTTTGCTCCCAGTTTCTGTGATGAAAACTTAGCATGTAGCTCTAACAGATTGTCAAATATTTTGTATTTAGTAGAAGCAAAGAAGCCAGCTCAGGTTTTTTTTTTTAGTCCCATTGAGTGTCCCTTGGCATTTTTACAGGGCTGGATGCTTCTTAAAAATGTGTCCCAAAATTCCCTTCCTTTGATGGAAGCAATAGAGATTCCTGCTCTTTGTGAAAATGATCAAGGTCCTTTCTGTCTGCTGTCATCCCGGGCAAAATCAATAGCGTTTGTTACTTCCTAGGACAAAGGCTGGCATACTCATACCAAATGCATGAGGAAAAAATAGTTAATGAGCAAACTGCACAGCACTTGCTTCACTCTGTGCTTTAGGGATAAAAGTGCATAGACAGATCTTAGTCAAAAAAGCTCTGATGTAACATACACTGTTGATGAGGCTGAAAACACTTGTGTACTCTTCCTCTCACATGGCCTGATTTTATTTATCAAGACACAATAGGTGCTGGCATGTCTATGCTTAGCTTTCACCTCTAAATCTGAATTTCACAACTAGTGGCCAGACTCCCTCCACTGTTTTGGTTTGATTTAAACATCAATTCTTTTTGGCAGTGGAAGTGTTTTAAAAGGAGCAACTCCTTCAAGAGGTTTCAGGGTACTAGAGAGCCAGCTTGTTTGAGAACAAGCGTAATAAAATTGTAAATAACCACTTTTCTTCTGCAGTTTTGAGAAGGACAGAATAAATCAGAGCTGCAAAAGGGATGTTACAGAACCAGCAGAACCAAAGCCATTTAGAGTTTAGCCTTCATTGAGCTGTTCCTTCTTTTCACTGGCAAGATAATTTTTTTGGTGGCTGTATATTGACTCTCCCACAAACAATCCAGAAAGCTGTACTGTCTGCTGAGCCTGGGGGTAACTCACCACATATTATTTGAATTACACATACAGTTGAGTGTTTAAATTACAGGAAGACTTCGTGTTTAAGAGTTTCCGCATCATGCTGAAGCTTGGAAAAAAAAAGTCAGGTTTGACACATAATAGGGATTGATGTGCTACTTCAAATGCTGGTGTTACTGGAAAGGAAGGAACTTCCACAGGAAGAGCAAGGGAAATTATACAGGAATCAATAAAGGATTCTAAAAATAGTATTTGACTTATCTTCTATGTGATTCAAAATACCCTGCTCAAGGGATGCACATGCTACTTATTGGCTGGTATATGCAGACTGCTCTTACTGGACCCCAGTTCTCAGGATTTCCTCATAAGTCAATGGATAGAGGCAAGTGTCTCTAGAGAACAATTCATCCCACCTACCCAAGGAATTACCAGCCAAAAAAAAAAAAAAAAGAGTGCTGGAGAGCCTGCCCTTTTCCTAATTGCCATCAGCTTCACATGCTTAAAGTCAAGCATGTGCTTAATTACTTTCCCGGAGAGAGCTTGGAGAGCTGAGTGCCTGGCAGGATTGAACTGCTAGCTTGGAGGAAAACAAGGAAATTAGCAAATATTCTGGATGGACCTGATGAACAAAACTGGGAAATAAGGAGAGCTTGCCTGCAAGGATGACTAAATGGCAGGCTCAGAAGTGTAACAGGTCCCAAGAGAGAGAATATGATTAGTCAGGTAATTTACAGGTAATATGCTTTCATCATTTTCTACTTAGCATTAATTTTCTAAAACATTGGGTGGGAGCTTGCTCAGAGGTGAAGAGGGAGGCAGCAGCAAGGAACAAGGCTGGGGTGGTGTGGCCCTGGGGGCTGCCATGCTGTGTGGGGCAGGGAGCAGAGCTGTGGTCCCTGAGTCCCACCATCTTCAGGCTCATGTTCGCTGTGCTTTTGCTTAGAGAAATGCCCTCCCAGCTGCTCCCCCTCTTCCAATGCATGAGGCCCTTTTGTCCACACCAACACAGGCTGGTCACACTCATGACACTTGTGATTAGGGAAAGGGGTTCCACCATGACTGCAGCCATTTGCGCACACGGTGGAAAAGACTTGATCCTTTGGGATTTAAAGCAGGAAATTCAGTTTAGAAGTTCACTGGGATTTTGGCTGAGCAAGGCAGAAGTAAAACTGAGCAGCATGAGTTCAGAGGTGCTGCTGTTAACCAAAGCACTGAAAAACAGTGGAGCATGTGGCAAGGTAAATGATAGATGTATGGTTTATTTGGAGGGGAGGGAAGGGTGTCACTCCACTTTCTTCACATTTGGGATGTTCTTAACATTTCTACACTCTAGTTGCTGTTATATCTGACTAGTCAACTGATCAGATCTAATAATTAGATCTGATTTAAGCCTATATTTACATGAATGCTCTTAAAGAACAACAGATTATATGATAGCAAAATACATTAGTACTCAAAGTCATTCTGCAAAATGTGAGAAAAGACTGTTTGGGCACACTTAAGGAGACTCTTGTTTCTTAGACACTATTAAAGCCTATTACACAAACTCCTCAGGGTTTTCTGCTCCTTAATGGGGGTTACATGGCCAGATTGAGAGCAACATAGGGCCCTAAATGTGAAGATTATAGCCTGTAACAAGTCACAGAAAGTTTTTAACATCGCCCCTGTTAATCAGCACCAGGAAAACATGTGCAAGAAATAATACCCTCCCTGAATGCCCCCAACCTCCCCATCTTGCAAACAAAAAACTGCAAGAGCCAACAGATTTGTTCTGGCATGTTTTATTTCACTTTGTGTTTATTAAAATGCTGTGTTTGCAGTTTATATTTCTTGGCACACTGTTATTTCAACAACATTTAAACAAGAACAGCATAAGCAGCAGGGCAGACTGAGGGAGCAGCTCGCTTCATCCCGCGTTTTGGAAGGATCCTATGTAGTCTTATAATCATCAGTTATGTTATCTGTGCTGTTTATTTGCTTTTGATTTACTTACTTTGGAGGGTGAAGACAAGCTCAGCTGTTTCCCTTTGTTTTCTACTCATTTCCGCTTTCAGTTTCTCAAGTACCAGCACAACAAATAGGGCAACAACCAAGTTAATCTACCAGAAGCAAATGTTTACAACCCAAAAGTATTGTCTGTGTGGATGTTTTAACTCAATAGCAAAAAAAATCTTTATTAAAAACAGGGTTTGTAAGTTGTGATTTCACTTCCTCCTCTTCCACAAAGCCAGCACTTGATATCCAAACTCCCTAGCATGGAGCAAGTACTGCAGTGGCTGGCTGTCCCCCAGCCAATAGCTGTTTCTGATAGGGTAGCAGTGAAGAGTACCTGTAGCCCTTTGTGGGTTGGTATCATCCACAGCATTGCTGCAGGCATTTGTTTTGGCTTGGTAAAGCCCCTTTTTAAAATCATTGCTGGTTCCCAAATAGGTTTTTCAGAAGCACTCAAATCATGCTCTGTTACCTTCTCCTCTGTACAAGCTGTAGCTATGTCTGTACAAGTAAATTCACTGTGCCCAGCCCCACTCCCTGGCACTACATGCCCCATCACCATATATTTAACCTCTCCTGCCTACCAAAGTGTGTGCCTATGCTGCCTTCTGGGAATAGTCCCTGGGCCAGGAGCTCTTTGGAAGATGCTCTTTGGCAGAAACTATGCTAACAATTTAACAATACTTAGCAATTGTTCAACAATTTGAACAACATTGTTTAACAATAGAACAAGCAAGTTCTGTCTCCTCGGAAGAGTCCCTGGCATCGTTAGTGGTTGTATGCCTGGACTAGTAAACTAACGTCTGCATGTGACTCCTCTTCCTGCTGTTTGCAGAAGCTCTGCTTGTGAGTCCCACCCTGAGTCCCAGCCTCCAGCTCTTTGCTCCCAGAGCTGGGTGTTCATAGGCAGGCAGCACAAACTTCACCCCCTTGCTCTGTCTTTCAATCAGTCACTCCCTCACAGGACTCTGCTTTGAACATCCTTAATAAATGAGCCATTTTTATGAAGTACTGAGTAAATGTACTTCCCAGGCAATCCATAAGACTTTTCCCTGAAATCAGGAAACAAAGTTCAGTTGACTTCAATGGCACACAGCTAGCACCACAGCTCTGTGGATGCTCTGCTTCCCTGGATAAATGGATGCCTTCATATGGTCAGGATTCCAGCTCCAGTTGGAAAATATCAGTTTTAAGATAAGCAAATTCATCTTCTGTGAGCTGTGCAAGGCAGCATTAGCTCTGCCTATCTCCTGAAACCAAGCAGAAATGAGAAGGCAAAATGCTTCCTTTCCCATAGCCCAGCAATGATAACATTTTTCATATCGGGTTCTTTTAGGAAAAATATACTCTGCCTCTGTATTTTATTTGGATGGAAAACAAGTTTTTCTGACTACTTCATCTCCATAATTTCTTCCCTCCCTTGTCAGCTTCTTTTTTTCCATAAGCTCTGAGAAATGAGGAGTTCTTCCCTCTTTGTCATTGGACATAAACAGCTCTTCCATGTGAGCTTCCAGAAGCAAAGCTGGATCTACTGTTCCCCTACACACTGAATATTGAATGTTGGGTCTCTTGGGTGTAAGGGTGCTTTCTCTGCCCTGTCAAGGGTAGAATCAATGGTGCAATGTCTGGCAAAGGTTAGTGAAAACTTTAATCCTGTTATATATATATAAAACCCAGCATAATTCCAGGGCAGGTTTCACTGTCTACCAAGAGCTCCCTCATCCTCACTGGGAGCCTAGGATGTCTTTCTTGTTCTCCACTGGGAAATAGGGGCCAGCCATCTTCTAACAGTTAAGGAAGCTGGAGTGACAGTTAACCACTCCTCAGTGAATCTAATGTAGGTTACTGTAAAAGTGATAAAATAAGGCAACATGTTAACCACAGGAGAGCTTTGCCTTCCTCTTAAAAACAGACTTGGGAATGCTTTATACCAGATTGCCCAAATAGGTAGGGAAATGGGAAAAACAGTCAGAAATTATTAGGGCTTGGTGAAATGAGCACAAGGCGTTTGCACAGGGAGTGGTCTACGGCCTGAAGGAAAGAAAATTTCGTATAGGGCAATGACAAGATGATGTGGGGTAGCATGTTCTTAAAGGCCAGAGGACAATCTTATCATGGCATGGGGCCTAGTATCAAAGACTCAGTCTGAAATCTGAGGAGTCCAGTCTGGTGTCCTGCCACTGATGCTGAGGAAGACATGAAAGAGCTGAACAACAGGTTGTAGTGAGTCACGAACAAAATACCAACACAGACAGGCTACTAATATCAGAAAAGCTCCTTCCTAAAGTGGCAGTCAGATGCCATTAGTCTGAAAATTGCAAACACACACTGTCAGTGAAAAGGGGAAAAAAAATTCCCTACGGCTCTCTTTTCTAGGAGGAAGCATACTCCTATCACAAAGTCACTGGGTTTTCCCCAGCTGCAGAAACAAGGGCGTGAATCAGAATTGCCCAGGCTGCCATGCAGAGAAGAACGATGGTGTGGCATGCTGAGGTAAAAGCGAGGAGTTGTGCCACGCTGTGTCAGACAGTGCCCAGCTGTGGTGGTCACTTCAGTGCCATCAGCAGCCTAACCATGAAGCAATGGTGGACAGCAGAGGAGGCAGATTGTGGGGGATCTGAAAAATGAAGTTGGTTAAAGCTACCCATTTCCATCAGCAACAGATTTGAGGTCCTTTATGCAAAGGTGGGAGGATACTGGATGAAACCTGAAGGCATCAGACAGCAGTGTACTAAGTAACTTCAGATAAATTCCTACAGGAAACAAACAAGAAGGACTCCTGGACTGGAACTGATGTTCTTTCATTCATACAGGTTTATTAGCAGCCAAAAATGTCCCACAGACAGCACAAGCTCTTCTTCCTCACACTGCTTTTCCAGCTTCTCTGACAGGAGATAATGACTTGGCAATTGTCTTAGGCTCATTAGCAGCATAATTTCACATGTTTTAACTTTCCTACTGCTATGTCTGTGGCCCAAATCTTGGCTTTCCAGTCCCTGTGAACTAACTCTTCCTGTTGTAAGAAAACCCTTGGCAGTGTATTAAAGGGCAAAGATACCTTTGGAGATTATTTTTCTCTTTTTTTTTTTTTCTAGGAACATTCTTAAGTCATCCACCTTGAAGCTGATTTAAGATGGGAGACCTGCTCCTGCAATCTGGCGACTGGCTTAAAATCTAACAAGTTGTAAGGTACTGCTTATCTTCTCAGGAGTATTCAAATCACACGTGACAAGCTCAGTGACACAGGGTTCACTATTCTTGTTTTATATTTATGCCTGTCACGTACTCCTTCACTTAATCTATTTTCAAAACACCTACAAATGGTAGCATATTTTCCAAAAATAATTTAAAATAGCAAAACTAGACATTTCCCATGAGAATCCCCAGGAAGAAAAATGTAGGTTTTATCAGTATTAATTCTTAGCTGGCACTTCTTCCCAAGAATTATTGTTCCACTAAGAACTGGTTTTGAAACAACTTTACAACATAACTTAAAACATACTGCGCATTACACAAATCTCATACTATTCATGAAAAGAGAAGACTAGCATCCAGCCAAAGCATATTTCACACTTGTCTTGCTTATGGCTATTTTACAAACTGTAACCTTTCTAAGGAAGCACAATCCACAAAATCTAGCTGGAAAGGACTAGTGTTCTAGGCAGTTATTTGTAGTTGAAAGCGAACACTAAAAATTGATCCCTGATGTAGCTCTGCTGGTGCCGTGTTAATGAACTTCCAGCCCAGAGAACCTTGTCTTGACCACTTTGCTTTGCCAGTTGTCTCAATTGATGGATGGTGCAATTCCACAGTTGTTGCACTAGAAGCAGAAGAACAACCATATATGTAATGCCACTCAGCCTGTAGTCTCTGAAAAAGGTTAGGAATTAATACAAAAGGAAAAAACTAATCAAGGCCCAGGACCAGCATCTAGTGCTGTTCCTCCCGGTGTGCTCTTCTGGCTTCTAGCAACTGGCAGCACAGAGGTTTCGAGTCAAAGGATGTATCCACAGCTCTCTGTTTTTTAGCCTTGATAGTCTTTCTTCCATGAGTCTAAGTGCTTTTGAACTAATTTCATTTTTTTTAGCCTTAGCATGCCACTGTCTACTCATGTGCTAGGGCAGAAAAAATCTTTCTCTTCTTTGCTTTAAACTTGTTAAGTCCATCTGAGGCTTCCTAGTTCTTGTGTTACAGAATCACAGAATGTTAGGGATTGGAAGGGACCTGAAAAGATCTAGTCCAATCCCCCTGCCAGAGCAGGAATACCTAGATCAGGTCACACAGGAACATGTCCAGACAGGTTTTGAATGTCTCCAGAGAAGGAGACTCCACAACCTCTCTGGGCAGCCTGTTCCAGTGCTCTGTTACCCTCACTATGAAGTTCTTCCTCATATTTATGAGGAACCTCCTATGTTCCAGCTTGCATCCTTTGCCCTTGTCCTATCATTGGATGTCACTGAGAAGAGCCTGGCTCCATCCTCATGACACTCGCCCTTTACATATTTATAAACATTAATGAGGTCACCCCTCAGTCTCCTCTTCTCCAAGGTAAAGAGACCCAGCTCCCTCAGCCTTTCCTCATAAGGGAGATGTTCCACTCAATATGATAAAGTGTTAATAATTACTCCTTATTCGCCTTCTTCATTCACTTAATGATTTTATAACCACTCCAGTTTCTCCTCTCAGTCCTCTTTTCGCCAGACTGTGGAGATTTAGTTCATCTGTAGCAGAGAAGCTGTACCACACCTCCAGCCAGCTTTGTTGCCCCTTTCTGCATCTCTTCTAATTCTGCTATGCTATCGTTGAGACATGGGACTAGAACCACACACCAGATATTCAAGATAGATACTTCCAATGTGTTTATAAGGGTGAAGCTTTGCCCATCCCCTCCTAATAAAACCAAGAGTCAATTTGTCTTTTCATCTACTACTGAGTGCTGAACCAATGTCCCAGAAGAGCACTGATGGTACTAAGTGTCTGTGCAGTGATTACCAAACTATGTAGTCCTTACTGCCTCACATATTTTGTGCTGCTTTGCATTAAAAAGAAAGTAGCTGGAGCTGCTTTTCAGTTGCAAGTTTGCCAGCAGTAATTCCTCATAGAGACTATTTGCCATATGAGCCAACGCACCCAAAATGGGGTGCCAAGCATCCAGGCCAGCTGCAGCAGGCAGGACAGGCAGCCTGCCTCGAGTTCAGGTTGCCTGGCATTTCCTGGGATGATATCCTGCCTTCACTTTCTTACGGCACTGCCAAAAGTAACTGCGCCGAAATCTTCCCCAGGTGCATACCCCAGGCTAGTTTAGTCTTGTTGGGAGTTGATTTTGGTTTGGATTTTTGTGGTTTGGAGGGGGTTGTTTGGAATTGGTTTGTATTGTTTGTCTCAGGCAAAACAGCTACACCATTGCCAAGGAAGAGGCTAGGGAATGTACCTCTTATCCATATTTAAAAGAAATAAATTGTGTAATCTTTCATTTGGAAATTACTAATGTTAGCAGGATTTGAGAAAAAGACTGTATTCATGCAGATTATATTTGTGCAGCCTTTTGTTGAGTAGGAGACTTCTGACATTGCCACCGAAATGCACCTGATTTTTTCCAAAGCCTTAGCCTGTGAGGAGTCCTAGTTTGTATGACTTTCTTTGATTTGAATGGTTAAACTTGCAGAAAACCCTCCCCAGGTTAATCAAGCTTAGCTTCTGCAGGTCATGCTGGGCCCAGATGCCCAAGTAGAGTAGGAGGGCTCTCACTCCTCTGAACAGCAGGAACCCCAGGCTTGGTGAGAAATAGCTCCAGGTTGCGCCAGAAGTAAATGAGCGTTGGGCTGAGGAGCAGGAATGAAGTGAAACAAAGGAAGCTAAGACACTTAAGGGAAGCAGCAGGGGAAGTGCATGAGAACCAAGATTCACCTTGATGCAAAGGACTGACCAGCTTTGGAGAGAAAAGAGAGCAGCAAGGGAAATTGTTATTTATAGGATCCTGTTTAATTTCTGTCCTTTAGCATGTCCTGAGCTCAACAGTGCCTGACTCCTGTCCAGTGAGCTTCCGCCTCTTACCTAGAGTACTCAACCTTGGCTCCCTCCTGTCTATGTGTGTCACTACCTCCAGCACCTCAAATACCAACAGCCTGGATCCCTGCTCTGCAGACAGGCATTTTCTTAATGAGTTACAAGTTTGACATATGGAACAGGCCAAAACCAAATACAATCACTCCCCCCAAGAGACAAAAAACCAACCATGGCCCATCAGCACTTTGCTGATGCCTCCTGGTCACCCACTCTCCAGAGACAGCTTTCTCTTGGCACCCAGCATCACGAATAACATCAGATCCCAGCTAGTCACATGGTGCCAGCTAAAAGGGAACAAAAGCCAAGGCAGTTGTGGGAAAAAGACCATTGTTCCAAAAAATTTAAATGATGTCACTCTGACTTAATGACAGCCCTAAAATATCCTTTCCAACGGCAAGTGCCTCTCTTCCTAGTTGCTTGCAGTGAGGGTAGAAGGCATGGAACAGATTAGTCTGCTTTTTAGAGGCTTTTTATGCTTATCATAAACCACCATGTTTCAGCATAGACTCCCTTCCCCCCTGGACAGGGAGCCAAGCAGCACCACGGTCCCTCAAAGTGACCTCACCTGACATGAAAGCATGTGGACAGCAGTGATGGCTTGAGCGTGCCTGTTCTCTGAGGGAGGAGAGCTGCTCGTGCTCCTTGTTACTGTACTCCTACTTACTAGTCATCACCATTTGCGATGTGACATCTGCTAGAAATCTTAATCATGGGTTGTGGCCCCGATGGAGTAGGCATGAACAGATGTAAGAGTTACGCTTCTAATTATCTTAACACCTTTCTAGCAGGGTGTCATAAACACAAGTTAATTAAGACTCGTGCTAACGTCGTGATACAGAGATACAGCTATTTTTTTTTTCATTCTGATTTACAAAAGAAGCTGCTGTACCAGTTTATACCTGCTACTGGTTCCTGAAGCCCAAGCCCTCCCGTGGTCTCTCCTACTTAGCTGCTGTCCCACCTGCCAGAAGATCAACATGTTTTGACCTGTTGCTGATGAAATTACCAGACCACATCCTGTGTCCCTGCAAAATCCTGAGAAAGTTTTCTTACAAAGATTCAAATCATGAAGAGTTTCAACGTTCGCTACTTCTCCCTGCCTCAGTGCCCTGGAAGTGCCTCCAGCCCAGGCTGCCCCCTTCCAAAAACCCAATGGCCAGCTGTGGCCTCACCATGGATGCACTCCTGAAGGCACCTGTACCCATATGAGTCATTAGTCAGATGAGGGCTGACTCTTAATTGTCCATGAGTTGTATCTCTGTCATTGCCCAGCACATGGCCCTCATGACACTACAGATGAACCCAAGGAGTGAAAGCCATACCTGTCTTCCTTGCCACCCACGCTGAACTGCCTGCACCGTGGCAGATCCCAGCCAGCACAGAAATCTAGGCAATGGATGATAGCTGTAGTACCTACACCTTGTGAGAAACATCCTGGGAGATCAGGATGCTGACGCTGTCCAGTGATGCATCCCAGAGCTATGTGTATAGGAGGACTACAGGAAAGAGCTGGCACAGCTGCAGAGCTGTGCTAGTGCACCAGAGGTGCTCAGGCGGACTCTGGGCAGGAAAAGGTGGAATAAGGCTCACTAGCTATCCTGCCCTGCCTACGAACCTTCACAGGAAAGATAAAAACAACTTCAGCCCATTTTGGAAGACATCTCCCTTCCAGCCCTCTTACTACTACCCATGATCTGAGTCCTTTCAGAGCCACACAAATATTTCCCAGCTCCTCTAGCCACAGGGAAGGGGCTGCAAACAGGGAGGCTGGGGCAAACCAGACGTGGTGGGCATCACTCCCTGCCTGCAGGCAAAGCATGCACACCGGCAAGGCTGACTTTCCAGCCTGACAATGATCTCTTTCCACAGACAAGTATCTCCTGAAATTGTGTTTTATTTTTCAGATCAGTTTCTGAAAGAAAAAGCACAAGCAGAGCTGTCAGGGGAATCTCAAACAGTCAGATGGAGAGATCGTTAAAAGGACTTCAAGGTGACTCAAATCAGACACTTAGAAACTGAGATGTGCAGAAATAAGCAACTATAAAACCCTTACCTAGTTTCCAGAAGTCCTTCATTGTACTTACTAAGCAAAACTTTCTAATGTTCATGGTGATGATAAAAATCCCAGGCATGAGCCTTTAGTTAAAGGAATCTCATAAATTAAATTCTTTGTCTTTTATTTCATAATCTTTTTATTGCCGAATCACTCTGGTAAACTGGCCTAAACCTAGAGCATCTCATTCAAGTACTTTTTGTTTCAAACTTTTTAAGTTGTCAGGAGAAAAAATAAGGAAGTCTATTTGAGTCCAATTTTAATCCATCAGTTTTGAGGTTAATGTTTTTATTATTTATTCATTTATTGCAGATTCAGAGCATTTGGCAAAACTGGTCACAAAGAAGGCTTAATTTGGGAGTGATTGCTGTAGCACTACACTATTCTGCAGTGGCCTTACCAGTCAAAACAGCATTTAAGAAAATACATCTTGACAAACATGCAAATTATTATCAAGCCCTTTTTACTGGCATCTTGTATTTTGAAGTAAAACTTGAAAACTGAGACTCCTTTGTTGAACTGCTTACACTGGTGAGCTACAGGCAGAACCGTACTTAGAGGGAATGCTGTTGAACAGATGGGATCCCTGTTTTGTGCATGATTCTGGAATGCAATAAAATTGTTTGGTTCTGGGAAACAGTTTTTCCTCCCATGACACTATCAAAATGGCCAAAAGGCCTGATTCTGAAATCCATACTCCCACGAGTAATTCTCGTTCAAGTTTCAGGAAGATGCAAGTTATGAAGGAAAATAAGTACAGGAACATCACATTTGCATAGAAATATTCTCATTTCCTGATTTTAAGAGGGTGCAAAAGGGAATTTGCTTTGGGAGGAAATAGATATAAAGAACCTATGTATGTTGCTAGCAGCACAAACATGGAATGGAAAACATGTAAATGCTCCACAATCAAAAAATTTGTGATGACTTCAGAAAACTGGCCTGGAGATGTGGGGTCAGGAGTCTTCTCAGATATTTCTCTTTTCAGCACCCTGAGCCAGCAATCCTGAACACTTCCTATCCCTTTTTCTCTCACAGAGGATGTCGGTGTGGGATGGAGGTTAGACTAGAGATTAGAAAACCGAGCCCTTTAGCAGCAGAAGTTGGGAAAGTCACTTGGCTGAAACTCTTAGGGACAGATTCTTGGCTGGTATAAATCAACGTGGCCCCAGAAAAAGTCACGTTGAGCCTCTGCTGCTTTACACCCACTGAACATCTGGCCCTCAGCCTGTGGGAAGAGGATATAATGTGCCACATGCTTCATGCATTTCTAGACAGCTGCTCTGGAGGACTGCTTCAAGCCTCACATGAAACTGCCCTCTCTGGAAGCTCTGGAAAGGATTGATTGGGCACAAATGATTTAAAAATTCAGTGTTTGCAGGGCACAAATGCACGCTGCAAGAGGTCTCTCATGTAGTCAGCTGCTTCTTGGCAAATCTCTTAGCAAATCAGGTGAGTAAGGAAGAGATTATGTCCAGTCCCAGAAAATTAAGAGCTTCACAGTGCCTTTCCATACAGGAGTTTGCTTCATTAGTTCTGACAGGATCAGGTGATTTCAGCCTGGTACAGCTATGTGCAGTGGTTTGGCAAACATCAGATGGATTTTGCTATGTGAATATGTGACCTTTCCCTCTAACCTTTTTTTTAAATTATTATTATTATTAAAGAACTACATATTTGAATCCGTCTTTACACTGACACTGGTCTAGTAGATCTGCCAAAAAAATCTTTCAAAGAGCAGACTTAAAAAGTCATCTGACAATTTTTTTTTTTTTTTTACTAAGCAGATTTTAGCTGCAGTGTGTTACATTTTTTAGGGATTCAAGTTAATAAATCATGGAATCATGGAATCACGGAATATTAAGAGTTGGAAGGGACCTCCAGAGATCATCTAGTGCAACTCACCTGCTGAAAAGCAGAATCCCCTAGAGCACATCACTCAGGACTGCATCCAGGCGAGTCTTGAAAATCTCCAGAGAAGGAGACTCCACAACCTCTCTGGGCAGCCTGTGCCAGTGCTCTGGCACCCTCACTGAAAAAAAGTTCTTCCTCATATTGAAATGGAACCTCCTATGTTCCAGCCTGTGTCTGTTACCCCTAGTCCTGTGACCAGGAATCACTGAAGAGAGTCTGGCTCCATCCTCCCTCAACCCACCCTTTAGGTATTTATAAACATTAATTAAATCACCCCTCAGCCTTCTCTTCTCCAGGCTAAAGAGTCCCAGCTCTCTCAGCCTTTCCTCATGGGGGAGATGCTCCAATCCCCCAGTCATCCTCATTGCCCTCTGCTGGACTCTCTCCAGTAGGTCCCTGTCTCTCTTCAACTGGGGAGCCCAGAACTGGACACAGTATTCCAGTTGCGGCCTCACCAGGGCAGAGTAGAGGGGGAGAATGACCTCCCTCGACCTACTGGCCACACACTTCCCTGTGCAGCCCAGGGTGGCATTGGCCTTCTTGGAGGCAAGGGCACATTGCCAGTCTATGGATAATTTACTGTCTACCAGGACTCCCAGATCCATCTCCTCGGAACTGCTTTCCAGGAGGTCCCCACCTAACCTGTACTGGTGCCTGGAATTCTTTTTCCCCAGGTGCAGCACCCTGCACTTGCCCTTATTGAACCTCATGAGGTTCTTCTCTGCCCAGCTCTCCAGCCTGTCCAGGTCATGCTGGGTGGCAGCACAGCCCTCTGGCGTGTCAGCCGTCTCTCCCAACTTGGTATCATCAGTGAACTTGCTGAGTATACACTCTGTCCCCTCGTCCAGGTCATTGATGAATATGTTGAACAAGACAGGATCAATTACTGACCCCTGGGGGACACCACTGGTTACAGGCCTCCAACTCAACTCTGCTCCATTGATCACAACCCTCTGTGATCTGTCACACAGCCAGCTCTTGATCCACCTCACCGTCCCCTCATCTAACCCACACTTCCTGAGTTTCCTAATGAGGATGTTATGGGATACAGTGTCAAAAGCCTTGCTGAAGTCAAGGTAGATGACATCTGCTGCTCTCCCCTCATCCAGCCGACCGATTATAACATCATAGAAGGCTATCAGATTGGTCAGGCATGATTTTCCCTTGGTAAATCCATGTTGACCACTCCCAATAACTTTCTGTTCTACAACATGTTTGGAGATGACCTCCAGAACAAGTTGCTCCATCACCTTCCCAGGGATGGAGGTGAGGCTGACCGGCCTGTAGTTTCCTGGGTCCTTCTTCTTGCCCTTTTTGTAGACTGGAGTGATCTTGGCCTTCCTTCAGTTTTC
Source organism: Podargus strigoides (assembly GCA_028020825.1). NCBI lineage: Eukaryota > Metazoa > Chordata > Aves > Caprimulgiformes > Podargidae > Podargus > Podargus strigoides. The sequence continues at coordinate 62,459,348 of CM051620.1, forward strand.
AGGCACCTCTCCTGTTCTCCACGACTTTTCAAAGATGATGGAGAGTGGCCCAGCAATAACATCTGCCAGCTCTCTCTGCACTCGCAGGTGCATCCCATCAGGGCCCATGGACTTATGGATGTCCAGTGTGGCCAAGTGGTCTCTAACAGTGTCTTCCTCTATCGAGGGAAAGTCTTTGTCTCTACAGGCCTTCCCTGTTGCCTCCACGGTTTGGGATTCATGAGAGACTGCTTTAGTAGTGAAGACCAAGACAAAGAAGGTATTCAGTACCTCTGCCTTTTCTGTGTCTTCCACCACCAGGGCGCCTGCCTCGTTCATTAGTGGGCCAACATCTTCCCTAGTCAATGATTTCCCTAGTCAAATGAACAGTCAAGATTTGTATGTTGTACGACTCGCATGGTTAAGACAGTTTCTTATTATTTTCCAGGTGAGACCTCTAACCACAACTTCTTAGAGGGCTTGACTAGTATCTTGCAAGCTTGACATAGCACCTTACAATTTGCTTAAAGCTGAAATTCAGGAATACTGGGGTCATTTATTTAAAGTGACCTTTAGTCACTTTCCAAATGGAATTTCTCAATAAATTGTATTTTCATGAAGATTCTGGTTGCTCCTTCCATTTAATTGCATCCCACACCAGGCTAAAAAACAATCCATGCTTTTGGTGAGGGACTGAGTTAGTCTGGGCAAAAGTCATACCCTTCTACCTTATTACTGAACCCCACACTTCAGCCATCAGGGCTAACAAAGATGGTAGATGGCATTCATAGGAGCTAAATGGTTACCCAAAAGAGATAAAACCCAGTTTGTGATTAGGAAGAATTGCATAGGGGTGCCACAGGCAGGTTTCTCTGTTCACTAAGCAAGTTGGATAAGCACTTGGACCATAAGCAGAAAGAAGGCATGATTACATCTTCATGACAGCAGCTTTATCGTATAGACTTTATCTTTGAAAATTAACAGCGTAACTTTTCTTTCCACTTTATCAATTTAAGGCAGATCTGGTCAGCTTAACTCTATTGGAAAACTTGGTGACTACTGCAGAAAAATTACTTCAGTGTCATAGTGTGTGTTTCAATAGCCCATCCATAGTTTCACACAGAAAAGGTGCTTGGGAAGATAAAGATGATGTCAACTGCATAAATTATTTGATAGCACTGGACTAATTAGAAGATGCATCCTGCACTTGCCAACTTACAATTATGCATCAATTTACTGTAGAAGGAGGATCAACAATAAAGGGTCAAAGTGAAGCACAGTTCTCTTGGGGGAAGAGAACCAGGCAGGCGCTCCCATACCCCAGGCCTGTGATCAGCAGTGCTGCCTTTAAATGAATTATATTTTAAAAGTATTTATAGTTGTCATTCTAACATTGTAAGTAGCTGCTATCTGCACAGCAGCTTTCATCTAGAGATTTAAAGAGCTTTCTAAAAAATTAACTCAGTGCTTCTAGAGCAGCCATTGAATGTCTCAAATCCATATTACCAACCAGTAGAACCATCTTCTTTGCCAGAACCTTTGCTTTCTCCCTTTTTCTTCCCCCTACTTTTTTTTCTTTTAAATTAACCTGTTACACTTACTATCAAGCCATAAAAGCATGAAGTGGGCACGGAAATCTTGCTGCATTATGTGAGGTGTATGAGCTACTGCACGTAAAGTTTGCATTGATTCCAGTGTTCTATGGCAAGAAATAAAATTGTAAACAATGTTTTTACCCCACGTGGAAGTAGAAACAACTACTTTTGGACCACTAGTAGAGGATGATATCAATTTTTATGCTGAAAAGAATGACATCTGGGAAACATTGCTTTTTGATGGTTTTCTCCTTAGTTAAGAACAGAAAACCAAGAATCAAAGCAACTGAAATGGATGAAAAAATAATGAAATTCAGCAAATACATGTGCAGAACAAATATAGTTAGAATATTTCTATATTTTGTGGGCAATGTCTTATCTTGGCAATTCATGTAGCCAGAGAATACTTTGGGGGCAGAATAAGGACCATGATCATCTCTCCTCCCTCCTCCCATCCCGAAACTCACCTCTGCAAATCAAACACACCTTTGCCATCCTTGTAAAGCTTTGAACCCCAATTTAGGTGTAATTTGGAAAGACGACATTTGGTCTGATAACCCACTCTACCCCCCTCTCTGGTGATGTTCAGAGTTTGCCTGCTGGGACTGTGGTATCCCAGCAGCTTTGGTTCCCAAATTATTTGAGCGCTGATACGTGTCAATACATACCCGGTTGTATAATATCCATCAGTTAAGCCAAAGGGGCAAATTTTTGGCTGGCGCAAGAGCACGTCGACCTGATCTGCTGAAGCCAAGGTACCTGTGTGCAGACAGCCTGGGGACCTCTGCCCAGGCCCCCTAGCACATTGGCACCATTCACACTGTTCCTTTCCCAGCGTTGTTTCAAAACAGAAGAAAATTGAGCTCTAAAATACAGTGGCCCTGGCATCCTTTCATGGCCAAGTTCTCACCCCCAGTGCTTTGTCTGGCCTTTCTGAGCATGCATGCCTGTTTGGAGCAGGAAGAAGAGTGTGGCTTTCCCCTGCTTTTGGGCAGAGCTGCCACACACACCACGCTGAGACCTCTTGAGGCACAGCCAGCCACCAAGCAGTGATGGCAAAGCCCAGTGCTGGGGTGTAGTATTCTGGGGAAACAAAAAAGGGAAAGGACATCGGTAGTGTGAAGCAGTTCTCTGGAGAAATCCTGGGAGCTGCAATAGCAAATGCCCATCTCCATGCTCGCTTGTGAGCTCTGTAGTGCAGCTCAGCAGGTGCCATTCCCTCAGCTACAGCTCTGGTCTCTCCTCTTGGAGTGTTTGGTACTAAAGTCATGCAAGAGGCCTCCTCGACATTTCATCATCCTGGTAGTAAAGAAGCATTGGGTTTCCCCACTCCTTGAGAACAAACACCCGTCTCTTTTAGCTCTTTTTTCATTTTACATGCACACACATCTCTTGAAGGCCTGAAGGCGAAAGCTCTTAAAAGGAAAGAAAAATACGACATTTCACCACCACAAGGGATGGGACAATGGAAAACCACTGAAGCAGCTGGTCTCCTGTCCTGGAGCATCCATTACTGCTGTGGTTGGTGGCATTATCCTTCCTGCTTCCCTCTTTGCAGGCTCCTGCACAGGGGCAACTGATGTTCCCTGGCATTGTCCTCTGCGCTTGATGAAGTAGAAACCATCCCTGCTGTGGCAGGAACATGGCTCACTACAAGCAAAACAAAAGCTGTCATCCCCACTCTCCTCTGCTTCATGCTATGCTGCATTTTGGTTTACATTTAAAGAAACCAAAACCAATCTGTCCAGCAGCAGCTCCCCCAAGCCCTTCAGACTTGCTATTTGTAACACTTGCAAATTCAGTGTGGGGAGGAGAAGAGAAAAATAAATCCTTAGATGTGAGTCTGGGGTATTTTTTCACCTCTCAGAGCATGCAGACGACTCATTAATACTAATGAGGCATGCATCTAGTTGGAGGGAAGCCCCTTGCATGCTGAAAAACGGCATTGCAGGAGTTCGAGTCAAGCACGTGTTGCAACACTTTTCATTGGCCTGATAAATAAAAAGATTTGAAGCAGGAATATCTGAATATTTTTTAAATGGCTTGTTAGGATCCCTGGGCTGTAGCATCCCTGCCATGTTTAGTGGAAGAAACAAGAGTATTTAGTGGCAGTGCTGCATGCAGGAAGGGGTTATGTGACTGGGTGAGAGCAAATGTGCCCCCGTGCTCTGGATGCATGCAGGGACAAGGCTGCAAGGAAGGGCTGAGAGACAGGCAGCCGGGAAAAAACAGTGATTTAAAAGCTCTGCAGGTCAGGAACAGGGTAAACTAACTATGGATTACCAAAACAGATGAAGATTTATAGAAATCGTCAAAGGAATGTGGTGCCCTTGGCAAGTGATGAGAAAAAAAAACCCTGCAAAGTGCCTGAAAAAAAAGCAGTTAAATGAAAACCACCTTTCTGACTGAGTTTGAGGAGGAAAACAGCTGGTAGGGGCTGCAGTGCCTGCTGCAACCCGGGGCCAGGGCAGCCTGGGAACACACATGGTGTTTTGGTTCCTGCTGGCATATGGAGCTGAAGTCACTGCTCATCACAGTACAGTGCGGGCTTGGGAAGGGGACGCAAGAGGAGAAGGAGTTTTCTCAGGTGGTCTTAATCGTGCCTCAGCTCTGGACTGGAGGAAAGGGATTAAACCTGGAAGTAATTTGGAAATAGAAAAAAAAAAGCGTATCTTCGCAAATTTACAAAAATGGATTGAACTGGATTTCAGTGAAGCTTCACTGAGAAGCATTCACTTTTAAGAAATTATATTATAATATTAATAAATGTTATTAATAAATAAGAGTAATCAAAAAGTAATATATTATTTAATAAATAATGATATAATGTTATTGAGTTTTAATACGAATTAAAGTATATGGCCAGTTTTTCATACTGTGACCCTCTACCTATGCGTGCACCTATTTTAGCCTAATCAGTGAGCTATCCAGAAGCTGATTATTCCCCAGATCAGAGTGGGTAAAAAATGTTTATATAAATTTACAAAAGAATGTATATTTAGCTCAAATTGGATTTCCTTCAAGTGAAGTCCATGTATTTTAAAAGTATGTTCATTGTTGTATTTGAAATCATGACAAGATATATTAAAACCTGAAAAAAATAATCGAAATTAAAACATATTTTTCAGGTTTGCTGATGGATTTTTTTTTGAGGCAAACTGATCAACTGAGAAAAATCAGCAGAAACCAAATTTTGCTGAAGTAGTCTGAAAAGAACCTTTGCTAGCAATAGCCTCTGTGTAGGTATAAAGCGCATATTTCCTCATATTAGTGTATTCACCTTGTTTACTGTGATAAATGTTTAATGCAAGGTTGAAAAAGCAGGCAGGAATGAAACAGCAGAAAAGCAGCTCCTCTTATGGGTGAATTAAAAAAAAAAAAAAAAGAAGCAGTGCCCTACCACTTCTAAATTCTTGTAGGACAGAAGAAATAGAAACAACATTAGCTCCACTCCCCACATACAGTAATTTGTGTCCTTAATAAACCTGTTAGCTTCAAAGACAGGGGAGATGAGAAAGATTGTGTATTCATGTGGTGGTGGAAACATGAACAGGATCTTCAGTGGCTGTTGCTGACAGGGAAGGGAGAGTGTCAGTCCCCTTAGCCCTGCTGGTAAATCAACCCCTGTCTTACGCTTTGAAAAATGTATCTTTATTCTTTATGAATCCAGCATGGCTTACCAGCTTTTATCTCAACCAAAAATACATATTTTTTGTTCTTTTTCATTGAATTCCTATTCTGATTACACACAGCTTGGTAGGCATTATTAGTCTGAGGAGTCTTTATTACTATAAAAGAAATGGTAATGAAGCATATGCACTCCCTGAAGGATGCATAAAATTAAAAGAAGACAAATGAGTTTAATCTGTACTTCTCAAATGAACAGCATGAATACAAGAAGTATCAAATTTAAATACTAGAATTAAGTTGCCAACTGTTGAGAATTTACTTTTTTCTAAGAAAAAAAATAAACAAGCTAAAAATTCAAACCAAAAATTAATACAGATCTTTCCTTCTCTGTGGCTGTGATTTTGAGTTCAGCCACATCACCGCATGTCTGAAATGTGTAAGAGCAATCCCGGGGCTCCTTCCTGAGCCAGGAGGTAATGCAAACAGCAGGGTCCCTTTCCAAGGGTCAGCTGGAGGCCAGGTGGGCTGGAATAACATCTCACCTGGAGTCACTGCTAATGCTCCCAGAGATGTGAGTAATACCAGGATTTCCCCTGTTGGAGGTTACATGACTAGACCGGTCCTTCAGCTGCTGATTAACTTCACCTCAGTGAACTGGCTTTGTGGCTCCAGATGTGGAACCACTAAACCGTATGGATCCAGTGGTTGGATTGCAAGGTCCATCTTTAAAGGGAAACATCCCAAAAGGGATGTTCAGCCCCTGAGCACCCTGAGGATGCTGTATCTCCACAGCTCGGCCTTCATCATCACAGCAGGAAAGTGAAGCCGCTGCATTGCTCATGCTAAGATAAAAAGAGGGAAAGATCGAGTTCATACAAACATTTCCTTTCTCAGCTCTCTAGACTTTATTTTTCCAGTTTAATTTACAGCAAGCCTTTCAAACACGGTGCAAGCCCAGAACATGTGGCAAATGTTCATTTCATATCCATTTTCCAATAAGCTGGAGCTGGTTTGTAGCTGGGGCATATGCTTTGATCCTCCCACTTGGAGTCACATGAAAAGTCAACTTAGTTCTTTTTTTCCCCTAAACTCATGGGTATTCCCCGTCACAGCCATTGACACCTGCCCAGCGGGTATGCGGAAGGGGAGATGGGTGATCTGTCATGTCTGCTAGGGCTTTGTGCTCCTTCCTGAGATGAGCAGATGATGCTAGGAGATGTCGAGCAGTAGGAAACTGGTTGCACAGGTCTGTGCCTTGTCCTCAACTTCTTTACATCACGACTGATGTTTTGGGCAGGACCGCATAGGAAAAACTACCACTGTTAAAGACTCTTGGTGACTAAAGGAAATTGACTGAAGGGAAAAGGTCTGCTAGAATTATAAAGCTCCTTGGCAGAAGATGGAAAAAAGTAAGTTCCTTCGAGATTCTCAAATTAATAACCTACCTAATTAACAAGGGCTGCTGGCAGAGGGAGGCAGTCCACCGATTTATTTCAAGGAAGGAGTGGTGCAAACTCCCTCCCAGACCTGATGATCCGTAGTCTCAAATGAATGACTTGCAGCACTTTCCAGATCCCAACACTCTTTATGAATAATCAGCGCTGTCTGGAAAGTTTGTGCAGGTCTCCGTGGCACACAGTGGGCACCTCCCAGCACCCTTGCACTGGGGGCACCCGGCGCATCACCCTCCGGCCGGTGCTCGGTGGACTTCCCGCACCGGCCACACTGCCCGCACTCGGTTTCACCGCACCAGGGGCGATTCCCGCAGCAATTTCTGCACCACGGCTGCCCTGCTGGGGCTCCCGCCTCCCCCGCAGCCGCGCACGGCGCACACGCGCGGGTCCGCGTGGCGGCGGAGCCCCGCGGCCGCTGAGGGGCGTGGCTCCGCCGGGCGGGGCGGGGCCAAGCGCGGAGGGTGGGCGTGTCCGTGGGCGCGTCCTCCCGGCCGAGGCGCCCGCCCGCCGCGATCCGCGGGCGCGCGGCTGTTGGGAGCCGGAGCGCGAGCCCAGCGGAGCGGCCGCTCTCATTGGCGCGCCGGGACAAAGTGTCCGGAGCGCAGCGGGGCGCCGCGTGCCGCCTGCCGCGGTCGGGCGATCGGCTGGCGGGGGCGGCCCGGGGGCGCGCGGCCCGCGGCGGGCAGGCGGGAGGCGGCGGCGGCGCGGGGAAGGCAGCGGGGCCGGGAAGATGAACCGGAGTTTCAACAGATCTCAGACTCTGCGGTATCTGGAGTGCAGCGCGGTGGAAGTGAAGAGTAAGGTGAGGACGGCGCGCCGCGGCCTCGGCGGGCGGCAGCGGGTGCGCCTCTGCCCGGCCCGCGCCCGGCGCCTCTCCCGAAAATGAATGGAGCCCTTCCCCCCCGGCATCCCTGCCTCCCCGCCCGGTACTGCCGGAGCCGTGTCCCAGCCGCAGCCCGGAGAGCAGTGAGGGGCTGGCGGCAGCCGGCGGAGAGGCGGGATTCCCCGCTCCGGGCTCAGCTCCCGGCCTCGCCCCCGGTGAGCCGCCCCTGCCCGGCGTGAGGCGGCGGCGCTACCCCTCCCCGCCCGCCGCCGGGGCGGGCGGGCGCCGGGGGCCTCGCGCTTGCCGCTCCCGCTCGATCTTTTGTTTCGCCGCGGGGACTTCGGCGCTAACTTTGTGGGGCAGCTTGGAAAGCGCCGGTCGCGTCGCCTGGCGGGAGGGCTGGGGTTCGGGCCGGGGGCGCCGGTTGGCGGGCGGAGGCAGTGCCGCCCCCGGGGTTCTCCTGCCGCCCGGGTGCTCTGGTCCTCTCCCGGGTGGTGTGTCGGGTCCCCCGGCGCGGTGTGGCAGGAGGAGCGGAGGGGGAGGCAGAAACTCCGCGTCTCCCCGGCCGGTGCGGGCAGCGCCGGAATCCTGCTGGAGATCCGAGTCCGAGGAGCGGGAGCGCGGCCTGCGGGAACCTTCCCCCTCCCGCGGCTGTTTCACCCGCTGTTACCTGGGGTGCCCGCACCCGCCAGAAGCCCGGCAGCTGTAGCAGGGCTGTGTTGTTGGGAAGGGAGCTGTGATCTGCAGGGCTGCCGTGTGCAGGAACAGCTGTCTGCCGCGGCTCGTCTACATAAAACATGGTATCAGTTGTCTGTGTCCACGGCTGGTCCAGCCTTCAACAGGCTCTGGGTGCTCTTGGTTAAACCAGTGCATCACAATCTCACCTGCCACCTCTCTGTACAAAAACAAGTGTCATTTAAGCAAAACTGGAAACCTCCCTGGAAGCCCCTCTCTTACATACGTATAAGAGAAAAGGCATAGGTAATGCATAAGTTGAGAAGAGTGATGTTGGCATGTCCTGGAATCACCTGCTGAGATGGTATTGGAGGTCATGTCTTTGGGACTTTGTGCTCCGTGCTCCCCATTTTTGTTCCTTGGTGCTGTTAAGATTTGCATTCAGATCAAACAGCCTTGAGCAATGTATAGACCTGACGGTGGTCAGATGGCTTCAGTGGGAGAACTACTTTATGTCCAAGGGGCTCTCCAATCATTTCTAAGCATGGCACGTTAAACGTCGATTGAGGCCTTTATTTCCTAACCTCCTATTGCTACCTGAAGAGGCTCAGCTAGCCTGAAAAGTTCCATCCTGCTTCCGTTGCTGGAAAGTTTTGGTTCAGTTTGTACTGGTTCTAATGTTTAATCTACCCACAAATTCACCGTGGCCCCCAAATGCTTCAGATCCTGAGTTATACCCCATGCACTATAAGCTTCAAACTAAAACCTTGGCCACAGATAAAGATGATTTTTTTTTTTTTTTAAGTTCATCCTCTCCTATTTTAATATTGCCACAGTTTGAGTTTGTTCTAGTAAGAATTAAAAAGCAACCTTATAATGAACACCTCATAGCCTCCTCTACAGCTGCAGGAATCCTGTAAGAGAATCCTATCTAGTTGTATAGGCACAGAGTGATTCAGGGAGGTTGTAAGTGTATGAATGGCTGCGGACATCTGGAGAGAAGGAAAATAAACTTGTGTGGGTGGGAGGGGTTTACTGGAGGTCTTCTGTAGCTCAGGGTTGTCACTGCTGAAGGCTCAGAAGTTACTTTAGAGAACTAAAATAGAGGCTAAATTCAAAATACCCTGCTGCGGGCCTACACCCCATGATGATCCATTGACATGCAGTGTGGGTCAGTGGAGGCTGTGCTGTTGAATTTGCTGATGCTGGTGGGGTTATAATGCTAGCGCACAATAACAGCTAGACTGTTTGTGTTGCAGATTGTTGGCAGAGGTTGGTACTGACCTTGCAAGATGGTTTTCTTTGGTCTGTAAAGCTCATAGGTTCCCTCTCACAGACTTACTCTTCAGTGGTTAGAAGCAGATCCAGTGAAAAGCTCTGGCCAACGCTACCTGGCAACATACTGTGAAAGGACCTTATACGTCTTGTTAAAGCATGGTAAACTTGTAGGGTCAGTTATGATGCTGTCTGTCTTGTCCCTGTGGATCATTGGGTTGTTCTACTGCAATCATCTAGAAATACAGACTTATTTTTTATTTTTATGGGGGGAACTGTCTAAGGCTGGGCAAACAGTTTCAATAATGCTGCTTTTGGTAGCCCTATGTAGTCAGCCTTTTAAACATTTAGTTGCCTGTGTTTTGTAAGTACGAGGCCTGTCTGGACCTGCCTGAGAACCTGAAAGTTGAGTCTGAGAGCTCATGATTTTGCAGCTATCGCCTGCGAGCGCAGGCTGCCAGGTGAGCGGAGGTGGGTGCAGCTCAGCCTCTGTGCCAGGGCATGCTGCTGGCCGGGGATCAAGGGATTCTCAGGTGGCTCTTCAAAGGTTGGGGAAGTGGCGGGCCGTGGGCAGGTGGAATCCCTTTTAGCGGAGGAGCTGGGTGTGAGAGAGTGCCGGTTTTACACAACGGTGTGAAATAGCTTTTCTCTTCCTCTAAAGACTGAGTTGGACGTGAAGGAGCTCAAAAAAAAAAAAAAATAGCTGTGGGGAGTCGAATGGGGGATAGTCTGCAAACGTTAGGGTTTTTTTTTTATATCCCTGCCTCTGTTAACGATAACCAGGTGGTTCATTCCTTAAGGATAAACCACCATTCAGCTGGTGTGTTGCATTGGTCACAATTCAGAAATGGTTTCTGTGAAAACTGTCCAAGATTCTTCTGGATTTTGAGTTTCTTTCCTTTTTCTGCAGAAGAAAGTTCTTGAAAGTCAATTTGTGCCCTTGATTATTGGAAGGGGAGAGTTTGTCAGATCCTTAGTTACCATACTTGGTAAGACACTTCACTAGCAATCCCCAGGTATCCATAAATTTTAAGATTCCTGATGTGTGTCAGAGGATTTTCAGGTGGTCTAAACCAGCCTTTCCCTTCCCTGGACCTAGCCTGACCCATCTCTCCTGCTGGGAATGTGGTCCAGAAGCATGCTTTAGCTCCCGACGCTTGTGTCTGTAGATATTTTAATGCCTTTTGGCTACCTGGTGGGAACATCTGCAGTGTTACACTCTCTGACAATGTCTTTGCAGAAGGATGAGCTTTGTGGCACTGTGTAAGACCGCTTGGTGTACATCAGGTAGGTTTTTCTGTCTGGGTGACTATAAGGTGCTGCAGAAGCCTCTCAGATCACTGTGTTGCAGCAAATACTGAAGGGGAGAACAGGGCATCAGCCATTTGTGTGTACCTCTGTTTCCAGATGTGGCAGTGATGGGAATTGCTATAGTCTTCTGCTTTAAGAAGTCCTCTTCCTTGGGGCTCAGTGCCTCCTCCCTTCCTCTGTCTCCTCCCCGGAGAGCTGGCCTTATAATCAAAACACTTAAAAGCTTATTGCTAGATAGGAAAGTGGAAGGATAGAGAAACCTGCTTAGAAATTGGCACATCTTGTAGGAAAATATTAATTGAATCATAATTACACCTTATCCTTCTGCCGTCTTTCACGACAGATTACATTAGAAGCTCAGTTCTTATCTAATCCTGAGCTACACAGACAACACCTAATGTTTCAGCCCTTTTACACAGGATCTGAAACCACATTGTCTTGCTGGCTTAAAACAACTGTGTATTCGTATGTGTCTAGTGCTAACTGGCTCCTGTACCCCATCGGGTGAAGTATCTGTTCCCTCTGAAGAAACTGCCTCTAATCTCTGAAAAAGGTTTCCAGATGACCCTCTCTCTTGTTCTTCTCCCTTTTACCAGTTGCTCTGGCGCATGCAGTTTGTGGGGTTTTTATGCTTGTTTTGTTAAGAATCCTGCCTGTGGCCATGAGATCCCAAACCTATTTTTCATTTTCTCTCCTTAGCTTTACAGAGAGGTTGCAGGCCTCTTTCCCCATGGGTGTAAGTCTACAGAAGATCAAATACTTTAAAAATAGGAATCCCTACATTAATAGGGAGGCTTCTCTTTAATTATAGCTTCATGTAGCTAATCTTCTCTCATACTGCTCTGAGTAAAAGATCGGGGTTTTTTCTTGAATTGTGTTTACAGCTTTTCAAAGAGGAGGGTAGCTGTCAGTCCAAGTGCATGCTTCTTTTCCAGTCGCTTGGATATTCTAGAATAGTAGAGGTATAATATTGCCTCAGCCCTTTGAATTGTTTGTGAAAGTGTGGGTTTTTTTCTTTTTGCACTTTGAAACTGACAGTTTTATGTTTTTGGCTTAAAAGCAGTAGATAAGTATTTCTCTACTACTACTATATAATTTCCTGCAAGCTGTATGCACGAGTAAGAGTTCATTTTCATGTTTTTGAAGCCAGTAAATGCACTCATGGTTCCCTGGAAAATAGTCCTTTGGAAAAAAAACAACCCACCCCTTTTGTTGCTGAACAATACAAACTTTTGATAATGTCTGAGGATTGTAACATAGCAGCTACTTGACTCAAGTGCTGACTGTGACATTTCTGCCTAATTAATGGTGTAATGATTTCTTGCATTACAAACTGATTTACAAATTAATAATAATGTGACTAACATCCTACTACTATAAACAAACCCATTAAGATAAATACATCCAGTTAAGTATAAACATATTCTTTTTCCTCTTCTCCCATCCTGTTTTGACTTTGTTCCAGTAAGTGTTGGTGTTCAGATGGGTGCCGCAAATGGATTTTTAATTTTCAGTCATATTTTGATGTATCCAGATTATAGATGTGATACTGTTCTAGACCTTGAAGACAGAGAACATGTTTGGGATCAGCTGTGCTCTGTGCTCTTACGAAGTCACTAGCAGATAAAATGATGTATTTTGGTCTTGGGCAAGAGTAGAAGTCAGTGCTTCAGCAAGCCTGCACAACTGCTAGATTGATGTAATAGCCAAACTGCTTGTGGGTGGTTTGTCCTGCTCATGTGTCATCTCCTCCATTTTTAGGAGGAGTGTACCTGTGGTTGTTAGGTTAAGATAGCTATTTTAAACCTTTCACATCCTTCCTCCCCCCTCCCAAGTTGCTGATACTGCTTGGACTCCTTAGCAGGATTGCTTAGCTCTTGTGGTATATGTACACACATTGTGTATTTGAAAGGTATAAAGTATAACATCAAGCAGTGTGTAGCAATAGTGGTAAGAGCAAACTTGCTTTTACCATTTCCCTGTAAAGAGATTTTTAAAGAGATTTTCTGGTTCTTCTCTGTTTATTGTTAACTAAGTGAGAAAGGTCTACAAATTGTGTCTTTCAGCCTTTTGTACTTTGATTTCACTGTAACTCTGAAGCTTTACAGGCCTTCTGAAGTTTTAAGAAATGTTTTCCATGTGTAGCACACTTCAAAATCGATCAAAGCGCGTCACTCTTTTTAAACCTACAGGAAAACAGACTTTAAGTCTGCTTTAAGATTTTAAGCAGTACTTTAGATTCTTCTAAGTTAAGGTCATACTTGTCATACCTAGAATAAACCTAAAATAAGTATAGTGAAAAGCCCTGTAACCAACTGATTTAACTTCTGGTTTTGAGCTTCAAAACATATTTGATTATATGCAAACCAAATGTGGCACGGACTCAGAAAACCGCAGTGCTTCCCCCTCTCAAATGAAGACAGTATGCCACAGCAATACCAGCTTCAGATGGTCTGGATAGTTGCAAAATGTGCACTAGAAAGAAACTGTAAACATTAATCTCTTAAGAAATATTGCCTCAGTTCCTTTCCTTCCCAATTTGCTAAGCTTCTGAGCAGGTGTTGTATTTATTCTGATGTGTTAAATAGCATCTACTAAGCTCCTTGTTCCTCTGTTATTACAAATCTTCGGGTTTTGTAGTAGGATGTCTTTCTGAAGTGGTCATACCTTGTAAACCTAAGTTTGTCTTTAAATGATTAGGTGACTTGAGAGAAAGTGACTCCAACCTAACAAGTTACTGTGCAGCAGCAGAGCCACAACAGTTGGTCCAGTGCGTGCTTGCTGTCCTCCACAGATGAGAGGCCAAGCTCCTCAGCTGCAGAGGCATTGCACAAACAAGTCATTTTGTAATAGTTCTGTTCAGGTGATAGCTGCAGTAAGCACCAGCACAGTGTAACTATCTCCTCTGACCTATACTCTGGCAGTGTGAGAGCAGTAGTACCTGCAGGAGGTATAGAGAAGGCTGGAACATGTGCTTTGAGCTACATGGCTTTGCAGAGCATGGGATGGAAGAGCGTATGCACTGGTGCTAGGGTCTCAGGCCCTGTATAACACAAGAAAAAGAAGTAAAAATCTAGTAATTGAAAGATGATAGTTCCTGTGACAGTGGTCCTGAAGTTAGTGTACTGTTACAGGCTTGGGCACTAGTTGTGCTAAGCGGCTGGTTATCAATATCCCTACAATGCATTGACCAGAAGGTTAGGGCTGCTACCTTGTGTTTCAGCACCTCTCATACTTTCCTATTCTTGACCCTGCCTCGAGGTTCTCACCTTTGCTTTTCATAATCATTTTTAGCCTAGTAACTTGGGAACTTCTGATCTGCTTAAGACAGACTGGCTTGACAAAATTTTATGGGAGTAGGCTTCTGAATTTTGGTGTCACCACACTGAAACAGTCCTAAAGGACACTGAACGATGGACCTCTCATTTGCCGAGGTGCTCTTTAAAGTTGGAAAGTTGTTTACAGCTAAGTTGGAAAGGAATGTCTCCTGCGTGAGGTTAAAATACCTGTGGAGGCTCCCTCTGGCAGGCTGCAGGACTAGCCACCCCCAAGGAGTTCTTCAGGGGTGCAATTAATACGCTTTACTCGATAGTCCCTTATCATTTCCTTCGTAAGACTTTGCAGGCACTTAATCCGAGCTTTTAGTAACCAAGAAACGCTCTTCCAAGGATTGATTGCTTGCCCCCAATTACCTTTACAATGCAGGCCAGAAGTTAAAGATGAAATGTACCTCTGGAGGCATTCCCTCCTCTAAGCAAAGGCAAAATCTTCCAGTACAAAGGTAGTCCCATTCCCACTGGAAATTCCTGAAGTTAATTGAGACAGAAATGTCTGGGGCAGGGTGTGGTGCACCAGCCCCGGGGCCACCCAGCCTGGGGCCATCCCTCCTGCTTCTGCCCTGCGCAGCTGTTCCCAGTCCCCTGTCAGGTCTGGTTAGGGGGGTGTGTGCATCACATTACTGCTCTGCAGCTGTTGTTGGCCCTGAGCTCGTGGGGAAACCTCTGGCGGAAACTAAAAGGGTTTTAAATAAGTTTGCAACCAGCCAGAACCCATACTGGTTACGGGGTGTCTTGTAACCATGTAGATATCTAAGTAAATGCTCAGAAAATGGCTTGCTCTTGCTAGAGACCTGTACCAGTGCAATGCAGCCTTTCTGCAAGAAGCTATTCTTACAGGTTTGTGTGCTGTTGGCTGTGTTGACCAGACCTCCTGATTCAGTGGACCTTTGGCCCATCTGGGTGGCAAGGTGCCAAATCTTCCTTTCCCCGCCTCCTGCTATGGTGACATGCCATGGATGTATGCATCCCAAACTGTATTTGTGCTAAAGCTGTGTGGTGCAATGGTATGTGTTCGGTGCTTGGTGTTCTCCTGAAAATACAGGATGAGCTTGATGTACATCCTTTGCAAACAGATTTTGGTTTGTTCCCAGAGATGCAGAGGACTGGAAGAAAAAAAGGAAGAGATTTGCTTTTGGAAAGGTAGACCAACCACTTAAGACAAAATTTTATTTTAAAAGGCTTTGCAAATGACTGCTTCTTGAAGAAAAACAGCACTGTAGGCTTAAATATCAAGAGTTGAGGCAGTGAGAAAGATTGGCACTGTGTGCTGCTTGGATGCAGTACTGGCTGAGAGAAATGGTAGGGAGAAAATAGCTACATGGGTGACCTGGTAGGAGAGGAGCCACTGGAGCAGGGGTGGCAGAGAAAGGGATAATGAGTTCAGAAAGAACAGGCTTGGAAAATAGCTTTTGTGGATAGCTATTTTCAAAACTACCACAAACTAAGAAAAATAGCTGGGTGATAGTGAGGCAAAATAGTGTTTAGGAAAGCTAGGGAAATGTACAGAGCGGCAATAAAGGCAAAATCCAGCTGTGCAGGTGAGTAGCTGAATAGTGGCCATGAATTTAAGATACTGATCAGAAAAGATCTGAGTAACTAACAAACATAACATGCAACTGCCTGGACTAAGGGTGGTGCTGGAGTTACAGGTGCTGGGGAAGGCAGTGTGATGGTCTTGTGCCCAGTAATCATGAATGAAGATAGGTGAAGCAGGGAAAAGAGTAAGCGTAATGTTGCCTTTGAGCTGGCAATCTGTGAAGAGACCAATAAGAGATGGCGTGGGATGAGCACTTCATGAACAGATGTTGATCTAAGAGTGATAGGGTAAGAGGAAGAAGATTAATTTGTCTTCTGAGTATATGAAGGAGAGAAAAGTGTTGCCATGGACTGAGCCTCACATACCACTGGAGAGGGTTGGAGGGGTAGCAAAGGCCGTTCTTCAAATGAAAAGCAGAGACATGAAGCATTGTTTCCAAGAAGTGTGAAAAAGAAGGGGAACCACTTGGTTTCTTTAGAGGGAGAAACTACTCTAAGAATTGAGGGGTGAGCTGGTGAAGACCTGGCTGGGGGAGAAAGAGGGAACAGAGAAACATAGACGTGAACGTGACAGCAGAGCTCTGAAGTCCCAGATGAAATCAGCCTGCACAAAACCACTTACACTCAATCTTCCCTCCTCCTCTGTCTCGGCCTCTGTCCTTCTCCCTGGTAAAGCAGCCCTGATCAGGTCTTCCCCATTTTGAAAATCTTGCAGGTAAGCAGAACTTACAGGCTATGCAAGGATGGAAGTGTTAGTTTTCCTTTCCGTAGGTGGCTGAAGTAATTTGTTTATTGCTAAATGTTGCTCTTTGATATTTTCTTATTACAATAGCCTGAACTCAAAGCCAACAATAAACTAGAGGGATGGTACCTTATAAACATAGGGCTTAATTTTTGACCTTGTAAACTTTTTGAAATTTTAAATTTAAAGACAAAAAATGTTGATCTTTTTCCTTGCAAAAAACTCTTCCATTTTACTTCACAAAGTAGCAGCCCTCCAAGTAAGCAAACCTCAAAATCCTGTTCCTTCTTACCCTCTGACCTCTGGTTCCCCCCCTAGCCAGAAAGAAACCCAAAACAAACCAGTTGATTGCTCTTGGTCAGCCCACGTAAGCTTAGGTCAGCTAGCTGTGACTTTCTTCTTTAACACAACTTTTGTCAGAACACTTTGCTTTTTCTTTTTGCTAATTTTTCTTGGCATCTGTTTTTACTTGGGGTTCCTGCTTGATATATACCATTTTGTGGGGTGCTTTTTGTCATCTGGCTGGAGACAGCAAGTATAGTGCCTGGCTGATAACTTTGGAGGACCTGGGACAGAGTTTATTCTTTGTGAAACAAAATATACTGTTCTTTCTAGTTGTTGTTTTTTTTTTTTTTTTTTCCAGTCATAATTAGCTGTGCCAGACTGACTTCTGTTAAGTTGCCTTGGACCTTCCTGTCCTCTGACTTGATGCTGCATTTGCATTAGCTAAATAGGTCAGAACATTTACTTTGTTGTGGAAAACTAATCTGCTTGTTAAAACTGTTAGTTTATCAAACAGTGTAATACAGTATTGTTCTGGCAGAGACTCCGCAGGCAGACACCAGCCCATGTGTCTCTGGAGGGATATACTAAAGATGAACTTTGTTTGTAGCTCAGGAAAGCAGATATTCATCTTGGCTATCTGTGCAAAGCCCTCAGAATTTGTAGTTTCTGGAAGATATGTGGTGGATGTTATCTTGAAATCCTGGCTGAATACAATGTAGAGCACCCAGTCTCCAAGCTGTGTGGTACTGCAAAACCTATTATTACTGTGATACTCTCTATCAGCCTCATTAGGGATGATGAATGACTGGTCACTGCTGAAGCTTTATTTTCCCCTCTTCTGAAAAGACCTGTTGACAATGATTGCTGCCTGTGTATATGCACTGGATGAATTAATCAGCTAAACTACTAATACAGTAATACTAACCTTTAGACAACAAAACATCATCCACATTGTCTGCTTAAATTTCTTTTGAAGAGACTCTTCCCTCCATGGTACTCCTCTCTGCAGAATCACCTTCCACCTCCCTTGCCCTAAACGGCTGCATCATGCAAAAAGCACAAGTGAAATTGGTTGCATTTCCTCATTGTTGTCCCATTCCTGGGTGAAGGAAGTTGTCTCAGGGCTTTCCTGAGGCTGAACATGTAAACACGTTTGTTTGACTATACAGCATTTGCTGGGACCTCAGTGCCCCAATCACCGAATCGCATCCCTGTGGGTGGGTGGTTACCCATGTGTCACATTCTGCTGATACAGTCGTGTCAAGTGTGCCACGGGGGTGAGGCTGGGAGGCTTGGGCCTTTCACCAGCTGTACTCCTCTTGTGTCCCAGCTTAAGCTAAACTTTGGGTCATACCAACGTGTAAATAACCATGCTTGTTTCCCTCCTGTCTCCTTTCCCATGTCCCTTTCTGGCCAAGCACGATCCCCCAGCAGGGGAGCATGCTTGGGTGCCTGTGTCTGGCAAAGCAGGACAGATGGGCTGCCCCAGCAGAGTGTGTGGGGTGGGTGTCTGGGTGGTTGTGTAGGGTGGGTGTTGTGCTGGCTGGGGTGAGACTGCACAGCGTCCCCTTCCTTGCAAATACCGTGCATTGCTAATGGTCTTGAACAAGTTGTCTGCCCAGAAAACAAGTGGTTACTGGGATTGGCATCTGAATACCCTGGCTTGGCTCTTCTTTGGCTAAAGGAATCCTCTTTCTGTTCAGGTGTGTAGAGCAGGAGATGCAGCTCTAAACAAAGCCTACAAAGATCTTGTTCCTCCCCTTTTAGTTTACTGTGTAGATGTTAAACTTGTCACGTGAAGATGGTTGCTTCTTGTTTGAATCTAGAAAAAAAAACCAGCAACAACTTTAAGATATTTTTCAAACAAAAAGACTTAAGCTTTTGTTTTTTTTGGTTTGAAATGTGTCAACGGAAATAAGTTGCCATTTGGATTTTTCTGGAGAGGAAGGAGCAGAGCATGGAGGACAAAGGAGAACTGTTTTTCCTCCACTGGAACCAGCTGTGGTTTGTTCGGCTTTTGTGCGTTTGGATGGGCACTCTGAATTGAAATCCAAACTGGAACTAGCAGTTAATATTACAAACAAGCAGCATAATTTGACTAAACAAGCTTTCAGATGATCACAACTAGGCTTTGATGCCGAAGAGGGGGATTTTCATAACTGCGGAAGTAATTTGAGAACATGCTTGCACCCAAAGCCAGTAGAGTGGTTGGTTTTTTTGGGTTGTTTTTTTTTTGCTTGAAGATGATTATGGTGATGATTCATACTTTTGTTAGTCTCAGCAAAAGAGTGGCTTGCATGTATAAGTTGATTTAACATCTGAGAACCTCTGAGCAAGTAATTCTCCATTCTAAAGGAAGAATTTATCTGCAGAACATTATCAATTTTTCTTTGTTTGCTTGTTAGCTTTTTGCCTTTGGTTTCTTGCCCTGTTATTGACTGACTTTGCAAATCAACTTACGTGAGATCCTAGTGACAGCCTTCCTTGGATTTGTGGATGTGGTTCCATGCTTTCAGGAATGAGTTAGCATGGTCTAGAGGTTTAGATGATGCACAGTAGTTTACTAGTACTATGTAATCTGAGTTATGAAATTAAATGTACCAGAAAGATGATTTAAGCTCCTTAGTTAAAGTAGATGCTTGTTTTTTTTCACACTCATTTCCTTGATTAGAGAATCTGTGTCTCATATTAGAAACCAAATAAGCTATTAAGAACAAGAAAAAAATTCAAGTCAGTTGAAATCTCTTAGTCACTTTCTGACTTATTTTCAATAACTTCATGGATTTATAACATTTTAAATTCCTTGTGCCAAATCACACCACCCCTTTTTTAAAAATTTATTTTTTTTTTCAAACAGCCACTTACTGGCTGTAAAGCTTCAAAAATAAAAAAACAGTGGAGTGACCCATGAAAACTAACTTATCCTATGAACTTTCCTCCTCCTGTATGTATACCAGGGAATTCAAGGGGCATGTAGAGTGAGAGTGTTTCCTAATAACAAGCTGTGTGCTTACATACCACACTTCTTTAAAGGTCTTGTGGTTGGGATCCCAGTGGTACTGATGGGAAATGTGCAAAGAATTTCTATAAGGTGGTTTGAATAGCTGAGTAACTTCTTTTGAAAGCAGAAGAGTGAACACTTCTGCTTCAGAGAAGAATGGTTCTGTGGATGCCTGAGATGATGATAATAAATGATGAGCTTTACATTTAAATCATACAAGTGCAATTATCCATTAGAGGATTTAATAAAAACTTAAGAAAGTGTATTTTTTAAATATTAAGGTGGGATACTTGAGCATATCTGTTTTCAAGCAGGATAGTGTCTTGATAGTCATGGTTTTGTTTTAATGTGAGGACCTAAAAGGTCATTTGTAGACTTTGAAACATTGCTATGTAACTATGTTCATCATAGAAAGAGAGGTGATGTACACCATGTTCAAATGCCAAGCTAGAGCACTGGGCTTTTGATGATGTTTGACAATAGATGCTGGTGTTTTTCTCTTGCAGTTTGGGGCAGAGTTCAGAAGGTTCTCCCTGGATCGCTACAAGCCTGGAAAGTTTGAAGACTTCTACAAACTAATTCTTCACATTCATCACATAGCCAACCTGGAAGTGATGATCGGATATGCTGATGTGCATGGAGACCTTCTCCCTATTAATAATGATGACAACTTCTTCAAGGCTGTTTCAAGTGCTCATCCACTGCTCAGGGTTTTTATACAAAGACAAGGTAAGATGCAATTTCATTTCAATGCCTTGCAGTGTGCTGGGGCAAGGTGAAGAGTGGATTTGTGGCCCCTGTTTAAAGGCTGAAATGATGTAAGACAGACCTAGGAGGCCTCTCACTCCTACTCTCATGCACTTCATTACAGCTTGCAGGAATGGCATGCCTTCAGGGCATGTAGAGGGACTGCATTGCTGCCTGTAAGGTGTTTTAAGGATAACATGTTGAGAATCAATATAAGCCCCTTCTTTTCCAAGGGGAGTGTACCTTGTGTTGCTGGTACTGTGTCATCATTTGAGCATAACCAGCTGCACCTCTCCACTTGCCTGAGGGAGCTGTGAGGAGGGAGAGGATCCTAGTATTGTATTACTGCTGCACATATAGATATCTTATCTATCTGTCTTGATAGTCAGTGTCATGCCCAAATGATTCATGCCTGTGTAGTGTGTGAATGCACACAGATATGTAGTTATAACAGGAAAAAAAAGTTATGTCACAAATGAAGTCTTGTTTGACTATGTTGAGCTCACAGGTAAACAAATGGCAATTCTCCCCTCTGTCCTTACACTAAGGAGTATTGAATCTTCCCATTTTGAATCATCAAGCAAACCTTAGGCAGAATTGCCCTAATGTCAAGATGACATCAGGTTTAAGTGGCTGTGTTCTTATTGCAGGTATCTGAGAACTTCTCCTTAAAGACCATGTTTGGCAGTTGCTTCAGATAAGGATTATTTTTTATAGCAAAGTGTCTTCCCTACAATGCTCCTTAAGTTGCAGGGGAGCCTAACACTGCTTAACACTACCTCTGTGTTTTCTTTCAGTCATCTAACGATTTATAGCAGAGGGCTTTTGGAATTAATATCTTGTTGGTAGCAGAGTCAGAAATGAGATTTGATCTGAGACTTTGAGCAGTCATGTAGCTTTTTTGGCCTGGACCCTCTGCTGTGTGGGTGTTTGTACTGATAAGGATTTAGCAGGGGGCTCCAGCTCATTGGTATGAGTTGGTATAGCGTGTTGTTCAATTCAGTGTCATCAGGTACATCCAGGCTTGTGTGGCCCTCCCCATTCAGAGCATGTTGTCTGCTGCCTCCTTTTAGATGGGAGTAAGTCCTCAAGAAGGCAATGGCAGAGAGGGTCTAGAGCAGTTTCTCTTGTTTATGGGTCTGTAAGATAAGTGGAAATGTCTCTGGAAGAGGACTTGAGTTGCTAGCTCTCTCTTCTCGTGCAGAAAATGAAAAGGTGGATGACAAGTCCTATTAAGTTTCCTTCCTGCAATGCCTGTTAGGGCTTGTGAATTTTCATGGTGGGTCAGGTCATGAGAAATCGTTTGCATGACTTTGTCATGTCTGCATCAGTTTGAGTTTGTTCATGTCTGTGCATCAATCCTGTTCAAAATGCAGCTGTCCTTGCTCTGCTTGGGCAGATTGCTGAAGCTACTGAGTATCCCTAACTTGTGTTGGCAGTGGGGTTGCCACTGAAATGCTGACTGCAGAAGTAGGGAAATGAGGAAAATGTTGACTACATGTGGAAAAAATGCTCCCTCCTCTTCAGTAGAAGTATGCTAGTTGTGGAGGTTTATAACTTGTAGCCTTAATGGAAAAGTGCAGTATTTCCTTTTTAAAAAGGTTTTTTTTTTTTTACCTGTTTCTCAATGGAAAGAATCATGCTGGCAAGTACGGAAGCTCATACAAGAGGGAAGACAGGCCCATGCCCCCTCATGTGTGGCAAAGCCTGAAAGCTTTTGCAACACACATCCTGCTACAGTCCCCCTATAATGCTGAAGGGAACAGTAAATTCTGGCCTGTCCCTTTGATTAATGGCACCTTTAGTAAGGGACTCCTGGGGTTACCACTTCAGATTCATATGTGTGGGTGCTCCCAATCAATCATTGTCCATTTCCTTTTCTGTAAAGAAGCTGTAAGAAATTGTTCCCTTCAACAATAATGGGAGTTACTGAAATCTTCTTTGTCTCTTCTTCCTTTGCTCTATCATACCCCTACTGTTTTCCCTGTCTTCAAACTGGGGTGATGGAGCAGCGCTGGTCCTTCTGCTGGAGACATGCGCAAGAGCAAGGGGACTAGCACCAATAAATCATTGTGCCATCCAGGGGAATGTGGTGTGCCTGCAGTGCTTTAGCTCACACCCTAAACTCTGACTTCAGAGGCAGGAAATTAAGCTGACAGGGATGCTGGTAAAATGTATGGCCAGTCCTCTTCTGTGGCTTTGAAGGAGACTGCAAAGCACGGGCTCTCTAGCCCGCTGGGTCAGGTATCACTGCCCTTCAGTGGGAGAAGTCCTGAGAGGTGGCTGCCA
Organism: Podargus strigoides; assembly: GCA_028020825.1. NCBI lineage: Eukaryota > Metazoa > Chordata > Aves > Caprimulgiformes > Podargidae > Podargus > Podargus strigoides. The sequence continues at coordinate 62,482,028 of CM051620.1, forward strand.
AAGGTTGTTCTCGCAGTGTTGTAGAGTAGGGAGGGTTTGGGAGAGCTGGGCAGAAGTATGGAAGGAACGGCGCAATTGAGGTTCAGGTCTTTTTCTAGCAGAGTGAACTTTATCAACTGCATGATTAGTCATCTATTTTACCAGTTTATAGGTGGGTTATACTTTCTCTTCTCAAGCAAGTTATACAATCATATTAAAACAGCTTAACTATTTATTTCCAGAGTGGCAAAATAGCTAACTTACTGTTTGCACAATAATCAAGCAACAATTTGCTTGTTTGATTTTTTTTTTGCCTTTTTTTTTTTTGTTTTGTTTTGTTTGCCTAGGTGTTTTTTTTAATCTGAGCTTAGTCTTGCACTTTTTCAATTCAAAAGTGCTTCCCTCACTTGTTCCCAGAAGCAAGCCATGTGCGTGCTGCTTGGACTCATACGTGCTGAGTTGGTGTTCAGGTATGGGATGGCTGTTTTATTCCACTTCCTCCTTTTTGTTCAAGTCTTGTGAGCCCATCTTTTCAGGATCACAGTAGCTATTCCCTCCCCAGGCAGAGGATGTCAGTGCTTATTAGCCAGCCTTTTCATTAAGGACCTGAATTGCCATTTCCAGTGTGCTTACAACAATTACTCTTCATAGTTTTGGAGCCTTGAAGGCTGTGGGACATTTGCAGGTTATGTTTGAGTAAACTCAGCTATGACAAGTTTTTATAGCTCATAGTGATCCATCTGCTGAAAGTATGTGGTGCTCTGTTCTTTTTTCCCTCCAATACCAAATTACAGTGCAGACAAAAATCCTAATTAGAGAACCAGGCTATAAAAAGAAAAGGCAGTTTTCCTTTCACTTGCTTTCCCAGGCTGCAAGTATGGGGTCATGTCCTGTGTTGTAAACTGATGTGGCTCTTTTGACTTCATTAGTACAGTAGTAATTTATATCAGCTGATGCTTTGAGCCCAAGAATTTATTCACTTGGCTGTAACTGATATCAGACATATTCAGAACTCTATGGAAGGTGCCTGCTGCTGGGGAAGGGACGGATGTCCCAAAGACCTTAGAACAATGCAAGGAATTATGGATGTGGAAGTTACTTCTTGCTCAGTAATAACTGAACTCTTGTACTCTAGCCAAGACCTGCATGAAGGAAGAGCTTATCTCATGATGCAGTTGGTCATAATATTTTTTCAAGAATTCGTTTATTCGGTGTCTGATTTGAACTACAGTACTTGAGACAATCTCTTGAACACTGCAAAAATATTTAAGTATAAGCTATGAGTTCAAGCAGAAAAGAAGAACAGAAAAACTGAAAGGAGTTACAGTATGTAATACTGACTATTATTTTTTTCCTTGCGCCATTAAATGGAATGATGTTACTATCAAATCCTGCTTTAATGCCCATCTCCCAGAGGCAGAGTATGTGTTCAAACCAGACTGTATTGGAGGCTCTTAAACAGAATGGAATAAATAGTAGGATTATAATGACTTCTTCGTCATAAACCTGCCTGAAATGACTCCTTGAACTTTGCAAGTGGGGCATAAGGATGTAAGTGCAGGTCTACCAAGTAACGGAGATTTCAAGACTTCCACTCTTTTGAGTGGGTTACCTACTATGGTGTGTTTAACCTAGGAATTTCAGAAACTCAAGGAAGTGTTAAAAATGAACATGCTGATCACCCTGTAAGTATGCTGTGAGGCACTCTTTTCCAAGGAAAAGAGGTAGATCCAGGACCAAGATGCTGTAGTACAGCAAGCATAGTGAATGGAGTGATACTTGGCTCTAATTCTGAGCACATCACTGTAAATCCAGAATAATGATTTGGATTCTGGGAGAAGTGATGGAAGTTGCTGATGACCAGACCTTCACTTCCCTACCACTCTTCAGGGTTTACAGAGTTTGCATTGGCAGTAACAGAAAACCTGCTGTAGCTCAAGTAGAAAAGGAGATGAGACAGGTAATGAGCCTCATCTTGTCAGGCCTCATCTTGATCCCAGACTGAAGTCAAATGGTCTGCTCTTCTGGGAAGCTTTTTTGTTTTGTCCCTATCACAATTGGAGGTGTGTCTTGATGGTGGTTTGAGGTTTCAGACTTCTGCTTGTTTTGCTTGAGTTTCAGCAAGTGGCCTTGTTCCTATAAATCCCCATAGTATTGAAGAAAATGTATCCCTCAGGAGAACAATTCTCAAGGAAAACATGATGGAGTTGGGGTTTGGAAAAAAACCCAAATATTCAGGCAGCCTTTACAAGACATAGTGTCAGTACAGACTGTGACTGTGCATGTGTCAGTTGCATGAGTACAGCTGTTGTTCCTGTGAATCAGCAGGTGTATTATTGTTTTTAAGCAACTTCCATTAAAAAAACAGTAATTTAACGAATGTGGGGGTACTTTGTGCCCCCCCTAAAGCAGATTCTAGATCAAAATCACAACCTTTCCATCAACAAAATTAATTTTAAAGCTTTCTAAAGGTTTATATGGTTTCATGGTAAGTGTCCTACAAGTAGGAGACAGGTGAAGTGCTGGAGCATCAGATGCTGGATCTGTATTTCAGTGTATGTCAAGTATCATGTTTCTTGCAGGAAGGTCAAAGACAAAAAAACCCCTGAAGAAACTAAAGAGCATTCTAACAGCAAATTACTGTAAAACACCCTCTACAGCTAACTGCAGTAGGGCCTTACATAATAATTTAGTAAATGCTACAAATGAACTGCAGCTGTTAATTGAGGTGGCCTGAGGTTGGAAAAGGCTGATGTCTTCTGATACCTGTATTGGCTTGCATTTTGTGGTCTGGAAAACTGATAGTGTGTAAAAAGCCATTAAGTACTGTCTTCAGAAACTTTCTCTAAGTGTCTTTTTGTAGTTATGTTTTAATAGTCCATTACTGTAACAGTAAACCAGTACTGAACACGAGTCATTGCTTTTTTTCCTTGCGTGGTTAGAGCTGCTGTCTACCATCAGTTCTCACTTGAAGCTTGATCCAAAATCAACAGGGAAAAATGTGCACTTACCTGGTTGGGTTTTGGATTTGGCTTGTTTTAATTTACACGGAAGCTTGGAAGATGCTGGTTTTCTAAAACTGCATGCAGTGAGTAATTATTTAAACTGCTGTGCCACGCAATGTATTTCTGTGTGTTCAGAAGCAGTTTATAACTCTGCAATTCGTTATTTACCTGGCAAAGTTCCGTTCTGCTCAAAGCACCAACATCTGTGCTTAGCTTTCTTGTATTATAAAATCAGAGCAATCACACTCAGTTTTAAAATAAAAGTATGCTAATGGGAATCATGCCCAGGTCTGACTGAAAAACCGGTGGTGGGTTGTTCTATTGTCTTTCATACTCTAAGCAGATAATCCCCAGGAATGGTGGTTGGCTGTCTAACCACATGTGTTAAACACAAAAACTGGCTTTGAGGCAGCAACTAAAATGAAACCTGTTTCCAGCTACCTAAAACCTGTAACTCTGTGCTAAGCCCTCTAGAGTGGGTACGGCTGGAAAAGTTTGAGGTAGTCTTTCACATCGTCTTTTTGGTTCTTCAGTAACCTTCCTGTTTATTTTATAGCACAGGCATTGACTTCACCTTCTCAAAATGTTGTATTTCCAAACAAAAATGATATTTTACTGCTCTCGTTAAACACACTGGATATATTGAACCAGGCTGTAGTACATCTTGAGGGAAAGTACTGAACTGCTTCTGGTCTTGCTCTTGGCTGAACTGTGTAGATTTTCACAATGGTCTTCTCTGAGACAATAAGATAAAGTTAAGGGTGCAGAGAAGGTGACTTGAGGTATTCAGTGTATCTGCTGGTGTAGAAGAGGAAGGAGGGGAAAGGAGAAGAAACTCTTCTGGCACTCGGTGTAGCTCACTGGTGCACTGGAAGATCTGGCTCTGGTGTTAGGCTATCCCAGAGCTGCTACGTGCCCTGGTGCTGGTGTGACCCAGGGGCTGAGCTCTCTGAGCCAGCTCTTTGGCAGAAAACTAGTTGAGTGAGGAGCAGGACCACGGCAGATTTAAGGTGACTTAACGCTGCCATGAAGCCGCTGCTTCCTGGTAGGAAGAACTTGTCTGCTTGTAGCCCTTAGAAATCTGCAATGCCACTGTGTTTGGAAAGGAGGCAAAGCATCATGTCTTAGCTTTGACAAGATTAGGGGATGGTGGTAGATTTCATGCTGCTATAATAGGAATTGCTGCTAGGCTTAAACTAAATCCTTTCATGATTTTCCTCAGAAACATCTCTGGTTTTGAGCTGGTGGGGTCTTTGAATGCTTGTCGAGCCAAGTAATCTTTGTCCTACTCAAGTCCTTTGATATCTGAAGATAAGTAAAACGCAGCTGTTTGTTCCAGTGAAGTCTGGCAACAAATTACTGTAACTTCTCTGCTCCACCTTTTATGTGCAAATTATGAGACTGGGTAATCATTATCTTTCAACTACTTTATTAAGCATCTTTAAAAACATTGTTTTATCTGGCTTGTCAGACATAAACACAAAACAGTCTTGGATTTTGTTGCTGGCATGATTAGTGATACCTGGTGGCTCAGCAGAGCCAGCATAAGATTTCTTCTCTCCTTCCCCTTGAAAACTCCATTTTTAGAGTACGAGGATATTTGATTTTCATCACCAGTTACGTTAATTGCAGCCAGAACACCTGGTAAGCAAGAATTTTCAGTGAAAGGAGGGGAAAGCATGTAGAAATAGCATAGCCTACAGATAGGCTTTGTAGAGTGGGTTGATAATTGGTAGTGGGAACTGTCACAGAAATACGCGCTGTGTAAATATTAGTAGTTGCAGTGTACAGTAAGTGTGGAACAGAAGCCTAGCAAAAATGCCGCTGCTGTTCTGTCATTGGCAGCAAACATTTGCACTTCTGTGTTAAAGCCACATGGGATTTGGTTTCGGTTTCAAAGTTTAATAACTTCATAATAAAAACACATAATCAAATATATTAATAATAAAAATAGACTTTAACAGTTGATGCTTCTTAAAAATTGCATCAAGCTGGTACCAGCACCGCACGTTCTGCTGAATTTAGACTAAAACTTGTTTACAGTGGGAACTCATCCAGCCTTTAATAGAAACCTCTGCTCAACTCTTATGCTTTGCTTTAGCTGGTAACCCACATCAGAACAAGCAAATAACCACTCTTTTCTGTCCCTCCAAACTCTTGCTTGTTGTCTTATGGTTGCAGGTTGCTGCTGACAGTACTTAAAGCAAAATAAGAAAACTCCCCAATTACGTATACTTAAAGGTAGTCCCAAGTCCCTTTTTAAGACAGTGGAGCTGCTTTAACAGGTTGCTTGGCTGTATAAAACAGTGGGTGAGGAAGACTTGTCAAATGATCCACCTCTGTTAGGGTCCCTACTGAGGGAATTTTCCACTATTTATCTTTCCTTACCTTAGTAGTCAAAACAAGAGATTCTGTTTCCTGCTCACGGCTCAGGTTTTTTCCTGTTGTGCTCAGATGTCATTTCCTGTCTGTAAGTGATGGAAACAAGTACAATGTGCAGATAATAATGACATCCACTTGACAGTCTCTTCTTTGACACAGGATTTTACCTGAAGAGACCCCACAAGCTCAAAGCAGTTTTTATGTAGCGAGGGATGGTAAATGGCACAATGCAAATACAAACATTAACTCAAGGTTCAGGCCTTCAGCAATAGACTTTCTGCTAAATTTCTGAAGTGCTCTAAACTTCTGAAGTACACTACAGGGCCTATGACAACTTAATCAGTAGACTCTTGTGCTGAAAGCAAGCATGCAGCAAAGGATGTTTCTGCTAGCTGTTTGTAGTAGGCATTGAAAAATTAACTCAAAATATAAATAAATATAACTTGACTCAAACCATCTTTTTAAGTGACTGAAAGCTCCTCTTTTGTCTTCAGGCTGCCTGTCTTGTTGGGATTGCACACTCCAAACTTAAATGTGAGTGTCAGCATTAATACTACATAAGAACTCTGGATATTTTTCAACTCCAAGAGAGAAAGTGGTTTGGGGGAGGTTGAAAGAACTCTTTCTTGAACCTGCCCCTGGTGATGATCTACTCAAATCTTATTTTTTCCTCTGCGCTATGTTTAGAGTAGGAAAGAATCCTGTGGGAATATTAAGGAAACTATTAACCTAGAAAACTTCACGGTTGTTCTTGCTCTTCAGTCCCCTGCCATATGCTGACATTAAGTATCCTCTAAGAACTTCATATGAACAAGTTCTACACCGTTCATCCTACCCCATTCTTTGGTATTTTTTCTCTTCTGCTTCTTTCTCCCATTTATGGATTTTTCTTCCTTTCAGTTCTTGGCTTTCTACTCCATGCCTTAGCTTTTTAATTGCTCTGCAAGGCTGTCACTTGCTGGGCAGGAGAGTGTGCTGGGTGAAAGCGTGCAGGTTCTGGTGCCTGTTTTACTCCAAGCGCTAGAAGAAGGCTTGGAGAACATTGGTATCAGTGGAGTTGGAGCGGCAGTGGCAGAGCAGGTACAGAAATAGCAATTAGTGAGGAAAAACTGCCTGTTACCATGGGTCTTAGACCAGTTTTTCTTCTCTGATTATCCCTTTGCATTAGAAATAATAGAGAAGTTGAGAATTTAAAAATAAAACATTGTGAAAGTTTGGGGAACGTTTATTTAATTTCATGTATGAATAAGAAATTATATACTGCCTGGTGTCTGTTAAAGTTGGAGAGCTGGAATCCAGCAGAGCTGGTGGTAGGTACCAACTTGGCACGGCAAGGGCATTGGGAGGCTACCCAGCTATTGGCAGTGGTGAGCTCCCAGGCAGCGTTTCTGCCCCTTGAGCTGCTCACTGTAGGTGAACACGAATGTTTCCTTTAAAACTGAGGTACCAGCTGAGGATTTGAAAAGGCCCAAAGCTGTTTACTGCATCTGTGAATGCCACTGAGGTGTGATAAAAGGAGATCTGTCAATTATGACCTCAGATTGGACACATGGCAACTGGTTTGTTCGCTTTATTAGCCTGAGTTATTGCTGCTTCATTTTCATTCTGCCAAGCAATTTGGTAGTTTTAGTAGTATATATTCAGCAGATGCAGTGATTTTATTTACAAAATAATGTAATCTTGACATTTTTGCTTTCATGTACTTATTAAGGTCTAGTTTTTAAATGCAACTGGCATGAGTAAAGGGGAGGAAAAAACACATTGTGTTAACCAGAAAATCATAGTTTCAGAAGGAATTCCCTCCAAACTGCAAGAATCTGAATGAATGAATGCTTTATAATAGAGCCCATAAATAAGTCCAGGGACAGTGTCTTTGTGGCTAGCAACAAGAAAAAAAAAAAGCTTACATTTCCTTAAGCTTACATTCCTTGAAGCTGCATAACTCTAACATGCCTTATCCTTTGGGGGTGGGGAGCGGGAAATGTATAGCACATTGGAGCACAGTATGCAACAAGGTGTTTTAAAAAAATTTGTTTCAGCGCAATTCTTAGCTGAGACAAAGAGTACCAGTAGGATGAGGAGTGACAATGTCTGTCGTGCCTGCATTACTCCTCAGTCACTTAAAAGCATACTCAACACTTCTGCAGTGTACTCATTGCTTTTAAAACTTCTGCCTGAGTGTTAGAGAGAGGAGAGGGTAGCATACAGGGAGCCACCTTAACATTTATGCACCAAGCCATGGTACAGGATCTCTCCTCATGCCTGAATTGTCTTTAAAGCTGCAGATGACCTCTTCATGGTGGGTTTTACCTGTACGTCTCACAAAATGTGAGATTCTTGTTTCCAGTGTTAAATTGAACTTGGATCCTACAGTGCTATGGTTGAAAAGTTGCTTCTTCGTCCCTTAGGTTGCTTCATGAGGGAGTTACTGTTCCATATGGGTAACCACATGATGTCTCTATTTATCAGCTTGTACCTGGAAGGTTGTACCCCAAGGGTTTCCTCTGGACAGACAATAATTGAGGTGCAGACAGTGCTGCTGCTGATTTGCTAGTGAGCTTCTTTACCCTTTGCAAGGGTGACTGAAAATGCTAATTCCAGTCATGATTTTCACTAGATCTGGCTAACACCTCTTCTTGTGTAAACAGGCCAAGCCCACAGACACATCAGATTCTTTTTTGTTTTTGCTGATTTTGGTAATTATGTGGCTGGAGCCTTTCTGACCTCTTCAAGGTGTCTGTGTTTGTACTGGACCATGACTATGAAAAACAGGAAACTTTTTTTATTGAACTCCAGTCCTCTGTTTGGACCTCTCACCTTTTGCTTGTGGATGCAAAGGTGCTGGTGAGAGTATTGTGGAATTTCCATTTCCCTGTGTTTGGGGTTTTTTTTCTGACTTTAAAGGCTGTGTGACAGCATTACCTGGTAGTTCTTGTCTCAGTGTAGTTTGGTGCATTAACATTTCTTGCACTGAAACAGAGGAATCGAGTAGCTGTCTGCAGGCTGCCCTGAGGGCCCCAGCCTGCTCGCTAGAAGAGCGCTGGCCTGTGATGTACTTTGTTTTAAGTGGGATTTAATTTCTCCTCTTTGATCTATTTGGCTACCATACCATAGCAACCTGCCCCTGCCACGTGCACTTTCCCAGTTACCTTACAGGGGACACAAGGTGTAATGAAGTATGGTACCTATGGGTTCTAATACAGGTTCTGTGTTAGATGTTCATTGCTGTACGCCGGTCGCTGTTGTACAGGCACTGCAGGTCACTCTGGGGCAGGCGGAGGTATTGAAGCTCATCTCAGGCATGCCATGTAATCCAGAGGGGATGGAGAAGAGAGGGAGTGCTGGGAAAAGCTGCAGACTGAATATCCGTTGTGATTTAACATGTGCTGCTGTGGGCAAAGTGGCTTGGCAGTACCTCAAAACCATCTCCCCTCCCTAAAACATTCCCAGAAGCAACTGGCCACACGAGCCAGCTCATGGGTTGCAGATCACAGGAAACAGCTTGCTGCAACGAAATTGGCTTCCTCTGCTCAGATGACCCTCAGCAAGGGTACGTGTCATCTGCATCAGCTCTGGGAAGTGCATAGCAGTGGTGAGCAAGAGGAAGGGTGTTGGAGGTACGCACAAATCCCTGTCTTACAGTGGGCTTCACCAGTGTTGAAGCCCAGACCATGTTCAGAGCATCCCTGGAACTAACTTGTCCTACCCCTGGATGCCTGGAGTAAGGCTGGGCAGCAGTAGTTCCCTGAGTGGTCTTTTTTCAGCACGTTACCTCAGTTGGCCCCAGTTCAGTTGGTGAGTGGTGGCTATATCCCACACCCTTCCTCTCACCAGGTGCATCCTGAGTTCCCAGAGCCATATTGCATCATGAGGAAGTACTGGAGCTGCAGAGTGCGGTGTGGGTGCCTTTCTACCCCAGTGGGTGTCATACAGTGTGTGGGTACCGTGCTCTTGAGTCTTGTTGGTCTGGTTTATGGGTGTGTTGTGCTTATCTTGGAAAATCAGAGTCACTAGCTCCATCTGTCTTCAGAAATATTATTGACTCTGTCTCACTTCACTTCCACGTGGATGTTCCAGAAGAGCTGAAAGAGACAAGTGTGAAGAAGGTACTTCTGTATATGCATCAGCAGCAACCATGAGAGGAAATTGTTTCCCTGCTAGTGTGAATCTGGTTAGGTAAGTTGCTCACTAGCAATTGCTGAATGGCACCCTTCTGTGGTGGCTCTGGCAATCAGTGTGGACTAAGCAATTCCAGCAAACCAGGTCTCCCTGCCTTCAAGACCTCCTGGCACTATAAGGCATGTCAGTGTTGGCAACATGTATTGCTGGATAGCTGCTTGGGCATAGAAATAGCTCATTTGCATCCCTGCTGAGGAGGAATCACTGGAGGGAATGCTGCTAGAGGTATTTCTAGGGTGGTGCTGAGGTCGGAAGGTTCATAAAGACAGCTTGCTTACAGTCCTGTGTCTGTAAGGTGCACAAAGGCTCTGGCATGGCCTTGCATCCCTCTTGCATGATGGGGCTGTGTCAGCTCATGTGGACTGGCATGGCTTGCAGAGCATGTTTAGGCTCTGTGACATGCAGTTGTGGAGTCTGTTACTCAGATTTGGTTCCTGCTGTCTTGCATAGACATCGTTCCTGACTCAGTGTTCATACTGTTTCAAGGAAAACGTTAAGATTTGCTTACGTTATTAGCTTTCATACAGCCTAAAATGAATCTACAGTGAATGAATCTCTCCTCTTGAATGTGGTGCTTGGCTACAACTGCATGGCGACAGACTTTGTGAGCTGATCCAATGTGCAAATTACAGAAGTGGTGTGCTTTGCAGAGTGTGAGGGCAGAGTTCAGGATCAAAGGGGAAGTCTTGTCCCTGTGCAGATGCATTCAGGATCTCTTTGGGCTCACATTGCACACCAGTTGCAACAGTGCACTTGGCTGCTTTGTCAGCTTGCAGGAGGAGGCCTTACGGTTCTGAGATTGCAGTCTTCGTATTGCTGAAGTTTCTTACAGAACCTTCCTATCCACAAAGTTTTAGTACAATTCAAAAAGCAGAGGAAGAGAGGACACAAAGGAAACTGTAAACATCTATGGGAAAGATGGGGAAAGAACTGGAAAAAAAACCTGTCAAAAATCTCACTGGTATTTAAAAGGAACCCAGGAAGGACTTGGGTTTGGAATTCACATTCTCCCTCTCTATTCTGCTCTCGTGAGACCCCACCTGGAGTACTGTGCTCAGCTCTGGGCCCCCCAATATAAGGAGGACATGGACCTGTTGGAGTGAGTCCAGAGGAAGGCCACAAAGATGACTGGGGGCTAGAGCACCTCTGCTATGGAGGCAGGCTGTGAGGGAGTTGGGGTTGTTCAGCCTGGAGAAAAGAAGGCTCTGGGGAGACCTTAGAGCAGCCTTCCAGTACCTGAAGGGGCCTACAAGAAAGCTGGAAAGGGACTTTTTACAAGGGCATGGAGTGATAGGATGAGGGGTAATCATTTTAAACTGGAAGAGAACAGATTTAGATTAGATATTAGGAAGGAATTCTTGACTGTGAGGGTGGTGAGGCACTGGCACAGGTGGCCCAGAGGAGCTGTGGCTGCCCCCTCCCTGGAAGTGTTCAAGGTCAGGTTGGATGGGGCTTTGAGCAACCTGGTCTAGTGGGAGGTGTCCCTGCCCATGGCAGAGGGGTTGGAACTAGATGGTCTTTAAGGTCCCTTCCAACCCAAACCATTCCATGATTCTATGACTGACATACTCTATCTGCAGAACCTTGCTTCCTCGATCTTTTGCCTCAAGACTTTTTTTTATAATGTAGCTAAAACATGAATCATAAACATAAGACAAGTTCTCCTGTAAGGTGTGGAAGAATAGAGCTACTGAAATACAGCACCTGAATTTGCTTGTGTTGTAGTGCTTCTATGGGGAGCTTTTCACTGTTCAGAATGCTGTTTCTTTCAGAAATAGAAGGTGGGAAGCTGATGATTACCAAGCTACTGGTTCACACAAGTGGTGCATCTGCCAGTGTGGTGGCACTGTCACTGCTACTAGCCACTCCTGAATAACGTAATCATTTCTATGATAAAGTGCGTGAGCTTTTGCAAGTTGCAGAATTCTGCTTTCCCAACAGCCAAAGGTGGGCAAGCTTTCATTTTTAATTTTTTTTCTTTTGTGATGGGCAAGTTATATGCCTAACTCTTTACAATCCCAGTAAGAGCTGGGTGAACAGCTTTTGCACTGGGCTGATAAGCTTTTCTTGATGGAAAAATAAAAATCAAGTGTTTTTAAGACACTCAGATCCCACCCCACTTAGTTATTTTTAATGATTAAATGAGGAAAAAAGGAACTAAAGAGTTTGAGTCTGTTGTTTAGTGCACCATCAGCTGGGAAATAGTTGCCAGCGAATGGCTTTAAAATAGTTAGGATGAATAATATGCTCAGAACACATGTTTTTTTATAAATCAAAGTAAACCACTCAGAAAAAGTCAAATGCACAGTTCTGCCATTTTTTTAAAAGTTGTTTTCTTTCTCTGTCTCTCCATGCACCAGCATGATACAGCTGCTGTGCTCAGCTGCTTATTCCCTGATTCCTAGCCCTCCCAAGGGTACAATGACCAGTAACAACCTGAATAGGCAGCAGCCCAGGAGCTTTGGAGGATGATGAGGTTCAAAGCCAAGGTTCCAGGTTCAGTCCAAACCCTATAAAGACTCCAAGGAGCAGACTTGATCCTCTAAATTGGTTTAGAAGATTCCGAGTCTTCGTATATGAGGGCAGTTGTCTGACAGCTCAGAGGAGCTGACTTGACCAGTGCAAGACAAAAACCCTCATGTCTGGGAGCTCATTTGCCCAGTGGATGTGTAAATTGGGAGCTGGTAAACAGCTGCTTCTCTTCACACATAGTGTGCTTGTCTGTTTTCAAAGCAAAAGATGTTTAAAGGGAAGTCTACAACTGCAGCCATCTTCGTTGTGGTCACCTCTGTGTGCATCCATCTGGAAATGCTAAATATGGTACCTGGTGCCTGAAGTTTAAGCACAGATTTATGGGACAGAAGGGAGTTTTATTTTGACTGTTTTGAAACTGTGTCTTACAACCTTTTTTTGAGATATATTTACAAGAAGTCTAGGGCATATGTTACTCCCTGCTGCTCTCTGTGTGGCAAAATTTGGAGAGAAACATCACCTTGTATAGCCATTCAGTAACTTTTTCAGCCAGGCCCTCTTTGAGGTAAAGAGTTTTTGTTTTAAATTATCTTAATTGATCTAAAAAACCCAAAGAAACAAACCCAACACCCTTCTTTGTATGTTCACTAGCTTCTGCAGCTGCTGGGAGGTATTACATGTCCAGCTTTATCGCAATAGAAGTAGAGTAAACAACTCCTGTTCTAGGGTGACACATTTGAAACAGTTAAAAGCTGCTTCAGAGCACACCACTTCTGTAGGTAAAGAGAGGAGCTACATTCTGGGTGTGTTGTCCCGTGTACCTCTATTAATCTTTGTGAGGCAGGTAACTTCGGTCTTAAGCAAGTGTTTCATAATGAAGTTACTTGACTCATCAGGTGCTCAGGATAGCAGCCCAGGTCCACTTTGCTTGTGGGGAAAGAGCTCCCTGGGAGAGGCTTTGTGAAGGCTTAGCACAATTCTCTGCAACTGTGTTGGTCTGCCTTCTCTCCTGTGGTTGGGATGCAGCGTGGTGATAAACTGGTTAAGCTTGGGGCATGAGGTCCTCTCCTGGGCTACTCTGTGCAGCTCTGTGGTCCTTTTGCAGGAGAAGGAGAAAGAGACCTTATTTTGGAGTATTGCTATCGTGTCTGCTGAATCATGACCATGAAAACTGCTGAAGGGGGTCTGTGCTAAATAACAAGTGTTGTATGCCAATGGTTATTTTTGGTGGTTTCAATTACAGTCCTCCTTTCTCTCAGAACCGCACTGGTGTTTGTGTAAATGGATGCCAACTCACAACAGCAAAGCAACTGAGCACCTAAGCCAAATCCAAAGAGGAGTGGGCACGTTTGCAGCAATGTGCCTGTTCTTCTTCGCTGTTCCAGCCCATGACCATCGGCCTCTTCCTTGTGTAAACATGGATGGAAGCAGTCAGGGACACTTTTGTTTAGAAGCAATATCAGGAGGCTTAACAGGGAAGAGGCAGCACAGAGGATGGAGCAGTGGTTAGGCTTTTCAGGCTTTGTCTCAGTGGGAAAGTATGAATGCATTTAATACTGTATTTGCACTCTTGGCTGGCTGGGACCCAGCCCTGACCACAGCGCCTGCTGATGCTGCAGGGATTGCTTTGGCTTTTAGCACACGGACGAAGGAAAAGCCCTTTTGGGAGCTTATTAGTAGGTTGAAGAGAGCAACCTTCTTTGCATCCTTTCACTTTTCTCTTTTTTTTTTAATCTTTTTTTCAGCGAGACTCACTGTTTAGACATCTTGTGAATGAATGGCGGAAAGTCTTTGACTTCTGTTTTGAGGGGAAGCCAGGAGTGACTAACATTCCTTAATCTGATTTTATTGCGCATTCTTTTCTTGGATATGTTTTCTCTTTTTTCCCCAACCAGGAGAAGAAAACAATCCCTGATGCAAGTGGTTTCTAAGCTCTGTCTTCCTGTGGCTCCACATGTAGCTCTCTGTCTCTGTTTGGGAACTGACTTTGTGTATTGTTTTGTTTTCATGCAAAAAATCTTTCTGCAAACTGTGACTTGAATAAAAGCAGGAGGGAGTTCAGATGCTGGGAGTCCCTGGTATCAATCAAGGCCTACTCTGTTCTGTACATTCATTAGCATTCTAGAAATACCTGACACGTCTGTTTCCTGATTAGGACACTCTAGTCAAATACTCGTTTTCTCACAGGAAAAAATATTCAGAATTTCTCTGGAAAAACTTAGGAATGCCTTTTGGCATACATAACTGAGTTGTTTTCATTTGCATGTGTTGCTTGCCCCTGTTTGTTAGGGACCTCTCTGCATCCTGGTAAAGCTTTTGGCACAAAACCAAAGCGCACTAGCTCCCTCCATGCACCCCCATTATTTCCAGTCTCTGCTGCTTTTAATCTGCAGATGTGGGAGATGGGCTTGACAGGAGCTGAGAGAGTTAAAAATGGTTTGAAGGGGAAGGTAGTCTAAAGAAACATGATCAAAGCCAGCTATTATCACTGAAAAATGAGTGTTGCTATTGATGCTTGTTTATAGCTTGTTAAGTCTTACGTGCGCGTACAGTTTCATGTTATAGGCAGATGGCTTTTAAGTAAAATAACGACTTCTCAGTGTGCTCTCCTCAAGTGAAACACGGCTTCCTTCCTTCCCCCCCACAACCCCCCCAAAGTAAATTTTAAAGTCTGCAGCTACCAGAAGTGCTCGATTCTACCAAAGACAAAATGTATCCTGTTTGTTTAATAAATAATCAGCTGGCTTTGATTTTTGGCTTAATTTAGTCCAAGTGCTTGGGGGCGGATAGATGGGAATGTGGTGCTGGGGGTGGAGACTTTCAAGGAAAAACTCAACGAGTAGAAAATTAAAGTAGCAGAGGATATATCCTCCGTCCAGGCTGGGGAGACAGCGCTGTGGTGCACGCTGTTGCTCATAGCTTCAAAGAACAAAACGGTGATTCCAAGAAAGTATCTTATAGTTAACCTACTCCTAGTTAGAGGTGAACTTCAGCTGCTTTATTTAGCTCCGGCAATGCTGGGTGGCTTATTTGCAAAGCCCTTGCTTCTAGAGCTTGTGGTCGACTTCTGAGATGCTTCTGCAAGTTGTCTAGTTTTTTGTCATTACCAAGGAAAAAACTTTGACCTGAAAACACAAGCAGAATGATTATCTAAGGGCCTAGTTGCACAGACAGTGGTACAGGCAGTTGCATTTTGACTGCTTCTGTGCTCTTTTGGCTGGACATGAACTGATTTTTGCACCAGAAGCCACATAGTTGAGTTAGCCTGGTGCCAAGCTCAGATTCCTATGCCCTGTGTCCAGTGCAGACTGAGAGCAGCTGTCTGCTGTGGACAGGAGAGCAGTGCCCTTGGCCTCGGTACTCCAGGGGTAAACTAGCAGAACTACATTTTTTATTATTTATTTATTTATTTATTTATTTAAGTTTGTTGTGTTTTTTTTTTTTGTTTGGTTTTTTGTGTGGGGTTTTTTTTTTTGTTTGTTTTTTTGTTTGTGGTTTTTTTTTTTTTCTTCCCCCCTGTGCTATGCCCTCTTTTTGGGAGAAGAAGTGAAGGAAGAGAATTACAATGTATGGCTTGCACCAGATATTCACTGTAGTATAAACAAGTATTTGCTCTACTACACCTGGATTCTTCTGGCATGTGTGGTGTGAGCAGTTATTTAGCAGTGTTAATACAGGTATCTCTGCACAAAAAAGGGTTGCTAGGTGACAGCCACCAAATGTATGCCCTCAGGGGTCAGGTTTTTCTTCAAAACTTACTGCCAAGCATTACAGGAAGGAAGAAAATCGGTGGTTTCCAGAGGTTAACCTCAGTCCTTCGATGCTGGCTCATAACCACGGGGACTTAAAGGAAAGGTGGCCTCACTGAAAACTGAGTGCCTCTATCTGAGGAGTGGAGCTCCAGGAGGCTGCTTTTTGGGGGCAGAGAAGCAAACCCTCCTGAAAGCATGAGTGTCTAGCTTTTACTTTCACTGTTTTTGTAGCTTGATTTCAGTCTCTCTTTGCATGCACGGAGTTACCCCTAGTTATGGCTTCCTGAACCAGGTGGGGAGAATGATGCAGGCAATTGCCATCAGCCTTGAAAGCATCAGTGACTGGGGTGATGGAGGAAGGAAACGATGCACCAGTGTGTTGAGGTAAAACTCCTTTTGAAGAGAAGGAAAACTTATTTGCTGAAGCTTTTCCACTTTTATCCAGTTTTCTGCAGCACAATAGTTCTTTGCTTGGCAATGTCTTTCATATTGCTGTTGCACTGAGGCTTGTACAACTTTGAATTATAGTATTCATGCTAGTAAGAAATTGTTTTTTTTCCCTTGAAATGAACAAAACCACTCCCACTCAGTATCTTCAACCTGGAGAAAAGTATTGTTCCCCTTTGTGCTGTCCTCTCCTCTTTCCCAAGCACTCTTTTGTGTAGTGAGGAGTTGCTGCAGATGTGCTGTGTAGTTTGTGCAGCCTGTTCCCCCTGCTGCCAGAAGTGTAACCTGTGCCTGTCTTCATGCTGGCAAAGGTGGATCTTTGAAAAACTGGGAAGGACATGCATGTGGGAGAGGAAAAAGTATGTAGTCTTGTATTAAGCTGAAACAGCAACAGAAAGTCTTGGGACTGTTTTGACTGTTGCTCGAAGCTCTTAGAGGCATATAAAAGGGGGGGGGGGGGTGGGGGTGTGGGGAAGGAATTTGCGCACTCTGCCAAAGCTTCCTGCAAGTTACAATCTCTTTTTTAAAGAGAGTTTATAATAAAGGGCCAAATTGTGCTTTCAGACCCTGCCGTCTGGCAAGGCATCGAACTTTTCTTGTCCTGTGGCCCTGCACAACAATGTCCTGAAAGTCTGGTGGAAGCTGGTGATAACTTACCCCCCATTTTTGGGGGAGTTTCCTCAACTGGGAGGCTCTGAGTTAGCAGTTCAGCTGGGCAGCTGCCACCTTTCCTGCTCCCACCAATAAGTGGCCTTGCTGGACCCTCTGTGCCAGTGGCCTTGCCCTGACTGCTGGTTCCCAGCTACTGATTCCCTCCCTGCTCCAGCAGCAGCCCAGCACCTAGCTGGTGTGATGGATGTCTCTGTGCAGTGTCTTCCTCCTACCTCACCACTCCCAGACTTAAGCCACTTGATAAGCAGTGCTGCAAGTGGGGGAGGCCACTTTAAGAACAGCTTTTACAGCTACTTTTGAAGTCAATAGTTTCATCCAGGTCAATGGGAAACTAGAGAATACCTCAGAAAAACATGCTGCAATGACAAATCTAGGCATTGGAAGATAGCTGTGTCTGCTTTTCATGTTTTGATTTGGATCAGGAGGGCACTTCTGAAATAAACCTCCCAATTTCCCCCCCACCCTGTTCTGTGTGCTGGCTGGTGTTGCCGAGCAGCATCAGGGTGTGCAAGCTGGGTTCCTTCTACCTAAAACAAAACCAGAGGCTGCATTTCCCAAAGCCCACCTGGCTCACCTGATGTGCTGGGTGTTTGGTTTGTGTCAGGAGACCTGGTCTGAAGTGAAAGCCTTTAGTCTGGATGTTGGGACCTTCTATATCGAGGTTATTGACTTTTGTCTCACTGTAGAGAATTGCATTAAATGGTCTCTTGAGGTGCTTTCCCAACCCCTGCATATCCAACTCCTATAGAAGTCATATGTGGTAGGAGTTTTCCTTGGCCACTGTGTGCTCCCACAAAGTTATTTAGAAGTGCATGTGTACCTTTCACCATAAGCTTATGCTTTTTTGCAGTCTTCAAGTATTTTGCCAGAATTGAAATGGTTGTGAAGGTGAATAAGAAAAAATCAAACATAAAGCAGGGGAAGAAGAGGTGTGCTTTTCTCTAGAAGAAGGTAAGAAAGGGTAGCATGAGAAAGATTAGACCCACGAGAAGTAAAGTACTAGCTTTCTTCATGGGCACTGCTTATTTTATATTGGCAAGGTGCAGGAGGAATTCATGCTGTTATGTTCTGTGTGCTATAATTTGCTTGCAGCCAGTTTCTGGCTGAGCAAATTTCTTACCTGTATGTCAGCAGGTGGAGCAAATAACAAGTTAGCTTCTCTCTCATCTTTTACATCCCACTGGTATGAGTGGGATAGTTTAGATAGGTACTAGAGATCCCGTGGTGCAGCCTGCTGTGTTCTTGGAGATGGATCTCCTCACCCTTTGCCCTTCATGTGTCTGGATGACTTTGTTTTCAAACATATTTGGTCTAAAGAGGTGTGTTATTCTGATGCTCTGAAGTCCAAGTTTACTGTTTGCCTCGTGTAATAAATGACTGGCAGGTTGAAAAATGCAAGTAAACTTGTACAATGCTGTTGTCCTTGAATTATGATCTCACCACTGCAGTTCCCAGCACCATCTGTGTAACTACTTGCTTTCTGTTAAAACTGAAACCCCAGAGCTGCAAGTCATCTTTTTTTTTTTTTTAGGAGAATGGGAGAAAGAAAAGCATATTGCTTCCTCTTCCCTCTCCCCACAACATCTGAAATTGTCTAAGATGGGAGAGGAGGGAGCATTATTGACTGATGTGAATAGTCAATAAATAAAACTTAATCTGAACTAAGGATGCTGTGTCCTAAATGGCACATGTCTCACATAAGCTCATCATGCTATATGTTTGGCTTTGGCCAGCTTGGGAAGCAATTCTGATCATAAACCAGCCATTAATTGCTCTGTGTCTGTGTGGTTAGGATGTACTCCTGACACAGGAGAGAGTGATGTGTTAAAGGCTTGCTAGTTGTCTTGTTTTGAAGCTCTAAGGCAGATGTGTGTCAGTGTTCCCTGAACCCTCAGGGGTGTTGGTGATGTGATGCAGTTGCACAGCTCAGCGACTTGGCCTTTTGCAGGGCTCTCTGTTACTGAATTTGTAGCTTGTGTTCTTTATCTTGCCTTTTCTTGCGGAGCCTGCTGCTTGCAGTGATGGTTGGCCATGCTCTGCTCTGTTCAGGTACATCAGATGCTTGCTGTGAAGTAGCTGAGTGAGAGAAAAGCTTCTGTCTTTGGTGGCTAGACTGGTTTTTGCACTGATGATGACTTCATCTTTTGACTATGCAATGTGTCTGAGACTAGGTCTGCTGGAGACACACCTGAGTAACTTCAGTTGTGGAGATTATTAAAGAAAAATGCTCCCCCTCTAGTTATAATAAAACTTCTGCCATCCATTTCCTGAGTCTTAGTGTAAAGGTAGTCTCTGAGTGAACTATTATGTTACTTTTTTTTTTTAATTTCTCCCTTGTTTGAGCAGGACTCAATGCCAGTGTTGCTGGATCAAGTTAAGTTCAGAAGACCTAGTTTTGCTGCCTTTATTTGAGGGAAGGAAATAGTATGTTACTCAGTCCTAGAAAAGGAAATCCTCCCTGGATTGAGGCATAAAATCTTGATTCCATTTAAACATGGCATGTTATAGCAGGAAAGGGCTGGAGTGCCTTGAATCTGCTTGGGTTTAGACTTTTTGTTGTCCAGACCAGTTTCTGTTAACTTCTTAAAATGCTCCCTGCTGGAGTTCACTTATGTTGGAAGCTGCTGTTCACCTCCTTGATCTTCGTATCCAAGTGGGCAGTCATAAGGTGTGAGGAATTCACAGCAGACTCTTGATTGCTTAGTCTCCTCTATTTAGTAAGCAGAAGAGACCTCAACAACATACTATGAATCACCAGGTTTAGGGTTAATTCAATCTGAAATTAAGGTTGCTTTGTATTACAACCTTGTGGCCACCTGCACGAGGCTGTACCTAAGTTATGGTGTATGCTTTTACCCTCACTTTTAAAGAAGTGTTTCCTGGCTGTCGTCTCCATCTTGGGGCATGTGGCATCTGGCATTAAATACGGTTTGTGTTCATTTATAGAGATAGAGAGGAAAGGTGTGGAGCTCATCCTGCTTAACAGCATGTCCTTTTCTGCTACTGAGCCAGATGCTTTTGCATGTGGCCTTGGGTGCAAAATCGTGTTTCAGCAGGCTGAGTGGAAGGATTAGGAAGAGCCAGCTGTTGGCAGGAAGGCATCTTACTGTCAGTGGCATGGCGTGAAATCGATTGGATAAGTACAGCTCTTGCATCTTACCGGGGAAGTATTTTAACTGTGTTAATCACTGTGGGAAATCTGGAATCAAATACTTCAACTTCCCCCCCCCCCCCCCCCCCCCCCCTTAGACTGAGGCTAAAATCGTGGGGATTCTTGGTTTTCTTTTAATGACTGCTGTATGGGATAAATAAGGACCCTGCCTTTAAAAACACAGTGGGCTTCTGTCATGTTGTGTCTTGACTGGGGCTGCCCAAAATTTCCTTGTTGAAACTAAAATAAAGTTGCAATCTTGCTGCAGAAAAATCATGCACCTTATGGACAGCAAGGTTTTCAGGTCTCTGAGATGTCCCCAGGGAACTGCTTATGGTTAGAAAATTCATCTTCCTTGTTCACTCACTTGGTATATACCAGTTTTCACTGCAACTGTTATGGGGTGGCTGCTGGCACACGAGGAGTTCTGCATTTCTCATGCCTGATAAAATCGTAGAGCAACGTGTTGCAGAACTCTTGACCTTAGCTAGCAGGCAACATGACTGCGATTCATTCAGTACTGGCAAGTTTTCTTAAGATAAGAGATTAAAGGACTTCTAAGATGGCTCTTCAGATGCCATTTCAGTAGAGTAGGTAATGGTTATTTGTCCTGATGCTTTTAGACTATAAATCTGGTACCATGCTTTCCAGAGTAACTTGGTCTTAGTCCGTGTATGCTTCGTAAGCTACGTATTGTTATATCCTCCATAGAAGCAAAATGAGCTCCAATAGGCTGACACCAAGATATGACTATGGTAGAGGCAGTGACTAAGGTAGAAAAGCAATGGGTCATGAATGTGTGGCCTCTCTTTAAAGGAGTGTATTGTTTTTCAAAGTTCTTACATTGTGCATGTCAGGGTGTTTATCTTGGTCTCCAGTCATCAGTGATTTTCTCCTTAGATAAGTGACCAGCAGCTGAGCTGTCAGGCAAATGATTTTATGCCTGCGAAGCCTGGGCTGGGCACCTAGAAGAGAACCAAAAACACAAACCTAGGGCTGCATATTGTGTGGCTGTTGCATTTCGTAACTGCCATAAAAGAATCACAGTGGGGCTTTTCCTTTCCAAAATGTCAAGACAAAAGAAACATTTCTTCTAAAGAAAGAACAAATGGAGGAGGAAGGCTCTAATTGCCCTTTAAAAACAAAATCCCTATCTTGCTGTGCTGCTTCTGGTCTAAAATTAAAACGTTAGATTCATCTTTGAAGCAAGGCAAGAATCTCCAAGTGGCTTTCCTCTCTCCACCCAGCACGTGCCTGGGTTTTCCACTCTCTTTAGGAGCAAACCTCTCCTAGGGATGAGCTGAATTTTGTTTGTTGTTGCCAGGAGCAATGAGATAGATTCAAAATTGGGGAGATGAGGGGAGCAGCACACTGATCTCCCTTCTCCTCCTCCAAAACAAATAAGGGTTGGATTTTTATTAAAACCGTGACTAAGTTTTGTTTCTTAAATGAAAACACACGCGTTATTGACTTTTTAAATCGGGTCTAGCCCTTCCAGTCATGTTCTATTATTAAGTGTGCCCTTCTCCAGGTCTCTCTGAAATCACTTGCAAGGGGAGTTTAATAAAGGGTATGTTTTTATGTTTTTATAGTAAAGAGGGAGGAGATCAGGCTCTAGTTGCTCTGCTAATGAGACTCTTCAAGGAATCTATCCCCAGTGTTCATGTCTGTTTCAATTACTTCTATGAGGACTTACCTTCCCCTGTGCCTTGGCAGAAGGGGAGCTGCTTCGCCAGCAGGCAGGGGATGAGATGCTAAAGCTGTTCTGATGTTTGTGTTGCTGATTTTGGCAATACCTCTCCTTCCACCCTGGACGGCCCTCTGCCTGCCTTCGGCAGCTGCCTCTGCTGAACTAGGAAAGCATTTTTTCCCTATTTTTCCTGCTATGGACGAGGAGGGAAGAATTCATTGCTTTTTTTTTAAATCTTATTTCTGGCTTCACTGAAAATGCCTTTGTCTGATGGTAGAGTAGAAATGAACAGGTTTTCATGCTTGAAACATCCAAAATGGATGGTTTCCTATCCTTGCTATAGGACTTGGTTAAATCCTGTATGTACGTTTGAAAAGCTGTTCACTGGAACCTCGCTGGCTTGCAGGTCTGACTTTGGAGCAGCAGGTGTTAACCAGTGGTTTTCCTCTGATATTAATGCCACTTTGGTTTGCTGGTTTTGGCCACTGTTTGTGCTTGCCAGCATTATGTAGTTCTCAGCACATTGAGCCAAGCCGTGACTTCCACTTAAGCGTAGGCAGCCATGCAGTGGGTTTCTCAAGCTGCTTTAATTTTTTCACAAATATGTCTATGCTGGCAAGATGCAAGCTGACCATTGCAGTGGTCTCACAGGACCACAGCTGTATAGGACAGCTTACTTCTTATGCCCTCACTCCTGTGAAGTAAGGGGCTTTCTGCTGACTAGAAAGGCTACGAAGGCTACAATTGCAGTGCTTTTTTTTTTTTTTTTTTTTTTCTCCTGTCATGCCTGGAGTCTCAGCAGGCAATCCTTGCTGGGGATCTACAGGAAAGTGAGTGGCTGGAGGTGTCTCGGTACCTGATGAAAACATGTCAGTTGTGTGGGCTCTGTGCTTTCAGCAGGTGGTGCTTATATGATGAATAACTTTACCTGGAGTGTGGGAGGGTAGACTGGGTGAGAGGTGGTAATGCTGATTTGACGTACTTGAAAATGCTCAAGCAATTTGTTGGAGTCTTTCATGGTAGGGTCAGGGGAGCAGAGGGGAGAGAAACAGATGCCAAAGTCTGTATTTTTCTCCCCCTTACCCAAGAAAAGGGCAACATAAGCAAATGCAATAAACAAAGGACTTGATTATCTTTTGTTAACTCCTGTGAAAGCTAAGGGCCAAGTTTTAAATACAGCTAGAAACCATGAATGTTTTCTTAGTAAGTTTCTGGTAAAAATTGGAGAACTGTACAATTTTTTTTTACTTGCCTTTGCCCTCCACCCACATTTTCAAGCCTCAGCTTGTCAAAACAAAGATGCCCATTCTTATTCTGTTCCTGCAAACTCCTGAGTTTGCTGTAGGTGAAATAATGGAACAGCAGCTCTGAAATGCATCTCCTTGCAGTCCAGGCCCTTTCAGGCAGGTGTCTTGAAATCATCCAGAGACAAATATATACATATGTCAATATATGAAGCACTGATGGGTGAGACTGTGAAAGGGAAAGGAGATGAAGAATCTGAAGGCTTGTTTTGGTGTGAGAATAAATGCCTGTGAACTGACAAGAAATACACCTGTGCTGCAGCTCAAATGGTCTCTAATCAATGGAGCATCAATGCTTTCAGTGACCCTCCCAGGATGTAAAGTGGAAAAAGGCATCTAACTGGCTTCAGGAGACCACCCTATGATATTGAGTGTGGTAGTGGGGGATTGGACACATTTACTCAATGAAATTCCTTCCAGTCCTGAAAGCTTAAAAATACCTTATTCTGCCCTTTTAGTGCTGCTGCTTCTGAGTTGACAACGAGCTGTATGAGAGGGGCTTGTGTTGCTACTGGGTGTGCTGTGCTTGTGTGGAGAGTTGATATAGAATTAAATATGCAAGCAGAAATGAAGTGTAACAAGCACTAAATCACCTTAGCACCTTGTCTACTTTTTTTACTTCCTGCAGCACTGAAAACTGATGTAGAGCTGTAGCTGCATCTTTCTTCTATGCCATAGTGTTGGAGTTATAATGCATGAGAAATCCTATTGTGATGAAGATAGAGCAGTTTTGCCAGAAATAAGAATTGGAGCGTGTACTTGGGGTAACATGACTGGGCTTGGGCAGATACCCACTGCTGCAGGAGGTAGGTCAGTCTGGTGGTACTGGCTGAGGAAAGGCTTGTTGGGAATCTGAAGTCGTGACCATATTTATCATGTGACAAAGCTTTATAAATTGAGTGACTTTTATAGTGAATGCTTTCAGCCCCTGGCTACAAGGACAGTGGGAGAGGAGTGAAATGGCTGATTAATGCTAATCAACCCAGCTGTTAATGAAGCATATGCTCAGTTTTTCAAATTATGCAGAAGAATTTTAAAGTGGGTTGAATCTTGTATCCAAACTTGAATGGGCATGTTTTGAGGCTAAGTGTTGGGTACAGTTGTACTGGAATACCTTATAGCAAAGGTAGGGTGGAAGATCTTTTGTCTTAATTACCTAAACAAGCTTAGGCTGGAATATGTTTTCGCAAGGCGGTGTCATTTTTTTGCAGGATTAAGTCTGTAACCTAGCGTTAACTGGCTTGCTTTTTTCCCTAGGAACTAAGTTGACCACCTCTTCTGGAGTGTTAGCGTTGTGGACAAAGCAGATCTGAACATGCATAGTAAGCTAATGGTGGTAGTTCAGCATATAATTTTTGTTCTGCTGTTCCACAGAATGGCTCTATGAATTATTCTCTTTTGACTGAGTTGTATGACTTGTAAGTCAACTGAAGCCTCAGTGCATCCTTCTTTCAGCAGCTGCTTGTTTCATAGGTTGCATCTTAGCAGTCACCACTCCTGAAGAAGAAAGGATGTTTTGCGAGAGTCTGATGTACGTGGGAATAGGAAGGGAGTCAGCAATGTGGCACTGGTTATTCAAAGCAAAGAGAGATAAGAATCATTCCAGGCAGCGGTATGGCATATGGGCATTTTGTACATCCTGGCTTTTCCCAAACACAGTGCTTGCACCTCTTCCTATGCTGTCCCCTCTGCCTGTATCTGCTTTCTTATTCCTGGCTGTTGAGAGCCTGTTAGAGTTATCCATTGAGTCCCATCTTTTAAATCACTTTCTTCAGGAGTTCATTAAAGCACACACACGCGTGATTGATAAAGCAGTTTTGCAACTGAAGGCTTTACTTCCACTGCTCCCAAGAGACTGCAGTGTGGTTTGGGGCCAGCCCTGTTCTTGTTCAGACATCTCTTAACATGTCTGTCAGGTGTGCTTTCTTTCCTTTCCCTCCCTCCTGTTTTTCTTGATAGCTGTGTGAGATCATCTTTTACCACCACCCCCACCATCCTTATCCCTCCTCCCAACACCTAACATTACTGTGCAGACTTAGAGATTTTTCTCTGTGGTCTCATCTTTGCAGAGAGCAAGAATTCTCTACCGGGTGCAGCAGAGCTGCTGGCCATACCGCCTGTCCTCTCTGCCTTTAGTGCTGTTTTTTATGCTCTGCTGTAGATGTGGAGCAGTACAACTCGGTGACTTAAGTGGCTGAAAGGAGAAGCGTGGGGAATAGGCACACAATGGTTTTAGGGTAGGATCAAAGTTTATTTTGCATAACGTGTTGCTGGGTTGGAGATGCTGTGTCATCTCCTGGTTTTAAGCAATGCTCCCGTCTTTCAGCAGCACCGAAGTGGGATGGTGTACCTCCTACCCACTTGTGAGTTATACTTAGTCTTCATAGAGAAGTCACACAGACATGGTGTGATAGATCTATCCTTGTAGGCTACATAGCTTACTAAGTGCTGTTTCTTGAACACCTATGCAGACTTTGGGCCATGCAGTCCACCTCTCTGTGTTTTGTCAGAAGTAAATCTTCATTGTGGGGACTGCTGCCTAGCTGATGCTCGGGATTGTTCAGAGAGGACATCTCAGCACTTGCTTCTGCACAGGGTAAAAGGATAAAACGCTGTAGGGTTGCAAGGGGTGGCTGGTGCCAAATTCTGAACAGTCAAGGTGGGCACCACCTTTGAAGGCTTCCAAGTCGGCCAGAAGCAGCAGCATTGTGGTGCCCTGAGGGACTTTGATGAAAGGTGAGAAGAAAGGTGTCTTGAGGAGGGAGCATTTTGGACCATCCTTGTTAGCTCAGGCAGCCCATCTTCATGGAGTGGGAAGTTTGAAATAACTGCTGCATGGAAGTAATTCTCTGCTGTTCAGGAAACTGATGACTCCTGAGAGGCAGAAGGGTTCTGAAGTCAAATAAGCTTCATGACATTGTGGAGTTCCACCATGTAATGTGAGTTAATGGGCCCAAACTGGCCCTAACAAGTAGAATCTCAGGATGTATCCAAGTGCTGTATCCAAACCTGGCTTAGTGAAAGGTCTGCAACTCCCTTGATGCATGCTGAGAGACACTGCAGGAAGGGGAAGGTCACAGAAGACTAGGCCCAGACCTTGAAGACTCGATCAAAAACAAGAGCCAGGATTCACTGTCTTGATAGAAAATAGATAAATCTCTGAAAGATAGATAATATTTTTTTCTGCAACTTGACAGCATATCAGTCTGTGATGCGTAAACCGTGAAGCTCATGAAACAGGTCAAGTTGCAGCTCCTCTGACTTCAGTGGAGTGATGATGACAGAATCATGGAATCCTACAACAGCCTTGGTTGGAAAAGACCTCTAAGTTCGTAAAGTCCAACCATTAACCTAGCACTGCCAATTCACCACTAATCCGTGTCCCTCAGCACCTCATCCACACATTGATGATGATACATGACAGCTGATGATGTGGGCCTATAAATCTAGTCACAGCAGATGGATGCCTTACAAACTAGAGTTCTTAATGTTTGAAGATAAAAGCTAAAGCTTCCCTTTTCTAGAGGAGAAAATAAAATGTTTTGGTGTCAGGCTGGAATAGGTTTTTCTGCTGTCTTCAGTGGAAAGAGAGGAAAACAAAGATAAATTAGCAATTTGTGTCTAGATGGTGTGGATTGTGCTTCTGTCTGCTTCTTGGAATCGGCATTAAGGAAAGCATATCTCAGACTGAAGTGAGATGACTGAGGAAACTTTCTTAGGTCTATTTACAGAGGTCCTCTCAGTCTTTTGCAGTGGTTTCAGTTCCTTCTTCTCGCAAGTAATGAATTTTGGCTTTCCTCAGTGCTGGCCACAGTGCTCTTTCTACCTCATGATCCAAAGCTTGGCCCTCTTGTTTTCTTATCTTCTCCTGTGGCCAACCTTCTAGGACTATACACACTTTGACTCTTCTAAATACTTTTAGTGCTTCTTTTTGGTAGCCAGTGTTCCTTGTAGTCGTCAGCTCAGCACTAACCTTTTTTCTTTTTAATTTTTTTCTTTTTTTTTTTTTTTTTCCCCCATCCCTCCTCTTTTCCTGCTCATTTGGATTCTTTCTCTTTTTTCCCCTGTGTATTGCTTTAAATATCTCTGTGACAGAGTGTCCATGACAGCTTTTGGCTCTCTGTGTGTACACTGGGCTACTGCCTTGGGTGCTTCTGCTGTAAAATCCAGATTCTTTGATTGGATATCTGTAAGCTTGATAGTCTGAAAAACAAGCTGTTCTTGCTTCTGTTTTTCTGGAAGATTTTTTTTTTACTTAAGTAGTCACTGTTTTAGTGAGGTCAGCAAATGCTCAGATGCTTTCTGTTCCCTCCACAGTAGCACTTAACTCTGCTTTCATCTGCTGGCACGTCACCATGGCTCTGCTAGCCTCCATCAGTGACGCTGGCCAGAACATAAGCATTGCTTTAACTCCTGTCAGAACCTCCTAGGACAAACAACCCTGTCTTTTATCTGTTCTTATTCCAGGTCTCACTTGATGTCAGATGCAAACCTTTCCTTTTTTCAGAAGATGTTATTTCAAAATTTGACCAGATTGTCCAAGTGAGCTGTAGCACTGTCCCCTCTCCAGGTCTCTCTGCTCATACTGAAGTAACTTCCTGTCAATTCTCTGCAGGTTGGACTAGGAGGTTCTCCCACATTTAGAGCAGAATCTGGCTTATAGCCCTGTATTCGGGTACTTGGCAGTTACATCCCTGAGTGGTAAATCACAGGCCATCTTCCCTTTCACACTAGAAAGCTATGCACAGCTGTACAGACAGCAGTCATTCTTCTGGAGCAAGCTGCTGGCCAGTAATGGTAGGAGCGGTGCATGTCATGCAGTCAGCAGTCTTGCTTTAAACGCCTTTCTCTATGCAGATACATTCACACAGAGTTTGCTGCCTCTCTGATGTTAGCCACATGGCTTAGCTTCAGGCAGTACTCTGCAGAGCTTTTAATTATCTGTGCCCCAGCATGTGTGTATACACGTACGTTTCTTTTCCCAGGAGGAGCTTGATGAGGGCAGACGTTCTTCACTGTCGTTTTGATTTGGGGTTCCTTGAAGACTGGGGGAGAAGTTTCAAAGATTTATTCTGAAGCCAGGACAGATGGACAGCCAATTACTAGTTCACTATCTTTGGGATTTTTGTTAAAGGTCCTTCAAGTGTTTCTCCTTAAGTCTCTTATCTCCAAAGCAAAAGTCATGACTGTTTCCTGCCTCTTTTCCTCAGCAGCTCCTTTAGAGGTGACATCTGTATAGTCAGGTGGTAACATCTGTAAGATTGCTGATTACTGTGAAGGCATACAGAAATAGTTGA
Organism: Podargus strigoides; assembly: GCA_028020825.1. Taxonomy (NCBI): domain Eukaryota; kingdom Metazoa; phylum Chordata; class Aves; order Caprimulgiformes; family Podargidae; genus Podargus; species Podargus strigoides. The sequence continues at coordinate 62,510,358 of CM051620.1, forward strand.
TATAGAGCTGTCATATATATTTGACTTTATTTAACAGGCTGCTTGTGACTTGAAAAGAATCCTTTCCAAAGCAAAGTCTGCAAAATCAGACTTGGAGCAGGCTAGGCTCAGGCTTTTGAGCTAAGGCAACATAGGAAATATTTACCTCTAAGGACCAATGTTTTCAACCTGTGCTGTAACTTGTTGGTCCTGAATTGGTAGCCTTCTGTCATAAACTTGCACATAAACTGAATGAAATAATCCTGTACTCCCAGAATATTTGTGAGATATTTTTTTTTTTTTTTTTCATCCCAGGAACTTCTTAGAAAGGGAACAGGAGGATAATAAAGTGGGGACTTCATAATTATGATAGTAACTTTGAGAGGGCTGGGTGAATTGACTTGGCTTGGAAACTTTTCTTTGTTTAGCTAGGAGAAGTAAAAAGAAGAACCAGTTAATTAATTTGATATCCCACAGTCAAGAAAAGGTTAAGGTGAAAATAATTTTGTTAATATTGGTCTGTGGAACTGCTGGCAGTATTACTGCTATTTCATTAACCTCATGAATCCCAAACCTCTAGACTCCCACAGGGAGAGGCTAAAAGCCATAGTCAGTGACCTGCAGGAACTAGCAGTGACTTCTTCCCCATTGCTCAGAGGCTGTCAAGGAGGAAACGCTTTTACCTGGCCACAAAAACCACTGTCCTGACCAGAGAAAGATGTAGCAGTGGGTTTGGCTTACTGTAGCAATCCTGAGATCAAGCTAGGGTCATGCCATGGCAAGGCCTCTGGCAGCCTGAGAAGACAGATTCAGGGACTGATTGAATTAGGCACAACAGCTAGACGGAAGAATGGACAAGAAGTCTGCCCAAATTCAAGGCTGGGTACAGCAGGTATGTAGAGTTTTCAGAGACCCAAACTTGTAGCGTGAGGTGTGGAGATGCATGCTGGAATTGCTTATGGATAGAATTTGTCCTTCCAGCAAAACTACCATCAGGCTGGATGTGGTCCTTGTAACTCACATGTCTGGTTTTAGCTCTTCTTCAGAACTTAACAGTACTCATACTTCTTTCCTACTGCCTCTCAAGTGTGCTTTCCATGCTGCTTTTCTGCTCTTGGTGGTAGAAATGGAACAAAGCTTTCGCACTGAAAGTCTCTCTGCGGCTAAAGTGGAACGTAAAGCTGAGGTGGGGCTTCGTTTCTCTCAGGTTGCCTCTTCACAAGCAGAATCACCAACAAAGTTCAGCCAAGGCAGAGTTGCTTTTTGAATTAAATCCAGATTGTCTTTAGCCCTGTTCTGCCTACATTTGGAAACTGTGAAATGTTTGATATAGTGTGGCTGTCTTCCAGACAGCAGTAGGCCAAAGCAAATGAAAAGGCATGATTGAAAATTGTGAAATGCATGTTCATATGTATGTATGAACATGCAAATATATATATATTTCATATATATATGAGAAATACTGCATTCTTTTTACAGGGAAATTTTGAAGGTTGTTTACAAAACAGTGGTTTCTTTGCAAGCATTCTCTCTTCCACAAGCTTAAATAGTATGTGTTCTGTTTAGAATTTGAAGACTCAATGTCTCAAAACCATGGGTGCAGTCCCTGCCCTGAAGATGTCTCTCCCAACAGACTAGACAGAAAGGATTGCTGCATGAGCAGAGCCAGTCAGGCCAATAGCAAATTATTTGCTTCTCCAGGTTCACTGAACAATGGCCCTGGTTTTTATTGGTATATTGGTTTTTGGTTTTTTTCCCCTCAACCTTTGTGTTGTGTGGAGCCAGCTGCTGAAGTGCTGCTTGTATTAATATAATCAGCAGTAATCAAAAGGAGTTTGCTTATCAGCCTGGAGCATCCTGGACAACCAATTTGCTTGTCAGGATGAGAGAGCAGAAGGTGGAGTTTAGTTCGCAAAGATCAGGTATGTCCATGGGAAGGTGGCAATGCTGGAGGGTTCAAACTGAGCCTGTTGGGTGGGTTTGGTAAAGGTGTGCTAAAGATCAGCCATCTGTGAACAACCACAGTTCAAATCTGCTGTGTGTGTTCCAGCTCTCTAATGAGCCAGTTTACTTCTTCTGAGGGTCTTGCTGCCCTTGCTCGTAAGAGGTGTGGTGACAGTCTGAGCAGGTATGTTCATCTCTCCCAACACTGGGTAGGAATCTGGTTTTATTTGGGGGTAGGAGTGCTCATGAGAGGCCTTGGAGTGTGTCTGTTTGCCCTTCTGCAGTGATTAATTGGCTGACAGTAGGCGAGAGGTGTACTAAGCCCTGGCTGGAGCATGTGGAAGCCACTCATGCATGCTGTGGGGTGTTAGGTACGTTCAGCTCGCAGCGGCAGTCCCAGCTTTGCCAATGTTATTTGACTCTCGCACTTGGAAATTGTAGTGACTCTGCCTACATTTGTATATGGTGAGGTTTGAGTTGCAAGTCCGAGGTATCTCGTAGTGAGCCAACATCCAGCTAACAGCTCATAATTTAACTGGGAGAACAGGGGACCTGGAAGAGTAATAGAATGTCTGAAATGTCAAACATCACAAAATCAAGCCTGTCCTAAGATAAAATGACAGCTCGTAGCTTTTGTCAGCTGAAGTCTCTTCAGTCCTGGCAGCTCAGTATCAAAATCTGTATAGCAGTTTGAGCCCTGAAAGTGGCATTAGTGTGCAATAGTGTGACATAGCATACAGCTTTCTGCACAGATGTCCTCTCAGAGGACAGGACCACATCTCCTCTGGTATCACTTCCTACCCTAAACAAACATTGGGCAATATTTTCCTGCATGTTATTTGCTGCTAAACTTCTGCAATGATTCTTCATCAACAAACTTTAGGTTGGCCTTCTAGATAAATGTATGTGTAAATGATATGCAAATTGGTGTGGTATTTCAGGTGTTAGCTTTTAATTGGAAGTTCCCTCCCAAGTAAGCTTTCAAGTCTAACAGTAAACAGGAATTCCTACATTTTCTCCACCCCACTAACAGCATGACTTCCTCTGATGGAAATTATTTGAAGGATGCAATCCAGTGTAATTTTTACATTAGAGGTGCTGACAGGTTATAACACAATCTGTAAATTTTAGATCTGTCTGTGTTGCTGGCACAGAGTAACAGCAGATAGGACAGAGCGACAGCGTTCATGCTCCATTAGAGATGTGAAGAGGGGAAAATAAAAACGTTGGAGGGAAGAAGCCTGATACAGTCTTTCTTCTTCCCTTCCACCCCCTGACTCCCCCCCCCCCCCCCTTTTTTTTTTTTTTTTTTTTTTTTAATGTGACCTTCCCTACTACAGTAATTGGGAGAAATTATCAGTACTGATCTTGTGTGAAGTCATAGAAACAGAAGGATTTCTCCTCCTTCATTCTGCATCGTGTTCCACAATGCAAGAAGTCTGAGCTTTTTTGCTGTGCTTGGCTGCCTTACCTTGCCCCTGAACTGGAAGGCTCGATACAGATGTTGAATTTGGAAGTGGTTTGTCAGGTGGTGGTGGTGGCTGCTGCTGAGCTGGTGAAAATTGGCATTAGGCAGCAGAGCTGGAAAATCCCTCTGAGAGGAGTTGTGGTTCACAGTTTCAGCCTGTTTTCAGTGACAGCTTAGTCATCTAAAGAGAACCTGCTGTGCAAACGTTTTGCCTACACCAAGTTCTCAAACTTTACAAGTTACTTCTGTAAATGCTTTAGAAAGATGGTCACTTAAATCTGTTTATCTCCTTTGTAATGTGGGTGATATCTTGAAATAGATATAGTGAGAACACTATTGTACAAGGACTTTTTTTGAAGTCTGCAAATAATTGTGGTCAGTGATATGTGTGTGCTGACAGCTGTAATATCTGCATGAGCAACTAGTACACTCTGCAATAACTGCAAATGCCAGTTAGGGACACTTTCTGTGTGCTGCTCCATGCACTGTTACCTCAAAAATGGCAATTTTAAAGCAAATTTTAGAAAGCTGTTTCCTCATGAGAAACAAATGAATACAGGTATTGTAATGATGCCTTACATTTGCAAAGACTCAGTTTTTATCCACTTAGAAAGTAAGGCTTTTTTTTTTTTCCAAGTTACTTGTTTAAAACGTGCAGTTGTTGCATGTGTTCCTTGCTTACACAAATGTTCAGCTTTTACTGTTTATAAAGCATTTCTAGTAATGAAGGCAGTTGGAATTTATTCTCTGGAAAGAATAAATCCGCTGAGGATAATACAGCTGTTAAAAGTAGATAAAGGAAAACCATCTTAAGGACCCTGCTCAATTAATGCTCTTTCAAGTGACTGGTTGGTGGTATTCTCACAGCTTCTTAGCCAGCCTTTGGTCTGACATTTTCTTAACTCCACCATGCCGTAAGCCTGGCTCTGTGCTGGTGCCCTTACTGTCTGTTTCAAAGATGAAGCTGACTGATCGCCATTAACCCTTCTCCAAAAGTAAACTCTTAGCTCAAAAAGTGAGTAAACCACATTAAGAGTTTCTTTGCATTGAGGTAAGGAGGACTGCCCTAGTGTGCTGCTGTGAGCCTTTAGCACTACTCATCAGACGGGTAACAAATATGTAAATTGCTAGAGGTTGCATAGTAAAGGGATGTGTTGAGAGCCCTTAATTCCTCAGTTTATTCTTAGATTTAGCTAGTGAATAGTTGTTAACTTGTACAGGGTTAAGCATCTCTCGACACATAAGCAGTCCTCTTAATTATTTAGTGTCTCATTGTATTGGTATCTCCCTCAAAACTTAGTTTGACCAGTACAGAATAGGTTTGGGTGGGTTTTTTGTTTATGGGGTGGGTTTCTTTGGTTTGTTGGTTTGTTTGTTTGTTTCTAACTAGCTTGTTCACACCTTGCAGTTTCTTGATGATAGCTTTAACTTCAGAAATCTAAATCTTCCTCAGGCTGCGGAAGTCCCCTAGGCTGGTGGCTCCCCGCCCTTTTCCTGTCTATGCTGAGCGGCCCTGATTACTGTCCCCATGGGTGCCCTGTGCCACCACACCTGAGTCACGTTTGTGAAGGTTTCTTTCCTCTGTCTCTTCCCCACATTCCTCCCAGAGAGAGGGTGGCAGCTGTTCTGACCTCCCACCGAATGCACCTCTAGTGTTGAAACATCCAACTCTGCTGAGGACCTCGCAGGGATCAGTTAAGGGCAATATAGGTATTCAAAAGGACACAGAACTTTGTGTGATCTGAATAGCTAGTATTTCTCTTCAGCAGTTGGGATAACTTTTAAAGACACCTAATTTTCAGGCACATTAAGTGGTGACTTCTGGATTGAAAGTTTTACGACTTGTGAATTGGAGATTCACTGTTGACCATACTTAACTAGAAGTACTGAGACACAGACTTGTTTCAGCTGGTAAACATAGCTGCTGCCTCACCAACTGGTGACATTATTTCCTTCTGGATATTCCCTGTTGGCTTGCAAATCACTGCCAAGGTATATAGAGTGACTCATTTCTTGTAGTGCTTCCAAGATGGAAATTCTTAAGCCTAATCTTGGAGGTGACAATAGTAATATTTTTTTACTTAGGTTAGGAGTTGGGTGGGCCTAAAGATGACAAATTCATATCCATAACTCACCAGCTAGCTACTGCATTTTATTTATCAAGTGAATTTTTGCGGGGCTGGCTCTCTGTTTGGGAAATTTGCTCAGATGATCCTGTAGTTTTAGGGAGGTTTTTATGTTGCGCTTCTGCAGAAAGCTCCCATTGTGAAGGAGCTTGGGCTGACTCTGCATAATGTGACGAGTCTCCTACGCAGCGTCCTCCCACAGCCTGTCAAACCAACAGCGCAATGCTGGCTCTGCGTAGTAGCAGTGAGAGCGCTGGGAGCTATTGACTAACATGGTTATAAAGCTAGGAATCTCCTCCTCGCTTCCTGTGGGCTGTGTAACACAAGTGCAAGACTTTTTAATTAACACAACAATCTGAAGTGAGCAAAAGAGCAGAGCTCAGCTAAAACAGCTTCCCCAGCTGTTTGGGCAAGCAGCTGATGTGAAATCTGGCATGTTAACTTTATGTTGGCCTTTGACTGATCTGACATGAGAGGCATAAAACCAAACAGGATGATGGTGCTTTCCCAGATGTGTGTTACAAATGAGATTGTCCCTTCTATGGACTGGCTTTTTGATACCCATAAAGCCTAGCTGGTCTTGAATGCCTCGCCACTCTTTTAGTATACTTCAGATACTCTTAGGATCAGGATTTTCCAGATTTCTTTCTTGCCCAGACAAGCAGGTGATTCATAGCCACAGCCTTTTTCTTTTTCCCCATTTTCTTTCTTACACTTTCAGTGCTGTATCTGTGTATTAAAAGGTGGAGACTAAGGGTTCAAGGTGTTTCCTTTCAACTAACCTGTCATTTGACTTGCTGTGGCCAAAGGCCTGACTTGTGTGAAATGAACTGATATAAAGACAAGATGAACTGTCTTGTGTAGAGTTTTAGTGCGGTGATCTGGATGTTTAAATTGCACCCACTCAGAAGGAAAAACTGGACCTGAGCAGATAAATACTATCTGGATGGGTAAAGAGAAAAGAAGCCTGGAAAAAAAATTCCTATCTCTATTTTTTTTTCTCACTTCAGCTCCCTGGATTAATGTGGTGTTAGGTGCTAAGCCAAAGGCAGGTGGTGTTAACTTTGAAACCTGTTTAACCTGTCTCCTTGATGCTCTGTCTGTCCCTCATCATGAGCAGAAGCACTGGGATTTTTTCAGTTTCTGCAGGAGGTGCCCTGTGTTGATGCTGTTCCTACAAGTCCTGTACCAAACACAAAGGTTCTGCACTTCCATTCTTGGCTGCCTTTGAACCTGTCTGCCAGGCTTAACGTAAGCACAACACAAAGTTCTTCCCCCCCTCCCCCAAGAGTGAGTTGTTAGTTCTTAATGTTCATTTCTACGCTGCAGCCACAAAACTTTACGGAGTTGGTAAGCTACAAGTAGGCTGGTTTTATAGCTAGTGTGTTACTAAGTGCGTGTTAAAATACAGCACGCCTTAGTGCTGAGTGTTAGCCCCCCAAGAGCATCTTAGCAAAAAGACACACTGATCACATCAACTTGTGAGCCAGTGTTTTTTGGTTTATATAGCTATTTGTCTTAGTTTTTCATATTCCTGGAACTGTATTTTTTTTTTTTCCTGAAGATAGGATGCATCATCAAATAAAAATTTTTGCCGTGGTCACCATTTGGCTCCTGTTGTGAGAATTTAGTATGGATTTAGTAATACTACCTGATCTTACTGTTAAAAGTCTTGCCAATTCCTAATGCTGTCTAGCAATTTAAGAGAATGAGGTGAGAAAGACATGGAAAAGGAACACTAGGTTTTTGTCTAAAGAAAGCAGAGGGGTCTTACTCATTCTTGTATTATATGGGGGAGAGTGAAGACATCGGCTGGCTGCTCACAGTAGTACCCCAGGAGGGACTGAAAGTGGAGGAAGGTCTTACAACTGGAGGTGAGAAGTGGTGAGCTGAGGATTCTAGCAGTTCAGTGTCTGGGCTGGGACACAGCTTGTATTGAAGCTTGTTCGAGTCAGCTTAGCTATCACTTGCTTTTTTTTTTTTTTTGTATTGAGAGGATGCTTCTTTTGAAAGCATTCTTGGAAACAAGCGATGCAGTGTAATGAAAATAAGTCCTAATGTACTGCATCAGTTCTTTCCTGCCTTTTAACTGTGCAAATCTCTCCTCCTTCCTTTGAAGCTGCTGGGCTTTGCATAACTTCTGATGTATTCTCCAGGTTTTTAGCTTAACAGTTCTCATGGGAGCTTAGTGTCTTGTGAACAGTAAATTTATATTTTTAGCGCTTCAGGATCCACAGATGAAAAGTGCTTTAGGTAATTAGCCCTCTTGTGTGGGATGCTTTTCTTTAAGGTGACTTTTCTGGAACTTAGAATGGTAGTAAATCATTCAGTGCACTCTAAGTTAGAGTTGCACATCTGTGGTCTGGCCACAACTTAATTTTTCCAGGCACAGAGGAAGCCATGTCCCAGCATAGTCCATGCACTTCACTCAGAGCCGGGATCAGACTGTGAATACTGTATGTTCTTTCAGGTATATGTCTGCCCCTACCCCCCAACAGTGTCACTTAACACACAAATGTGGTGATGACTCAGTGTTATCTCCTGTGTAACAGGAAAACTGAGATCATGAAGGGAATTCCCAGTGGCAGGGATACTTGGTCTACCCAAGTGTGGTACTCGGAACCTCTGCTCTGTTCATAGTGGTGGGAGACTGCTACTAGCAGAGAATAGGGCTGAACTAGAGCAGTGTCTGCATTTAGCACCTCTGGAGCAGCTGTGCCATCAGAAACCTGCTGCCACTACTGGCAGAGCTATGCTTTCATTCAGACTTGTCTGGGTAGAAGCTGGAGGTTGGTACTGCAATGTTTGGTATATCTTTGCTGGTGAAATACATGGAGTAACTTGTGCTCCCCAGGAGGCATATCGATGCTTGCAGCCGCCAACACTCATGTTCATTAAGGAGGCAAAATGCTTAAATGAGCCCTGAATTATGTTTAATAAATAAATAAATAATTTTCTTACACTTGAGCCAGGAAATGTCAGCTTCACTTGCCTTGTGTCATGTTTTGTTCTGATATCATAGTACCTGATCTAATTCTTTAATTTTTGAATAATTACTTCCTGTCTGCCACTCCCTTGTTTGTATCGTGCTCATAGGAAGAAACACTTTTTTAAAGAAAAAGTACACCAGCCACTAGTTTACTACACTTAAATAATGATGGGGTGTCTCAAAAACTGTTTGAAGATGGAGCCAGTTATTTTAAGTGGTATAAACAGTGGTGGTGTATTTTGGAGGTTTTTTGCTGGTTTGTTTTTTTTAGTCTTGCAGATCAGTGCTTGATATTCTAGGAACAGAGAAGCTTCATGGTCCACTTAGTGGTCATCCAAGGGCTAGACCCCTCAAATACACAGGTTCTGCTAATGTTCACAGCTCTTGGAGAGTCCCCTCACATGCAAGGTTTGCCCAGGCTGCAGCCTTAATTAGTTTGTATACTCTGTTAGCCATGAAGCCTTAGCCAGTGATGGAGAAAGGAATATGGCATTGTAAAAATAATGTTGGGGAAATCACTTAGCCAATATCTACATGGCTGATGCTTCTGCCAGAATCACTATGATCCTTTAAGCTGCTTTTAAGTAAAACATGAAGTTTTTACTGACAAAGGAGGGATGAGAATTAAGTACTTCTTCATTGCTTTCTGGTGATGGCCAGGAAAGGATATTGCTAGTCTAACATTAACAGTAACAAATTAATTTTGTTCTCAGCTGGAGAAGCCATGCTAGTTGTATATTAGGCAAGGCTTCATTTCTGTTTTAAGGAAGAGGGGTGGGGACATTGCTCTGACCCTTTTGCTTTATGCTTTTATGGCTGCTAGGGAAACAAGACAGGAAGATGCTGCAGTAGCCCAGGTAAGTGCTGCCATCACAGCAGAGGTTATGGGTACCATGTGGTAATGTGCCAACTGACGAGGGGTGAATACCACAGGGATGATGATAAACTTCACGTTGAGAACTTGTATGATATGGTTTTAATCTTTAAATATCCACTGCTGAACTAAAAAAAAAAACCTGTATTGTGGAGCTTTTCACCCCTGCTGAGATGGACCAGCATGTGGTTGGCTCTGTAGGGAGGATGTGCATGGAGCAAATCCCAGACAGGCAGCCCTCCTTGGACTGACTTTTTCCAGCCCTTCCTTAGACTGTGGGCAGGGGCTGGGGGTACACCAGTAGCAGGGTTTAGCTGGGGGCACCCGTGTGCTAGGAATGGGGTCAGTGTTCTGTTCCCCAGGTGGGGATTTCTTCCCAGCCTCTCTCTGTAGGGTAGATCTGCTCTGCACTGCCTGGCACAGGGCTGGGCCTCTGTAGGAGTGATTGAGCTCTTAAGAAAAGTACAGTTTGCTTGTGCCCTTGTGTTTAATCAGGAAAATCTTATTTTGCACTCTGCAGGCAGCTTTTACTTTGCGACCTGTCATCAGGAAGGAGGGCTGCCTGGCTTGTTTTGTTAGTATCTAGCAGAAGCAGTGATTTCCATTTGTGAGGTGAGCAGCCTTGTCCTCTGAAGGGGGAAGGATGCCAGAGGGGCAGATTGGGGAAGTCAAGTGCTACAGACTCAATTTGAATTGTAGTTAAGTTGGGCTCTTGACCTTGCTTCTCTTCTACATTAGAAAACAGACCCTTAAATAGATTATATAGAACTTGTTTGTAACTCTTCTGCTTTGTATTAGTAGCGCTTTGAGGTCTCTCCTTCCTTATTCCCCACAACTTGAGGGGCCCTCATTCTTGCTCTGCTTCTTGGTGCTGCTTTTCGATGCCATTATTCCCATGTTTGAAGCATAGGGTTGCACTGGTCATACTCCCTTGGTGTGGAGGATGACTGGCTCAGAATCCATTCTGCCGGGGCTTGGTGCCGCTCCTCCTGCCTGCGGGCTTGCTCCTGCCCGCCCTGGCCTGCTGAAGCCTGGGGAGCAAGAGACTGGAAAATGTGTTTGTGCTGGGGCAGTGCCGTCTGTCCCACCAGGACATGGGAGATAAACTGGGTGGGATTCCTGCAGCTTCCACATCCCATCAGCCAGGGGGGCATCACAGTGCATCCAGGAGGCTGCAGGTGGAGGTGAGAGCCTGCGAGCGCCATAAGGCCCAGGGCAGCAGCTGCGTGGGGCTTGGGAGAGGGTGCAGCTGTGCAGAGCCCTGTGCAGGGCTGGTCCAGGAGGGGTGTTTGTCTTGTGACTAATCTGACTCCAGACAGCAAAGTTTGGGAGACTCCCAGAGGTTGTGACTTGAAAGACAAGTGTTGTAATTAATTTCTTTTGCCACACTAGTTTTGAAACCTTTTTAGTTCTGTGATAAGAGGCAGAATCTGGATTTTGTTTACAATCTGCTGGCTTGGAGGCAGGAACCAGAAAAGTGCTTTGTAAAGCACTGTAAATGTTTTTCTCTCCCTCCCCCCCTTGCAGGACGTATGCAGTATTATCACACAACAACAGTGAAGCTATAAAAACATGATTGCATCCTTTTTTTTTTTTTTTTTCTTTTTTCAGAGAGAGAAAATGCATCTTAGAAGAATTTTAACTCTGTAAAACCACATATTTCTCTGAGAAGCTGTAGTAGTGACTTCTTAGAACAAGCCAGGGTAAAGAGCGTGGAAGAGACAGACTTTCATTTCTTTGAGATGTAAATCTTCATTAAATATCAACTTCTCTGCAGTTTGGGATTTTTTTTTTATTATTTTTTAGTTATTTTTACTGGGAATTTAGACTATAAGCGAAAAGGCACTTCCTAGCTTGCCTGTCTGAACTAGTTTGGGATGAATAAGGTGTTACTCAGCAAAAGAATGCATGAGAAAGAATTACTTCAGAACAGAAAACAGTCTTTTGTGATAGTACCCTTGTATCTCACAGATTTAATGCTTGCAACAATTGAATGTCCCTACTGCTAAAGTTTTGAGATATCTCTCGGTCTTTTAATGTGCATGTCCTGGCAACGCTGCATTTTTCTTGAAGGTAGGAAAGAATCCTAAGGAGATGCAGGGGATAAAGCCTACTGAATTTAGTAGCTCAGCCACAAGTCACCAAGAAGGTCTGCAGGTATACCTCATCCAAACCTACTGGTGCTTCCAGCTCTGGGATGTCTTTTCCTTCCAAACAAAAACCACTTGCATGCTACAGAAATTTGATTAGCAGTTACCTGAACACAGGATAACAGACAATTCTTGATCACTATCAGTTTTGCTTTTAGCTGGGGAGGAAGGATCACTGGACTGGGGAGGAGGAGAGCACCCAGCAGAGAAGAGTAGGGTATGTAGCAGAAAGCAGCAGGAGGGAGTGTGAAATACCAGGTTAGATTCAGTTTCCCTTGGGTGAGCTACAGACTGTGTTAGCTGGGTAATACAGGTCCTTCCTCCCTGGTGTGGCTCACCTCTGACTGTTGAGCAGAGCTGTGAAATAGCCTTTGATGCTGATGAAGTTACTTCAGAAAGAAGGAAGAGGCTCCATTTTAATATCAGGATCTACAGAATGATGGTTCTGATCAGGTTCAGTAGTGCAGTTCTTCAAAACCTTCTCCTTTGACCTATGGCTGTGTGAATAGTCTGGTACAAATACAGTACCTTTATTTTGCGCTGCCTTTCCAAGTTTTGTTTGCAGCTGCTTCTGAGACTACTATGAGACAAAAAAAATGTATTTCTTGTCAGCAGTATAAAATTTGTATTCTCAATGAATATGATCCTGAGGTGAATTTGTGGGTTTGGGTTTTTTTATTACTTGTGGTATTTTTTCCAGATATCGCAGCTATGAAAAACAGAATGGTGTTTTCTCATGTTTGCTCTTTGATTCAGTCCCTCAGCTCTGTTTATCTTTCAAACTTTAGACATCTGCAAAAAGTAACTATTTTTCTACTGCCAGCTTGGAAACAGTTCCATTCAATACTCACAGAATACTTTATAAAATCCACTGCTTTTTTTGTCATTAGTAAGATTTTTACTATATCTGCAGCGTGTAGTAACAGCTATCATTCATTCTCTCAGTTTGTTTCGGTTTGTTTTGCATAACACCTACACATTTGCTTTTGGAAATAAGAGATTCCTTCTGTGCCTGTATGGGGAGCAGATGTTGCTCCCCTCAAATGCACGATCTTCTGAGTGAACAGAAGAGATACAGTGTGTTTGTTACAGGTTGAAAATGGAGTAGGTGAAATGAAATAATTAAAGGGTTGCTTTTTAACAACTTTAAAGTTTATAATGATGACTTGCTGAAGAGATTGCAGGTAATTATAGGTTGGAGAGTGGTGATTGTTGGGATTAGTGGGGAGGAGGATTTTTTTTTTTTTTTTTTTTTCTTCCTAAGCATCTTTGAATAAGACTGATAGCCCTTCCATTTTGGTACCATCAGATGATTGAGTACAATTTTTGATGGCTGCAGGGAGTTGTTGGCTGAATGATGATGGATTTCATTTGTCAGGCTCCAGCCAGCAGAAGAGCTGCTTACAGGTGATGCTATTACTCTCTGAATGCATCACCAACCGATTACTGCTGCTGGGTCTCTGCTCAGTGCTGGCTGGCCTGGGAAACCATCTTGCCAATAAAGCCTCCATAGCAGCACCTGTGACCTTGGGATGGACATAATAATGATTGATGGCTGAGATGTGCAAGAGGAACATGACTTCCCCCAACTTCCCACTGAGTCCCTGCAGGAAAAGGGAAATACTAACTAATACTTTAAAAAAACAAAGCAACAATGAAGCCAGAGCTCAAAACCCACGATTTTCTAATGCAGCAATAACATAACCTTGGCATAACATGGTTTGTAGAAGGAAACAAGGGGAGGAGGACTGTTTCTGTCATCTTTTAGAGTAGAAGAGAAGTCACATGTGAAACTTAGAGGAAGAAGACCCTGGCAATTGGAGTAAATACAATCCTAGTAAACATTGTCCAGAGCTTTACCTGTAAAATCTGGAGTCCTATGGCTGGCTAGTTTGGGGAGCTGGGTTTGGGTGTTGTGAGGATGAGGGCAGCTTGGGAGGTACAGGCCTGGGTGTTTGCTTACATTTGGTAGCACCCTTCTCCTCCAAAGGCCTCACTTGTTTCGTGGGGGAAGCTTGCAGGGTGAGCAACAGCTTCTGCTCCTTTGGAGCAGTGCAGCGAGTCAAAAATAGCGAGCCTTCTGCTGAAAAGGGAAGAAGTTCAGCAAGGGAACAGTGGCCTCTCATGACAAGCAGTGAGAAGTGCAGGAGGCCACACCAGCAGCCCAGGCTAAATTCTTCAGGGGTTGTCCCCAGCGTTCAAGGCAAGCAGCCTAAAAATGTTTCTTATGTGTGTCTGACACCATAAGAGAGCCTGAGCCTAGTGCAATTACAGTTCTGCTTGCTATAACATGCTAAACCAAGGAGCAAAATAACATTCACTTTCTTGAAAGAGAGTAGATGTTTTAAGTTGATATGTTGGGAGTAGACACGCACGTCTGTGTTCCTCTGATTTTAATCCTAACTAATGAGCACTTCTTAAGTAGAAAGGCAAACTTACCTTTTTAATACTGAGTCACTTTAGAAGGAAGGTTGCCTTTTGCAAAACTCAGTTTACTAGATTTAGTACGGGCTAGACTAGAGGAGGATAGTTTTCTCCTTTTCTTTCTAGAGAATTTATTTGGTGAAATTTTCTTTTCAAAAACACGTCATTGAGTTTACAGTCTACAAACAAGTGTTTGGGAACTAAAGGACTGAGATGAAGGCTATTGAGGATAACATGCTGTCTTGTTAATTTGAATTTGTTGTTTTTCATCTTGTTTGTGTTTCAAAAGCCCTGTTGAATGTCATAGATAAACTATAATGTTTAGGTAGTCTTCTAAACGCTGATGAGATTGTGTCCAGTTCCTTGTGATGCAGTGATATGAAGGGGGAGAGAGGAGTGAGTGCATTTGTGTCTTTGCATGTGTGGGATACGTTACTTGATTTTTGATGGAATAGCAGCTACAACTACTTTACCTACTGTGTGTTTTTTAGATTGGTTCACCCAGAGGTTGCTGGCAGCAGCGATAGCTGGATTTTTTAATATTCCTTTAACACACAGAATGCAATGTTAGCATTCAGATAACCTTATTTTTTTTCCCCTCAATTAAATATTCCTTGATGAGTGATATTGGCACTGGACCTCTCCCCAAGCCATAGTTCACTTCATATCTGTTTCCTCTTAAATCCCTTTGCATGTGGTCAGCCTTACAGGTCACAAAGGAAAGACTGCCAGCTTATTTGTTGTCTAGTTGCCTTTGCAAATGTTTCTGGGTTTGATCTTTCTGAGAAGATAGACACTGAATGCAACTTGTGTCAGACATGGACAATGTTTTGTAGCTGGGACACAGAAAGGTAGAAGGGTTAAACATGATGCATTCTCTTGAAATGGTTTTATGACTGATGCTAATTTGAATGCTTGGTAATAGAGATCTGTTGGATGGAGGGGTTACCCTTCACTATTAATGACTCATTGGCCTCCTTCCCAAGCTGCCTGAAGTGCTGCTCTCCCTAGTGGAAGTAATTTTGTCTTTGAAGTACTTTCCAGAGCTGTCAACTAATGTTCCACAGTTCCCAGAGGAAATAATACACCATGAGTGCATGTACACTGAAAACAGAGTCTGAAATGAACTGTTCCTATAGGAGCCTGGCAGTCTGCTTCTCTGTGGAATTCAGCTTGTTTATACAATCTTATCTGGCTAAGCTTTGGTATTTCATCTGGCAGGCAGTTCCTATGAAAAGCAGCTGTCCAAGCAGTGGGAGTGGTGCTCCTGGTGTTTTTTTCAGAAAGTCTGTAATTTCTTGTTTCATGTAAGTTAAAGAAATACAATACTCTTCTGGCTACAACCAGATGCTCTAAGCAGTTTTCTTTCCCTTATAAATAGCCCTTTAAGTATGCTCTGCTGGTATGTACTGTATGACTTAACTATAGGATTCATGATGCCCACCAGGAAGGTATAATGTATTCTGTAAAGTCACAAGGTGACTACAGCATTGTTAGAAGAGTACCTTAAAGATGTTACTGTCTATAACTTTCCAGATATACTTTTTAAAAAATAATACTCTGATAGTAAAATATCTGTGTTTGGAAATGAAAGCCTCTTTTAATGGGTTTTGTGGTTGCTGGACAAGTGGGAGATAGTTTTGCAAGTTTAGGAAAAAAAAATTAAAAACAAACAAACAAAACCACAAAACAAAAATGTCAACAACAAAAACCAAAACAAAACAACCAACCAAAAAAACCAAAACAAACCACCACTATCATAGTTGTAAAGAAAGTGAGCACAGGTATATCTGCATCTCTGCATGAGTAGAACTGTTGTATGCATCTTTAACAGAAAGGTCCTCATGAGTAAGTAGCTAGGGACAACTCTATTTAAAAAAAAAAAAAAAAAAAAAGAAAAGGAAAGGGAAAAAAAAAAAAAAGAAAAAAAGTACATATTAACAGAAAGGATGCAGACAAAATACTTTAGGTTTTATGTAACTCATTGCCAGATAGCAAAATATTCCTTAAAACATACCAAAAACTGAAGCTTTTTGGGTAGAGAGTTGCAGTAATATTCAGTGCCTACAGAAGAGTTTGAGGTATTTTTTGTGTAGCTTTGGGTTGCGGTTTCAAGTAGGAGAGAGCTGGAAAGCTGAGGAGTTCTTTTCCAACTGTGGTAGTTCTTCTCCACCTCTTTTTACAGGAACAGTATTTTCAGTAGGAAGCAAATGGCAGGCACAAGTAAAATTCAGGACCAAGCCTTCCAAAGTTTAGTGGTTATCCAGGATTATCTGTCTAGTTCATAATACATCTTTGAAAGCACTGTCTTGTACATGAAAACGCTCCATGTAATCTGCCCATTCTAGGAAATGAGGGTTGTATTCAGCACCTAAAACACTAATTCTCCCTCTGTTATCTGCATGTAACATTTCACTCTGGCCTCATTCAAGACAGGAAAATACGACACCCTGTAAAATATGAGGCTTTAAGCACTGTTTGGATTTGCTGCTTGATGGCACTTCTGTCACTGTCCGTGCAGATTGCTGTAGACTTTTTCCTCTGCAAAAGGAGAATTTGATACTGTGCAACAAGTGAAACACGAAAAATGAGCTCTGTCTGGTTCCATATGGTGTATACGGGTCTTCACTAAGACCTGGCATCAAGCACAGTCTGTTTTATTAGCTGAAGTGGCATTTCTTGAAATCCTATATGGTGAGAAACTCAAAACCTAATGAGAAGTTGCTGACCTTCATTAAAAGTGTGTCACTGTAAATTATGCAGCAATACAGTTTTCATTTCAGTCTGACAGATGCCACCTGAGCAGTTTATTACTGGAAATAGGTAATATACCACTGTGTGACCACACAGTAGTTGATAAAAGCGAGTGATGTTGGCTGACTTCTCCCACTTCCCTCATGAGGAAGGAAATTTTTTTCCATTGTGCTAGGAATTGATGACTTTCTGCTGCCACAGCAACAGCTGATGTTAAACTTCAGTAGGGATACTTTGCTTTATTCCTGCAGCAAGAGTAGTGGCTCTAAATAGCATTGGGGGGGTAGCTGCTTTGTTCTGGTTTTTTTTTTTAGTTATTATTATTATTTTAATTTCTTTTTATTTAAGGTGATGTCCCAAGTGAGTGTAACTGCTAGTGAGCAGGTCATCTTGAATACAAGTAATGTAATAGACCCTGTATTGTCAAGGAATGTGTATTCTGTACTTTTTGCTAAAATATAGAGTTAATTGGTATTTTTTCTTAAAAGCTCTCCAAATGAGCTCTCATTTCTCCACCCTATAATAGGTTTTAACAGTTTTACCTGTTACAATTGGGACTTCATCTTACTCATGTTATCCTGTTAGGGTCAGAGTTGGAAAATATGCCTGTGCTGTTTTAAAAACAAAAAATCCAGCCATCAACATTGCCTTGATTTTTTTAACATGCTGCAGGCCTGAAATACTAAGTGCAAGAATGGTCAGTGGTCCAACACTGAAAGTAGTCTTACATGTGTAATGTAATTCCTGCTTCTGCCTGGTTCATGTTTGGAAGAAAAAGATAGCATTTCTGTGGTAAGCTGGGCTTTTTGTTATTAAAGGAGGTGGTTGTTTTGAAGCTGCTCAGAGGTTAGGAGTGCTGGCAATTGTCTGGGGAGACAGATTAGTGGGCTGAGCACAGGTGAGGAGGTCACAGGCACAAAACAACCACTTCTTTTGTGCCATTGCCCTGGTGGTGGTTCAGCCAAAGGAATCCGCTTCAGAAATAACCTTTGTGTGTCAGGAGGAGCATCATACTTCTCTTGTGACTTTACTATCTGATCATCAATCTTGCATGTTGTGAGAATTAACTCTCTGGGTTGTTAATTAAGGGGAAGAAAACAGTGTTGTCAACAAATCTTCCCAGGTGAATTATTTGGTAAAGCTTTTGCAAGTCTGCCTTAATGTAATTTTGTATTAATACACTAACAGAGAGAGAGAGGGAGAGAACAGTTACCTGAGTGCTTTCAGGGAACAGATGGATAACTAGGGCGTGTGTTTCTTTTTACCAGCAGTGCAATAAACTGCACTTGCCAACCTAATTTTGAGTCTAAGGGATGCAGCTTTTGTTTTGAATTTGGTTTGTCCGTACTGCAAGAGACAGTCTTAAATGTATAAACCCACATGTAATTTTAATTGCCATCTTAAACTGAAATTTTGGGATAAGGGATGTCTTGGGCTTTAAAGTACAGTGCTACTATTCTACAGCTCTATGTTTCAAGTGAGGAATTTTGATTCTAAATCTGAATCCCCAAGTTGTTTTCATAGGACTGTAACAGAAATTTATCAGTGAATTGTAGGGGTGAGCAGGGTGCAGTGTTTGAGGCTGTGGTGATGAAAGACATCTCTTGTGGACTCATACTTCACAAGGAAAAAATACTTGTTGCCAACCTTCAAAATCATCCATCAAAACTTAAAGTCTAGGTAAATGTAGATGGTGATCCTGTTGATGAAAGAAAAGGAATAATACCTGGCTTTGGCTGCAGCAGGTGGCTTGTGTGTTCAAAAGAGCAGACGCTGCACCAGGTGGACTTGAGAAGGTGCTGTTTCCACACAGTCACTGTCTTGGCTGTCAGAACACTTCCAGGAACTAGTTGGGAACTTCTCATGTTTGGGTGATTTTTTTAAGGACTTCCAGTTCTGTGCCTCACCAGTCTAAATAACGTGTTAGCGCCTGTGCAATTGGTACAGCTCTGAACAGCTATGCGGGAGAGAAGAGGTGAGTGTGAAGTTAAACATGACAAACTTGTCCAAGGAGTCTATTTCACAGAAGCTTTTCCTTTAGGATGACCTTCTAGATGCCTTGTGATGTCATAGAAATAGATAGATGCAAGGAAATTAAGGCAGCTGTGGTAAAACTCACATTTTTAGCGTTTCAAAACAAAGGCGTGCAGAGGCTGTTAAGGCCCAGCTTCGCTTCCTTGCACCCTGGCTGAAGCAAGGGGATCTGGTCCCGTTTTACCCACCCCCGGTTGCCAGACACTGTCGCCCTCCGACTCCTCCATGTGGAGCAGCGGCCACTTCTGCTATGTCCTCAGTGTTAGTATAGCCAATGTAAATGAGTTATAGGAGAATGCAAGAATAGTCTGTCTGGAGTCTTCAAATTTTTTTTTCCCAGCCCAAAGGACTGTGTAGGATCACAGAGTAATTTAGGCTGGAATGGACCTCTGGAGGCCAGCTAATCCTACACCCTGCTCCAAGCAGGCTCTATTAGATCAGGTTGCTGCTTAGCACTTCTAGTGTCCTTTGAGTCGTGTAACTTAATGTCACTTAATTGAAGTCTGTCAATGGTATGTCTTGAAAGCTGACTTGAAAATGAGGCCTTGCAAGAAATAAAAATGTAATTACATGCTTGTTTTTACTAACGCTTTTTTCCCCCAACCTTTATCAGGTAGAGTATTGTCTTACTTTCTCAAACATTACTATGTGAGGTTAATTTGTTGGAGAGAAAATTTTCTTAGTGGCAGTTCTGTAACTGTACTTTTGTATTCTACTGCTTGTCTTCAACTGTAGAATAAATTGAAAGTCTGTTAGTTTATCTGAAAAGTGTTAGCATGCTTAAACTCCCAGTGAAATAATTTTTCAGCTAGTACATGCTTCATGTTTAAGATATGCACAGTATTTTTAATATAAAATGCAGTGATGCATATTGTATACTAACAACTTCATGACTAAGTATTTTTTTGCGCAAAGCACAACATGAGCTTCTTATACGGAATAACTTGTGGTATTATTTGGCTGATTTAAAGTTGATCACTTTGGACATGCCCTTGAGGTACAGCTACAGGGACTGAAATATTTAAACAGTTCCTTACACAGTAGACCCTAGAAAGGCTGCTGTCCTGTGGATCTTCCTCTTAAGGGCAGGAGTGCATGTGTGAGTCTGATTTGTGATCTTTAGCATATGGACACAGAGCAGTTTCTTTTTCCCTGCTTCTCTTTCTACTGGGCTGCTTGCTTAGACACATTTTTGGTACTTGTTACTTATAGCACTTTTTATTGCTGTCAAAATCAGCTGAAATGAAGTAGAATATTCAGGGGGATTGGACTAGATGATCTTTTGAGGTCCCTTCCAATCCCTAACATTCTGTGATTCTGTGAAAAAGTACTGTACTGAAAGATGCATATTTAGGTAAATCCTTTACTAAAAAAGGCTATGCTAAAAAACACACACCCAACTACTCTCACACCCTGCTTTCATGTTTGTACCTAACGTCTGCTATCAGTTAAAGCTGTGTGTTGGATATTAAAATACTCCCTGATTCAGACTTTTAGGTTAGGAATGTGCATACACTCCTTGCCCACTTGAGATGTATGTGTAAAATTACAATCCAACTCTGAAAATACGGTCCCACATCTAAGATGGTCTGCAGCTGCAAGTAATTGCATTCTGCACAGCTGACAACAGGAGCTGAGGATCAGAAGTCTCTTTACCTCAAAATATGGAAGAAGTATGGGTAGTCATTGAAAACACATCATTCATTCTGAATGATGTGCTGATGGATGTAAAATGAAACAAATGTTAGAGTAAGTGGAAGAATTCATTTGATTTTTTCCGTATTATTAGGAGGGTGGCTTCGCTGAACCAGATTTAAGAGGAAAATGTCCTGTTGATTGAATTACTCTGATACATTGGTTCTCTTTCTTTCAGATGAAGTGGACTACAGTAATTTTGGGACCAACACGCTATCGAGGAAAAAGAAGGCTCTGGTGACACTCCGCAATGACAACATCCGCCGGCGTCCTCACATTAACATTAGCATGCCTCATGATTTTAGACCAGTGTCTTCCATAATTGATGTGGACATTCTTCCTGAAACACACAGGAGAGTGAGGCTGTATCGACATGGGTGTGAGAAACCCTTAGGATTTTACATTCGTGATGGCACCAGTGTAAGGGTTACTCCTCATGGACTAGAAAAAGTACCTGGTATCTTCATCTCTCGTATGGTGCCCGGAGGCTTAGCGGAGAGCACAGGCTTGCTGGCTGTGAATGATGAAGTCCTGGAAGTTAATGGTATTGAAGTAGCAGGAAAGACTCTTGATCAAGTCACAGACATGATGATTGCTAACAGCCATAATCTTATTATCACGGTCAAGCCAGCAAACCAGAGGAACAATATTATTCGAAGCAGTAGGATGTCTGGTAGCTCTGGCCAGTCTACAGACAGCACTGCTAGTCACCATAGCTTGCCTACATCCCACGTGTTGCAAAACTTCCACCCTGATGAAATGGAGAGTGATGAAGAGGCTGACATTGTTATCGAGGGTGGTCTGGAGCCACAGCACATTCCCAAACTGCACAGCATTACTTCCAGTAGCCTCTCTCGAATCAATGGCAGTAGCCTTAGCCACAGACTTCAAAGGGACCTGGTGCTCAACAACAACTCTGGCCGAGAAAGCAACGGCAACCTCCACAAATTACTCAGTTCCTTAAAAACTGATCCCCGACACAGTCTGGTTATCCCCAGAGGAGGCATTGAGGAGGATGGAACAGTCATTACACTTTAGTAGCAATTCCCACAACTCTCCTTTCAGTCTTAAGTGCCAATTGGGACAATTGACTCTTGCAACACGTTATGCACAGAACAGAGAGCCGATATTCTCATAGACCTCACGAGTGCAGAAGACTGTTGCTTTCTAGGAAAAGTGGCATCTGGAGTTAGACATAAAACTGTTATGTACTGAAAAATTTGTCAGGAGAAAGCCAGAGCGTAAAACCTGGTTTATGTCCCAGCCTTAAAGTAAGAGCGCAAATTTGGTTTAGTTGGTATAAATCTAAGCAGTCTTACCAATGGCAGTGCTACATACTTGGGTTTGAATGCATGGGTGGATGTATTTATACATGCATGTATATGAATTAGATTTTAGTAGTAACAGACATGTCTATTTGAAGTGGAATCTGGTTTTTCTCTAATACCAGTTTAAAGAGAGTTGCTTCTTAATAGCCATCAGATCTTCTACCCTTACATACAGACTTTCCACTAACTTGTTTACACCATATTTGCAACCTTATGTCTGATCCAGACAAGCTAGAGCTTGTAGCAATTTCCTGTGCTGATGGTGGTAACGTTAGGGAGATGCTGCAAATATATTTTCCAAATGAAACTATGGGGTTTTTTTTTGTTGGGGGGGGTGGGAGTGTGGTTTTTTTAAAGCCTAAGCAGGAGATGTTGGAGGCTGTTGCTGTTAGTGCTGTGAGACCAGCACCACCTGCTGGTCAGAGGCAGGCCTGCCTGCAGCACCGACCTGTGCTGCACGGGGAAAGAAAAACATCACAATAAGGGCTTAAGGATAGGTTCAACACCATTGTGTGTAAATGTATTCTTTTTCAATATTTATTAGATAATACCTCTCAATTTTTTTCCCCATCACCTCTGTTTTTTTCAATATCATGGTTCATGTGAATTTTAGGGATGCAAGCAAGAACGCAACGAAAGTGGAAGTGTGTGCTAGGAGTGTCCCCTTCACCTCAGAGCTGACACAAGTCCTTGCTGTACTTTCGGGGCAACCTAAATCTACAAGGTCTTTCCTTACAAAAGGTTGGCTGATTGCTATACAGAGGAGGCATGCTAACTGGCTGTCAAACCTAACTTAGAATAGTTCTGTTATTTTTGGACTCTTCTAGTAATCATAAAGCTTAACATCTACACAGGATTTCTAGAAACTTAAAAAGTGCTGGATGTTTGCAACGGTCAGACATCTTTACTGGATGCTGGCTAGTAGGTAACCAGTGACTGTGAGTTGATAACTGTCTGCTTCTGAAAATGCCATGGATTTATGAAAGTGGTCTAATCTAAAATATTTTGTTATATCTTGATCAGTGTAAGGAACAAAATATAAATGTTTTACAATGTATTTTTCTACTTTTAGCTTGTCGTTTTCCTTTTGTTTTTAACTTTGTAGTACATTAAAGCTTTTTTATATGGTGGAATAGACATTTCTTAAATATTGTATGGATATGAAAATTCAGAAGTCTTGGTTTGAAAAAATTACATTCCATTTTGGAATCTGTAATGGCTGTGCAGACTAATTCATTGTTGCTAATTTAGAATACCTGTGGAACAACCAGTCTTCTGCTCATTGTTAAATAAGTTTGGGACATTAAACTTAGTTTATTTCTTTTAGATTTCCTTTAAAAGTTTATTTTAAAATTCTTTCACTTGCTCTGATTAAACCTCTTCTAGGTATCACAGCAGTTATAGAGCTGTACATATTTTTCCCAGCACAGTAAGAATAGAACATTGATCCTGTTTATCTTAAAACTGTTTGTACTTTACCAAAGGTTTTCATTTCTTAAAATCTGATTATTGGTGCAGTAAGAAAAATGAATAGCTGGGTGTACTTCAGTCAGACTATTTTATCAGGAAAATTTTGTGTTACCTTAAATAAGACTACTTTTATGAATATGTGGATTTGTCTGACTGAAGTTACTCATTTTACCTTATTTAATTGATGAAAATGTGACCTGTCTGCAATAAAATGTGCACTGTCTGTCTTCTGTGCTATATCCTTTCCACTGTGCTCAAGCACATCTTTCTGTAGAAGTATCTACCTTTTCCATGGAAACAAGATACCTCTTTTTGATGATTCTTCCAATATGTAACCATTTCAGTAATGCTTTGGTACAGACTTTGCTTCCCCTGGTGGTTGTTATTGATACCAAGTTTCATTCCATAATGTTTTTCCCAGTACTGCTTTTACTAAAGGGTACTGTTGTGTTGATTCCCATGGGAACCAAGTAGTTTGCTATGCTTGCTTGCTTCAGCCCTCTTGGCTTTGAGCACCTTGGGTCATTCTGGCTCCTCAGAAAAAGGCCACAATCCCTCTGGCTTATTGATACGCTGCCACACTGCACACCCTTGCCTGGAGCCTGCTCTGTGACTGTCCATGTTAGTAGAAAATACCAATCTGCCAGCAAATTCATCCCAGGATGCAGGGAACTCATCAGAGGGAAAGCATTGTACACAAGCCGAGAACAGCAAAGTATCAATGTAAAACTTCAGAGCTAACACTGCACCATAACTGAAGTCTTGCAGGCAGTTTGTGCTTGTTGCCATCAGCTGGGCGGGTGGGGGTGGGGGGCAGGGGGAAAGCGCTTCTCTTTCTGCATACACCGTGTTTGTCACTGAGGTTGTCTTACACTTGCTGTCTGGTTAATGTAGATGTGGTGCTGGGGGACATGGTGTAGTGGTGACTTGATGATTTTAGAGGTCTTTTCCAGCCAGGGCTGTTCTGTGAACCCCTTTCCCAACTCGGGCTGTTACCGGCGGACCCCGGGGTGGCCACAAGCCTGACCCGTGCAGGTTATGCCCGTCGGGTACGAGATTAAAACTGCTGGACGGGGCTTTGAACGAGGGTGGCTGAGGGAACGCAGGCCCGCTAGCCCCTTCAGAGGGCGAATCCTCCATCGAGGTGGTTGCAGAACGAGCCGCGTTTCTGTCCGTGCCTGTGGGAGCGCGGGGCAGGGACTGGCCGATAGGCGGGGGGCGCAGCTGGGAGGCGGCAGCCAGGCTCCCGCCCCGGGGCCGGGGAGAGGCAGCGGCCCCTGCCGGGCCTGCGGAACCCCCGGCTCGGGCAGGCAGGCGCGAGCACAGCACCTCTGTACCCAGACACGGCGATACCTGCGCTCACTCCTGGCCCCGGCCAGGCCGCTTCCGCCGCTCCCGGGGCGAAGGCGCGGGCGAGCCTCTGCGCCGAGCCGCTCCTAGGCCCGCCCGTCGCGGGTGCGCCTGCGCCGGCCCCGCCCCGTGCGTGAGCGGCCGCGCCGCCTGAGGCGCAGAGGGGAAGGCGGGGGGCGGGTGGTGACATGGCGGCCGCCGCGGGACCGGGCGAGAGGGCTGGGGCCGACCCGCCGGGCTCCTGCCCCGGCGCGGACAGTGGGAACGTCTCCCAGAGCCACAGCAGCGCCTCCGGGCTCGGGGAGCCGGAGGACGAGGACGCCTCGGAGGCGTCGCTCAGCGCCACTGCCGCCGCCTATTCCGCGTACCTGCTCGCCGACCGTAGCCTCTTCAGCGACCAGGTAAGGGGCTGGGGCGGCGGGCGGGGGGCTCCGCACCGCCCTGCCCCTGGGCCTGCCGCACGCCCGGCGAGAGGAAGCCACGGCGGGCCCTTCCTTCCGCGCCCCGGCGCGGGGAGCGCGGCAGCCCCGACCGTGCGGGACAGCGGGTGGGACGGGACAGGACTGCTGCCTGAGGGCCGCTCTCTGAAGCGCGGCGGCTTGGCAGCCCTGGAGAGCGGGGAGCCCGCGGGCCCTCAGCGTGGTGGTGTGGAAGACAAGGGACACCGGTGTGCCCGGTCACCGGCACCTGCCGCAGCCAAGAGCGGCAAAGTTGTGGGACAGCTGCTCGGCTGCCTTCGGTCTGGCTGATGTCTGTACTCGGAAGTCTTGTTTGGGGGAATCTGAGGTTTTCTGTGTTTTCAGGTACATTGAAGGTATTTCTGTTTTGCAGATAGAAAGCTTAGATAAGAGTCTAGAAGATTTGCTGACCAGAGTGGATGAATTTGTGGGAATGCTGGACATGGTATGTATAACTTGGTGTAGTTGTGGTTTTGAACTCAGAGTACAGTTTAATGTGTACTCTGGCTCATTTGAAATCACAAGATGGGAAGCAGCCCTTGGTCTCGGTAGACAGATTCCAGTATGAAAACACCCTTGATAATAAGATAACTCATGGATGAAAACTACTTAATTATCATGTTGGTGCGAAGTATGCCCATAGAGCTGTATAACTGCATATTTATCTTTGTGTATTTGTCCATATGCATGTGTGGAATCCAATTTTGAATAGCATAATGACAGATGCTTAAAAGAACAATACAATAGTCTGCTTCTTCTTTAAAATGCGTAAAGATATCTGCTCTGGGTTTTGTAATCAAAGTATCTGATCAGAGTTGCCAAACCTCAAAAGCTACATTTGTCTTTAGGAGACTTTTTCTTACCCTTTCATCAGAAAGGCAGCTTTGTTTTCACTTTCGCGTGGGAGGAGACAATGAAACTGAATGGAAAATTTCTATAAGCTGACACTGGTATACAGGCTGACTTCTAAAGCATAGCACATGTGGTTCTCCTGCACTACTCTACCCTTTTTGTTATTTTTTTTAACCAATTAAAAAAAAAATAAAATTCGGTGGCCTGAGTTTTTGGTTGAGTGTTTTTTTGGTTTTTTTTTTAGTAAAGTTGAGGAAATGTACAGGTAGTAAAATTTAAGTAAAAATCTTAGTCTAATGTATTTGATTGTTTAGTATGTTTTGGAAACTATTCCATCTCTTAGTTCTGATAAGGCTGAGGCAGCCTGTTTTTGATGTAATTATAAAGGTAAATATTTGCCTATGCAAGATAAATTTTGTTCAAAGGCATTTACTAAACTGTACAAAGCAGCTAGCTTATTAGTTTTGATCTAGTGGCTTTATACTCATACTAATCTAGTATTTTAAAACTATGAGTTTTAATCTGTTAATTGGAGCACAGTTCTAATTTCCAGAATAAAATCTGCTACTTAACATTTTGTTTTATTCATTGACTTTGGTATTATTTCTTTGAAATATTTTAGATTCGAAGTGATTCCTCTCAAGTTGTCAATGAAAGCATACCTCAAATTTACACGAAAGCTACAGAAATGAGACAGATATACAGGAAGATTGACAAACTAGAGGTATGTATTTGATATCTTCTACATGTATTCCATTTCTTAATAGGGGGAAGAATCAGTGATCTGCTTTAATTGTGTGTCTGGTGCACATGCATGCATGTCATGTGGAGTGGATTCAGATCTGTTTTGCTCTCTGTGTCCAATCTGGGTTCAATACTTCAGGGTTAATGAAAAGAACACAATTTATTAAGGATATCTGGAGACTGTGGGTATTCTAAAATAAAATGCCTTTGTAAAAAAAAAATATATATTTTTTTTTATTTACTGCTTGAAGCAAGCCAGCCATCTGTTTTTTTTTTCAGAAAGTAATAGTACCACTTTTTCGGGGGTTTTTTTGGTGGGTTTTTTTTTTTTTTTTTTTGATAATATCTTTCAAAGTTGTTGTCTTGGGAACTATTCAGAGGCTAGTAGAATAAGAGGTATGTTGATCCCTCATAAAGCTTCAAAACTGTGATTCAGATCCTTGGTCCTATTTTTAGTAGAAAGGCAAATAGAAGTCTAAATTCTAAGAAGTCTAAAGTAGTTACTTGAAAGGCAAATAGGAAAAGGAAGAAGTTTTATTAGATTTAACCTGATTTTGCGGCCTTTTAAGTATCTCGAGTACTTTTTATCAACAAAATAAATTTGTTGTAGGTGGAAAGGAAATAGAGCGTGGAGTTTTTGACTCCATCTTACTTAAGTAATGGAACTTCTACAACTGTCATGAAATACATAATCTTGTTTTAATTTGTTAGTGAAAAAGTTGAATTTCTTTGGGTTTTTCACCATAGGCTTTTGTGAAGATGATTGGAAACAGTGTAGCTGGACTGGAAGAACGGGTCATAAAGGCAGAAACAGACCTTGGAGCTTTTCCAAGCACATTCAAGAAAATCTTGCACACAATCAGCATGCCATCCTTCCTTAACGTAAGTAAGCTTTTGTTATCATGACACCAGCTTAGTTGCTCTGCTTACCAAAGCGGATGATTAAAATAATAATGCTTATTACACATATATCTGAATTTAACTGTAAAACTTTTATATACTGTGTTAGAATTTTCACAAAGTTCTCAGGCTTAGTAAAAAAACCCTCAAACTTAAAAATCACAAATTCGTACAAAGATTTGTGTTATTTTCCAAAATAAGGCTAAATACATGAAGAAGGGAACGTGAAGTGCACAAACAAGCACATAATGCACAAGCCTTTATATTAAGGTGTCCCCGATCTCTGATGGTATGCAAAGCAAATAAGACGAGCCTGTACAGACAACACTGTAAAAAGATCATACTGCATTAATAATAATATCACTGCAGCAATGTTACCAAAAAAAGAAATGAAAGCTACACTGCAAAACATTTTTAAAATAAAAGTTCTGTTTATACTCAATCCACACATTTCAGTAATTGTGTAAGCACCTTGTTAAACTTTCTAAGGATGCTTTTTTTTTCTGTCTTCCCTTGTTACTACATGTGGACTGTTTCTCTACAAAAGACACGAAGTGCTCTCTCTAGTATGTTGCAAAGAGATGTCTTACTTAGCCTTAAGTTGGCACTATGCCCTAGTTTTAAAATAGCCTTCTGGCTTTAAAAAAAAAAAAAAAGAAAAATATCTTCTGAACACCTGATGCTTCTTGGCATCACTTGCCAGTACAACATTTATAACTACCGTTCTTTGCATCTTGTCAGCTCCCAGAATCTTTTATCTTTTCCTGTATTCATCCTGTACTAGCTCAGGTTTTTCTATCCTAATACTGGTGAGAATGCTGATATTAAGTAGGTTTGCAGAAGGAGAGAGGAAGATGGTTGTGGCTGTTTGAGGTATTTGTGTTCCTATGTATTGTGAACATGTGTGGCAGAGAAATTAATAGTATCATGAAGTTGAAGACAAATATGATTTTTATGTCATGAATCAGCAATTTTGTGTATAACAGGAGGTTTCATATGGAGTACAAGTATACAGCTCAACTGAATATTAGAAAAATTCCACTTAGCTGTTTTGTAGGTATGCTTAATTAATATCCTCATGTTGGTACTGTGAAAGCATTCCAAACTCAAAGTACACTAATGATATTTGGCATGCTTTTAATTTTATTATTGGTGAAGACTCTAATTTCTGTATCCCAGACAGGCAAAAAAGTACCTGAAGAACTCTGCAGACAAACAGACTGAGAGCTCTGCAAAAGATTTCATCAAAATCTTTTCATGAGTCGAAAAGAATTTTTAATTAATGAAGTCTTGATTTCAAGCCTTGTATTTAAGACCATATATTGAAAACATACACTAAGTCTGTGTTGCAGTGCAGCATCGTTTACAGGCAGGAAGGCTGACATGATAGTTGGTAGTGGTCCTTGCTGTTGTCTCTTTAAATGAGCCATTTGGTATAGCAAAACAATGTATGGTTAATATTTATAAGAAACATGTACACTTTTCCTGAAAAACAGCTTAACAGCTCTTTTCCAGTCCACTACCATATTATTTTTAACAGTATATCATAGTACATATATTCTAACATATAGTTGATGAAGCAGAACAGGAGCAGTGACTTTCTCACAAGAAACATTTTCTAGGTGTGTTTCCATATGAAGACTTTTTTAACAAAGTAAATGAGAAGACAGGCTAGGGTTAACTCAAAGGAACGGGCTGAGGAGAACTCAAAGGCCAGAGAGGAAAGGTAAAGGTTTGGAAGGATGGGGGTTACAATGACTATACCACCAGCTGGAAAAGATTACCTCTTTGGCTCCTGCAAAGCTGGTGTATCTTACACTTCCCAGGACTGAGTCTGTTCAGATGATAGAATGGCAAAAGTCAAAGGCTGTTTTTCTTCACTAGCATTAAGAATATGCCAGACCCATCTGAGGTAAGATTAAAAATTTACCTGACTAAAATTTTTCTTGTTTTGCATTTTAGCTCTCTAGGCTTTGTTTTAAAACTTGCTTTTTTAAGAGGGTGAAAAATAAACTTACCTGATTTGCAGAAATCGTCTTCCTCACGACAACAACAGACCACCTATGAACCTCCTGTCCTCTTCAGGACTGAAGACTATTTTCCATGTCTTAATGAAGCACCTTATTGATGATTTTTGCTTTGGGATTGATACGAACCAACCAGCATAGAGACAGCTAAGTGAACAAAAGAAATGCTAACCTCCAAAGAGCTGCATTTCTGAGCATTATTGATGGCATATTGCCATTCTGATTTTCATTGTCTTCCTTCAGGCAGTATTTTCAGGTAATCTTTGTTTGTGTATGTTATTTCAAAAGTCTTCCTAAAACACAGTATAAATTTTCAGATTATATTGGGACAGGAACCTAATAATACTTCTGCATTGTTGTGGGTTTGTTTTTTTTTAAATAGGGAAATAATACCTTTATATATAAAAATCTTTTAACACACAAATATCTGTGCTGCTTCAAGTGTAAATAGCTATACCACAAGGATGTCTTTTGGTTTTGGTTTGGGTTTTTTTCTAATGTACTGATTGAGGTGAAAGAAAAACTATGCATAAAATCATCTACTCCAGGTTTTGGAACCTGGTCCCTGCAGTTTGTACTGAGAAATGCACCACGTTGGGATGTACAAGTTGCAAGGTGAGGACTTGGAAGATCGGTGAGGATTCAAGAACATGGCTCGACGCACGTGATCCAGTCCCAGTTCACAGAACAAACATCGTGCCCCCACTGGTGATAATCAGGTCACAGTGACCTGAGCTAATTATTGCTGAATTGTATTTTTTGATGTGTAACCAGGTGGACATCATACATACACACACACACACACACATATATATAAACTGTTGAAAAGTAAAAGTATGTAAGTTGAGCAGGGATGTCCCTGTACTGAGCCTTGATCAGGTGTCTGGACTATCCGCTTTTCCCTCACAACCCTTTGTGCAGTTACTGGGGCTCCCTGTGCTGATTGCAGTATGAATATATTACCAATAAACTAATAGCTATCTAACCTCTGTTGTGGTCTTGCATTTTACCTGACAGTATCAAACTGTACCATTGTTTCCAAGAACCTTTTTGCAAACAGCCTTGTATAGTATGAATAGCAGGTGTTAATCATAAATTGTTGTATTCCCGTGGCCAACAATTTTACCACTGCTGTTTTACTGCCAGTATAACTCACTACAAATATCCAAAATTCAAATTTCAGAGGAATAAGGAATGCAGTAGGGAAACTAATTAGGTCCCAACAACCC
This sequence comes from Podargus strigoides, assembly GCA_028020825.1. Taxonomy (NCBI): domain Eukaryota; kingdom Metazoa; phylum Chordata; class Aves; order Caprimulgiformes; family Podargidae; genus Podargus; species Podargus strigoides. The sequence continues at coordinate 62,541,153 of CM051620.1, forward strand.
TAAGGACTGTGTTCTAAACAGTGTCTGAAGCAATATTTAGTAAAAATTAAAGCAAAGATTGTGAAGTCAAAATTAGTAGGCTCCAAAAGCAGTTCTAAATGTAAAACTTATCTGAATTTTAACATAAAGAGACTAGAAAAATAATTACACGCAAACATACAGAAAGGAACAGACATCTAACTTTGAAGAAGGGCTCCCCCTAGCCCCCCATACTACTTGCTTTTGTAAAAATCAAAATATTTCACAATTTAGATGTTCCATTGCAGCAACAGTTGTGTTTCCAGAATTTGTGGTACCTTTCAGTTTATGTATAAATAATCCTTGAAGGCTTATCACTCTTCAGTGAAATCTAATGACATGCCTATAACTTAGTGTAACAACATAACGCTGCAGCCAAATACTCTTAAACATTACAAAAAAATTTAAAGTAACTTTAGTACCACTTTTTAATTAAATGAATTAGCTGCTCAGATAACAACTTTGCCCTCTGCTGAATAGAACTAAAATGCAGTTATTTTTAAACAGATTATATAATTTAAAATATTAAAATAAGATCTCAGCAAGCTTATAAAGCTGACTATTATTCATTTTAACAAGAAAAAATTCACATTTTCTGAAATGGGCATTTATGTTAAACAGTTGTATGGAAAATGTAAGATCTCTTCAAAGCACACCATGCAATTCCTATAACTAGCAGAGCTAATGCTAAAGGTTTTTGTATTCTTACAGTTAGGTACATTTTAGGCAAGTGTCTAATTGAAACTAACGCTGCGACTTACTAAAAGATACTCGTTTACTGTAAGACATACCTATATATGTAACAGCAGCTCCATTCACAAGATATGCAGGGTGGACTGAATGTTAGAGGTCCACATTTTTCATGGCTCCAGGACAAAAATCAATGTGATATGTCTTTCCTAAATATTTAGTTATATGATAAACTCTGCCTGAAGTAGACACATAAAGATCAATATTTGTATTTAATTATTTTTGGACCTGCACATTTTGTTCCATTCTTGAGCGATGATACTGCAGGTGCTACAAAGTCTAAAGAAATTACAGAAATATGCACATTACTTACATGAAAAGAAACAGATTATTTATTTGATCAAATAAAGTGTATTTAAAGATGCACTGCATTAATTGGTACTCTTTCCAAAATGTAATCTCTCTAGCTTCTGCAGCTAAATCCATCAGGAATGAGGAGTCTTCAACTGTTGGGATTCACATCCTTGTAGGAGCTGAGTTACTGCAGCAGGCTGTGCTGCAACAGCAGAGTAGAGGTTTTGTCCACTCCACTGCTTTTGTAGATTCTACTTTAAGCCGATGGGTGGTAGTACAGACTAAAGGTGGTACCACAGACTCCAGCTCATCTCGGAGATTTAGGGAATTTTCCTTGCTGCTTGAGGTTATCTACTTACAAACTTTTAATGCTGGTCATTTTTATGATTTTGCAAACCAGTGTAAGTAGTATTCAAATTACGCATTAATAATGCCTTAGTAATTATATCAGACAAAAGGAAAAGATAGGAAAAGCAAAGTATCCTGTCTAAAATGTACATGAAGGACTCAAAACATCATTTACTTTTTGTCAACTTTAATACTGGCTGTACGTTATTTGATGGACTATTAGTTTAAGTAACAGGAAAAAAAAAGACATTAAAATTACTTAAAAAGTCATAAAATATAATGTTTTCTGTCAAATGTGCTATCCATACAAGATCTTCAGTAGTCTTAAAGTATATTGAAAATACAGGTATATAAATGAGCTGACAGGGCTAAGAAAATGAACTGAATGTTAGCAAAGATTCTGTTACAGGGTTCTGACTCAACTCCTCCACAATGGAGGGGGAAAAAACCCAACTCTTGCTGAGCATCAATGAAGAAAAAAAGAAAGATGTTTCCACTTTGAGTTATCTCCCACTGTTCAGAAACTGTAGGTTTCTTGAGAATAGTTTGATGCCTATAGTATTTTAAAAAAGATTAATTGCTATCTGTTTCTTACAGGTGACACTGTCAGGATTTTCTTTACAAGCAAGAGGTCTAGAAAGCAGCCTTTAAAAAAAAGAAAAAGCAGTAGCTGAAATTCCCACAATCCTAGGACTTCAAAACTTAGAGCTGGCAGTAAGTATGACAGGAGCATCTGAAATGTTTCTCTGAACGTGAATCAATATAAAAGATTTGCAGAGAACTGCAAACTGGCAGAAACATTAGTTCAGATTGATTCATACAAAATAAGAAAAAAAAAGGAATGGCAAGAGCCTCATGCAGGAATGGAAGAGGCAGAAAATAGCATAGCCAGGAGATAAACCAGGGCAAATGCTTCGGCATAAACTTGTAGTAACAGAGCTTTGAGCATCGTGAACAGATGAGGGTGAGATCCCTGAACTGGGAGGCATGAATGAAGATCCACAACAGACCCATCATATGTATGGAATTTTGTTATTTGTTCACAGTTTCTTTTTTGCCTTAGGGTGCACTACTTCCAAGTACACAGTTTTAGGAGGAGCTTTAACCACACTAGAAGAACTGTGAAAGGACAGTCTGGACCAGGTTGCTATTACTGCTTCTTTCATGAAAGCAGTAGAACTTGCAGGCAGAGTTTGCCAGATCATTAGACTGCTTTGGCTGAAAATCAGTCTTGCCAAGCCAAACAGTCCAGCCACAGCAATGATGTCCAGACAAAGGGGCAAGGGGTGACACTACTCTGCTCCGAGGAGTCCCCTTGAGCAGGCAAGCAAAACCTCATGCTGGTGGGACCCATTTCTCCTGGTGGGTGTCAGTGGGGAGATGTGCAGCCAGGGGAGTGCCATAGGCTTTCACCTTCCTGAGCTGAGTAGGAGACTCTTTTTTCCCTGAATTGTCCTACAAAATTAGCATCTGTTTTCCTTACACATCTTTGATTATTGTGCCCTTCCTCTGCAGGGAGGGCTTTGGAATTTGCTTGGAACTATAGATGGAAAGAAGAACAAAAAATGAGGTGTTGGGAATAGCCTTCCTGTTGTCGTTGCAGAGATGTCTGTGTGCTGTGCGTCCTGCTCAGTTGTCTACTTCCAGCAACTCCAATACAGTGGTTCCACTGCTGGTGATAAGCAGTGCCCTCATTCTTGGTGTCAGTGGTTTCTGGGAATTTTTTTGCAAGTGTGCTTGTTGCATCTGAAATCCAGTGTCCTGGAAGACTGTTAAGGGAAAAAATACTTATTGAAGGCAAAAATACTAAACAATGTAACTGAACAAAAACCATGTTTTCTTTCTGGATTTATTAGCTTGACTTCTCCTGGATTTAATTGTGTTTCTGTAGTCAAAGGAAGGAAAACAGAAAACAGTAATGCCAGAGTTCTCTTACCTAAGGAAAATCAACTGTGATGTTGTTAGCTAACAAGGTAGATGAGCAGTTGTCCTGCCCTGAGTCAGCTGGGAGTTTCAGTCAGGGCAGCTGCCCCAAGCTGACTCACAGGTGTATCCCATACCACTGACATCAAGCTCATTATAAAAGGAGGGGGTTTGCAGAGGGGGGAGTTCTTCTTTCTGAGGCTCTTCCCTCTTGGCCTTCTGCTCCTTCTGCTGCTGACCCCAAGGACCAGGCAGAGTATAAGCTTGTTGTACACTTTCTGTTAGTACTTGTATTAGTTTTGTTGTTTCATTAAATCTGCTTCAATTTCAGCCGACGGGGCTTCTCCCTTTTTTCCCAATTCCCCTTCTCAGCTGGGCAGGGGACATCAGGTGATAGAGCAGCTGGTACAATTTAGCCCCAGATACAGGCTAAATGTAGACAGCAGTGTTGTTGCAAACTCATTGCACACACCAGTGAGAACTCAAGATACTGCCAAGTGAGTTGGATGAAATTGAGAGGGACACAAAATCAACAACAGAAAAAGATCAGCGAAAGCAAGGCTTGATGATATTCTAGTGCCCATCTCAGCATTCCAGTGTTCATTAGTTAGCACCATAGAGCTGTCTCTGGGTGTGAAATGGGTTGGTTTTGGATTGAATATAGCCAGAGACTTGCTGCAGGAGTCAATCTGACATGCTTCAGCCACTATTAGGTATTCATTCCATGCTGCTGGTCTTGAGCTAGTCTTCGGTCAAGGTGAAACTCAATGAAACATCAGGTTTCTCCTTACAAATCTCCCTCTGCTGTGCTGAACTACTTGCTTAGACAGGCGCAGCTCCAGGGTGGTAAACAGTGCTCTTCAGGAGTATAAAAACTGAACCAAATCTGTGTGGTGAATGCAGATGTGATGGTGCTGGAGTTTATATTTGAAGAATTGAATGGGTCACTAATATGGAAATGAAATTCATGCAAGGGAAGAGCCTGGTGTAAAGGTCAGGTAGGAAAGTTGCTAGAGAGGAGATGATGGAGGAGTGACATGGAGGAACAGGCATAAACCTTGTAACTGAACTCAGACATGATAAGGAAGTGTACAGGAGATGGAAGTAGGGACAGATGACCCAGCAGGATGAAAGAGCTACTCTTTGATTTTGCAGGGATAGGGTTAGGAAAGCCAAGGCTGACCTGGACTTGAATCTGGTGAGGGATGTGAGGGTAACAGGAAAGGCTTCTATGAGTACGTAAATTGCACAAGGAAGACCAGTGGCCCACTCCTGAACACAGCGAGGGCCTGGTGAGGTAGGACACAGAAAAGGTTGAGGCACTTGATGCCTTCTGTGCCTCAGTCTTTACTGGTAAGTCTGTACTGGGCTTGCCGGTACAAGATATGAATGTACCAGAGTGAGTCCAGTGAAGGGCCACAAAGACAGCCACAGGACTGGAGCACCTCTCCTATGAGAGAGCTGGGACTGTGCATCCTGGAGGAGAGAAGGCTCGGGGGGGTATCTTATCAGCATGTATAAATACCTGAAGGGAGGGAATGAAGGAGAGACAGACAGACACTTCTCAGCACTGCTCACTGGTAGGGCAAGAGGCAATGTGCACAAAAATAAAAACTCCTTGCCAAAGCACCATCTCAGCTGCATCCCACATCAATTTTTTTTTAACCTTGTTCCCACAAGCTTTTTTTAATAGCCTCTAATTCTTGTATTGAAGGACAATCAACAGTTATTAGCCAACTGTGTTGCTCATCATCTTGTAATAATGTCTGTAATTTCTCTTTCCATGATCTCTTTCCTTGGCTAAAGAATCATAGAATGGTTTGGGTTGGAAGGGACCATCTCATTCCAACTCATGCCTCCCACTAGACTAGGTTGCTCAAAGCCTGTTTAGTGTATGAAGCTGTTGTTTAGTCCTATTGTTTAGTGTATGAAGCTTCCATGCCCTCATTGCCTTTCTCTGATCTTTTTTCCACTTCTGCTGTATTTTTTCTGAGATCAGGAAACCAGGACTGCCTGTGTAATTCAAGGTGCAAGCAAATCAGAGGTACCACAATCACATTGTCTGCCTTCTTTGTTTCTTCTCTAGTTGTTACCAATATCAGATATGCTTTCTTATCTTCTGAACATTTGAACTTATGTTTTCAGGACCTTTCATAATTGTGTGATCTCATTCATGAGTAACTGCTCAAATTTACTTTCTGACTCATAAAGTTGTTCATATACAAGGATATTTTAATGTAATGGCTAAATATGTGGCTGTTAAGCAGGAGGTGCTTCCAGTTAGAAGGATGATGGTTTTGCTAAAACAAAGGTTACTGCGTGTGTGGATCAGATATAAAAAGTAGCAGATTGTGGGTCTATGCACAAGAAGGCAAAATCACAAATGCTGTGGAGTCAGTGTGTTTGTGTACAGATATCCCACTACTGAAGGTCAGCAGCTGGCCTGGTCGTCTGACTCCTGAGTGTATTTGTGCTCCCCTGTGCTGCCTTTGGACTTTTCTTATTATTGCCACAGAGCAGTGGTCCTGGAAAAATGGTGTTTAACCTCAGCCTGAGGTACTGTGCTGAAGCAGAGAGCCTGTAAAGTGTCCTAACACCATGTGCAGGGTACTGCTCAGACCACCACAGCCATGGAGGAGAGAGGTGACACTTTGTACCATTGACAGAAGCGCTTTTCCTTTTGAACATCCTTAAACCTTTTTTTTTTGTGCAAGAAGTCCTTCCAGGCTACGCTCTCTTCCCCTTCTTTGCCTTAACTCCTTTGTACCACAAGGCTGAGCTTGCCCCTGTTTCTTACAGAATAGTAGGGGCTCCATGTCTTTCCCTGTGGCAGAGTGCAGGGGAAGCACTCTGAGCATTTGCAGAGGTGGGAAGTGACACTTCTTAGGGAGGTTATGCTGTGTCTTTTTCCTCCTGCTTGAAGGTAGTTGAGAACAACCATGCTGAGGGGTTTCCTTAGGTTTTTTCCTGAAGAAGAACCCAAATAGTTTGGCCCATGTTGAGGAACATCCTGAGGCTGAAGTGGGCCCTGCTCTGGTGAGATTTATGTACTTGTGCTCTCAGACATTTAGATGGCCAAGGACTGAGCCTGAGGAATGTCAGCTGGGAAGGGTGCTACACCTCTGTAGAGAAGGGCAGTGCCTGTGCCACACTCTCCTTTGCACAGCAGTATTCCTACATTTTTTGTCCCCAAAACCTTTGTTTTGAATCCAGCCCATAAGACTGTTGGTGGTGATAAATCACGCGCTACTTTTATCTATCCATGCGTAGGAAGAAGTTAAAGTCAGTGACTACTCTGCAGTGACTGTCCCTGGTTTTCTGTGAGGGTTTTGTGGATGTGGCCACTTGATAACAGCACAGTGCTGAGAAAAGCAGAATAGCCTTGCTTTTGTACTGTTGCTCTGTTCAGCTCAGGTCTTTTCAGCATCTTCAGAATCTGAGAGTTATGGTCCAACTAGAATGCAGAGATTAATATCTCCTCTTGAAGTAAAAATTACATCTCCAACTGTGTTAAAGTTGGATTTTTGTGACTTGCTACACAGCCTGGATTACTTTACAGGTGAAACGGCAATGCCAGTTTGGGTCCCACATGCAAAGCCTGGCAAAACTGGAACAGAAGGAATATTCTCAAGTATTCTACCATCATTTTTGCCCTGTTTTCCTTTTACCTCAATATGCAGTTTTCCAGTTGATTGATTATCTGGTGCATCATTTTATTCTTTAGTCATGGTTCTTGTCACCATATATGATATTATTAATATGTGATGTATTTATCATAGAATCATGGAATGGTTTGGGTTGGAAGGGACTTTAAAGATCAGGTAGTTCCAACCCCCCTGCCATGGGAAGGGACACTTCCCACTAGACCAGGTTGCTCAAAACCCTATCCAGCCTGGCCTTGAACGCTTCCAGGCAGGGGGCATCTACAACTTCCCTGGGCAACCTGTGCCAGTGTCTCACCACCCTCACAGTCAAGAATTTCTTCCTAATATCTAATCTAAATCTACCGTCTTCCAGTTAAAAACTGTTACCCCTTGTCCTATCACTACATGCTCTTGTAAAAAGTCCCTCTCCAGCTTTCTTGTGGGCCCCTTCAGGTACTGGAAAGTGCTATCAGGTCTTGCCAGAGCCTTCTCTTTTCCAGGCTGAACAACCCTAACTCTCTCAGCCTGTCTCCATAGCAGAGGTGCTCCAGCCCTCTGATCATCTTTGTGGCCCTCCTCTGGACTCACTCCAGTAGGCCCATTTCCTTCTTATGTTGGGGGGCCCAGAGACTGTTGGTCCTTAGGGTCACTTGTTATGAGTCCCTGGGGAGAACAGATTTGTTACATTTAATATTGCTCATAAACTTTTTGTATTGCATGGTTGACTTGTGGAGAGACTGCTTAGTGTTGTGTTTAAACGGCGGCTGGGAGGCATATGCACCTCTTCGGCAGGGCTTACGTATGACTGTTGTCATATGTCTGTCCCAGTCTGTGTGGGCACCTAATTGTACCTGATTCATACTTGATGCATTTGCATCAACTGGAGATGGGTACTTAGCTGTGTGGAGGCAGACCTCTGGGAAGACAGTGGGTAACCTGAGGTCATCCTGGGGTTTCACGTTCTGCCAAAAAGACATTGGTTTAGTCCTGAGTTTCTACAGGTTTAGCCATATATGGCTGGCTGTTGGAAGCTACTGGAGGAATATAGGAGGCTGTCAGCACGTGGCTGTGAAAACTAAAATTCATGAGACAACAGGCAGCGGCACAGTCCCAGCTGGGCCTGGAAGTTAACACTGCCAGTTCTACCACACTGGTCTTGCTGGGTCCACGTGCCCTGAGACAGTCTGTGGGGCACCCCAAGAGTGCCTGTGACTACCCAGGGCTGATGACAATGCAAACAGCAGGTCCCACAGGAAAGATTGGTAGATATTGAAGAGAAACCGCTGGTGGGAAGGGGTGCAGGAACCTTTCAGAGGAGACAGAAAAGCAAAGCAGGGCAAGGACATGGGTTTACATATGGTAGCATTGGAGGAGCTGATGAGACTGTGAGCATTAGGGTCAGTCACATCAAGCTAAAGAAAAGGGGTTAATGCAGACAGGTGAAATGGATTTTTGATGGGAGAAAAGGAAAGATAGGGTAGAAAGAAGAATCTGTTTTGCCACCTGAATGTCACATACTCAGTTTTGACACCAAAATTTTAGCCATGGATTTTAAAGATGCAGATGAAATAGCTCTACTGCAGATGAATTATCTCAGACTTCCTGATTGTAATGATTCAAGCACTTCCTTTCAAATTGCATTTTTCCTTCTTATGTGCTCTATAACCTATTTCCAGAAAGAATATTTATTACAACAGTCTTTAGTAGTTAAGTGTTACTTTTTCTAGCTAGCTGGTTTTGTCCTGTTTTCCTTTTAGTGTAAAGATGGAACAATTACAAATGAGTCAATCCATGTTGTACTTTTTTTTTTTTTTTTTTTTGCATCTTTTCTGGAAATGTTTAGTAGGTGTGACTATAGGAGGCAGAACTCTGGAATTGCATCTGGTTGTGTCAGGGCATTTCTGGTTTTGTAAGATAATTTTTACTGCCCACTATTGGATAATACCAATGTCATCCAGTATGCTTTTTTTTGTGTCAGGGAGTCATGCAGTAGTTAGTTAAGCATGCATTTGGAGGTGCTCTGATCCATCATCAAGCAAATGGGAAATCCCAGTATGTTTGATATTACCTGAAACTGGTAAAAGGGTATTAATTGCTTATATTTAATCACTTTCATTATTTTCAAAGACTCGATTACATTCTTAATTATTAGTGTACATACTTCCTCTGAATTTCTGTCTGATGACATCAGCAATGTTTGTTAGTGTGGAAATTTCATCAAGTAATGTTAAAATGCTTAAAAAGCCCTGCTCCCCCTTCCTCTTTGTTTTTGTGTATCTCAGCTTATGTTGCCTTTGGGCCTCTGAGTCATTGCATTTACTTTGTACTGATACTTTTCACATTTCATGCCTGAGCAGTGATTTTGATTTCCTTGTTTTCTGATCAGAAAAACCATTCTTTTCCCTGTAGGTAACACTGGATTTTTGCCAGGTCAAAGAAACCCTCTTTTCTGAGTTATGATTGCACAGGTTGTTGTGATAATCACATGCAGGTGTCTCTGGTCACTTTTTAAGATCTTGATGCTGTTTTCTTAGTAGGCAGTCCAGATCCCAAGGGGATGTCGCTTTATAATGCAGCTGAATATTACAAAGATCTAAAACATAAACAGTATAAAATGTGACAGTCAACTATGAGGATATAAATGAACATTTCAAATATCAGAGACTCGCAAGTATGCAAATTTGAATTCTCGTTTGCTCCTTATCATGGCCGTAGGGTCCCACATGGTATTGCTGAGCACTGATATATATCCTAGGAATAGTACAACCCACTAGTTCAAGTTTAGCAGAGCACTTTTAGAGGCTAGGCTTCACAGACAGGCCCATGGTTTATTCACTCCTGCAAGTAAAACAGTGGCTTTGGCTCCAGATAAAGAGCTCTGATAGTCCCAGCTCTCCACCCTGCTCCTCAGCCAGCAGCTGCTGCTCTTATGGCAGAGGGAGTGGGAAGAGGTGTCCATCCTCCTGCATCTTCTGACCTCTTCCTCCTGCTCTGCTGCCTTGCTACCAGTGAAGGGGTGTCGTTGTCCCCACCTGCTGCTGTTATTTGTTTAAAAAGGCAAAACAAACCCCCAAAACAACATCTTTTTATTTCTGGGTTTTCCTTTCTTTTCTCATCGTGGAGCTCAGCCTCCAGATAAAGGATAATTAAAACCTGCTAAGCCAGCAAACTTGTCACAAAACCAAGTGTTGTAAAAAAGCAGGAAACACTAACCCCAGACGATTTTTTGTGATGATGAAAAGATGAAGGTTGGAAACATGTAACTGAATTACTGTTTGGAGAAATGCAGCGCTTCTGAAGTTAAATCAAAGTATCACGTTCACCGTAGTTGAAACTGTTAATATTTGCCAGATTAGCTTGAGGTATTTTGATGTAGTGTGAAGATAACAGTGGCACAGCCTGCAGTGTGCTTGCGCAGGTAAAATAAGGCGTACGTGCATCCAAGTCTTTTTACAGAAATACACCGTCAGCACGGTTCATGTTTAACCTGCCAAATCTTATGCTGCATTTTACTAATACCTTCTACAGAGTATGTTGTAACAGTGCAGAAAGTGATTTTTTTGGTTTTAGACATAAAACATAGTTGTGTTTAGAACTGCCTTATCACTTGCCTGTTTCAACTTTATGTACAGTAACTGAGTAAAACTTTAACAAGTATTTAGTTGTATGAATTAACCTCATGGATTATGCCCACTGTGGCAGCAGAAGTATTTGTCAGCAAAATTTCTTTTCACAGCCTACTCTTATCAGAAGACAGCTGCGATTACTAAGCTAAATTGGTATGTGAAACCATATGGTGTTTTGGAGCTGCTTGGTTACTGTGGAGGATAAATAGCTCCTGACCCTAAACAGGATCTTTTTAAGAAAAGAAAAAAAAAAAAAAAAATGTCCCTATGCCTTATAAGGCATGGGCAGGCTTACTCCAATGCTGAAGAAGGGGCGGTAACGGATTGATGCTGCTGAGTTTTTTCCGGCAGCGGTCACAGGCGACTGAAGAAGTTGTGCTGAAATTGCAAGTGCTTCCTTCCCCGACACTTAGCAGTGAAACTCAGTCAAGAGAGGAGGCAGCAGGTGAAATTTAAAAAAAAAAACCACCACCACTTGATCATGGGAAAATCAGGTGAGCAAATGCCTTCATGCAGTTGGCTGCCTAGTCTTACAATGTGTCTGCCTGGTTTTGTGCTCGGAAAGCATTGCCAAAGCCTTAGTGGCTTTGCTCTGAGAAAACCGCTTTCATTTGTGCATGGTTCAGCCTGGGAGGAGCTTTCTCTCTGACACAGGATTAGACTGAAAAAGTAAGAAAAATGACCCTCCCTCCCTAGCTCACATTTTGTAACTTATAGTAGCTTTGCTTTGCTGTGTGAAATAATTATAAACCCTGTAGCTTTAAAATTATTTAGCTGTCTGATGAAACTTACCTCCCTTGCAGATAGGCAGCAGGATGCTTTGAGGGGGGGAAGCTTTATATCAGCCTTCCTGTCAGGAGGATTTAGATTTCAGATTTGTTAATGGTTTAACCAAGGATAGCCTTGCTCAGCTCCTAAGTCTCTCCCCAGCTGTGAAGCATCTCCCTGCTGCTGGCTGCATTTTTGGTCCTTTCCCCACTGCTGCTTGCTCTGCTCTGACAGTCTGGGCTGGGGGAGACTCCTCCGAAGCTGCCAAGAAGCTGGAGAACTTAAGAAGAGAGAGCTCATGCCTGGGGCTTTCTCCATCTTTGTTCTGTTAGTCATGAGTGAAAATCTCTGCTGATCTTCTGAAATGGCTGTGAAACTGGATGGTTTATTTTTGTTCTTGTGGTTAGGTTGTTATTTCTGTGACAAATCAGCCTGGTGGCATATTGTCTGTCAGTCCCGTGCTTTAACAGCATGTATGGGACACACTCAGCAAAACCTAGTACTCGATTCACTCAAAACCACAGGACTCTTCCAGAGAAACGTGAGGAAGATTGTTGTGTGGGTAGCACTTTAATGGGCCTCAGCATGGGTGTGTTGAGGTTTTTTTATTTTTTCATTTTTTAAAGGTCAGTATCCTAGATGAGATCAGAGCTGTCTGTAAATGTGACTGTAAAGGGATTACTGGTATGACACCCAGTTCAAGCAAAGCACTGTATAGCTTCCAGTGGATGGTTCTGGCCCTGTGTCCTGGAAGCTGCACAGGTTTTCCAGTGGACTGGTATTTACTAAATAACCTTACCACAGTTTAAATTACTGTAGTTGCTCAGAAATATCAAGTTCATCACTTCCTTGCTAATAGCATAAAAAGTACAAATACCAGGTAAGTATTGTAGCTGTACGTTACAGTAGGAAAGCTAATTGGGCAAAAGCAATAGAGACACTCCACTGTGCATCTTTCAATCCCAAAATTATTAAAATCTCTTCTTGCTTTAATATATGCACAGTCTCTGCAGATTGCTAATACAGTCATAAGGCAACTACTGTCTTTGTTATTTCCTGCACATTTATTATTGCATATTAGTTGGTTGTTCCACACTTAGGAGCAGTGACAGACCAGAAACTGCTTTTGCCAAGGCTTGGGTATTGTTTGCATCCTTAAGTGGTTATACAAATAGAGCTTGAGATCTCAGTACTTGTTAAAAATGTTTTGTCACTTGTGTCCTGCTTTTCAAATCAATGTCTTTGAGCTGCCTGCAGCATTTTTTAGATGAATCTTAAAACCGAGATCGTGTCCTGACAGTTGCTTTATTGACTAAATCCCATCTGCCCTTTCCAGTGCGCTGAAGTCTTTAAATTCCTGTCTCAGATCATTCAGTGTGGTTTGTCTTTGAACGGGCAAGAGCAGCTGTTTTAGAGTACTGCTTCCTCTGTGTTTTGTGTAAAATACCTCACGTTCCCGCTGTAGTACTGTTGAGGACACAATGCAGGCAGATTTCTCCATACTTCGATGTATGGAAATGTAACAGGTTGGGATCTGTCTGACCTCCAAACAGAGTGCTTGAGTCTCTCATGGGTCAGAAAAACTAAGGTGGAGTTTACCCACAGGTATAAACTTTAAGATACTCTAATTCATGTAAAGTGAGGCCACTCTTTTAGAATAAATGTCTTCAGTTTCTGTAACTTTTTAACTTTGGTAAATCTATCTTGAGGCCTAAGTATCCCCAGGCAAAGAAATCCTGCTGTTGAAAATCTCAGTTCTTTGATAAAAATCCCCTAATAGTGTGTTGTTACTAGCTGTTGGATTATATTTAAGTTCTTTGCAAGTATCAGAGCTAGAGACTTAGCACTGGTTTTGCCTCACTGAATAGAGCTGAGTGTTGGGAGACATCGGTACCTCTGACTCAGCTTTCTTCCTTGGAAGCTGCAGGCTGCTAAAACCAAATTCATACTGAAACTCCCTCATCAGGTTTAGAAAAACGCCTCCCATGGCCATAACACCTGCAAATACTTAAGCCAAACATGGGGACTCCCACTGCCCTCCCCCGGTCTTCTCTTTTCGGACAGCATTTGGATTAGCAAGTGGTGCAGGCTCCCCTCCCTGCAGATCCCACAGAGCCCGAACGGAAAAGATTTGGGTAAGTAATTTTCTGCAGGAAATGAGGCGATGGTGAGCTGGCTGCTCTTTGTTGCCCTGTTGCTAAGGCTGCTATGTCGGCAGGGCTGTGACCCTCCTGCAGCTGTGTGTGGTTGGAGGTTGGGGTCCTGCAGACAGCCCTCACCCCAGTGGGAATATCCATGTGAGCAGCTGCAGGCGATGCTCAGGAAGCAGCTGGCTGCCAGCTCCACTCCTCCGCTCTGGAGCGTGAGGGTTTCTGCTGCATGGTGGGAGTCTCTGAAAGGCTGGGATAGTATAGTGGCAGGAAAAGGCTGTGAAAAGTCTCATTTCTTCCGCTTCTCTTCTGGGCCTGCCTGGAGGGGGCAGGGATCTTGTTCCACTCACTCCCTAAAAATCCAGCGGAGGTGACAGCTGGGGAATCCCCCTGTTTATTCTGGCTAGTGGGTGCAGATGCTATCAGACAGACAAGGACAGGCTTAGTAAATACTGATTATCTTTTTGCAGTGTTTGCTTTTCTTTTATTTTCTTTTTTTTTTTTTTATCACTTTTGCAAACTTTTCCACTTCTCCAGAGAAAGGGCTGGGAGTTACCCACTGTGCTCCGTGTTGAGTCAGTACAAAAATAAGGGCCAAGAAAGGGTTTTGACAAAAAAAAAAGACAGGAACCAAAGTCCATGCAGTTTTCCATGTTGTTTTTAATCTTCCTTAGAAGCATCTGCTGTTTTTTAACTCTTAAGATGCACCTTCAGAGCACAGTTCAAAGGACTGTTATGTTTTCTGTGGAGAAAGCTACATCTTCAGCAGATCTGAAGTGCAAATTTGTACTCTAGCATCTTGGTAGGAGACAGCCGTAACAGGTCATAACAAAAGTACAAGCGTACTGTTTGCTTTCTGAGAAATGCAATACTCACAAGCTGCCAAAATGACAAGGTGTTTCATGCTGGCTGGTTTTACAGGACTGGTGGAGATAGAGGAAATAAATTAGCCTGAACTGCTAGCAATTGAGCATTCGCATTTGGTAACAGCAGGGCCTCTGCAGAACTTGTCGTCAATACAAGTTACTGGCTGTTCCTCTTCACACCAGAACTGAACTGGAGTGTGGTGGGAAAAGGGCCTTTCAAAAATCAAGTTAATTCAATTAAAAACCCCACACTTCTCCAGTTTTTATGTGTAGAAGACACTGATTACTTGGTTAAAGTTCAATAAATGGCAAATAGAGAAAAATCTGCCAGGAAGTCATCAGGCTTTGGCAAATTTCTGGGCCCAATTTTTACCTGTCTGTTGAACCATACAGGTTTGGGCGAGCGAGAAGAGGAGAATGCAGCAGTCATCTTGTGCAACAGGGGTTACTCCTGTTGACTGTTAGATTAGTAGCCTTAGCTCCTCATGCTCAAGGCAGATAAATACCAAAGCAAGTATCAAGGGCTCATGAAGAGTAAGACAGAATGTGATGGTCTGTAGTAACTGAGATACCTACCAAGGTTTCCCATGCCATAGAGTTGCACATCAACAAACATTAGCTCTCCTTTCTCAATCCTCTGAGACATCTTTCTCAAAACCAATAAAATTAAGCATGAAGAAAACTCTCTATTACTGGAAACATTCAAACCCTTAGTTTTCTGTCAGTACAATTGGTAGTGTCTGTCTTGCCTGGATTTGAATTTGCTTCAGTTGCTGCTCTATGTGCAGGAACAAAAACTATGAGAAAAATAGTCACTTGATTTTTAACAGCTTTGTTGTTTATTACTTATCTCAACAGGCCAGAAGGCTATTTCAGATCACTATTTTGGTAGAGGCCACCCTGTTCTCCAAAAGATTAGCTGGAGCATATCTATGCAGTGTTTTTACAGGCAGATGTAAACACGTTCTGCCCAATCTTTGAAGGTCTGAACAGCAGCTCTGCCAAAGCTGGGCTGGGTGGCCCTGCAGAGGGGGGGCAAGGTGAGGCCAGGTGGATGGCCAGCTGCTCTGGTTCAGAAGTGGTTCCTGTGCAAGCAGGAATGAAGAGATGGTAGTAGTCTGGCATGTTGTGGAGGAAGGCAATACGGGCCTGTTTAAGGCCACCACAAACATTATTTAATATCATTTAAATTTGACTGAAATGAGTTACCAGAGCAAATCTTGGCTTTGAACAGAAATCATGTGGGCTTTGCCTGGTCTCAGCTTTAAGCACAATTGTTGCAGAGCTGCATGAAATGGTAAGATAACTGTCCTTAAGAAGTTTTGCAATGCCACCATTGTAGTGGCAGGGTTTGGGAGCCATCTTCTAATTTACATTGAGGGCTGTCCCCACATATACACCTGCACATCACAAAGCTGAAATGGAGTTACACGTGTTGCTGAAGTCTCCATACCTTGTTGTAAATGCAAATATGGGGCCAGGGGTTACTTTTTTCTCAGCTCTAATGATAGTTTGCGATAGACAGATAAGAAGTTATTGGATATGTGCTTAATTATACCCTGTGTATTTGTCACACTTGTAAATTCTGTGGGCTGTTGGCACATGTTGGGTCCTCTAATAAGTGACCTTCAAAGTGATTTGGGGTAAACTGTGGTAGGGGATAACCTGTTCTTGAATTTTCCCTTTCAAAGATCTATTGCTAAAACAGACCTCTCAGTTTAGAATCATAGAATGCTTGAGGGGGGAAGGGACATCTGCAAGTCCTCTCATCCAACTTCCCTTTTCAAACAGTTCCACCTAGAGCAGCTTGCTCAGGACCATGTTGATATGGCTTTTGAATATCTTCAAGGATGGAGACTCCGCAACTTCTCTGGGCAACCTGTGCCAGTGCTCTGTCACCCAAATCACAGAATCACAGAATGTTAGGGATTGGAAGGGACCTCAAAAGATCATCTAGTCCAATCCCCCTTCCAGAGCAGGAACACCTAGATCAGGTCACACAGGAACATGTCCAGGCGGGTTTTGAATGTCTCCAGAGAAGGAGACTCCACAACCTCTCTGGGCAGCCTGTGCCAGTGCTCTGTCACCCTCACTGTGAAGAAATTCTTCCTCACATTTATGTGGAACCTCCTATGTTCCAGCTTACACCCATTGCCCCTTGTCCTATCATTGGATGTCACTGAGAAGAGCCTGGCTCCATCCTCATGACACTCACCCTTTACATATTTATAAACATTAATGAGGTCACCCCTCAGTCTCCTCTTCTCCAAGCTAAAGAGACCCAGCTCCCTCAGCCTTTCCTCATAAGGGAGATGTTCCACTCCCTTAATCATCTTTGTGGCTCTACGCTGTTTCCTGATGTTCAGACTTTGATAGTTCTTCTATAGCTTCTGCAGGTCTACTGTATGAGGACTTATGACCATAAGGAATGTATTCCCCTGAGCAGCCCTCATGGCAGGTCACAGGAGGGGTTGTCTGTGACACAATGTTGTAGGTGGAGCACTGGCTTTCTGGAGAGATGCAAAGGGCTTCCCTTTGGAACTGCAGTCCCTGGGCGTAGGCATGCATGTACATTCCTTGCACATACTGCAGTCTCTTTTTTTTTCCTTTGGCTCCCAAGTGTGGGGCCAGTGTGTAAGCCACAGGAGCTGCAGGAGGAACATTGAAATCAAGAGATTTAAAGATTTTGGGGGGTTAGGTGGAATTTCACCTTCCAGTGGGTGGTGTGGGGGCAATATGCCAATTTGATCCTTTAAACATATTCAAACTAAATATAAGGAAGAATTTTTTTTTATGAAGGTGGTGAAACAGTGGAACAGGCTGCCCAGAGAAGTGGTAGATGCCCAATGCCTGGAAGCATTCAAGCTCAGGTTGGACGGGGCTCTGAGCAACCTGATCTAGTTGAAGATGTCCCTGCCTATGGCAGGGGGGGTTGGACTAGATGACCCTTAAAGGTCCATTCCAACCCAAACCGTTCTATGAAATAAAGACCATATTTTTCAAGTTTTTGATTTGGGGAAAACTGGGGTTTAGCCTGTTGAGCAGGAGGGTGAGAATGAGATGATGTAAATGATAGTAAATATGGGTAAAGAAAGTTTCTTGTGTTTCCCTGCCTGGTCTGGGCTACTGGATAGGTGAGTTTGCACATCAGTGATCAGAAGAAATGTGCACGTCTGTATTTCCATGCCTCAGGGAGGTGCATAAATAAACATACTTTGAGTATTGCCCCAGCTAGCTTGGATGTCCTTGGCATGAAAGCAAGGTAGAAGGGTATTGGAGCTAATGAGGTGAAAGGTAGTTCAGGTATGGTTACCCCAAGCAATGGTAGAACATAAATGGCAGTGGTATAAAAAAAGTGAGAACTTGGTTCTGTTAGTGCTCAAGACTGCTGATTAGTGTTGCCTTTTTTTAAATGCTTGTATCACAGAAGGCTCTGCTGCCTCTCAGAGCTGTGCAGTTCCCAGTTTACCAGGTGTTCCTTTTTAATCAGGGCAGTCAATTGCCTAATAGTTTATAAAAGGCCTTAAGTGAGGAAGTAATCAACACTGTCTATTATAGCAAGAATAGGATTTGCAATCAAATAGTGACATGACTAATGTCATCGAAACATTATTACACTGGCGGCTTCACATTCTCAGGCAATGTGCCTCAAATTGGGTATGGGGGAAAACAGTGTGTTACATCATATAGCACAGGTAATGCAAGGTTATTAAGTTGCCAGTTTGCTCTAAAGGAAACCCAGATAATGAGTGGGGACTTTGTCCATCAGATTAACTTAGTCATCTTATGTTGTCTTGAAGCTCACCCCAGCAATAAGCAGGTGTGTAGGAAAAGTTCAGGCAGAACCGAATGCTGGAAGACATCAGAGAATCCCCTCCCTGAAGAGGGATCTCCTGAGCTGAAGGGAAAGCTATTTTGAGCAGCCTGATAAACACAAGAACGTTCCAGGAAACTACTCTCATTCAAACTCATGTCTATTAATAACCCTGAATTCCTTTCATTCCCATAAGCAATACTTTCTCCTGTAACTTTTAGTAGAATCATAGGAGAATTAAAGTTGGAAGGGAAATAGTGTACCAACAATTATATCTCCCATGTCTATTGCATGGGATGGAGATGTTGCCCCTTTATTGAATTCTTGGTTCAAATGTGTAAAAGAAGACAAAGCCCACCCAGGATATCATATTTGCTGGATATAGTATTTTATCTTTCCCTTCAGGATGTATACATGATTTAATTTATTTTGTATGTTTCCAAGCAATCAGCCAGTTTCGTTAGAGTACGGGGAAGTTTAGCACTGAAGAAAGTCAGTTTTTAGGGCTGGAAGTGATTCACAAATAGGAGCATCAGATCCATGCTCCCAAATTACATATTTAGGAATAGCATTAAGGGCCAGGTTTTAAAGATTTTTCTGTCCCAAATGGGGAGCAAGAAGGTGCAAATACATGGAGAAATACATGGAATAGTCACTCCTTGTGGGACTGCAGAGGCCAGCCAGTATAAGACCATCCTGCAGTGTTTGTGACTTCAAACTGAAGTGCTGAGTCAAAATGCAGTAGTGGCATAACTGTCCTCTTAACATTTCTCCCATCAGTTAAATATCAGTCACTTTTCTATTGAAGGAACATTATTCTCAGAGTGTGAAAGATTCAGCTGGGACTAGTTTCCAGGGAATTACATTTCAAATAAGGATAAAGATTATTAATAAAAATTATAAGTAATAAATATGTCAGGTCTCTTAGAAAGGTCTAGATGCAAACGTGGTCATTAGAAGCTGGGATGTCTTTTACTCAAGAATTCTGTTTGTTTCCAATCTGTTAATATACTTTGAGAAGTTTGTCAAAATAAAGGCATCTTCAGTTATCTGGGACAGTAATAAAGGATTTTTGGATGTAATTACTTTGCTGTTCCCTGAAGCCTCTAATGAATTTTTTCACAAAGCTGTTGGGCATATTAAAAGTTGTATTTGCTTCATTCTCATTCCATGCCCCATTGCTGCTATCAGAGTAGGGTAGAGAAATTCTGCAGAGTCAAGGGAGATTGAAGGGGTTTCAGTATTAAAGCAGAGCTGTACTCAGTGTTTAAATAGTTACCCTTTTACCCTTCTATGTGTTTTCTGTCCACTTTGCATTTGTGTCCTCCCTGTGTATTCTGGTGCTTGGCTTCTTTCTGCCAGGATAACTAAAGTTCCTCCCTGTGTTGTGGGCAGGAAAGATTGTGGAAGTAACATGCAGTATCCTGGGTAATGTGAGTCACATTGACAAGGTGGTTTGTATCAGGCTTTTGCATTTACCTCTTTCCAAAAGGATGGGTGTTTTAAAGTATATTTTGTATCTTTCTTCAGATATGTTGTTCTAGACATTATATGAGCATGTTTCTAATTATTTTGGGGCAGAATTAACAGGTGAGATCATTACCTCAATTTACCTGGATTGCCCACGTTGGGTGAAGAGTTGAGGCCTATGTTGTGGTTCAGAGAGGGATTGAGACAAACATAATGGTACGCTTCTGTGTAGGATTCTTTATCAGGTCCATTTCTTTTTGACTGCATTGTATGTTAATTATCTGAAGGCTAAACAGAAAAAATTAGCATGTATGGAAAGTACAAAATTGCCAGTGAAGATTAATCCCTGAACAATAGGACAGAGAACATTGAGAAGACAATGATACTTCTAGAAATTGGTACTATGGTCTTTTTTGAATCACTGGGGTAGATACTTTTTTGCTAGTCAAGTGTACAGCTGTATAATGTTGTGTGTCCAGAGTGGTGACATAAGGGCTGCCCACAGCATTTCTGTTGTGTAGGTATGGGATGGAGAGGTTTCTTATGAAATATTTTACTGTTACTCTTTCTGCACATCATGCAGCTCTGCAAGACAAGTGGAGTAGGTCCAGCTGATGGCTGAAAAGATGATGCAGAGCAGCTGGTACTGTGAAAGACATGTTCAGATAACTTCTGTTTTTATATCCAAACTAAGTGAAGGAACAGAGCAGGAGAAGACAGTGTTCAAAGAAGAGGCAGGAAGGATTCAGGTGTGAAGAGCTCTTCACTTGAGAAAGACTGTATTGATTGGCACTGCTTAGAGAGGAAGAGATTAGAAGAATAGAATAGAATCAGAAAAATGAATCTGATGGGAAAAGGCAACCTAGATGCCTCTGCTTACTTTTCCATGGTCACACAAAGTTCATCAATGAAACTGAAAGTCTGAAAATATAACTGTAAGGTGTGCTCTGCACCACATCATAGCCTGGAAATTCATTGTCACATGCTGTCATTATCTTAGCCAATGTTCCAGAAGAATCCAAAAAGGGGTAAATAATTGAATAATGAGAAACACACAACTGTATCTAATATCTTTAGTTGTTTTACTTATTAAGCTGTGTAATGATTCGTGACCAAACCTAACTTTCTGGCAGTAGGAAATAATTTTTTCTAGCAGCCTAAGTAGCCTACATGAGAAGAAAAAAGTACATCTCTAGCTGTTTGGGAAGCTGTTCCCATTTGGGTGGGAGCCTGAAAATTCCTGTTAACTCTCACTCTTAGTATTTGGCTTCTCAGTGTATGGAACATTGGTAAAATGGAAAAGCTTAACATGTCTTCCAAAACAAATCTGAAATACATTTGGCAGTTGGGCGTCCCTCCCCACACATCAGCATGCATGGAAGAAGCCATGCAGAGGGTTAGTACATGAGCTTGAGTCACAGTAGATAAGTTTCTGTAGCAGCCACCTTTGAGGAAAGGGGAGGATGGAGGTTCTCTAGGGACAGCATAGCAGTGCCTGCCATAGCTAGAAGAAACTCAGTTTTGTCCGTGTCTTGTTGGTCTTTGTAAGTCAAAATGTTAGTACAGAGATGGATTATGCAATACTTCTGTTAATGGATGGACTGACAATTGACAAAGCCTATATTCCAGTTTACTTAATTTTATTATTTTTTTTTTAGAATTTCAATTTGTTATTGCCATTGAGAGCAATTAATTTGAATAGAAACTTTCACACATGCAGGTCAGATTGTTTACCTACTATTTAATGCTGAGTGAATGAGATACAAAGTCTAAATGATAACAACCACAAGCTTTAAGACGGTCTTGTGCAGAAAAATGCAGCCTGGAGTATGTGAGGCAGTATGTGTATTTCAGCTTTGATATGCAGGCTGTCTTAAAATTTCCCTGATGGAAGCATGGACTGCTGCATCAGTGAAGTTAAGTGAACTGATTGCAGGCTTGCTTTCTTCAGTAACCTATGACAGATGCCTTAGAAATAGGGCATGACCCTGCAGGTGAGAGGTTTAGGACCCTCTGGCTTGATAAAATCAGCGAGCTGTGAGCAATGGTAATAGGAATGGATGGTTTTGTTAGCAAAAGGGTGTGGAGGTGCTTGTTTTATTTGATGATGTGCAACTTGACACACAATTGAAGGAAAATCTCAGAGGAGAAAAGTGGTGGGCCGATCTCATCTCACTCAACAGGGTTCCTGTTGCTGTCTTATACCACAATTTTATACCAAAAAAATCACGCGTGAAAGCATACTGATGGAGTATGTTAGTTATATGTCCACAATTACACTTTGGTCTGGAAAAGGTCAACCCAACTTAAGGCTGTGTTCAAAAGGTTTAAGGTACTGTGTGAAACAGTCACAGCTTTCTATGTGCGTTGGATACTGAGATTATCTTAGACTGCGTATTATCCTAAAGCTATTGGGGAAACTGGAGAGAACTCTGAGAACAGCTTAAAGCATGAGCGTGGGTTGGATAATCACCTTAGGAAAAAGTTACGATAGCAGTATGTACAAACTGACAGCTCTACTGTGGGAAAATGCATCATTACAAACAGCAGAATGGTGTACATGCTAACAAAGGAGAGAATGATTGATTATAGTTTTTCGGATCAAGTACTAAGAGGGAGTTAAGAAAGCTAAGCTTAACAGAAAACACTTTCTACTCATGAAGTCTATTTGGGCTTCGAAAGTGTCTTACAAGGAAAATGATAATAGTCATGTTAATTAGGATATTCAGAAATAAAGCTGATGAATCATTAATAAATGTAGAAACCTGTGTCATGGTAAAAATGGAGTAAATACTCAAAGATGTCTTGGCCTGTTCAAGAAGCTTCAGCAATACAGAGAAAGTAAGAACTTGTCTTTCTGGTTTGAAGAAGTTATCCATACCTCTCTGACTGCCCCAATACCCTCTTTCAGGTTCCAAATTTCTCTTAAAGCAGCAAATTCCACAGGGTGACCAGTGCCAAGGGAAGACTTTTTTTTTTTTTTTTTTTTTTCCTCTCTGAATATTGGGAAAAAAACCAGCACAGTCGTATAAGGAGCCATCAAGGCGAATTATACTGTGACTGGTTGCTTGTCCTCTGTCTTGTGCTGCTGAAAATCCCAAGTTTATCAGGGTACAAGCAGGAGCTTTTTTAAAGCTTTGCAGTAACTTTGGAATTCAGATATTCACTGAATGCACTCTAGCACAGCGGGGAAAAATCATCCCTAGCAGTAGTTTCTTTCCTTACCACTTGCTGTTTGTGAACAATCATTTCTCTTGAGCCAAACAGAGGTGCTTTTTGAGATTGCTACGAATTTGTATTATATAGTGAATAAAAAGAATGGTGTGTGTTTCAAAGTATTTGCATAGTGCTACTCCTTTTAGTATCTCCATTATTTTTTTTTTTTTTAGGTGATGTCTTGACTAATAACAGAAATTCTTGAATGCAGTGACAATAATTTGCATTTTTAGTGCATTTCCTCAAGGGACCTGTTTGTCACTTACTCTCAGGCTTCTTTGCAATGGTGATGCAGTGTGCTGAAATCTTAAAATGAAAGTCAGTCAAACTAACCTTTAATCAACTTGCTATTGAGGAAAGGAAGAAGGTTCGCATTTTCCTTCAATCTTTAGCGAGTCTGCACCATCCCAATGGGAGTGTCTCTTGGAGTTCCTGGATGGAAGGCATTAACAGTTCATTTCATCCTGCTCCCAGGTAATGAGGATGGTATTTGTCCGTTCTTCAGTCCAGCCTACACCAGTATCTTAGCTACAGGTTATGCTTTTTTGTCTTCATTAATGACTGTATTTGACAGGTCTTTTCATTTTTTTTTGATGTGATTTCAGCTTCCAAACAATTTGCTGAAGAAGTCTTGAAAGCACACAATGACTACAGGAAGAAACATGGAGTCCCCCCATTAAAACTCTGCAAGAAGTTAAACAGAGGAGCCCAACAGTGAGTTCAGTCCTTTTTCTTTTTTTTTTTTCTCTAATGAGATTCATAACACTTTTATCCATTAGGTCTGACTGTGCATACTGCAAAAATATTTGCATTTTGATGTGCTGATATTCATTGATGATTTACTATGTGAAAAGTGAGGGACTCTACTCTGTCTCCCTATCCAATCCATTTTGTCCTTTCTTTCTCCATCACATAGCACAGCTGGTCACATGGACACTTCTGTGGTCACAACTGTACAAATCTTTCTTGCACCCTTTTCCACACATGGGCTGCATCTGTCTATACTGGTATGTCTCCTCTGCAGAGAGTAGTTGCCTAAAACATGCTTCACCACCACCTGTCAGATGATGGATTGTCATCTGTAGAAGAATATCCACTGCTGCTGAAATAGTGAGAAAAGAACTTTTTCATGGTAGGAAGTGATGACTGGTCTAAGATCAATGGAATCAGAAGGAAGTGCTTTCAGATCAAATTGTCTCCCTGCCCCAAAAGCAAAATCAGTATACGTTGTTCTCTAATCTGCCAGGAGGGACACATCTTACCTCTTCTCCAGTGCTGAAGACTGCACGACTTCTTGTCAATGTAATGTACAGTGGATCCGTCTTTCTGCAGTCTGATTTAACTCTTCCTTACAGAAATATGAGTCCAGTACTGGTTGTCCTCTTTCCTGTAGACATAATAGCCAGATTATTTCCTTTCACTTTATAGCACCCTTTTCCAAAGTAGATTTGAAAATCTTCAGTTTATTCAGGCTGATCCTCACAGTACAAAGGAGATACCTGAAAGAGTAAATGCTATTATTTCCATAATAGCTCAATGGCCAGTTTGATTCTTGCAGACATGAGATCTCATGTCCCGCTGGGCTTTCTACCATAACCATCCAGACTTCTTCACACTGGCTGGCTGGGAGCCAGAGAGGCTGTAGCCTTTCCAGAGCCTGATTTTACTGTCCCAGCATGGTGTGCTGTGCTGTCACATAGATGCACCAGTGCCCACACTCCTAGACCAGAGACACCTACCAGGTGTTGTGCTGTACAATGCACCACATACGTGGCATGTGGATATGCCTTCTGGCAACAAGCAAATCTGATCATCTTTATTTTTTTCACCATTTTTTTTTCTTGAGACACCATGATAACTGAATACAGTATTTCTAAGAGAAAGAATCTCAGTGACTCATCCACATACCTTTGTAATCTGCTGGGATTTTCCTTCTGTTCTTCAAAGAGTTGTTTTGTTTCTGTTTTTCATGATGCCTCACAATGAGGAAGAAATTTAATCGACTTGTCAATAACATGTGATGTGTCTCCAAAGTGCTACAGCTGGTTTGAACAAGTCAAGTTGTATGAATAGTTCAGATTATTCTGTCAAATATGCATTGCTCCACATTTATCTCTAAGTTGCTATTGCCCTTGCTGAGTATTTTTAGGTCCTTCTGGAATTCCTCACAATCCTCTCTGGTCTCAACTGACTTTCCCTGCTGTGATGAGTAACAATAGGAAGCCTTTGGTTGCAGTCTGTAACTTAACTTGTAAGAATTAAGACATGTGTTCAAAGACTGGTGAAACTGGTTGAATGCAAGAACTAGAAATGGTTTCATCTGAATAGAAGACATGACAAATAAGAGATTTCTTATATTTCAAGACAGATTTTGCATCATCTTAAATTCAAAGAACAACTTTACCTTTTCTTTGGGTATATCTGATGTCTTTGTTGGTATATTTCTGGTGTATCTCTGGGTACTTTTTCATGCTTCTCTATCTGTGTTGAAAACTGTCTGTTTCCTGCTATTTTCAGTTCCAGTAATTGCAACAGGTTAGATGAACTGACTATTGGATCCCTGCTTTAGCATGAGATGAGTCACCCTCAGCAGGTGTCTGTTTATCTCTGACTGTAATGAAGCATAGGGTGATGATCTCAGATGCAGATCTCATGCTTTTGCCTGAGCTAGAGTGAATTAATCACTCTTTGTCTCAAATTCTTGGCACCTTTGTCCATGTGCAATGTGTACTTTGTTTCAGTCTTGTCTCTTGCTTGGGAGGTGGGAATCCTTGAAGAGAAAAATTACAGGACTATGCTGATATCGGGCATGAAGGAGCATCTACAGAACCTCTAGTTCAGGATCTGGTAGAATGACAGCTGACAAGTTTTTGGGATTTCTAAATTAATGGAGGTAATAAAATGCTTTTTTTGTGGGGTGTTTTTGGGGTTTTTTTTGTTTGTTTGTTTGGGGTTTTTTTTGTTTTTTCCCCTCTGAGAGGAGTAGGACAGAAGGAAATGAGAACTGAAGTACCAGCTTGGGCCAAAATGTTCAGCTGGACAAATTTCCTGTCTGGCAGATACCAGTAATTCATGATTAGGGAAGGAGTAGCAGGACAAAACAGACGTGGTGATCCTTCCCCCATTATCTTCTCCTGAAAATTACGTTTTTTTCTAAGCAGTAGGTTTTATCCTCATTTTTTGTCTCTGTTGTTTAACAACTCCTGAAGATTACACACACACACACACACTGTAAATTTGTCTAGCTCTTTTTCAAACTCACATGTACTTTGGTGTCTGCATCATTCTGTGGCAATGACTTCTGCTGCACAGTGTGGAAAAAGTGCTTTGTCTTACTTAACTTTAAAATCTATGACCTTATGATTTTATGTGTTGTGTCCTATTTCTTGTGCTGTGAGAAATAACAAATAGTCTTTCCAATTTCACTGTCTCTGTACTGAAGCCTCTCCAATGTTAAATAAAGAGATTAATTATTTTACACATTTTGTTCTTCTTAAACCTATTGTCATAAGACAATAAAATACATCCCACACTCGCACATGTCAGCTTCTATAGAAACAGTGGTGCTTATCCCTATGTTGGTATACAGAGTTGTTGACTCACATTCTCCACGTGATCCCCTTCTCCTCTGTGCTGTTGCCTGGCACATTGCTCTGTTTTGCATTTGGCTTTTTTATTCATTTGTAAATGTAGGAGTTTTTGCACTTGCTGTGACTGAATCCCCACTTTGGTCTTTTTTCTGTCTCATTGAGAATGTTTAAATTGATCCCATGAGGTGCCTAGCAATGTCAGGAGGTAACACCTGTACCATTTGCTGCAGGTACTTCTGTCTCCTCCAGCAGCTGCAGCTAAGGATGCCCAGTGGAATTCTAGGTGCTGGGCAGAACATGGTGGGGGGCAGATCTGCCCTTTGGTTTCTTCTAGGCCCTTCTCAGCAGTGACACAGATACTCTTGAAAGCAAGGAAAAAATGGCCTCTATGCCTTCTCTTTGCCTAACTCTTAGGTCTATGTAAGCTTGAAGCATCCCTGGCTTCAGGGCTTTGCAGCTGAGTAACTTGGCCTAAACTGTCATCTTCCAGCAAAATTCCTTGCTTGCATCTCCTCCTTCCTCCTGCTCCTTCTCTCTGCTCGTTGTGGCTGTGGTCTGTAACTCTGTGTGGATTCCTTTTCTAGGTATGCAGAAGAGCTGGCTACCACAAGGGTCCTCAAGCACAGCTCCGAGTCTGCTAATGGAAAATGTGGAGAAAACCTAGCGTGGGCATCCTATGACCAACCAGGTAAGCTGTCTTCTTTTGTTGTCTCACAGACACTGAACAAATGGCTTGTCTTGTGTACTTTGGGCTGAGGACGTCTGGTTGCAAGAGTACTGGTGTTTCCTCTGCTTTGAAAATTTGTTCAGCACAGTCCAGCCCGCACTCCGTGGGGACAGGATGGTGGTTTCCAGTTACCTAGGTGTTCTGAGAGCAAGGAGCACATGTAGGCACAGGAGGGGGTAGGGGATTGTGGTAGTGTGCTATGTCCCTTTGGAGGTAGGACTTGGCAGCTAGGCTGCTCCATATATCCTAACAGTGGAGCTGTCTTGAGTGCTATTTGCATGTCAGTAGGAGGAGAGAAGAAAGCCATCAATGCCCTGTACTTCACCTTTGTCCTTAGTTTGTCCCAGCCAAAGAGAGGGCTGACCACAGACCAGCTGTGGTGAGGACGGTGGAAAAATGGCCATTGCATGCTACACAGCGGTTCCTGTTTGTGGGGGGAAAAAATGGGGTGGGGAGGTGGTGTGTGAACACCAAAGTAACAGAGGGTAATGTGTTAGACATCTAGTCTCTTCTGCTCTGTCAGCAAACAGACTTTGAGCTTTTTTCCATGCCTTCACTTTTGAAGACAAAAATGCTCTGTATATTTTCTGAGCGTAAATGTAACACGTAACTGGCGGCCTTTGGGTTGGATGCCCAAGAAGTTGAGTTTTGGCCAGGCTGAAAGCTTGCAGTGAGCCCTCCGTCAGAACAAAGTTCAGCAGGCTCTTCCCTCCTGCCTCCTCCAGCAGGCAGGGCTTGTGCCTTTGCCTGCTGAGACAGCAGGTGGGATGTATTAAAAGTGACCACTTGCTTGCTTTATTCCCATCTACCCCTGGAATTTCCAGCACAGTTTCAGAGAGACAGAAGCTCATTTCGGCAGGCTGGAGACCCTGTTTGGAGGACCTAGAAATTTTAGTAAGTGAGCTTTAGACTCAGTCACACTGCTTGGTTCCTCTGCAAGTGCCAACTCTAGTCCCTAATGGATACGTTTTCATGTTGAAAAAGAAAGCCGGGGTGGAAAAATACAGTTTGGTCTATTCATATTTGGCATTCTGTTCATTGCAAGAGTCCGAGACAAGGGTTCAGAGCAGCATGGGAAAACACAAATGTACAGCAAAGTTTGCACAGTGGCTATGACTCACTGACTGAGCTTACTTCTTCCTTCTTATGTGTGTTAATTGTCTGTGCTCCTTCCCCGAGTTTAAAGTAACAGAATTCCCATGTAGAGAGCTGGAAACAAAACACGAATGTCTGTCTTTTTCTGGATCCCGTTTGTTGCCTTCAGTGCACTGTTTCCATACATAATTTGCCAGATTTGAGCAATTTTGTTGCTATTTTTTTATCCAGGATTGAATGTCTAGCTGAGAAAATTAAGCTTCCTCCTCTTTTATTCTGTAAAACACTTCTATGTTTCCTATGTAGCAGGATCATTCAGAGTACCAGAATGAGAAAACTAGTTCTTTAAAGAAAGTTATTCTCTTGTCTGGGCTTAGTCTTCATCTCTGTGGAGCTGGTTCATTCTTCCTCTTTTTCTCATCTAGTTCCCTTTGGATAGTTAATTTGTACCCTGCTCAATGAGGCTGAAATTTGTACTAAGGCATCCATTCAAGGGCTTAACAAAAGCAGGCAGTGTCTTCTGGTTTCTTTCCCAGATAAAGCAAAACTCAATAAACCTCCAGCATACTCAGTATTCTCTCTAAAAAAGTGATGCTGTTGTTTGTTTTGGTTCTTACTGAGTTCTGTAATAATGCCAGAAGACGTATTTCTTGTTTCAGAGAAGATTTAAGCTTTCAACTATAAGAGCCTTTTAGTTTGACCCTTCTTCTGGTACAAGAATACCTTAAATTATATTCAAGATTTCAAAATTACATAGCCTAAAGCTATCTCTGGAAATATGTTTATCCCTGTAATCCAAGAAATAGTTGTCAGCTGTTTCCTCCCTCCAGTCCTGCAGGAACTGTTCTGTGGCAGACTTCTCTTTGTCTGCGTTCAAATAAGTGAGCTGTCATCTGCCACTAATGCAAGAGACCACAGCTTGCCTTGGCAGCTGTAATGTGTCAGGCTTCTTGGGGTGCCTCGTCTTGTTTCTCATGTGTCAGGAGGCTGAAGGCAAGCACTGGATGACTAAATTCTTGTCGGGATGGCTGGTGTGGTTGTGAAGAATGTACTGTGTTGCCTGTGAAAACACCGCAGCTTATGAATTTTAGAGTGTTCATGAGAGAAATTCTCTGTATATTACCACCCAAATCTGTTATGGGAGGAACCTGGGTCTGCCTACAGATCGGGATTCATGGGCAGCATGGCACAGGCACCTTCTCCCCCTGCCCTGGAGGAGGAGACTCTGACTGAGAGCTTGCCTTGATGCATCTCTTGCTGTCTGACAGTAGATTATACAGTACTGTTAAATATAACAGTGGCTTATACAGTACTGTTAAACTAAAGTAAGGACCTGCATGAGGAACGCTGGAAGTAGAGGATTACTTCCTAAAACCATTAGTATGACTTCAATCTAGATAGATATTTTATTTATGAGGCAAATTTATATCTACCTCCTTTCCCCTCAGCCTGGTGGAAGGAAGGCTGTGATAACAAAAGCTAGAAAAATGAGGAAAATTCTGAGGTCTGGGGTACATAATTTTTAAGCAGGTTGCATGGTGCTGCCCATCCTCACACAGAAATATGTCCTGTGTGATTTTTATTAGAATGTTTTTAGAAACTTGCTCAGTGAGATTACTTGAAAATTTAAGGATTCTTTAGTATGAGGAAAAACTGTAAGGCTAGGCCCAGAGAAGTTAAATGTTAGTGTGAGCTGAATACAGTAGTGGGGCTGCCACAGCTTTGTGCCCCCAGTAGTGAGGCTGAGAGTGTATTCCCAGGCTTGTACACGCAAACACACACACAGCAGGTACATGTGTATATATGCAGGTGGCCACACAGATCAGCACAGACAGATGCAGTTAACATTCACATAAACAGCACTGGTAGCCTCATCCTGTTCCTCTTGCTGGCTGATGAAGTCTGTTATTGCATTATATATAAATAAAATAATATACGCATATAAAACATTTTTCCAGCAATGTATTCATATAAAAATTGTATTTTTAATAACATAAAATAATATAACTAATATAGATATTTCAGTAATGGCAGTAAGATTCTAGTGTGGATCCCTGCAGCAGACACTTAGCCTGCCCAGTAGCTGACCCTGTATCCCAGTCTCCCCAGATGCTGGCACCTGGATGTACAAACCCCTGAGGCTGCATTTCCACTCCAGTTGCTGGTAGCATGTCTTGCACACAGGCAGCTCCCTGACCGTCGGCCAGGACCCTGTCTTGTCCCTACAGTGGCCATACACTTCTGTAGTGACTTCTCCTCGACCGCTTCACCTGCTCCCAGCCAGTCTAGCTTGTGCATTGCTAGTGTTCACACACTCGCACCTGCACCAGTGCTCCAATCACTGGCACCACAGACACCCAGGTCCCTGCAACCCTTGGTCTGATGCCAGTTGCTGGCACTCAGACCCACCCACCCACATCCCCCAATCAACACAGAATAGAACTCCTCACCCAGGAGAATAGTTAGAAATGGAATTTAATGAGACAACAGGACAACTGATGAGATGCAGAGCATGGCCAGGCAAGAATACTGACACCTATGTACATGCAGTGACCCCTTTTTATCTCTCCAACCTTCAGAGAGTGATATCAGCAGAAGAATTTTACCACTAGGATTGTTAGTCCTATGTATGGACTGACCTCATATGGTCAATCCTCTGACCATATAAGGCAGCTTGAGGCACAGTGAGCATGGCCATGTTGCTGGCTTATGGCTTGGGTAAATACAATCACTGTGCTGATTCTGGACCTAGTCTTGCGCAGAACTGTACTTGGGTACTAATTCCAGGATTGTTTTACCAAGTTCTTGTGTGATGTAGATCTGTCCAGAGAGTCATGGTACTGATGAAACTCATTAGAGCAAGATTCAGCCTGTTCTGAAATGAACATCTTGTAAGTCTAACCAAGCAGGTTATCAGTCAGCTGTCACTAGAAGGGTGGTGTCAAACTATGTTTCCATAGAGAAAGTGTTGAAACTGTGAATGTGGTTTACAGCAACGCAAACAGGAAGGACATTTTAAAAACATACCAAGCTACTATGGTTCTGCAAGGGGAGCAGCAGAAGAGAAGCTGCAGTGCTGACTGTAGAACAGATCTTCATGCTTTTGGTAGAAGTAAACTTCAATCATTTCTGCCATAATTGGAAATGAGGAGTGGGAGTGAGATTTCTTTCCTTCTGATTGAAATGCATTTTGAACAATAATCAGCCCTTGTTTTGAAGGGGGCTTTTGAGGGAGTGGGAACTGTTTGCAATGAAACATTCAAATGCAAGGGAAATGGACACTAAATATAACTGCATCACTTATGCTGTAATAATTTGAAATGGAAATACGGTGGTCAGTTCTTGGAACCAGCAAGTTTGAGCATGAAGGCTGCTGCTAAAAATACAATTCATTACCTTCACTTCCAGGACACTTTTTTAACATGATTTCAAGACAGAGGCTGTCAAAAGTTGCCTAGTCCTTTGGTCACCTTCTCTTTTGCCAGGAAGAAGTCAGTCTTTAATTTCTTGTAGCCTATGATGCAATGACTCTAATAGTTCAAGGAGGATGACAGCAATGCCATATAATGATAACCTGATCCTGCACATGAATAAATGGAGCATCACTATCAACTTGTAGGCTTTCACTGCCTGGCTGCAATAAGTTGCAAGCTTTCATCCTGGAAGGCTGGGAATTAGCACATCACAGATTGTGCTGCCAACTATGCCCATTGTCTTTCTTGTACAGGACTGAGGTATTCTTACCTGAGGCCACTGCCATCTCCCTTGAATTAAAGTGTTACAAAATTTTAACATGATGGTGGTATTTAAATTTAAAAAATAAATAAATTAAGAGATACTATTTTTGTCAAAACTTCCATGTGTCTTGCAACATTTCCATTATGGAGATTTTGAGACCTTGTCAGGTGGAGCTTAGGTACACTTCTTGGAGCTACAGTAAGCAGAGTGAGGATGACTTTCTCTTGAACTGCTCTTTATGCTATGTCAGACTGATATATTAATGGAGGGAATGAAGTGCTGGTAGCAGTGGGAATGCAGTCCTACATCTGTAAAAATACTTACATAGTATAGTCACTTAAGCACTTGTACACACAAAATACATGAGCTTCATAAGAGCTGACATGTCTACAGTCATATTCTGTACTTTTTTTCCACTCAGCTTGCCACAAACACATCTAAATCCTTCATAGCTTTGAAGTCTAGGGTGGGACAGGATAATATGTTTTGGGGTTTTAGGGGTTTTTTTACTATGTGTTTTTTCTTTCCCCCTTGAATTGCATGAAGATTGTTCTTTGCATGTTTTTCAGTCTTCATTTTAGCTTTAGTGTGAGTAACAGATATTTTATTTGCATTACAGACTTCAGCTGTAAAACAGGTCTACAGGGTTTGTTGTTTGGCACAGGGAGAACAGGTAAAGAAGGAACCTACTGTTATTCCTGAAATACTTACTTTGGAAAGCAAGAGAGGTTTTACCACCTTTTTATGTAGAAAATGTAAATTGACTCTAAGAGAGCACCATTCCTAACAATCAGTGTGGCATAGATAAGTTCATAGTACTTTCAGTTCACAAACATCTCAAGAAATGCCATTTCATTCCATATTTTCTTTTCAGTGACAGCTCTGACAGCTAGATAGCCAGGGTAACCACGCCATCCTTTTAGCAGACTGCACTTAACTGCACAGCAGTGCAGGTTTAAGACATTTTTCTGCAAAATAGCAAAACATGAGTCATTGCTGTTCTGCAGCCAACAGTCCACCAGGGACCAGCGTTCTTCATGACGGTAGGCTTAACAGCATTGGCAGCTTGCTATGAAATCAACTGGCCTTGCGTTATACTTCCTGGAATGCTAAGCAGAAACTTCATCATTGATGTAGCTTAGGGAAAACCTGCCCCCTTTTCCACCGCAGTGTTTGACACAAGAATTTCCTAACAACCAGTAATGAAAAAGAAGTAACATTTGACTTTTGAGTACGTAGTTCTGCAAGTTCTGGCCTGAGCTGCTGCCCTCTGTGTTGCCTGTTCCACCAGATCCATTGCAGATTATCAGAATCACCTTTCTATCAGATTGCTTAACTGTTCAACAGAAAAGAAGAAAGGATTATTTCTTTGGTAAACATCAAGCTTAGAGACCCACAGGCATGTAGTGCTATACCACTGGCCATAGTCATAGTCCTTATACAACTGTGGTCAGTGAAAGCCTTTGAATGTGCTGGTCACAAGGACTTCCACCTAGCAGCAGCTCCTTGACATGTATATTTGAGCTGGCTGTGCCGGCCACACAGTCCTCAGTATTCCTGTGGAAGAACTGATGGACTGTGTTTGTGTTGAGCAGAACTCAAGTCATTAATAGCATGGGACTAATTAGTAACTGAGTAGCAACAGCTATTGCAAATAATAAATATTTGGTAAGTTACATGTACTACCATGTTACCTACATTTCAAAAACTCTTCAGTAAAAAGACTCTTTCTCCATGTTTCTGGAAGTTCTTGCCAACTATTAACAGATCTTGCTGGCCAGGCTGTAAGTGAGCTACACTTCTGTGTTTGTGTAATGATTCCACTTCAGATTTCTCTTGTCTTTCAGGAAAGGATGTAGCTGACAGGTGGTACAGTGAAATAAAAAATTACAGCTTTCAAAACCCAGGGTTTTCTTCTGGGACAGGTAAGTTCAGACTGGGCACTGTTTCTTCAACAACACAGCTTTTATTTTAAGAAATTGCCTAGCCAACTTGTGGTGGTTTTCAAAAAACTACCTTTATTTCTTAGGTAAAAAAAAAAAAACAGAGGGGAAAAAATATTAGAATTTCCTCGAAGTTTTATGTTAGAAACTCATGAAAAGTTAAAAGGAAACTGAGAAATGAGGGAGTAAGCAACATTTGTGGGGTTTTTTTTTTAATGTTGTCTTTTTCCTCTGACTGCAAAGTTTTTAAAAGGCAGGTTATTTTTAAGGAAAATTAATTTGTCGAAAGTACTAAATTGGAATCATATAGGTGTCTTACTAAGTGTCCTATGCTGCTGTTTACATTGACATGTGTCTTCTACCAAGCTATATCACTCCAATCACAGAGATAACTTCAGATATAATTTGGAGATCAGCCACAGGCCATTGCATATTGACAATCTGATGTTGAATGAACATAAGAACATTGTTCCTTGAATAATGCTCAAGCAAGAGATACACCCAAGCTTGTTTCAGGCGAAGCTTGTTTCATGTTTTTCTCCTATGGAGTCTGTCTATGCATAGAGAAAACAACTGACAGAGCAGCACAATGCAAGGGTGCCTATTACAACTAGGCAGAAGAAGCCATAAAAACAGTGTTATTTTAAAGAGTTGCACATGCAGACACACAGGAGAGTATGAGATGGTCAAAGCAAATGAATAGTTATCACTGTCAGAACTGCTGTTCACACTTCAGGGAGTGAAGACCATGATTTTTTTGTCAAACTTTAGATCAGATACTCCTCAAACTACTTCTTTCATGATTCTCTTACTAGGTATTGTTACTTGGATGTAGGACATGGAAGTGGGACTAGTAGTATGGAATCAGATCAGGCTTTTTCAAGACAAAATGCTAGATGTAGTTTTCTTTTCATGTCCTTAGCTTGTTCTCCTATTAGAAGAAGTTTCGTATTGTTCTTTCTTTCCCAACCTCCTGCCCCGCCCCTTATATGTTAAAGGTAATGTTATACGTTTAGTTCCTAAACTGGATACATATGTTTATCTCTCTTTCTTCAGGTCACTTCACAGCAATGGTTTGGAAGAACACAAAAAAGATGGGAGTCGGGAAAGCGTCTGCTAGTGATGGCTCAACATTTGTGGTAGCTAGATATGATCCAGCTGGAAATGTAGTAAATCCAGGCTATTATGAAGAAAATGTCCTTCCTCCAAGAAAATAACTTTTTTTTTTTTAAAGTTAGTCTTATTGCTTAATGACAAGTAAACCTGGATTTGGACTTAACAGTGTTTGAAATGAAGTACAACTCGGTGAAATTCCCTGTTTGGTAAAGCTGTTCACATCTCATTACAGAGGAAGCAGTTACATGTTGCCTAAGTTGATCTGCACATTAGGCTCTTGTTTCTGAGGGGGCTTCAGTCTATTTGAGGATGAAGTATATGCAGCATTTCTAAAGGATAAAATTTATAAGGTGTTTTTTTTTAGTAGTTTGCATGAACTCTGTGTCAGCATGTGAGTAAGCACATGTTGGGTGTCTCTTTTTAAACAAGCAAATTTATAGCTTTCAGTAAACTGAAGATACCAGCTTGTAATTCTATCACATACTCCCATTTTTCCAGTATTTTTAATAACTACTTTGCTCTATCTATACCTCCTGCTACTGTGGGGCTTACTCTCCGCAGATGGAACATATGCAAAACTTACCGTATGAAAGGTACAGGTGTAAAATGTGTAGTGGCATTCAGACCTATATGTTTTTATTAAGAGGATCTCACAGAACACTAAAATGTTGCTGACAAAATTGTTTCCATGAAGCAAGCTATAACTAATGCATGACCTAAAAGCTACTAAGTATTTTTAAATCCTAGCACTGCATTTTAGGTGCTAGTATTTAAAATCTATTTGAGATGAGTGTATTTCAAGTTGAAACCCCATTTCACAGTTTACAGAATGTACATTGTCTTATAATCAAATAATTTACTTACATTACAGGAAAACAAGATACTGCCTTTTCTCTTAGATACTTATGCACAAAGAAAGTTTCTTTGATGGAGCACACTAGATTTTATTTCTTGATAACTTATTTTTATTTCCTAGGGAATATCTTCTGCAGGTGTCATGCTGTACAGACACATAACATTCCCAATTCATCTCTTGTCTCCTTTAATAATGTCACAGTAGGAGATATTCACATGGTCATAATTAAGAGATGTTTACTCGTTGTTCATATCATTCAATAATAGTAAAAATATTTCATGTACTGGATTGATGCCTTGAAAAAATTCAGATTGAATTTCCTTACAAGCAAGCAAGCAAAAATTCTGAGAATGCTTTTTTCTCTTATGAAATGTGGATTGGTCTAATTTGGCCAGGTTCATATGCTGTGCTTCAATTTGGTTTTGGTTTTTTTTTTTTCCTTTGTAAATGTTCCTTTGGACTTCTGCTGAGATTCTGTATGCCTGAATTTGGTTCATGAAGAGTGCCATTACAGAAATACTTATTTTTGTTTACACAGTTGTAATAAACTGCACTGTTATGGCTTGATTATATGTCACTGTGATGCTGTATGTTACAAACTTTTTGCTGTAACCAAGAATTTAACACATATAATGAACATCTGAAAATTAAATATTTTTGAATATGAATTACTCAAACCTTTGCTGTTAAACTTAAGTCTTTGTTGAATAATCTTCAAATTTTATTTCCAGGACATTAACATATGACATTATTACTTTTGCAACATGGAGCAAAAAAAGCAGCAAGTATTCTAGTCCAGGAAAGAAAGAAGAGACCTAAGAAATAGTAAATCGTACCCCGTATGCAAAGGTTGAGCTAACTCTTGAATCTGAAGCTGAAGAGGCAAACCTCTTTCTCTGTTGAACTCCTGCTTTGTATCTTGTTTAATTTCTGCTGCTCCCTCTCTCGGCTGACATGTTCTTGGTAAAGAATACTCATTCCACTCCCACTCGGATGTCTGTGTTTCAGTAACCGCAGAGTTGGGGCCTTCTCCTCTTCAGTCCTCAGCTGACAAATACTGCATCTCCAAATAGGCTAATGTTTTGTGCAGCACGTTATCATCCTTGAGAATGAAAACAGAACTTTCTAAAAAAAATAGGCTTGCTGCAACTGACATAAAGGTAAAGACTGATGTTAAATAAATTAATGGTATTAAAATAATCTGTTTTTTCCTAACGGCATTGCTGCTGTTGGCCCTATAATTCCTTGAATGGTTGGAGTAAAACTGTATGTCTTCTAGTTGAGGGAGTCAAGTCAATTTTTCTCTGCTGCCACCTAGGTAGGTTTTATTTTAATGTCAGAGAGAACTGGAAAGGTAGGTAGAGGACAAAACAAAATTTGTTATCTTTATTTAAAACTGTAGTGGCAAGAGAACTCCAGAGCTTTCCAGAGAGCATTTTGAGGGAGCATGAAAGATAATCAGACATGGAAGAAGCACAAAGCCACTCAAATATGCTTCATGCACCCTGTAGAGCACCCATGCAGGTTAAGTATGATTGTAACAGTTAAAAAAAAACCCTGTCAATTCAGTTCTTCATGATCCAAGATCATGATGTTGATGCCTTCTGCAAATGAACTCTGGCTGCACAGTAACCCATGGCATACATAGGAGTCCAAATGCAAAGGGAAGGGTAAGATTGCTGATGTAATTCACCCAGAAGCCATATGATTTTTGGGAAGTGTATGCTGAAACCTGAACTACCAGCCATCTGTATTAAAAGACTTGGTGTAGGTGTATTGCTCCACTCCCCACCACATCTCGGGTGGATTTACCTCCAACAAAGTGGTTGATTCAGTTGGGTGGACTGCAGAGAAGTCATGTTGGACTGATGGACTACTGACCTGCAGGCTTTTGCAGTGTCACACATGCCCTAAGAATGTTTTTAGGTTTTGTGGGTATCTCTGACTTTGATAGTCGTTTGTTTTTTTTTTTTTCCTCTGTCTTATTCAGTATTTAAGGGTGCTTTTCCATGTGATTGAGCTGTCTTTTTAGCATCTGCTTTCTTACCTTCCTACTTCATAAAAAGCCTGGTATAACTTCAGCTGAAGTATTGGACATGTTAAGCTTAAGAAAATAAAGCTTTTAAGAAGGCAAAGTCCTCACTGGCATTTTGTTTGTCCCAGGATGTGATAGTTGTTTTGATCTGTATTAGAAAGCCCAGAAACACGGTAATGTGAACAAAGCCACAGACCATCCCAGTCTGTTGGTTACAAACACCAATGCCATTGGCCTTGTTACAGTACACGCCAGTGCTGTCTTCTTTCCACCAGAGGCTTTGTGAGGGAAGGGTTCTGTGTAAGATGGCAACTGAAGGCAGTTTGACCCCAAGGAGAGTGGAAAAGGGGCTTGAGATGGCACAAAGAAAGCCAGTGAGACAAAGCCACCTCCCTCCTTTGTTGAACCTGGCACTAGAAATCTCAGAAAACTACACTTCTACGGAGAATGCAGGACAAAGTCAGGGGTTAGGCTGCTCCAGTTGTTGCATGGTAGGAAAGTGAAATTTGAAAATGACATTATTTCTGTCTGTTTCACACAATCTGAAGACCAAAAAAACCTGTCTGCATCTCCAGCTCCACAGTCAGCTTTTACATCCTTTTTAACTTTTACAATCATACTTAACCTGCATGGGCTGATCATACAGGAAAGCCCAGGCCTAGTGCAACTGCTGTTCTGTGTTCCTGCCACAAGAAGTGAAATCTTCACCCACAGTCTGGTGTGCAGAGCTTTGGGGAAGCTCTCTGAAATTAACCCAGAATGTTCCCCAGAGAGGCAAAGAGAGAGCTGAAAAGCACTAAAACTCAGTCCTACCATCTGCTTCTACCATGGTTTGGGAAAGGTGATTGACCCCCCTCTCTGCTGCACTCCTCCCAGTACACTTCATAGTTCCTCTGCTCCTTCAGAGAGAGTAGGGTTTTCTAGCTGATTTTGCTGATGTATGACCTAGCAGTCACTGTAAATCTATCTGACGTTCCTCTTCTGAGCTGGTTTACTTTCTTAAGCGTTCCTGTCAGGGTCCTCCACATCCTCTAATAAGAAGTTTTAGGTTTTGCTCAAAAATTAATTCCTCTGTCTCTCTTGTCTAGAAGGATGCTGAGTGAGATACAGGCTTGCAAGAATCTTGTAGTTGATGTCATGAAATGCAATTGACTTTCAGTTATACCAGGTGAACTCTAAAGAAACAACACAAACAAAGCAGACATGGATTGCATGGACCACATGCAGACTAGAATCTGAGACCTTAACAGCAACCTAGGGAAAGCTGTAAAGAGGAGTTTGGGAGAGTAGGAGTACATTAAATGACAGCTAGTACGTGGAGTTCTAATGTGCAACGGCTGGGGGCAGCCTGCCCGGGCAAAACTGCTGCGGGGTCATCAAAATCCAGGCTAGGGTTCATATCCCAAAGGGCTGAGGACTTTCAGCACAGCTTCTCCCCCGTCCATCAGCTCTGTGGTGCTCACTGATGTGTCAGGAGGGAAGTCTAGCTGGTTGTTCATTTTTTGGAGACCATCGTGAGGCCCCCTGTGCCCTCATCTGCCTCTGCAGGGCTGCAGTCTCCCCTTTCTTCCCCACCCTCTGGTGCCAAGCCTCGGGGTCGCTGACGGCAGAGCTGGAGGGCTTGGGAAGCCCAGTCTCTATCCCACATCCGATAGCCCTGCTGCGAGGCCTGGAACGCCCAGGGGCAGGGTGTCGCAGGATCGCGACAATAAACGCCGAGGCATTAAATATCCCTTCTCTCCGTTAAGGCAGGCACAGCTGTAAAAACAGTGTTAATGTTAATAGTATGCTACTCCATCGTCTTGGAGTGTGGAAAGACGCAGGCAGAGAGGGGGCAGCGGTGGGTGTCTCTGACAGATTCCTCTCGAGGTCTTCCCTCCATTTCTGCCTCAGCCCGGGCGGTTCGTCAGACACCTAATGTGTGTTTTTTGAAAACTGGCTGCCACAGCCTTTCGGAGGGCCGGCCGCTTACAGCCCCCCCTTCCCTCCGTTGGCTTGGATACAAGCCCCGGGCAGGCTGCCTGCTGCGGGCGGCAGGTGGCAGCGTCGCTCCGCGGTTCGCGCCCGCCGTGGGCCGAGGAGCCGAGGAGCCGAGGAGCCGAGGCCCACCCGCCCCGGCCCGGCGGCCTCCCTGAGGGAGAGACCCCCCTCCACCCCTGGCTTCTGCGGTGCCCTGCCATCGGTGCCACCTCAGCTTTTCCTCTAAGCGTCATTTTAATGTTCTTAATCCCACAGCTCGGTCATTGAATATATTAAAAAATAATCACAGCGCCGAGTGGAATAAAGACAGGCTGGGTTGGGGTTTCTTTGCTGCATGAATTTGACTGGAAATGTAATTTGGAAGGGATTTAGCTGAGCCCACACAAATATAGAGTCAGGTAAAGTGATGGGAACTGTGAGTTTGTGTATATTCTGTCCTGTCCTTTTTCGGTGAGCCCAGTTTCCACCTACTGCTGCCTCAAACAGTGTGGCTTCAGGGTGCTGCTCTATCCATACCTGCCTCCAAAGTTCGTGTTAAACATCGGCTTCAGAAAACAAAGTGATAACAAGGAAACTTACGATGTGAAAAACTTGCATTTATTAAAGCATCCTGGCTGATAAAAGTTCTCAATGATTTTCTGGTACTGATTTAATAGTTAAATACCCTCACCGGCCTTGGGCACAGAGAGAATCATAGAATCACAGAACAGCCTTGGTTGGAAAAGACCTCTAAGACCACCAAGTCCAACCATTAACCCAGCACTGCCAATTCACCATTAAACCATGTCCCTCAGCACCTCATCTACACGTCTCCCAAATACCTCCAGGGATGGGGACTCCACCACTACCAGTAAGTGTACTGACCAGTATGTATGGATGTGTTGGGAGCGGAAGAAGACAGAGGAGGAGATCCGTGGCCACAGCTCCAGGGGGAATCGGGGTTGGAAGGCTGCTTTGGAGCAGCTTGGCTGTGCGCGCTCCAGATCTGTAGCTCTTGCTCCCTTCTGAGAGGTAACAAGGTCCTACCTGGCCACGTAGGGGATGTAGATGGCTTCCCCTCTCCTTCTGCCTCCACTTTTCTGCATTCCCCCACGTTTACTTATTCTTTCTGCAATGTAGAGAAGAAATCCCCAGCAATTGTGAGCTGGCTATTAGTGGGGTATTGCCAAGAAGGGATTCATGTGTCTCATGACTGTGGCAAAACACTCCATACAGCTATCGATCCCATATGTTTCTTCCAAGAAATAAACAGCCTACAGTGCCTCGCATTCTTTGTGCACAGGGTGTCTCCTCCTAGAAGTGTCAATACAAAAGCTTGTACAAATGCCAGTTTAATATGTATGGGAGGGGATTTTGCCCCTGTCCTTCCATCACAGGTACATTACCAAATGCCTCCTTCCAGAGAGAGTTACATTGTGGAAAATGTGCTTTTACTGAATGCTGCCCATGTTACAGCATCTACACTAGAAACTATAGAGAAAGCTTTACATGATATTTTTCTCTGACAAACAGGCTATTTCCCTCTAACATTTGATAATTAGTGATATATTATGTTTCTTTTGGCTGCTGCCCACTTCCCTTGGCAAGTGCAGAGCTTGCATATAAAGCTCAAAGAGTCTTATTCAATTATTTTGGTTTGTCCTCTCTCTCTCTTTCTTGGTTGGGAATTGCTAGTGAACACAGTGCCTTCAGGCTCTAATTTGCTGTTGCATATTTTCTGAAACCATGTGAGGGATTGTTCTTGATGAGCTTTCCAGGAGCTTGCTACAATTGAACTTTTCTTATTACCAGCCAGATATAGCCTTCAGCTTCTTGCTGTCCGTTTTGTCTTGCAGTTCAGGATTGTTTTATTCTCCCCTCCTAGGATTTTAATGCTAATATGGGTCATGGAGTCTCTGAAGGTAGGTGGCATAAGTTCATCTTAGCTAGCACAGCAGAGAGGGCTCTGAGCACTACGGGTGTTTCATAGAAGCTTTATATGGTGCTTGTATCCTAGATCAGGGACTGCCAAGCAATAGTCTAGGAGGCAGCAATGACTATTCATGAGCGTGTACCACCCTTACGCTACTCTCAGTAAAGAGATGATTTGGTAGACAGAAGTTATTGAGAAATTCCTAGAGCTGAAGGTGAATGGTGGCCCAAAGAATATGGGAGGATTGAAAAAAACTCAGAAAACCTGCAAAAGGATCATTCTGTGCGTATCTGGCTCATGCAGTAGAGCAGACTGAGGAGATTACCAAGCTGTACCTAAACTGAGTCAAGGACTCTAACTTAGGGCCAGAAAGAACATTCAGCCACAAGAAGTTGATTTTGGCAGACCTGTGTACCAATACGCCCTACCTACCGCATAGACAGCTGAAAGGTACGTTGTTTCAGGGAACGTGATCACACTTTCTGGAGTCTGCCTTAGACCTGAACAAAGCAGCAGTCACTGCAGAGTATGCAGGTGTGTTTCTATGAGCTTCTTTCTTAGTGAGCTCAGCTGCTGCTCCTCCCACCCTCCTGGGTGTTGGTGCTTCAGATGCTTGTGGGGCCATACTATAGCCTGTCCATAGCCTCACTAGGAAGAGTCAGGCTGAAGGTGATGCTTTTCTTCTTTTCTGAGGACTAGGTTCGAACAAGGCAATTTATGACCATGTTTGTGGAGCTGGGCAGCTTTCCAAAGGCTAGTGGTGAGATCCTTGCCCTGGTTTCATGTGGTGTAAATGGCCTGAAGTGGTCTATAAGAGCTTTGAAATCCCCTCTTCTGACTGCTGAGAGATCCCCCTGCTGAAACTGCAATGGGCTCTGTAGCACCATCAGAGTCTGCAGTCAGTTGGGGTAAGAAGAGATATTGTCATGAATTCACTCAAGCACCATGGTCTCCTGGATGCTCTGAGGGAGGCTATGGCATACAGAGCTTCGAAAGATCAGAGGCAGCTTGAAAGCTCATCATTCTTTTCTTCAGTCCCTGGACTACAAGCTTCGTGCTGTCACAAGGCACACCTTAATATTGCTGTGCCTTTATGAGCTAAAACAGGGTCTGTTCATTGACATGCTGCCTTTCACGCAGCATCTCTGTCCCTCTCCTCTTTCAAATAATAGGATTAATGAAGAGAACTGAGTATTTGTGTTTATCTGTAAAACCTCCCATGCATTTATCAAGAATGTAGCCAAAAGCCTTACAAAAAGAAGACAAAAAAAAAAAATATTTCTTGCCTTTCTCTGTCTTGTAAACTTCTATAAAATTGAAAAACTCAGGGATTGTTTCTGCCTGACTTTAACTTGTATTATGTTAGTAATTGTTTCTCTACGCCCATCACAATAGCTGAAGAGTTAAAATTGCTAATGATCTTTCCAACAGCCAAGCTATTTTTCAGCTGCTCACTGAGGCCATTAATCAACATACCCAAGACTGCTTGAACAACATTTACTAGCAATTAACCTATGGTTATGGGAATATTTTTTCCCTATTACATTTCTATTCTAGTCTGCACTCTATTCTAGTCTGCACATCAAATAAAAGGTGTATCCTAACCCTGCTTTTACTAATTGAAAGGGCAAGAAAACAAAAGTTCTCAGACCTACATGGACCAGCTTGATAGGAGAAAAGAGGGCATCCAATATGCTGGAAATATGTTTGATTAAATCCTTTGCCAGACTGCTGAGCATGAACTAAGCTCTTCCTTTCCACTTGCTCGTCCTAATATTTAGATGATAGAAGAGACATTTGAGGTGTGTTGCAGTTAGTTAATGTTTATTTTTAAAGACTTATTGAAGGACTCCCTTAAGAAGAAAAGGAAATGTGTTCTCCTGACCTTTATATTGCCCCACTTTTTCTCTATTCTCGTTCCTCAAGCACTGAATAGTTGTATCACCTCAATTTTCACTAGCAAGATGCAGGACTGAAATATTTCTAATGTTACTTCAGTCGTGTCAGAGAAGTTACGTCTGGAGTAATCTTCACCTCTAGTATTTTCTACTGTCTACAAAGTTTATCTGACTGGTAAATATTACTATGTGGTTTAATAGAGCTTCTTTACATTACAGAAGAAAGGAAACAGGAAAGTTAGTGAGAAACTGAAGAAACAGTTTGCTTCCAAAATTATTGTAGGGATCTTTTCTGGTCTGTAGGACTTGGCAAGATGGCAAATTAAAAATGTCAAAAGGAATAAGCGTATGCTGCAAGCAGCAACAGTGCAGTATCCTAGGTGTGTGGATATGACTGCATAGGACTGATAGTTCCCATCCTAGCATCCTGGCAGTTCTGTATGGAGATGGTCTAGAGGCCTTAATGTTGTCTAAGGCTAGAGAAATGCCAAGTCCTGTAACTATGATCAGAAGCATCTTAGATAAAGCAGGATGTGCACCAATAGCCAGTTTGCACAAGCACACCCGCTGCTATTAGCCTGAGTGAAAAGGCTGAGGCTGGAGCAATGCAGGGAGATTTGTCTATGTAGAAAGGAGCTGTTTTCATGTGTACATCCTTCTGCTGGCTGTATTTCAGGAGTGCAAGGGAAATAGTGCAGTCCTCTAGTGCAGCTAGTCATAGCTTTGGATCCTAGAAGCAGAGGAAGGG
Source organism: Podargus strigoides (assembly GCA_028020825.1). NCBI lineage: Eukaryota > Metazoa > Chordata > Aves > Caprimulgiformes > Podargidae > Podargus > Podargus strigoides. The sequence goes on from CM051620.1 coordinate 62,585,678, forward strand.
CGTGTAAAAGAAATTGATTACCTGCCATGCTTTACAGCCTGTTTGCATCACTAATATCTACTTTTTTTCTTTTTCTGTATTGAAGATAGGAAGAGAGTAATAAACTTATTACTAGAGTATCAACAACAGAATTATTTTCTTGTGAACCCAAAATTTTGTGTTTGCTGTCCATTTTCCTCCACCCCAGACCCTGCAGGGAATGTCTTCAAGCTCTGTCTCAGGTTAGTCCGAAACTCAGCATTGCCATTTTTTGCAGCGTTTATCATTCAGCCATGCAATTCTAATAGGCAGGACTGTAAGAGAAGCCTAAATATAGCGATCATCTTGGCCCTCATTTATGTCAGAGACAATGCCAGTTTCTAGCCCACGTAGTTGTGGGGGAAGGAGACTTCAACATGTGACACAAAAGCAAACAAAAAAAGGTGCCTCCAAACACACTTAACATAACTCCCTTGCTTTCTTTTGGAGTATGATTCATGAGTTTTAAGTGACTAGTAGAGCCTCAGCTTCATTAAGCCTCCACTCAAAATAGTCCTGTTACCTCTGATGAGAAGAGGATGTCACTTTCTGGAGCATGGTGGCCCTTCTGTCTAGATTGGAGTGAAAAAGCCAGCAAAGAGTGGGCAGGCCCCATGCATTGAAAAGGGGCAGTTTAGTCCCCCTGTTACATTTGCTGAGCTCATTTAATATCTTCAAGTCCGGCGAGTGTGATCTTCAAAAGCATTTGTAACACGGTTGGAGATTTCAGGCTGAGGGGCAGACCTTTCCGAGAGAACAGTACAAGCTGAGTTACATAAACAGAAGCTGACACCAGGTCTGAGTGTAATGCAACCTAGTTAAAATTAGGAATGCTTGGAAACGTACTTGGTTATATTCTGCAGGCAATGAAAGGCTATTTTCCTAAAAATGCTATCTTGCTGATTTGCCCCATTTATATTCTTGTCTTTTCATTTATTAGTTACCCAAACCTTATAAAGCAGAAGTTTCTCCATCCTCATGAGGCAGGTATGTATACAAATGGCAGGTACTGATGAAATGTTTACTGAAAAGATTAGCTTGTCAATGAGGCAAAGGATGGATATTGATCCCCCTTCTATGTTTGTCAACCTGTAACCTGTTTAAGAAATGGCCTACAGCAATGAAATCCAATCAAGCACTCTCTGCAGCTCCAGTTTTCTTGTAATACAGGGAGGGGATTCAATCACAATAAAGGAAATGAACCACTTATCATATAAATGAGGGTAAGGCAATTAACAAGTTCCAGGTTCCAAGTGAGGAGAGTTCTGACTGCAATACAGGATTAAAAGATGGATATTCTGTACACCTGAGCTTTTCTGTGGTCTTTCTATGGGGAGAGGTTATGTGGCAAAATACATTGCAATGCTGAGTTAACAGGGTTAACAGAACCAAGCGCAGTACATGCCCCCCCTAACTGAACCCCTGCTTGATAACTTGTAATGGAAATATTTCCAAAGAGGTGGCCAAAATAGTTTTTCAAGTAATTAATACCACTTGTCAGTCCCTAGGGCCATCCAAAAAACAATGTTTTAGTTTTATGAGAGATGTGAGAGACTTTAGAATTTTTATTTGATTCAACATCAGAAGAAAATTGAGCCTCTTCTCATATGATCCTCCTACTCTTGCCTCCCCCCACTGATACGTGTCAGGTCCAAGTTGTGCTTAAGACAAGTGCTGCAACTGCCAGGCTGTAGATACAGTCTTCAATTGCTTGTCTTGAAACAGTTTTTATTTGCATGAATGAGTAAGGGCACGGCTGGACTTACAGATAGGCTGATGTAGACCCTTTCTTCTCTCAAGCAGAATAGATACCCATGTACAACATCCAATTTGTAGGTTCAGATCCCTGCCCTAAAACAGAGAAAACAGCAGCTGATATTGAAGCATTCGCTGTCCGAGACGAGTGATTTATCTACTTGCTTTTTTTACGTATGGGTTTCCTTCTCCAGAACTACAGTCCTGGACCCTGTTGGGATAATATGAAATCAAGTGATTTTTCCATTAAATGTTTAGGTCTTGGTACCTGTGGTGGGTTGACCTTGGCTGGCCACCAGGTGTCCAGCAAGCAGCTCTATCACTCACCCTTCTCAGCAGGACAAGGGGAGAAAATAGGATGACAAGCTCACGGGTCAAGGTAAGGACCAGGAGATCATTCACCAATTACTGTCTTGGGCAAAACAGACTTGACTTGAGGAAATTAATTTAATTTACTGCCAGTTAATAGCAGAGAAGGATAGTGAGAAATAAAAACAAAACTAAAACCACCTCCCTACCCCCACCCTTCTTCCCAGGCTCAACTTCACTCCCAACTCCTCTACCTCCCCTCCCCAAGCAGTGCAGGGGATGGGGAATGGGGTCTGTGTTCAGTCTATAACACTTCGTCTCTGCTACTCCTTCCTTCTCACGCTGTTCCAGGCTCCAGCCTAGGTCCTTCCCACAGGCTGCAGCTTTTCATGAACAGCTGCAGAGTGGGTCCTTCCCATGGGTCACTGTTCCGTAGGCACAGACTCCTCCAGTGTGGGTCCCACATGGGGTCACAGGTCCTGCAAGCAAACCTGCTGCAGTGCTGGCTTCCCATGGTGTCACAGACTCCTTTGGGCATCCACCTGCTCCGATGTGGGGTCCTCCACAGTCTGCAGGTGGATATCTGCTCCTCCATTAACCTCCATGGGCTGCAGGGGAACAGCCTGCCTCACCATGGTCTTCACCATGGGCTGCAGGGGAATCTCTGCCCTGGTGCCTGGACCACATCCTACCACTCCTACACTGACCTTTGGGTCTGCAGGACTGTTTCTCTCACATATTCTCCCTCCTCTCTCTGGCTGTTGCCCTACATTTTTTACATCTTAAACATGTTATTTCAGAGGCACCACCAGTGTGGTGGTGATGGACTCATGGGCTCAGCTTTGGCCAGCGCTGTGTCCATCTTCGATCCGGCTGGAACTGGCTCTGTCCAACATGGAGGCAGCTCTTGGTGTCTTCTCACAGAAGCCACCTTGCAGTCCCCCTGCTACCAGAACCTTGCCACATAGACCCATACAGTACTTCAGTGTTTTCCAGATAAAAAAGTGTGTCACTGCAAGCATCTGATCAATGCTTAACCTAGAGAAGGGAGTTTTCTTTTTAGTCTTGCCTCTCTGGTCCATTTTTTTTAACTTTTCTAAATGTTATTCTTCCTAATGGATGCCTTTATTGCTTCAAATGTGCATCGAAATAGACTTCATTAGATAAGCAGCTTTCAGAGTGGAGATCATTGGAAGATAATGCATGACAGTCAGTAAAAAGGGAGAATTCATTGGACTTATTATCTTGGGGTAGGCAAGGAGATACACAGCCCTCAATCCCCGCTCCCAGTGTGAGCTAGGCCACCAGTGAATGTGGCAGCCTGTCCTGTCTGACACCTGTCTCATGTACCCAACATGAGTCTCTAAATTCAACCCAACAGTCTGTACCCATATTGACCCAAACTCCCCTTTGGGGATGATGATTTCTGTGTTCAGCTGAGCACCTAAGAACCAAACGAGCAAGGGGGCTCCCCTCTTTCTTCAGCTGAAGCTGCAGAGAGACCACAGCTGATCTAAAAGTCTTTCTGAAAATGTGGCTTGCATTGACCTGACTGGGTACCCCCTGGCTGGGGAGCAGAACATGCTCTTGTGGAAGGTTAGTGGTTTACCTTGCTCAGGTAAATTGTGTTTTAATTGTTACGAGCTGCTGTAGGTGTACAGGTACTGTGCCTCTTAGCCACATACCCCCTTCCAGTGATGGCTGCTGCCACGTTTACCCTCTTCCAGCTCCAACCTCATGTATCTCTTTCCAGTGGAGTTAAGAATCCTGGAACACTGTGTCTTTTTTCAACACAATTAAAAGCAAAATGACAATTTAAGTATTAAAATGAGTGAAATAAATGACTGGAGCTATTTCCCATGAGCTTGAAACCTTAGTTTTGTGACTAAGACTGACTCAGACAACAGGAATGGGATCTGAATTAAAAGTAAATTCGAGAAGTTTGAAATAAGGGAAGAGGCTACATCTTTCATATGCAATCATGCTAAATCTTTCATAAGTAATACAGTTAATTAGAAATAAAATACTGAAATAAAGCTGTGACATGGTGGTACATCTTCCAGAAACCCTAAGTAAAATAACTGCACAAAAATTAGTATACACTGAAATACCCAGGATAGAGCCAAACCCTTGAAGGATGTTATGGTATCATCTTGCTATGTAGATACCTTGCTGGTACCAGTACCATCTGGTCCAGTGTTCCCAGTTGGAGGTGCCTGCCACTCATTTGTAGGAGGAAAATCCTATGTCTGGTTCCTTTTCTTCTCCCGATACCACATCCCCCAGCGACTTACTGTCTGCTTTGTTAATGATTAAGAACTAACTACAGAAGGGCACGTATCAAGTATGGACATATTATATTGTGTCAGGACTGAGGAGGAAGCCTCAGGCTTGTGTCCCCTGTGCCTCTCTCCAGTATTAATCTTCTCAGTACATGAAACATTTTTCACCAATACATAACCTCACTTATTACTTCCTGCCATTAAGTGGAGCGAATACTCAGACACTCTTCTGGAACATTTCCAAATGAAATCTCAGAGTCATTACATTAACCTTTTCCATTACAGAGCAGAAGGAAATTAGCTGTTGGCACACACAGAAATACATAGAAAGTGGTATGGTTTTTCACATAATTGTATTTTTATACTTTTTAACAACGCAAAGAGTTAAACAAAAATGTTAAAAATCCTGTATGCTTCATTAAAAACTCTCTATTTCTCTATTTTCAGCAAAATAAGCCATCAGTGTTAGATTCTATAATTGACACCATTGCTTAGGGAACAAACCTATGAATCTTATTAGAGACAAATTCATTACTTTAAGTCCACCCTTAGGATGCAGAGCTCATAAAAGAAACCTCTGGAGGGTTCAGCTTAGGGGATGAGATGATTTCAGGCTGCAAATCTACAGATTTGCTGTAATTAACCTGAACTAATTATTGTCAGGCGATGGGTCAGACATCCTGGATAAAAGCCCCTGACTGGTTTTGTGGTCTACTGGGTTTTCAGTATGAGAGCTTCTTGTTAAACAGAGAAAAAGTACTGAAAGCACAGCCCTATATATTCTTAAAGTAAAATAAATCTTTCAACTGAGAGCGTATAGCAGAGTCTATTTAAAATGCACAGTCAATAGGCACAACTGAAGTGTATTAATATTTAATACTTTTGCTAGCTAGCTCACTACAGGTAATGATCAGTACCAATGGTCTAAAACAACTCCCGGGTGAGCTAAGCTGGTCACCAATATGTAGTGAACGACTGCTTGCCTGCTGTTGCAAATATGACAAGGAGGGATACATTTAAACACTTCTTTATGCACCACAGACAAACTATTACAGTCCTGCAATGGATGCTGTCCTGTCACTAGTCTTCTACTGCTTACAAGGATAAGGCAGTTGCATGGGTGCACCTACAGAAGCTTGCATGGCTCACATAGGGAAGAAGAAGTAAGATAGCCTGTACAAGATATGCTGATACTCTTGTAATGCAGCTTACATAAATTTAATTATCACAGGTTCAAAAAGCAGTGACTTTTTTTACCACCAGTGGAAGAACTGTTCAGCTTTATGGTTTTACACACAGATTTGTGTATGTGTTTAGATTTCCAAATTCTGTTGAAATCAGTGGCAATTACATTCATGAAAACATTTCAAGACACCTCCATTCTTTGGGGTTTTTCAGGGCTCACATGGACACCAGTCCCTCTCTGAGTGGGAGATGATGTCCAGAGGTCCCTTCTAGCCAGCATTTCTATGACCCATTGTTGTTAAGAAGTGGTTACAAGGAGAACTGTGTGCTAAGGTGCTGTCCTTACCCTCTCAGCTAGATATGCTTATGGCTGCTCCTTTCTTAGTTTTTTTCCCTTTAGTCCCGAGGTTTGCTGCCATTGCTTTTACCCTCATAAATGTGCATCCTGCCTTCCCTTTCATCTCTTCTCCTGTTATTCTACTGGTGTGTCTTTGCAGGTGGTCACATATTTTTACTGCATGTTTCACTGATACTGGGCCGTTTGTTCTCCATTCCCTCTGTGTGCCTCTGATGCTGTGGGACCAGGCTCACATCTGCTAACCTAATGGGGTTCATCGGACTGCAGAGGTCTTGAACTTGAGAGAAATTATGATGAGACCCAGTCCTCTTTTTCTGTCTTCTGCATAACTCTACTTTTAAGTGGACGCAGTAAGTGAGATCCTCTGTGGATCTGAATTTTCTGGGTGAAATGCGGAAGTTGTTGGTTCAAAACTCCACATTACATGAAAGGTAGAATTTAAAATGCACAAACAACAGCATTAAAATCCCACTAACATTCTGTGGGAAGCAGTCCTTGAAGTACATCAAATTCTCAGGCTTTGTGTATTGTGAGGACATCTTACAAACAGAGATTATTTAAATATTCCCCTTCAAATGATTATGAAGCTGTAGAGGGTTTTTTTGTTGTTGTTTTTGCTAGCCTGCTTTTCTAATTTAAACACTTTTTTTTTTTTCCTCAACAAATATACAATGCTCTCCAATCTTTCACTCACTCAAGTCTGCATACAAGCAGCGAGCTACACAAGTCCACAGGGTGAGGGTAAAAGTCCCTCTATGCGACCTGGAGGACAAGGGGTTCTGGCTGCAGAGTCCTCACTGCACTCCAGGGACTGGTCATCATGAAATGGTTTGTTGGATGGGTCTGTTTGACCTTCTAAGGACTGATATTTAGTATGAGATAATCTGTAAATATTCAGCATAGTTCACTTCCTGTTGGGAGAGCAGAAGGAGCAATGCCAGGTACAAAGTGACTTTTTGCCAGCCCCCTGTGTAGGTCCTCTGCTGACCTTGCTATACTTTGGCCTTATCAAAGCACGGACCTTTTGATCTTGATGTAAACAACACCTTCTTTAATGTTTACAATCTGGCCTGCTGTTGACTGTGCCTTTGTTTAGAAATAAAAGCTGGACCTGTAGGCTTTGCTTTGCTGCGTCCTCAGGTCCTTTTCCACTTGCATTTCAGTCATATTATCTTAATGCTTCTGTAACACGTTCTAACAACAGGAGGAAAGTCTCCACAACCCTCAGTTCACTGCCCTGATTAGCTGTGACTGCTCTTTCAGGTGCGGCTTGGTCCGGCAACCATACAGCAGAACTGAATTGTCCTGTTGTCTCTGACAGAATGACAACACGGGATGTAGGAGGACAATGCCTTTCATATGGATACATTTAATTAGTAAAACAAGGAGGAAAAACCTAGAGATTTAGATGATAGTATGTCAGGAGCTGCCAAGGGGAATCCCTTGTCCTTCTGTCCTGCAGCCAGCACAACACCCATCACCCATCACCTCTGGCCACCTTTGGCTACAACAGGCTCCCCTAAATAGACTGCGCAATATCACCTGTCCTTGAGCGTAATAGAAGTGACAGCAGATATTTTTTTCAATTCTGCTATCTGGAAGAAAAGCAAACAAATCTTTCCTTGCGTGTTTGGATCCGTATGGGACCCTTTGAGAACTGGCCTCTCCCTGATCAGCATCAGCTTGCTCTGTCCCTGTTTATGGTAGGTATTACAAATAAAAACTAGTGAGCGGTGAACGGAAAGCCCTAACTGCAGCAGGACAAAGCTGCAGTTATCATGCATCACCACTGTATGCCACTACAGACTAATTACTCTAGTGTATCCCAGAGATGAGGCATTACTACAGCAGACCCCCAAGAAACACTTAGTTAATATTAAATTGTAATCCTATTACCTTTAGATGTTCTCAGTGCTCTTAATCGCACAGTTTCCAAGTCAGCAGTTTAAAAATGGATTATCTGAAAATCATAATGCCATTAACCTCTTTTTGTGCATACCATTTTTAAGCATAGGTGCCAACAAGAGTAAAAATAATGATAAATTTATATTTTCACTATCTCTCTTAAGAATATTCCATATGTAATATAAAATTCATCAGAAAAGCAAGAGCCTTTGAACAGAGAAGTTTCATAATATATTTATGCTAAAGATAAAATAAACATAAATAATCAGAAATGGATTATCTCATCCACTGTCTTTTATAAGTCCTCTATTGGACTGGTACAAAATTACTGTCAGATTTATATCCTTGCGTCAAAAGGAATAAATAAAATGCACTACAGAAGAAGTATTAGTTTTATATCTTGAAATGGATTTCTAGAGTTAATTTATATCCTAATAAAATTTTTGTTGGAATTTCTCTAGTGATATTGCAAAAAATCTTTGCAACAGAAAATACCAGGCCCAAGTAAAAACTAACTTCACACTGGCAGAATGTGAAGAACTTTGTGTAAGCATTTGTGTATAAATGCTTAAGTAAGCTTATAAGTGTTTAGGTAATAATTTACATGCTTTTTGAACCATAACCTGAATTAGGTCTCCATTTCTATTGCTTTCTCCTGTAGGGATCAAGTTTGCAAGAATATTTTCTTTTTTGGTCTCTTCAATTTTCTCATCATTCTCATTCATTGTTTCTGTATCTGGTTATTAATAGATTTCATCAGCTGCTCATTTCTATATCTTTATACTTTTGTTCTTCTGATTTCTTCAGTTTTCATTCTGCCTGCAGTATAAACTATTATTTGCTCTAGAAAAATCCTTAGGAGATGCGTGGGAGAGGGAGGATGGGCTTTCAGTGAGTAATTAAATTATTACTTTGACAAGATAATTTATTTCTAGAATTTTTAACATCTCTTATAGAAATTGCAGGGAATGTCTTCTCCATCTCCAGGGCAAAAGCCAAGTAACCTGGAACTGTTGTCTCACAACAAGCAGGCGATGGGATGTTTAAATGCGAAACTTCACAACAGATTACTCTTGTAGAGGCTGCATCATCTCCTATCCCAGGGAAATTACATTGCTTCCATTCCCCAGGCAGTGAGGCAGGTGGGTCATGGTACATGTGGAGCATGTTTCGTTTTATTGCTGGGGTGCCTGCTCATCCTTGAGAAGTGGTAACAATAAGATAAAAAGAGAGCAACCCAGAGCCATCCTTCGTTTTCCTTGGAGTTGTGCGGCATTAAATCACTGTCCTGGTTTCCCAGGAACAGACCCATGGGCCAGCCATGGGGGGCAGGCCATGAGTAGCCCCGAGTCAGCTGGGAGTTTCAGTCAGGGCAGCTGCCCCAAGCTGACTCACAGGTGTATCCCACACCACTGACATCAAGCTCATTATAAAAGGGGGGAGTTTAGTGAGAGTAGGGGAGTTCCTCTTCTTGGTGCTTGTTTTCTCTTGGCCTTCTGCTGCTGAGCCTGAGTATATCCTTGAATACTTTTTGTTGGTGATTTTATTAGTTTTGTTGTTTCATTAAATCTGTTTCTCCTTTGTCCCATGGGACTTCTCTGGTTTTTTCCCCTGAATCCCTTTCTTAGCTGGGGAGGGGTCATTAGGTGATAGAACAACTGCTACAGTTTAGCTTTGCGTACAGGCTAAATATAGATGATCACCTATTTACAAAACAGATTAATATAGAAAGCTGTATTAAAGAACTGAAAGGGTTGAAAAAAATAATAAAATGAAAGCTTCTCCCTTGAAAGCATATCCTTAGAAGGCTGAGGGTTGTTCTTTGTCACTAAAGTAACATCTATGACTTGTTTCAGTGCTGAAGAACTTTTCAGCTGATTTTAAAAGAGCACCTGGTAGAGCTTGTTGATGATACTTTCACAGTAAAGCAGCAGCAGTTGCATGGAGAAGGTATGACTTGATGTATTATTTTCCTTTCCTTTCCTCTGGGGTTTCTCTAGGTAACGTGACCCATGATTGCTACCAACAAGTTGGATCCAATCCAAATACTTAGATCTAGATGTGACTTCAATCATCTACTGAGTTATGTCTGTCTAATAATTAGTAACTGTGTACGGCTGACATTATATTTTATACTTCTGTAACAATTCCTATTTCTGACTGCAGTGTGATAGTTGAGCTTTTTAAGGGGTTATTCCAATCTAAGTGAATTAATCCCTTCCACATGAGTTACCTTCTTAAAATAATTATTGGGAAAACTGCAAGTGTAATCATTAGTCCAATAATGGCTCCAGGGGAAGGTAACCTAAATTATGTAATATTGGACCTCTGAAATATTAGGCAAATTAGGCATTTTAGTGTTCTTTTAAAAATGGAAGTCTATAATAGGACTAAAACAGTGCTGTGCTGGGTGTGAAAGGGAAATAACTATCAGTTGTGAAATATCTTTGGATTGTTTAACATTACCATTCACAGCCACGGGATGCATTATGTTTTATTGTAAACTTTGTTCCTTAGAGAAGTATAAATCTTGAAAGTGTGTCAATACTTGGCAAAGTAAGTAGTCTCTGGAGGCAAAAAATGTTTAAGACCATCTATCAAGCATAAGAAGTTGATAGCAATTAAAATCAGAGCTGTTTATGTATAAACATAAATTGCAGAGGTAGCTTAAAACTGGCCAGTAAAAATCATGGCTGGGTGGAAATTCCAATTGCAATAGACTGCAAGAAAGCAACATCTGAATTTTAAGAACTGTTTTTGTAGCATGCAACTTTTTCCTTAGGGACAATATTTTCTATAAAATTTTACGACATTAAGGGAAATTTATTTATTTCCACAGTCAGGCATCCTTTAAAAAAATAAACAACAAACCAAACAATGAGTAAAACCAAGATTGCTTAGAAAAAATATTGCTTGTATTAGATGATCACTAAACCAGATTATATTTCAATGTTCCCTTTTCCCCCAAAGTGATAGAGAAGGCTGGGGAACTATTTTATGTTAATTAATGTAATCACTAATGATGAATAGCATTATATGCACAGGAAAAGAGAGACTAGACTTTCTCCCAGAGTTGGAGCACTCCTTTTGTGTGCACAGGCCATGATGAAACCATAACACAAGTTAGATGAGGAGACACTGTTTCACTGCAGATAGCTGTGATACCTCAGGTCTCTCTTCTGCTTTGTTGGAGGAGTCCTTGGGCAAGGGAGTAGTCTGAATTCTCTGGCTTCCAAGGGCAGGGCTGCTGATGGGCCCCTTAGTAACACAAGAGGTAAAGGGGAGCCATAGGAAATAAAAGTATTCTGGTATTTTTAAACTGAGACTTTGTCTTACAGTCTCTCCACTAAGAATTTCCAAGAATTTCACAAAATAAGACATGAACAAATCAATAGAGGAAACAGCATCTGAACCACAATGAAGGCATTTATTGTCTCCTTGTGCATTAAATCACCCAATTAATGTTTCCTGTTGCCTTAGCCGGTTCTAATAAGGCTTGACTGTCCCTTATCAGCCCCTAATCTTCTAAATGATGGACAAGAACTGCAGCTGGATTTACAAGAGCCTTTGGGGCACAATACCAAGTTCCCAGAGGGCCAAAGATCCATCCTTGGACTTATGCTTATTAGGGGTTCTCACTCATTACCATTTACTTCACACAGATATCCACTAATAAGATCAGCTCAGGTTTATTTTTTATTACTTAAGTACTATTACAATAGATACACTGGACAACCAATCTGTGTATAATACATTCCTCAAAAAAAAATAAGCTTTTTCTTGTGTGAAAATGTCATTCCAGATACCAGTACTTCTTTGAATCACCTGAGTTTGCCTGCTTTGTGGGCTTACTTTTCCTGAAAGGGTGATCTACAGTTTAAAATGTTTTGGGGTAAGAAAAATATTTTCAGAGTAACTGAAAGTGATTTTTATGTTCTGTGTGCACAAGTTAACTAATTAGAATAATGACGTTGGGAAAGAATTGCCAGTAATGAGGGAATAAATGATTTTTAATAGACAGTGGTAGTGTCTTCAGAATGATAAATCCTTTCTTGTATGATAAAAAAAAAAAAATCTGTTTTACTAAGAGAGCCTTCTTATGAACTGTGAGGCTAGTGGGGGGGAGGAATAGATTCATTTAGATAAAATGCTATTAAATTGCCTGTATACTGTCCTGTCAGACAACTATCGACCCCATCCCATGGGAGAAATTGATTTCCGTGCAGAGAGCTATGTGCTTTCTGCAGTGTATTGCTTCAGTGCTATTGCTCTGGTAATCACGCACGGCTGCCTCTTCTCCTTTTTCTCTCTGTCTATTTGTTGGGGAAAGATTGATTGAGAGACGTGAGGGATTTAGATTGCCATATTTGTTATTTGACCTTTTCAATTATATTCTGTTAAAAATGTAAATACTTCATTTGTAATAATGTACATAAGAATTTGCTTAAGTGGTCTACCGGTAAGGCTTTTAGGAGAAAACATTTACCTTTGGTCTCCTGTAGACCTATTAGAGCTGACCCAATGAAGTGAATTCAAATACAGCAGATGATGCTCCTTGCCTCAGAAAAGCTATCCAGGATAGTTCTCAACACAACAAGATCTAAAGATGGGGAAAAAAATCCAAACTATTAATTGCAGAATCACTTAAGTGCTGAAAAGTGAAATGATACACGATTAAGGATCCTTGCTTTGGGTTGGATTGGTTTTCCTTCTTTAAGGCATAAATACCTTTTGTCAACTCTTACTAATGATGGTCATTTTTTAAAAAGACAAAAGCACTTGAGGTCAAGAAATGCCAACATTAAAGTTGAAACCAAGTTTTAAATCTTACCTCTCTGCAGGAAAATAAGAAACAAGGTCTTTAATTATGGAATGGTCACACATTGTTTCTTGGATAACACAGCTTCAGTTTACAAAACTGTTAGTCCAACAACTTATGTATGTGCTTGACTTTTTCTATCATTTCTTGTCATTCTTACGTTAGTTTCATTGTTACTACTCACTTTAGCATCACCTGCACCTAAAACAGGTGTTTGCGTGTTTGCTTGTGGGAATCTAGGTGCTTGCTGGTCTCTGACAGCGTACCCTGGCATTTGCACATGGGGGCATCTCTGAACGGGAAAGCGTCAGGATAGACCTTCTTGCTGTACCTCGTGCCAGTACTAAGGGTGTAAAAGGGAATAAAGATCTGCTGGTAGATCACAGCTACATTTTAGTAGTTGCAGGCTGCTGCATTAGGCTGTGGCAAGATGGCTTAATTAAAGCAATATACTAGCCCAGACTCAAAGACCAGCAAACTGCTGAGTCCATCTTTATGCATGTGCACTGAGGCTATGCCAAGTATCCAGAGTTTTAATGCTTTTATTTTTATTACACTGGATGGACAAGGCTGCAAAAGCAGAATCACTGGTGAGCTGTAAAAATCAATAAAGACAGGATGCAGCTTCTCCTTTGCCTTTTACTTGCCCACATCCTTTAATCTGTGGTAAATAGACATAAAATGCTGTTCAGTCCAAATCACATTGCTTTATGCTCCCTCCCTGCTCTGTAAAGATATGGCAGAGCTGTGAAGGAGCAGCCACTAGTGGAGAATGTTAAGTGCCTTGGAAAAATGTATCTGTGCTCTTAGCCACATAGCCAGCTTTTTCTACCTGTACCCTGGTAGCTGTTTTAGTAAAGTGGTTGCTACCATTTTTAGAGGTGACATGAGGTCTGTGGGCAGAGCCCAAGGCAGCAAAGAGCTCTAACATAGCTCTCACAGAGGGTGAGCCAAGGCAGGAGAGGAAAGTAACAGAACTGTACTGATGTCCTGCAGCAGTTGTGAGGTTGCTGCCATGAAATGGACTGAGAGTGACTGTGGAAGAGGTTTGAAAGGGAGAGAAGACTGCCTGATTGGAGGCTTTTTTGGTGGGCACAGTGGGAAAGCCAGGCCTCTTACAAACAGGAACAAGCAGAACAGAAGAACCAGACACAAACTTTGTCAGAGTAAACCCAGTTGCCTCCCCCCTCCCTTTGCTGTTCAGGAGTTGGTGAAACTATTTTCCAGATCCTATTTATGTGTGGCCAAACTTTTTTCCTTGTGCTTAATGGTGACTGGGGCATGTGTGAAAATCATTGTTGCAGAGAGGTGGCTGAGATCTGGAGAGATGCTAGAGGACACTAGAGAGAGGCTGGGAGGAAAGGCTGGAAATTGCATCTGAAATACCATTTCAGAGAGTATGACCCACATTTCTTAGTCAGATTTCCAGGCTGGTTGCTGTCTGAGAGTCCTGAATGCTTTTTTTCCTCTGTAACAGTATATTTTTTCCATTTCACCTGGTCATGGTGTTCTTCATTCCTCGTCTTTACTTGTAACAGAATACAACAGCAATATTATGATTAGATATTTATGGCAGCGGTAAAAATTCAGCAGTAGATAGCTTCCCTGCTCATTGCCTGCATGCTGGCTTTCACATGCATGTCAGCTCCCACTCAAGTCTAATTAAAAGTCATCGGACAGTAAATAAAAAAACAAAACACGTTATTATGCTACTGCATTTCTTCTGCAGTGAACAAACCAGTTTGGGATCCTTAAATATGAAAGCTAGCGTATAAATATAAACTACTACTATTGTGTAAAGAAATCTCTGAGTTACAAATTACAGAAAGTATGGGGAGGGAGAAAACCTCTTTTCCTGTTGATGTGACAGTGTAATTTGCAAATAGTGTCTGTTCTCAGCAATGGCATTGGGAGGCACTGAGCGCTGCAAAGGGTGTTTCTAGTCCTGTCTTCACCACTTTTAGACTTAGATGCCAGTTTGGGAAAGCATATTTATTGGTGAACCTCTAAAGTGGAAAAGCCAGGCTCTTCTCAGTGACATCCAATGATAGGACAAGGGGCAATGGGTGTAAGCTGGAACATAGGAGGTTCCACATAAATGTGAGGAAGAATTTCTTCACAGTGAGGGTAACAGAACACTGGAACAGGCTGCCCAGAGAGGTTGTGGAGTCTCCTTCTCTGGAGACATTCAAAACCCACCTGGACATGTTCCTGTGTGACCTGATCTAGGTATTCCTGCTCTGGCAGGGGGATTGGACTAGATGATCTTTTGAGGTCCCTTCCAATCCCTAACATTCTGTGATTCTGTGATTCTATGTACAAACACATTTCCCAGCCATGAAGAGGTGCACCCACAAACCCAGTGTCTCTTAATTTCTAGCCTGAAGGTGTAGATTGTCTCCCTTCATCTTGCGGTGGGAAGAGGGAAGGAGAAGCTGCTCTGCGTGGATTTATTAGAAATACAGAGGGAAGGTGGTGACAAAGGAGGGAGGATGAGGATCCAGAAAGACAGGAGGAAGATGGAACTGTAGGGGAGTATGTATGTGTGAATTTGTATCTGGGGAAATATCACTGTATGAGTACATAGGAATGAAAGTAGTCAGGCATGTGGGGAACAGCAAGAGACCTTTACCAGAGATGGGATCCCTTCCTGACCTGTTCTCAGGTATCTCATGAATTTTTCAGGAGTGGTTTTGGTTCAAATATGCCAAAGCTGACACCTCTCATAACCGAGACTTGAAATATTAGGGTGAAAGGGACCTTAGAAATAGTAGAGGGATACAAATATCTGTTGCATCTCTGAGGTACGAAATTTCTTGGGACCTGTTCTCATTTGCTTATGTGTATTTTTAATGAAGCAGAATTTAATTTGATAGTACATCCAAAGGGAAGTGCTGGATGCCCCTTATCAAGTATTTCTGTGTTTCTCTCTTACAACAGGGTGACTTTTGCACTGTGATCACTTTGTAAAATAAGCAAAGCTAGCTACTTGTAATTGGAGATTCTAGTTTAGCTAAACCCAGGATTTTGGTAAGACACCTTTGCAGTCCAAATTCCATTTATTGGTTTGTGTTAGTATGTGCCCACACTTCAGAGAATGTTTAACCAAGGAAGGAACTGCCCCTCATCTCTGTCCCCACTAATTTCATGCAAGAATCCATCATTTTAATAGAAACCTTATTTGTGCATGTGAAAAAGCTTTTGCCTTTCATGTTAGTAACAGGGAGGGCAACAAAGGGGAGAAGCTGTCAGATAACTGCTGGTAAAGGACGAACTGCTTTCAGAGCTTGCTTCTGGATTGTGATTTTCTTCTTTTCAGTGCTTTCCTCCTTTGCCACCCATTGCTAAGGACAAACAAAGAAACGTGTGAGAACAATTAAAGCAAAGTTGCAGTACTGGGAAACATACAGAATATCTGAGCATTGGTAACAAATGTTCCCAGGTCAGAGACCAAAGGTCTGTGTTACACTTTGAAAGACACTTGTTGAAATGAAGAAGTTCAATCCTGTCTCCAATTCTCTTCCAAACCCCATAGGATCCCCCTACCATAAATAGCACCCTTACTGATGCATTCAGGTAGAGACTAGGCTTCCTCATACCTTGGTTTGAGTTATGTAGGTGTGGGCTGCATTAACTTGGCAAGGTGATGAGGAAAACTTGTGCTGTTCTCTGCTTTGAGCTGGTAAGTGCAGGCAGATCCCTCTGCTTTTGACCCAGCACATTTCCTTTGAAGGAAAGAAAGCTCAGCTCTCCTAAAAGGCCACAAGAAGCAGACTAATGATTTCTGTCTGTCAGCCTGACAACTCCATTCTCATGTTTCAGTTTCCTCCCACTTAACCTGTTTTGTATGTTCAAATATGAAGCTCTTGGGTTGGTTCTGAATTTGTGTTTGAAAATATATTCATCAATTTCTACCTTGGTGCTGATGAAAGAATAACCTAAACTTCCATTGACTTTTTTTTTTGTTGCTATGTGTTTCAGATTTCTGTCTCTGCTATCTACCCATATCTTTGCAATGTTATGGCATGGTTATTTCCACTAATTACCTAGTTTTGGCTTCCCACCAAGTATAAAGCAGCAAGCAGGAGAAATGTTGCTTCAAGTACAATGCAGCCACTTCTCTTATTTACATCCCTTTGTCTAGTAAATGTACACTTGAGCTGAAATACTGCTGACTTCTCAGAAGTCATTTGTTCTCTCATCTTTATTAGGAGGACTTACTTACAGATGGACTGGACAGTGGCAGTTGTACCACCCCTAGGAGTTACACCTCCATGGGATTTGCTCTCCTGGGACATCATCTGGGCGGCCTGGGATCCACGGGAGATCCCGCTGCTGGTAAAACCCGATGAATTGGTTGAGCCTTTGGAACCTAGAACAGTTACAAAAGAGATGTTAGTGACTAGAAGAAACCTTACAGGAT
This sequence comes from Podargus strigoides, assembly GCA_028020825.1. Lineage (NCBI taxonomy): Eukaryota > Metazoa > Chordata > Aves > Caprimulgiformes > Podargidae > Podargus > Podargus strigoides. Next base: position 62,602,732 of record CM051620.1, read on the forward strand.
AATTAATGACGATGTTTTAAAACAATTCAAGGCTAGCAAATTTATCAAGAGACAAAGAGATTGTTGATTATTTGTTCCATCAGTATACTGCTTTTTAGCTGCCACCTTGGGGAAAGGACATTTTTGGTGTTTTGTGAATGTTCCCAGAACACAAAGAAAATCCGCAACTCTTGAACAGACTATTTTTGATAAATTTGGATCTCCTAAACAGTTTCAGCACAACTAGTCTCTGCTGAAATGGCAGTTTTCTGAGGAGCTGCCTGAGGACTGTGGATCAAACCCCCACAGGAGCTAAGGACTGTTGCAGACCTCACCACGTACTGTTCCAGGTGATGGATATGTTTCTTTCACTTCACTTTCCATAGCATAAACTTATGCATAATAGATTCCTATAGAATTCAAACACAGCAAGCTGTGGTAGCCAGTGGCCAACTTATATGTATGTCTCTATCTCATTACAAATAAGCCTTCAGAAAAATACCTCATTGCAGACTCCTCCTGGGAGAGGAGTAAAGCATTAGGGATGACAAATGTTAGTGATAATGTTTAAAGCATTCCTGGAGGATGCTCAGATATTTTGGTGATGAGCTTGTTATAACATCTTCTGTAAAGTGATACTGAACAATACTCATGCCCTGCTGCAGAATCAGCTGCTCCTTTGAGCGTGTTTGTTCTGGGGGGAGGAGGGGTTACAGTCTGAATTAAAAGGTTAAGAAGATGTGTTTGAAGAGTGAGAGATTTCAGTGAGCACCTGCGGAAATGAAATCAGGCTTTCTTAGCTCTCAATCAGGCAAAGAATGCGTGGCAAGCTCTCCTGCTGCAGGGAGCCAAAGCTCACACCTGCCTTGGCAATGTTACAGAGCTAACATTTTCCACAAGGATAAAAGCTCTTTTGGAGTATCTCCTGTAGGCATGGCTAAGGTTCTCTCGAGTCATGTGTATTTCTCTTCACCTAAACAGTGGTTTGCATAAAAGTCCATAGGTGATACAGACATTGTAAGAATAAAACTAGGCATTGTTCAACATTTATTTTGCTTCTCCCTGTTCTAAAGATTTTCAGCGCATGGAGGGATACAAGTACTCAGCCTTTTAGTTTAAAAACTGCAAATTCATGCTCTGAAGAGTTTGCCACTGGTTATGGGTGTTCCTAGTACTGCTGTACTTATCTGTAACAGAAGGCAAGATGGTGCAGCTGATTGTGCTCTAGTATATGATTAGATTAAGTAATTGGCATCTCCAGTTACTACCAGGATTCTGCTGCTAATGCAGTGTGGTGCCTGAGAGCGGCTTTTCCTGCTCTTCACTCTCTCAGTCCTTCCCTCCTGACTGCCTGTCCCTCTGCTGCTGCCATCCCTTAGGCACTTGGCATTTAACACTGTTTCCCACAGTGTTCTATTAGAGAAATTGACAGCTCTTGGCTTGGATGGGCATACGCTTTCCTGGGTGAAAAACTGGTTAGATGGTCGAGTCCAAAGAGTTATGGTCAATGGAGTTAAATCCAGTTGGTGGCCAGTCACGAGTGTTGTCCCCCAGGGATCAGTACTGGGGCCACTCCTGTTTAACATCTTCAACAATTTGGACGAGGGGATCGGGTGCACCCTTAGTAAGTTTGCAGAGGACACCAAGCTGGGTGGAAGTGTCGATCTGCTGGAGGGTAGGGAAGCTCTACAGAGAGATCTAGATAGGCTGGATCACTGGGCCAAGGCCGATTCCATGAGTTTCAATAAGGCCAAATGCTGGGTCCTGCACTTTGGCCACAACAACCCCCAGCAGCACTACAGGCTTGGGGAAGAGTGGCTGGAGAGCTGCCAGGCAGAGAAGGACCTGGGAGTGTTGATTGACAGCCGGCTGAACATGAGCCAGCAGTGTGCCCAGGTGGCCAAGAAGGCCAACAGCATCCTGGCCTGTATCAGGGATAGTGTAGTCAATAGGAGCAGGGAGGTGATCATTCCCCTGTATTCAGCTTTGGTGAGGCCACACCTCAAATACTGTGTCCAGTTTTGGGCCTCTCTCTACAAGAAGGATGTTGAGGTGCTGGAGAGGGTACAGAGGCAGGCTACCAAGCTAGTGAAGGGTTTGGAGCATATCTCATATGAGGGAAGGCTGAAGGATCTGGGGCTGTTTAGCCTTGAGAAAAGAAGGCTGAGGGGAGACCTTATTGCTCTCTACAACTACCTGAAGGGAAGTTGTAGTGAGGCAGGAGTTGGTCTGTTTTCCCTAGTGACAAGCGATAAAACAAGAGGAAATGGCCTGAAGTTGAACCAGGGGAGGTTCAGGCTGGATATTTGGAAGAATTTCTTTACTGAAAGGGTAGTCAGGCACTGGAATAGCCTGCCCAGGGAGGTGGTGGAGTCACCAACCCTGGAAATGTTTAAGAGACAGGTAGATGTTGTGCTTAGGGACGTGGTTTAGTGGTGTTGATAGGGCTAGGAACAAGGTTGGACTTGATGATCTTGAAGGTCTCTTCCAGCTGAAACTATTCTGTGATTCTGTAAACACTATATTTGGGAACCTAAACTCACTGATCAAATCATAAAGAGTAAAAATTAAAAGATGCCTCACAGGAGCCACATGTAGTATCTCTCTAAATGACTCTTCTGTCACTTATTCCCTCACTATCTAGAGAAACTCACACTATGAATAACGTAGCAATGTAAATCATATCTTAAAAAAAACCCATACCTTACCTCCTCTCAATCAAGCTGATCACATTTTTTACTACTAAAAGATGTCCCAAATCTGGACCTTGGCCAGCTCACCTGGCCAATCACCCATCTTATGCCTGGAAGAGTCAAGTTCAGCTCCATCCTTCAGTAGACTTCTAGCTGCTTACTATGAAAGGAGCGGATCAGCAGTTGACCAGTATGGCAGAGATACCCACCTATCACCCACCTGCCGGTTAGCACACTCCCTACACATGGGAGATGTGGGTCCAAGATCCCTGAGGCAGAAAGGGTTTTGAAACCTTTATCCAAGAGCAGTGAGCTCACTGCTGTGCTGCTGGGTAAAGGAGGATTACACAGGGCACTCTCTTCTGCAGCGTTATGCCTGCTGAATCAGGCTACACTGGCAGGACTGGCAGGGAGAAAAACTTGTGCATGAATCCCATGGGATCTGAGGTTAAACAAGTGCCAAGCTGTGTAGAGTCATCAGGTCAGGGACTGCTCTGTGCATACAACAGAAAAGCAAGCATCTGTAGGGTTAGCTCATGGGAAAGCCAGTTATGTCTTATTTTAGTACTTAGAGATGTGCTGTCAAGGATGTGTATATATCCCCTTTGTGAATTCAGATCTACAGCTAATTTCCCTCTGCTATAGCATTTGCATAAGATTTTATGGGTTCTCCCTGTACGGATGTGTGCAAGTAAAGATCAAGGGAAATCTGATAACTTATATGAATTGTAAGTACACAGATCATGTTCTTGCATAAGTGTATCATTGCTTACCGCTACCATGGCTTTCCATATTAATGACGATTCCTAGCAGAATGGAGAGAGAGCACAAACTTCAAATAAACACTGTCCTGAATCTCATGAATACCACATATGTATGTGTGCATTCATGCACATTCATACACAGGAAACACTCTTAATAGCATCCCACTCACAACCTGCAGGACTCTTTTTGTCTTCAGTGCAATACAAGAATGTAAGAGAGAAGCAATTACTGGGCAAGGTTATTTTCAAGGAAAAAAAAATCTTTAACCCTATGCACTAAACAACAAAACCACACACATGCAAATTTGCTCATACCCATTTTCTGGAGAGTAGCAGTAGGGCCTCCAGAATGTACACTTCCCCCAGATGCTTTTGCTTCCTTGGACATCAACGATGAAGCAAGCGAACCTCCTGAGATGCCGGAAGAAGTGAACCCAGCCTTGCGGACGTTGTCATCAGCCATTTTGCTTTCTGATGATGTGGACTCCACTGAAGCACTGTGAGGCTCTGCCAGTCTTTATATACTGTATAGCTGATAGCAAAGAAATGAAACCAAAATTTATCCTCCTCCAGGAAATGAAACTGAACTCTATGAACATGAAATGAAACAACTCTATGAACGTGCTTTTTTTGTTGCTTTTGTCAGGACAAAGTTTAGGCAAACCAACTTATCTCCTCCTATGATAGTAAAACCAATTAGTAGCATATGACTTATTGATTGGCAACTGATGTGGCTGGGAACTTTGCTTCTTCAGTCTTTTCCATTGCATTTTATTGTACTGAACTGCACCTGTAGAAGACAGCCCCTTGTTTTAAGAATTAACACCATTCTTTATAAAGACAATAGACAAAAAGGCAGCAAAGTAGTGGTCATGTGGAAACTGCAACTTGAGTTGGTTATAGCACCTTGAGTTCAGTTGTGGTAGAGCTACCCCCCAAAAAACTGTTTTTCAGAGAGCTAGAAATCAGAACTCAATTAACAACTGATGGTTGAAATTAATTTCTTTATGGAGGAACTGTTGGGGGACCTTGCATCATATGAGCAGATTGACACAGATGTTTTGTTCTTCCTCATGTAAATCCTGCTAAAGCGGAGCCTCCATCTTTAATGATCAAGCCTTTGCAAATGGCACACGCTTCTTTATTGCAGTTTTTCTTAGCCAGTAGTTTAAATAAGGCTGTTTAAGAATCTATGGACCTCCTCCCCTAGGTAAAGAGGAATGTCTGATTAGGTCACGCTACCACAGGGATGGCTCTTAAAGTGGAAATATACAGAATAAAAATATAGCATTTTCACAGTTGTGTAATATCTACATGGAGATATATATAGAAAATATAACATCTACATGTCTTGTACATGGAGAGTTACAGAACAAAGGATACAAAGTCTGTTTGTCTCTCCTTATATGTGCTATTTTTCTGAGCAGTGGGATATCTGGCCCATGTTTCCCTGAGCAGCACTGCTTAACTCTTTCATTCAATTTTTCTTTAATTCATATATATTAGTTTAAAATTAATGTTTGTTATTTTTATTTTCTTTTCTGCTGGCATTAGGGTTTCTGTAATTTTGATGCATCTTTATCCCCATAATTTCTCAAGTCTCTCATTTATCATTTTGAGTTACTCAATGTTACAAAATATCTAAAGTGGCAGCTTAAATGCAAGTAAAATTCCATGTAAGAATAGGACAATTAGTGCTATAGGCCCTCTTCAAAGTGACAATAAAACCAAAAATGTCACTTTCTTTGCACATGCTGCTACAGATCCTTCCTTCAAAACTGCTAAAATCTTTTGGAGCTTTGTTAATATCATTCATTTAACATTCCAAACAGCCCATCACAAAACAATGATTAAGTCACAGGGAATGAAGGCTTCACAAAGTTGCAGAGGCTCTGTGTGTGATGACCTATGACTCAATCCTAAAACACAATTCATAGTGGATACACACAGAGCTGTTTAACTACAAATAGTTAAAATTAGATGAAATATAAGCTTTATTGCAAGCAAAGTGCTTCAAGGTAATTCATGATTAGCAGAGACATCAGTGACTAAGCAGGAAAAGGACAAATTAATAGTAGTCTCATAAAAACAAGGTGAAGAATCTCAATGTAATTAGGAGAGGGAAGCCTCTGTTTACAAGTGTGCCATGGACCTAGTCAGCAAGGAGGTGGCTCTAAAATCTGCTATGTGGTTGCAATGAGTTGGATAAGGAACACGTGGGTAGGCACAGATGACATGGTGCTAAAAACAGCTGAGCTCTGCCTACCTTCATGCTCTTGCTACCATAATGGTGCAGCAAACAGAAGTTATGGAGAAGTTCTGACCTGTGAGGAGTTTGCTTTTACTTGTTTTCAGCTTATTATGAAAACTTGGGACAATCTCTTGTATGAAAATGAATGAAAATAAGGTCAATCTCTTGCACCTGTGTCAGGGCTGAGTGTGCTATTAGGTCTTAAGAGCCTTGGCCAGCCTCCCCTGGGCCTTCAGTCCCTGCCTGAGTGATGCTGTAGGTGCACCTGTCTGCAGCTCCATCACAGCCATACCTCATGGATCCAGACTGAGCTGCAGCCTGTCTTCATGGCTTGACCTTGGGCCTGCCTGGTTAGCAAGGTAGACTTGTGCAGCAGTCACTGGACTGTGGCTGACCCTGGCTACCATCACCAGACCTGAACTTGATTTGTTGACTCACGTTTTTGTCTTGACCTTGGACTTGCCTCATCCCTGCAAACTTGCCTGATGATTTGGACTCTTGGTTCAACCTGGGTCTGCTGTGTTCACTTTGCTTGGGGCAGTGGGGCAGGGTGTTGCTGTTCCTGGGAAACATGTGACATGACTAACATCACAGCCTCCAGTTTAAAAAGACCCGGTGTCACTGCTGAAGTTGAACTCAGTCCCTGAGGCTGTAGATGCCAGAGGTCCTCCCTCTCCACTGATTCATCCAGACAGATGTGCTTCACCTCTCGTCTGCTGGCTTTGTGTGAGACATTTTCCTAAGTGGTCCCCTACCTTTTGTTTTGTTTTGTTTTACTCGTATTTGTGGTTAGAAAGTGTAACTTCCAAGATGTTAGACAAGTGTAGTTATGTCCAGCTGAATTTGCAGGGAGTCTGGCATGGAAGCACTAAGGCTTCGTGGACCATTTGCCAAAAATCCAAGCAGTGATAATTTAACAGCCAAACTGATGCAACTTCTAGTTAAAGTATAGAAGGAAAGAGAAAATAACTCATTTGTATCCCCAGGTCTGACATTATAACAGTAAATTGGATCTGGGAAAGTATCTGAGTAATTTCCCCACTCCAGAAGCTAAAAATCTGAGGAGAGGAGATGGGTGGTATGAGCTGATCTGAAAAGCATCCAGTGGCACTTCTAAGCCTCAGAGAATAGAGAGTCAAAGCCATTAATACTACAAGTACCACTGCCTTTATTTTCAGTGTCACTACGATTTCAGTAGCCTTAGGTACCAAAGCATTTACAGATGTAGCTAACATAGTTTGATGTTTAACTCTCTGAGTTTCAGGTTCAAATGAAATCCTTAAGTGTGAAAAATCATGTGCTGTCTAGACTGTGTGCTCTTTGAAACAAATTGGAAAACCAGAGCCTTGACTGGAAGTACTCTGAAAATTTGAGCTGTGGGTATCCTTCCCTTCTTCAGTTAAAAAAAAAAAAAAAGAAAAAACCCGTGCTAAGCTGAAAACACTGAACAAATCCACAGAACCCGATGTGCATGTAACTCTTCTATATTCTGCTCAGGAATGACCTTACTCACTTGTGCCTGTGGATATAAACTGCTGTGTCTTTTCGGTATGTTTTCCCTGAAGTCCTCACTTGTGTGCCACTTGGAGATATTTTGCCCACATTGAGGCTGGGCAGCTGATCACAGACATTAATCTCTGCGTGGCCTGCTTTTGGTAGTCACCTTTTTCATTCCAATAACATGTTCATTGAAGTCACTTTTTCATAAACATTTTCCCATAAACCTCTGTTTCAAAAGAGATTATTCAAACAGCTTTTAAACAATTACTCTTTTGAAGGGTCTAATTGAAGGAAATAAACCTGTAGAGAATCTGACTGTACCAAAGATCTTCAGCATCCAAGATTATCTATCTGTCACCCTGTGACCTATTTCCCTCACACTACTTTTTAATTTTTGTAGCAATTATAGTGTATATGGATAATACCTATTAGCATATTTATGGTCATTGCTTCATATTTATTGTCTGCACAACTCATTAATCTTCATCTAGTGTGTGAGGCTGACAGCTCAATCTATTTTGCAATCTCTGGGCAGCAGCCATATCCAAAAAGCTTTTGTTTCCCTGTAAATAAACTGTGTTGAGGACCAGAGGACAATGGTACATCATGCAGTGATTGACACAAGCCATGGCTGCTAATCAAAAGTAGATTTTATTACCAGCTGAGTCAAGTGCATTATGGGGCCATTGTTCTAGTGCTGTCAGGGCAAGAGCATACGTAGTCAGTCACCTTCTCAAGATGGGTTGATTGTTCTCCAAGATTAGACAGAGTTGCCTTATTATCCATCCCAGACAACAAGGCATCTCACCCAAACAGACGCCTTTACAGAAACTGCCTGTACATTGAATCGATTTGAATTGCTAATGCATAATCTGTCCAGCACAGATGTGCAATGAATATTTGGATGTTGTTTTGCATGTCAGTTGAGAAGGCTGAATGATGAGGTGATGATCATTCAGTGATGGGTACTGGACATTTGCCAACAATTGAGTTTGAGCACTTTCCCTGACAGTAATCAGATCAGCTTCCAAAACGTCTTTTCTTCAATTCACTGACAATTTATGTTAGAAGATAATGCAACTCTCTCATAGTTAACACAGTTGGCAGCAATTTGCATTTTTTTCATATAATTAAATTTTTCATTTCACCCAAGATGAAATACATACAAGCCACATATATCTGATACACACATTCCAAGATACTTCCAAAGTAACTCCACTTGAATAAGAGGCCATCTAGGTAAGTCAAAAACATTGAAACCCTTCATAATACAGGTGACACTAGTTTTATTAGTTATAAAGCTACATTTTCTGTGAAAAATTAGGAACCTTGTTATTGAGCTGTATTAGGTAAGCTTTCCCAAAAAAGGGAATTAACATAATAAGGATTTAACATAAGACCACGGTCATGCTTAGAGAAGGTCAGCAAATGCAATGTTCTGATTTAAAAATTTTTGGTCTCTGTCAGGATTGACATAGTATAGAACAGGAACAGAAACGAACCCCACAAGACTGATATTACGACATCAAGGGACTGATATGAGCTCACACAGTGACATCACATAATTCATGTGAACATGACAGAGGTCTTTATGTAGTCATAATCATAGAATTGTACAAAAGTTTAGGTTGGAAGGAAGCTCTGGAGATCATCAAGGATGGAGATTTCACATCATCTCTGGGCAACCTGCTCCAGTATTTGACCACCCTTAAAGTGATTTTTTTTTCCCTATATATCTACTCAGAATTTTGAAAATTATGTCTGTTGTCCTTTTCTGTGCACCTTTGAGGATATTCTCCATCTTCTTTATATCCCTCATTATTTCAGATCTGAAAAGCACAGTTAAAACCCTATCTTCAGGACATAAGTAGTTAAAGAGCTACTGATAGCTTAGAGAATCAGAAGCTTATGGGGACACTTCTGATACCTAAAATATTTTACCTTCTAACTTTATTTAGGTATGTGTCTAGTGTATTTCTAATTATATAGCAAAACACTTTCCCTCAGAAATAAATAATAATGCTTCTCAAGAACTTCTAGAGCTCATTTTAGAACACACATTAATTAATGTAGCATTGTTATCTGTCTTTCTAAGGTAAAGATGAGTACTCATGAGTGTGTGGCAGAGGTAAGAATCACTTCCTTTAACTTGCCAGTCTTCCTACTAGTGAAATTCACTATTGCTTGCAAAAGAGTGGGGAGTGATTGAGCCAGAAGTTTTACAAGCAAAGTCAGAAAGAACTTTACAGGTAAGTCTGATTTTTCCACAACATCCTTGTTCAGGGTTATTCTATGTGGATCTCATTTGGATTTTTACTATCATTTTCATCTGTCAAAAGCAAGACATCACTGTCCCTGCATTACAGAAGAAACAAATCACAAAGTTGCACTAGTAGCTTTTTTGGGGGGGGAGAAAATTTAAATTTGCAGGCTTTAACTTTGTGTGCTACTAAAACGAGAACTATAGACATATGTAACATCTGTACTTACTACATACTCATAATATCAGCTGAAATTCCATGGATTTTCCAGCTAGAAATCCACAAACAAAGCCTTTGAATAAGTGGCCTGAGAAGACCAAGTTTAGACCTCAAATGGAGTTAGATGGCAAAATCTTACCAGATGTCCTCTTCACACATCTGAATTCCAACCTGTACTCATCAGAGCTCCTCCCAGCTGGATCCTACCCCACACTGGCACCTCTGCTTTTGACCTTAATGTTATGTTGGTGAATCTTGATGTTGTAGTGCATGCCAGGACTTTGTTCCGTAATCCAAATTTATCAGATGAGGCCCTGCTCAAAACAGACTCTGCAAAAGAAGGAGCAGTCCTGCCCTGAATGCTCAAGCTCAGAGGATTCATCCAGATCAAGACTCAGCCCTTTGAGAGCAGCACCATAGGAACCAGGAGTAGAAGCACCACTCAGCCATGGAGTCATCTTCCCATTTGTTCTCTGTCTCTAACGAATTCTTCATTATTTCATTGGGCTTCCCACTGATCCTTTCATTTCCCATCCTTAGCTATCAAAAGCTTTTGAGACACTAAAATGAAAGCCTGGGCATCATTCTCCAGGCTGTTAGTTTCTGCTGCAAGGAGAGTGGTACTTAAAAGATGTCATGGAATAGCCAGTGCTTAATTTTCTAAGTGAAGTAATTTTTTATCCCAAAGACATTTAACACAAGCCATTATTCCTGCAATGAATGATCTTTTCCTTAGGGCTAAAAGTCTTATTTTCCAAAGCATGGAAAGTTACTTCAGCTGAGAAATAAATGTCTGCAGTGTGGTCTTTTATTTTTTGAGCCTGAAAGTGGAGGTAGAGATACAGACAAATTGTTCCCCTACATATTATTCTGTTAAAGAAATACATAGATAAGTGGTAAAACTGTGTCATCTGCTCAGTCAAGTTCCATTTAATCTTGAGGTTGGTCTTCCTATGTACAGTTATGTTAACAAAACTGCAGAATACAGGAATACAGACTATCCTAGACTGTAGGAAGGAAAAGAGTATTAATCAGTTCATGCAGTCTTCAAGATATACAGACGTGAGGGAAAATTGTAAGTCTTTCTGGAACCTAGGAAGCAGATTCATGAAGGCAATAGACCAAGTATATAAGCCGCTAATTGGTCGTATCTCTCCCTTAAGAGAATATAAGGTGTTTTTTTTTCTGAAAGAAATGTGGTGAAAACAAAAATAAAAGGTGAAGAAATTGAATTAATAGTCAAAGTGCTATTTTTAACAACACTGAGTTCCCTCTGCCATTCAAATATAATCACAATTGCTGGCTTAATAACGCCATTTCAAAATACACCATCTACAAGCATTAAGTAAGTACATATAGGCAAAGGAACCTTTTCTAGTTCAGGGACACTACATGGATAAGCTTATGGCACAGTATGTGCTCCAGGATAAGTGCTGAGCAGTTCAGAATGGCTCGGGTCCCTCAGAGCAGCTTCCCCCAGCCAGGGAACCTGATCCAACAGATGCTCCTATGGCAGGCCTAGTGAGTCCAGTTCTACATAGAAGCAGTTGGCAGAAAAGGAGGCTGTGATGCCTCCCATCTACAGCCTGAGTCAGAGGACATGAGTTCACTTGTGGCCTCTGCTATGTGCATTGTCAGCTCTCTTCCTTATCTCCCACACCGCAGCTTCTGCATTCAAGGAGTGCACTCTGATAATACGTTGCAGGGTTCAAGGGACCGAAACAATGTCCTGTTTTCAGAAATGAAATAAGACAAAAGCTGAGCACAGAGACCTTAAAACATATGGACATCAACTTGCCTTTAAGTTGAAGGTAATATTTTCTTATTCCCAAGAGATTTCTGAGGCCATATATATTATGCTACACGAGTATTATAGTAATAAGCATAATATAAACATTTAGTGTAGATAAAGAGGTTTCAAATGCTAATACAAGTGAGTGTCTATGAAAGCATAAGTGGTGGAAGTGCCTTTATGAGTGCTTTGAGAAGGTATTAATGAAGAAGTGGCTAATCTGTTACATGGGCGAAAGGTCTGAAGACCAGGTGGCCTGATTTACTTCTCAGCTCCAGCTGCAAGGTTTCAGGCCATGCTTACAAAGAACTGAGAGGTTTCCTTGGAGGAGCAGTAAGTGTCTTGTTCTTCTGGACTCTTCTAGGCCCTAACAGTCTGTTTAAATGAGGAGAAACCTCTTATTTTATGTTTCTTGGTAAGTTTTTGCATCTGAAAGATGTTTGGATTTGGCATTAGTCTTTTCTGTTTTGAGAAAGCAGGCTACATGTTTATATGACTTACTCTGTTATGCTGGGGATTGAGTGCCATCTGATTGAAGGTGGTGAGTCTGTTTACTGTTATTGTTACAAATAAATGTAATACAGCATCTGAGATATTGTAAAGGGCAGACAATTATAGCACCATGAGTAAGGATGAAGTACAGTAAGAAAAGCACACAATGAAAGTCCTGCCTGGAAAGACCATAGAGCATGTCCTCTTGGCATCCATACCTAAGCATGGGAAGCATGAGAAAGCAATTAGTAATACTCAACATGGATTTGCCAAGGGCACATTGTATGTGGCTGACCTGACTGCCTTCTGTGTCAAAATGTCTGGTACTCCAAGTGCTGTGGAAGCTTTCATAACAGGAGGAAAAAAAAAAAAATTCTTAGAAAAAGCTGTTTGTAAAGAAGTTTGCACTTGCAAACAAAAAAACCCCAACTTCCTCATCTCTACAGTACTTAGGGAAACATGCCAGCTTGTGAAGGCTGGACATTGACAGATGCCTTAAAGCAATAGTGCCTTCAGCAGTTAAGTAACTTTCCTTAAAACAGAGATGCCTGTAAACTTCTGGATATCACCCATTTATGACAACAGAATGTAAGCCTTACAAAAAGGTTCATCAAGCAGATCTGAGTCCTTGTGGCTAGTTCTTAAATGGGAAAAAAAGTGCTTCTCTATTTATAATGCCAAAGCTGCTGGGCAAGACACAGTGGAAGACTTAAATTAAATGTCAACTAATGAGGTACTAACAATAAATAATGGAGAGATTTCTGTTGCCTTTGGTGGTTGCAGGTAAGCCACTGGATAAACGATTTACTGCAGGTAGGTTGTATAGTCCTAGATGGATCATTTTGTCCTAGATGGATCATTTATGTGTTTTGCTACTTGGATGAGAGAGCAGACTTCTGTGAGCCTGTGCTGCCCACATCTCAGAGCCTTTATAGTCCCAGGCCCTGTCTGCACTGTAAAGTAGTTGGGAATGTACCAAAGCTTCAAGAGCAATCCTCTCTCATTTCTTCTGCTCATGCAACACAGACCCATCAAGTGTACTAGACTTCCCTACTCACTTGCATCATGCACAAGCTGTGGATGGATGTGCTTTTTGCAGGATGTCTAGTAGGAAGGGATGCTGGTCCATGATCCAGCAGGGTATTAGCAGACAGAGGGGATATGAGATGACTTAGAGACAGTGATGCAATTCATTCACACTGACCATGATATCCTCCTGCAGAAACTGTCCCTTGGAAGACACTGACAGTCTCAAAATTTTGCTATCTTTCTGCATCATGGCACTGAGGCTGCCTGACCCCCTGGATTGTGTAGCCACAGTCAGAAGGTGTTCAGGGGTCTCAGTGAAGCCCTGAACTCCTGCCTGGCAGAACTTCAGACTTATCTTCAGCTTGTTTACTGCAAGGACAAGATAAGTGCCAACAAGCCTTACAACATCCTGTTGTGCCCTCTGTAGTTTCCACAAAGCCCTGAGGGAACTCTTTCATCAGATATGGAGATAACATGACTATCACTTTTCAGGGTGCTGCACATGTGCAGATGGCACCAGTGTGTGAAAAAGCATTAATGTGGAGTTTACAGAGCTGTGGATTCCTTTATCAGGTCTCTCAAATGCTGTCCCTCTTTTGACACAGCACCTTATCATTCAGAACTAATTTACTTCAGCCTTATGATATCCCATCTATCTTTCACTACTTCTTCCTCCCCTCCAAAAGTCTCCAGACACATGTGAGGCAGTCATAGGCTGGAGAACATTTTTTTTCTCTCAGTCAGGTTTGCTCTTTAGAACACATCCTCAAGCAAATTTTTCCCCTCAGGAAGATGTTTGCTGCGTGTTGCAGAGACCTCCTTTGTTCTTTTATACTATCCCTGCTCACTTTGCACATCTTTCTGCACTGCGGACCTTGGCTTGACTCCTCAAGGGAGTGCTTCCTCTACTGAGTAGCTGGAGGGTGAAGAGGAATTATCGGGGAAAAAGACTGCAGCACAAACAATGGAAGCAGAAAGGGACAATCATTTTACTTTTGCTATGTAAGGGACCTAGTACTAATGTCCCCTTGATCTTAATTTGTAGCCTACTTTGAGGAGAAACCTGAAATGCATTAGCATCCACTCTAAATGTGTATGTGAATTTTGAGGCCAGCAGAGAACTGACCACTCTTTTTATTGAGCAGGTGATGTAATACAGATCCAGAAGAGGAAAAGCATGTTATTCTACTATGATGACTGTGGGTTATCCCCCCCAAAGCCAGGTCCTCACTTGTTGGTCTGTTCCATCAAGACACTGGTGCATGATGGGAGCATTGGAAAAAGGTAATGAGAGATGTTCTGGCCTGTGAAGATCATTCCCTTATCTCCTGGTCAACACAAGGGGTTGCTTCTTGGGCTCAAGAATATGCACAGAAACACCAGTCCTAATGGAAGAGCATCCAGTAACTCTTTATTCCTCACGGTAGAGTGATATTTAGAAAGGTGTTTGACCCCAATGGGAAAGCTGTGAAAAGTTCCGTTTAAATATCAGCAGCTATTATAACTGAAAGCTTGAACTGGACATGCTTATGGAGTGCCAATGAAGCTGCTGAAAGGAGTTAGTGCCATGGGAAAAAGCAGGATAAATGTGTAATATTTGCTGGCTCTTCTTCGGTACAGAGGGATAGGACTTGAAATCTTATTTGTTCAGCAAGATTTTGACACTTGTCAGTTCCTGCCATGGTTATGTCACAACTCATGTGAAAGTGAGTTTCATCAACGTAAATGAGATGCTGTCTGAAAGTCTATGGATAACTTACTGGCTGTAGGCCCACCTCCATCCACTTCTCCTACTCTTTCCCTCTGTAGGGGCTGGAATATTCTTTGCAATTAGCAAAGGGAGTCTGTTACTGAGAGAATGCAAACAATATTGCGAAGGGGAAAAACTACTTTTATCCTTTCCGTCCCTGTCCACCAAGACCAGCACCAAGAACAGTCTAATGGGCAATTTGAATATTTTGGAGAGGTGAGTGTTTCAAATCTGAACTTTGCTCAGCTTGTAAAGGCCTGGAGTGAGCATGGCATGGCGTATGCTGTCATTTTGCAAGCACCTCTGGAATCAATTGCTTGGCCTTTTGTGTATTAATTCTTAACAGCACATTTCTATGGTGAACTTTGAGCCTAGAATCAGTATGGTGGAGGAAACATGTAGAGTCCTATGAAAAGGGAACACTTATCTTGAAACCCACTGTGGGAGTCTATTGACATAAGTAGATCCTTCCTGAGTTTCATCTGTTTAATGCTTTTAAAGTTTTTTAACTCACTGAAACTGCAGCCTTTGTTATTTGTTCTAATCAACTTTATATTGTCATTGTAAATGACCTTGCTCTTTGCCTGGGTGAGAGAATCTGATATAAAAGGGTTCTAAAGAAGGAAAGTGAAAACTAGAAATCCTGCAGGCAAGAAAAAGGAGATTTGAATTAAGTTGTAAAAGGAGTTAATCTTCTTGCCTGTTTATCATCTGCTTATTATCCAGAGGAGTTTCCATCCAAGCAGCTGCAATATTGCAGTGACTGTCTACTGCTATCTGAGCACCAGGGATCTTTTTTTCCACATTCTCACCATGGTCACTGGAAGAAGTCTCACAGATTCCAATGTGTCGTGGATTTAATCTTTCTTTCACTCTTCTTTATGGCTTTCACATGCTCCTAAGAGAATAGCATCTCTGTGCCACATACAATTACATGAAGCATTAATCACACTAGGCAGCAACTTCTGCTCCTTTCTTCTTGCACAAGGTGACCATGCAGGCCACTCTAGGATGAAATTGTCTGAGATGAGGAGAAGAGCTTCCTGAGTATTTGGTAATAAGAAGGTGAATCTGTGAAGTGCTGGGGTCTGAACCCCAAGCCCTGAATTAAGGTTGACATATGGGTGGTCCCCATGGTCTTTTAAAAGGAGGGGATGAGTTTGCCTTTTGGCTTTCCTCCAAGGTGTGGCCGGCCTTGTAGGGAAAGCCCTTGGGTAAACAAGCCCCAGGTGCCCTGCATTGGGTAAATGAGTGCCAGGTGTCCTGCTTTGGGCATAAAGCTGGGACCACTTGCAGGAAGGGTTGGAGAGTCTGTCTGTGGAGTGGACGCACTTCACAGAGTTTCCTGTTGGGGAAGGACCTCCTGACTCCTCATGCAACTGGATCCCAGTCAGGTCTGGCGCCTACAAACGCGGGCTTTGTGGGGAGGCAACATGGGGTTACTTCCATCATGTGTAACCACCTTATTGTCTTGGTTGTCTCCATTTTCTCTGTGGGTTATCTTGTATCTCTGCTTGTTCCATCTATGAGTCATACTATGTCATTCCTGGGGTCGCCGGGGTTGATATCTATTATTTGTGTTCTATCTGACTTGTTTGTACCCCCGGCAATCCCCTATATTCTGACTCCTTTACACAAAATAGAACTTACTCACTGGATTGTTTTTCTGCTGCTGGCTGTGTCTTTTGTACTGGGCCTACTAATTGGCAAAAGAATCTGGTATCATAATTATAGAGAGATAAAGAGATGGAATAAATGAAACTTAATAAAAGCAAACAGGAAGTGTACTGCATGGGAGGGGAAAGAGTGAGAGAGAGGGAACACAGGGTAGTGATGCCAATACAACTGCTACTTATGAAAGTGGACTTGAGGTATGGCTGCTCGCAGCACGATAACAGCTTGCTTTCAGTGAGTTTCTTCCTCTCTTCTGGACCACTCTTCAACAGGCACAAAACACTTACAATGTTTCTCCCACAGAAAAATGATTTTATCACTATGGGGGACAGCCTGGACTGGGCCTCTCTCACTTAAAAGGTTGGATCTCCACAGTGGCTTTGTATATATACAAAGTATTTTGAGACTTGAGCATCCCAGGTTATTTATGAAATATAGCAAGAACACAAGCTGGAGAATTTTACCCTGTCACCTATCATGAACTTTCATATAGCTTTAGTGATAAAAAATTAATAGATGATGTTTTGAAATACAATTCACTTTATAAGTCACAGCTTAATTTAAAAGTATCAATTTCTTGTCTTGAATTCAGGTTGAAGTGTTCCAAGAATACTTCTATGCAGAAAGTTATATGCTGCTGCAATAGGAGACAAAGCATCCTCTCCTTTAAGTATTACTAAAGCAGGCACTAGCACTGGATGAATTAAACATCTCTCAGCAGCATTCTCTTAGTGTATCGCTGTTTATGACAATGCATAGATTTTTCCTGAGACAGGAATAGTTCCAGGAAAGGTGTTATCTATTTTCATGTCCTTTAAGCACTGTGTTTGCTCTTTGGGTGCCTTCTCAATCCATTTTTCCATGGTTTGGGGTACTTATGGATAGAGAGGTTCTGACTAAGAACAGAAGAGGTCTGAATACAGATGAAAGCTCACATTGGATTTATATTCTGTTTTCAGCAGTGCCTGAAAGCAGATGCTTATGTCTAGTATTATTTGTATGTTATCACCCAATATAGTTTCCAGTTCCTAATCACCAGTTACTGATAGACCTTCTGAGCAATGACTGTATTCAGGCCTTCACTTTAAAAATCAACCTATTTGCCTAACTCTTTTTTGAATCTATTTTTGGCTTTTAGTGTTATTTTAGCACTAAGGAAAAGAGTTCCCACAACATAACTGTGCCATGAGGAAAAACACTTTATGTTTTTGTTTCTACCCTGCAGTAAGCCTGTAGAACATGCAGTCTCACGCTAATGTTAAACCAGTGTCCTCATGCAGAGAAGGAAGCAGCATAATCAACAAAACGAGAAAAAATATTTTGTATTTTCCTATTTAGTGGGGTTTTTTTTGCTGCTAGGTATCTGCACAAGCACAAGTTTAACACAGAAGTGTGACACTGGGTTTGCTACCAAACCTAAAGCTAAGGAACAGATTGAAATCTGGGAAGCAGTAGCAAATAATTTCCATTCATACAGTGACATCCAGTGGGTCCCTCCAGAGGCTTTCTTCACATTTTGTACCCATCCTTCAAGCAGGAATAAATAGTCCTGTTAGTATCACTTTCAGATCACAATTTTAGACCACTGAGACTTCTCACAGTGTCAGAATATAGCCCTCATAGACAAATGGAATTAACTGATTGCTCACTAACTGTGGACAGTGCTCATGGAAGAGGCTGTTTAGCATTTTTATTTAAGTTTACTGGACAGCTCCTTCCAAACCAGTCAGACCTGAGACTACATTGCTGCTTGGGATTATTATGTCCCAAGTGTGGGGCTTTACATTTATCTTTGCTATCTTCAGTTCTTGTTGGCTCAGTCTTCCGTACTGTCCAGACTTCTGTGTATGATGGCTCTACTTTCCGGCACATGTATCTCTCCTCCTAGCCTGGTGTCACATAGAGACTTGGTGATGACTATTTCAATACCATCATCCAGGTTGTTCACAAAGATGTTGAATACTATTGGACCCAATAGTGACTTCCGAGGTACTTCTCTCATACTCTCTGGGCAGAGTCCAACCTCCTGCTAAAAGCACGGTCAGCTAGGAGATCAGACCAGGCTGCTCGAGACTTTGAGTCAGGTCATGAAAACCTTCAAAGATGTGCTACCTGTCAGGGTAGCTGGTTTCATGACTTGTCTTTTCTCACAGTGACCAGAAGTTTTTCCTTATATCCAGCTGGAAACTTCCTTGATTTGATATATGCTATAACTGAAGAGGCCTTATCAATGTTTTGTCTTTTAGAAATCTTGCTATACAGTGCAGGAGTGCTGTGTATAATTGTGAGAGGAAAAGTTCATTAAATTAAAATATGATATGTGCCTGTAGTTGTAGTGTAGGCTGTTTGAAGGCTAACTTCCCAGTGACTGATTATCTTACGTAAGGGTTTTAAAAATTAGCAACTCTTGTTCCCTTTCTCCATGTAAAAAAATTCCAAATGATTTCCATTTTCATTTTATTAATCGTTATATTTTTCTTCTCTTTCAGCACACAGGAACTGGAGTCATAAAGATAGCATAATGTTAATAGGTTTGTCTCAGAGTTCATGAGGTCAAACTTGTTGGTCTTCCCATATGAATAATAGTGCAAAAATTTGGAATCAACTCAATCAATCTTGGGCATAAAATAACCAGCACTGAAAAACTGCACATCCATAAATCAATAGAGACTAACCACTGATTTATTTCTTTTTTGGGGGGTTACATGCTTTATTTTCACCATAAAAACAGATAAAGGTAACTATAATTAAAATGTCTATTTTCTCTTCTACTATTTGTGTTAACATTCATGCCATTGAATATACCCCTTTCATAATACTATATTTTTTCAGTATTCTACAGTTATTGTTTCATTAAAAATACCCCTGTGATATTAGCTGTATAATAAATTATAATTCAAAATAAAATATCAGCCATTTCATCCATGAGAGAGAATAATACACCCATAATAAAAAGGAATAAAGTTTAGCAATATGATTATGTAGCATGAGGTTTTTATAGACTCTATGTAAATGTTAAAATCTATAAATTTTTTATATTGTGTAAAATTGTAAAAAATAGTAGCAAAGGGGGTGGGGAGAGGGGAAAAAAGCAACATTAGCAGGCTGGTTTAGTCCTGAAATTGCTGTTATTCTGAATTAATTTTGTAATTTGAAAAAAAGTGCATAAAATTATGCATATGAAATTATTTATTTGTGGCTTATCTTATTTACTGTAGGTATTAAAGGTAAAAAGAAGAAGCAAAAATATGGGTTCCACTTTCCAGCCCTCAATATTGGTAAGTGAAGAAACTCTAAAGCCTAACTGCTTCTCTTTTTGCCTTCCTTTGTTCACACCTAGTATCCCTGCATGTACTCTGCCCTTATTTTTCTAACTATGCTTTAAAAAACTTATGTATTTGGCTTCTTTTTATATATTTGGGTTCTAACTGGAGGTAGAAGGATGTGCAAATATGGGAAGGAGAGGATAGGACATGAACTCCTCCTTGCAACCATTTTCTTCTTGCACCATCCTTCACACCACACTGGTGGGATATGAATTTAAAACCTTAATTTTCTTGTAGCCTAATGATAATTTATTTAGTTGTACTAGTCCAATGCTTAATATTTCTTCTGTCAGCAGATTGCATAAGGCATTTTCAATTTGATTTAAATCAAACTCTTTTACACAAACTTTTATTTAGATAAGTAAAAAGAAGGAAAGATATACACAGAAAGAGTATGGATGGTTTTCCAGTATCATGGCTTCTATAACAGCACCTACTTGGAAGAGACCTCACTATCTATGGGCAGATATGTAGATATGTTGTATGTTGAAGGCACACACAGCTTCTGAGAAAGTGACACAGGCATTCACCACAGCTTGCTTCACAGTCCCACCCAGGCCCTGGCTGGCATTTCACCATGGAAACAAATGCTTTTGTGTCATAGGAGCCACACTCTCCCAGAAGCTGGCCCAAAGCAGGACCCAGGACCCTATGTCTATTTATCTAGGCAGCTCACCCCCACTGAGAGGAGTTATGAGATCTGGGACAAGCAGCACCTGAAAATCAAAGCTGCCTGTCAGGAGTAGTAGCACATTCTTGAAGTAGCGGAAGAACCAACAGTGGTGCTGACCTATCACCAGAACCTGGAATACAACTGAGGGATGAGTTGCTTCTCTCCCCATCTTGTCTGCCAGCCTTCCCTCTCTCTCCATGCTTTAACTGTCCATTCATCTCTGACTTTGGTTTCCAACCCAAAAGTCTGCCAGCCACGCCAGCTGCCTCACGTGTACCTGTGCCAAATGACTGTCAGAGCACGGGGTTTGTTGGTGCAACCGACAACAGTTGCCACTTCTACCACAGTAAATGCAATCCCCTTTTCTCCATCTATATTCTCATTCTTGGGATGAGGGGTAAGGTAGATGGTGCCTACGTCCATGTGCTCTTCCTCTGGGGATAGTAAGGAAGGTGGATTAAAACATGGTGGAGGTCTGCACACGCTCTTCCTAGCAGAACCAGGTGCTTCTCCAGTGACAGGACTGTCTGACAGGCTGCCCCAGGCTCTGGAGTAGGCCAGTCCTAGATATCTCATTTTTGAGGGCCTCAGACAGCCCTAGACTTTAGAGGGTCATAAGTGCTTGCTCTTCACACTCAGTTTCCACAGTAGGCTCCAGGAATTGAATTGTGTAGTTAGTGGCCAACTACTTCCACCGTTGGAGCTCCAGCAAGACAGCCTTGGCCACTGCACAGTTGTGGTCCCCCCCCAACTTTTCTAAATCAATGAATAAGATATCAGGTTTTGGAGCATAGGGCTATTGTCTTCCACATGGTCCACATCCACTCTTGGGTTGCCCTGAAAGCTGGGAGATTATTACTCCTGACCATCTAACATTCCTTGGGATATACAGCCCCTGAGTAAGCTGTAAAGATTAGCCACGTCTGACTAATAACAAGTCCCCACTGAATGGTTCTAGAAGCTGGGGAGCAAGAGATGCTGAAGCAGCCTGAAAGGCTGTGCCACACCTCTCCATGCTGACCATAGCTTCCTGCAGGGTTCTGAGGTTAATCTGCAGCTGGTGGGCAGACTGAAGGCCAGTCTGCATGACAGTCAGCTCAGGGCTTGAGATGGCCTGAGATACCTTTCAGGAAACAGCAAGACTGGGGCTGCTCTGCAAGGGATGACAGTCAAAAGCTGAGGGAGACCATATCACAGAGGGACAGTGATCCTACCAACCGGGGCACAGCACCCAAGCAGGGCATCCTGGTGACGGGAACCGATTCTGTTGACAGTCCAGTGACCACCAGGTAAATGTGAGATGGTAGGTCAAGTCCAAGTGCAACTCATGAAATCCAGTCAACAGGAGCTGCAGGGCACAGGGCTGGGCAGACACCTGCCATCAACACAGCTCAGGAAAGGGCTGGAGGCCAAGGTTTGGGCATAAATGGAGCTACCCCACAGCTACGCTGGTAAGCATGCATGTGGTGTACCTTAGGTCCCAGGTTAACTCCAGTGCAATCTGGAGATGACAAGGTAACATAAACCAAGCAGCCACAGGAATCAGCTCCAAACATCTTGTACCTTCTAACTGGAGCTTAAAACCCAGGCCAAGTATGTCTTGAAGGCGTTAACATCAGTGTCCACTGATTATTTTCACACTCTTTCTCTAGGCCCTTCAGTCACTCATTGCTGGTTTCCCAGGCACAGACCCATGGGCCAGCCATGGCAGGCAGGCCATGAGTAGCCCCGAGTCAGCTGGGAGTTTCAGTCAGGGCAGCTGCCCCAAGCTGACTCACAGGTGTATCCCACACCACTGACATCAAGCTCATTATAAAAGGAGGGAGCTCACTGAGGGTAGGGTTCCTCTTCCTGGGGCTTCTCCCACTTGGCCTTCTGCTCCTGCTGCTGATTCTAAGGACTAGGCTGAGTATGATCTTGTGTACTTTATGTTGGTATTAGTTTTGTTATTTCATTAAATCTGTTTCTACTTCAACCCACGGGGCTTCTCCCTTTTTCCCCAATTCCCCTTCTCAGCTGGGGTGGGGTCATCGCGTGGTAGAACAACTGCTGCAGTTTAGCCCTGGGTACTGAGTAAACACAGTTTATTTGGTGCCCAATATTTATTTGGACCTGGAATTAAATAGTTCAGCTGGGAGAATCCCAGGATTTAAGTTTTCACAGATTTTACTGGATATCACAGTCACTTACTAAGTCGGTGTGGGTGGGATAGTCTGTGGGTAGACTGCTTTGGTATTTGGAGTTACTTTTGGAGACCTGAATGACTTTACTGTTATTTCTTTTTGGCTTGGTGCGGTTTATCACTTTTGGTCGTGGACTTAGAGGTGCTGCCCTGTTATGTATGTTTCACGGGATTAGGTTAGGGTGTAGTAACATGCAGAAGCACTGTATTGTGACTGGCCCGGATGCCCCATGCATCCTTGGTGTAGATTATCTCGGAAGGGGATACTTCAAGAACTCAAGGGGGTACTGCTGGGCATTTGTGTAGTGGCAGTGGAGACAGAGGAACCTCTGTCTACCCTGCCTGGTTTATCAGAGGAGCCTTCTATTGTGGGGCTGTTGAGGGTTGAGGACCAGAAGGCGCCTATCGCTACTACAACAGTGCACTGGTGACAGTGCCATACAAATTGAGACTCCCTGAACACCATCCAGAAATTGATTTGCTGACCAGAGAGCCAAGGGGTGATCAGCAAGACACACTTGCCCTTTAACAGTCCTGTTTGGCCAGTGTGGAAGTCCAATGGAGACTGACTGTGGACTATCGTGGCCTGAACGAAGTCACACCACCACCGAGTGCTGCTGTGCCGGACATGCTAGAACTCCAGTATGAACTGGAGTCCAAGGAAACCAAGTGGTACGCCATGATTGCAATTCTTCTCAATCCCATTGGCGATGGAGTGCAGGCCACAGTTAGCTTTCACCTGGAGGGGTGTCTGTCCAGTACACCTGGAATCGACTGCCCCAGGGGTGGAAGCACAGTCCCACGATTTGCCATGAACTGATCCACTCTGCACTAGAAAAAGGTGGAGTTCCTGAGCATCTGCAGTAGATTGATGACATCACTGTATGGGGTAACAGCGGCAGTTTTGGAGAAAGGGGATAGAGTAATTCAAACTACTAAAAGCCAGTTTTGCCATCAAGAGGCAAGGTCAAGGGACCTGCTTGAGAAATCCAGAAATTCCTGGATTGTGTCATTTGAAACCAAACAGACCAACCAACTAGTAAAGATGTGCTAAAAAGAGGTAGATTTAAAAAAAAAAAAAAAAAAAAAAGAAGATACTCCTTGACCAAAACCAGGTATTACACTTGGAAAAAAGTCAAATTACTGTCACACGTGCAGTCTCATTAGGAGAAAAGTATCCTCAGTTAAACTATTCAGAAAAATTATACTGAAAAGTTACCACTAAAATGGCAAAATGTCTTTATTGCCTGCTCGATTACCACCTCTTTAAAAAATGTGCTGTTATTTAGAATGAAACATTGAATAAATGGGATATCATTTAATTCCCTACAAACCAGAAATTCTCAAAGTAAAACTACATCCTTAAGCAATGCAGGTTATGTGCATAGATGTAGGATTTCAGCACTAACATTTCTGCCCAAGGTAGTCCATTGTCCTTGGTTTTATTCTAGCCTCAGCTTCCTCCTGCTTGCACACCTGTACACTTGTTTATGACACCCAGTGTAGCAACATGATGCAAGTAGTACAGTAAAAGGTCAATCATTTTACAACCATACTGTTCATAAGCCTAACAGTGTTGGTTTTTTTAAACATGCAGTTGGTTGGACTGCCAATTCTCTCCATACTTCAGCCAAGATAGCTCTTTTGCTTGAAAACTACTGATGAACATTATAAATACATAAAAACAAAGCTGTGCTTATCTGTACAAATCCACATTTTTTAAACTGAATCAGTCCGACTGTACAGTACTGAAGTAAAATGTACAATAGTTTCCTAGTAAGATACTGCCATTTAACTATGCATTTTTCCAAGGCACGGTACACAAAAGAACTCCTACAATGGTGGATCAGTCTACCACATAAAAATTTCAACCTTCTAATGAGACTGTGGAATGTGTTTTGCTCAGTCTTTGTATTCAGTGATGTAAGGCAGCACAAGCAGTATAACAAGGAAATTCAAGTGTCCTGGGTTCTTCATCATAGTCACAAATAAATATTGGTCCTCTGTACAAAGGAGAGATACAAAGCTGTAAAATATAATACGGGAATATAATTTTATTGTGTTAATCTGCATATATATTGGTACAGCTGTTCTGTGAATGCTTCTGAGGAAAATTTGTCTATAACTCTAGCTCTCCCAGCCGCTCCCATTGTGTCCTTTAAGAGAGGATCTCTCACAATTTTTTCCATGGCCTCAGAGAATTGTGTTGGCAGAGGATCACACAAAAATCCTGTAACATTATGCAAGATTGATTCTAAAGGACCACCTGAATTAACTGCTACAACTGGACATCTCATATACATTGCCTCCAGAGGAACAATGCCAAAGTGTTCATTGCTTGGTGTATAAAGCACACATACGGAGTTGCTAAAGAGAGAGATTTTCTGTTCATCTGAGAATGATCTCAGAAAAGTCACATGGTCATCAACACCAAGCTTGGCTGCGAGTCTCCTCAGCTCTTCATAGTGCTCCACATTTTCCAGAACTCGTTTATCATAACCACCTGCCATAACCAAGTGAACTTCATTCCACTCATGAGAATCAAGTCTTCCTTGAAGCTCATGCAAAGCTTCAAGAGCCAGTGCAAGATTCTTTTTTCTCTCATACCTATTAATGGAAAGAAACACAAACTTTTTCTTTTTTGGTATCA
Source organism: Podargus strigoides (assembly GCA_028020825.1). Classification (NCBI taxonomy): domain Eukaryota; kingdom Metazoa; phylum Chordata; class Aves; order Caprimulgiformes; family Podargidae; genus Podargus; species Podargus strigoides. Next base: position 62,627,967 of record CM051620.1, read on the forward strand.
GGTCAGACACATCTGCAGGAACTACTGTGTCAAAGCTACTGATATTGAGTGACGGGTAGAGCACATCTGGGTTTATGTGAGATAAGGACTTAAACGTGTCCTTGAACACACTGGCAGTGAATTTGCTGTTCACAACGATACAGTCTGCCATGCCAGTTGTGTACTCCTCCAGCCAGTCGAGTGGCAATCTGTAGATGCGCTTCAGGAAAGATTCTCTCTTGGTCAGAAGCTGATCAGGAAAGTGACAGTAAAACAAAACCTTCTTACGGATTCTGGCCAGTCTGAGTACAGGAATGCAAGCGGACACCTAGTGCAACCAGGAGAGGCAGGACAAGAGAAGACAGCTGTGTTAGTGCTGTTGGTGTGTATGTGTGATTTCAAAGCCATCCCCTGAGAGCCAGTCCTTCGCAAGCCAAGTGCCTTCTCCCTCTCGCTCCCCCAGGTACATCCAGCGGCACTCCCTCACCCAGAACATCCCGCTGTGCCTCTGGGTCTCCTCCCTTAACTCGGCCTGTCAGGCCACCAAGACCCCTTCCCCGCCCCGGCCCCATCAAGCCGCGGCACTTCCCCACGCACCTGCTCCTGCCGGGGCCCACCACCACCATGGGAGACGAGCCCGAGCGGCAGCGCCTTCCCCTTCCTTCAACTGTCCCGCGGCTTTCCAGCACCCCCGCCTCCCCTCGGGCCTCCTCCCGCCCTGCCAGCCCGGCGCGGCCCCGCACCTGGTCGCAGACGAAGACGTCGGCCGGCTCGCCGCTAAGCAGGAGGACGTAGAGGGCCACGAAGGCCATGCGCAGGGCGGCGCAGAGCGCGTGCCCGCGGCCCCAGAGGCTGCGCGGCAGCCACCCGCCGGCCTGCTGCACCCGCAGCCCCCGCGTCTCCGCGAAGCAGCGCGCGGCGTCGTAGTGCGCCGTCCAGATCTGCACCCGGCAGCCCCGCGCCTGCAGCGCCAGCGCCGCGTCCACCACCAGCCGCTCCGCCCCGCCCAGCCCCAGGTCCGGGTGCAGGAACAGCACGGACGGGCCCTCCCCGCCCGCCTCCTCCGCCGCCGCCATGGCTGCTCCGGGGGAGCGGGGACCCGCCCAGCGGACACGTAGCGGGCAACAGCGCGCATGCGTAGCCCCGCAGCCACCGCCGGACACGTCAGCCTTCCTGCGGGGCCTTCCCTCTCGCCCCGCTCGCCGGGGAGCCCGGCCGCTGCCCGGCGCCTCATCTCGCGCGTCCCCCGCTCGGCCGCCCCGGCCCAGCCTCTGCTGAGGAAGCGGTCGTGACTGAGGCGTGGCGCGGAGTCCGCTCGCTCAGAAAGCGGCCTCTGAGGGAGGGGGGGAGGGAAAAGGGACGGGTGCTGCTCAGGCACTATTCGGGGCAGCCCCGAGCCCCGGGGGCGGGGCCTGCTGCGGGCAATTCAGGAGCGTGTGCGAGGCCGTGCGACCGCTGAGCCGCTGCCGCCGCCGCCATGGTGAGGTTCTGCCTGGGGTAGGGGCTGGCTGAGTACCCCCTGGCCGTGTCTGCCGCCTACTCACCCTCTCCCGGTTCTCTCCTTTCTCCGCAGCCCGGGCCCAACCCCAGCGCCACGAGTGTCGGCTCCTCCGGCCGCTCCCCTAGCAAGGCCGTGGCTCCGCGCGCGGCGGGCTCCACTGTCCGGCAGAGGTGCGTGCCCACGGCGTCTCCGTACCGGGGGCGATCCCTTCTTCCCCCGTCCTTCCCCTGTCCTTCGCGTTCGGTGGCCGGGCAGCCCCAGCGCGGGGCAGAGGGACGCAGACGGGCTGTGGGGTGTGCGGGCAGGGCTCCCGTGGGTCTGACTCGTCGGTCCTGGGTGCCCCTGGCTGTAGCCCCAGGCCGTGCTCTGCTAGCCGTGCCCGCTGCTTGCCTGGCTGTGCAGGCTGGTCTAAGTGTCTTGCTCCTTCGGAGTCTCTCGGGGGGCTTAGTGGTGGAAGCTGCTGGACTGTTAATGTTTGGCCTCTGGTCTTTGTTTTGTTCTGTTACCCCCTGCAGGAAGAATGCCAGCTGCGGGACAAGAAGCGCAGGCCGTGCCACTTCCACAGGTACCGGTGGGATGTGGCGGTTCTACACTGAGGACTCCCCGGGGCTCAAAGTGTAAGTTGGATATGTGGGTGGTGGCAGGCGTGGGGGCTGTTTATTTCATCTGCAGATATAGTCTTTCAGACTTTGAATTGAGAGATCGGTGTTTCAGTCTGCAAGGGAAAACGTGCTGAGTTGATAGCTGTTTAGATAGATTTGGGATGCCAGATTTTATTTATTCTGTAAACCTGAAGATGTAGTTTTTAAGGTTATAGTGGTCTGAAAAAGCTAGGTACAAGTTACATATTGTAATTGCCTAGGCTTACTTTTAGTGGTCTTTCAAGACTGCAAGCAGTCCCTTTGACGTTGGGAAAGATTACTTGTCACAGTGAATTTAGGCATCTACACGCATATTTTTGTTCTCCTTTGATGAATCTTGTGTTTTTTCATTACTAATAGATATGTTGTGATCCTGCCCTGCCCTCCCCGAAAGTGTAACTGATATGCCCCATGCTTGCAGAATCTTAGGTGTTTTTATTAAAAAGCTGAAGATAAATTATTTTAGCTAAGCTTGTGAAGTGAATAGCACTCTGATGTCTTGTATGTCTTTGTTTTTACAAGGTGTATGTTCCAAGATTATGGTCAAATATCTGGTGGTACTGTCCCTTAAGCTGTAAAGATAGCCCAGATGTTTACTACTTGGCCAGTTTGACTCATTCAGACTGATTTCCCAAACAAGTTTTGCAGCCTTATACTTAGGTAACAAAGGAAGAATGTGTATTTCAGTTCATGGGTGCGTGCCAAGCCATACCTTGAGTGGGTAGTTTGTGCTTCTTGTAGAGTTATACTTCGTGGCCTCTTGTTCTTACTGGATTGAAGAGACTCAAGACACTCAGGGATGTCCCTATTGCTTATTTTTTTCTATAATCCATTAGTATTTTATTTTGGAGCCCTTTTAAGAGGGCTGGTGCTGGCTGTACAAACAGACCATTTGGGTAAGAGCTGGTGATAGTCTAGTTAGTGATTGTTCCATGAATAATCCTTCCTTTTGTCTTGTGTGTTTTCATTTTCATATGTGCTTGATGCTTTAAAAAACAAAAACTATACAGCAAACCATCAAGGCAGTGGTGTTCTGCTACTGTGGGTTGGTCTTTCTCCATTCTGAATCTAGAGAAGACACTAGGCAAAGAAAAGAACAATGAGCAACAGGAGTGTTCTAGAGCAAATCTATGCAGAGAGGCAAAGGCAACTGTTTATTATGTTGTTTGGTCTACTAAAGCTCAGTTAAAAAAATAAATAAAACCAAACTGAGGGGGGGAAAAAAAAGGTGTTCTACCATCAGGAAAGTATTTTTTTCATTAGACCTGTGATACAAGCTGTCAAAGCAGCTTTACCAATTTCAGTAAGTTTCCTTGTGAATCTGTTGGTTTCACTTTGCTGTTGAATTGCCACTCAGTTGTTCTTAGCAGGTCAGTAGATAGATTTCCCCTTCTATTTCTGTTGCAACACAGTGGTTCCCAATTTTAAGGTTTTGGAACACCAGGAGTGTTTTTTTCACAAGCGACCATGGGTAGCTGTATGGTCAGGCTTTTAATGGAAGAAACAAATTTTAAAAATGAGTTGGTTTTACAAATCACGTGCACACTAGATGTAATATTTTCTGAACCATGGCTTAGGAGCAACTTTCTTGCTTGCAGCTTTCCCTGTATTTTTCTATGTATGTTTTTTCTATAGCAACCAATTGTTATGATCTCTGTCCTGTTCTGTGGACTTAAAAATGGAGGTGGGTTATGGAGCGGTTGTGTTTGCCTCAGTGAAGTGCTTCAGCCAAAATTGGTTTTAAAAATGGCTGTGATCACTATGCATAAAGCAGTACAGAAGCTTAGTCTGGTGGTGGTTTTTTTTATGTTTTATTTTCTCATGTTGTTCAAAATATGAGCCCTTAAAGCTACAGTCAGAATTCCACTCTAGATCAAAAGTTTTGTATTTTATATTGTGCATAATTATTCTTCTGATGCTTTAGATGTCTAGTATCTGCACTCAACATCAGAAATAATAAATATATTGAATAAACAAGTCTGAATAATCTCAGGAAAGTACATTTATCGGTAGTACAGGATGCTGCAAAATATTTCTGTCTTTAAAAACAATATTAGCAAAAAGGAGCTGTGTGGGATCTGTTTTGAGAGTGGGGTATGATATTTTTCTCTTCAAAACTGAGATCAAGTATTGCGTTCTTTGAAAGAAGACTAAACTCAGACTTGTTGCTCTTTCTGTGGCACTTGGTACCTGTGGTTCCTGTGCCTTGCCTAGAGTTTTCTTGCTTCAAGAGCTATAGGCAGTGTTTCCTGTGGAGCCGTGATAGGGAATCAGATTTGCCTTGTGGTATAGTATGCAGCCTTGTGAAAGACATTTGGAGAATGCATAGCACTAAGTCTTTAGAGGTGTCTCAATCAGATTTTTAATTTATTTCTTTATTTAAGCTGTGTGGTGGGCTGAGGAGATTTGGGTATATGGAGGAGGGTTGCAGGGTTTCAGCAGGTTGTCTTTGGGACTGGAGGAAATGAGGTACATGTGTCAGTATTGGAAAGCTGTTTATTCTGTAGGGGGGTCTATTTACTCTGCATGTTTAAAAAAATCCACCAGGCACATAAACAATCCCCCTTGTTTATTTATATGTTACTCTGTTCTGGTTAGTGGTGCTCCTCTATTCCCATGTGCCTGCCGCAAAGAGTAACTTGCGTATTACTGCTACTAAAGGCTCAAATTAATGAAATAGTAATTCAGATAAAGTGTAAGAACTCTGTGTACCCGATATCATTACAATTTGTATTATGTAGGACATAAACTTCAAATATGTATAAAACATTGGGGACTGAAAAGTACATTCTGTTGCTTAGTGAAGGGTATCCCTTGGCTGGGGTTCCTTATGTCATCACTGTGTCTACAGACTTTTTTATTTTGTGCTTGTCATTGGTCTATTTGCTAAATGCTTTGTGTTCAGGGTTCTCCATACTCAAATAAGACTATCTATCATACTTAGTAATTGAGCTTTAAAACTCAATGGAAGATTACAGTTACGAACATTTGAAGTACGTGGACCATGGTCTTGGAAAAAATGCTAGTAAATTCTTTCAGTCCATTTTCAGTTTCTTTTTTTTTTAGTTTGTATTCAAGTAGTATTTACCTGTTTATAAACAGTAACCTGGAGGGTAATCCAGGATGGACAAGAGAATTCATGGTGTTTCTCCCAATATCATGTTGAAAATCAGAAATGAGATTGTATGAAGCGAGTCGTATGAAGCAGTGCTGAGTGCGTGTAATTGTGTAACAGTGCACGTAATTGTTGTGTCTCAGAACAGCATGAAACAGGTGATTTACTCTCAACATGCACCCTAAGATTAAACTGTTTTTTAAAAAAATCACTATACAATTTCTAAACTGTATAAAAGTGGGAAGGAAAAAAGTTAAGAAATTTGTTAAGTTATATATTTTAGGTAATGATTTAATGAAGGAGTTAACTTTGACATTCTGTATATCTTCTTAAAAAAAACCAGAAGTCACCAACTCTCACCCACTGCTGCCATATTTTCAAATGAAATAAAACCTCTGAAAAAATAGCTGATGTGAATTTTATGCCAAAATTTTACTAGCCGCTAGAGGACTCTCTTGGTTTTTGTATCTGACTACATCTCTGCTCAGGTGGCTATCTGAGGAGGAAATACAGATCATAATTTTCTGGAGGTTATTTTCACAATGATAAGTAATAATGATCCATTAATTACTTTTTGAGCAAGTGGTATTTTTTGGTTATTATATTGTGCTTCATAGTTACATTACGTTTAGGGTGTGTAAAACTGTATCTTTAAAAACATTGGGGCAGCAGCATTTTTTGATAGTGATGGCTATCTCGTTTCTGTGTACGTTAAGGTATTTCTATGAGAATGGAATAAGAGTTTTCTCATACAATTGCTTACAAACTAGTGAGTTCACTTTGCTGATAATGACTGGCCTTTGGACAAAGCAGACCTTTTTTATGTTAACGCATTTTTTTCTTTGTTTTTAGTGGGCCTGTTCCAGTTTTGGTCATGAGTCTTCTTTTTATTGCTTCTGTGTTTATGCTGCACATCTGGGGTAAATACACTCGTTCATAGACTCAGCTGCCAACTTAAAGCATACATCTTGGACCAAAAATATGGTGGATCCTGATTGTTCTTGGAGAAAGACTGAGGAAGCTTCCTATGACCTGTTGAAGTCCTGTCAACTTTGGCTCTAATACCGAATTAATTTCTCACTTTGCTGTTTGGGCAGGTTTAAAGTCTGTCATAGGTCATTTTATATTTGTATCTGTACACTTAGAATACAGGTATCACAATAAAAGTTGTTTATGGAAATGGAAACAGCCTTAACTTTATTTTTTCCTCCTATTCCAACTTAGCACAACTAAAACACTACACTTGTGTTTTTCATATATAACCATGTTCCTGAGTAAATATCCTGAGCACCTCGAATACTCTGTTCAGTTTTGGGCCCTTCACTACAAGAAGGACACTGAGCTGCTGAAGCGTATTCAAAGAAGAGCAACAAAGCTGGTGAAGGGTCTGGAGCACAAGTCTGATGAGGAGTGGCTGAGGGAACTGGGGGTGTTTAGCCTGGAGAAAAGGAGGCTGAGGAGAGATCTTACCTCCCTCTACAACTACCTGAAAAGAGGCTGTAGCGTGGTAGGGGTCGGTCTCTTCTCCCAAGTAACAAGTGGTAAGACAAGAGGAAACTGCCTCAAGTTGTGCCTTTCCTCACTGGAAGGTTTGTCAAACATTGGAATGGGCTGCCTGGGGCAGTGGAGTCGCCATCCCTGGAGGTATTTAAGACGTGTATAGATGTGGTGCTGATGGACGTGGTTTAGTAGTGGACTGGGCAGTGCTGAGTTAATGGTTGGACATGATGATCTTAGAGGTCTTTTGCAACCAAAACAATTCTTTGATTCTAAATGCAATTTGACAGTTCAAACCAGATTCTTCTACAGTGTATATTGCTATATAATTTTATGCCACAAGATTTTGGTTTTTTGTGAATGGGAGAGGCAGAATCAAGTGCACGAACATCAAAAGGTAACGAACATGTTTGTTGAAATGAAACTGAGGTACGCTGGCTTAGCTGGTCATCTTATTCTGTTACCTCCAGAAAAATATTTGGATTTAATTAATTTATTTCCTAAATGCAAGTTAAACTTTATTCAGTGCTCATTATACATAAAAGTATATAGATATGCTTGTTTTTCATGCTGCGCGTAAGAAACAACATGAACTGGTAATTAACCGATATTAAAAAGAATAATTGCATGGCTGTCAGAGGCATATTTCTTCTGCAGGTCCAGACTCTTTTGTGGAGACTTAGGGAGGAAAAGGCAATGGGAGGACTGGAAAAGCAATGGTAGCATTTTAAATAACAGGACATGCAAATGAGCTGATTTGCAGCTAAGTGGTTCTTCTGATAATCACTCCAGTTCCTTTCTGAATGGTGTTCTTTATTTTCCTTTTGAATGGTCAGTCAACTTCCTTCTCTTTTTAAAGGTACATACATATCGGTGCATTAGAGTTTTGGTTATTTCTCACTGGTGATGTAGTCTTGAGATTCAGATAACAAAATCAGGCCTTTCCATACAATTGGATATAATTATTTTAGCCTGTTGATCATGCTCTGATTCTTATTTGAATATCAGCTTGTAATAGGAAAACAATACTCTTGGTTATGCAGCCTTGATACAAGGGTTGACTGCTGACATGTTATAGAAGCAACCTCTCTTATTCTCCACCTTCCTATAAAGCAATTTTTAAAGTAGCATTACTTCTGAAAAGAAGAAAGCTCAGAACAAAAATAAGAATAAAGAATGTGGTCTATAAGGATAGTTGCTTTGAGCCATGCTTATGTTATAACACCTAGTGTAAATGCAGAGGGAAAGACAGAAACTGAAAATTGTCTTACGAAATGTAATGGTAGGAGGGTTACGTTTTCAGAGGAGTGAAGTTTGAGGAACAGGGAATTCTGGCGACTCAAAGGCAGTGGAGTAGCAAAATATACTAAATTGGTGGAAACTGGGCCAAATAAATCATATAAAAGGGAAAAGGATCCACAAATCACTTCCTGCTATGCATATGGAAGAGAAGTAAAACAAGGGAAAAAAAAAGAAATGGGATTATCTCACCACTTCAAAAGATGAAGATAAGGATATCATGTTTAAATGCTTTGCCTAGCAAGAAAATAAAATCTGTGAAGTCAGTGATTTCATTTTAGGGCAAGAAAGAAAATGCTAAGAAAAGACCAGATGCAAGTCAGTTGTTCTACTGACCGTGTGGTCAGACTGTGCTGCTGGCTGAGTTTATGGTACTCGAAGGGAAAGGAATAATGTACTCTAAAATAGTGTAAGGGAAAGGAATAATGGATAACAGCAATATCTAAGTAGGTAGCCTCTTCTTTACACTTGATGATACAGTTTTCTAATGCAATAGGAAAACAATTTTCTTTGAAACACTTTCAGTCCCTAAAGGCTGTTTTGCCATGTCAAATAATTCCATTTAAAGCCTTCCATATTTTTGCTTGTCTGGTATCTTGCTGCTTCTAAAGACTAAAATCAGCTATGAACTCAGAAAAAGAAAAAAGGGGCAGAGGGAAGGCTTACTGCTCTACAGCCTGTATTTAATTCAACTGAGTATAAAAAGGTTGACTCTTTGACAGTGCTGTCCTTAAGTATTTTGTTTTCTAGAATGGCCTGTACCATGGATTGTGGCATACACTGTCAAAGGGCCTAATGTCTCTAGTTTTGCACACATTACTTCCTACGTGTTCTTGGCTTTATTTTATTTATTTGTTTTGGAAGTGTGAGCTTTCCTATGGTTCAAAAAACTTTGCTGCTTTAATTAATGAAAGAAGTGATACTTTAGTTAGATGCATTAGCTGAAACATCGGTAGCTTTGTTTGATGTTGCTTGTACATGATAAAAAGACATTTCTCTATTGTATCTTTTCAATTTGTGATTGTTTTAATCATTAACATGGAAGTGTTAGTATTCATGCTTGTGCTTTTAGCATTTCATGTACATGAGCTGTAGTGGATTCTTGTAGTCCATGTTTTGTATAAAGACTTCAGCTTCACAGAAGTAAAGAAATGTAGGTTGTAAAGACTTACCAGTTTGGCCCATAATGAATGTGAAATTCTGTTTGGCCTCGCTGAATAAATTATGGCCATGCTGATAAACAGTAGGTAATCTGTAATACAGAAAACTAATGTCATTCAGTAGTAGGTGGAAAAGAAGAAAGGGTGGTCATTTGCAAAGCATCATATCAGACAGCTTGGAATCTTTGGGGTTTTATGCCTACTTGTTAAGTGATTGAAATACAAGCTTGGCTGAGCTGACTGTTAGAAACCATGCATATCTTTATAGTCTACTTAAGTACTACAGAAGGTTTCACGTCCACAAAGATCTTTACTTTGTCTTCTTAACCATAAAGGTTTGGGAAATGTTGAAGAGCTTATCTTTCCATGGAAGATATGATACAGTATTAGAATCTTTTGTTCTTGACTTTAAAAAAATATTTTCAACCTCAGGCTCCATTATTCCTCAAATAAAGAAGGGGTTTTATAAGTAAATACTCCTGTTGTATATGAGGGTGTCTTCATCACTTAAGCTTTCCCTGCCTCCCCCAGCAATAGCTCTGGGTATGTGAGCCAACTTTAGTCTGATTTTACAGGGGAGTAGAAGCTGAAAGACTGTTCCTGAGGGCTGGATGGAATAGGTGGCTGGTGGATGAGGGAGACTGCAGAAGTTCCCTCTGAGCAAAAGACTCTTTTAACTTGTTACCTAGGGAGAATAGGAGGAGAGCTAGAACTTCTTAAATGCCTTCAATAGGGAAAGCTTTAATCTTCACCCTTGCACCTTTTTGCACACTGAAGTCTATACCCCACAAGCGGTCACAAGCGGTGTCCCTCAGGGCTCGATCTTGGGGCCAGTCTTGTTTAATATCTTTATCGATAACCTGGATGAGGGGATCGAATGCACCCTCAGTAAATTTGCAGATGACACAAAATTGAGTGGGAGTGTCGATCTGCCTGAGGGTAGGGAGGCTCTGCAGAGGGATTTGGACAGGCTGGAGCGATGGGCTGAGGCCAATTTTATGAGGTTTAACAAAGGCAAGTGCTGGGTCATGCACTTTGGTCACAACAACCCCATGCAGCTCTACAGGCTTGGGGAAGAGCGGCTGGAAAGCTGCCTGGTGGAAAAGGACCTGGAGATGTGGGTTGACAGCTGACTGAACACGAGCCAGCAGTGTGCCCAGGTGGCCAAGAAGGCCAATGGCATCCTGGCCTGTATCAGAAACGGTGTGACCAGCAGGAGCAGGGATGTGATCGTGCCCCTGTACTCGGCACTCGTGAGACCACACCTTGAGTACTGTGTCCAGTTCTGGGCACCACAGTATAAGAAGGACATTGAGGTGCTGGAGAGAGTCCAGAGAAGGGCAGCGAGGCTGGTGAGAGGTCTGGAAAACAGGCCTTATGGAGACCGGCTGAGGGAACTGGAGAGGAGACCTCATTGCTTTCTACAACTACCTAGAAGGAGGTTGTAGTGAGGCTGGTGTTGGTCTCTTCTCCCAAATTACTAATGATAGGACGAGAGGAAATGGCCTCAAGTAGCGTCAGGGGAAGTTTAGGTTGGATATTAGGAAGAAGTTCTTTACTGAGAGGGTGGTTAGACATTGGAACAGGCTGCCCAGGGAGGTGGTGGAGTCACCGTCCCTGGGGGTGTTCAAAAAATGAGTGGATGAAGCACTTGAGGCCATGGTCTAATGGTCTAGTGGTTAGGGAGATGATGGGATGAAGGTTGGACTTGATGACCCTGGTGGTCCCTTCCAACCATAATTATTCCATGATTCTATGATTCTAATGATCTGTAGGGATGGAGGCTTCATTAGTTCTGATGTTGCAGAACTACCTTTTTACTTTCGCTATCTGTGCAGAAGCCAGCTGTACTACACAAAAACAATCTTTTTTTTTTTTTTTTTCCTTTTCTTTTTTCCCTTTGGACTTCACTATTTACTGGTATCCAGTTGGTTACATCCAGGCCAACCTTTCTTGTAGTGCACACATAGCATGTGAACTCCCATCTTTTGCCATCATGTCATGATAAATACAGTGCCTCTGATAATAACTCACAATGCTTCTTGTTCTTGAAGGGACCAAGGGGAAGGGCAGTTGTTCAAGTACATAATTCCTGACTGTCCCATACATACACAGCTGTTTTGCAGCAAAAGGACTTTTTTTATCACATCACTCTGAATTTACCCTCCAAGAAACTGTCAGCTTTTCCAATGTCTCTTCTACCTCCAACTGTTTAAGCTCTCTGAGCCTATCAGACGTAACATTAACTAGTGTAAGCTCTCTTCAGTACTGTTCACAGTAAGTTATAATGCCTTTACTACAAGCATGTATATATAAAAACCTGATTAGATATATGCATCCACATGTATACGGTTGCTTTATCAGTTTAGAAATGTAAAAGGATGTGTCTCTGAACATGTAAGATGGTACATACGCCCTTATTAGACTGCACTGTGACAGCACTGCAAAGAAGCAAACAGAACAGCTTGTGTTCTCTTCCTCAGCTGTGTTGGCTAGAGATGAGTGGATGCTATACTGAGATCATATGGTGAGAGCTAAATGATTTTATAAATATATTAATGGATTCTGCGAGGGACTTTTTTTTTCACAGAATTTTAGAAAAAAAAAAAAATTACCTTTTTTTAAATTTTATTTTGTCTGGGAAAAGAGATGCTTCTTGTTTCTTCAAAGGCTAACTTGTTATATACTTGCAGCTTTGATAATAAGGCTGTATTTTATTATATTAGCTACTTACATAAATGTGTTTCATAGAACATGTGTTCTGTAGACTTGGCGTTGTTAGTAATATATTAAGAGTATTTATGATTCGTAACTTGGGATGTGAGCTAGAAGAGGGGAGTGTCTGCCTTTTAGCTTTTTTTTTTTTTTTAGGGGAAAATCATATAGCATTTGTGATCTCTGCTTTGATTTCAGAAGTTGGTGAAAAGAAAGGCAGGCAAAGCAAGAGCTGGTGTGAAGTTACGGAGTGTAGCTCATCCCTGACATGTTGTGACCTTCTCTTCTTCCTTCTGTATTCTAGTTGTCTCTTTTTCTCTGGAGACTGCCAATTATACTGAATTGTGCCATGGAGTAGGATAATGTTCTGATGCAGGTAGGAACAATAGTGAACAGAACAGACCCATTTTACTTATGACAAAATCCAAGTTCAGATGTGGATCACCAGAGATTTGACACCTTTATCTCATATTTGGCTGCAGGTTGCAAATAATCTTGTTTCTTATTTTGAAGGATTTTTCATACAGCCTCTTGTCTTGGACCACTGCATGAAGACTGACCAATTTTAGGGAAAAATTTTTCAGTAAAATGGCTTCTTGCAGCAAACCTTGTATCTCAGTTGGTTAGGCTGTTATGGCTATTGCAGCATAGCTGCTCTGAAAAAGCATCCGTGTTCTGCAGAAAGTACAAAAGTCTTTTATTTGTCCTAGTGTCCAAGCAAGGTAGTTCACCTGCAGCTGTTTATTCCTGATATTTAAGGTACACTGCTACTTCATCAAGTGATAGCCCTTTATCTCCACTTTTCCCTGGATTTTCTTGAAGATAGGTAACTTCATGAACTCTTTTTCTCTGTGTGAACGACACAAATCTTGCCTCTCGAAGGTCAGGTTTAACTTTAGATTTCCACAATGTAGCTGCTAATAATTGTATGCCTTTTGAAGTCACTGGTGACAAACCTGCATTTCTAGGGTTTAGTTCTGCTAAGCTGTTTTAGTATCAGGTGAAAAGGTGCTGTTGCTCCAGGCAGTTGAAGAACTGTGGACAGCAACTCAGAGTAGTTGGAGCATTTGTCAACATTGTAGTTGCCAGATTGTTCAAGATGAAATTCAGGCTTGCATGCCAGCTGCTGCTGACAGAGCTACTGATCTTCAACTTCATTTTAGTGATGAAAGAATCAGAGAGTGTACAGTGGTGATGAGACCCAAAAACCTCATGAAGTCACATTTGGCAAGTCAGTCATCAACAAAGACTTTCCAAAGAGCAAAAATTTTAGCAGCACCATGATCCTTGAAGAAGAAATAATTGGCAGGTCAGGAAAGCACTTAAAAAAGAAAGTAAGTTAGTAAATGCTGCTGGACCATGTTTTTTCCACGTGGGTATCACTGAACCATTTCATTTTAACTTGCTTCATGTTGGTTGTGCCAACACAGAGTTAGAGACTATCTGCTAGTGCCTTGCCATCGCTAGGCAATGTTTTGTGCTATGTACAGCAACTGAGTCACCCCTATGCAGTAGGAAAAACTCACATTGAATGGGTATAAATTTTGACTAGTTTTAGTATTGTATCAAAATAATTGTGTAAACAATGAAGAATGAAAATAAAACCTCTTAGAGAAGTGTTAGCAAATTTTTTATGTGTGATGGCCTTGACTGTCTCATAGTGAAGCTAATGGGAAAGCTGCTAAGCCTCTGTGTGAGGAGGATGAGGCAGTTTTAGGTTTGTGTCAAAAAGGAAATTTAATGCCTTTACTGCTCACTTGCTAAGATTGCTCTTTACTGTAAACCTAAAATGAATATCCAGGTGCTATACCAGTGATTAAATTCAATCCGATTAGAAGAATAGACTCTCCTCGTACTTAAGGTAAGAAATGAGCTGTAAAACAACATGTGTTGTCCAAAAGATTGCCTTTTTTTTTTTTTAATATTTGGAGCATTACAGAGTCCAGGAACAAGAATATATTTGGTTGAAGTTGCAGGTGCTGGGCAGATGGTGAGAGAATTTGTGGTATGTGTGGTCTTAATGCTATAATGCTGTCAAAGTCCATGACAACATTGTGATTCTGCACTTTTGAAATATACCACAAGTGACTGATAGAAAGATTGGCTTCAGAAATTAGATTGTACTTGAACCTGGTGACATCAGAAAGTTTTTAGAAATGTGAGTGTGGTGGGAGCTTAAGATGCAACCTTGACGTTCAGAAATATTGGAATATTTCTGAACCTCTGACAGCCTTTCTCAGCATGTCATGTGATGTTTTCACTCTTTTTTCTTCACAGACCAGTAAAACAAGTACCATACCATAATGTTTGGGAATATATCTGTAGTTTGCCTGTGGGCTGGACTTCTGCCCAAATACCAGAGGTAGGTGAGTAGAGCACGGGTCACTAGGGGTAGCCATGCATGGAAAGGGTTGGCAGTGCACCTTTGGGTAGCTATGGAAGGAGGAGGAATTCAAATGACAGAAGCAGAAATCACTGCTCAACCTCCTCCCTACCCTATTGATAGCAGAGATGTTGTTTGTATGCTTTTGTTGTCAGCAGACTTCAGCAAACATATCCTTGGTTGGTCTTGCACAGGCACTGTTTCCTTTTGACTGCTGAGAAGGGCAGTAATTACAGGTCCTGTTCTTTGTTGCCATGGGATAAAGCCATTTACAAATGAGCGAAGCCAGTGCTTTACCCCCGCTTTCATTTCTGCACCACCTTAATGCAGCTCCTACTTCCTTTGTGTATGTACCCACCTTTGTTCGTGCTACCTGGGTTTCTGCTGAGGGGATCCAGCTTCATCCTGCCTTTTCCAGGAAAAACAGAGCTGGGGATGAAAGCATTAGGACTCACCCTATTCACACCTGCTTCTGAAACTCATCCCAAGGAGTTAGGGGATATGTTTTTTTGTCATGTTAATGAAGGAAGAATAGTGTTTGTCTCAAGTCAGACTTGCTGAGTTGGGTTGAATGTTTTGTATGTTTCCTGTGAAATGTATGCCATCCTTGCATGGAAGCTGTGTGTAAATTGAAGAATTTAATCTTCTCACAGCAGTTCAGTGATACAGGCCGGGCTAGAGTTCAGAATTTCCAAGGTCCTTAAGCTACAATTACTTCTCTACAAAATGTTGTGCACTTGACACAAAAATATAAAGTCCATCTAATATGAGTTAGCCCGTGCATGAGCTGTCAATACTAGGAAATACAGGAGAGTAGTGGAACAACGTGTCAGTTTACAGAAGACATTGTCTATGTCCAGTTTTGAGCCCCTCAATATAGGGATGACAGTGATAAACTAGAGCAAATCCAGCAGAGGTGGTCAGGGGCACTTGCTCTGTAAGGGGAAACTGAGGGAATTGGACCTGTGTAGGCTGGAGAAGGAGAGGCTTAATAGCAGCCTTCCTGTACCTACACAGATGTCATGAATAGCTGGAGGCAGGCTTTTCACAGCAGTACATGGCAGGAGGATGGGAAACAATGGGCATAAGTTGAAACGAGAGGTTAGATATAAGGAGAAGCCTTTTCACCATCAGGGCAGTCAAGCATTGGAGCAGACTACCCAAGTGATTGTGCAGTCTCCTCCCTTGGATGTTTTCAAGACCAGATGGGTAAAGCCCTGGGGAGCCTGATCTGATCTCATAGATGACCCACCTTTGAATTGTAGGTTAAAGGAGGCTGCACTAGATGACCTTTCAAGGTCTCTTCCAACCTGAATTATCCAATGATTCTTGTGGAACCTTTCTGACACTGACTTGAATGTGTGCATTCTCTGGAACTTGAGTTATTTCTGCTGGACAGTAGCTGAAAGTAAAGAGCTGAGGGTAAGCAGAACCTTGATAAAAGCCTACTTCAGATTATCAAAGGTCCTGGGTAGTTTTGGAGAGAAAGAAGATTCTTGGCTTTATCTGTGATTTTATTCAGTCTTTGGAGGTTGAAATTTTGGTTTACTGAACTGAAAAGAGAGAGTTCCATGATATTAGGTAAGAACACAGAATACATTTCAAATAAGTACATCACATGTCTGCAGGAATCATCAAAACTGTACATGCTACTCCATCTGGTGGGGAAATCAATAACAACTTCCAGTGTTTATAGGTGCAGACATTCTCCAATCACAAAGGCAGGGTTTTATCAATCTACTTTGTATCTGTAAGCAAGTGTCCTGTCCTTTCCAATACTCGCACTACACAGGGCATACAGGAAATCTTAACTTGTGCAGGTATAATAACTAATTTTTGTCCCTTTAACTTTTTTTTTTTTCTTTTTAAGATGAATAGCCCAATTCAATGTGATTGGGTTGCAAACAAAAGACACAGTCCTGAAAAATTGAACCTCCTCTTTTCCACACATTGCAGGCTCAGAACATGAGAATGTTTGGCTCACAGATTTGTTAAAATATCCAGAGCAGATCTTGAAAGTCAATTTTTGTGATCCAGGATTGCGTTCTGTCTGTTTGTAGAGGGCTTAGCTCAGTGGTCCCTGAACAGCGTCCCTCTACAGAATGTCATCAGCTGGAACTTTTGTCACCAAATTCCTGAATGAACCTGCACAGAGGTACATAAGAATGATGGTGTTGAGGGTGCCTGGAAATAACATGAAACATATTAGGAATGAATTAAAATCTCATATGTTTTGTGAAGATAATAGGAATAAAGGTCACGTTGCCTCTTCCATGAGCTGTGAGATTCCATGTCTGATAGTAGTTTCTCTCTTGATATAAGAGAACCTCACAAGAAATACACATAAAAGAGTAGAAGCTAATCTGTTATATAGATTTCATAGATGTCTTTTTATTATTATTGCAAACAACGGTATTTTTTTCAAAGTAACAGACACATTGAAATGGGCTGAGAGGTCAGAGAGAGTGCGCCTCAGCCTAAATCTGCATTTATGTTTGGATATGTAGGCCAAGACTGAGGATTATGTTGACTGTCCTGGAGACTCACATGTGCTGTTTATTTCTGTATTTTGAGCTAGAGAGGGAGTAGTGAGCACCTTTCAGGACTACAATCGCTTCATTTTGGTGAGAAGTAAGATCAGAGAGAGTGTTACAGTGCTTTTCACAGCCATGAAATCCCGAGGTTTTCTCTTCTTTGCAATGAAGAAAAATGCCTGTTTGTTTCCCGTACGATGTCAATTTTTTAATTCAGACATTTGTCATAGAGACTGACTGATGTGTAATGAAATCTAGTCCTTTCTAATCTAGGCTGAATTGAATATCTGATCTCAAAGTGAAAGAGTTTGCATCATACTCCCCACCACTTGCTGGAGGTGCGCCTCTAATCTGAAGGCATGTAAATTCTTGAGAGGTTTTCTTCCAACACAAAATTTGACTAGACACTTTTCTGCTGTAGACTTTCACATCTCTATTGTAAAGCCAATGTTCAAAGGAAAAGTTATAGGCTTGTAGTCCAGTAGATATGGTGTTGCCGTTTGTTGTAAGAGACCAGAGGCTTTGTCTTGAGTTCACAGTGGAGGCCTCTGGACCTTTGTATGGACTTTTCTTGGCCTGTCTGCACATTTCTTTTAGTTTGTTTAACTGTAATAGTGATTATCTAATGGCCAGGTAACTATTACTTACTTTGTTTTAGCTTTTGATGAGCTTTGTACAACTGTGTGGTATAATACCTATTCTTATATATTTTTTTGTAACTAGAAGTTATTAAGAACAAGTATTTATTCTCTTTCGAGTGAGTTCTGTATGACTGATTCTAGAATAAAACACCTTGAGAGTAAAGGGACAGGATCATATGAGAGGCCCCAGGGCTATGAACAGAGGTCACTTACTACTGGTTGAAGGAAGGCAACTTTTAGAGCTGTGTAAAATCAGTTAGGGATATCAAAGAGAACAAATATTAAGTATCCAACACATGTAATACACATCCTATGTAGTAGATACATTTGTAACACCGAGCTGGAGATGAGTGAGGAAACACCAAGGTGTAGAGCATGTTAGAAAACATGTAAAAAGGACCCAAAGCAGATCCTAAGTTGGGTAGGAAGAAACCATCAACTTCATGCTGGCAAAAGACTTGGGTACTGATAACTCACTGTTCCCCTTCACCTGCACTGAAGCTATCATGGTTAAGACCCAGAGGGGTAATGGAAAGGAAAGCACAGCACCAGAGAAATGGGTAAATATTAAAATGTTCATGTATATACAATTTTAACTGACTATAATTTGAACTGTGAAATGTTAGCATCATTGTAACTGGATGGATAATTCTTTCATTAGACTGTTAAGACTTTAGCCAGACTCACAGTAAGTTGATGGCTTTGCATATATAGTATGTTCCTTTTGTCCTTAACATTTCCAGTTTATCAGACTGATGGGAATTCAGGCAGTCTATAATGTAACCTGAATGCAATGATTTGGTAGCGAAGATTAGGAAACAGTCATAAACAGTTGTGTATCCCTGGCTGATATAGCAAAAGTAGCTAGGGATGACTTGTCATGGGGGGGTGGGAGGTGGTGTACCTACCCACCTTTTGTCATGCTTAGCTGGAACAGATGAATCTGTTTCCAGAGATTTTTTTTCAGAAGAAAGTAAAGGGGAAAGATGTGTTCAATGAAGATGTGTGATTATGTCACGAGTTACTCTCATCCTAGAGAGGCAAAATGTGTGATGTTTTTGAGTCTCTAGAGAAGGCAGCTTGCACACTACTTAAGATGAAACTACTGGATTTGGCCTTCGTGCACTGGGCACAAATGTAGTGAATATGTGGTTTACTTCATAAGGCAGTATTTGGGGATGATTCAAGAAGTTATCATCTTCTGATACCAGGATCTGCCATCTTTCAAGGGAACTTTTAAATGCTTCTAGAGTTAATCTAGTTAGACCTTGTGAGTGCTGTTGAGACTTCTCAGGAAGCAGGAGGGAAATCACTATGCTTAGAGCTTATTTACTTTGTCTAGCAGCAGGTACAGTGATTTGAGTAGAACAGTCATTATATTTCAGAAGCTGTACTAAGAGAGCTTAGCTTGGAAGCAGGTCTGTGAAGGAAAAGGGTTTGCAATGGTGTGTTAATGGAGACCATGAAAGTCAGAGGAAATGAAGCTGCTACTGTGTCGTTTTAAAAGTCCAGAGACCAAACCACACCGATATTAAAAGGAAATACTGTAAGCCATAGGCTTACAATAGGCTTAGGTTTCCTTTGAGGCCAAAATGCAGTCCCTACAATTCACATTGCTCTTGATATATGTGAAGGACAGATTTAGACCCACTGGGGAAGGAAAAGCTGTGAAGAAGAGGAGGAGCACTAACAGCTTACTTCTTGGCTGTTAACATTGAATAATTAAACACTAGCAGCCAAAAGGAAAGCTGTTGTTTTCCTAGTCCAAATATCCATCCCGGAATAAAACATTAAGCAGCTATACAAAAGATGTCTTTCATTTTCTTTTCATAAAACAAACCACTAAGTTAAACAACATATACATTGGACACATGGAATATAAGTGCATTTTGTGTAGCTCAAAGTATACTTTCTGGAATTTGTGTTTTGCATGTTGCAAGTAAACTGAACGTTACTTAGTGTGCTGAGGTTTTTTTCCCCTTAAAATTCATTTTGCATCTGTGGAAATTAAGGCTAATATCTAGAATACTAAAGCTTGAAGCCATGAATACCTTATCATAAAGAACCCCCTAAAGGGTTTGTGTGCCCAAAATCTTACCTTCCCCTCCCCACCCCCCAGCTATGTTATTTAGCCCAAAAATGTTATTATTTGCTAACTTTGTGCTGCTTCTGGAAAGTGAGGTGTTAGTCTGTACTTTTACTGATGGAGTTTTAAGGTGTTGAAGCATTAGACTCTGGCCCCTGCTCCTTTTGTAGTCTTTTCATAAAGGCTGAATTTTTAAGTAGTTCTCAAGCTGCAGCTTAACTTTACCAGAGAGGAAAACAAAAGAAGTTGTTTTATTGGTAGTTTTTATTGTGTGTAAAGCAGAGATTGTAAAAATTACAGTGAAACAGAGACACCACATTCATGATTTCGGACTACAACCCATACCCATTCACATGTTTTATACTGTAAGAAAACTGGGGGGGGAAGAGGAGAAAAAAAAGACACATGAAATGAAGGAGAGATGGCACTCAAAATCCAGTATGTCTGACAGAATACCCCCCAGAGCCAGAAAATTGTCATCAGGTAGCAATGATAATCAGTATAGAGCTCTTTCCAGCTTTGGATCACGAGGCCCATCGGCAGAGCTCCCTGTACACAGCACCCCTTCACAGTCACTTGTCAATCAAACAACTCTGAAAATAAAGACCACATGTCATCAAATTTGTGGAATTCTTCCCTTCCTGTTTATACAAGAACTGCCAGATCACTTCTATTGCTGCACCAGCTTTCTGTCCTCGCAGAGGCGGGCGATTTTCTTTTCCTAGTGTCAGAGTAGATAAGTCCTTTTGCTTCTGGTGTGAAACTTAAACGTTGTTCTTGTAAGACAATTTCACACTGCACAGGACACCTGGGACCTTTGTAGGAAAGCAAAAGTAATAGCTTTGAAAGTTTATTTATTTGCCTCTATAAAAGTCCTCTGCCACCTTGGATGGGGAGGTTCTGAAGGATAGATCCAAAATACCATGTTTGCTGATGCAAAAGCCTTCATACTTGCTTGTATTGATTGGATTCAAGTGCTGGAACTGGCAGATGACTCCAAAGAGGGCAGCGTGTCATTGTGTGAAGGCCATAGGAGCAAAGTATAGAGGCACATGTGAATAGATGGAGTCAGGACTCAAAGGCATTGCTAAATAAAGTGGACTAGGAACTGCGCTCTGATCCTGAGTACAACAGGCATGGCTGAGGACATGTTCATAAAGCTAGACTCTTTTAACCTGTCCTCCCCATCAGAGAGGCTGGGTGCATCAGGCATGGCTGTTGCCCTGCATTAGCTCTTGAAGTGTTACTGGAGGTCAGTAATGACATTTGTCCTGGGCTAAAGCTGTGCTAGAAACTGTGCTAGCACTTTCATGGTAAGGCTTTGCTTGTCAGTGCTCAGGCTCATGCCCACACCCTGTTCAGTTTTCTTGGATAGGTACAGTTAAAGCTTCCCATGTCATGCGGGAATACCAGGTACGGGACAAAACAGTCCTATTTCTGTGAATTGTCACCTGTATGTAGCTCACTCCTACTCAACCTGCATCTTCAGAAGAACCATAAGAGGTAGAGATCATTCCTTGTAGTAACCGGCATTCTTTTCTCTAATAGAGCTGCCATAGATAAGGAAAAGGTTGAAATTTATATTAAAAACATTTAAAAAATAGCAGTACTTCTGCTGGCAGTTTTCCTAGCACACCATATGTTGACCTTTTCTGGTCAGTGTGAAAACCACGATCAACTGTTACAGGATTAGTGTTTCACCTCCGATGTATCACCCCACGCTTTGCATTCTCACTGATGCCACCTTGCTACCCTTTCCAAGTGACTTCGGTTCCCTTCATGTGACCTTTTGCTCACAGCTGTTTCCAGTGTGTGTTCTCAGAGAAGCCATTGCAGGCTTGTGAAGCACGTTCCCCAAAGCCAGGATTTCGTTCGTTCCTGTGCATGCCTGGTCCCTGTTTCTCCAGTATTGCTTGTCCAACCTTAAAATGTTGTTTGGAAAACTTTTTTTTTCTTGAATTCCAGGTTTCTTTCTTTGATTATTAGAGGAATATCCCCTTCCACACCTGGGTTTTCATTCTCTTTTACCTACAAGGCAAATTTCTGAGGGTTCTCCACCCTCCCGGCCCATGAAGACAGCCTGATGCCCCTGTTCTTTGCTGGTCTTTGCTCCATGTGCTGAAGATGAAGGCTTTGTATATTTTTAACATTCTCCCATAGCATTAATTCTTTATATCCAATATGAATTACTGGCAGATTAACAGCAATCTGGAAAAGCAGATGGTGCTTTCCAGACCTCCCTCCTCCTTCCCTGTCATGGTTGAAAGGAAACTAACATTAATGCAGCCCCAACCTTCAGTGAGAGCACAGGCCTACTCAGTGTGTCAGGCTGCCAGATCTTTACATACAGCTTTATCTCATGTACGTATTTCCTGTTTCTTCTGGATACAAAAGGACATCTCCAATATATATCAGTATTTTTATATTGTGCCAAAGTTTTATCTATAGTTACAGGTGCAAATATAAAACTACATCCATGTATAATCACATAAATATATATCGGTGGCTCTGCATTTGTACTTATAAATATATGGATGCACATTCACAGAAATACATATGTACGTATGTGCATACATGATACATCAGGTGTTTATGTGTACTTCCTAAATCCACTGGGCACCAATACTGACATGTTTCTCTGTGGAAAGTCTGAAATTTAGGTCTGATGGAAAATTGTCAGCATGGCTTGGAATGGCAAATGTTTACCAGCTACTAATTAATCAATCACAGACATTTCCCCTGGCTAGAAGCAGACCCTTGTATCACTTTCCCTACATGGTTGCACTGTGTCCTGCCTTTATGCTTGCATCATGTTTGGCACCTTTCCTTTCTTTCTCTGCTGAACAACTTCAACCGTCTTCAAAGATTTCATGTAAAGAAAATTCGTCATGCTACTTGTGTGTGTGCGCCTTTTCCCTGTACCAGCAGTATTGTTTGGCACCATTTGTACTCTTAACAATGGTAAGAACTTGTTTGGACATGCACCAATACCCCTCAAGCTCTTTCCTCAAGCTTCTTCCAGGAAAACATTATTTTTTTAACAATTCTTTCATTTCTTGGGAGGTAAGATTAGTATGAAATCCACTAAACCCAGCAGAAACTAGTAGCAAATAATATATATACACACTGACACACAAAGGTTTCAGTCTCAGACATGCAACCTCTTTTTGGCAGATGCTTTCCCTTTGTCTTCTGTAGTCTATTTTTGACCGTCTTTCCTCCTAGCTTGCAATTAATAAAGTCAGTCACCAGAGACAGTGAAATTGTTTCTTCTTTACTCTTTAGCCTTTTGTTTACTAATAGCCTGTGCTGTTCCTTATTGTGTTACCTGTAAGAAGGGGTTTTGATGGAAATGTTTTTAAGACAGAAGGGATCCCACAGCTCTGGGGCTTAATGAAGCCCATGGTGCCCTCTTAAATTACGCACTTCTGTGCCACTTACAATATTTCTTTTTTCTTTTTCTTTTTTTTTTTTTTTTTTTGAAGAATAGTGTTTAGTCATTGGTCACAGCTTCCCTGCATCGAATGGCAAGAGGCCACCTTGTCAATGAATACAGCATCAATGAGTATGGCATCTTTGATGGTAAGCACTGCAGGGAGAGACTGTCGACTAGGGCATAATGGAATTTTGTGAGGTTTTGTTGTGTTTTACTTTAGTTTCATTTCTCTTTTGTTTGTAACACTTGGATGTTTGGGAAGTAACAAGTGTACTCCAGGCAAATCTTGAAAAATAACTGTGTTTTCCCCCATCCATGCCCCAGTGCCATCTCATTTAAAATCAAGTGGATTAGTTTACCAAGAGAATTTGGAGCCCCATGATGGAAAGCAAAATTTATGTATTACTACTGGCTTCTGATGTCGTTTCAGACTGTTTCATGCTCATCATATAAACATCCCCTTGCATTTACTCAGCTATATACTTATACTCCAAAAGGAGTAGCATATGGTGTGAAAACCAGATGCCCCTGCCCACATAAAAGCTCTATACATTTGTTTGAATGTAGTCAGGAAACAGTCACGATCTTCTTCCCACTCTCGGAGGAGTCAGCTGAATGCAGCCAAGCCCCTGTTTAGCTTTCAGTGACTGCTGCTGTTGCCGAGGCTCTTCTGGGGAGAGAATGGGGCAAACTGTCCTGTCTCAGGGGAACATTTCACCATGATCCTCTGAACTTCCCATGCTTTATGTGTTAATTCTCCCTGCTGACATAGTCTTCCTCTTCCTCTCAAAGGCTGTCTGGGTTCCTCCACAGAAGCTCTATTTCATTCCTCTCCAGCATCTGGCTCAGTATCTTGTTCTTTTGATCTGTGAAGCAGTTATCATCAGGGACCTCCTTCCCAGTTGCACCCTATATGCAGTTTTGGCCTCTTCTTTCAGAGTTTGCATCCTGTCTAAAAAACACCTTTAATTCCTCATCTTTTAAAATCAGTACTCCAAATGTGAACCTGTCACCAAACCTGTAATAAGTCACAACTTTCACTTCTGTTGAATCTTCACTTCTGTCCATTCTTTGTTCGGAGATCAATATTTATGTCAGCCATTAATTTTGTATAGATTGTCTTCAATTGCCTTACTCCTGCCATTTTCTGGCATGTGCAATTGTAACAGAATACGATGCTCTGAACACCAACAGAGGTACCTTCCATGTGGCACAAAATCTTTGGTATGCTTTGCAACGAGATGATGGGTTGGTTTGTGTGAAGCCAAGGTCTGGGTCCATGCTCTGCTAGTGACCTGCCATGCGGGGGCAGAACAGCTCCACCTAGAAACATGAAATGAGTTCTCCCAAAGAGAGCTGGTGGCTCTGCAGCTCATCTCTCCACAGGAGCAGATATTCCACTGAGGAAACCTGCAGGATAAACTGTGTTCCCTAGAAGGCCCTTAGGTTCAGGAGAATGTCAGCAGTCTTGTGTCATCCTTCTGCACATTTGCAATAGCTGATTCGGCTGTTCTTCCTATAGCCCCAAGACAGAGGAAGCCTACAATCATGAGAAATTTCATATCTTCTGCTGCACCTGAGCTGTAAAATAAACCAAATTCAGCTCCAAATAGTTAGCAAAGATTAGAACGAGCCAACAGTACATGACTGCTGTGTGATGGAAGCCTCATTGTGTAGCCTGGGTCAAGTGTGACACCAGAGGGTATTGCATATGCAGAGGAACTGTACGGCATGCAGGAGGTGTCTCCAGTGTATGGACCTCTGCATCTCCTGTCTACACTCCAGTTGTAAGATTTTTAGATGTATGGATTTCTGGTAGGATCTATATTATTTTAATATTCTACTTTTTTAAAGAATTCTGGGCATGGACAGTAAATCTTCAAAGGCATTGGGGTATTTTTAGTGATGCTATTCTGAAAGTCTTCCCTGCAGAAATCGCAAATACTATTTTAAAAAGTCTTTACAGCTCTAAGTCATATGAGTCACTAAAAAGGGTTTATATCTTCTTTTTTAGATTTAGAAAGTGTTTCTTTCTCCGGTAGATTCTTACTTTGCTCTCCTAGAAAAACTGATGGGTTTGTCCTTTCAGTCAGGTGAAATGGATTTGTTGAAGGCCCTTGGATATGTTTTTCTCATGTACATCACATGATGCAGGTAATGAATGGACAGCACTGTGACTGATGTTTGCCTTCAAAATACCATTTAATACTGGGTTTGGACTGTCATTTCTGTCCTGTTGATAAAGCTACACTTATTTCATGCCACTTGATTCTTCTTTGTTGCATGGACATGCCATTAAAGGCCAGAATTCAAGCAAAGAATCTTTATATTTTTGATCTTTACTATAAAAAATGAACATATGAGCAAAAAGGCTTATTTGGGAATGGAGGCGAGGACCCTTGCTCTCCCCTCCACTTCCACCTCCAAAGGAACTTCCCTTCTGAACTAAGGAGTGGTATATTTCTGATAACACCTGAATTTCAGTCCTCTGTATCTTGGTTTGGAAAAACCTCCCACTGAAATCTGTGAAAACTGCTAAAAAATACATTATTTTTTTTTCCAAAACCCTCAAGAAATAGTGCAAAGCCTTTAAAAAATTAAAAGTTAAATCCAATTCCTTAAATCCCTGATGGAAGAAATCGTATTACCTTCAACACCATTATATACAAGACAAAGCCTGTAAGGCTTTGCCAAGTGATTGAAAAAGGCAAATTAATGACAGTACTTGAAATTACCTGTAATTATCAGTGACACTGGGTCAGCATCATTGCAATGACAGTCTCACAGGGTGGTGACTCTCCCTGGTTTGGTATTTATACAAAACTGCAAAACAAAATGTGACCTCCACATTCAGTATGAAGGTATCTCTGGAGCATTTAAGCATCTGAATTCACAATCTACTGTGTAGCTGCTTTCATCTTTTGAAGAGCAGTTACATTCTGAAGCAAAGGGTCCCAAGCGTTTTCCTGGTCAAAATCTCCTCTCCTTTCCCATTCATATTTACTCAGGCCTCTCCCTTCACTGTCACCATCACACAATGTCTCTGCAGCAGCTATAACAACTGCTTATATGGAAAAGTAATAATAGGAAGGCGTTTAATGAATTTTAAGCTGACTTTAATGTAATTTAGCAGCTGGAAACAAGGAGAAGAGCCAGCACTGTGTGACTGGCCAGCTCTCTATGGATTGTCAGTGGTCAATGCAGCACAGATTTCAGCACTGCTCTCCAGGGTATGCTGGCGATGTTTCTTTTCTCCGGCTACATTCCTGATTTCAATTAAATCAGAGTCTGAAGTACTCTTTCTGATACAGTTAATACCTTCCAATAAACGCTCTTGGCTTTGTTTCTCCCCAGACGCTGTCCTCCCTCACACTTCTTTGCTCAGTGAGTGAAGCAGACATCACCTGAAAAGCAAGGATGTTCTTTTTAGAGAGACTAGAATAAAAGTTTTGTTTTGAGAAATCAGGGAAGAAAAAAATAGTCTATTGATTACAAAGCAGTAATTCCTCCATTCCTGGGGAACCTCGCTTTCTTTTGCTGCTTCACTGTTACTGTTTCAATATTAGCTCTGCAATGTTGTTGGCTTTTTTGCTCTTTCTATAACTATAACGGAATTTTCAACATAAAGCCACTCATCGAACTCTACAGCTGAAGTTTTTAGTTTGCAGGGAACAAGCATACCTTGATGTTCTTTTCTCTTTATTTTCCACTAAGTATATGCACCAAATTGTTAACACATTGACCCAATGCCTTTGAGGCATTATAAAGCTTTTAATGACAGCCTACAATTAGTATTATATAGTTTCTTTTGAAGGAGGCTTGCAACAGGTGTCTTAGCTTTCAGCTCCTTGCTTCCGTCCCCTCCAGAGTTTGATGAAAAATATGTAGTTTAACCATTTATTAAGATCACCCCTGTTTCCAGTTCAGATGTCTCTGTGCTAGGACATGGGAGGAAAGCAGAGTTATATACCAAGCTGGGCAGAGGACTGCATTTGCCTTCATTTTTGCAAAACTTCATTTTGATACAAATTTATTTTTGCAGTTCTCAGCTGTTTTGACCTTTGAAAAAACACAAAAACAATCAACCAGAAACCCCCCCCGTCACACTATTGTGATGAGCTCCACAAGCAGCTCTTTGTGGTGGTCCCACTACTGAGATCCAGAACAGCACAGGGAGTTGTGCTGGTGGTCTCTGGAGCCATTCAGCTGCTTTGAGCTTTGCAGAAACCATCCCAAATAAGATGGTAGCCTTGTGACAGTTTCCTTTGCTTACTACAGAAGGGTTGTGTAGGTCACCCGTAGTTGGTGTTAGCAGCTGCATTGACCTGGCTCTCTGCAGCTCTGGTGTAGTCAGAGCAGATGTCAGGACTGTGGTTCTTACCAGCCCAAGGCAGCTGCATCCTCGGTGCTTGGAATTGTCCCTGCTGTGCATGAACATGGGAGGCAAACAGGCAAAGGTGCTCCAGTCCCTGAAGATATGTGAAGGCCATTGAGCCCTGACCTGTCACTTCTATCCCTTCATTGCACTTTCCTGGATCATTTTGCAAGCTGTAAATTCTCAGACTGCGATAAACAACATTTAAGTTGGGACCACTGCTGAATATTCCTCCCTAGTTACACATTCCTGTCACTTGTGGTCTCTCTGGTGCCCCTACACAGTGAGTGGATCAGAGAACTAACCACGTAACAGAAGTAAACCCTTTTGTATCACCAGTAAAACAGAGGAACATGAGAGCTAATGCCAGGGAGGAGACTGGGATGTACAGCTCAGGTGAGACCAGGTGGGACTGTGGTGGAGAACAACAGACTTAGATCGGCAAGAGTATTTGGTTTACTAACTTCTATCCAGGCAGCTCTTTTTAGGGTCTGGACCTATCTTTGCTTTGGAGATTTTGGGCACAGCATGAGTTATTTCTGGTAGAAAATATCTTGTTTGCAAATCAGACCACTGTCATCATAGAACAAATGCATTCGTGGTTATTGTCACTGAAACAAAAAAGGTTGTTTGTGACGAAGAGCAATGGTATGGCACTTGTCTGGAAAAAAAACCCAAACCATAGCATTTCCATTCCTTTTGCCTGTGTCAAATTGACCTTGTCTCCCCTGACAGTGTGAGCATCAGCTTTAGAGATCATTCCGGTTTACAAAAAAAAATTCAAACCCAGGCATGTTGACAAATTCAGTGATCAGTATAATCAGTACCTATAGTTGGAAAAGAGCTTGATGCATACAAAAATCCTTATAATTCTTATATGTGCACATACAAGTTCCTTGAGAGTATTAAAACCCACATGTAAATTTTGAGAATGGTTGATTTCCAAGTCTGTACTTACATGGTCTGTACTATTACCACAGTTTTGGTTAACCATAGTTAATAGATGGTTCTTTTCTTAACTATACACTAAATTGTGAGCATTGTGTTCTAGAAGTAGTTCTTTTTAATATGAAATATGAAAAAAAGAGAGTGTTTGACTAATCCTGAGGGTTCCTGAGGAATGGTGTCTGTAACTGTCAGGGCTAGAAGAGCCTAAAAACATCACTCAGAGCCCTGAGCTGAGGTGTGAAACACATCACTAAGTCCTGGGGGATTCATAACTACTTGCAGACCGCAATGTGAGTGGGCAGGCTTGTGAGCCTTTCTGAAGGGAGGCATGATGCTTTGATGTGCCCAGTAATTACATTATGAGTTCTAATTGATGTAAGCAGTAAAGAGAGAGTGCCTCATGGCATGGAAAAAAAAACTGTCAGATACCTCTGGTCGTTTACTGTGCTTTGGTAAGGGATTGTCCAAGTGAATCTCTCCATTCAATCACATTTTCCACTGGAAATTCCTCTTTCCTTCACACATCTTTCAACGTATGAAACTCTCTGTGAGCTCATTTGAATAGGTTGCCACACAGGTACATCAGATGAAACCACAGGCTGTAGCCTCAAAAGGAGCGGAAATACTATTTTAAAGATCTTGTCTCTCTCTGAGAGTCAGGCTGGCACTGTCTGTTGCTTTCCTGCTTTTACATGTACTTGCCAAAAAGAAGCTCTACTCTTTAAGGACTTAAACCAACAAAATAAATTAATAAAAATTGATCTCAGGGCCTCAGAATGCTTCAAACCAAAATGTGCCATAGTTGTGCTGCACCTTCAGAAAATCCAAGATCATTTAATGAAATCCTGCAGGTAAGGAGGCTGGAGCAATATTTAAACCCCGAGGTGTGTCATAGATCTAATTACTGTGTCTGTCTCTGCATAACGGTGCCAACTCTGTGTGAGTAATTGGGGCAGGAGCTGGTGTCTAAAATCCCCTTTCAGACCCCTGTTTAGCAGCATCACACAGTTGAGGAATCAGTGACAGCGTGGGAAACATGACTCACATTGGTAGTGATCATTGAGATTAGACTAGCGAACAGACCTTCTTCTAGATAGAGTGCTGGATGGTGACAATGGGGTCTATGTGGCATTTGGCTCTGTCGTTTGGCAGGTCAATAAATCACCTTTTGGAGCCTCTGGTTCCCCACCTGTAAAATGCTGGGCAGGAAAGAGTAGGACAGCGCTGTTCATCTAGGCAAGAGCAAAGAAGAGCTCTACACAGAAGCCACCTACTACCAGAATTGTGTCCTTGATTATTATTCCTCACAATGAAGACAAAGGAGAAAAAATGAGGTGAAAAGATGCTCCTTGTAGGCAGCATAGGGAGGAAAGAGAGCTTGAGAGACAGATAGATGAGAGTTAACCGTGGGTGCGACAGTGAACTGAATCACTAGGTTTGCTTTAATGTTGAAGAACTGCGTTTTAATAGACATTTTACATTGGGGATACCAGTTGCAATTTGACATAAACTCTGAACTGGGCTGTACTTGCAGTGGAGGCTTGTAAATAGTGAATTAAAATCTCAGTGTTGTTTCAGTGCTTATTGTGTCTGAGGTAAACTTCATAAAACTAATGACCCAGGATGTGGTGGTTCAGCTAGATGGGGATGATTCATTCCACACTACCTGAATCCAGCACAGGAGCCAGCTGGACAAATAAACATGTCTGCTGGCCTAAGCAGGCAGCAGTATATGTGAGCAGAGTGGCAGGAGAACACATGTTCTGTCAGGAGTCACATACCCTATCCTGTAATTCAGGCACTTTGTCATGACAGGCTATTTCTGGGCATTGCAGGTCATTACTGGCTTAATAAGAGCTACCTCTGAAGCTGGCAAATGCCCTCTCCTGTCCGTGACTCAGACACTATTGGCAGGGAGAAGGACTTGGAGTAGAAGGTGAAGGTGAGCATGGGAGGACGGTTTCAAGAAGAGCCATCACTTTGTAAAGCACACCTTGCAAGTGGCACAGGATAGGGAGAAGTCAGTATGCAGCATCTGCTTTCACTGGAGACTACAGAATTGTTAATACCTTTGAATATTCTTTAGGGGGCATTAATTGCTATTCATCAATAACTACTAGGGTATTTTGTTGGAAGATTAATACAGAAACTTTGGTG
This sequence comes from Podargus strigoides, assembly GCA_028020825.1. Lineage (NCBI taxonomy): Eukaryota > Metazoa > Chordata > Aves > Caprimulgiformes > Podargidae > Podargus > Podargus strigoides. The sequence goes on from CM051620.1 coordinate 62,658,434, forward strand.
TCTTTATCCAGTTTTGTCATCTTACGTCTCATAGAAAGGACTGTAGAATGTAACCAGTGTAAGTAAAGGATCTTTTAAAATTCACTTTTGGCTTTATTACAACAGTGACATAATTATTGCGCATAATTTTGCAATGCATTTTCGAGTAAAAGTAGTATAACTACAGTCTATTCACTCTTCTTGATCACCTATGGGTCTATCTCCCATTCATTTGAATGGATTCAAAATTAACTGTTTTTCCTGTTCCTAATAATGATAAATGACCACAACTAGGTCATAGAGTTTTGCTTATGTTTGTAAATGATGCTAACTTGTTTTGAGTGTTTTAAGGTGTGTTCATATTTTTGAGTTTGATGAATTGCAAATTATGAGTACTGGGAACCTGTTACTCCTCTTTTCCTGCTCTGCAGCCCTTTTGAAAATACCCCAGTACACTTTTGAAAAGGTGACTGTTACACTAATGCTGGTGAGGGTAGGAACTCAAGTGCATGAGATACGAATGTAGAAGGAAAGCTTAGCCCTAAAGAGCTGAAATACTAGTTAATAGGATTATAGGAAGAGGTGATGTAGAAGAGATGGAGAAAAAATGTGAAAACACAGCAGTAATATTTTGTGTTACACTGTTTTACACAAAATGCATGATATGAAGACTTCTGGTGGGAGGTCTTCTGAAACATACATAAACTATGTAGTAGATTCTGGCTGGAGTGCTTTCATGACTTAGCACAGGCTGTTTAGGGAAGATCAGTAGGGGGCCGTGCCCTCTGTGAAGATGCTCCTTGACTTTGCAGAGCTCTAGTAGAAATCCAAGGATGTGTCTGTCAAAAGTCAAAATCTAAGGGCAGAGTGACACAGAAGATGCTGTGGTGGGGTCTGACCAACACCCCCTGAACAAGATGTAGAGGATGAGGCTTTCTACAGACAATTATAGAAGTCTCCTGATTGCAAGCCTTTTTCTTCAAGGGAGATTTCTGCTGTCCAAGTAGATATTGCTAGGCTTGCACCATGTAAGCAACCCAAGAAGTCCCTAGACTATGTTGCTAACGGTTTATAATGCAAATAGTAGTGGGGCTGTATTTGACCTGCTGCTGACAAAGTGGGAAGAACTGGCAGAAAGCATGGCAGAAATGGCAACTTGGGCTGCAGTGACCATGAGATGATTGAGTCCAAGGTATAAAGGAAGGCTGGGAAGAGAAACAGCACAATTACAACCCTAGACTTTACAGAGCAGAGTTCGGCTTAGTTAGGGAGTTTGTATGCAAAATTCCTAGGGAAGCTGCCAAAGGGGAAGGGAGCACAGGAGGCCTGGCTGATTTTAAAAAAAAAAAACAAAACAAACAACCACAAAAACAAGCCCGAAAACCCAAAAAAAACCCCAGACAAACAAAAAACATCAGGCAAAATCAAAATAAAACCTTACTTGAGAGGTTAGGAACAAACTGGCTCATTGTGCAGGATGGGCTTTCAGCAGAAGGCTCTCCTGACTAAGGAGGGAGCTGCAGGGAGCAAAAAGGAGAATCCAGGGAACAATATGCCAGTTATTGTCACCCCAGTCACTGAAAAAGAACATCTTCTTGAAATTCATTTTCAAACATAGCAAAGAGAAGAAGGCAGTGGCCTGTATGAGGAGGCAGATGGCACCGTTAGCAAATTTGCAGACTGTGTTAAGTGGGGAGGAGTGATTGACACACAGAATGGCAGAGCTTTAGTCCAGAGGAATCTTCAGGAAGTTGAAGATTGGGACAACAGAAATTTCATGAGAATAAGCAAGAAGAAATGCAAGTTTCTGCATTCAGGGCAGAATAACTGCAGCATTGGTACAAAGTGGTAACCGGCTATGCAGCAGCCTGGCTGGACAGGACCTCAGGGTTATGGTGGACTGTTTGAACCACTTATGGTTGAGCCAAAATTCATTGTAAGGTAAATCACACACTGGACTAGGAAGAGCCTATCCAGCAGATCAAGCAAAGTTGTTCTCATCCACCTTTACTTGGTACTGGTGAGGCCATACCTGGAATCATGCATCCTATACTGACCCCCTCAGTTCAAAGGAGGGTGTAAAGAAGCTGGAGGGAGTTCAGGAGATGATAGTGAAGGACTGAGAGCACAAGCAGAGGTTGAGGGAATAGTCTGGTGAAGAGAAGGCTATAGGGTGATCTTAGCAACAGCCTACAGCAACTGCAGGGGGAAATAACAAAAGACAATGGAGCCAAATCTTTCCGTGTAGTATCAGACAATATGACAAGGAGCAACAGCCAAGAACTGTAGTTGGGAGGTTCAGGTTGGACAGTTGGGAAAACCCAAGAGAGAGGTAATGCAACCCTGGATCACGTTACTGAGAGAGACTGTGCAGTCTCCACCCTGGGAAATTTTCGAGTATTGGCCAGACAAACCAGAGCTGGTGGGAACTAGTGTGGGTGATACCCGTGGTATCAAGCAGGATGATGGACTAAATGATCTCCATAGGTTCCTTTCAAGCAACATTTCTATGATTCTATGATAAACATCTTCTGTAGGTAATAGATACGTGTGTGATTGCACAGATGTAAAACCAAGTATTACCAAGATGAGACAGGCTTCTGGGTCAGGGTAAGAGCAAAAATCTCTAGGAGTTCTTTTAATTATGTTGCATTTTTCTTTCACATGTGTCCTGACAAAGGAATGGTCATTTTTTTCTGCCTCCAGGAAGTGTTTCCTGGAACACTGCTCTTCCTGTTCCTGATAGCCACTGAGCAAAGAGGCCATTCTGTTTCCCAGTTTTAGTCTATGTATCTTGTCTGTCTGCAGCTTCCTCTCATACTTCAGGAAGTTGAAGTCACTTCTGCTGAACTCTTCTTTGTTATGCACTTGTAAAACCATTTGGTACCTTAATCGTGACTCCTGGAACTTTCCCTTGATTTTTGTTTTTCGGTGTCCTTTTTGGGTTTGGTTGGGGTTTTGTTGCTATTGCTGGATTTAACAACCTAGATCATACAACTGCAATGAGCATAACTTTTATAAAAGTTTAATTTGTGTCTTCTCAGTTACTCTGCTTCGGTTTCCTTCATATTAGGGGGTACACAGTTCCTGCCCTTCCACAAAAACAAAAGAAAAGAAATCCAAGCCAGATGCAGGCTAAAACAATGAAAGAAGCCAGTAATGAGTCTGTAGTGCACTGTAGTCTCCCTGCAGCACAAATAAAGCAGTTGGTACATACAGCACCTGCAGAGGCTCAGGGGAGGTGACAGAGACTGAAGAGTAACTCATGGAAAAGGCAGTCTTCCTTGAGAGTCCCTGGATTTTTAAGCAAAAAGAACTTGGTTCAGCCTGCTTGTTGCTCCTCTGAGCTGTCCAAGGAGAGCAGTGTGTAGTGCAGACACCAGGATTGTACATTTTTGAGGGCTGTGAAAGAAGAGGGGCGTGGAAGTAGGTGTAGAATAGCCCAGCAAACTCACTGAGATTTTATAAATATTCCTTCTCATTTCAACATAAACCTGACATGGTTCAATGTAGTTGCAGGTGCCTGTGCTGCTGAAACTAGGCTGTGGCTTCCCTAGTCTCCAGACAGCGCCTTTTGCAAGGGTGTGTGTGGGACTTTCTCAGGCTTTCCAGTTGCGTGTGTTCTGTCTTGTATTAGTAGTCACTGAACCACAGAAAGACTGACTTGGCTTCCTTCATATTCTTGTTGTGAATCAGGCAAAGCTGGGACTTGCGTCTGGTTCTCTCATATGCCATGTGAATTTCCCTCATAAGCAAATTGTCAGCTATCCTGGCATTCCTTTCTTCCTAGTTTTGACCAAAATTTGTGGCTCTCCTTGTTGATACTGCCTCATTTTCCCCAAAAGTTTGTATTTGACTAATTAACCTTTTCTAACAATAACAAAAATATTCAGCAGATAATCACCCATCAACCTCTGAAAACAACAAAGAAACTGCAATGTAGGGCATCCCCTTCAACAGGTCCAAAGATTTGTACATTTCAGCTCTTAATTTCACAATAGTTTCTTGAGATACACTGCCTTCTCAAACATCTTTTAGAGTTTGCTGGACTTTTACCTTTAACTAAGTCATTATAAGTACATTTTTCTGTAGCCACACCACTAGGAATTCTAGCAGCTTCATTGGGCTAGTTATTTGTACACAAAAGGAACAAAGACTGTAGGAGACCCCAAACAGCTGATGAGTGACAGGATTCAATAGGCAAGGAAAGAAATGGAGCGCGTGTGTATGCGCACACATGACAAAGGGAAGATGTTGATGCAATGGTGAAATTAACATAAAAGATTTGAAAAGTTGGTTTTGCTTGTGGTGTGTCTTTCCACCTGTCCCCCATTCCCCAGTGTGCCACTGTTAATCAACAGCACTCTTTTTGAATTCAGCTTCCAAAAGTTGTATACAATGTTCTGGGAGTGACCTGGATTTTTGCTGGGGTTATGAATATTATTGCCTAGATTTTTCTGTTACATTTAGTGGTTCACATTCCTTTGTGATGTTGTTACGTTATCTTCCTTGTTTTTTCTTTTATTATGTTGCTATTTCGTATCTGAATGTCTGCTCCTCTGTGAGGTGCTATCTGATTCTGTCCTCTCTGATCTTTTCATTTTCATGTATTTCTCCAACTTCACCTTCTTTTGATTGGCTACTAGCTAGATTATTGCTCTCAGGAATTAGTTTCTGTTAATGATTTGAGATTTTGCTACCACATTCAGCTTTTTTCAGCTGCACATTTTGGTTTTACTTTGATACTACTTCTCCACATTTCCATTACTACCCCTAAACAGTATGATCCTGTAGTGATTTCTGTGAATCAGCTACAGAACAAATATTACTGTCAGTAAAAGTGAAAGCAACCGTGGTGGTGTATTTAGAGGGAGTTTGTGTCTTCTCTGGCAAACGCAGAAGACAACATGTTGCTCTGAAGGAAGAGTACAATCTAAACAAATGGATGGGAATTTAAAGCCTTATGAGGATAGAAAAGTGTAATAAAGACAGAGGACCTTCCCCTTCCCTTTCCCCTTCCTTGTTCCTTTCCCCTCCCCCTTCCACTTATTGTAAGCAGGCAGACATTCCCTAATAAGATAGGGAAAACATTTCTGCTCCCGTATGGCTGCTCCCATCCATTTGCTTGTTTTCTCTTCTTGCAACATCCAATCCAACATTCACAGTTACACCCATGTAAGGAAAAAGTTTAATACCTCTTTACCTCAGTTTGACTGTGTCTTTACTAGTGTCTGTCTTTATCACTAAAAAGAAGTAAATATGTTAATATGGTGTTAATGTGCATCTGCACATCTACACTGGGCACAAGGTTGTGTGTTGCTCAAGGTTAGTTAAAAAAGATGAGTTGCCTCTAACCTAATCACCATCTGTTTCCAAGTGGAAGCATGCCCAGCAAATCTTCGCTTTCTAAAGTTCAGCCTCTCTTTTGTTTTATTTGTGCAGTGCTCAGTTTAATAAGTCTCTGATATAGTCCCAGTTTGCACTAAAGTATTAATGCCATTTTTGTCAAGAAAATCAAACAATAAAGTGAGATCCAGCCTTAGAGAAGCCAATTGATTTGAGTGCGCTTTGTATCTTTCCTGAATAATCTCCACACACCTGAATGTGTATTTAAAAATAAAATATCACATCATTAAATGAGAATTCTCAGATGTACTTCAGAAGCATTCTGGCATATACATGCTGAAGCTGGCATTGAATCTCTAACTTCTTTTCAAGGTGTTGTGTGTGATATCAAAATATTAATAATTTTGTGTGGATAATGCTGACAGTTATTAGAAGGCCACCTTTTGTTGAACTGTGCAGTCACTTTGTGAACCAAATGTAAAATTTGGGTTCAGTCAGGAGATTTTGCCAAACATTGTATTAGTTGTAACTGCTTGCTATCTTGTAATGTTTAGAAACGATAAAACTTGTGACACACCACCCCACCCCCACCCCCCCTATTAGTCAGGACCACTTACAAAATCCACTCTCGCTGTGCAGTCTGAGCAAACAGCTCATTTTTTGTCTACCTGGGATTGCACCAAACTTTTCTCTTTAGCAGATGGCATGGTAGTCATGACACTGAGGAAACACTAAGAAACAAATTAGCCATGAGAGAAGAGCAGATAAAAACATTTCCTTTCCATAATACTTTCCGAGCTTTTCTCGCTCTTATTTCTGTGCATACGTACAGGCACACACATGCATGTATGTACCACTCTTGGTGTCCAGTGCTCTGCTGCCAAGCTTGCTCCAAGACAAACATCTGGCATTTGCTGCCTTCTGCAGATGGGTCGCGAGTGACACACACAAGGTGCAGCTGCCCATATCTGGCACTCAGGTGGTTATTTGTTTGCTAATCACCAGCAGCTCCCTTCGTTGAGTTGGAGGTTAGGAGAGGGTGATTAAATATACAGAAAGAGAGGCTGTTATGTAGTTATGGGTGAAATGCTGAGTGGTAATTACAAGAGGTGTAAGGATTGTTATTGTAACCGGGCCTGTAGCAAAAATTAAATCTATCTATTCAAACTGCTTGTCAGTGAATATCCAATGGCAGTTCCCTAAAGCAGAACAAAAAACCAAACCTGCTCTGTTCTGCAGGGAGAATAAAGAGGTATCTCCATGTTTGCATTACAAAGCTGCCGTCACCTGCGAAAATGATCAAATTTCAAACTAAATCAAATATGCAGTTTCTCACAACCGCTTGCAAAGGACGTCAAGAGTTATGTGTGAAAAGAGAAGGAGTGAAATCTGATCGCTTTGTGCTGCTCAGTTCAATTAGTTTAGCTGGCTGACCAAAATCGCAGGTGTTAATTCTGCAGGTGCCAGTTGGGTCTAATCAATCTACAGGTCTTATCTGATGCTTAGTGTAGCTCAGCTGGCCAAGTGACAGGCTCAATATCTAGCAGAGAGGGATGGTCACCTGCTAGGATGTGATTTGTTGCTGTATTTTATGCAACTTGTAATAAAATTTAACTCCGTATAATTTTTAATTTATTGTGGTTTTATAGGAGCATTTAACCTATACAGAATGAGGAAAAAATCCTCAAATGATTTTAAAATGTCAGCATTTTATCATCAAAATACAGAGGGTGACATTGTGAGGTCATTGGTTTGACTTCTGCAAGACTGGAATAGTATCATTAATTTTGAGTAAAGTGCTCCTGTGCTGTGGGCTGTAGTGTGTGACATGGCGGAGTGGGCTGGGGGAAGTCGGGGTATTTGTCCCAGAGAAGAAGAGGATAGGGGAGATATAATTGCTGTCCTCAAACATCTAAAGGGGGGTTACAGAGAAGACAGAGCCAGACTCCTTTCAAAGTTGCTCAGCTAAAGGACAAGAGGCCATGATCACAAGATGCAGCAAGGGAAGCTCTGACTGTAGGAAGAAAATTCTTCACCAGGAGACCTAGTCAAATGCTGGAAGAGATCTCTCGTTGCCGAGTCTCTGTCCATGGACACATTGAAAACTTGCAAGGCAACTTAAGTTTGCCTTGAAGCTAGCCCTTCCTTAAGTAGGTGGTGGAAGTGGAGACTCCAGAGACCCCTTCCAGCCAAAATCTTCCTGATTCTGCATTACTGATCTAGGTTGCATCTGGCCCTGCTCTCCCTCCGATCTTTCAGAAGGAGATGAGCCCTCACCTCAGATCCTGAAAGAAGCCAGAAAGGACAGCCTAAAAGGCTTGCTTTGAAAAAGAAGCTTTTAAGAAGTGATTGTGGCTTTGTTACTTTACTGTTTCTAATTGAAAGCTTATGAGGAGTATGGTTTTGCTTTCTAGTGGTTAGCCAGCTGACTCATATGCCATCTCTTTTAAGGACCACACAGGACAAACTCTGTACTGGATTATGCTCGAGACACCTCATAGGCTTCATCATATCTGGCTATTCAGTAGGGGCTGTGGACAAATAACCGGCTCAAAACCACTATTTGGTTTAACTAATTCCAGAGTTTTTGCTAAATAAACAGCACTTGTCTCTTGGGTGCTTGTAAAAGCAAGAAGTCATCTTGGAAGTCGGGAGAGCTTGTGGAGATAGAAGTTAGCTGTCCCTTCCGTTTCCTTACCGAGTCCTGCCTTCAGCCGAGAACTGCAGTGCAGGGATTCACAGGGGGCCAGGGGAGGTTTTGCTGGCCACAAAGGAGGCAAGACTTGAGGGACAGTGATATAGTTGTGGATGTGTGTCTTGGGGAGCTCTCTGAAATTGTTGGTGGAGTTAATCCTGGCAGGACTGAGGAGTGGAGTGATGTGGCATTAGGCGCAGTCTTAAACAGAGAATTGTATTTTGTTTGTTCTGTGGATTCCATTTTATCACATATATCAGAGCCAGATGAACTTTTGATGCTGGTTACCCCAGCATATCCACTGTCTCCCCCACAATAGGGGGACTGTGTTTCTTCTGCTGGGAACTGGTTTTGTTCCTAGGCCCTGGGACTGGGTGATCACTGCATTTAGTAGAGGCACATTTCATGAGACACCTTTGAAAATCTGCCTTGGACCATCTGAAAAGCCATCTCCCTGTGAGGGCCCAGGAGCTCATGTTTTTATAACACCTGCTGTATAAGATCTCTCTTATTTCTGTTCAAGCCTTCACGCTCTTTTCAGACAAGGGTCAGTTTGCCTCTAAGTCATTGGCAAAGAGGTGATGGATTGAGTTCCCCCTGCTCCAGCCCTGTCTTGCCTTCATGGAATCAGGTAGATCTGCTTTTGGGTGATCTTAGATAGTGCTCAGTAAGGCAGGACCCCTTTGTAGGGCTTCGTGGTGAGGTTATAGGGTAACCATGGTGCATTTGCCTTGAGAATATGATGACTAAAGAGCCTCAGTGATGGACCCCTTTCCTCCTGGTGGGCTTTGGAGGCTGACTTCATGCCAGAGAGCGGAGAGCTGGTCTCAGCCTCAGGAGGGATTTGGGATGCTTGTGTGGACACAGGTAGGTTCCTCCACTTTGGGGCACCTTAGGAGTGATCTAGTAAGGCCTTGTAGATGTGGCCAATACTGTCCTTTCAGGGTTACGTGCAGAGGTCTGGAAACCTCTTGCCCCACATTATTCTGCCTGTTTCCAAGACTTTTGCAACTTGCAAAGGGTTAAAGAGGTTTCTCTGTGCAGGGCTAATCTGTTTGGGAGGCAGGGTAGATTTAGGAGGGGTACTAGTGGGGCTCCAGCCCTTCTGCCAAGCTGCTGTGCAGCCCTGCAGGGTCAGCCCAGGAGCTCACTGTGCACCAGGATAAGCCAGGAGCTCGCAAACTGCACCGTCTCCTCCCAGAGCACAAAGAGCCGCTTTCCCTGCACACACCTTCATTTAATGAGCAATAACTTCCCCCCGTAGACAAACCCTCAGGCTGTGGTGAGTGGCCATCCACTATTCTGTGTTTGTAGGGTGCCTGGCAGGGCCTCGCTTTAGGTTGGTACTTAGGCGACATTGTAGTAAATTATAAAAGATCCTCTCTTTGATGCCTTGTGGGAGAAGACGCTGAGCCTGATTTCCCCCTGCCTTGTTCCTTGTGTTGTGATTCGTAGAAGTGGCTATAAACTGCCGCCATGCTGATTTGGTAACCGCTTTGCCATAGGTATAAATTACAACCCTAGGTGCACAGCAGTGGGGGAATGAGGTTAACCATCTCTAAAGGTCAAAGGAGCATTCATCACACTGCCAAGTCTGCTGTGACTTCATTGTGACTTCGCATCAGTCAAAGTGCTGTTGTTAAAGAATTTCAAATTGATACTAAATAAATAAAAAATACCCAAACAAACAGACAGAAAGAGCCACACTTTCGTTCTCTGCTCCTTTGTTCTGTGCAGAAGTGTCTTCTTGTCCTCTGGTCTTCACAAACAAAGTTTCTGGAGATACAGGTTACAGATATAAGTGTATTTAGCCAGAAGCAGAGTATAAAGGGATGGGATCATTCTCACCCAGACTAAAGCAGAAGGCAGCAGTGGTTAGAAACAGTCGCTGCCACTGTGACTTCCTCAAACAGCATGGCTGTGATGTCAGATACTGGGAAAGAGGAAGCGACGGTTAGCATGCATGATGGTTTAACCAAAGGTGCAATTTGTTCCAGCTTTCTGATGAAAGGCACTCCTTTGTAAATAGGAAATATGAGTGGAGCAGGCAGAGCACTGTTAGAGATCCCCAGCTGTACAGAAGTAAATGAGGAGCAGATTTGGTCACACACAGCTGCCCAGCACCGACTGCAGGAGTACGTGCTTGCTCTCAGTTCTTTCCTCAGATACCTCTGCTTTAATCCGGAGAGACCCCACCTCTCCAAAGAAAAAACCCAAACCACTCCAAAACTCCTACTTGACAAGATTAATTGCAGTTCCTAAAAAAACTCAACAAACTGAAATAAAGTAAAAGCCACAATTATCCTATGTTTGACAACCGGATCAGGATTTTTGTCTGCTGCTTGTGTTTGGATTAAAGCACTAAATTTCCTTTGGTCAGTTTGTTACTAAATTCGAGCAGCTTACAATTGCTGGTTTCTGGGTATGCTGTATTTGTCTGAGAAAGTTGATCATGAATCAATGACACATTAAAAGATGTCTTTAAACTTAAGGTAGTGGTTAACTGAGAATGAACTTATGAAATTCTTCTGAATTCTCTGTTTGATGCTGCACATCCAATGCAGATGCACATCCTCAGTGTTTCTGTTGTGCTTCATCGTGTTGTTAATTAGTGATGATCTAACTTTGAAGTTTCCCTGCTTGAGCAAGAGGTTGGGCTAGGTGACCCATGGAGATCCCTCCCAATGAAGTGGCTGTGCAGTCCTGTGCCCACACTGACAAAGGCTGGCAGACCAGAGCACCAGGCAGGAGGATCTGTGGTAAACCTCACTGTCGCTGCTCTTGTGACCCACACTCAGCTGATCCAGGCACGTGGTCCCCACTCAGTAATACAAAGGAAAGTGAGAAACCTGAAGCTTCCTCTTTGTCAGCCCTGTAGGAACTGCATTTATAGAAAAGTGCAGAAAACGGTAGTTTTCCTGCAGCATTTATAAGCCATGTGACTGAATTTGTGTGTTTTATAGACCACTTTGGAAGTTCAACAGAAAGGAGGTCTTTCTGCATCAAAAGATAAATTCTACTGACTTTTCACAAGCCTCCGTATGATCACATTGATCTCATCCCTACTACATTCTTTAAGTCTTGTAAAAGTAAATTTGCTGGGCCTTCACAACCTACTAAATAAACAGCCACAGCCATTCTGATGTACCCAAATTGGAGGCAACAAAATAAAGCTTCATTTCTGGTGGTCCTTTTTAACATATTTGCATGGCATCAGCTCAAATTCCCTTCTCTGCAGCAATCTGAGTGTCTGAATTATGCTCAGTGGACAGCTAGGGGACAGTGACACTGACCTATTCACATGCTGTGAATGATATAAGGTTAAAAAGGGTTAAAAAAATATTCAGTAAGAGAAAGAGGAAGAAAGTTGTATCAGTGGTTTGGGAAGCATCTCTGTTTTCCTCCTTCCTTCCTCTCATCCAAGGAGCCTTGGACAAGAGGACTAAGAGGTCCTGTCCTCATACCAATATGAAAGTTGTGCTGACCTTAGGACTGTCTGGTGGTCAGGCTGATGCATTTTCTATTGGAAGAGAGTGTCTTAATTTCGGAACACCTGGAGCATGTACTGCTGCTGTGCGAGGGCTCTGCCCTGGAGCTGGAACCTCACCTTTACTGTGAGCAGCTCTTTGTTCCCATGAACAGCAACAGCAGCCTTCTTTGCTGCTTGTCACAGCTTCTAGCGGGCTAATGGGTCATCCCTGTTAGTTGTGTGCTGCCCGTTGCTTACAGCTTCCTTGGGCTGTAGCATCTCCCACAGCAGCTGAAGCAGCTTTTAAGAGAGGGGACGGTGACAGTGCCAGAACTGAATGAACTCCCTGCCTTGACAAGTGTTGTATACATTAACTAACATTTTGTAAAGCCAGAAGCCCCAAACGTATGCATCACTTACCTTCTAAGGCCAAAGAAAGGAAAATTTCAGGCGGTAGTTTACAAGTGGGGAGATGAGATGCCTTTGCAGGAGCTCTAAAGCTCCCCGCCATGGGAGGGCTGCCCTCCCCCTGGACAGCAAGAATGAGGAGCCCAAAACCGAAAACGAAGTAGTTGTGAGGGACAGTAAGAAAGGAGGAGGGCTCACAGCACAACAGCTTCTTTTTCTTCATTTATGTGAGCAACTCTTTAAATTCAAAACCTGTTCAGCACTTGGTACAAAAGACAAAGCCAAAAATTTTGTCTGTCAAAAGCACTTCTGATGCCTCTCAGCATGGCATTTAGTCACCTGTTGCTCCTTTATAAGCATTTTCAGTGTAGTCCTGGCTTGAATTAAGTGGGACTGTGGACTCTATTGCTGGTGAGAGTTACAGACAGAAATCTATGTTTGTTCAATGAAAGTTAAATTGAGAGATTATTATTTAAACTGGAGCATCATTTAACCAAGATAAGGGCAACTCAGGTTTGCAGTTCACAATAATGGCTTCTCCATTCCCCTATGTGTGATTTAAAAAATTTACCTGGATTTTTCTACCGATATGAAGCCCTGAGAGACAGTGCAGTGTGCTATCATGTGATGTTATAATTATCAAAAAATCACACATAAGGTGGAGAGAAATGTGCTGAGTGAACTGGGACATTTGGAGTCCGCAGACACACGGCCTTAAGGCTGAGGAGGTTAATGCTTTTGGCATCACACAGAGCCAGTATTATGTTCATGCTGTGGTAGGGATTTTTTTTTTCCACAGACCTCCTGATTGTAAAAGGGGATTCCAAAACTCACATGCAAGCAGCAAATGTCTCCAAGTACACTATGGCACCTGGCCAGGAACAGAAACCCCCTTTACTGTCTGCTGCCACGGTACGCTGATTGGAAATCGGATAGCTGTCCGAGTGCGGTGTATCATGGCACTCGGGAGTCATGTGAGAGAGACATCAGGAAACAGTAGCTGACAGTCACATCACTGCCAGTCAGAAAGGGATCGGTGCTTAAAAGGAAGCCCTGGATGCTTTCAGCATGACTGAACCCGCTGCTAATCTGCATATGTCTGGATTAGAAGTCACACCATCATAAAGATGCCATGAGCCAGGCAGCACCCATATGTCATTCGTGCGGTGACAGTTCCTAAATATCCCGTCCCCCACAGCTCTACTCCTAAGCATAAACAACAACTAGGAGGCAAAAGGCAGTGCACACGGGCTGTAAAGCATCCCAATCCTGATCCCGGCATCCCTGTATTGTTAGAATGGCTAGGCTTTTATACTCCGGGTGTATTTGCACATCCTCTTCATCATTTGAAAAATAAGATTATTGCATTTGCCAATAGTTTCTCATTTTAGTCTTAAACTAACATTATGATGTGGGTTGACTGAATATATCACTCTTAATCAGATGCAGAATGGCATACCCTACCTTCCTGACAGTGTTATGGACTGCATACCATTTGATTTAGTCTGGTGACAGGGTTGTAAATGTGGAGCTTCACATCAAGCTCCCTGCCGGGTAGTGCCTCCTGTTCCAGCCTGAATGCAAATACTGCTGGAGGTGGGGGCTTGGTTCTCAGTAACCAGAACATGAATATCAGTGCTGGTGCAGGTTTGTGTCTGGTTGTGGATGGAAAAGAAAGGCAGACAATTTTTGGCCAGATTTATATGGATCATTTTGGCCATGTGGCTAAAATGAATCGAAGCTCAAATGTGATGAAACCAGATCTGTGCAGAAGTGATGAGCAATATACATGATATAGTTTTTTTTTTAGTGGATTGACTTCTGAGGAAGACCTGTGTGATGTGACTTCCCAAAAATATTTTTCACATGCTAGTGGTGAGTTCAGTGGTGAACTGTGATTTCTATAGCAGACTGAAATTAAGAAACACAAAAAGGCTTTTGTTTATTTTAATATAACAATTAAAATAAATGAAAGTTTCCTGATGAAGACAGCTGTACCATGCATCTGTGAACAATTATTTCTCAAATAAGAACTGACTTTACTGAAAGCTGCACTTCTTGCAAGTCTTTGTTTATCCGCTGTGGCAGAGGTAAAAATCTTTGCCCAAGAGGTTGTCTATGAAGTATAGTCTCTTGAGTTGCATGTGGAGTGACAGGCAAAATGGTAGTGAGTGGATCACAGCCCACAATTTATTTAGCACACTGAGGTGAGAGGCCTCTGGAGCATAGCTTCAGGTTGCAGGCTGCCTGGCAGTCCTTGCCAGAAATGCTCCAGGTTACCGGGGTGGGAGGAGGGAACAAGCTGTGGAGATGCAGAGCCTTTCTTTTTTCCTTTTTCTCTCAGAAACCAAGTACATGACACAGCTATTCTCATTGCTGCTGCTCTCCACTCATCACTCCCCCTTCACATTCTTGTTTCTGTTAGTGTGTAGATGCTTTGAGGGTGCTCAGGCTTCAGTAAAATAATGTTAGCCTGGTTTCTGCTATGTCTGAAGCTGGGATACAAAGCTTATGGAACCAAAGCTAAAGCTGAGTCAGTATGTCTTGTCTGGAGCAACCCAGGCATTCTGAGCACTCTTGTACCAGGTACTAGGCTCTAACCAGTTTTGGGAGGATTTTTTTTGGCTTTACTGTGTGCCTGGGCAGACCTCATCTGTAAGTAAGGCCAAACATCCCAAAATTCTTAGTTATTGAATGACGCTTGAGGCAAGGTTTCCAAACACGAATGAAGAAGTTAGGTACCCAACTCTTACTGATTTCATGAAAGCAGTGGGAGTCAGCCAATTGGCCTGTTTAGTCACATTTGAAAATCCCACAAGATACCTATCTATGTCTTTCAGCAGCTTTGAAAAACCTCTCTCCTAGTGCTTTCTAGAGTATGTTGTCATTAATATTGAAAGGTCAGTCAGGGTTGCAGTATTATTTGGACAGGACTGATATGTGTGTGGAGGAGACACATGCACATCACAGAGGAAACCTGAGTCCTGCACTGGAATGCACAGCTAAGGCTGTGATGGACTTTGTGTGGATTGAGGCAGATGGGCACTTCTTGCTGGAGATGGAAATGTAGAGTGAGGGAATATGATTTAAATACGGGCATAAATCAGGACCCAGATATTTCAAGCTGAACTAACTGATTTGACTATGTACTCTTTTTTTTTTTTTTTTTTTTTTTTTTTTTAGAGTATAATTCATGGCTCTCAATGCATTGAGTTTACTCTAAATTATTCAACAGTTGTGGGCCCTGTAGGTATTATTGCATGATAACTACCTTTCCTGGATTAATGTTGCTTATTCTACTTTTGAAGAAAGCTAAAAAATTAATTGTTACAAGCTCAGAGCTTACCTTGTTTGATCTCACATACCCTCCCTGCTGTAGAACTGGAACTACAAAACCTTTTGAGGGTTGGGTACAGTGCTTGTCCAAACTCATGAAGATGAATAAAAAATAATATATGTATTTACCTCAAGGACTACACTGACAGGAGGCAAGCAAAGTCACCATGATGTTGATATAGATGCTCCTAGCTGAAATTACATTCTTGGTCTTAGGCATTTATGTTTACTTTATGGTCTGTTAACCAAGTACATAACGTTTTGCCCAGAAAAAGGACTTATATGAGCTGGATTGCTCATTTTGTGGCTCCCATGACATGGGACAGCTTGAAGGAAACAATCTTTAGGAACCACTAAAGAAATTCTTCCTTTCAACCTGTCCTTCCCACAATGGCCATCTTCTTAGCCCCTCTTCTCATTCTCCATATTCTCCACTTGATTCTTGAGAATTGTTTTCTCCTCCTTCAGTCTTCCACCATAAACTTCCTATGTCAGAGTAGGAAAGGGGAGACAAGAGGCATACACATAAGAAAGAAAAGTAGTGTAAAGAAAAAGGAAGGCCTGCAAAGCCTGGAAGAAGAATGGGTTTGTGGAAGAAGAAAAAACACTGGCCAGCAGAGAAGGTGAATGAGGGAGTTGGCAACGTGGTTACTAGCACAGCAGAGCAGTAGTATCAGTTTTGCTGGTCAAGATTTGTGCAGAGCCTTGGGCCAAACAAACTGACAGCTCAAATTTTCATCCCTCTTGACTTATGCATAAAGTCTGTCTTCGTGGCGCATTGTCTACCAAACCTTATCATCAGCATACAGCATAAATCATAGAATCATAGAACAGCCTTGGTTGGAAAAGATCTCTAAGACCATCAAGTCCAACCATTAACTCAGCACTGCCAATTCACCACTAGACCATGTCCTTAAACACCTCCAGGGATGGGGACTCCACTGCCCTGGGCAGCCTGTGCCAGTGCCTGATAACCCTTTCAGTGAAGAAATGTTTCCCAATATCCAGTCTAAACCTCCCCTGGCACAACTTGAGGCTATCACCCCTCATCCTATCACTGTTACCTGGGAGAAGAGACCGACTCCCGCCTCACTACAGCCTCCTTTCAAAGAGTTGTAGAGAGCAATGAGGTCTCCCCTCAGCCTCCTCTTCCCCAGAGCTGGGGAGAGCAGCTGCCCCGGAGGCCACAGTGCCGGTGGCGGCGGGAGGCCCCACCGGAGCTGCCCGGGGTGCGAGCTAGGTGGCAGCAGAGGATGGCGCAGGTCTCTGTGCTATTTTAATGTGACAGCTGGGGAACCGGGGCCGGGAATGGCTTCACAAGAGGGTCAGTGAGCCTCCGAGCCGCGCTGCCCCCACACATTCCCCGAGCCGCAGTTGCGCCCTGCTGCATTCTCCAAAGGAGGCACAGTTTCTACTTTCCCACTTTCTCTAGATACCTTTTTTTTTTTTTTTTTTTTTAACGTCTTAGGCAGCGTTTGCCCCCCTTTAATTTTTTTTAAATATACTCTGAAGGCTCTCACTTCTCCTTCCTTCTTCCCCAGGGACACGACCAACAGCAGTGACTGTGATGGCGTTAGTGAGGCAGAGGAGAGACAGATTCGGGCAGGTTTTTTTAACAGAGCCATCAGAATGCCTCCCTTTTCATTAACATATTGACAGAATCTCTCCCAGAGCTGACCCCTACTACAGACCCACCTGTTGTGGCCCCCACATTGTGTTGACAAAAGATCGACTTGTATTTTTTTTTATCCCCACCCTGAGCCATTTCACCCCACAGAAGATCAGTCCTGGGGAAAGGGTGGGCGTCAGTCATTGGATTAGGGTGTCCTAAAGTCAATGCCAGGAAACCAGTACTGAGAGAGAAAGGGAAGGGGCGAAAGCATACAAGTAATGGAAAGAAAAAATGCTGGATACACTGTAGTTTTGAGATAATGGAGAAGAAACTACGTACTAGAGAAATGTGGAACCTGGAGGTTAAGGGGCAGCACATGTTAAGTAAACAAATGCATTTGAGCTTGTATTCTTGCTCTTCTACCATCCACTGAAGAGCTAATTAATGAAAAATGTAGCATCTTGGATCTCATGGTCTGGAGAACAGACCTCAGGAAAACATGTAAAATTTTGGCAGTCTTTCAGTCATAAGGTCAGTCCAGGCAAAGGAATACTGCAGCCCATTTAGTTACTTTGTCCAGGGAATTTACAATAGAATTATCTGCATTGTTAATGATCAGCAAATCTGAGACTATGCCCTGCATTCAGAAGGTCAGAAATTAGTTCACAATTCTAAGGAGTTTTTTACCTTATACCAAAATAGCATTGTAGCTATCTAACAAAAATATATTTTTGCTTGTATTTGTGAAGCACCCTGGTAATAAGGCAAGAAAGAAGAAATTAATATGGGATATGTAAGCAGAAGAATACTGACATATTCTATTAGTGGAGACAATAATATGCAAATTGTCTGCAGGTAAGAAAAGAGGCAGTGCAGAGATCTCATATTTAAATCTAGGAATAAGTACACATCATTAGACTGGTTTTTGTTATAAGCGCTTCCTCATCATTTTAAGCAGTAATGCCCTTCTTATAAAGTATCCTGTTGATTTTGCCTGGGGGAGAGTCCTTCCTACAAACACCACAAGGCAAGCAAAAGCTGCTGATGTAAAAAACCCCCAGCACTGTGGTGTACAGAAAACTGAGGTTACTAAAGAAAGGAAAAGTGATATTTGAGACAGTAACAGAGATACCATTGCACTGTCCTCGTTGTTAATCTTGATATTTACTTGGTTAAACATATCCTTTGTTACAGTAGAAAACAAGGAGTGACAGAATTGGCTTTTGCCTCCACCAGATTGTTGCAGAATCTAGGAACTTTGCCAGTACAATTACAGTGGAGTTGGCTGTGGAGTATGTGAGGCCTCAATCCCAAATCTTGGTAAACTGAGGCATAACCGTATCCTAAAGAAGGAGGACAAGACAGTCTTTCTAGGCATATACTCAGTATAGGATGGTCAGTGGGAATCATAATACATTATCTTTGCTCAAAATATTAATGCTATTACCAGTCTGGGTTAGGAGTCTAAACCATATCCTCTCTCTATCTGATCTTGGCTGAATTTTACAGAAGATATAGACTAGAAAAGGATGTTAAGAAAGTACAAATATAGGATCAACTATGTTTATGTTTGTTAAAAAATATAGCATTCAAACAAAAATGCCTAGAGGCATATTTTTATAAATAGAGAGGAAGACACGGGGATGGAAATTCCATGTGTTACCGTCTAAGAACAAGAAATATATGTTCACTCTTTTCCATAACATACTGTGAAGTTGTCACTGACAGGCAAGAGAAAGGGACATAGGCAACTGCAGGGCAAGAAGTTCTCAAATGTGACTAGAGTCAGTGTTTGCTAACGATTTAATCATGAAAGTGGCAAAACTGAAGTCAGTCTCCCTTTCTCTGGTGTGAGGCAAGCAGTATCACTGGGTTTCTGCTCGTTTGCTTCCAGCTTTCTGAACAAGCATCCCACAACAATGATCTGATGCTCTTACTGTCATTAAAATGGAATCCCAGTTATTAATCCCCCATGTGCACAGGGTCACATGTTTTTGGGGCACCATGGATAAGGTAAAGAAGAACAAGCCTGCACAGACTGCACAGCTGTAATACAACCCTTTTTGATCATATCCATCACATGTTTTTTCCAGGGGGAAAGGCATGATCAGCAGGGATGCTAAGCTTTTTAACCTTGAATGACATCCTGTGATAAGCCCAGGCACACAGGAAAAGAAAGAGGCAATGGCTTCCACCCACCAGAAGTCTTATATTTCCAGGCTGTGATAATTATGACACATCCAGCTGGTGCTATTATTCAACCACTCCTGCAGGAGAGGGTCAGTCTTAAGCAGCATAAAGATTGCTACAAAACTTCATGGCTGCAAAAAGTTAATTAACAAAAAGCAGTTAACTATTCATATGAATGGCAGGAACAACTTCCACAGCCATGTGATTGTATTTGCATTCACTGCAGTGCTTAAGATACCTCGCTCATGGGCCAGAAGCCCACTGTGCTAAGTGCTGCATGAAACGGGTGAATGGAAAAAAAGAGAGAAACAAACTCATAGTGGCAGTTGTCAGCCTGCTCTTGGAGAAACAGTTGTTGCAGTTGAGCCAGTGCCAGTATGAAACTTGCAGTGGGAAAAAGGGGGGGAAAGAATCACAGCATCAAGAGAGCATCAGCAGAGGTATTAGTAGGGGGAAAGGACAAAAGGCTGAGCACAGATGCTCATGGACTGGAAGACGTATGAGTGCCAGGTGAAGGGTTGTATTCCAGGAGCAATGGATAATGATAAAAGAGACTTGGTCATGATAGAAGGGGGAATTTAACAACAGAGGGAATGAACTGAGAGACCATGGCCCGGTGAGCAGCCTTTTAGGTGAGCAGGAAAGTTGAGGCACGGCTGCAGACAGCATGAAGACACAAGTGTGAAGAAACCTTCACTTATAGAATCAGCTTGTCATGAGCACAGAAGCCTCCACATCTGTATTGCTTGCAGTTTTAATGTGTTGTTTAAAAACCAATTGGCGGGGATCGATGGAAAAATGCCAACAACAACGGAAGGAGTAAGCTTATTTTACTGAGTATTGTAGGATAATATAAAAATGATAGCAATAAAACAGTAGGAAATAAGCCAATTATAATACAAAGCAACAATACAAAGTTAGGCAATGCATCTAATCATTACTACATTAGGTTAACAATAGTGATTAAGAAAAAGATACATCACCAACTGCAACAATTATACATTACCATCATCCAGACCCGCAATCACTGGGGAGCCCTGGTTGCAGCAAAGGTTTGAAGAACCTTTCCTGGCAGCTGGAAAGTCCTGCACGGTGCGTCCACCCACAGGTGAGGCTTCCAAAGTCGCTGCACAAGGGTCCTAGCTTTATACCCTAAATTTGGCAAGTAAGGATGACTTGCATGATCATGGGTGCGAAAACGTCTGGCATATCCTTCCCCCAAGTTGGGTTCCTTCCAAGGCTGGCCAGGCCTTGAACAGGAAGCCAGCAGGGTATTTTTGGGTGCCTCTCTGTTGATGGTTGGTGGAAAGTTGCTGACAACTGTCTCGTTGCAAAAATTAGAAATCGTTGGTTGAATGTCTTGTTACAAAATATGATTGCAAACAGAAATTGCTGATAACTGTCTGTTTATAGGATGTGATAGCAACACAATGTGACAAAAATATGATAGCAATATAACAGTCCAGGGTCTGTCTAAAGGTCAGCTTATGTCTGAGGCCTACTGTTCAGGCCCTGGCATATCAACATCCAAGGATGGGTGAGGGTGGAAAGAGGATGAAGAACTCTCCTAAATTTCTCAGGAGACACAGTCTGAGTAGTCATGGCTGGGAGCAACGTGGGAGCAGAGAAAGGGCTTGGACACAGGGTTATCCAAAAGGGCAGAAAGGAGGAGGAATAGAAGAAAGAGAAAGGGAAGGGGGCATGAGAGATAAAGAGACATCTTTGTGAAAAGATGGCTTCAGTGGCAGTGACAGCAGAGAAAACTTATGTCTCTGTCAGGGTTGGGAGGTAACGGAGAAAATAGTTTCGCTGTCTGCAGTAGGTTTAGATACGGTATGGTCATGCAACAGACTTCCAGGGACAAGAGGGGAAAAACTGAGTAGAGAAGCATTCAGGTTGGGCATGTTGCCATGAGAGGTTATAGCAGGAGAAGCTCATGAGGGCAGCAAAGAGGAGTGTGGAGACGGACAGGCAGCCAGGTTGCGTTAAGTGTCATCACAGGTGTGACAGAGGAAGGCCAAGGTAGGGTCTGGGTTTGTGTTACTGAGGTGAGATATGAGAAGAGCAGCAGAGAGAAGTGTGAGTGGAACAGAAGCCGAAAAGGGCCTAAGGAGAGCAGGTAGGTAAGCGCTGTGAGTATGTGGGGAGAGCTTTTGGGGAGTAAAACAAAAACTAGAAAGCTGAGTTTCATCTAGGGGAAAAGGGAAGAACTGTGAAGGTTGTTTTGGTACTTCCTCGCATAGCCAGAGGGTGGTATTTTCTTTGTGAGGAGAATGAAGTTACATAGAGGGAAAGCAAGGGTATATGATAATTAAGCCTGAGTTAGTAAACTGTATTTGATCATCATATCTTAAACATGCGTTTTCCTTATATTCGTGTTTGTGGCAAAACTGTACATAGTGACTTTTTCTGCAGTCTCCTCTCCAGCACTGCGCTTTGCCAGCTTTTGGAGAAAAGGATCCTGGCTTAGACAGAACGCTCCTCAGTGCTGTCCTGGGCTCTGTTTTTCGTAGGATAGCTTTCCACAGTTATTTTCAGATGATGTATAGATTTGCATTTCTTCAGCTGGAATTTCCTTGTTGTTTTCAGCCGTGGTTTTCAATGCTACTAGGTTGTCAATCTCAGATCTTCCCAAAATGCCTGAAATTGTTCTTAAAACATGATCTAAAGACTTTTCATATATCTCGCTTTTCATCCACCTTCTTCCCTTTCTGCCTGTAGGCCGACTGTACTGGCTAAGATGTCATTATAGGAGTCATCACACCAAATTTGTGCTAACACTCACAAAAATGCGTGTTCAATGACTAAAAGTGCTCATTTTCCTTGCCTTTGTGTTCAGACAACTTCCTACATTCATACTTTTCTTTTTCTTATAAATCTTTTGCCTCAGATAGAGTTCATTTTCTGTCTTGCTTTTTGTGTTAGAAATACACACCACGTCATTTGAGTTAAACAAAAAAGTCCCCTATTCCTCTTCCCCTACACTGTTTGAATAGAGGCCTGTGTAAGAAGCCCTGCCAGCTTTGAAATAGACAAGCTGGTAATTTTTTTGCTTACATGGAGATCATTTTAGTCCAAACAGACTCTCATTACGAAAGATATAAAGGACATTCCATTGCTTCTTGAGTCCAAAACACTTCTAAACTGACACATTTACCACTTGGTCTCAGTTTGCACAGCACAAAGCACATAAGAAGGCTTTGTCTGCAGTGTTATAATGCTGTTCTTTCAGAAAGCTGATAATTCTCTAGCCTGAGCTTTGGCGTGATCTCACTAACAAAGCTCAGCACATGGGCAGTAGGGTACATATCTGTGGGATGCCTTATGTCAGAGGCCTTAGTTTGTGATAGCACTAAGTGACCCTTGTCCTCTCTGTATGCCTTCAGCCAATGCGAGACAACATGAGCTACAATCACAAGCATCCCTTACATGCCAAGACTTCAAGCCCAGATTACTATCATCAACTGCTTGAAGAGCCATTACAAGCTAATTGGGCTGCAAACACTACTTTCAGATCTGTAGGAGCTTATTTATAGCCCTCAGAAATTCAACCTCGGCTTTAAAGAAAGGCCAAAACCAAGGAAGAATCTGCTCAAGACACCATTGGTCTAATCACTGACTGGTCTCTTCATGTTATTAATTGTAGTCTCTAGAAAGAGGATGATTTGGACTTGGCAGCAACTGTCAATCTTCCTGAAGAGAAGAAATAACTTTGCCTGCTGGAGGATACTTGGTAGTTTTCTACCTGCCAGTCATACATGTGAGAAGGTGATGCTGCAGCTATCTGCACGGGCTGCTCCAGCTCTTTGCAATCCTTATTAGCACATAGACTATGGCATATGTACTGTAGTTGCCAGGTGCTTTAGCTTTTGGACTGCATACAGCTTTTGAACCTTACCAAGCAGGAATGTATTTGTAAATAGAATGAAAGGATTTGGCCAGAGATCAGCCAACAGGCCATCTCCCCTTTGAGATGTGTAAAATGGCTACCTCTCGTGTAGCTGGGGCACTAAATATTCATGGTGGTTCTGCAACTGATGCTCATTCCATGTGGTGTGGAAGTGTGGCTGCAAGACGTGTTAACTGACCTTACCTAAGAAGTCTGAGCCTAGCTTGAGAGGCTGTTTTACTCCTTCACTTCAAGCATTAATACATTCTGAGCTCTTTTACCCAGTGTGGCATGGATATCAACCAGTTCCTAAGCTACTGCATTAAGCGAGATGACAGTCAGCCTTTCAAACTTAAAATGAAATACTTTTCAGCTCAACTATTCGCTATGGTTTGAGAGTAGATAGATATGGCTCAAAATCTGGATTAAAATGGAAACTACACCAAATTTTAACAGGCAGGACACCCTGAAACATTGCCTCTCATCCATGGGATCTTCTGAGAGGCCCAGAGGATGAGGTAGGTTGTCAAAAGTTAGTTAGTTAGTTAGTTAGTTAGTTAGTTAGTTAGTTAGTTAGAAGGCCAGAAAACAAAAGTGTGTTGCGAAGAAAAGAAAACAGCCCCGTGGTTCTCTGAAAGGGGCAGTCCCTCCCAATAAAGAGACTGGAGGCAGCTGTCTCCCCTCTCTAAGCTGTGAGTAGGATGCACTCCTCCTTCCTGTCTGAACAACAGAGAGAAAACCTGAAAGAGCCACTGTGACATTTGACATTTCTTTTAGTTTTCCTTTTTATAGCCAGACAGTGTGATTCACTGGGGTTCTTCTTGAAAGTGGAGAGGTGTGAAAAGAAAATTCAAGTATAGGGCTTAGATATTGAAAGGTGACATTCCTACACTTATGACTGTCTCCAGAAGAGCTGAGAGTAGGTCACATTCATAGCAATGAGTACCTCATCTTTTGCTCCATCATAGATACAAGACAGTTCCCTCATGACTGCAGTTCTTCTGCATCCTCAACCCTTGTCACACAGGAGTCTAATCTAGGCCAGATACATAGGAAAAGATTGGTGTCTTGGTTTTTGTTCTGGTACATCTATTTTACAGTGTTCTGGAGCAGCTTAACCCATACCCTCTCTCTTCAAAGCTTCAGAAGTGGCAGATGCAACACCATGGAAGATGGTGAACAAAGTGGCAGGCTTTAATAAAAAAAATCTTGCAAAGGCATTCTACCAACCAAGGCTTTCTGGAGCTACATACATTCCTTTGATGTATACAAAGTGTTTAATTTATCTATGGCCTAAAAGATCTACTTAAGACTGGGCTGGAAGACACAGAACTCAAGTACTCATGATAAGCATATAGCTAGAGGGAATTTCAGAAATTAGAACAAGGTCATTAGAACACCGTGAGTGATTCTGATATGCAGCAGGCATATCCATCACATAATACCTCATTCAAGTCCTTTAAAAACAAGACAGGATGGGATGAATTATTCACTGCCCAATGCACTGGGATAACCAGAACCTGGAATGGCATGACCTGTGTGTGAACATTGCCATGGTGAAGCTGTACCGTGTCTTCACTGCTTCTGCGTTTTGCTTGAGCATGTTGAGAGACATGCCTGGTCAGTGCCACACACAGCCACTCTGCCTTAGTTCCCAGCCACATCACTTGCAGGAGAGCTGATTTGTCCTCTAGAGGTGAGGAGGTGATATTCCAGTGGGGCAGTATGCTAGTGAAAGATGTGTTTGTGTGTGTACATACATTTATACACACATGCACACAGACACATCTGCAAATGTACACACACATGTGCATGTGCATACATATATGCAATATATATATAGCAAGACATATATAAAAACAAGACTGTCGGTTGCGCTTTGCCAGTGATTTTCCCTTTGTAGACAAGCTGTAGGTGTGTGCATGAAGCACCTGAAAAATTTCATTAGCAAGGAACGGAGCAGGTGTCTGAGGAACTCATGGAATTGTAGAATAATTTAGGTTGGATGTGGCCTCTGGTAGACACAAGTCCAGCCCCATGCTCAAAACCGGGTGGGCTTCTGAGCAGGATGGGGTTGCTCAGAGCCTTTGCCCATCTGGGTTTTCAAAATCTTGAAGGATGGAGGTTCCACAGTTTCTCTGTGCAACCTATTCCACCATGCTTCTCCAGCTCCAAACTGTTTTCTGTGTGTTTGTGTGTTTGTGCATGCAGAATATATAGGTGGCAGGAGGAGGAGGGAGTGCACATAGAGGTACATATGTGCTTGTTCACAGAACTGTGTTCAAGGAAGAACAATCCCAAATTCTGTTTTCACTTTGGCAGGTGAAAAGAGCATTGGCAGCAATGATGACCAGGGCAATTGCTAGACAGCTTTTACAATAATCTCCACATTAAGCAGAATTGCATATTGTGAGCAATCAGATATTTTTAGAGAGAATATGCTTTTAGTTTGGAATAGTCTTGCAGTTATGCAAGGATCTGCTGCTTTTAAGTAACTGGAAAAATGAGGGCCTTGAATCTCTTTTGCATTGAGATCTATTGTCAGTTTATTAAATTCAGATTTATTGCTGACTTCCCTAGCCAAAAAATAGCTGTTAGCACACTATAACAGAGCATAAATTTGAGTTCGCTGAATCAAAGACATTATTAAAGAAAAAAATTACTTAATGACCTGTCTGATCTAATAAATCCTGCTGTTCGCATAAAACTAGATGATAAGAATTTATGTCCACTAGATATGTAAAATGAAGGCAGTCATGGTGGTTAGGATTTGAAATAGTTTCTTTAGCCATCTAGTCTTTACCATAGACTTCATCATTTTTACCATGTAGGTAAAAATAAGGTAAGGGTAGAAATGGCTACGTAAGATGCTATTGAGATGATAGAGACATTTTCGTATGTAGCATTAAAATCAAAGTAGCCAGATGGCTTGGGACTCTCAGTTTGTCTGTGAGCCACCATGCTTCACAACTGGCAGAATCCTCTTGACAAAAGACCTGCTTTAAGCTGCAGATTTACAGATTGAAAGGAACCTAAACATAGTTCCCTTTCAGGAAATCCCATTTAACAGTCTGACGTAAACTTATTGACCACCAGCTCCAAGTGCTGGCAAATCTGTAAAGTGACATTTCTTCTTATTTACCATGGACAATGTCAAACTGACGGTGTCTGTTTCTAGCCTAGCACTGCTTTCCTCGCAGCTGCTCCTTCTAGCTACAGTGTTGGCCCTCATTTGTGGAAATAGAAACCACCTCAATGACAGTCTTTTCAAAGCATGGCTGAAATTCACTGTATGCTGTTCCCTGATGACCTTCAGTAAGCTAGCAAAGAGCACAGGGTTTTCAGCTCCCTCATATCATTGGTCAGCTGCATGAATGCCCAAGTTCACATGCACTTTTCTGTAATAAAGTCAAAATAAGAGAATGCCTTTGTATCTGCCACATACTTTTGCATTTACCAAGCACTTACCGTTCATTGTCTGAAAGTCAAATAACTAACTGTAGTTTCACCATTAGGCTTGATTATACAAACATATCATTCATATTTCTTAATATATCTGTGTGCATATATGCACATATATATATATATATATATGCATTGTATTGTATATAAACAAAATAATTCTGAAGACCAGTTTCTATTTAGTTACAAAGCTTACATATGCTTAGAAAATTTCATACATCCGTGGGCCATGCCTAAACTTTATTTGGAGTCAGGCATGTTTTTGTTCAGGCTCAGCCATCAGTCTTGCACTAGATGCCATAGAAATCCAAGCACGTCTCTTCTGTTCTCCTGGAATGGCATTGCCCCAGGGCCATCCTTGGAGGCATCAGTAGAGACCCAAGTTTCTTTGTTTGATTCAAAGCATATCAGCATAGGTTTGTTGATTGAAATGTACTTTGGTTCCATTCATTCCCACTCATGTAGTGCTCCCTCATGACAAGGTCTTGTAACTGTGGCTCGAGCATCACAGTTTTTGCTGTCACATCTGGGCTGAATTTTCCCAGGAGCATGAACACTCAAGGATGGGTTTCCTAGCACAGCTTCAAAGTGAACACTCCCATGACAGCATTTCAAAGCACTTTCCTTTTTTTTTTTTTCCAAATCCTGAAGCTTCTTCAAGCAGCACAGTAACTCTTTCCTTTGTCCTCAAAAGACAAACATTGTGCAGCCCTCAATTGCTTCTGCAAACTAGAGTTTTAGCACCCTTCCCATTTACTCCACTCTTTGCAGCCTTCAAGAAGACTAATTCACATGCATCATCATAATCTCTCTTCAGGACTCGTGTGTGAGGAGGAGTGATATGCTTGGGATAAGGGGTAATGGTAAATTGAAGAGGGGGGATCTGCTCAGAGGGAAAATGAGAAAGAGAGGAAGGGGAACAGCTTTGTGAAGAGTTGCAGCAGATAATAGTGAGCTCATCCAGACTGGGAAGAAATGGGAAGCAAGTGGATTACTTAGGTTCAGGAAGGCAGTGCAAAAAAGTCTCCGCTTTTTTCAGAGTACAGGCTTTTCCTCTGGATGATTCCTTGCAATCGCTTCATTGCTTCCAAGACAATGAATCCCCCACATACCCTCTTTACTTCCCTCTGTACAATCCTGTAGGACATTTGGGAGCAGAGGAATTTTCTACCCATAAGAAAGAAGCCCAGATGGCCTGGCAATGTTGAACTCCCTTGCCTCAGGGGCTGCATGGCAATGTCTTTTCTGGTGATAATATGTCAGAATGTAAATATAGTTGGATTTGAGGCTCCCATGTGGAGCTTTTGCCTAGGAAATGTAGCTGATGTTCACATCATACTTTCATGTATTTATTTTTGTTGGTAAGTTTGAACATACTTTCCTCAGCCTGCGGTTCTCCTCCTGCTGGTTGTACACATGTAGTAAATAATTCATTCCTGAGAATATAAATTCACTTCCTTAGTCCTGATGTTTTTCTGCTACAAATCCAGATGTGTTGCTCTATTAGTTAAGTTCTTCCAATGTTAGCATTAATAACAATAGGATTTATCACTGACGGCAGGTGCATTTGCATGTTTTGGCTCAAGGTTCTATCAGTGGACATCCTCATGCCTTAAAAGCTTGCCCCACAGGCAGAGATGTGATTTTAGGGCTACACTAGCTTTGTCTATTGGCACTTGTGCAATAGGAGACTCTGGGGAAAGAGACAAGTTAGTCCTCTATGACTTTCTCATTTAAGATATGGCCAGCTACAAAACTGTTAGAAAACTCATTCAAGTTAGTGTTGTCTTTGTCCAGTTTGTTTCAGCATGTCTTCCCAAGTTTGAATGAGATGAGGTGTATCTAAAGCTGAGTCAGTGATACATACCAGGACAGGGTAATCAAACACATTTTAGGAGCTAACTGCTATGAACTTTCAGTTAGTGGATGTGAATATGAGCATCTAACTTTGAAAGAGCCTAGCCCAGCACCTAGTACATTTAGGTCTCTCCAGCCCTTTGCTGGAGCATCTGTAAAACCTTCACAGCCTCTTACCACTGGACATGGGTTCCATCAAGCAGAGTACCAGCCAGAGATGGCTTCTAGTTGCACTGTGCCAGCAGCAGAAAATGGGGAAGTTAACAAAAGGAGAGATCTTCCCTGCAGGGAGTCTGTCAGGTGGCTCTAGAAAGGAAGAGGATGCTGCCCCTGAGGACCAGAAGGTCTGAGAGTATCACCCCCCTCCTGGAGGCTTGTCTGACTGGGCTTAAGGCCAAATTAGAGAAAGTGCATCTGAGGGATCCCCTCTTGCTCTGGTGATCTTGAAGAAAGCACTCCCAGACAGCTTTGGCCCTGTTGACCTAGTCACAGGTTGGTGTTCCTGTTATAAAAAAGAATGCCTAGAAATAGATCCTCCCTCAGAAAGGCACATTAAATTTCTTTGTTCATTCTCGAAGTTAAAGTGGCTGATGGATGCAGAATAAAATGAACATATATAGAATTGTAAAAGTACTGGCAAAAGAAGCTGATACTATCTCAGTTTCTCAGCTGCATTCCCCTACACTCATCTTCACTCTTTCTGTGTCTCTGAGTGAATTGAGGTGTTGTCTGAAGAAAAGTGCTAGAAAAAGGACTGTCACGGGAAAGACACATGACATATTCAAAGCGTCATCAGGTTTTACAAGCCTGTACCAATATTCCAGCTGCTCAGACTATCTAAAGAGTCTTATTTGCTTTTAAAAAGAACCTCTATTAAGACATCTGAGTTCTCAGATGGTCCATGCAAAGTATTCAACAGAGAGTAGGGCTTTGCCTTTTGAGTCTGGCTTATACACTATGCGTGTGACATACTTGAAGACACCCTGTACATCACATAAATCATTTGATATGATTCCATTTAGGCTGTCTCACACCCAAAGACACGCTGCTGATCAGGTGCTGAATATGCATTATACCAAGAGCAATTGCAGACATGTCATACATCTAGACAACCTCCAAAGAATAAGCAATGAAAATTGCATGCAAGGTCAGATGGGGGAGCAGTTGGATCATGGGCAGCAATTAGAACATCAAGAGAGGAAACAAAACATTCTTGTTGCAGGTCCCCATGTCTCCCGTGTGGTTGCAGATGATCTGTGAAATTCAGGTCACTTGCCAGGTTTGTGTTGCTACATTAAACAGCATTACAGTAGAAACAACATTGTACTGCACAAGGCTCAAAATGAAGCCGTTGCAATATAAAATGAATGTGAGAGCCAAGAATGAAGAAAAGGGACACGTAACCTTTTGAAATAAATATACGCTCTTCATTGCTAAATTAAAAGCAAAACCAACTGGGAGGAGAGTTTAAATTTGCCTTTTCCCCCTTTCTGGAAGAAATTTTGACAGTTGGTTTGGCGGGGCCCAAACCTGGGCCAGAAATGATCACAATTAGGCTGAGAAGCATATGCCAAGCCAGAGTGTATCCAATGGCAATCAAGCACTAGTAAAGGAATTTTTTTAAAAAAAAGAACAAACAACTTCCTAAAAGAAAAGAGGAGCCAGCTGTGTCCACTGAGCATGGCATTGAGGGAGAAAGGCTATGAAATTGGGATAGTCACATGATGGTGCACCAGCATGTGCAGGGCTGGGTTTCTGGGGGGACCTGACAGCAAGATGCTGCCCCCACAGCAGGGAGGGGGACAGGAGAGCGGGTCCTGTCTGCTCAACGCAGTTGAGCGGGTTCACAAATAATAGATTATAGACATCTGCCTGTTTGATGTGGGTGTGAAATTCTAAATTAGCTAACAAAATTGTGCTTTGTATTAATAACATGCATGCAATTTGGTCCATAATTTCCCTGAGAGAATGGCAAAGTTAAATAATTAAGCATGCCTCAAAACAGGATTATTATAGGGATTAAGAAGAAAAAATATAGCTGCTAAAATTAAAAAAGGAATGTAGAAACAATGCCTCCAAACCATGGCTGTTGTACATAGCATTTTACATGTTAGTTAAACTAGAAACAGCTGAAAATGAGTAATCTGGATGCATCTATTAACCTCGCTTTTTATTGAGGAGACTCTGATCTCTAAAACACTGCACAAAGATCAACTCATGCTGTTGTTAACCACTTCTTGAGTGTCTGTCTCTAGGAACTTTAGAGCATCTTCTACTAGGGAGAAGGATGGGATTTCACCTGTTTTTCTTAGAGATGCACCAGGTCAGAGTCAATTTTTTTGCATTGATTTGAGTGGCTCTCCTGATCGTGTTTTGTTTCCTCGGAATAACTGTGCATATTGGGGGTTGGACCAGATGACCCTTGAAGGTCCCTTCCAACCCAGTACATTCTATGATGATTCTATATTCACTGTGTGTTAATTTAACCCTTCTGATCTGTGCCATGTACTTGACTATTCACTTCATGTTTTCCCAATATATCTTTGTGTTCCATTCTCACATATATTGTTCATTTTTAACTGGCATATTTTTTTCACATTTCAGTGAATCTTAAAACAGCAGTTTTTAGAATTTCCAAAACAAAGTAAATGTACATCCAAGATAAATTAAAGATATCTTAAATCACAATTACAGAATGGGTAGTCTTTAGAACCCTGATGCTCAGGTTATTTGGTCAATGTTTATACTTCCCTGTTCTGGCCACTTCCCCTGTAATTCTTAGCTCTGTTTACTTTACAATGACAGATAAATATTCCCTTGTCTTGTACTTCTCTACAGAGTGGATCATCCACTCAGTCCATGTAATTCACATCCAGTGTTGCAAAGAACAGCAGCAGAACAATTTTCATTTGTGATACATTTCTCTAAAAGGAAAATATTTTTAAAGGGGAATAAAAGGGAAGACATGAGATTTAGTGAAGGCGTGTACAAATTAACCTGAAGAAGTCTCTCTCATCTTCTGAAGTCACAGCGGAGATGTGTTGCTTTAGCAGCTGCATGCACAAATTCATTGCCAGTGCATGCAATCCCGCCTCTGCTGAAGTCAGTGAAAGTTTCGCCATTGATTTCAGTGGAGCCAGGATTCCGTGCTGTGTTTCCAAGGGCTTTTCTTTCCTTTCTGATGCAAATCCCTAGTCTTTACATTTACAAAAACAGTCTTATCCAGGGAGAAGAGTGGTAATAATGTCAGCTCTAATTTTTAGACAATAAAATGTTTCCAAAAGGAGAATGTCTTTGACTCAAACCAATGCTAATTCCGAACATATTCATACAAACATAAATATTGGTAGTATTCGGCATTAAAAAAAATAGTTATTTTTCCAAACTGACACACTGTTTTACCAATTACTAGGCCCAGTACAAAGGACACGGCCAGCAGCAGAAAAACAATCCAGTAAGTAGATTCTATTGCACGTAAAGGAGTCAGTATATAGGGGATCGCTGGGGGTACAAACAAGTCAGATCACAAATAATAGATATCAACCCCAGCAATGACATAGCATGACCTGTAATAGATGGAACAAACAAAGATGCAAGGTATCCCATAGAAAAAATGAGAGACAACCAAGTCAATAGGGTGATCACATACGATAGAGGTAACCCCATGTTGCCTCCCCACAAAGCCCGCGTTAGTAGGCGCCAGACCTGACTGGGATCCAGTTGCATGAGGAGTCAGGAGGTCCTTCCCCAACAGGAAACTCTGCGAAGTGCATCCACTTCACAGACAGACACTCCAACTCTCCCTGCAAGTGGTCCCAGCTTTTATGCCCAAAGCAGGACACCTGGCACTCATTTACCCAATGCAGGGCACCTGGGGCTTGTTTACCCAATGGCTTTCCCTACAAGGCCGGCCACACCTTGGAGGAAAGCCAAAAGGTAAACTCATCCCCTCCTTTTGAAGGACCATGGGGACCACCCATATGTCAACCTTAATTCAGGGCTTGGGGTTCAGACCCCAGCACTTCACACACGTGACCAAAAACCCAGGAAAAAAAAAAGGATCTGCTTGATACATCACTGTCTCATTAGTAGTGCCCATGCCCACTTCTATTTTGAGCCTGTTCACCACCTACTGAGACCTGCACTGCGTAGCAGGAGCTCATACATGTGACAACTGCATGCTGTGTGCAAGGGCTCTAGTGGAGACCAGTTTTACTCTCAGTTGATGTCTCAGACATCAAAAGAAAGTGTGGTCTTTTACCTGTGTTGTGATAAAGTTTCTCTAACTCAGCATCAGTGAATAAAAGGACAGTGCAGTCTCATATGTAGGTGCATATACCTACAGTAGATACCTTGAAAAGTTTGCCCTTAAAGAGAACTTTTGATTTCCAAATCAGAAAAGTGTAAAAGGGAAGAATTCATTCAGCTGTATGGGAAATACCCATCTTTCAATATGGACTCCAGTAAATGAGTATTTGACTTCAAGAGTTGGGTGAGACAAATAATTTATTGTGACTGCACACGCGTTTAAAGTACTTTTCAAGGTTGTTTCAGATAGCCCTTTTAATAATCTTTGACAAGTCAGAACACACCCTCTTAATTATTGATCAGATACACAAGCAAAGTTTTCCAAGATAGCATCTTTAGAAATAAATGGTTTTTCCTTTTGGTTGTGTCCCTTTGCAGTCCAATACCACGGGCCCAGAGGTGCCGTCTCCCAGATGACCTAGCTTGGTTATAATCATTAAGTCAATGTAATATCTCATGACTAAATCTCTCCATAATAATGTGATTCACTTAAGTT
The DNA here is from genome assembly GCA_028020825.1 of Podargus strigoides. Taxonomy (NCBI): domain Eukaryota; kingdom Metazoa; phylum Chordata; class Aves; order Caprimulgiformes; family Podargidae; genus Podargus; species Podargus strigoides. The sequence continues at coordinate 62,691,481 of CM051620.1, forward strand.
AAAAGCCCTGAACGATTAATTTAACTATCCTAATTCCTAAAGACTTTGTCTTTTGTATCAGATAGATTAATCTCAGAAAAACTTTATTAATAAAATCAGTCAAAACAGCAGGAACAGGTCGGTGCTTCATATGTAAAACAGATTAACTCTACAGAGTTTTAGCAATGTACAAGAATATGTGAAAGTTACTTTTCCTGTCCAAGAATCTTTTAAAATATATTTAGGCATTGTGTTAGAATCTACTTTTAAAATTACTAAAACTATTATTCCTGATTTCCAATATTTCCCACCAGTGATATTTTCTGGTCAGTGTCCACATTTCCAGTTGCAGCCCACGGGACTGCAGTGTGGTTTCTCCCTCAAACCAATTGTGTAAAATTTCTGGAAAAATCAACCTTCTGATTGATCCTGTTTGCAATATGGACATACCTGAAGGTCCCAATATTCCACAGAAAAAATGAAATTGAGCAGTGCCTGTCACAGGTGAGTTCAAAGGGGAGGACTACTACATACCCCAGAAAAAAGACATGCAGAAAATGATGTCCCTTGACACTGATTAATTAAAAACAAATCCCCAAAAGCTTTAATGTCATTCAGTCTTCTACTTCTGGATGTCTGGTAGCAACACCTTCTTAGTTATTCACACATTGAGCATGATGCCATAAACCAGACTGAGAAGTGTATTTGTAACAAGATCTTAAACCTGACCTGTTGAGTCAAGGGAAGAATTTTTTGTTCATTTTATCTTTTTTTTGGCAGGAATCACCTGTTTCATTAGTGTAGGAGCACATGTTCAGCTTTTCCATGACAAAGTTCTTTGTTCAAGGTAGAACAAGTAATAAGTCTGGTTATTACTAGTCATTTCTTGCTGCATTTGCTTGTCACAGAGAGACGTAGGAGTGGGATTCAGCTTGCAGATTGAGACTTCAAAATTTAATGTATCACTACAGCTGTTCAGTTGACCAAATGTGATCAAGTTTTAAGTGCATTTGAATAGCCCTTAAATTCCTAAGCAGTGTTCTCTTGGGCACCTGGCTCGCATGTAGAAGCTTAAGTTTAGGTTTCTTAATGTGGATCCAAATTTCTTTTTAGAAACTGGATTGGGATTTGTACAAAGAAAAATTGCCTGCCTGCTACTTGCTACATCAGTTCAAAGGCTAGCACATGCAGTACCTCAAAGGACTAGTTCTCAGCTACCTCAGAGTATTTTTGAGCAATTTCTGATGCTAACTTTATGTCTTGCTCCCATCTTTCCATATGGGTATGGACAGAATATGGAAACTATCTTTTGGCTTCCACAAATACTTGTGATAACAGAAGACTCATCACCCAGGTTCCTGATGCCTGAAGGAACTCAGCCAATGTTTCAGCTCTATTTTAGTTATTTATTTATTTTCCAGATTCATTAAGTTCACTCTGTAGTTGCAGGTGGGCATGAGTTTTCCTGTGTGAGACTGAAATGGAGTTCTTACTCTGTCGCTGAACTGAGCTGCACAGTAGGTACAGACTACAGTGTTCCCCTAAGACTAGAGATTTCAAGATCAAGAGGGACTTTTATGCCTGCTCTCTTTCACCAGCATGTGTCTTTGGACAGACTCTGGAGTAGCCATTACTTGATAAAAGCAATTGGAGATCTAGGCAGGATTCTTTTCCAAAGGATCCAAGGGGAAATTGCTGTTGCTACAGATGCTGCTCTTGGTTCCTCAACAAACTAAGGCTTTAAGAATACATTTTAGAGTATATCTCTGTTGATATTTAGTCTATCCATTTTCCTGTCAATAGAGACCCTAAACTTCCATTTATTTTTATGGAAACTTTCTTGTCAGATTAATTCTCTCAAAGGGGCCCTGTTTTTCGGTCATGTGCCAGAAAATAAATTCCAGCGTTTGCTTTCTTTCCCAGCTCTGCTCTGCAAGTTGGATTTTGCAGTAATTCTGGGTAACTGCATCTGTGGAGCAGCACTCTTTCAAAGTCTTTACTTTTCTGTGTATCCTTCTTATCCCTCACAAGATTTAGCAGAAATGCATGTTTGGAATCCCAGCCCAGCATTCCAGGGATGTGGATAGCTCAGAAGAGTTACCCAAAGTTACCGTGCTAACGCGACTGCTGTCAGCACTCAGAGTTTCTTGTGAGGTTGCTGGCATTGATCTCATCAGCTTTTTAATTGAAGGTACTGGTCAGCATGGAACAACTTTTGACCACTAGCCAGTCTTCTGGAGCATGGCTCAATATCAGTAGGTCATGCTACTGTATAACTACAGTAGTGGTAGATGTGGGCTGAGAAAAATAAAACTAAAAATAGCATAGTGTCACGGAACCCTGAAACACCTTAGATGGTGGTGTAAAAATCAATAACGGAACTAGAAATGCTGGATTCATGTGAAACTGAATTAGAAAATGTATTTCAGAACTTGACGAAAAGTCCAACGACGGGGAAACAGGTGGATAGAAGACTTCCCGTGTCTCTTTGGTGTGTTTATCTATCAAAATGACAAAGGACCAATTGCTTCCAAGGAATACTAGTTGCAAGTTTGGAATGCATTAAAAAATGATCAGTAATACTGGGACTGGTTTATATGTAAACTGTGGTGTTTGTGCTTTAATTCCAGTCTGTTTCCTTATGCCTAAAGTAGCATTCAACTTCGGTTTGTTTCATCGCTGTGTCAGATATGTTCTTATAGGCTGGGTTCTATAAAGCGAACATCACTCCTGCACTTGCAAGGGTCCTTATTCATCTAATTGTAGCCCCTAATGGAATTTTACCAGATCATCTGAATGAATCAAGTTGTAAACTACAGTATCTAAGATAAGAATTTCTGTTCATTTCTGAAATTTGTACCACTGTTTGAAATTGCATGACAGCGCATCATTTTGCAGCTTTTATTTACCTTTTCCAGATCCTAGTATATCCAGTTCCTCTAAAATGAATCTACCTCATGTGTTTTACAAAACATGTCCACTACATGGTAATTTTCATTGCAATACCTGCCTATAGCATGCAGTGAAAAATGCATACCATGTCATGGAATTCCAGGAACATCCTCTCCAAAGAATGGTCAGTGAAAAAGATGGCACTTGACCAGATTAAGTGGTTAATCTGGTTTTAACCAAACTGTAAGTATGTTTTGCCAATTAGTAGGCCCATTACAAAAGACACAGCCAGCAGCAGAAAAACAATCCAGTAAGTGAATTCTATTTCATGTGAAGGGGTCAGTATATGGAGGATCGCTGGGGGTACAAACAAGTCAGATAGATCACAAATAATAGACATCAGCCCCAACGACCCCAGAAACGACACAGCATGACCCACAATAGATGGAACAAACAGAGACACAAGGTAACCCACGGAGAAAATGGGAGACAACCAAGACAATAGGGTGATCACATATGATAGAGGTAACCCCATGTTGCCTCCCCACAAAGCCCGCATTTGTAAGTGCCAGACCCGACTGGGATCCAGTTGCATGAGGAGTCAGGAGGTCCTTCCCCAACAGGAAACTCTGTGAAGTGCGTCCACTCCACAGACAGACTCTCCAACCCTTCCTGCAAGTGGGCCCAGCTTTTATCCCCAAACAGGACACCTGGCACTCATTTACCCAATGCAGGGCACCTGGGGCTTGTTTACCCAATGGCTTTCCCTACAAGGCCGGCCGCACCTTGGAGGAAAGCCAAAAGGCAAACTCATCCCCTCCTCTTAAAGGGCCATGGGGACCACCCATATGTCAACCTTAATTCAGGGCTTGGGGTTCAGACCCCAGCGCTTCAAAGTACTGCATGCCCTTAGTGGTGTTCCTCTGTCTCATGTACTGGAAGGGACTGGCCGTGTGTAGACGTTACTGGTCAGTACACTTGTGTGACCATGGGGGTCAGATATGAGAGAACCACAGAGGGAAGTGCCATGTTCAGGTGACAATCAGGATCTATTCGGCAGTGAAGACAATTTGGAAATTTTTTTTGTCCTAAAAGCTCCTCAAAATCCATAAAGCTCTGTCATTTCAAGTATATTGATCCAGCGTTGACATGTGTTGTTAACAGAGATTGGAGCAGGCACTGATGCTAGCGAAGACAGATCCATATTACTTGCCTCACTCTTGTCCTGTGTGTAACATGTCAGCTGATGTGTTATGGTCGTATTGTAAAAACCCATCCTCTTTCCTAGGTCTGACACTCCTTTACTGAACAAGACAGGGATATCTTTCCAGGGATGTTGTTCTTTGGGATTATACAAGGCTTCAGTGGGCACAAACAAATACAAGTGCTGTTACCTTCAGCCTTCCTTTTCACAGCTCTTTTCTCATGTTGCCTTCAAGTTTTCTCAGAGCTGTTTTACTAGTGCAAATCAAAAGAAAGACACAGAGATCATTATAGCTGATTAAATTCTTATCTAGGCAGTCCAGTGTCCTTGATTCAGGGCTTGTTTTAAACGTTATGGTAAAGCATGTGGTATCTCCAATATGGATGACTCTGCCAACTAAAATCCATTTTTTTCTTGAAAGTCAGTAACGACTGGCTTATACTGTGAGGTGTAACAGGAGGCTGTACCAGATTTGGATAGATGTAGATGCATTGCATCTATTTGATATTTAATCTAAGTTTGGTTAACACATGCACTAATTTATGAATGGAAATCAGACAAGGATATAGGAAAACAGCCTGTTTTTATCCACATAATAGCTAACCAAATGGCCAACAATAGAATTTTCAGAAATCTTTTTCAGAGAAGTAAAATGCTTTCAGTGGAACTGAATTTACTGTTATTCTTAATAGTAGTTATGCATCTTTTTGCCTTTCACGCATAGCAACAAGAGCAGACCAAAAGAAACCCATCTCACTCAGGTCACTCCGGCTGTCTTTTCACAACAAAGTGCCTCTGCACAGTTTCCAGATACCCAACAGTTTTCTTCTCTTCCTCTTTGCATGGAAACAATTCTTCCTTCCCCCAAAAAACACTCAAAAAACCCCCACCCCAAACAGAAAGCTAGTACCAAATGATCAATAAAATACGCACAAAAATGTGTGACTTATTACATTTTATGCTTCATCCTGAAACCATTATAAAAGTTCTTACAACGTTTTGGCAGTCATTTCTCCAAAGCTGCTCTGTATTGGAGAGGGAGCATATGCACCATGTGATATGACATCTGCCACAGTAAGTAAGCTTTTAATTGAATATTTGAGGAAATAAACATGTAAAACCCATGTAACTTGATGTCAAATAAGTTATTGTTGCCTCAAGGCTTTCTTGATTTTTTCCGTTTTTATTTTTGGCAGGAAAGTTTGAAATATTGTACATATTGGAGACAGGAGCACTTCACATACAATCGTCCATCAGGACAGAAAACATAACGTCGTATTATTGCTGCTACAGCAGTCCCCCCAAAATCTTGGCAGTTATCAAAGTGGCATTTGGGATCTGAGATTAACAATGTCTCTGCTCACATCTAAATATATATACTGAGCACAGAGAGGAAGAAAGGGAATTGACACACATTCAGTTGACTACTGTACCAGTACTAACCAGAAACATCTTTCTTACATTACCTCTGTGTTTCTTTTTACTCCTGTAACCTTTCACAACGTGTAGTGTGATGTTTTCTCTCCCCCTCTCTCTTACAAATACACACATACAGGCACAGGGAACAGGTGCAGTTCAGAAGGGAACGGTGCTGATCCATCACGCCCTGACCTTGCCACCTTTCATTGCCTCTCCTCTTTGCTTTCCTCTGTGCTGCACACTGGCTTCAGGTGGAGCATGTGAGCAGAGCCAAAGATTAGCTCCTCAGCAGGGAGCATACCCTTCTCGAAAGACCCTCCTAGCTCACTTTTCAACTTTTTCACTCATCTGCAGTAGTTAGTTGCTTTTTAGGTCCTCAGTGAGACACCTGCCAATGCAACATATTTCAGTCCTGTTAGTGGGATGATACATGTAGGTTTTCCCACCCATTCAGTGTCTGATGATGCTGCAGATCTCACATTCTCATTTGAGTAGCCTATGCTGGTGGCACCTGTGGATCTCCTCAGGCATTGTGCTCCACACTGGGAGTTCACTCTACAGGATTAAGCTTTCTCTTTGACCCTCCTCCAATTCACTGACAATGATGTCAAATGTGAAGGTCTGTGCAGCTTCTTACAGGGTCAGTCCCTGCATCATCACTGCATATATATCCACATGGCAAATCTGCGTAATCCCGTTAGAAATAATTTAGTGGATAAGATTTTGTGAGACCCAGGTGTCAGATGCTTTACTAAAAACCTGCAGGTCCTTGATATTTTAAGCCTAATTCTCACTTCATGTGTGCTGATTTTATTCTTTTGTAATTCACTTGGGCCAGGTCCTCCTCTCACTTAAGAGTACTAGAAACTTTGATTTCCACAAGTGCAGCTGTAAATGGAGTGAAAGCCTGGACCAAGGGAGCTCCTCTTCCCAATAATTCTGCCTTTCTGCCATTGAATTTCCTCACCCATGTTTGCCATAGATTTATCTTTTACAAGTCCATGCTACATATTGGCCACAAAACCAACATCTTCTAGCTGTTTAAAGATCCTCTCTGACAGTTACTCCATTTTTTTCATTGAGCTGTGAAGCAAGAGAGCACACTACCAGGCATGCACAGAAAATCAGCCCATGATGGCTCAGTACTACCAAAAGAATCACAGACTCGCTGTGGACAAGTGGCGTCGAGCATTTAGAACAAGGGAAGGTGCAGCCACTGGTTAGAGTTCTCTGGAGCAAGGTCTTAGTCCTGCAGAAAGATCTCAGCATGCTCCCAATATGCAGGATCCCCTCGAGCTCTGGGGCTGCAGAAGAGAGTGTAGGGAGCTTAACAAGATGACTAACTTCAGTTTGGAAATGAGGAGCCTATGCATTACAGTTCCCTCTATAATATTTAATTGGTTATGAAATTCCATCTGTTTTGCCTCACTTCATATTTTCAACTCAGCTGATGAAGCTTATAGCAGGGACACATGCCTGTTCTGGAGAAGCAATTAGGAGGTTTAGAGGATTTGGTAACTGACTAGGTAGAGAATGGGATGATTGGGATGGAGAATATTTTTTTTCTAGGAAAAGGCCATTAGTAGGATACTAAAAGGCCCTTTACTGAGACAGACACCCTGAGGTTATGGATTTAGATATGAATACTGATGCTGGGACAAATGAATGGCAGCCTATGCACTCATCAGGCCTGCTGTTTCAGGTCCTTGTCTAATTTAGGCAACATCACTATGAGTAAACTCAGTTGTAGATTGGGTTTTTTTTTTGTTTCTTCACAGCAAGATGGGCTCAGGGCTCTGCCTTTTCCTAAATGAAAGCGTATGATTGAGAATCAGAGCTGTGCTGTGAGGTATGGCCTTTGGCCAGCAGCTGCACCAGATTGCAGCCTTGGGACAGGAGACCTGTTCACAGCATGCTCTTCTCTCCTTCACACAATTTATAGACTTATCAAGGCTCTCCATAACAACAGGAAGCCACTGCCTGTGAAAGAGGATAGGTACATCCACAAATAATGGCCATTTGTACTTTCTGTTTTGTTGGCAACTGGGGAAGAAGTGGACTTAGCTTCATTAGATGCTTGACAAAACACATACTGAAACCAGACATGGCTGTCTGATTAAGGGGGATGTAATATTTTAGCCCAGATGTGCACTTGGTCATCAGTGACCTCTGTAGTAATGGAGGCTAGTCTGGGGCAGTGCCTGCTTTGGTGTGAAAGGTCCTCATGTGGCACTGGCTAGAACCACCACTTGGAAAGGCTGGAGAGGTCAGAGAAATGGTGCTAGTGGAAGGCAGGAAGAAAACCCGTTTATTTCCTTTGTGCTTCTGTTGATCTGGGAACTCAGAGCCAGTGTGTAGGTGGAAGCCATAGGAGGAAGAACACAATGAACTCAGCCTTCCTGTGGTTCATCTGGGTTCTCATGTAAAATGGGATTGACAACACTGACAGAAATGCTTAGAGATGTGTGCCTTTAGCTGTCTGATAGGTTTCTGCAATACAGGTATCTCATTACCAAAGGCATCAGAAGGTGAGACAAAAAAAAATCTTGTCACAAGCCTTAAGATTATTCCTGAGCTGAGTTATTAGAAAGAAGAGCAACTTCTTTGATGGCAGGAGCCTGAAAATGAATGACAAAAATCTATACTGGAAATCATGGTGACATTTTAAATGGTAGTCTATCCAAGGCATAAGGAATTCCAGATGAATAACAGAAAAAACAAATTTTTATTGGATTTTAGGATAGCCAAACCACAGAATTTGAATTATGTTGATTTTATGGCAGGTTGTGTTGCCATTCTTCTGCACACCATGTTGAGGACAACTATGTTGAATCTTTGAGGACCATCTTATCTAACACATCAATTAGAGACTTTGCAAACACTTAAAATGAAAAAAAAAAATCCCAGATGTGTTGATACAGTGTTTAGTCAAGCATATATTTTACCAGGGTTTATTTGGACCCTAGCATCTGTTTATTGATGGGTACTTCAAAGCAGTCTATTTCTGCAGGACACCATTGGCACTGTCTAAGTGTATTGTCTGCTGTGAGGAAGAGAGAAGACTTTAAGAGCATTAGTTTGTTATTAAAGAAAATGCTTAAATTAATTTCTCCAGAAGCAGATACAGATGAATTAGTAGAAGCTGCTAATATCCTAACTACAAAATAAATAAAATGAACATCTACAGTGCTGATAAATTTAAATAGCGTTTCTCTTAAACACATACACACACACATTTTCTAACATGATACAGGTGTTAATATGAGCTTGAATATCATTGCCACTTTAGCATGCTGTGGAAGGTTACAGAAGCCTCTTGTGTAGCATAAGCAGACAAACAATAGCCTTAGCCCTCTTTATTTTCAGGGGCAGTATGAAAAAAAGTCTCCTTGTCTGACCCAGTTACAGTTTTTTGTCTTTCCAAAAATATTTTCCATACGGAGATCTCCAAGTCTGAGTGCCATCTGTGAGGACTTCTTGGGTTTCTTTTACAGAGAAGTCTCTGGAGGAAGCCCAAGTGCAAGACTGGGCTAGGCTGACAAGATTTTTTTTGTTATGAGAGACAAGGGTACTTGTGTGCGGTGGGTCCTACTTCCCAGTCATTCAGTTTTGGGTAATTCCTTAGGACATTATGGCTCACTGGAAATGCTGTAGTGCAGATGGACCTTGTACTTCTGTAAGAATATGTGTAGCCACACAGTTGATCTGTGGTCTCCAGGATGGTTGTTTTAAAGTGGCAAGCAGGCTTTGAAATGGGTGTCCCATCCAGTCACCCTGGTGTAACTCTGCTCTGTTGATCATTGCACTGTATTTTCTTGTATATGTTTTTACCTTCTGATTGGCAAAGCTACACAGGTGAAAACACCTGAATTTATTTATTATTTTTGAGGGGGATAGCTTACTGAAGACTTTTGAGAAACAAGAACTGGAGATTGGACTCATGTTTTGGAAAGAGGCAGGGAAGCGTCTGCATCCCCAAAGAGATGTGGTGTGTTATATTAGCTGATTGTGCATCAGCTCATTCATATAGGATCATTAATATCATCAGGACACAGGGAATTCTCAATGTTGAGAAAAAAAGTCCATGGCTACATTTCGTGGCACTTGAAAAGCCAAAAGCAAGAGAAGGAGGGAACTATAGTGACTTTTAGCAGAACTACTAGAGAGATCTAGACATCCTTAGTTTGATCTCCTGGGATTATGTCAACCTGATTTGCTTTAAAGGCCTGGCAGCTTTTTGAAACAGGAGTACCTCAACTGAATGCCACAGAGATCTGGCAGGACAAGCACAGCCACTTTCCTTCCCACAGAAGTTAAGTGAAGCCACCACTACTTGGCTATGTGTCCTATCCAATGGAAATCTTGATTGTGAAGAAATCGAAAAAATGTGAAAGGTGGAAGGGAAAGCAGTGCCTTTTAACTTTCCAGCTATGTTTCTTTGGAGTAGAAGATTGCAAACTGGAAGACAGCAAGTCATGTTTACTGGGCAATGTGTTGTTCAGACATGGGCTAGAAAGCATCCTACTGTAAGGTGATCAGCAAATGCGTTATTTAAAGAGGCACTGAGGCTTTCTCTTAGCAAAAGGCACAGGTATTAGTGTCAGCCTTTTTGCTGGCTTTAGATAACACAGTTTTTGTCCTAATACTTATGGGGCTGCCCAGTTTGTGAAAAAGTCAGACTCAGAAATAGCATATGTCACTATTATAGCCTCTGCAAAAGGATTTTACTGCCCTGGATTCTCTGGGTCCCAAGAAGCTGCCCTGACTCAGACTCCTACAGCAGGAGATGGTCCCTGGAGGAGAGGAAGAAATTCCTGGCTAGCCAGGTGGCTGTCTAGTCACCCTGCTGGGTATGATTTAGGCTTTGCCTAACAAATCCTAGTGCAGACACGTTGTTGTTGCAGCATGGCTGTGCCTTTTCTGCTCTGTCACTCTGTCAGTGGTGGAAGGCTTAGAGATACAGGAATCTTGACATCTGCCCTTCTTATGCAAACTGTCCCAGCCTTTAAGTGTGCCATCAGCATCCTTTGCACTATTGAAGTGAGTGCGTTGGTCTCTTCCAGTGGCTCAGATACTGCCCCTGAACCAGGACAGTTCTGGATCTCTCCTGCTGCCAAGTGGTCTCATACAAGGCACATTCACAGCTGCAATAAATAATAATGAATTCGTATGGACAGAAAGGTCACACTGATGGCAAAGAGAATTACATGGATGCCAGAAATTTGCTGGTTTTTTTCTAAATAATATTGTGTATACTGTTTTGCACAAATTAGAGCACGCTGGGGCCACAGTAGAGTAATGATTACACTTAATGAGGGGCAATTGAAAGGTATGAAGTAGTTCTTCCAAACAAGTTCTAATCGAAGCTGGAACCATACAGACACTGCTCTCAACAAGCTTTCCTATGAATAATGCACCTAATTACCATCTGCTTTTTTCATATCATGGATAAAAATGTGATCACATATAAAATTCTCACTGTGTTTCCTAGGATACAAGGTGATCCTCATTTCAAACTAGCTTGAAAATGGCAAATGAGCAAACTTAATTTTAATAAAAACAAGGAAACTCACACATGTGAAATATAATCTGGGCACTTCCAATTTCATGAAGAAGTGTCTCTGTTTGCTTTTCATACAAAACCTAGTGAAGAACTAGATAGCATAGCACAACAAGGCACTTCACACCTGTGGTTTCGACAGTCCACATGGAGGGTGGCAACACTTCTCCTGATGGACAGTGTGAGACCAGTGTGAGAAAGCTTTCATATTAAACAACGAAACAGTAAACTCAGCCAAAAGCTGATTTTTCAACAATGTGAGTCAACAGACTCTCACGGTGCAGCTTTTTTTAATTTCCACCGTGGCTAGCTACCTTTTATGTAGTGATACTAGTAAGTACACTGCTTAGTGAAAACAGGGAAAGCTAAAATTATACTTGTTTTACTTGCATCAGCCTCACAGTGAAGGGCCTGTATCACAGAGTGAAACTTTTTACATAGTGTGGTACCTGCAAGACACTGATCATTATTCCATGGCAGACGTGCCTTGTGCTGGATTAAGGAGGTCAACGGGTATTTTATAATCTAAGCTTCCAATCCCTCCAACATCTGCTGTCAGGCGTAGCACGCGCTATCCACCAGAGTATTGCTACTATTTCAGTGAGGTTCCTCAGATGAATTGAATGAGACGGAGAAATGAAGATATTGCCTGCCCATCTCATGTTCACCAGCACAACCATGATATTTTATGACATGAGAAACCTACAAAAGGGAGTAAGCCTCTCAGCGTTCATGGCTTGTATGCAGTGCTACAAGTTTAAGAAACATCTCAAGACCTTTGTCTTCTATCTGGAGTATTGTGTCCAGTTCTGGGCCCCCCAGTTCAAGAAGGACAGGGAACTGCTCGAGAGAGTCCAGCGTAGGGCCACAAAGATGATTAAGGGAGTGGAACATCTCCCTTATGAGGAAAGGCTGAGGGAGCTGGGTCTCTTTAGCTTGGAGAAGAGGAGACTGAGGGGTGACCTCATTAATGTTTATAAATATGTCAAGGGTGAATGTCATGAGGATGGAGCCAGGCTCTTCTCAGTGACATCCAATGATAGGACAAGGGGCAATGGGTGTAAGCTGGAACATAGGAGGTTCCACATAAATGTGAGGAAGAATTTCTTCACAGTGAGGGTGACAGAACACTGGAACAGGCTGCCCAGAGAGGTTGTGGAGTCTCCTTCTCTGGAGACATTCAAAACCCGCCTGGACATGTTCCTGTGTGACCTGATCTAGGTATTCCTGCTCTGGCAGGGGGGTTGGACTAGATGATCTTTTAAGGTCCCTTCCAATCCCTAACATTCTGTGATTCTGTGATTCTGTGATTCTCAGTACCCTATCTGTTTACACAGTAGACAGTGAAGATGTCCATTGTGATGTATGAGAGTGGCTTCAGACAATAGGATCACTCCATTTCACTTCTCCCCATCACTTGAGCCTGACAACACTAAAAGCAGTTGGCTGGCTACTGTTATGGCCTTTTGACTTCAAACATATCCTAATATGACATTAACCTCATCTTATCAAACAAGACATAGTTGGATTAATCTGCTCTCTCCTGCTCTTAATTAACAGGAAGCTCAACCAAGCCATTCCCACGTTGAAGACATAGAGCTGTAGCTCTGTCCGTATGGACTTGCACTGCAGCTTTGGACCAAGTGGGAGCAGTGGGCAAGAAAGAATAAAGCAGAATTTCCTTTCTGTAACTGAAGGGAAGCTCAACCCTCATACTTTGCAGAGTTTAGGAAATGCTCCAAAAGCCAGAGCTCCTGCTCAGAGACCAACTGTTTCTGAGGCCTCCCATGTGATAGCTCTTCCCATTCTTTCCATTCTCTCCATTCCCCAAGGTGGAGGGTAAAACAGGAAATGTAGGGCTGATGGGATTACATATTCTGCTGCAGGAGCTTGTACATACTAAAGGCAAAAGGCTCAGCAATGACTGTGACTGTGTGTATCTCTCAGGGAGCTGTTGAAGATAATGCTGACTCTGGTAGCCTTCCAGCTCTCCTCCTCCCACATTCTTCTGCCCAGAGAAGCCTGCCCTTCATCCGTCATTCTGGAAGAGGGCAAAAGGTAGGGCTAATCACGATGGTGAGTGTTGGCCCTGGCTTCCTGGGACATGAGGGTCCTCTTTGCTCCCCTCTGACCCTCCCTACGTAAAACTCTGTGAGGCAGGCACAAGACTCATGTGCACACTTCTGTCCTCTTTACAACCTCTTCTTTGCCAAGGACTGTGTATTTGTTTTAGTTAAAGAAGCTTGTGACTGAAAACAGCTGCAGACTGAGTGGAAAAATAACACCTAAAAATAGCCCCAGCCTGAGAGCACAATGTGCATTGATTTTACTATGAGCAGGGAGATGGTGACTAGGCTGGTATGTTCTAATACGTCTCACCCTGCCATATTTAGAGTGTGTGTAGTAAGCCAGGCAGCCAAGTCAGTCCATGTAGGTATTTGACTGCTTTGGAAGGGTTCCCGGCAGAGCCACTCCAACTACAACAAATTAGCATGGTATTTTTACAAGATGACAGTGAGGAAATCACCCCACAGTGTTACCATGTTCTGCAGAGAACAGAGAATACGTAAATGCTGAATAAGGAAGACAAATCTCTCACCAATTATTTCCACTCAAAACATTTTCCTAGAATAAGTTTCAAGTAGATAAGATAATTTCCTCCTGTGTGCTATATGCTGGGGTGGGACATAAAGGAGAATCCAGTTTTAGATGCAGATCACAGATCGAGATGCATTAATTTATCTTACAGTTTTGCCAACTGCAGTGAGCCAAGCCCATGCAACAGCTCAATAGAAATACCTGTTCAGATTCACTGCTACAGACAACAGGAGTGCTAATAGAAAGCACAGCTCCATCAGATACATCATTTTTATGTTATGACTGTGACTACCCACTTAAGTGGTTGGTGGCAGGATCATGTACTACCCTCTTAAGAGGTGGCAGCTATAAAATAAGGACCTTTGCCAAGGAAGGCCCATCCCAGCATGAACCTGCCCACTGCCTAGCCATCTCCAGGCCTTAAAGCCATGGAAGCTGAGGGTGAGTGTTGCAGAACCATGTTTTTTTATCAAGGCTCACTCAAGTAATGAAAGAAACCCTAGTTTTAAAGATGGAAGTGATGTCACTTCCTGCACCTGTGGTTGACAAGTGCTGTAGTTCCATCTTCACCCTCTTTTCTCCTTAGGCTTTGAAATGTTACTAACTCATTAACTGAGCAGTGCAAATCCACTCTGAGAGGCTGAAGAGTGCCCTGTCGGGAATTTTCAAATTGTTTCTATGCCAACTACAGATCTAATATCACCCGAACTCCTAATGGGAGGGGCTACTGCCTAAAGAATGAGTCAAGAGGATATCAGGCCCAGAGGATTCAAATCAGTTCTGAAAAGCTCAATGCTGGTAAACACATTTAAAATTGAGATAAGCTCCAGCAACTTTTAGGTGTTTGTGCTGTGACCAGATTTTTTTTCCTTTTAAACAGCTGTCTTAGACTAACTAAACTGCCCCTCACAGTACATACACAGATTTTTTTTCTCTTTAGAAGATACAGCTCACTTGGGCTTCATGAAAAGAGGAGGCTGAGAGAAGCCCAGCACTTTATCTGCGATTGACAGACTGTCCCCCACCAAAGGGATATTCAAAATAGTGCTTTCGGAGAGGCACCCTGTGCAGTTGGCAGGAGAAGCATCTGGCCAAGTTCACAAATGTCCAAGCTCATTTCTGATTTGCTTGCAGGTAGGCTGGAGCTGCCTTCAGGGAAACCACAGAGGAGGCATTTCTACCCTTCTCCTGAGAAGTCAGTAGAGGAGAGCAAGGTGAACTAATGCCACTGGTGGTCTTGTTGAGGGACAGCAGAGGCAGATGTTGACCTTTTCTGAAGGCAAATATGCCCTGGTTTTAGCCTGGTGTTGCCTGAACAAGCACCCATGGCTTGACTAGTTGAAGGTGTCCCTGCCCATGGCAGGGGGGTTGGATCTAGATGATCTTTACAGTCCCTTCCAACCCAAACCATTCTATGATTCTATGTTCCTAGGACCTGCACTTTTTTGAGGGAGGGTGGACATCTCACACTCGGGAGATGCCAGATCTTGAGTTTTGTGCTGCTCAGACTCTTTGCAGATACACAAAGTAGCCTAGTACAGCAATGTGCAAAACAAGGTCTCATGCTCCTGCTTCACTGTTAGCATCCCCACAACATGACAAAATAAATGTGAATGAAAATGTTGACCAAACACAGTCCATTTACCTGGAAAGATACAGGTGTGTGTTTTTCTGTAGACATTCAAGAGCTGTCCACTTTATTGGCAATAGTATTTTCATTTTTCTAAGAAAAGAATGCTTGTGTGACACGGACCAGGGATCTGAAACAAAGCAACCTGACCTCGCTGACTAATTACAGAGTGAAGAAAACTGATTACTGTTTAGGACATCTGTAATTAATCCAGATAGTAAGAAATGAATTAGTCAGTGCTGGAAAAGTATAAATAATTAATAATTGAGAAATAAGTGCAATCTGGTCATGGATTTCCCAAGGAGGAGAAGGAAGATAAAATGGTTCATGTAAATTATTTGCTCAGCTTTACCATTTTGATAAAACATTTTTTAACTAAGAGCAAAACCAAATGAAACAGAAATGACTGCATGGTTAAGGAGTCAGACATAAGTGATACTGTACTTATTGGAATAGGTGATTGTGCAAAATACACCAAAATGGCAAAATGTGTGCACACAGTAGATAAAATGAAACCACATGACAACATTTATACTGTAGGAGAGACAGCTTTAAGCAAAATTGCTAAAGGTGAGTTAAAATATATACAATACTACCGATTATACAAGACCTAAGGCTAAAACAAGACAAATGTAAGAATATTATATGTAGCCAGAAAATTTTTCTGTACATGATTTGCATGTATGCACATCCCCAGAGTTTCCTAAAAGGTTTGTAGATTACTTAAATTTAGAAACTATTGCTACAAACTGTTTTCTATGAAAATGTCATGAAGCCATTGGGTTCCTGGGGTCTTTGATAATGAAAATAATCAATGGTTTGGGTTTGTTTGAAAGGACTAAGTCCCTGTAAGAAGGTTAATGAATCTAAGAAAAACTTTGACCATGATCTGAGTCTGTGCTGAAACCCAAAGGCATGTGAGTTTCACAGAATGCTATACTTCATTTGTTTAGAACATCAGATGAACTCCCCCAGGGAGGCAGCTTCAAAGCCAAGTACTAGGAAAAAAAGGAACAAGGTACAGAGACTCATGAAGCAAAGGAGACATGGTTGTCCAAGCAAGTAGGTGGAAAGAACCAGAGATAAATGGAGAGCTGCCAGTAGCATTAGAGACAACTTAGAAGAAGCTTCATCAATGACATCTGAATTCAGTGCCTAAGCAAATGAACAGAAACTTCAAACTAAGTCCCGATTTTAAGCCAATAATGAAATTTTTAATGAGAATAAATTTATTTCCATGCATTTATCTGCAATTCAATATGAAGTTTCTCCCACACTAGACACCACACTAACCTGAATATTGAGTAACAGAGTTAATCAAATGCGTATATAGCATGAAAATCCCATGTTCTGAACTCTGTTTTAGTTAGTCCTCTAAAGATTGAGCCTCTGGCAGTAGTAATTGGGCACCTAATTTTGTAATCTGCCACTGCAATAGTCTGCATACAGTGTCTTGAAAATGTCTTTTAGGGGCTTAATAGTGCTGAAGCAAGAAGACAAAAGAGATTAAGAAATTCTCATAAAATAAATGCTACAATCCCAGTACATTAATACCTTTTTGCTTTTGTCACGGGACACAACAGTTTGCCCTTTGGAAAACTTAGCTTGTGTAGGACTATGGGGAGCAGATCAAAGTCCTGTACATATCTATACATATTGTTCCAAATATGTGTTTTCCAGTCTTATTTGTCCTGCCCTGTAGAACAAGCCCTGAGCTGGGCAGCTGTCCAGAGAGTGCTCCCTTGCCATGAGTACAGAAGGACAGACTCTAAAAATGCAAAAAGACTTGGGTGATGGCACTGGGATGCTGAAGGAAAACCCTCCTTTGACAGGAGCTATAAAAGCCAATTTAAAAGCCAATAAGATCTGCTGATTTCAAGTCTTCTCAGAATATCTCATCTTTTTTTTGTTTACTTTTTCTTGATTTGCCTGCTTTCTGTTTGATTCTATTCAATATACCGAAATCTTCTCAGCTGGCCAACAGTCTGTTACATTTAGAAACATAACATTGATAATACATGTTTGTTTCTTCATATATGCAAAGAAATAGGGAATTAAATGTTATTTTTATAAATATTGTGCTCCTCAGGTGACCTGCCTGATATTTTCTTGCCTTAATTTGCAGAGTGAAATACAAGGAACTTGTAAGGAAACAAATAAAACCCACAGCTGAAAATGAGACAAGGGGCTTCGCTAGCTGTAACAACCAGGTGAGATTTATTTAGAGTTAGTTTAACCTAATTCAAAACTATTGTCCTGAAAAAGAGACACCCACCCCACATTTCTCAGGTCCTGATTCCATGCTTCTGACCTTTCCCTTCACTTATCCCAGATGATCAGAGGTGGACGGTGAGTTAGATTAGCTTTTCACTGAGAGGAGCTGGTACAACTAGCCTAGACCACACACAACTTTTGGCTGACTAGACAAGTTTAAATGGATTTCTGTCCCAATTAGTTGTCTTGTGCTTCTCTGAACTGTTAAATAACAGCCATATACAAAAAGTGTCAGCATTTCCAGGATGAGTGAAAGGATTAAAATTTGCAAAGTCATCTAGATTTCAGATTTGTTTGGAATTAAATGTACTGTAACAATAAAGTTATTGTTAATCTTCCACTGAGCACTCCCATTTTGCTTCATAGCCTAATAGCCACCAGCAAAGACATTTGAAAACTTATTGTATTATTATTTATGATATGTACAAAGCAAATAGAGAAAAAATGTCACTATAATCATTTAAATTTACTCAGTTTTAGCACAAAAAGCAAGATCAAACTAAATTGGTATCACTTTCTGTACAAGCCATACACTCTTCTAATGTGCTGTAAATTCAAGTCCCGTTAAATAAAGACCTGATTGTACACACGTATGCATGTATGCATGAGAGGGGAGATGGAGAGGGAGGAGATGCAAAGAGTCCTTCCATCTCCTGGGACTTGTTGCAAAACTCCTGTTAGCTGAGAAGCATTGGGGCATGGACTATCATGCCTTTGTGCAGTGTCCAACTATAAAAACGCTGGGGTAGCAACACTGCTGCTGCTGCTGTTGTTTCCTAAAAGAGGGCTAGTGAGATGGGGTAGGCGTGAGTTAATGAATGATTTGGCACAGAGCATTCTTCTATGTTCTGCTCTGAATCTCCCAAGAGACATAATGGCTCAGCTGATCAGATTCCTTTAATAACACAGCTTCCAGATCTACACATGCTGCTCCTTCTCTGCTCTATAGCCAATGATGGTCATGGTTTGAGGCCACAGTCTAACACTATCTCCAGGAAGAGTGTTGTTTTTAATCTCAACCCAATGTTGTTTAAAAGAGAAACAAAGAATTTATGCATTTCCTGGGGTCCCCAGGTTTCCTGAATACTTTTCAAGCTGTTTCAGACATCAGTATTTGCTAAAAACTGTCAGTAAGGGTGTGATGACACTGCAGCATCTCAGATACAGAAGCTATGGGGCTAGTTGACAGAACTGTGCTGAAAAGAACTTGAAGCATTGCCTTCAAAGGACATATAATAATACAATACAGTATAATATACATACAATAATTGCCGTGATGATAGCCAGGTATCAGTCTTGACCATTTCCTCATGTGTTTGCCCAAGTGTTTGGGTCATTGAAAGCTGCTGTGCTCACAGGAATAGACCAGATCTGCCAGACTGATCTTACTTGCACTGCGTTGGGTGACTGAGTGACTGTGTCTGAAAGAGCACAACAGGTAGAGGGATGGCCAAAAAAAAAAAGAGCTGAGGGAATACCTTAAAATATTGTTTCCAAGTATTCATTCATTGCTGGCTGCTTCCATCATGGTTATTTTCCTTGAATGTTCTTTCAAGACAGTCACACTGGCAACACTTACAAAAACCAGTACATTTTAAAACAGGGAAAGGTGAATTTCTAATACAGACAGCTCTGATTCCAAGAGGTATTAGCATCCAGTCAGGAAATAGGAGGAATAGCATGCAACTTATTAGACTAATAAACTGGATATCAATGAGTTACTTACATAACCAAAGTTATCCATCCTCCTGTCATGCAGCAGATTTTCTAAAATGGGTAATTTTTAAAAAAAAATCCCACAATGTCATCCCTAGATAATTTGGAAACAAATTTAACACTGAAATTTATCAAATTATGTATTTGCTATAAACAGCTCTCATTTATAGACACATTTCCTTTCCCCAAACTATACAATAATAGTGGCAATGCAGAAAAACATTCATTTACATTAGCTGTATACTTGATGCATTTCTGCAGTCTGGGGCGGACAACTGTTCAAGGCTAAAAATTCAGTTCTTCATTAAAAAAGCACCAGTCCCTTGCTATATGAGTTGATGATTCAGTAAGAATTATAATTATAATCAAAGCATAATAGGCATTTTGCACCCCTTATAATTGCTGCCAAGAAACTATTTATTCAGCTAAAGAATTAAATCTTTGTTTGTAAGTTCTTTCTTGTTCACAATAGAAATAAAAGTGTGTGACTTGGCTTGTGAGCAGACACCAATCTGGCTATTCTACTAAGAGTGAAAAACAGGCCTTCGTACAGAAAGGCTTGCAATACTTAAAACAATTATTTATACGTACATGCCTCTCCAAAATCCAGTGTTTATCTTCCATGAACCAGTAGCACATTAAAGAGTGCACTTTTTCTTTATTGCAGGTAGAAAACTCTGTGATGTGCTATATGTTGGGTATCACATGCATCTTTGGCGCAAGCAATTAAAAAAATTACAAAACTAAAAGCGCTCCAGACAGACATGATGAAAATTACTACAGAAATGTTCCCATTTGAAATGAGATGAAAAAGTTTAAAATTATTCAGGAAAAAAAAGAACAAAGGAGGAAATGCTGGAAGTCAAGAAAATAATAAATGATACAGATGAACTGGGTCATTTTGCTTGCGCCCTTCAACTTTGTAAGAATAAGGTTCCCTGAAACTATCTGATGATCTTTCTCAAAGAGATAAAGGGGAGTTAAAATGACATACCAGGTGCTTCTACTTCTCACAAGACAATACCCTAAGAAAAGACATTTCACACAGCTGTAATCAACTTATATCATCAGGAGAAAACTCTGACTTGGTACAGAGAGTCCACTGTTGTCTTCACTTACTATCTTCTCTAGATATGTAAATATGTGAGTAAATTCAGCTTGCAAAGTCTTTTAAGAATGCTGGGCAGCTTTGTGTAGTCTATTGGTTGAAAAAAAGTAAATCCTTCAAAAGAACATTGCAAAGTAAATTCCTTTCAACCCAAATCATTATTGAAACATTCCTTTTTTTTTTTTTTTTTTTTTTTTTTTTGTAAGTTGGTATAATGGAAACCATAGTAGCATTCTGTGATTCTGTGTGAAAGGTGTCTACATTTAGCCTGTACCCTGTGCTAAACTGTAGCAGCTGTTCTACCACCCAATGACCCCTCCCCAGCTGAGAAGGGGAATTGGGGAAAAAAGGGAGAAGCCCTGTGGGTCAAAGTAGAAACAGATTTAATGAAACAACAAAACTAATACAATCACCAACATAAAGTACACAAGCTCATGCTCAGCCTCATCCTTAGGATCAGCAGGAGCCCCATGAAGAAGAACTTCCCACCCTCACTACACTCCCTCCTTTTATAATGAGCTTGATGTCAGTGGTGTGGGATACACCTGTGAGTCAGCTTGGGGCAGCTGCCCTGACTGAAACTCCCAGCTGACTTGGGGATACTCATGGCCTGCCTGACATGGCTGGCCCATGGGTCTGTTCTGGGAAACCAGGACAAAAGAACAGACACCAATGAAGATAACAAGAACATACATGATGGCCACACCAAGAGCCTTGGTAAGGCAGAGGACACCTTAACAGCTGTTCCTTTTCACAGTGTATGTTAGTAGCTATACTTTTCTAATTCAGTGGAATATCCTGGTTCAACTCAAATGACTGTAGGTTTAGAGCAATTCAGCCCTCAAATTCATTTTTCATGTTGAGGTAAGAGGCCATGGCATAAAAGACACCTCGCATGGTCAAATATTTCTCTGATAATTTTATTTGATCAGGGAAAGGAATGCAACAAATGGACATCATGATGTAGGAACAAATATAACTCAGTTTGGCTCTGTCTATACAGTTATGCTTAACAACGAAAACTTTCATATAAGGGATCCGAAGTTACAGAGCCTTGACCAGCTGCTAAAAGAAAAGTTATGTATAAATGCCTTCACCTGTCTTGTATCATATGTGCTTTATATGGAGGTAACTTATTTCAGGGTAACTTATTTTAAAATATCCATGCCAAGTGTTTGCATGAGTGAATGATAATATATTCTTACTTGAATATACAATGCACAATGTTGTAAGAAAGGCTGATTTGAAGTTATTTCTTATCTAAAATGAGGGATGTGAAAATGCTGCTTTTTATTTCAAGATGTCTTGCTGCTTGGGTCAGATCCTACATCAAGTCAGTAAGAATTCTCCCTTTGACTTTAAGATCAAGATTAGGGCAGCCACAGCAGTCTTAATAAATGTAAATCTTATTAGAAATACACTCTTTTATAACAGGTGCCAAGCTGTGCAAAGCTCGAGGCTACATTACCGTACAACATTGACTGAAATGGCAGAAGAGGTTACCATCCCCACTAATGATTTTTTTTAATTACTCTTTGCAAAGAGGTTGGTACCAAAACTCTAGTTAGAAGCAAATTAATCCTTGACTTGAAATACACTAGTAAGGCTTAAATCATATTTAAAGAATTATTTTCTGGTCAGCACTGCTACTTCCTAAGTGAGACTAGGAAATGCCAGATCTTTTATCTCTTATTTTTGTCAATCATTGAGTTTTGAATTGCTTCTAGCACTTTTGGAGGATGTCTACTTACCCATTACAGACAATAGCACAGACATCAGAAATGCAAGCTTCCCCATACTACCGACTTTGCTTGTCACCCCACTAGCTAGGAATATGGTGACAAAAGAGACTTGTATGGGGATTCTTGGGTGCTAAGGACCATTTCAGTGATCTTTAACTTCACATTCCCTTGGGCTGTTACTGAGAAATTCAGTTGTCAAGAGCCATTACATGCTTTAATCTTCCTGCTGACCTCAAGAGATGTGTATACATAAAAGTGGATGCTAGGATTGTAAGCACAGTAAAGGGGATAAAGCATAGTAAACTGTGAGCTATGAGCTGGAGACTACTGGCTCATTCAGCCTCAGGCCTGCCCTGTGAAATGCTGTGGGGTCAAAACAATCACCAATATAAATGGTTTTTCAGACTGATGGTGCCCATGCCTGAACAAGTGGCTAGCTGCTGGGAAGGTCATTGTGTAGAAACTTTTACTGGCAGAAGATATGGTGAGAACTGAGCCAGAGGAACATGGCTTTCTACCAGCCTTCCAATAGACATGTCCTGGGAAATTCAAGTATGCCCAGTTCCCTTTCAGAGAATGGGTGGTGTGCTGGGAGACAGGTTTTTACTAGGGAGATATATTAAAAAGGGGTTTTTATAGTCAAATGTGAAAGTTAATATGATGCTTTCATTTTTAACTAAAAGGCAAGTGAATGAATTCAGGTTAATTAAGAATGAGCCTCATTTTTTCCCCAAATGTGAAATTAATTTGTATTGGAATTTTAAAGGTTTTAATTTAATTTATTTTCTTTTTCTGAATTGCTGCATTCTCTAGTAATAGAAATAAATATGGACACAAAGTTTCTAAATTATTTATAGTCTGGTTAGAACAAACAAGTATCTATTTTCATTTACCTTTTCCTATGAAAACATTTTGAGTTAACCAAGAAGTCTTTGAAGTTTCTAATCTGTTTTCTAAAGAAAATAACATTAATTGAGCTGACTTGCACCAAGCTAGCACTCATTCATGCAAGAGCAGAAAATGCTCCAGTACATCACAAAGATATACTAAACATATGACTAAAAGAAACAACCACTACTCAGGTAACTGGTTCGGCCATGACAGAGTCTCAAATTTTTTCCACGGTCCTATTGCATACCAAGTACTTCTCTTGTCCAGACCTGAACAATAACCAGGTACAGCTCATCAGTGAAATCACAAGCAACACCTAGAACCATCATAAGACAGGAACAGAAGTAGAATAAATACATGAGAAAATATTTTTCATCTTTTAGTTCCATTAAAATATATAACTATATTTATATATAGATATCTATCTATCTATATATATACACCTAAAAGAGATTGCATGTCTCCAGAAAGGGTGGACCTGATTCTACTCTAGGATCCTGCTTTAGCATGGGGGTTGGACTAGATTATCTTTGGAGGTCCCTTCCAACCCCTACCATTTGGTGTGATTCTGCAATTCAAACATCAGATCAAAGACCTTTATATTTTGGAAAAGTTTGGATATTTCATTTGCATTCAGTTGTCCCTTTTTCTGCCATGGCCCCAAATGGTCTCCTTGACCTAAGGACTGTCACACAGAGAGTAGACCAGAAGGAAGATCAGAACAGGATCCACTTCTCAAGTCTGGACTGAGCCCACACCACCACTTTTGTGGAGGGTGACTGGAACCTTATGCCAGAAAACTTGTACCGATCATCTCAATTACTGTCACATGCAAATAAAGTAACATAGGATTGTGTAACTAAAGCCTGATCCTGCTTAGCTGTAGAGCAGGTTTCCATGAGCACAACCCATGCTCAGTTGACCACAGAGGACCATAGCAGTGAAGGGAACACCTGTATGGCCTACAACTTCTATGCTGGTTCCTGGATGTGCTTTGCTCCATGAAAAGCCATGCTAGGGGGAAATCTGCTCTTCCTGAGCCACATCAGGGTTTGGGAATAGCAGGAATACTGGAGGGGAATTCCTGGGGACCTCGCCCATGCATACACCAATATGAGCACTCAGTATCATGCTGTTGAGAAGGAAAAAGACAGCAATGAAGTGAGGCAATTAATCGTTCTTCAGACAAACAATCATTTCAAAAACAAATAAGCACTATAGGAAAGGGGCAGTAAAACTCTAGCTGTAGCACCTATGAAGCATCTACTAGAACAGTGCAGACATCTGCTTTTCAGGTGGCTTCCAAGATTGTTATCAGACCTGTTTGAAAAATGAGACTGCAAAATCCACAATAATTCTTTAGGTAAAAGAATAGCACTGTCTGATTTTGACACTGCTATTCTGACTGGGCTTTGTTTCACTCTACCTGCTAACAAACAGTGACAGAGAGTAAGCATTACTGAACAGAAGAGAACTTTGGTTTATAAATGTACAAATCTGAAGCAGGAGTTGAAGTATGATGAATCACCAAAATCTGGAGGAGATACTTGCTGATATGAGTAAGAGATAGTTCAGCAAAAGCCAATACTAGGAGTCATTAGCCCAATCAAATTATGCAATAGTTTTATCTACAGCAAAAGACTAAACTTAATTCCAGCTCAGCAGAGGCAGCCAATCTAATCTTGACCAATTTTACACATGACGACATCATGAGTCAAAAATACTGAGGAAAAGAGGAAGAGATGATAAAACAGCCATGAGGATTAGCCAGACCATGAAAAATAACAGGAATAATTTTACGTGAATACAAGGCCTGCCCAATAATCCTTTAGTATTATCTACTAGCACATTTCTTCATATCTCACCCTATACAGTGAACACCAAGAAAGTGGAAGCAAGTAGATGAGATTGTGGACTTTCATTTAGCAGAGATATTTTAGCGCATAAGAGCATGTACTCTGTTCTGAGCAAAAGATCCTCATGCTTGAGATGAAAACATGCTTAGGAGATCGGAAACTTAAATTGCCCTTCATGGAATTCCCATATCCTCTTACTGATATGCTGTAAGAAGGGAGAAGACCAGGGAGTTAAGTCTTTGACTACATTTAGCCTGTACCTGGGGCTAAACTGCAGCAGTTGTTCTACCACCCAATGACCCCTCCCCAGATGAGAAAGGGAATCAGTGAGAAAAGAAGGGAGAAGCCCTGTGGGTTGAAGTAGAAACAGATTTAATGAAATAACAAAACTAGTACAATCACCAACATAAAGTGTATAAGGTTTTACTCAGCCTGGTCCTTAGGATGAGCAGCAGAAAGCCAAGACAGAGGAGCACCACAAAGAGGAACTCTATCCTTAGTATACTCCCTCCTTTTATAATGAGCTTGATGTCAGTGGTGTGGGACACACCTGTGAGTCAGCTTGGGGCAGCTGCCCTGACTGAAACTCCCAGCTGACTTGGGGCTACTCATGGCCTGCCTGCCATGGCTGGCCCATGGGTCGGTTTCTGGGAAACCAGGACAGTCTTCTATGCCAAGATATTTCAGGGAAGTTAAAAAGCAGGCAGAGGCATCTGTAGAGAGCACTGAGACTTCGGTGAGCATCCCCGTTCCTCTCAGTGTCCTCCCAGCACGCTGGCTCTGCCTGTTACCCATTGCCCATAGACTCTCCAAGGCCAACAGGGAAAGCCAGGTTGCTCACAAGACAGGCAGAAGATCCCAGACAGGGATGCAGCCTCAGTTACATTTTAAGCCTACCTTCATTCTGCTCTAAGGAATGAGGGTCTGCTTTCACTCCTTTTCCCTTTGTCCATCCCTGAATCCTTACAGTCCTGGAAGGACCAACTGCCCTTCCACATAGGCACAGGGAGAGCTCAGCAGAGAGGGAAGGTTATGAAGGACCAGGGGGCTGCTCGAGCCAGTGTATGGACAGACACATAATTCCCATCTTTCCCAGACAAATATCTGAGCTCCACAGAATATTCACTACGTACAGTGTTTTGACCAATGCCCCTGTATCATCATTATGGTGGTTTTTCCTGCTCATTCTGAATTTGAATGTAAAATGTTTATAAATAAAGGCACAAATAGAAGTATTTTGAGGTAACTTTGCTTTACTAAATTAAAGTTGCATTGAAAATTCTTACAGCTCTAATAAATAGAGCACTGTAAAGAATCTGGAGGCTCCAGGAATTTTTGTGTGTAATCGTTTTGTACGTTACATAGTTTTATAAACAGGTTATGTTTTATCCTGCTGGTTCCTCATGTTACTCCTGTCCTTTACAGAAATTCTTATTTTTAAATGAACATATGTGAAGTACACATGATCAACTTTTCTTACTTTCACCACTTGTGCAGAGAAGTAAGTTAGCCTCTAAACATGACAAGTTTATTTGTTCATTTATTTATTTTAAATTCTAATTAGAGAAAGGAAAAGGGTGTCAAGAGTCTATGATGATTCACGTTTTAACAGCCAGGTTATAATTTATTAATTCCCAACTTATAAAATTTTCACAACCTCTTTCCACAGGAGTCCAAGAGCGACTCAAATTTATTTATTGTTTCTATGTAGGGTGTCATTAAATATTTGTTATCTCCTAAAGTTTGTTGGGAAACAGGATTATTTTCCACATCAAATCACACCAATGCTAATGTGAAAAGCATTAGATGTTGACCCAGCAAATTAAACTGTAAAATATGAGGCTTGTGGTTATTATTATATACAGACACATTTTCTGTGCTTCTTATTAAAACTGTATTAATAAACTCATTGTATTTTAGTCATGTTTGAAAATAATTATGCCAGAATATAAAACATGTGAATATATAAAGGGAACAAGTTCCACTTGAATATGTTCAATTTAACTTTTTTAAAAGAATTTTCCAATTGGTCTCCTTCCACATTTAAATTGATGACCTACCAAGGAAAAAAAAAAAGCACACTGAGAGCTGTTTGTGGTTTTCTTAAAGCTTCCTAAGATGCTGCTTCTTTTATATCTTCCAAAAACCCCAAAAAGTAATTCTGCATATATGAAGCTCATCTAAAGAATATTTCCACAAACTCGTATTTCTGACTCTCTTTATTTTATTATCATTGTTTTAGTAAGAAGGACAAAAGTATCCCGTCATGGGCGGTCAATGTTCTTTCCCTCCGATGGTTACTCTTACCTGGAGAATTATTGGGGAAACTTTCCTTCTCCCCAGATTCCTTTATGGATCTGCACACCACAGTTTGCCACAGTAGACACTGCCCTAATTCACAGGAGTCTTACTGGGACAAGGTCATTTTTAATATTCTGAAACTAGAAGCAGGATTCCTGATGTTGTCTGCAAAGTCTGCTTGCTAGGTTGACATCATGTGTTCTTGCTTCATCATCAGTGGAGATAGAGTCAATATAGAAACTGAAGTTTAGCAGACGATTCCTCTGGCCAAGCATAGCTGTTTACCTTGGGATGAGAGGGATCATGCCCTGGGTTATGCTGATTAGCTCTGAGATGAATTTAAAGGGAGTCTGAGGTCTGGCTCAGATTGTTTTCGCAGATGTCACAGGTCACCTACGAAATCAGAGCACGTGTTCCATGTTGCTGCTGGTTTGTGTGTTTGGTGAGTAATGAGGGGCTGAGGGCTTTATCTCCTCCACCTTTCCAATAAACAAACAAACAAACAAATAAATAAATAAATGACAACTAAATTGTTTTGCACCAAATAAGACTCTTCGTAATTTTGTCTTAGGAACCACAGAGCAAATGACTACAGCAGATTCAGCTGTAGTTACTCGTCCTACTCCTGTTGGAAGTGTGGAGCTTTCCCCACATATCAATTCCTGATAAAAGGATATAAATGATTGACCCTTTATGGTAACTCACATTTAAAGAGAGCAAAGCCAAGAGAGTAGTTTCTGTGCCTTACAGTGCACCTCTGCATGTGAAGAACTGGACCCCAGGCTGAGGAACATCACCACACTTCCTGATACCCAGCACACACTGCAGCTGCCAAATTCTCTAGCCACAGAACATCTGGCCTCTTTTCAGTAGAGTAACACCACACACTTGGCAGTGAGCCCTGCCTTCACTGTTCTGGCCATGGCGATGCTCAGCACCGCTCTGCTCTCCCTGGTGTTGTCTCTTCATCTGCTCATTCATTCACAATTCCGCATATGCACAAACATCTCACTTCCAAATCAGGGCATGA
The DNA here is from genome assembly GCA_028020825.1 of Podargus strigoides. Lineage (NCBI taxonomy): Eukaryota > Metazoa > Chordata > Aves > Caprimulgiformes > Podargidae > Podargus > Podargus strigoides. The sequence goes on from CM051620.1 coordinate 62,719,681, forward strand.
ACCATTTGCACTCTAACGGTGCTGGACATTTATTTGCTACATTAAAGTGGCACTCCTATTCTTACCGAATGCTTCATAGACTTGCTGAATTTTGCTAAATTAATATATCTTCTTGAAAATGTAGCATAGCTGTGCATTCCCACTGCTACTTGAAAGTGACAGTTTTGCAAGCCAGACCTTTAACTGTGACAAGGTGGAGAATTTGTTATGAATTCTGTGATAGGTTCCAAATTGAGCTCTCCGTTCAAGGTTTGGTTCAACAGTTCCTGATTAAGAGGCCTGTGTGGCACCCTTAGGGGACAGCGGGAGGTCCTGCCTTCCTGATGCTCGAACTGCCTGCCCAGTTCTCAAGGAAAGACAGCGCTCACTGTGTTTTTGGACCTTTATAAGTCAGCAAGAACTAGTAAGTTCTTCTGTAATTTTCTGTTAAGTAATTGACTTTGTTACATTCAGAAACTACACAAAAGCACTATGTATTTTCCACTAAGAATTGCCTAACTCTTGAAGAATTAGGTGGAAATGGAATGTTAACCTTTACAGTGGAAATACCAATACAAGAAAAGACAGAAGAGTCAGCACTGGACCTAGGCTAAGGAGTCAAACCATGAGGTCTCAAAAACAGGCATTAGAGAGTAGGTAGAGAAAACAAACAGGGGCATTTGCCTGGACTCTGTCCATACTTCGTAAAAACTCAAGTGAAAGATCCAATGTCTGGATCCTCGCGCAGCAGGCTGGTGGGCATCCAAGAGGTAAAGCTAGGCCAGATTCTATTACGTGGGCATATTTTTACACTGTACTCATAACTGGTAGCTTTGTAATCCTCTGACCTTGGTGGTAAAAGCTCCAGGGAAACCCTCTGGAATTTAGCCACATACATTTGCTGTAGTCACAGGAGTAACTTCTGGCCTGAACACTTGCAGCTGAGGCACTTCATGATTCTCCAAGCAGAGGAGCAAAGTATATCCTACTCCCACCTGAAGACCTGAGATGATATATTTAAAAATTGCACATCGATTTTGAGAAAAATGCATCCAGAAAGGCTATGTAATCTCTGTTTTTGGAGGTTTTCAGAACCTGACTGGATGAAGCCCTGAGCAACCTGCTCTAACTCTGGAGCTAGCTCTGACCTGAGCAGGAGGTTGGACTAGAGACCTCCAAAGGTTCTTTCTAATGTAAATTTTTCTATGATTTTACAAACCTATAGCTCTCTTATTTTGGGGACTGAGGTTCTTTGTGGTTCTTGTGGTTCATTTTCTGTTAAAGCCATTTCCGCTCATAAACTCTGATGCAATGAGACATGGTACATGTGCCACATTGCTCAGACCAGCAGTCCCAGTCTCGGTGCATGCATGTAAGAACCACCTATTGGGATTTAGCTAAGACATTGAAAAGTAGATGAATACCTGCCTTGCAAATAGCACTTGCTGTAGTAACAGCAGCAGCAATTTGGCAAGGTATCAAAGTGCAACACCCAGATAGCCTGGATCTTAAGAAACCTTTCCTAGAAAGGAACATTTTACCAAGAAGTGGTTTGAGCTGGTGGGGGGTCAGTGAGCAGGCAGGCCTGCCAAGGCATGCTTGGCTTGGTGACACAGGCTCCATGTGGATCACATGTCCCGCTGGCTCCTGCCACTGCCCTGGCCCCTATCCCTCCTTCTGTCCGTCACTTGACAGCCCTTGGGAAGCCAGCACAGAGTGTACAGGAGTGACATGCAGAGGTTTTAAAAAAAAATCTCTCATAAAAATAGCTCAGGAGACTCCTCACACCAAAGCTGGAAGTAGCAGAGAAAACACCTCTCATATTGGTTCAGAGGGGTTTGCGTGGCGGGGAGGAACCTCTCCTTGCTAGAGCTCCCTGTTGTCAGTTTGCATTTCGATGATGTTACTGCAGGCTCCCTGAAGCTGTAACTGTTCTCCCAGAGGCACTGTACGTTAACTAGCAATATAACAAGGTGATCCAATCAACCATTTAATGCTCACAGCTAGTGGCATAGGAAATGAGCGTTGCCATGTGCTTAACACCAGAGATACGCTGTTGAGGTGAAAGGAGATGGTTAGATGTTGCATCACAGTCAGATGAAAAGAAAAGCCTGATGAAGAAGTCCTGGGAGGGAGGAAGGGGCAGGATGAGAGCATGGGAAAGATTAATATAAAAGGAAACATAGAGTCTTGAACAATTTATATTAGTTCATTTATTGAGAAATAAGAGTATCTGCTGAAATTCAGAACCTGCTCTAAATAGGAAACAGGTGTCATCTTTGAATGTGCTGTATACAGGCTTTCTAGTTCAACCTTGTGGTGGCCAGAAGAAACATTATGAGGGGTGGGGGGAGCATTGAGGAATCAGGGCAGGAGTAGAAGAGAAATTTGTGTGTGGCTTACAAGGCAGAAGAATGTGGTTAAGAGAGTTTTTTTTCTTTTTAGCCCCATAACAGATTAGGGAGAATATTACTGGCTAAGGATTTTAGCAGAGGAGCTGAAGAATGCATTCTTAGGCCTGATTTTTTTTTCCGTGGTTTCAGAAAATGTATCAAAGTGCCAGGGTATCTGATTATTCAGCCCCTGCTTTGGCATCGTACAACACAAATGAGTGCCACACAGCATGGATTGAAGATTCAGTGAGAAAAAGCTGTTGGGGTTTCATAGTGTTTTGGATCTCAGAGAAATCTAAAAATACCAAATACAGCCGGCACATGTGCAGTGCTTTAGCAAGCCAAACATCTGGGAGGGTTCTCAAATGTTCCGCTTTTGTGTTGCTTGTTGTGCTATCAGAGAGCAGCAAAGTGCAAACGAAAACTTAGCAGGTTTCTGTAGTGCTTCTAAGTTCAGCTACAAAGACATTAAAAACAATAATGGGGAAAATTAATATATGCCACTTTACAGCCCCCAGTCTTAGAGGACACTTATGTGCTATGCTGCACCTCTCTCTAGTTTTCTAGATGAACTATTATGCTCACTGTAGAAAGCTAAGCACATTTAAAATGTGTACATCACTATTTCTCGTATGGTGCGATTTAACTGAGACTTGTGGAGTGCTTCACAAACTCTAAATGAACTTCACATAATGAGGTAGAAACAGTAATCCTTTCACCCACCGTGCAAAGACATCACTTTTTTTTTGACACAGTATTTGCTTTCGATACAGTGATGTCAATGCAAAAAGCTTCCTTGTAACTCAAAAGCGGCAAAATAAAGATCCAGGTCCAAAATAAATAAAGCAGTTTTGCTATTCTGCAGAAGGAGTTTTGCTATAGACTTCAGTGAGATGAGGATTTCACTCAGTCATTTGATTTTTCTCATTTATTTATATTACACAATCCTAAGACTATTTAAGGGAGTAACTGCAACTCTATGTCTCTGGGTGTCATGCATGCTTAACAGATAGGGGTCAAAGAGCAGAGCATCTGCACAAGGCTGTTTTCAAGTCTTAGACAAATAGCATAATTTTGGAATCTTCTGGATCAAACAGTAACTTTCCCAGATATGTACATATTGGAAGCTTTTATCAGTTAGAAAGGAATAGGATTTTGCCAGGGCTGAATAGCAACAGGGGACAAAGGGTATGAAATAGGAGTGGCCAAGTCCAGAATCTGATTTGGGGGGCCTAGAGGTCATCCAAAATGAAGGGGATTTTTTGATTTATTTTTAATGCATGTTTCAAACTGTTCAGCCACATGACTGAGGTTTTTTTTAAAAAAATATGTAGGCTCTATGGTAAACAATGCAATTTTAAAAAGAAAAAAAGGGATGCTCTCAGCTGAGTGGGTTTTTTCTTTGGATTGTGCTTTTCTGCACATCCTCAGGTGGGCAGTCAGTACTATCTCCTAGAAAATAAACACTTACGGAAATAATACTCAGATCAGCACAACACCCCCAAGTTCATACTGTGCTGGGCTGTAAGGAAACAGAGAGCTATGGAGAAGGCCAACCAAAGAACCTGTGAATAGTCTCTGCTATATACTAGTTTTAATAAAGAAATTACTTTACATTTCAGAGGGATGAAGACAAGGTAAGAGCATGAAAGAGGATCCTGTTTATCAAGGGCTTTGGCTTCCATATGGCCGAAAGGTATTGTAAGACATGCTGTCATCTTGTAAGGTGAAAAAAAACCCATATTGGATAAAATCATATCAGTGAATACTGACCATATAAACTGACTTGACAAGACCTTCACTGACAGAGAAATCCCTGAGTTACAGAGAAATCATATACTAAAAATATAACTTAAAAGATATATTCATTCCACATGAACATCTTCCACGTACTTACAGATTAAGTAAGTAATCTTACTGGTGCTGGCTGGCCTGCTTACTCAGTTGCTGAGAGACAAAGATAGAGGAGACAAAGACATAGGAATACCGATGTCCAGGGAGCAAGGCAGGTTTTGTATTTGAAGAGAATGCATGTGCATGTTTTTATGTACACTAATCAGAATCAATGGGAAATTTGCACAGACCCTGTCAGCCATCACTTAGAGAAATATTTTGATTAGAACATGGTAACGCAGAAATGCAATACTTCTTGAAGCTTAAGTATTTTATAATATCAGTTTAGGGTCTTGCAAAGGCTGAGCCAAGGAGGCAGGTGCCCTGTGCAGTTGTGTAAGCTAGTATCCCTCAGCCCCACACCATGGGAAACCACTGGTTGAATACATTCCCTGGCTCAGTGGAGCTTCTCTGCAGACCTGTATCAATCTTTGTAGCTATTTTGATAGTCTAAATCTATCTAGGATGGACTTTCCAATGGTATTTCCCACCAATTTATTTAAGTTAAAAATTTTAATTATCTATCAAATTCAGGCTCTGTGAATCAAAACCACTGAATTCTTTCCACCTTCAAAAATGAGGAGCTGTTAGGACAAAGTGTACATTGGGTATTGCATCCTCACATACTGAATGGTGGCTGGGGAGTTAACAGTTTTGCTTTCTCAGTCTCCTCTCCCTAAAATCAAAATAGAAATAAACAAGTAACCTTCTACTTTCTTACCCCTCTGCCCCCAGTCAAAACATCAAAGTGAGATCAGTGCAAAACTAAGCAATAAATGAAATGGAATATTTTTGGGGGGATCAGGTGTTCCATGTCCAGATCATCTTTAAATCCTCGATAGCGAGAGTCACAGGCATGCTGCAAAAGCTGAAGAATGGCCAGATCATAGGATTTGTAATTAGAGTGAGTACATGGTGCTTCCTCACTGAAAAAAAAAAAAAATATGAGCAGCTGTCTCAGCAATATTAGAGTCAGCGAGGACTCCCAATGAAATCAGATACTCGTCTGCAGAGAAAGTGAGTACCATACATCCATCAGGCGAGCATGTGTCACAGCTAGTTGAAGAGAAATGGCTTCTAGAAAGTTAAGCTTCCTCTGAAACCACAGCATATCTATTAATAAGGGAGAATGAAAAGAAGGCTAGAAAATAAACTAGAAATACAAGCAGTAGTCACCTGAGGCTGCACATGATTAACTTCACTAAAGCATATTACATGCCTCTACAAGGAGAGAAATTCAAAGATATACCTTATTGCATTAGATAATGGTAAAAATAAACTGATGTGGCTTACACACCCATGTGTAACAATTTCAAGTCTCAATTATTTGGGGCCTAATTCTGGTTTTACACCAGTTCTATGTTGGTATAACTGCATTTATATTGGGATAAGTTTCAGTGGAGTAATTGCACACATCCATCAATTTAAACAGACAGAGATGCTCCCAAGCTTTTGTCTAAGCTCTGAAAAAATACTAGGGCTTGTCTGAAGAACGAACAGTTCCAAATTCTCTCCTGCAGTGTGCAAATATTATTTTACTGTTGCAAAACAATGTCTTCAAGATGGTCAGTAAAGGAGCCTGGGTACCTGAATAATAATCAACACCATTTTGAAGAGAGGTCTCAGAGATGGGAAAATTCAGACAACTGGGTCTTTTCTCTCTCTGCTCTGCTGCTAGCACTATGCCTTTTATCTATTCTGCACAGCAGATCAGCTTTACTCTCACTCCAGGACCCATCTGCCAGATGTAATCGGTCACTGCCATATCGGCAGCCATGCCTCAGAGACAATAGGGACAACATGTACCTTCCCCTGGCACATCCCAGCTGAGACCTGCTGTTATCACCACTTGGTGAGCACCACAGCACTGAGAGGCACAGACCTCCCTTCTTGCCTCACACGCTCTTTTTCTTCATGTTTACTAAAGTCTCGTCACCATTTTGAACTACAAAGTGCAGTTCTCCTTTGCTGCCACCTAAGTGGGTCCCATAATGTGCTGACAACTGCATCCACCTCATGGAGTCACAGAGCAGGTGCGAGGGGCAGAGGTGCTAAGAGGTACACGGGGCTGATGTGATGAGTTTCCTTTGAAGCCAAGCAAAGGGAGCAGCAGTGAACAGTGAAGATAGGAACGTCAATCCTCTTTTTTTTTTTTTTTCCAACTAAAGAACTTTCGTTGCATCTGTGTTTCAATAATGTTTCTAAACAATATTATGACCTGAAAGTGAAACAGAATTAAGTTGAATCTAATTTAAAGTGCTTTAAAAATGGGTAATTGGCAAAGCAGACTAACAAAATTACGTGCCTGCAGGACGAGGTGCTTTTATTTCTCCTCAGCAAAGAAACAGACTTCCAGGCACTACTATGCCTCTTTCTTCCTCTTACAGGCAGGAGAACAAGAGAAGTTATAGTATCAGGCAAATGCTATTCTTCCTTTGCCTTGGAACAGACATGGCTTCCCAGGCAAGTGAAACTGCTACTGTTCTGCCACAGTCAGATAGCAATTAATCTGCACTCCCTTCACGGCTAGAACCAATGGGGCTTCCATCTGTCCACCCTAAAATGCACGGTGGACTGGGATCCGCGGGGAGATAAGCCGTTCTCACCGTTCCTTCTCGTGCAGACGGCATCACTGCGAAGCCTCGTGCAGCAAAGAGGATGAATGGGCCATTGTAGGCCAGCCCTGCCCTTCTCTGCCCTCGGAAGGGAGGACTTGGTCAGCAGGACTATGCCAAGGGGCTTGGCATGCTCTCCCATTTGGTTGCATAACACAACTGTTTAGAAACTGGTGCAGGGACATAAGCTGGGCTCAAAGGCAGAAAACTGCCCAAAGCTGTGACTGGCACAGACAGTATGTGTCCTACGCACAAACTCTTCCACCTGAAATGCAGACAACTAAAACATCAGTACACAGAAGTACAAAAAAACCCTCACTGACAATTTATATCCTTCCTGAGGATGTCCAAGACCTGAAATTAAAGATGTGCAAGCTAATAAAACTACCGTACCTCTGGAAGAAAGAGTCAGCATGGCAGTCTCGGGTCCAAGGACCGGTGAACCTCCCTGCAGGTCAGCCAAGGGAGAGCTCAGCCTTTCATCAAAGCCAGCAGCCTCTGCCTCCTCTGCAGCTACCAAGGACGGAGCAGCAGCACAGTGGGGTGACCCATCTCATGTGGATCACTTCTCTGAGGACTGGGTGAGACGTCCTTCTAGAGATGACCTTATCTCGCTTGCCTTTGACTGGATCAGCTCCTGATTCAGGTCAGATATCTGATTTTCCATAGCTCGGGCTGGAGGAGACGGATTCTTCCCCTTCTTCTGCTTGAATCCAAGCTTCTATAGGGAAATTTTTTTTCTTTCGCTGCTAGTTTTTGACCAATCAGCATTTTTGGTCTCAATCTGATAAACTGACTTGGCTTGGTAGCCGAATTTTTGGGGGGATTTTTATTAGTAGTTCTTCTAAAAGGTATGAATTAATTATATGGTATGAATTAGCACTGCATGTCACAAATTGTAGGCTTCTTTTTTTCCAGTAGAGTAAGCATTCTGAATTTCTGAAGCAGACAGCTTTCTTCTCACTCACAGGTCCACCCATGTAGTACACCCAGCCCCGGCAGAAGGTGTAGCGTGCCCTCTGTTACAACACCCCAAAGCAGCAGAATTTTTCTGTTAACACAACATAACAACTGCATTTCTAATGATCTTGTAAAGCTGTGCTCTGAATTTTTAATTTCTTTTATAGTATTAAATCCTGAAACTGCTAAACTATACACTTAAAGAAGCTGCAAGATGAGCTTATAAAGTTGTCTACATTTGCCTGTTTTGTTTATAAAAAGAGTGTACAATGACATATGTTCTTTGAACCATCTCTTAGCAATTAAAGTCGTTTGCTAATAAAAGTTTGTTGGTTTCATAATACAGACAGAAATGTGGAACTGGGTCATACAAGTAAACTTAAACACATACTTGAGGCTGATCATTTGTGAAGATTAGTGTTCCTTGCTTCATCTGTAATACATTGCAGAATATTTTATAAAACATTCTTAACACATATACAGCTACAAAAGAATGCTATTAATATTTTATCAACAACTAGAAGACTCATTACACAGTCCCAGATTTTGTAAATTTGTCTGTATAAAATGTTGTAAAGACACTACATAGGCAAGTTAGCACATCTGTGTTGACAGGCTTGCTCACAGGAATGATTTTTGACAATAAAAGAACTTACTGAAGCACTGGCCTTATCAGCATGATGCTCTTGCAAAATAAAACGGACCTCAAAAATGCTAAATTTTTGCCTACAAGACAAAGCCAGACTGGGAAGACAATGTCAAGTGAGAATTTTGTAGAGAAAATTCGATTGAAAGAAAAGGCTTTTAGTGAAACATTGTAGTGGAGGGAAACACCTACATATGTCTACCTAGGTGAGGAGTTGTTCCTTTGTCCAATAAAAAGAGGGTGCATTACAGAAGCACACTGCATAATCAGCTGAGGGAAATACACTAGTTTGTTTTCTGCTTGATGAATAATTAACATGCAGTTAATTTAGAGGAAAAATGTATGCGAATGCATTCAATAGTGAAGTTTTTAGCTACTCCTATGTATGTTTTAGCAACTGAATGTGTGCAAAATAACTTATTTTGCAGGAAAAGGGTACTAGTTGAAAACATCAGCTGTGCTTAAATGCAATGCCCATTATATGTTATCATTTTGTGACTAGAGAGAGCTCGTAGTTGCAGAAAGTGTACTACTAAAACTAGCCTCCTGCACCGAATTACATAAAAGCAAGCAGAATCCAATTGAAATTCAATTAAAAATGAGATAAAGCAGAAGCATAGACCTTGCTTATATATGGGACTTCCTCCAGCTTCATCCTTTGCATTGTCAAAACTCAAACAGACGGAGCAGAAGGAGTGCATTCAGTTCTGAAACTGAAGCCAGAACAACAAGCAGAAGATCCAGGCAATCTGCTGTGTTCCTCACAAGGAGAATTTACAAATAGTGGGAATGTTTTTAATTGTCCGTCTCTCACAAAAAGAAAGGAAAATAGCTTAATGGCAACACAAACTTTTAAAGTCAGACACATCTAGGAGCATTATGTTAGTAATCTGCATACAAACAACAGGTGTAAAAATTTGAACACCAAGAACTAACCGAAAACCTCAGTAAAATCCTGAGCTAAAAATGAAAATCAAACTGAGAGAAATACCGGGGCAGATCTACTTGTGTAAGTAGCCATAGATCTGTTGAGTGGTATGGTACAAATGCTTTCTGAGGAGTTACTGAAGCTGAGTGCTTCAGCCCTTCTTGCTCACCCTTCTTCCCTACCCCCTTCAAGGTAGACCCTACCACACACTTACTTGTGGCCTGTGAAAATGTTGTTCACATGATATGTGTTGTTCATAGACATATGAATTACAACTCGTATGCACGCTTTTAGTTCATGTATTTCAACAGGCCACTATGAAGGCAACTCACTGTCTTTCTAAACAGGTGGGCTAGGCCCTGAGACTTTATAAAACAAAGTGGATCTCTCAAATCTGATTCAGTAGTTTATCATGCCTACAAAATGTCCTCCCTTCCCCGCTGGCAATCAGTGCAATTTGCCTTCTCCTTACTAGTTATAATGCAGTTATCCTAATGCAACATTGTCTGTAGGGACAGGATAGGTTTCTACCATTTGGAAATACATTGGGGTTTGTAGCTATGCTCAGAACAATCCTCCATGTAGAAGCAAGCTCCAAGGTGCTCCACAGCATCAGAAACAGTGGCACTTACCAAGGAATGGGGAAACAAACTTTTCACCAAAACCTATTCTGGACATGTATTTTGTCCCGGCTATGTTCATGTACAATCCATGTGATACATGTACATGCTGTGGCACGGGGTAAAGCATGTGCAGCTAGTACACATGCGACCTTTTTTGTGCCTAAGCAAATGCATATTGAAAAGGGAGCAACTATAAAACCTATATATTTAAATGTGACTATTATAATATCGTCTTCATAATTATAATTCCCCTTGCTAGTTTCCAAGATGTTCTGGGAGGATCAAAACACAGCTGCTTCCCTACTGAGAATTTTCACACTTATACCAGCCCCAGGTTTGTTTCTGTCCCGGCCAACAGACGGCACGGAGCTGCTGGTCCCTGGGCATGGCAGAGCTCTAACTGTTGACTGTTACTTTCGAAAGAAGGCTAAAAACTGACAGGCTGTTTGAATACAACTAAGGAGGAAAAAGGAAAAGGACTTTGCTCAATCCAAATCATGGTCTTGCAAATCTTGACTATTTTCCTTTAAGCCAACTCCAACTAGCAATTTTTTTCCTTGTTTCTACAAGAACATCAGCATTTGAAACACCAGTGTGGGCTTAAGGAGAAAATGGATTTTCACCATATGAACTGTATGCATAATTTCCAGATAGGAAATGGCATGTTACTTTATTCACATACATTCACATTCATTTATTCACATGAAAAAGAGTTCATATTCTCAGTTATGATTGACATAAGGTACGAAGAGGATTTCTTCTGTAAAAAAAGCAAACAAATTATGAGTAGCAGGAAGCAATAAGGTTGTTTATTAACACTCTTCTATCTTCACCCTCCTGCCACCCCATCACCCATGAAATGGCATTCCAAATCCTTGACACAAAATGATAAAATATAATATCAACCATACGTTCTCTGCCATTCCCATCTGAACCTCCAGCATTGCAAATGTAGTCATCTTCTTTCTGCAGCAGGAAATAGCAAACATTCGTACTTGTGCATTACCTTTATTTGGCACCCAAATCCCTGTGAAGTAGAAATTTTGCCATTTAACACAAACCCAGCCTCACAAAATACAGCCTTCCTAAGGATAAAGCCTACAGTGTCTGAACAGATTCAAGACACTTTACCAGCATTCTTGCAAGGCTCATGTTTGATTTGCATGATTATTCAGGTGATGGAGGTTAACTACCCTGAGCAATGGGAGGAAATCAAACTGTGACCTTACATGTGCAAATGTGCATAGATTTTTTACATTAATTTCCTGGAAGATTATTGGCAATGCCTATAGTAACGCCTATTTTGTTAATTTTAGCTTTTATTATAACCATCTCCAGGAAGCAGCAACATTCCCAGAGATATTCCTTGAGCAGAAAAAAACCTACGTTCACAGAATATATTTCTTGTTGCAAATTATTTACCTGAGGCAAAAATGTTTATCAGCCTTTCTAATTTGGTGGCATAGTACAAGCTCCTGTAACATGGTAAGCTCAATAATTGTTTGCACTGTTTGATGTTTAAAAAAACTCCATTATACAAGCAGTGCTGAATGCAAGGGTACTTTTCAGCCATTTACATCAAGGGACAACATCATGCTCATTTTACTTGTGCAAGTTCTGGCACCGAATGAAACAAGACTGATTGTTTCCCCATGGTTTGGGTCAGAGATCAGGAAAAAGGAGTCGGATGATAAATTTAGTCAAAGTAAAATTCAGTTGTATGTTACAAAGATCTCAAAGTTTATAAAGAACTACAGGTAACTTCAAAGATTATTAGATAACTGTGCTGGACTTGGAAGGTGTGAATTCCCTATCGCAGCAAGGCATGGGGAGGAGGAGTGATTCTGATTCTCCAAGGTTCAGTAAATGTGGAGTAATTGTAATTAAGATTAAGTGACTCGTGATGCAGTATCACTGTAGCACAGGGTGGATGACAGGAAGGTGTTCCCAGGAGAGAGAAGTGAGTCATTTGGTGCCTCCTGGAAAGTGCTCAGAGACATAAGAGAGAAGTCCAACTTAGCAAATGTCATGGTGCATATAGAATGACTGGAGGTGAGCCAATGTCCTACTGATGACACCCAGGACAGGATTCCCTCCTGCCTGTTCACTAGAGATAGACATAAAACACTTTCCCTGATCTGCCAAGTAAGGAAAATTCCTCCCCTACCAGCATTATCCCCTTCCTGTTTGTTTTACAGATTTTGAAATAAACATGTCAAATGAGCAAAGAAGTGTTCACATGTTTCTGGAGCTTTCAAGAAAGCTTGCAAGGGTCTGTGCCACCTGAGTCATTTCTGTATAGATGCTACATCCTCAAGGATGAAGTTTCCCAATGGAATGCAGAGAACAAAAATGGGATGGAGGGAGTGGGCAGGGGCAAGGAAACCCCTGGACTCCTGAGATGTGTGCAACAGGCTGTCCACATACAAATGGCCCAAAAGGAAGGCCAACAAGAAGCACTCTGTGAGGGACATGGGGCACAGACGATGCAGGCTGCAGAGCTCAGCACTGCATGTAAGCAGCCTGAAGTGGAAACAGCAGTTAGGGAGTATTGTCCTACACTGTGAGAAACTGGGATTAGGTTCTGGAGGGGATTTGGTGATTCATCTCCCCAGAAGACTTTAGTTTAATATGAACAGAATTTTTTTTAGATGTAAATGTGTGATGCTTGGTAGAACTTAATTAATTAAAGTTGGCCAGTAGCCAGACCATCTTGGTCTGTGATTGTTTCTGCTTTTGTTTGCTTAGGAACATTGGACTGGTTCAATACTTCCACTAGGAGCACTGACACACATGCCAGGTGCTCAGGGAGGTGGCATTTGCGGAAAGGGTTCTTCCTCATGAGTCTGAGATGGATCATGAAAAGATTGAAGAGTGTGGGGAATTGCTGAGCCAATACAACGGTGTATCCCCTTTCAGAAGAAATGCTATTATTTACAGTCCTCATAGACATGCTGGCTGTTTAACCACATGGATGAGAGAGACCTGATCCTGCCTTTGAACCACAATTTTGATATCCTATGCTATGCTATGCTAGCAAGACATAGTGGGTTTAGGAAGGAAGGGCAGGGAGAAATCAACAAAATGCTCTGTCATTCACAATAAATATATACATATGTAATTGTGTGTATATATATTTGTATGTTTGTACATAATTTATACAGATATACGTTATTTAACCGTTTAACTTTCACTTCCTTTCCCTGAACCCGTGTGTGTCTTTTCTAGCTCAGAGACCAACGTTGCTGCTTCTGAAATCAGTTTCCTTAAGTTCAGGGCTCACTCATGATGATCTCTCACCCAGAAGTTTTCGGTTACTGATGTCGCCTCTCATGTGCTCCTGGCAGCTGTCACGATCAGCCACAAAAATACCTGTCTTCCAGCAACATCAGGGGTAATTTAAGTCAAATCATCAAAACCAATTAAAACAAATAACTAAGCATACAGAAGAATGCACTCAGCCTAAGATGCTCTAGTAGACCAAAGCATCTGTGCACCCAGCTGTTTGGTGTACAGAGCAGATGTGACAAGATGTTTGGAGCTGGTATTGTTTATGTATCGGGAGATTTGGGCTGAATGGATTCACAGGCTATAACAAATGTCCTCATTTATCCTTGCTTGTTCCTATGCTATAGGCTATTCCAGAGGACAGATACGTGGCATGCAGAGAACTCCTTATATCGGGGACACTGAAACCTAGTATATTTGCTGACAGGCCTCTATAAAAGCCAGCTCAAAGAATAAAAGCTCTTTGTGAAGCTTCCAATTCTTAAAAATGAATTTTTTAACTCTTACTGAGAGCATGTTCCGTAACACTGAATACAAGAAAATTATTCTTGGAGTCCTTACACAATTCTTATTCAACAAAATTCCCACAAGCTTATATGGTAATGTGTTCCGACTCAGGGGATTTTATAGCGTGGGTCTCCTAATATTTGGGATTTCAATTCAAGCACTACTTTTGTAGTCAAAGGCTTTGTGGGAATCTCATTCTACCCTCAGTCTCTTACCCCTAGAGCTGCTGTCTCTTCTGGTTGCAGAGAAAAGCCTGAAAACATAACCCATACTAAGTCTCAAACACCAGACGGCAAACAGAAATACACAACAATAATTTATTTATTTATTTTAAATCTCCTGATTTTTAACACATAGAATTGGCAATATTGCAATGGGAATTTGGTTTGAATGAAGACTGAGGGCTGAATGCCAACTCGCTTGCTCTCTCTCAGAAGAGAGAGCAATGCCTGGAAATGCCTGGAAACGAAGGGCCTGATTCACAACTTCCTTCCAGGCAGCTCATGCTGTCTTACCCTGCCTGTAAGCCTAGATCCAAATATTCATCATATTCCAAACTAGGTCCAAATCCAAACAGTACAAATAGTCTCTTGCTTTAGAACATGCTAACCTCAGGTCCAAAACGCTTTCATTGCTGTGATATGTGAAATCTGAGTCTATTTTAAATAAGGCCATCTCTACTTAAAAAGCATCTCCAAGACCTATAATCTGAGGATATATTTTTTTAAATAAATTTTTTCCCCGTGGTGTCTCCTGCAAGTGTTGCCACAAGTAATACAGTGCAGCAACAACTGAAAAAGCACTGCTTATTCTCTCTGAGAAAAATGGCTTATGAATTCACACACCTGGACTGTAGTGCTTCCTCAAAGCCACCAAACACTGGAATTCAAGAGGAAAAGAAAAGCTGGTTCTACTATATTCAAAAATTCCAGGAATTTTGATGAATGTAGGTATATCTACCAAAAATTTCCAGTGTGTTCATATATCTACCAATTATTTCATCTTCTCTTTTTGGATAAAAAGAAGTTAATGTGTTGATTTCTTTTTAGTTAATAAGAGATTATGTGAAGGGAAAAAGCCTTACACCTTCCCCACACCACCCCAAATCCTCTGTGTATCCGGATACACCAGAGCACCAAAGGTGATTCGTGTGTGTGCATATTCCTGTGTTACCAACAATGTTCCTTACACTGCTTAAACAGCAGAGGCTTACAACTTAAAAAAGGGATTCGATATCTGTCTGCTTTCAGGTCTATGGCTCAATTCCGGGGCTCTGGGCCTCAGTGTGGCCTCTCGTCAGCCATAATGAATGTTTTGAATAGTAAAAACTACTGTAGAAATCATTTCATATTATGAGTTAACATGAAAGGCTCTTTTTACAGGAAAGGATGTTGTTGACAAAGTGACAGGTTTGATTGGTCACATGAAATGGAACTGGTGCTACAGGATTTGAGTATCGTCTCCTGACAACTCATGCATTAAGCCACAATATACTCATATATAGATTTAGTGCATTCAAGAATCGATGGGAAGAGGAGAAAGGCAATACAACATCTCAAGTCTGATTGCACTGATCCATAAGCATTGTCCCGGTGCTGCTCTCCATAATGAATAACATAACAATGTCTGAGGCTGCTCATCATGTCTCAGAAAGGCTCTTTGTCATAGCAACAGGTAAATTATGCCAATTTGTCCTGATCTGGTGTGTTTCCCAGTGTAGTCCCCTTCGCCACTCCTGCAGCCCGTTCTAGTGCGTAAGCAATGCATGAGGAGGGACAGAAGCTGGGCATCGCTGTTCCCAGAACTGTCTCGCTCATTGACTTTCACTGGCAAGCACAAGGTTTCTGCAGCAGAAGTGTGTTACCTCAGCTGCTACTGTCTTGTGTCACTGAAATAGTTTCCATCAAAGGGAAACCTCTGTGAAGCACCAGAGCATAAGGGCCAGCTGACAGCTTAAACTTTTGTAATACTTAACCCTTTTCTTCCTCTCCACAGTAGCTCTTCAGATGAAGAAGGTTCTCTTTGCTTTTGGTAAGTCTCCTTTTGCCACAGTCTAGTGCAAATATTTGATACTGTAGAAAATCAGATATATTGGCAGCGGGCTGCAGAGCTCTCTTATGAATCATCCTTTAGTAACCTGCCTGCCATTTGTGGCCACAGAGTAAGTCTAGCACTACTATAAATTACAAAGTTTGTTTCTGTTTGCTGGAAAGAGAGAAAATCGTATCAGATCAAGCAGTGAGAGGATGTTACCAAAGCTTCCTGAACCCTACAGATTCCATCACGCACACCCTTTCCCTTGTGGAGAACTGACAGGAAAAGGACCATTCATATATGCATAAACATATATCTTTGCATACACTACAGAATATGTCTGGACACTGCAGTAAAAAAGTTGGAGAAAGTACCTTTGTAGGAGATGGCTGAAAATTATGCCAGTGCAGCTGAAGCCTAGTTATTGCTGCTTGTTAACTTATGACAGCAAACAAAACCGGCTCTGTTAATGAGCTGTGGTTTCGGTATACTTGTTCCTTATCAGCATAAGGTAACTGACGGATTTACCTTGAAAATACAGATGAGCTCACCTCTGCCTCTGTCATTGGTAAGCCATGCGCATATCACATGCTTGTGGCATGACAAAGGGAAGACGGGTTCTGCCTCCAAAAGGAGGTTTATGTATGTTCTTTCTTGTACAATTTTAGCTGTCACATGGCAGTGGATACCACAGACATTACACACAGGACAGAGTGTTTGCAGTTATGCTCCTGTCAAAGGACCAGAAGTTATTAAAAAAAAATTAAATTGTGATTCCTCAGCTTGATAAGTAACATCGGTAATTAGCCTTGCTACTGTGCCCCACCAGTGTGAACCATGCCCAGAGCAAGAGAGACAGGCAGGTACTGCACACGGTGCTGGCCTGGGGTGACTATTAGGTCCTGAATGCATTTTGTTCTCTAATCGTAAATCTAAGGCCTAGCAGGAACTGGGGGGGACTGGAAAAGATAAGTTTTTCACAAAACAGTTTATATTCAAAGGTACACAGTTATGAGTTTTTTTCAGGCACATTTCCCTTTCCCTAGCTTTTAGTTTCAGTTTGTAGAGTCTAAACCATTAAAAATATGCATTAGCTAGTGGTAGAAACATGATTTCACAAGGAAAGAATCCCACATAGGGTAATATCATCAGGATGATATGTTTTTAAATAAAAGCACCTAAAGACAGATAGGTAGATTCATTCATGTTTAGTCACCTAACTAAATGGATTAACCTATAGAGCATTAAGCATGCACAGTTCTCACTGACTCTCTCAACACCTGTCCATGGCTTAGTGGAGATTTCGCTGCCCAGCCTTGGAAGCACATATGTGAAAACAGCAGTTTTGATTTTAAAAGCCAGGACTCACTTTACAGGTAACCAGAAGTGTTGTGGTTTTTTTTAATAAAGTTAAGGCATTTGGTGTAGTGGGGAAAGAAACTGCTCTGGAAAAATTAGTAACAGGAAAATGTAAAAGACTTGATTCTGTGGTGATCAGTATGTAGAAATTTTGACTTGTGTGAAGATTATTCAGTCTCATGTTGAAATCAGTCTGAAAAAGGAATTAGCGTTAAGAGTAGGAAGTACAGAGAGAGATTAAAAAAACTCTGTAAGCTTTCCAAAACATTTTGAACTTAAACAAAATCCACTTCTAGGAGGTTCCATTTCAGCTTTCTTCCTTAACTTAGCTTCCTGCTAAAACTTTCCAGTTAAGCATGCTGACAGCAAATCATTGAATGATTGCTCCCTATCTTCACACCTTTCTAGAAATTCATTCTTTGGTGCAAATAAAGGTGGTGCTATGTGTGCAGAGAATAAACTATTCCCTACAAAAGTACGTGGGTATCTCAAAATCCTGGGCATATGATGATGTCAGGATGCTGAATGAAGTGTTTCTAAACTCTGTAAAGGGCAATTCCCTTAGGTCAAGTTGAGGTCACTAGAGCAATGCAGGGAAACCCATACAGAAAGTGCTATGTACAGGCCCCAGCTTACAGACTTGATTTATGGCTGCAGCACAGTATTTTCCAGCATTTTCAGGGGACTCTTACACTGAAAATCCAAACAAATTATCTGAAAATAGCATCTGTTGCATTCAAGTTCCAAAGCATGCACCTATTAACATGAAAGATCAGAAAAGCAGTGATTATTTACACGTCATCTATTTTTACTACCTAGTAGCAGTACTGGAATCATTATGATTTCCTGATCCCTGCATCCCTCATCACACAACAAGAACTCATGGCTCCTCCAGGAGACACAAGAATAATTAACATACCTCTGAAACATCTTCCCCCTTAACAAATGCAGTGGGACTAAGAAAACAGCTTTGCAACTAGACCACGAGATTAAAAATGCCAGCCATTAAAAAGCAGGTTTGCCAGATCTACCACTGAGTCACTTTTTTTTTGCTTATCTGTGTATCTGCTGTTGTACAAAAGAGCTTTCAAGAACTGGCCTGAAGAAGCATTCTCATTCTTTCTTCCCATAAAAAAGCAGACCTGGCACAGGCACAGTAAATAAAAATAACAAGCATATGATGCCCAAGATGCATGTGAACATTAAGTGACGTTGGCAGCCCCCGCAAATAGAACTCTGGTTAAAAATAGCCTTTGTCTAAATGTGGAAAGTGAGTAAATATAGTAGCAGTTTCAGCTTACTATAGAGGCTTACAGGCTCCAAGTAACAGAGCTTATTATAGAGCATGTGCGTCAGCGAAGTGGAGAAAAGGGAGAAAAGAAAGACGACGCATTCTGCAATTAGTACCTACAATGAGACATAAATTTACTTTTCCCCTCATTATTTTTCTTGTTGTTTAAAAAATGGACAAAGGAAGGAGCACTTTCAAGTTGTAACAGTGCTAAAGAGAAAAAGAGCTGGGATTGAGGAGAAAGCTGAAACTAGCACCAAAGAGCAACACAGGGAGTTTTCTGCACAAAGGCTGGTTGCACAGAAAGCGAGATGTAAAAAGAGATGCCAGGACAGATTTTGATCTCAGTCACTCTGAGACAAATACAGAGTACAGTAACCTGGCTGGAGGGAGCTCTCCTGGATTTACATGCACTCATTTGACTGAACATAAGCCAGTGAGCCAACTTCTGAGTTGACTGAAAAGAAAGTGACATCAATGCTTTCCCCTGCCACTATGCACTCCCTACTTTCAAGGAAATCTCATGAGTTTCTGGTGATTGCAGAATTTGCTTCACTGAATCAGTATATCTGCTTTACCTCATGTTTCACTTTGTAAACAATCTGCAATGTAGTCAAGGCTGGGAAAGCCCACAAACAAAACCTGTGGGATATTTTACAGCTGAGGAAGAGAACCTGCTGCTGAATGCAGCTATACATTAAGTAATATCCTCAGGACTTTATCTCCAAGCATTTTCCAACATTCTCTTTTAGCTGAATTGACAAAAATGAGAGAAATGGTCCCTGCTTTGTGTCTCTGATCTTCTCAAATCAGAGGTGAGGGTGGGAAAGATCCTTCTTATTCCTTTCAATGCTCAATTCAATTAAAGAAAAACTCCCCAAAACTCCACGTCCTCTCCTCATTCACACAGAAAAGGACACTTTTCACAGAGTTGAGAGTCCTTCTGCTTCTGTACAGGGTTTCTTGTCTTCTTCCTTTGCATTCAGAATAATGGGGTGACGTGCATAACAGAAAAATAAATGTTTTGGGAGTGTTAGGTGAGATACAGCATGATATAAAAGTTGTGGCCAGCCAAGAGTTGTCAGCAAAGTTGCCTTATTCAAATGGCATGGTAAATAAATGCTATAAATTCCTAAGTAGAGCCTAAATTAGCTTTTGGCGTAGTACATCACTGTAACAAGTTAATTTTGCAGCTCCAAGGAATAGCCTTATATGGTTCACTTAAGTAATAATGCTAAATGAATGTTTAAGTGAGAACCATTTGCCAAATGCAAAGCAAGAACCATATATAACCTCTTACACAACTACATAACACAGAAATGCTGGCTGGATTCCAAAATTCTGGTTTATGTACAAATTATATCTGCTAACTCCAACCAACACCTGAGCCAAAAAGGAGCTACCTGGAAAACACTTCATGATTCTTTAGGATTAATAATTTAGCATTTATCCTGGTCTGTCTTCCTCACAGCCATGCAAAAGAAACCTTTCTTTTCTTTTTTTCTTTTTTTTTCCTTTTTTTTTTCCTCTTTTCCAGTGTGGCAAAGAATAGTTTTGGCAACCTCCTTTACTTTTGTTGTTTTGCCAAGAAAGAAGACATAAGAAAGGAAGGGAAAGAGAACAACAATATGCCAAAAGCTTCATTAGTTATCTCAAAAGAAATCCAACCTCCTTCTAGTCTAGTGCATCATTGTTCTAGTATTTGTGCCGTTTCTCTGGTATTCTTGTCTTACAGCCATCAGGGGCTGCACAAAATGTATTCAGGAAAGGCAATTACAACATAAGCTATGCAAACTTAATACTGATTGCTTCTCCCTCCCTCGCCCCCGCCTTGCATCCTCCACCACTTATAAATATGGCAAGTTAAACTATTAGGGATAACTGAAAAAGTTCAGACAGACTTGCCTATGTCTATTAGTCATCATTCATGTATTGTAGCAAAATAACCTGCAATAGATGCCGTCTTGTTTCTTGCTAGAGAGTGCTGTTGAGTTCTTGCATTCACAATAAATCTGTTTGGAAGACTGCCCTTCAAGAGTTGCCATGGTAATTATTTTGGTATCACAAAGCAGAAGAAGCTAAAGTACTTACTAGCCGTATCCAAATTCTTGTCTTTTTGGGGAGAAAAAAAAAGAAATCAGCAGATGGCATTTGTCAGAAATTCAACGTTCTGATTATTACCAAAGTTGTGTTTTTGGAGGAATTCTGAGGTTTGAGGTTTTCTGGCCAGAAAAAAGAGGGGTGAGGGGAAGGGAACAGAAAAAGAGAAAATCAGTATTGCTGAAATCCCTTTAGCTTGCGCTATTACAACAGTTTAGGAATAGTTCTTAAAACAGTAGGTGTTAAGTAATGAAAATCTTCGAAGGAGTCTCCTTGCAGACTATTTACTAAATACTTAACATACTGTAACGTGAACAAGGGGAAATTGTTATCTCCCTGTGAAAACATCACAGGCTTCCAAATGGTTAATTATAGCTCCCTCTTGCACCTTTCTTATGATGGAATCACTATGGGAACATGAGAAATGTCCCAAAGAAATCCAGATATCAGTCTTTCTACTCTGCACAGTACAAGTACAGGAATGTGGCTCTTCAAACTAGGCTGTATATTTGGAGTGGCTGTAACCCAAAGGAGAATTTAGGCTGATTTAGTGAAATGAGTGCACCATGCCACTTCAGTACAAAAAAAAGAAAAAAAAGAAAAAAGAAAAAGTAAAAAACCACATCGGTTTAGCTGCTCAAATGCTGATTTGCTTAACTCTCCAGTCAATCTAGTGCCTGTATATTGATTTTACAAAGATTTCAATTTCAAAGTACAGCATCAAATTGGGACAGGTATGTGTGCTAGCACGCACTAAGACATGATGTTAAGTGTCTGTAGAGCATTAAGGCACAATGGCTGGTCATGCCAGAGCACAGTACAGTACTGTACACACACTAGCTTGTGTCCTAGAAGCAGCATGGCTACATTAGGTCCGGGCTATGTGGCTCAGGCAGAGTGCCATTCTGACAGGGCTGCAACACTTCTCAGATTTGGAGTTTGCTCGTGTATTACAGCAGGAGGCTGCCCTGCATGGTTTAAGGGAGTTGCAATGTGTCGTACAGATTTCTTCATTCACAAGCCTCTTTTGCTCCTTTAGCTGTCAGTTTTCCTCTGAGGCAAGAGCAGCTTCCACTTCTTCACATACAAAGAATTCAGAGTTTTGGTGAAAAACAGCTTTGTTTACTTTAAACTTTATTTACTTAAAACTGTAAAATTGGCCCCTTTCTGGTGAAAGGTGCCAGATGAGCAGCTCCAGGAACTGAAACCCTTTATTCACTCTGGAGCTCATTTGCAGCCCATTGGAGTCAATGACAAGCCTCTAATTGACCAGTTTTCTGGCTCCTGGGTCAGGCCTTCACAGGACAGGCGGCAGCTGTGCAAACTCCCTCACACTCCCTCCCCAGTGAACCTCTGAGGGAGAGAACTCGGGTCCCAGCACAGGGGCTAGTACAGCCTGAAATCCCACTGAAACTGCAGCTGCTGAATGTCAATGGGTCTTCACTGAGCTGCTGATCAGCATTTCTTTTTTCAAAAATGCAGTGATCAGGGCCTGGGGATAATGTGGGTTTTGCTGCTTCTGACACATCGAGTGTGTGTTCCCCACCTCTGCCCTGTGTCAGGTATGATGCTGCCAAGGAGAACAGAAGAGGCAGCACCTCATCTCACCTTGAGATGAGCCACACTCAACTGCCACTCAGGACAGCTGATCACTACTCTCCTTTGGGATTATTCTTATTTCCCAGGCAATTTTCCATCTCTGTACCTGGATTTTTTTTGCATTTTTACTGCCAAAAACTGGAACCTGACTCGTGGGGAAAAAAAAAAGGCAGGAAAAGGAAGCACATGGGTATGACAAATTCTCACCCCGCCCTCCTATTAAGGTGCCTGGTGGGGTTGAGTGGTTTGTTGAAAAATTTCCAAGAAATCTTCCGCAGGCATGCTCTATTAAGAAAGAAAAAAATACAAGAAAAAAAAAGCACCAAACAAAACAAAAACCCCTCCATAACCAAACCCAACTTTGCTAGCTTTAGTTTCCATTTATATATGGCTGCCAAGAAGATTTCAGAAATTACTTCTGGTCACTTTTAACCAAGTAAGTTTGGCTTCATATTGGTGACTGGTCACAAAACATTTTTGGCACCAGAGTGACCGAAAAAGAGTGACCCAAAAGTCCTCAGCAAAACTGATGATAACTCTTTGCAGGGAGAGAAGAGAAAAAGCGAGGATGTATGATCAGAAAGGGCAGAGATGAAGATTGTTCATGCCATGCAATAGGAAACTCAAAGGGCAGCTGAGGATTGTATTATAAGAACAAATCTGAAGATGTGCTGGTAATTTATTTTTATTATTCAAAACTTTTGTTCAGCACCACATCATCTGTGGCTATTAAAAAAGGCCTATCTGGATGCACTGTATACATGGTTAAAGTTTCCTGCTGTAATAAGAATGCGATGTCTTAAAGTTTAGCTTCACCATAACTCTCAAAATATTTACTGACATGTAAACAATACCTCTCTGCCTCTTATGTTATTACCACCAAGGTTTTCCCAAGGAAAACATTTGTTTAATAATTGACTTATAGCAGATGTTAGAATTAATATTAGAATATTAACCAGGGCAATTTTTGGAGGGAAAGTCTGAAACGGTGCACTACAGGTCCCAGCAAATAGTATATGCAGAGTTCAAAAAAGTAACTGAAGAGAGGGGAAGTCATCTCCCCATTACAATAAGCATACTCCATGAGCATCTTCATTTGAGGAAGGGTGTCAGTGTAAGTGAATGTAAGCCCTGGTTAGCTGAAATCTCTGTCAGCTTGGCTGGGAGGACATGACAAAGACTGGTTCTAGAGGTCTTACACATGTTACCCTTCACGTAGCACAAGGTACTGCTGAACAAAGTTTGAGAGAGGCTGGAGAGGGTGGAGGCCTGGGGAGCAAGCTGCTGAGCAAAAGGATAGGCTAGACAGTGACAGTGTTTGCTGTTTTGACCTCTTTTTCTTTATTGTATCTATAACTTGGACAGACTAACAAAAGTGAGCC
The DNA here is from genome assembly GCA_028020825.1 of Podargus strigoides. Lineage (NCBI taxonomy): Eukaryota > Metazoa > Chordata > Aves > Caprimulgiformes > Podargidae > Podargus > Podargus strigoides. The sequence goes on from CM051620.1 coordinate 62,743,278, forward strand.
TGGGTCTGATGATTCTCTCCTAGGTGTTTCTCCTTCCTTTCAGAAAGGAAGTTCTTATAATCCTATTTGTTCACATACTGCTAGATTATCAGTGTGTTCATTTTTATCTCTGTCAGTCTTATTTCCTTATTTCTTGATGTAATGAGTTGTCTAATTACTGCGACATCAATTCCTTCAGGAACTTCAAATAATTACATCTGTGTATTTCAATGACATCCTGAAGAGTTTGGGGGAGGTTTGCTTCAGGCTCAATAGCATCAGGTGCCTCCCGATACATACACTTTCTGCCAAGATCTCCCTTCTCCCTTACTTGCTGAAACATCTAGAAACAAATACATGTCAGTCCTAATTAAAACAATCACCCAAGTACTGGATCTGACTCAGGAACTATAATTGTAATTTTAAGAGCTGCTTTCTCTGCACAGTTGTACAAAGCATCTCATTTTATTTGTAATCTTCATGTTTCAATGAACCCACATTTCAGTTTTTCCTTCCTTTCATTTTCAAAAAAGGGTCAAATTATACAGGTGCTTTTGCTGTAGTTATGTATACTCAAAGGAGCAATAGAAATGGCAATGAGCCAGGAAAGTTTGCTTTATTTTGTTACAGGATTTGTATAGTCTGCAATGGGTTTTCTCTTTCTTAATGCACAAGCAGAACTGCAGTCCTGTTTGCCTTCCACTGAACTAAGGAGGGGATAGGGGAAGCTCTGTAGAAACAGGAGTGGAAATGGGGCACCACACTGGTCTCTAAGACAGACCGTCTCTTGAAACACAGTGCCTTTCAGCACTAATGTCAGATAAGGCACTCAGAACACGGGATACCGTCCCCATATCCCCATACTATCACTTTACATTAGTAGAGAAACAACACAGTAGACATGCAGGCTCTAACCCCCCAAAACAAGCAGTCATGAACTATCTAAACAGTATGTCTGGATTCACCCTTCCTAGCTCCATACATCTATCTCTGTGCCAGTCACCTAAACTTCAAAACAAAAGAGGCATTTCTAGGGTGGTTTCATCTCATCCTAATGGAGCAATGTAAAATAATCCTGGTAAACTATACCACCAAACCCCCCTTCTCACTCTTCCCAGGCTATAAAGTCAAGAATAAGAGCTTGAGTGTTGTAAAGTCCATCTTACTTCTGTTAAGGGCATTTGGGAAAAAGCTTGTGCTCTTGATAGAGGACACGTGGTGGAAGCAAGGAGGGAAGAAGGTCCATGGTATAAACATACCGAACTGCACAGTCAGAAGACTACTCTTACTATAACTTTGGGCCCTTCTTAGTAGACGATTTTACATGAATGTGGGCAGAGGTTTTTTTAAACATTAATGCTCCCTGGCATATGTTCTAAATAAATGAGCGGAAGAAAAAGCATGGAAAAATATTTTGTACTGGGATTATTAATCTCTATGGTATTCAGCCACTTCTTAGCAACAAACATTCCCCCAAGGAATTATTTCGATCAAAACTCACTTCTTGGTCTCCAAGTCCTTTTGGGCATATTTGAATTACACGTGGTGCATGAAATATATTTTGGGGCATAACCACTGGGCAGTTTGGAAAGACCTTGGGGATAGTTTTGTACATACACTGTGAGCAGATAAATTGCATTTAAAATCATTCAGTTGGAATTCCAGTGCTCTTGAGGAAGTCACTGCTTGGGATCAACATGAAATGTCTCCCAGCTGAACACTGCTATGTACCAGCAAACAACATCGTACCTTTAGCAGCAAGGTCTTGTGTGTCACATGCAAACATGTCTTATCAGATGCATGGTATCTGTTTTTAAATGCATTAAAATCAGTGATCAGAAAAGTTAGGGATTAGCTTAATGATTGGAAGATTAGGTAATTTCATTCATACTTTAGAGATGGGCATGGGAAGCAATAGTATATTTTCCTTCTTTAAAGTACGAGAAGATTACTTACTCATGCAGAGAATTGTACAAAAGACTGCACTGAAGATAAGGAGGGAATTTATAAATATATTTTAACTGCACATTTGTGTAGTAAGTTGAAAATTGCATATTCAGTGGTCACTCCAATGGTCACTTATCAGAAAGCCACAGAGTCATGGTAGTTATTCAGCACACTACGGGATAATGCTGCATAGAAAGAGCACAGTGGATGATGTAGAGAATGAGTCCTAGCAAGGTCTTCAGATCTCAAACTTTTTTTGTGGCCTTTGAGAAAAAAAACACCTGTGCAAGCAATGGAATTCAGGGATGTTCATCATCATCTCTGCTTCTGTTCCATTTCTTTGGAAGGGACCTTGGATTTGTAATAATTTATTAGCCACGTAATATAGGTATTACATATATATGTAATACCTATATTATATGTGGGTATGTAGAAAGAGAGACCCCTGGAAGGTCAAATGTAGCCAAGTGGAAGTTTTGCTGTAAGCGTCACTTTCCTTTTGCTGCTGCCAGGTTTGGTTTCTGCACTGAGCTTTCCACAGCTGGATCAAAGAAACCAAGCATGAATACTTTTCCCCTTAGAGCAACATCATGCCAAATCTTTGACACACAGCCAGAATGGTATGAGTGTGTATGCAGAAGTTCATAATGGTCACAATCCATAGAGATTGTAAATGGACCCCTGATCTCACCCAACTTGAAGATATTCTTACATTGCAGACACATAAACCCGAACTAGTCATCTTGGTTCTCTTCTTAGCCGGTGGAAAGAAATGGACATTACTATGGCATGATTTCTTTAGAAGGCAATTAATTACAAGCTAAAATACTGGGAGAACCCAAAGGGAATCTCAGTCATCTAAGGCCAGATGGGTTTAGCTAGTGCCAGAAAGCCAACACACAGACCTAGTCTCACCTCTGACCCAGAATTAGCCTATCTAACTCCAGGCAGATAACCAAAGCACCGGAGTTCAGAATCTAACATCACTCAGAAGCCAAAGACTGATACCTTCAAAGACAATGACATTATGATGGACACAAGTATCCCTAGAAATTTCTCCCAATCACACCCTATCCTTCAGCTAAGATTTGTAGACCAGCATACAGAGGCCTCGCGTAATGAAAATTATGGTGCTGCTACTGCTGCTACACCTTATTCTGTGTGCTCCTTCACTAAGCCCAGAGCCACTGAGCCAAGCTGCATCTGATATTGCAAGCTGCCCAGCTCTCTGCACCTCTCAGAGCCTCCTTACTAAGCAGCTCACTGCTAACCAAACTCATCCAGCATGAGATAACCACCACATAGCACTCCATCTCAGCACACAACTTAAGAGAACAAGATCACATTTCCTGGGTAATTGCTATTGTTTTATCCATTTGCTAACTAATTTTCATTGTGTATGCCAAGTTTCAGAGGCCAGTTAAACATTTGGCAACACTAAAGAATTAGCAGATTTTCATTTATGTGGCAGTAGTCTTTTGGCAATCACACTGACTTACAGGAGAACACTTCTTTGCAGTTTATTGATATTACATATATTTCAGACATTTCCTAAAATAAATACTGATCGATTGCTAGAAAGATCATTAGCAAGAATATTGAGTCATTGCTTTTCAGAATCTATTTCCTGCACCCGCAAAGTCTTCATTACTCTGCTAGCAGTGCTAACACCTCTTTTGCTTCACTGTGCCTGTCCTGGAATTAAATAAATAAATAACAGGGAGAAATGTCAAATAAGGCCTTTGAAGACATCCATTTTTCTAGTATCTTTTTTCATACCGTGGGGAGATAGGGATTGTTGTTCAGTTGCTCTTCCAGTTATCAGCTCACATTTTGGTCTCCTCTAAGAATAATACAGACATTTATTTGATTTTGATGTCAGCTGGGCCAATAGAAGATTTTCTATACCTGAGATGATAAAAAAGTATAAAAGTTAATATGTCACATTTTGCTTGTAATTTGATTTATAACAGTTAAATTGATAGCTTAAATTTCCCGATTCCTTTGTGGGAAACATGGATGGGAGGAAAGAATGAAATGCAGTTTTGTAAATATGCTTCTCTTGCAATTAGCTACCTGGAATCTAATTTAAAATATGTAAATAAAGCAAAATATAACTTTGATCATAATTATCACTCATCTGGGCTGTGTAGCACACACAGCCTGCCAGAGACCATTTTAAAAACAGTCTCCAGCCCTTTTCTAACAGATCTAATCCTTCATATTAGAGAAGGTAGAGGGGACTTGTTGTTTTGACGAGGACCATTTTTTATCAGAAGCAGCTCACAGTGGAAGGGAAGGCATACTTTCTTGCTTTCACTGCATTTTTCTTAATTTTCTTTGTTTTCTTTAAAAATCAAATTCCAGTAAACTTAATTTTGAAATAAAACAGAAAATTCCTCTAAAGAAAAATCTAAGTGCAATTCAAAAGCTTTGAACTGAGCTGTCATTTCTTTTTGAAAGAAAACAATGTAATGAATTTTACACAGATGTTTCAATTAACTCGAATAGATATTTCTTAAAGGAAAAACATCACCACATTCTTCTTTGAAGCGGCCTGTTATAAATGTGCTTTGCTTTCACTAAAAGGTGTTTGCTGCTCTTGGCACAGAAAGGGATCTCTGCCCCAATCCTGGCCATTGTCTGTGACAAGAAGCGACAAATCTGAGCCTTCTTCACTCACAAATACAAGGTAGTTGTTGAGGGTGGCTGCCTTGTATCCCTTCCTTTTTCACGCACTTGTGCAAAACCTGGTCACAAGATATCCTTTTCACCACTTGTACCCCTTGGGCAAGCAGGGAGCAGGAAGGATCTGTTTCCAACCAAGGATGTTGCAGCCCACAGGGGTTCAGTGTTTTTTTCTCGTAGTGCAAGGATGGAAGAGTGTTCAGGAAGAGAAAATATCCAGCAAAGTTAGCAAGCAGTAGGTTTAAAGACAGCAGAAGAAATCACTTTTTCACACATCAGAGAATCATTATGGAATGTATTGCCATCGGATACTGGGGAGGAAGAGTAAAAATAATTCAGAGGGAGATTAAAACAAGTTCACTGGCAGCCTATACAGCTATCATATGCTAAAGTGTAGAGACAATATCTGGCGCAAGAAGCCTCCACATTCCTCGTTTCCCAGCAAACCACTGAAAAGTATCTCTCTATAATTGCCTTGTTATGCTTCTCTTTCTCTAAACATCTGCTGCAGGCCACTGTCAGAAAATGTGTGTTGGGCCGGCTGGACCTTCAATCTGACCTGCTGTAACAGTTCTTATGGCATACACTAAGGGCACAAGGCTATCTCATCCTGCACACCAGCCTCCGAAGCTGACAAGATGCAGAAAGGAGTGCAAACTGCACCCTAATTAATAGTGATGCAAGAGCAGCTCTGGAGGCACTATGCCTCCCTAAGACATGACAACTCCCAGAACTGGCACAGGAGTGATAGGGGCTCTACACTATCCCTGGAGCACAGCTTGTTTCTTGATGCCATAGTTTAATACTAAGTACGCAAGTGCATTTTCAACATAGCTGGTGGCAGAAATTGCACTTCTAAGATGCCTGGTGGATTGATATGCTTAAAGGATTATGAATTATTGCAAACCAGTACCACTTGCAGTGTTTTGCTTTCTGTCCTACAGATCCAATTACTTGAGGGTGTATTTGATTGTATATGTAGTTAGAATAGGGGTCTGCTCTGGTTGTTTTACATTTTCATTACTTCAGGTTGAGGTCTGCCTCCATATGAACTTAACAGACTCATGTTAAACTTCAGCAGTACTACTTAACTGAGTAAAGCTGAATATATGAGTAGGTAAAGAATTAAGCACAAACCTCAACAATCAGGCATCTCCAAGGATGGAACCACACCGCAGACAAACAGATCTAGAAGTATATAAACCACACCTAATCCTGCTTGAATGGTAACAATAGTTTGTGGCTGAGCCACTCACACACAATGAGATTTGAACAAACAGTTTATGGGATAGGAAGCAGAATCTGGCTGGCTGGCCTCATTGAAAGGGGCTTTAAACTAGGTTTGAAGGAGGGGGGGGATAAAATTGGGCCTGCTAGAGTTGAACCCAAAGGAGTCAGGCCACAGTTGGTAAGGAAGTCGTCAGCCCAGCTCAAGTACTTCTACACTGATGCACGCAACATGGGCAACAAACAAGAGGAGCTGGAAGCCATTGTGCAGCACCACAGCTATGATGTAGATGCCATCACAGAAACATGGTGGGATGACTCTCATGAGTGGAGTGCTGCAATGGATGGCTGTAAGCTCTACAGGAGGAACAGGCAAGGTAGAAAGGGCAGTGGGGTGGCACTCTATATTAGGGAGTGTTTCGACTGTATGGAGATCGATACGTGTGATGAGCCAGTACAATGTTTATGGGTTAGGTTGAGGAAGGCGAACGAGGTGGATATCATGCTGGGAGTCTACTACAGGCCACCTGACCAGGCTGAAGAGGTCGATGAACTGTTCTGTAAGCAACTGGCAGAAGCTGCAAAGTCACAAGTCCTTGTTCTTGTGGGGCACTTCAACTTACCAGACATCTGCTGGAAATATGACACAGCAGAGAGAAAACAATCCAAGAAGTTCCTAGAGTGTGTGGAAGATAACTTCCTGACTCAGCTGGTAAGTGAGCCCACCAGGGAAGGTGCCTTGCTAGACCTGTTGTTCATGAACAGGGAAGGACTCGTAGGTGATGTGGTGGTCAGAGGCCGTCTTGGACTAAGGATCGAGAACTGTATCATTTCATGATCACTTAGCCCGTTAGGAGGGGGGGCAGCAAAACTTTCGCCATGGACTTCCGAAGGGCAGACTTCAACCTCTTTAAAACACTGGTTGAGAAAGTCCCTTGGGGAACAGTCCTAGAGGGCAAAGGGGTTCAGGAAGGATGGACTCTTTTCAAGGAGAAACTGTTAGAGATGCAGGAGCAGGCTGTCCCCAGGTGTCATAAGACAAACTGGAGGGGAAAACGACCAGCCTGACTGAACAGGGAGCTTCTGCTGGGACTTAGGAGAAAGAAGAGAGTCTACCACCTCTGTTAGAAGGGGCAGGCTACTCAGGAAGAGTATAGGGATTTAGTTAGGTTGTGTAGGAAGAACATTAGGGAGGTGAAAGCCCAGCTTGAACTCAGCCTGGCCACTGCCGCAAAAGGTAATAAGAAGAGTTTTTACAAATATATTAACAATAAAAAAAGATGCAGGGAGAATCTCCATCCCTTATTGGATGTGAGGGGGAACATTGCTACCAAGGATGAGGAAAAGGCTGAGGTTCTTAATGCCTTCTTTGCCTTGGTCTTTAACAGCCAGACCAGTTATGCTCATGGTATTCAATTCCCTGAGCTGGAAGATTGAGATGGAGATCAGAATAAACCCCTCGTAATCCAGGAAATAGTAGTGAAGGACCTGCTGAGTCAATTAGGCACCCATAAGTCTATGGGGCCAGATGAGATCCACCCAAGAGTGCTGAGGGAGCTGGCGGAGGAACTTGCCAAGCTGCTCTCCATCATCTATCAGCAGTCCTGGTTATCGGGTGAGGTCCCGGACAACTGCAAACTTGCCAATGTGACACCCATCTACAAGAAGGGCAGGAAGGAGGATCTGGGGAACTACAGGCCTGTCAGCCTGACCTCGGTGCCGGGGAAGATTGTGGAACGGTTCATCTTGGGGGAGATCTCACGGCAAGTGCAGGACAACAGTGGGATCAGGTCCACCCAGCATGAGTTCACAAAGGGCAAGTCCTGTTTAACCAACCTGATCTCCTTCTATGATCAGGTGACCCACCTAGTGGACGAGGGAAAAGTAGTGGATGTTGTCTACCTGGACTTCAGGAAGGCATTTGACACTGTGTCCCACAGCATTCTGCTGCAGAAGCTGGCAGCTCATGGTCTAGACAGGTGGACTCTTTGCTGGGTTAAAAACTGGATGGATGGCCGAGCCCAGAGAAGTCTGGTGAATGGAATTAAATCCAGATGGAGACCAGTCACAAGCAGTGGTGTCCCTCAGAGCTCGGTCTTGGGGCCAGTCTTGTTTAATGTCTTTATCGATAACCTGGATGAGGGGATTGAATGCACCCTCAGTAAATTTGCAGACGACACAAAATTGAGTGGGAGTGTCGATCTGCCTGAGGGTAGGGAGGCTCTGCAGCAGGATCTGGACAGGCTGGAACGATGGGCTGAGGCCAATTGTATGAGGTTTAACAAGGGTAAGTGCCAGGTCAGGCATTTTGGCCACAACAACCCCATGCAGTGCTACAGGCTGGAAAGCTGCCTGGTGGATAAGGACCTGGGGGTGTTGGTTGACAGCCGACTGAACAAAGCCAGCAGTGTGCCCAGGTGGCCAAGAAGGCCAATGGCATCCTGGCCTGTATCAGAAATGGTGTGACCAGCAGGAGTAGGGAGGTGATCATGCCCCTGTACTCGGCACTTGTGAGACCACACCTTGAGTACTGCATCTAGTTCTGGACACCACAGTATAAGAAGGACATTGAGGTGCTGGAGTGAGTCCAGAGAAGGGCAACGAGGCTGGTGAGAGGTCTGGAAAACAGGCCTTATGAAGACTGGCTGAAGGAACTGGGCTTGTGTAGTTTGGAGAAGAGGAGACTGAGAGGAGACCACATAGCTCTCTACAACTACCTAGAAGGAGGTTGTAGTGAGGCTGGTGTTGGTCTCTTCTCCCAAATTACTAATGATAGGATGAAAGGAAATGGCCTCAAGTTGCATCAGGGGAAGTTTAGGTTGGATATTAGGAAGAAATTCTTTACTGAGAGGGTGGTTAGACACTGGAACAGGCTGCCCAGGGAGGTGGTGGAGTCACCGTCCCTGGGGGTGTTAAAAAATGCGTTGATGAGGCACTTGAGGCCATGGTCTAGTGGTTTAATGGTTAGGAATATGATGGGATAAAGGTTGGACTTGATGACCCTGGAGTTCCCTTCCAACCATAATTATTCTATGATTCTATGATCTATTTTATATAATACTGTCCAACTAAATATGAAAAGACTGCCGACATTGTCTGTGAAGACCACCTGATCTCATCAGGAATTCAAAAGCAGTGAAATCCATTTGCACAGAGCTCTTCATCCTGATACTAAACTAGGAAGTGCATGTAGCATATATCTTGCCATGAAGGCAAGAGAGGAGCGAACACACAATGCGATCCAGGCCACAGAGAGAAACCAGAGATCTGGGAGAACGTACAAAGACCTCTATTCCACTTGCTTTCCAGAAAGACTGAAACCTCGAATCTTATCTCAGGGATCAATTGTCCCACATAAGCACCAACCCTGTGTGAAACTTTATATCACAAAATCCCAGCAGGAAGGGACTCGTACTCCTCTCTGATTTTCATTTTGGAACAAGCATAGGGTGTACATGTGCAGGTGGAGTGAGCAGGACATCCTCCAGTATGTCCACCATGGGTTGAGAATATATGCAGTGGATAGGCATAGCTCACAGGATCGAACAACAGTGATAATTTTCAAGGAGAAAAACCCACACCAAAAATCACTCAGAAGGAGAAGGAATCCTTTCAGCCTCCCAGTAGGACCTACAGGGCTCATTAAGAACCAAGTTTTTCCAAGCTACCATCTACTACCATTTGGAAAAACTGTTATGTGGCACAACTGGAACAATTATCACACAATTGGCACAAGTAGAAATTTTCTCTAACTGTGAGCAAGAAGAGCCATAAAGAGGCATTTTATTACCTATATCACCTTTCTTTTTGTATTCTCAGGTAAGGTCATTAGTGGTCCTTCCAGCTACTCAGACCAACTGTACCTCTTTCCTGGCCTGCAGAACCCTCTGCCCAGCAGATTCTGGTTTTAGTTATTTCAGCTTGGCAGCTATTCAGAGTACCTGTCTTTCTTCACAAGCCATTCATACAGCTCTGTAAACAACTGCAGCATAACTAACTAATGAGTGGCTATAGAGAAGACAGACAGACTCTTTTTGGAGATGCTGACATCTCCAAAATGCTGACAAGATGAAAGACAATGGACACCAGTTGCAACAAGGGAAATTCCAACTTGGAAAAATCCGCACAATGAGAGGGGTTAAACACTGAATCAGGTTGCCTAGGGAAGATATAGAATCTTGATCCTTGGTGATATTCAAATACCCAGTGGACAAGGCCCTAAACAACCTGCTTTAACTCTGGAGATGGTCCTGCTTTGAGTTGGATGTTGGACTAGAGACCTCCAGAGGTTCCCTTGTCCCTAAATGATTCTGTAATGCTAGTAAACCTGTATCAAGCAAATGCATCTCTAACTAGTTACTAAAGGAGACATTTTGTTAAAGACAAAAAAAAAAAAAAAAAAAAAAAGAAAAAAGAAATTGACATCCTTTAAAGAGTACAGAAAAGGCCATACAATTAGAGTCAATAGCATTGCTAATGAGAAGGAGGCATTATATTAGCACACAGCTGCAATTACAAAGCCTAGTAGCATTCTTCTGAGAGCCCAGAGTAAGACTGTGATTGTAGCTATTTAGCCATGAAGGTATAATACAGCTGTCTCTGCATGGAAACCACATTGTACATGCAACAAAGGTTTTGGTTACTTTTGTGAAAGTAGCCAATCTTTTGCATATACTCCCACTCCAAACCTAGTATCTATCCATTTGCTGAAGATATAGACTGCATAGCTTTTCATCATTGAATTATCCAAAAGTCCAGTCATTAGACAGACTTAAGCACAGTCTGTCCAGATTCATACTTTAAGAATGTTAAACCAGATAAAATAGTAAAACACCAAACTGTAAGTCCAGCGGTCATTTGTTCTAGTTCTACATTTAGCCTGTATTCAGAGCTAAATTGTAGCAGTTGCTCTACCACCTGATGCCCCCTCCCCAGCTAAGAAGGGGAACTGGGGAAAAAAAGGGAGAAGCCCTGTGGGTTGAAGTAGAAGCAGATTTAGTGAAACAACAAAACTAATACAATCATGAACATAAAACATACAAGCTTATACTCAGCCTCATCCTTAGGATCAGCAGCAGAAGGCCAGGAGAGAGAAGCTCCAGGAAAAGGAACTCCCCACCCTCATTAAACTCCCCCCTTTTATAATGAGCTTGATGTCAGTGGCATGGGATACACCTGTGAGTCAGCTTGGGTCAGCTGCCCTGACTGAAACTCCCAGCTGACTCAGGGCTACTCATGGCCTGCCCCCCATGGCTGGCCCATGGGTCTGTTCTGGGAAATCAGGACAGGAGCCCTCCCCAAACTACATATGAGGAAGAGGGGAAGAGCTTAAGAAGTGCCAGAACTCTGTTCCAGTTTCATAGTCTGGTGCCCCCAGACTGACAGACTGCTAGTCAAAGCCTGAGTACCCTTCATAACTGCAGGAGTTTCCTCAGTCATGTTTGTATTTTCTTCACTGGTTATGTTTATGGAGCTTGGTCATTGGCTCCATATCCATTGTATCTGATCAAAACTGGTTTAGACCACCTCAAAATACTACAATAACTAACTTTACCCTTCATGACCCCTGGGTGCTATTACCACAGTTTTTACCTTTCATCCTTTATCCTCTACCTGACACATCATCTCTATATAAAAGGATTCAGCACAGAGAGGCAATCACTGTTTCAAAACATTACAGCCTAGGGAGGGAGCAGGCAAGGTTGCAACCTTTATGCACAGCATCTGCTCCTCAAAGCAAAATCAATAATATGGAGGGAGAGAAAGGAGGGATTTCCCATTACTTCAAGAGGAATTTCTAGTCCCTGTTTATTAGATATAAAACATAGATAGTGAAAGACACTACTGTAAAATTCCAGGAGCTCTCAAGATATATAGAGAGTGTCACAAAAAAGCAAGAACAGAAATCAAGGGATTGTGCACAACTTACTTGCTAAATCTACAGCAAACTGGGAACACTGCCAGACAAAACTGCTCCAATGAAGAGAAGCATTTGCCACAACAAACATTCCACTCCACATCCTGGATCACACAGTTTTAAAAAGACATATTTGAACAGCAAATAAAATGCAATGACAATATCAAATTTAAAATCAGAGAGGAATCTTTTAGTACCTGCCAGTCCTTTGAGTGTCAAAGACAGGAAAAATCAGAGAAGCAAAGACTCCACTTTTTGCTTTCCACTGTTTATGATGAAATGACTTATTCAGGGGACAGATACTGTGAATATGTGAGCTGTGCTACGACCAGCTGGCCTATTTTGGATTTCAGCCGCAATACACAGATGGAAAGTATGTTTCTAGATTGCATGATTTCTTTTTAAAATCTGCTTTTTTAAAAAAAAAAATTATTATTTTTTTTTTAAGCAGCAATTACTGAGGTTAAGGAGAAAGTGATGCAGTCGCTTTGAAGCTTAAAGGGAGTCCAAAGATCATTCAAACAACATTTTCTGAATGTTTTTCTGGAGACCTGCACATCTTCTGTAATCCTACTGCTGAAATCTCAACACAGGTGACAGAAATGATAAGTCATTTAACAGCTTGCCCTATGGAAAAGACATGAAAAAATTAAAAATATTTCACAGAGAAATATGAAAGCTACCATGTGTATTTGCCGTCTCTGTCAACATGAACTACATTTAGTTTGGGCAGGAGTCTCTTATTATCAACACCTCAAGGAACATGAGTAACTGGAGAAAATAGAAAGTCGGACTGTTCTAGGTGCCTTGCAGCATTGCTAGAGTCAAGTTGTCAAAAGCAATCTCTCTCCCTGTGCAAGATCAATTTGCATACAAACTGCACAGGCTGAATCAGTCCTCTCTTCTTACTTGGAATGCTGCGTGGCAGCATTTCTGGATTAACTTCCATTAATCATTCCTGGATCCCAGCACTTTTCTTTCTTTTAAACCCCCACACAAAATCTCACAAACTCACTCAGGCTGATGTCTTGTTTCAGATTACAATTGCTGCACCAGTGCCCTATTTAGGATTGGTATATTTTACTTTGGTGTTTATAAGGACATATTATCAAGTAGGTTTAGTCCTTCCAAACTGTAGTGCCCATACACAACTAAATCAGGATGCTATATGAGATACTGGGAAAAGGAATGGTTCCAGCTGTACCCATATACCCAGATGATTACTACTCCGCTTCAAGAGACGAAAAACAAGGAAGCTTTCTAAAACCAGGAAGCACAGAATTGTAGCCATGTCTTTCCTACCAGCCTTCCACAAATCCCAAAGGTGACAACTGTCCCTTAATCTGCATGTGGAGGAAATCAAAGCTCGAGACTTGATGTTTTTTCTACTTAGGGAAGTAGAAGAGTCAGCTCAGGCCTCAGCAAGATAAGAGTAGACCTGGTTATCGAACAGATAGATACTTCTGGAAATGAGCCCTACTTATATTTGATCCAGGCTTTGTCAGTCTGGTCAGGTAAGGCTTGTTAAAGAAAGACTATTTCAAAATCTGAAGATGTACTAAGTGCAGTTACTTGCTGGTGAAAGAAGCACACAAATAACATGATTCTCTTCTACATGGAAGAAAAACCCAGTAACTCCCTGCCTTCCCCTGTTCTCCTCCCCACACACAAAGCACTCTAAAGCCACAGGATTTTTATTCAGCCATAAACAAATCAGCAGTTTAGCTCTCTTCTTGTACTTACAGGAAATGGTCTTCTGTGACCTGGAAAACTCAGCAAGTTTCTGAACAGATACATGCACATTTCTGGGTTGTTTTTTTAATTTGTTCTTTAAGAGAATCTTACAGACATATTTTGATCAAAGACCCAAAAAGAAAACAAAAGCACATTGTGCAAAGTGTGTTTTTGGGATCTGAAAAATCATCTCTAGATAGCTTCATAATGAGCCATTTTCTCATTCTTTATAGATTGTCTGTAAGACAGCAAAGAAACCTCACGTAAGTAGACCTGTGCTGTAATGTTTTGCCATGCGCCATGATCATGTATTTTCAGTGATCTAGTACTGAGCAAGGGTAGCAACTGACCTAGAATAAAAAAAAAAATTAGTTCCATATGATGGAAAACATCTTGTTTATATGCTCTGTAAAAATGTGTTGCAATATTCACAAAATGGCAGCTGCCCCTTTGGAGAGACAGGCTTTCTAAAGAGGGGAAGACAGAGATCAAAGAAACGTATTTGATCAAGTCATGTACCAAGGAGTATCTTTGCTGTTCAATCAGATTCAACTCTTTTTAAATAAGATGGCTGAATTTTTGCCTCATGTTGGTGCAAATAGGCAGTGTTCCAGATATCTCCACTGAGAATATCCTTTTAAAACTAGGCAAACAAACAAAAAGAAAAGCCTCTTGAATCATTTTAATTTTCTAGAATTTGCCAAGGCTGCTTACTGCTAAGCTTCTCTCCCTGCAGCACTGCTTTCTTGGACAGAGAGTCCAAGCCCCCTGGTTTCTTCGAGCCTTCTGTCTTGTAAGCATTTTGCCCATAGAATGTGTAACAATACGCAATTATTTGTAACGTCAGAACAAAACAAAACAATTCACATTTTGAGTATCAGGTGTCAACTTCTTACAGCAAACCATTTGCAACTAACTCTTACAACAGAAAAGTCAGAGAAATACTATCTTTTAAAGCTTACAATGACAGGCATTTTCTTTAATTGATTCAGTTTTCTATGGGGGCTTCACATCATTTCAGAAGAGTTAAGAGAGCCATACTACAAAGTTTCTCAAAAGTAACTCCTCCATCACATTCTTTTCTCCACGCTATCACAGACATTATCTGTTGATTTTTCTACTTAAGTGTATTTTTAAACTTCTCAACTGAACTTCTAGAGGTATTAGAGGTCTAATACTTGAATACTTCTTACTAGACTTACTCTAGTAACTCTAATACTTTTAGGGGTATTAGAGGTCAAAATAGACTGAGATGGGTTACATTTTTCTTATGCATCTTCAGCAATATTGCTCTTAAGAGTTGAGTCAATAATAAACAAGGTAACCCATTAATGGACAGGGACCTATTCCTGAGTCCTCTTTAACCAGGTATAGACAGGAATACTTCAATGTATAAGAAAAATCAATAGGTTGTCCTAGTTTACAATACCTCTAGCAGTAGGCATTTGCAGTACTTTCCCTTCATAGAACTCAAGTACTGAAAGAAGGATTTGAGTCAGCTTGTAACATTCAGCCCAGGTCTACATTCTCCTATTGTCTTATCTACATTAAATGAGAAACAGGAAATTAGAAAGAAAACTAGAGGCCAAGAAATGAAGTCAAGAGTGCAAGACATACATTTAATGCTGATGACAAAGTGACTTGTGTTTGCTCTCATCTCTGTATAAGCTGCTTGGGAGTTGTGGAAAGTCACTGGGAAAGCTTTCAATATTAACTTCATCAATTCTCCCTCCACTGAAAATATGTCTGCCACCATATTGTAAATTAACCCTGAACCGATATGAACAGAGTTGCACAAATACTAATGTTTGCAAGTTTTTTCCCATAAAATAGATCTCAAAATATTTGCTTTTCCTGTAGCTCTTTCTACTGAACATTCAACATGACATAAACCGGACAACCAGCATTTGCACAATGTTTGAGTCTTAGCACCCAGTAGGCTGGAAGGAACCTGTATTTGTTCTGCAGACAATACAGAAAACGAGATGCATGCTAGATCATGTTCCTGAAGTTTCCCTTTTTAAACCTCACACTCACATCCCTCCAGTCTGAGGTCCCTCCAGATGTTGTCTCACAGGGCCAGTCCCTCCACATAAGCTCCTCTTTCCTTGCAGCAATACTTTGCCTTCAGAGCTGGCTGTCATGCGGTGCCGTTGGGAACGCCGACACGGCTGCGTTCAGCCTGTCGGAAGGTGGCACCATGGAGATACAATTGACAGCAATGTCCCCAGGCGGCTCTGCTCCTCTTGCTCATGATTGGCGCCAAAGCAAAACCTGCTTTATATATTATTTTTCCAGTAGGATCATAAAACACTTATTCTGCCTGCTGGTTGGATAAATTATAAGAATTACATCTCTCATAACAAAATAAAAGGTAGGAAAAAATGTTGTCACTACCTTTCAGTACTGGGTGGCCAAGATGGGTGACACCAGACTTCATCTCATTAAGAATAGAAGTTGTAGAGATTCATATTCCATCTAAGAAAAAAACGCATACAGAAGGTAGAAAACAGGACAGGTTAGTAATAACCATAAAAACCAGTTTAAATATATACAGATAAAATTAGAAACACTATGTGAGATATCTAATGAGGGATATGAGTAATGTCTTGTTATATTTTCTGTTATTATATCAGTGATAAGGAGATGATCAGAAAAGTTTTGGTCTGGTGGTTGAAAAACAGTTAATGGTATGGGCAAATGAGACTGAGAACATCAGTATGTTTAAAGTCTTTTTTCTTCACTCTTCACAACTGCAAGCCAATGACTAACAGATCAGAGACAAAGACTAAAACAGGTTACTAGATCAGGTTACAGATCACCTATGCCAAAAAAGATTCACTGTGGAATACTCTTAGTCAGGCATTTGTCACTAGGAGATTTGCTATTACTTTTGAGAATTCACAGAGGAGAAGGGAGTGTAAGAAGATTTGAAAAAAAGACAAACTCCTGGTTAAATTTGTGAAGGGAGAAGAAAGCATGGGGGCGGGGTGGAGGGGAAATCCTAGACTTACCTTTACTTCTGTTTTCAGAAAAAAATCTCATTGAAAAAAAAAAAAGGAAAGAAAAATGAAGAAATGTACTATGTTAGTAGTTAATATTAATTTAGTTGGTAGAATGATGAGATGTGTTGAGATGTGCTGCATTAACATCTCTTGGACATCTTGGTATTCAGTATTTTTATTAGACCTAGAAGATGGACTGGAGAGCCTGGAAACTTAACAAGCACACACAAGAGAAAGCTGGGAATGACTGCAAGAATGGAGAAACAGTGGCTTAGAATACAAATTATCTTGACAAAATGGAGGAATGCCTAGAAAAAAGACTGGGTGCTGTTCAGTCAGAACAACTGAAAATATTTATACTTGGGTAGGAAAGAGAAAGTGCACAAAAATGGAGGGAGGATAAGTAGCTAAGCAGCAGTTTTGTGGAAACAGATCTAGGTATTACAGGAAATCACAAGTTGAATTATGTATCAACAATGTAATGCCATCATGAAAATGGCAAATCACAAAAAGAAAACTATGAGGAAAAATAAAAATAATTGAGCCTTTTGAGAGAAGTGGCCTATTTGACAAGGGTATAAAATGGATAACAATGGGGGTCTTTCAACTAAGAATATGTAAACATTTTTTTCTGAAAAAAAGAAAAATATCAAGGGAAAATAAGGAAGAAAACTTACCAAAAGGGGATAAATGTATGATATCAATTGTTTTCTTAAGGGAATTTAACCAATTGCAATTTCACTCTTATGCTGTATATCAGAGGTTAATATCTGAGTAAAGATAGTTAAATTGGCTTTTTATTATTGAATTATAATCACTTGAGCAATTATAAAAACAGGTGTTGCTGATTGAAATCAATTATTCCTTCACCTGATCACTATACAACTGATAAGAACTCAAGATTGCTACACAAGTACTCTCTCACTTGTACTGAAGCCTTCTTGAAAGGTATTTATTAAGCCAAGATGCTCTGGAAAGAAACTCCACTGAAGGACAAGGACAAAGATTAAAATCTTCTAAGGAAGAGTGTGCAGGCTGTGGTGTCTGCAGATCTTGATTTGATCATTAAGTAGCCTTGATACTTAGTTTACTGGTGAAAAGAAGTGTTTTCAATATGTCTACAGGAATTTGCTCAGGCTTCTAGACCTATCATTTAATCTTAAATCTTTCATTCTGTGAAGTTTGCAAGAGTACAATGTAATAGTATGCTTAATAGCTCAGCTAAACAAAAGTTAAAGTAGTAGATAGTAGGTATTTGGTTTAGCCTTTGCAATAAGATTACTGGGAAAACACCAGCAGGTTCAGAGGCAGCAGAAATTTCCCACAAGCAGCAGGAAACCCAGTGGATACAGTTGCTGCTCTAAATGGAATACTGGTACTTTGTATGAGGTAGCAGACATTCTCTGAAATACTTTAATGGGATCAATGCAATTCTATATTGGTGATAATAAAAAAAATGTCTACTCTGAAATGGTTTATCTGCCATGTAAAGGGTGCTCATTGTAATTTTCCCTTCTCCAGAACCTTCCCTGAACATTTTTTTTGTACTGGGGTAAATTAAATGAGATGTCTGTCTTTAACAAGTTGGCTACACATTAGGGTCCGTTAGTGCTCTTTAATATTTTAATGTGCATTCTTAATCATTCTTTCTCATTGATCATCCATCCAATACAAAGTTCCATGTATTTGTGTCACCATCATAAATGACGTTATACCTCATGTTTGGCATCATTCACTCAGCAGGCTGTGTATTCTGAGTAAAATTATTTTTATATTCTTCTGTGAAAGTCCAGTTTCTTTATTAATGTGGAGATCCAGTGCCTTGGTTGCCCAAATATGCTCAGAACTCAGCAGTTTCACTACTTCTGTTGTGAAGCTGAGATAAATACAACATTTTTAAGTACTTAGATTCTTCAGCCTCTAAAATTTAAGTCTAGTTTTCACTCTGGCAAAATCCTGCATATTTAATGACCTTCTTCCTATTTGGTCCAATTATTTTGTAGCTGGAGCAGCAACTACTTCAAATCCAAGCTGTCCCAGCTTTATCAAGTATAGAATTTATAATAAGGTATCTACAAGTTTTTACAGGAAATTAAATGCAAAGTTAAAACAAGTGCTTTTACTGCAGTTCTACATTCTGCCTTTGCTTACTTTAGTTTGAGTATTATGACCTAAACATTTGCTCCAACCAAAGCTGTCATGGAGACAGTGCTAATTTAGAACTTAACATGGCCAGTCTGTCCAGCTGCTTTGGTTTTTGAGTAAGGCAACACTGACAGAAGACTTTCTCAACAGGCTACTGCAAACTCCTTTCTCAGTTGATGATCTGTGTTGCACAAAGAAGATTAATGCTTTTGGTACAAGCCAAAACAGCCACTGCCAGAGGTAAAAGAATAAAATAGCTTTTATAGGAAAATATTTCATGGTTCATGGAGACCTTCCTAGCAGGTTTCTCAACTTCATCTAACACATGTACGCAAATAGTGTCCCAGTAAGATGTTGACAGCTGGGCACAGGTTACAGCAGCCTCCTAGAGAATCTTTTTCAAGTCCTCAAAGTGGAATAATTAGTGATAAGTATTACTAGATTTATAAAGAATAAACCTCCTAAAAGCAAAATTGGCTGATCTTGTGGAGAGAAATGGAAAACTTTTAGGGAGCAAGAAAGCAGTATAAATTGACTGATATTAGCAAGACAATTGGTGCTGTTTCATGAGAACTTTACATCAAATCTGCAACTGCAGGACCGTCAAGCAGACCGAAAACTCTTTCAGAATATCCAAGAAAGTACATTTATAGGCTTGGAATTTAACTAGTGAAAACTATGGTTTAGACAGGTCTTTTTTTAAGCATCAGTAACTTGGAAAAGGATATAGACAAATCATTCATAGCATGTACAGTTTATAATGGTCTCCATAAGTGGTTAAGTACCATAATTAAAAAGTGTTATCAATACCTTAGATACCTCAGAAAGGTTAAGATTCTTTCAAAGGCACTGCCTTGTACAGACCATTTCTGGAAATAACCTTTGGTATGTAGACTGTGTGCGCACTATTTTCAATAGTAAACATTTGAGCTACTCTGGATGCTTGGATGAAATGGTATGTGTTTCTCTGTGATACCTGATTTAACATACATCACCAAATAATGTTTTCAGGCTAAAATTACTTTATTGAATTTCTATGAAGTGTTTCCATAAATATTCTTTAATATTTCTGTAACATTTATGAATACTTCACCCAGTGAATTGCCTAGTGAAAACGAAACAACACAAACGCAAATCTGAATAACATTTTCATTGAAATATTTTGACTATTCAACAATTTCAATCATATATCTGAAGGCTGAATATATGTGACTGTGTTATTTACGTGGTATTAGGAAAACCTGTCTTAACATTTTAGAAAGGAAGAACATGGCATTTCTAATACTAATCTGGTTTAAAATCTGAAAAGCTGTGTAATAAAAGATGTCCTGAGCCTGCAGAGAAATGCAGTAGTTTCTGTGCCTCAGTCTTTGAACTACCAGCTGTCTATGAGGCTTTGCAAGTGGCCTGCTCAAACCAGCTTTGTTGACATTGATGGCATTTACTGCTACAGCTTGCCAACAGCTACCTTTGATTTAGTAAGTCACAGTTTCAGGCAGGTTCTATGGCCATCAAGCGCTACCTGAGAAAGTGCTAGTGTGGGGGGTCCCAGCAGATGGCATGTATCACCATGGTTCCACCTTGCTAGGGGACCCAACACATCTGACAACTTCCAGTCTGTGACTGACCCTTTGTCAGGTTCTGCTGCTTTACAATAGTTCACAAAGAAAAATCGATTGGGCATTAATGGTTAGAAAATGCAATAGGAATTTCTAGCTTAAGCTGGTATTTTATTATGGTTATTCTTATATACAAAAATATTCAGTGGTGAAGTATTAAACTTTAAAAAATATTGAAAAGTCAGAGTAAACTCTTTGGTTAAAGAAAATTTTGATGATTCAGGCTGTATAACACACCACAGGTGAATTCCAAATTTTCAGTGTCCTCTGTACACAGTCTCACATGGGGAACAAAGAGCAAACTATCACCATATCAGAGACCTAGATGTCCAGTTCCAAAAGTACACATGAACACTAAGAACACTAGATCAGATCAGTGTTGAAAATGGATATTGACATTTTACCCTGTGGCTTCTCTTTAAAAAAGATTTGTTCTTCCCAATTCTTGGAGTTTTGAGGAAATTAAAGAGGCTGCCTTTATGCTTGGGCCTTTTAAACAAGTAGACTTACATTTCTAACCATACCTGAACTGTTGTACTAACTAAAGTACTATTGCAAGACAGACACCATCAACTACCTGTTTTTTTTTAAGCTAGTTAATGGAGGAAAGGCAACTACTTTCTGAACTATGTATTTCCTCACATACCTCCCCTACAAGCAATCTGCATGGATGAAATGCTAAAAAAACCCAAGTGGAAGCATACTTGAATCCCAGGGCTGGCCCGTGATCACAGAGGTACCAGAATTCTCTGTAACACAGTATCAATTTCTGTGAAATTCTACAAAAACATCTTCATTTTAAATTCCCTGTACACTGGTCCTATTCATTACATTCTATCCATCGTATTTGGGGCTGTCCATCTATCTGGGACCTCCCAAAGCTTCTCAACAGTATTTGTCATCCATTGCCTGTGCGGTGCAGGGCCTGATCCTACAGGCGCCTATTCATGCTTACCATGGCCCCTCAGTGACAACCCTCCGCATCCCATTAGTGATGTAAGAAGAGTAACCAGTGCCAGAGGCTGGAGGACCCATCTCCCAGTCTGCCACAGCCATGCCTGTGCCTGATGATGGACCTTACTGATGGAGACCCTGACCCACAGACTGTCCCTAGCCCTGCCCTACAGGTGACCAGTGCCAGACCAGAACCCGGCTTGATGCCTTGCATTCCCCACCTAACCTCCAGCCAGCCCCTCCGGTGACCTGGGGACCAGGCACCAGCCCTCGGCCTGCCCTGCTGGCCCTGCTATTTTATTACCAGGCTGCTTCAACAGGAAGCCAAACTTAGCTGTCACGATCAGAATTAACGATAATGATGCAGTTTGAAGCGTAAAAATATTTTAAATTTGATTGATCAATAATAGTATTGAATGTCCAGTTAAGGGACTCTTTGTAAAAAAAAAAAAATGCCCTGTGGGAGTCCTTGTTTTTCAAAAATATTTTAAATTCATCTACTAGCTCTAGATTTTCTAGAACAGAAAGTTTTCAGCTATTTTTCTTTAGGAAAGTATTTGAATTACCAATATTTTTATTTGTATTTTTATAATATATCATACATACACGTACAATAAATAATACAATTACAAATGCAAAGTTTAAATCCTTTGCCATGGTTCAGTTACATTCAAGTTCACCTCTTTCTTTCTGCCAGAAGCCCCACATCTCCATTGCTCTTGGAAAGTATCGACATCCAGAGGATTCACTGAACATACTATAATTCTGAACTCAGAGACAGTTATTAGCTGCAGTCTTTTTCGCTCACAGCTTTATCAACACAGTACAGTACACACCATGATAACTTCTGATTGCTGAGGGCTAATTAAAAGGCACTGATATTTCTAGTGATGATTAAACTAGATTATGTTCTCTTTTTCCTTTCAATAGATTATTTTTCCAAGAGTCAGGACTCCTACTTGTTAGAAATCAGTTTACATCTTATTTATTTCTCAGCAAATGATTTTTCAGTAAAAAGCACATCATTTGCAAAATACAGAGCAATGTATTACGTTTACCGCACAGTGAGTAAAGGTGCAGAGCTATTTATTTGTCCTGGTTGGGCTATGATGGGGTGAATTTTCCCCAGCAGTTGGAGGGAGCTCCAGCCGGGCTGTTCCATCCCATGCTGAGGTCATGTCCGGGTGCCCAGGCGTGGGCAGTGCGGGAGCAGCTTTTGTCCGGGTCTGTCCCTCGTGCTGTGTCCGTGCGGTACAGCTCTTGTTCTGTACATTGTTATCACTGTTACTGGTATTGTTATTGTTCGGTCTGTTGTTGTTACACCTCTGTATTAAATCTTCCTTATCTCAACCCCGGGGTTTGTATTTTACTCCCTGTCCGAGAGTGGGGGAGGGGCAGTGGCAACATGGTCTCACGTCCCGGCAGGGTCTAAACCACCACATTATTCTGCTGATCTGAGTCATATTATAGCTAAGTATGATAGGGCTGAGCTCTAATTTTTCTTAAACCAATGAGAAATAGATTAGGAGCTTGCTTAGCTATTCTTCAATCATTAACACTCTACCTGTCGAATTTTCTGTGCTTAACAAAATCCACTAATTGCAGATAGCATTAGTTCTGCAGCTTTGGAGAATGGCCAGCACAGATTCTAATGAAATAAGCCGACCATGCAACGAAGGATTTAGGAAGTACTGCTATGCTGCCTAATGTGATATTTTATTACTGATTAAATAATCTCCAAATCTGACTGTTCTGCAGTATTTTGCAACCTTACAGTAGCTAGATTCAGATACTTTATGAAAATAAGAATAATGTGATTCTTAGAGGGTCTAATCTTTTGAAAATGGAGTCAAGTTGTTCAAAACCAGAAGCTCATTAGCTAGCTCATTGCAAATTGTATTAAGGCTGGATTCAAGCACTATATGCACAGTGTCTTTGAAAGCACATAAAGTAAATACATTCAGGCATACACATTTTGAAAATTAGTATAGTCATTCAGTAATACGAACAAACTTTCATGCTCATGCTACACAGTGTCTGCTCACTTTTTTTAAGGTTTCTAATTGGAGTTTTAGGTTGGGGTCCTAGCCATGTGGAAGACTATTCCTCCCTACAAGCCTCACTTCTCTTACATCTCTGAACCACTACAGCAACACAGTACTTCTGCTCCTTGTCCAGGATGCCTCAGTTGGAGCCTTTTCTGTAAAACAACCCAGAGTGTGGCACTGTTCTGCAGAGCCCATAGCATGTTGCCATCCGTCTGCCTTGAAGAGCTTTGCTTTCAGATGTGATGGGCCCCAGCATCACAGTGGATCAGGGATAACGACTTCTGTTATTTATATAATTTAAGTTACTTCATGAACAGGCTTTCTTGATGGGATTGATTATAGGACAATTCACCCTGACTGAATTTTGCTGAAACACCTGTGTCTTAGAAGGCCTCAAACAAGCACCAAGAGCTGCTGCAGAGGACTCCTTTCAAGAAATGCAGTTCTATAAATCAATGGTAAGAAAAGAATTGGAGGAAAATGTAAGATGTCAACATCACTAAATAAATTAACAAATCAAATGTATTCAATCAGTTTAAAAATCAGTCTTGCCATCATATGAACTCATGCACTACTATCCTTAGAAGTATCAGATATTTTCAGCAGCATAGATCTCAAGAACAGTAACATATATTTTACTCCAGAGGAGGTACAGTCCCCAGTATTAGTGTTACTTTTCAATTTGCTGAAGGTTCCTTTGGCTACCAAGAGATCTGTCATTTCGAAAGTGTCTCTTTAAGGCCAGGAACTGTGTTGAAAGTCCTGGTGTGCGCACTGGAGAAAATGTTTGGAGAATCTTGCAAATAAACTGGCACAGGACTTTGTAAGACATATTCTTTTACTTTTTTTAAAAAAAATAATAAAATTTAAATATAAATATACTTTAATATTACATTGTCCTAGGGATGCAATGACCATGTTCGAGTTTTGGTGACCCTCACTGATTTGCAAATCTTGATGTCGATGAAATGCAATCTATCCTCAGGAAAGACAGTATTATTTAAAATATTTGGCAGGAATTTTACTGTATTCACTACATAGTTGCCTTCTTAACCATAACTGCAACTTTCTGGAACTTCTTGTCATATTTATGGTTCTTACCAGGAGCGAATATGGTTCGTATTTAACAGTTACAATGAATAGTTTTTATGCATCACAGCAAAACTTGATATTTTAAATTTGTAGTTGCTTTGAATTTGAATGAATGAAATATTCATTACATTTTCACAACAAAAAGTTCTTCTAGCAAATCATTCACTCAGTTTATTTTGTATACTAATTTCATGTAGGTCTAGATTGCAAATTCTGTGCAGAAGAGCGAGCATTACTACAACAGGCAGCTGGTTACCAAACATTTGGAATCTGATATTTGAAGAAATAATGTGACTTTAATTATTTTTTTCCTTGTAGGCTGGGGTGGAGTCATAAATTCTTTGTTTGGGAAATGCTGCTTAGACTCTATAAGTTAATGGTGTTTTTGTAAGCAGAAAATCAACACTCCTTGCTTTGCTCTGCAGCATTGTCTGTATCCATGAAAAGCTGATATAAGCTCCCACAATAAGTTTTAATTGACAATGTTTTGACACATTCATCAGTATCAGACCTATTTAGTACATGTATATGTACTTTGTTTTACCTGGACATCTCTGGGTTAACTTTTCTGCAGATGTATTTTCATAGCAAGATGAATCACCATAAAATAGAGTCTTAAATGCAAACATGGAATAAATGGTTTATGTGGCCCTTTACCAACCTCTGAAAATACAGGTCAAGGTTGAACATCATACTGCCTGGCTTAGTCTTCAACAGTCCATGGGAAGCTGATGACTTTTTCCATATCCAATCAGCCAGAGTTGGCAATGCTGGATTGTAGAGGGAATGTTACACCTCCCTGCTTCAGATTTTCACCACTGGTCGTGGCCAGGCTAGGCATAAACAAACAAACAACAGAGTCATCCACATTCCCAACAATTGCCCACCGCTTTAGTTTAGCCATTGATTTCAGCGGCTAGAGAGGAAATGGAGAAAGCCTACACTAAGTCTGTCACATTTTAATCACCAGACTTTTGTTGTGATTAAGCATGATGATAGTTTACAGCCACAATGACTGATTATATATATTTTTATCAGTCGGATTGATTTAGGAAGGTTAAACTTTGAAACTTGGATCCAGGTTATTCCCCAGAAACTTGCACAGATCAGTGACTGATCTACTAGAATTGCTACCATTCTGGAAGCTGGTTCAACTAGAAAATTTAAGATGCATATTTAACAATAGACATAGCTCTGAGTTACCATTCAGTAAGAGGACTAGATGTGCATATGAATTCCAATTTTTGTATTTAATTAAATTTTATTAATAACAAATTTTCTAGATTTTAAGTCAGGCAATGAAGATAAAATCATCTGTTAAAATTCCAAATGAATCCAATGTCTGTTTTTCTTCCAAAGTAAACAAACAGGTTTCATTTTGTGGGTTTTCTTTTTACTTTTAAAGAATTTTCCAAATTACGTTTAGGCAAATATTGTGATGAAATTACTTTTCATTAAAAATCTACATTTTCTATGAAAGGATCAAAATAAAATAAATAAATTTATTTCCACATTTTCTTCAGACTTTTGCCTGCTATGGTTCAGAAATTCTAAATGGGTAAGTTGTTCCAATCATCTTAAAATCTGTACTATTTTTTAAAATGTTATCATGACTTTTGAAAACATGCTCATGAAAAATTTCTGTACCATGATGAGTAAAATGTAGCTTGAAATGCATTTTTCTTTATTTTCAATTATGTGTTCTCTCTTTTTAAAATCAATAAAAACGAGAAGTCTGCAAACCTTTCAGTACAGGACTCCATCTTTTTTTCTGAAGTCTTTATACTTCTGACTATTCTGTGGGTACATAGTGAATGTAACAGAAGTTAAAAAAATAATAATTAAAAAAAAAATAAAAATTTCAAAAGTAAACCAGAATACATTCATTTAATTTCTGTGGTAGAAGTGTTTTTAAATCTGAATCATGATTTTAACACTTTAATGTGACTGTGCAAAAATCAGGCTATGCGTTTGATAGATTTGCTGAAGAGAGAGCCTGACCAATATCCCTTTAAGCAAATCCTTAAAAGATCAACGTTACTATCAGGTCCAGACAAATAAGCGATTCCAGCCACAAGGTATCAGAAGAGAAGAGAATGGATAATATCTACGTGAACTCAAAAGTCAAAGGAAGTTCTAAGAAAAATAAATATAAGGTTGTTACTTAAGCCAGTAAAATAAGGAGGACAGGTTACGTAGAAGAAATGAAACTAATTCTGATGCATAAACGCAGAGGTAACACTAGAAATTCCGTCATTAGACAATAGAATATGCAAGAACACAACCCTTAATCTCTGCCATTTCTTCAGCATAAACAAATCTGCTGGCTGCTAGTATTAATGCTGAAAACATACCTCATCAAATTGTACACAGAGAACAACTTTCATCTTTTGGAAATAAAGCTATTACTTCCATTATACCTCTTTGTCCAGGAAACCTACATTTAAATTCAGATTGAAAACAGTCAAAGACACAGTTTCTTATTAAGTAGTCAACAACCTGAAGGCACTGCTTTCTCTAAAGCTTTAAATAAAAAAAAAAAAAATTAAAAAAAAAGTAAAAAAGGAAAGGGGTCCAGAAGGCAGGATCTAATGTAATTTAAAACTGGAATTACATCAGCAGTTTCAAACAGATGGCAGAATGTAGAGATAAATGTGTTAGCTCCTTTCCTTTAGTCTATTTGGTCTCTCCATTGTTTGCATCATTAAAAACAGGAATAGTTTACAATTTAAAAATATACTGTGTATTATAAATTGGAAAAATGGACATGCACCTACTGAGTGGAAGGAGGTAGGATTAATTTGCCATACTTTAATGTACAGTATCTGGGATGCTTTAGGCAAGCCTGCAAAGAGGTTTCCTAGGAAATGAGATGAACAAAAATATAATGACCTTGAAATTATACCCCCAAATGTCCCAAGTATTTAGCAACCAGGCTCAGAAGTGGTAATTACATAAAAAATACAAAAGATCCTTAATTGCTTCAGTTATAGTGTATCTAGGCAGGTCAGTTACTGTACACAGCTGCAAAAAATGGTACGTGATTAATAGGGGGTTGCTTATGATAGCGCTAACTAGCTGGTGTATAGTGCAAAACACTCATTTCTTTTCCAATTAAAGAAAAAAAAAATCTGGTTTTGATTAGGCTCTTCAGAAGGTCTCAGCCTGTAGCAGCAAAATGTTCCACTCTCACATTGTTAAATGTTTTAGTTAAGCACTGAAAAACAGAAAGGTTTAAAGAAAATACTGGTGTAAAAATACTGCAAATATCAAAATAAGACACTTCAGACCATTCTTGTTATTCTAGTTTGTTGACTGTAAAATTAAAGGGTAAACCAGTTCAAATAAATAAGACTGATACAGGTCCATCTCCAGAGCTGGAACCAGGCACCAACTTTTCCTGTGATTCATTAAACTGCAATTAATCATTCTTTCCATGTAGCTCTGAACTCATTCCAGCAAAGTTTGAAGGAGGAAGCATTCAAAAATCATGTAAGAGAACTTGCAATACTTCAACATAGTATCATGTTTCCAAGAGATCCGGGAGAAACACTGAACTGTATGGAGAGCTCTCCAGATTTGTGGTTCACCCATCAATAGGCTGGGAAAAACGTGCAGTCATGATCTTTGGAGCATTGCCTGAAAAACATGACCTGCAGACGAATCGCTAAAATGGACCCTGCTTAGATCAGAGTGTGCACATAGTGGAAGTATGACTTGGCAGACTGATTCTAGAGCTTGATTCTCCCCTGGGCATGCTCTCACTACATGCATGGGCTCTGCTGAGCTTCAGGCATGAGTCCATTTAAGTCTGGGTTAGGGAAGGAACAGGAATCAGGGGAGGCGGCACAAGTGGTAACTATGAATGGGGATTAAAACCAGAAAATTTGTGGATTTCCTCTTATCATCTCTCAGGAGAGGCATGAAGCTTAACACTGACAATTCAGTCTTCATTCCTGGGTGTCACATTCAACACTTCACAGAGGTGGATAGAGCAGCTTGCTCAGACATTCATTTAGGATTCTTCATCTCTTGGAAAACTTGGCTCATGTGTCTGAGGGAATCACTGCAGCTAGACAGCAATATTTTTTTTACATAACAAAAGCTGAGAGTCTAGGAAATTAAACAAGACCTTCAAATAAATACTGCTATGACAAATGGCTTTTGTAACTGTTCTCCAAATCTTGGTCACCCCCACAGCTTTGTCTTCACTTTGAGAAAATAAAGGTCAACAGCTATTTTTCTAGTTTTTGGTGTACATGCGTGCATATACTCACACTCACTGAATTTAAATCACAGAATCACAGAATCATCTAGCTTGGAAAAGACCTTGAAGATCATCGAGTCCTATCACCAACCTAGTTTTCAGAGAACAGGCATTTTTCAAATCCCTTAAAATGATCATATTATTCCCTGACAGGGTAGCAGATTTAAAGGTGAAACAGAAATATTTTGTGCCATGATTTGACCGTTAATGTTATCCTGCATATTGAGTGTTATCAAAAACTACAGCATTAGGATCAAGCACTGCAAAAAGAAGTCTGGAAAGGGATTTTCAGAAATAAATGTAGACCTGCATTCTGCTTTGCTTACAACTGGCATCATGGAAAGTGATAATGGGAGAGCTGGGATGCAGAGAAGTAATGCAGCTTTGGGAACTCCTGGGAAAAATCCTGAATCATCGTACCAGGGAATCCCTCTTGAAGTCTCACTGAAGCTGCTTGTGGCAAAGCCCCTCCACTGCCCTTAAAAAGGCAGTTTGCCACGCTCTATGGCCACTTGGCTCTTCTATAGGTTCATTATGTGCCCACATCTTTTTCCTGCCCAAGACTCCTTGTGCCTTGGAGGAGAGAATAAGCTAAACTCTCTAGCAGATTTTAGATTTGGTGCTCTATCATCTCATCTTTAGCATCTATGCCATTTCATTCAGAGAAAGCAGCATTTCCTGCAGTCCAGGAAAAAGTCACACTTAATGATATAATTTCCTTAAAGGATCTGATTTCACATTTTCAAATTCTATGGGGATAACGATTTGCGAGTACTGTCTTTCCTATATAATTCCTACCATAGATTGCCACTTACCAGATCAAAAAAAAAAATTTCATTTTTTAGAATTGAAATGCAGAACAGAGAGGGTATCCCCCCAAGAGAAATCTGCACAAAACAATATTAACTGCAAGGCAGGTCAAATGTTCACTGACACATCTTGACAATGCCCCTTTTCTTTACGTTGACTCTATTTGATTAAACTGATTGAAATGCATTTCATACTTGTGCTTTGTCAGTCTATATTTTGGACTTCATGAACAAAATGATACTAGATTGACTTACCCAGATACTTCACAAAGCTTGTCATGTTGAATTAATTAATGTTGCTTGTACAGCGTGAGAATATGGAAATTCATCTTTTCATTTCTGTATTTGCTTTATAACCAAATAAGAGGATGATAAAACACCACATTGGCAGTTAACAGACTTTAAATATTTTTCTTTAGAAACATACAATGGAAATATTACAGTAATTGTCACACCCATTATGTAACATCAGCTACATAAAAACAGAACTACTATAGTAGTAACCAAGAGTAGTAATGAATAAAACTGTGCTTTCTCTTTTTTTCCTTCCTTTTGGTTAATGGATGGTGCAGAAACCAATCATACATGCAATTACTCTTTAGAAACCTGAACACAGAAAATTTTACTAAATCTCCAAAGTCTTGGGGGGAGATTTTCTATTGAAGTCTTGAGACATTGATAGTGAAGTCAGTAGAATTTTATTAACTTCATTTACAACACAGTAGTGCTTCCCTCATCTCAGTTATAGATATCATACCCATTTGGGCTTTTGGAAGTTTTCTATGATATCCAAATCCCTTGTTGTTAAACGCTACGCCTTAATAATGCTGAAGCCTATTTTAGTGCATTTCTTTTTGTACTAAATAAAACAAGAAAGCAGTGTAAAACATGAAAGATGTCAATTAGTTTTACGAAAGCAATTCAAAGCTATGACGTGAATGCATTGCATTTTTAGGTGAGAAGCTGAACAAAGCATCATCAAATATGATTGCCATTCAAACAGACGTAAGATGGTCAAGTACAATATTCTGTCTGGAATTTGGTTTTGTCAAAAGCCCGTTTTACCTTTTATTCCTTAGTCATGAGATTCATGAAATGGCATTTAAGTCACTTCTATACTGGCTAGCTGTATATACATTGCTTTCAGCATCAATGGAATCAGAAGTCCAGATGGAAGCTATAGAAGCTCCCATTGCCAAAAGTTTCATCACCGTATTTATAGCTTGCATGCTATAAAAATACATTAATATATCTGAGTGCTTGAGGAAGTATGTAGTTATCCGGGTACACTAAATAATATCTCTGAACTCCATGGCTCAGTTCCTCATTCTTCTTCTCTTTGTGACATAGAGGCTATGAAAACTAGTCCTGGTCCTATTACTAGTAACTGAAATAGATTCTGCCTCTGCAGGGGGAAAAGCTGGAGGCCATAACATCATGCTGGTGAGAAGGAAGGCAACAGGAGTACCAAGCTTCTGCTGAAAGAGTGAAGCTGAAGATTTGCGATGGTATGTAGTCTGCTGAAAGAGGACTACACCAGGTTGCACCAATTCTACACCAGAATGCACTTCACACATCAGGGAACTCTATACATGGTTTAAGCAGCTGAACAGACACAAGTGTCCAGAGATATGAATTCAAGGCCTTGTACCAGAGGGTGCTTCCAACTGACCTGGTCATGTGAAGTGAAAGGAGGAGTCAGCCTGGGGTGCCGTCAGCTATAGAAATAATCATGCCATAACTGCATTGGTCAGCTGGGCCGCCTGTGTTTGAATGTAGCTTTTCTATCTTTCTGGACCTCAAACCCATACCTACTTCCCTGTAATTTGAGTATCATTCATTTTTACTTCCAAAAAATAGAGAATATGACTGTGCTTTCAATATATCTTTTCTTTTCTGGCTTTCTTACAAATACAAAGGAAAGAACAACTCTGTCTTTTGCTTTTTGTTATATATTTTTTCTTAGGAATAGGAAAAAGTCTCCTTCTCTGGAGACACTCAAAGCCAGCCTGGATGCGTTCCTGTGTGACCTGATTTAGGTATTCCTGCTCTGGCAGGGGGATTGGACTAGATGATCTTTTGAGGTCCCTTCCAGTCCTCTGTAGCCTGGAGAAGAGGAAACTGAGAGGAGACCTCATTGCCCTCTACAACTACCTAAAAGGAGGCTGTAGTGAGGCTGGTGTTGGTCTCTTCTCCCAGATTACTAATGATAGGACGAGAGGAAATGGCCTCAGTTGCATCAGGGGAAGTTTACGTTGGATATTAGGAAGAAGTTCTTTACTGAGAGGGTAGTTAGACATTGGAACAGGCTGCCCAGGGAGGTGGTGGAGTTGCTGTCCCTGGGGGTGTTCAAAAAACAGGTTGATGAGGCACTTGAGGCCATGGTCTAGTGGTCTAATGGTTAGGAATATGATGGGATAAAGGTTGGACTTGATGACCCTGGAGGTCCCTTCCAACCATAATTATTCTATGATTCTATGAATCCCTAACATTCTGTGATTCTGTGTAAAAAAGTAGATATCTACACTCTTGCTTTAATTTTTGCTAATAGCAAAAGTCCTCAGGAGGGAATAGGGAAGGCAGAGAGGAAGGGAGAGAAGTGTGGGGAGAGAAGAGGGAGAAGGAGGAAAGAAAGGAAGGAAGGAAGAAGTGAAAGGAGGGGAAAATGGAAGAAAGGGAGAAGGAAAGGGCAGGGGGGCAAGGAAGAAGAGAAGATGGGAGAGAAGAGATGAAAGTGGGAAGAGAGTAAGGGAGGAAAACAGAAAGGGGAAGGGGAAGGAAATATCAAGGGAGATGAGAATAGGTAATAGATTGCAGAATGAATGAAGTTTTCAACTGAGCAGACAGAACTGACGAGATGGACTTTTTCAGGTAGCCCTGCAGTATGAAAATTAGGCTACAGGTGGGAGCCAGTAAGTCCAAGGAAGAATATGACAAGTACAGCTGCACATCATCTTTGTAATAATGCAGCTTAATTAGAAAGCAATTAGAAAGCATAATGGTTATCAAATGGTGCTTATGCCAGAGATGCATTGCAATTCATCTGCAAGTGCTATGAGACCCTTGTTTTCTCACAGAAACTCAGATGATATTCCTCTCTTACAGGCAAGCTGTCAGTTATGTTCCTTATTGTGGCAAAATGCTCAGCAATTCAGTGTTGATAACTTCCTTTTCATTACATTCAAAAAATTATTCCGCTTTTATATATATATCATTGTATAAATCTATTTATTCTGGTCCATGACTAATATTTTCACTTAAGTGCTTTTCAAGTTATTTGAGACACTTTCCTCTTCTGTAACTGGGTCTTTGAGCTTACTTGATTGCTGACCTGTTTGGTCCCACAGCTGAAAACACTCACAAATGCATAATTCCTGACTGAGATGGAATACAACTTTTGTAAGATATCCAGTATTGGCTTACAGATTTCAAGTGACAGGAGCAAGGTTCACGTCTAGGTAAGTAGTTTCCAGTGGTCAACTAACCACACCAAGAAGTAGACATATCATTTCTAGCTTGATTTATCTACATTTTCTTTCCAGAAATCTCTTTTCTGCTGTTTTCTTTAGTGTTGAACAGCTCTTGTGTGCCATAAATGAGTCTTCTTTTAAGCTTTCTTTTATAGAAACTAAATAGCATATTGCATCAGTCACACTTAAATATGCTTTACAAACTTGTAACTCTTTTCTGAACTCTTTCCTCATGACAGACTGTTTGGTGTGTAGAGACTGGCTAGGATTCTAGTGGCAGTTTCCTCAAGGCAGTACCAGCTTCTATTGCTGCATGACAGCCCTCGTTTTTACAGAGCATGCTCAAGCACTCCTAACCAGAGACCACAGAAGTTCACATTCAGCTGTTTATTCAGTTTACATTTGAGACTCTTTCAGAGTCACCACTTTCCAGATTAGCCTTTGTGCAAATATGAGATTACTATATTTCTGCATGTATCATTTGAACAGACCCAGTCCAAACGTCCATGTTGTTATAATAAACTGTACAGTCATAGCACCTATTGTTATTTTCTAATCTGTATCTGCAAAACAGACTAACACTACACTCACATTTTGGTCCAGATGAATGCTCTAGAACTACTCAAAACAGCTCCCAAAGGCTCACTCTTTTGAGTGCCCCCTGATGATTTTGATTACCCATTGGCAGTATTAGGATGAAAACAGAACAGCAGTGATGCATGTCTGTGCAGGTGTTGGGGGGCTGTTACTCCACTCAGAAACAAACTGCATTTTCTGTATTTTGTCCAGAGGGTGTTTTACAGGACCACTTGTGCCCATCTATTCTTCTGACAGCTGCTAAGTGGTATTCACATAGTTCACACTTAGTTTTTTAGATGGATGAAGGTTTTTGTTCACAAACAGGATAATTTCTTACTTCCCAAGTCTTTTTCATTCATTATTAAATATTTTACTCCATTAAAATCTTTATCCTGGTTTAAATTATTTGTAAAAGAGTTGCATTAAAAAGCAGGCTACAAATGATTCTCCAACAGTCAGAGCAAATGTATCATGAGTAGCTTCCATATGTTTACATTACTACCTATCAGACAGCAACCTGCAGCAAACAAACAGCCACATTCAGTTGGAATGAGAGTACTTAATGGAATACACATCATGCTGCATAGTTTCCTCAGCCAAAATTGTCTTCTGCTTGAATTGGCCAATGTGTATATCACAGAGGAGCAATGCCAATTACCTCCTGGTTGAATCTCTAGAAAGGTTTTTTGGAAGACCTGAGAATACACACAAGTTACAGTGAAAGCAAAGTAACCATGAAGTCATTCCTGCATGGTTTTTATAGTATATTTTTGAATTTTCCAAAACATAAAGGAAATTTCAGCTTAAAGTTCTGTGTAGACAGTCTGACTGACTGTGAGAGGGTATGAGGGGTTCTATTGGGTTTCATAGAACCATAGAATGGTTTCAGTTGGAAGGGACCTTAAAGATCATCTAGTTCCAATCCAGCTGACATGGGCAGGGACACCTCCTACTAGATCAGGTTACTCAAGGCTCCATCCAGCCTGGCCTTGAACACTTCCAGGGATGGAGCATCCACAACTTCCTTGAGCAACCTGTTCCAGTGCCTCAGCACCCTCAGAGTAAAGAACTTCTTCCTTATATCTAGTCTAAACCTACCCTCTTTCAGGTTCCACACAAGTTTTTGACTTTCCACCGTCTATTATAATGACAAAAGAGCAGGAACTATAAAATTATATTCCTGGGTAACTGGAGGCACCAGAAAGATGTAGCGCAACAAAACCACCAAAGAGCATAAACGGTGCTCTGGGAGGAGTCACATGAGTGACTTTCTACTCCCATCAAGATTTCATCTCACCATCCCTGACCATAAATACGAGCACCACCAGGAAAAATGTTTGGTGTCAAAAACTCTTAGCAACTGAATACAGTAGAACTGGTTATTCAATATCAGATGTGAATTAATTGGATCATACTGTAAACAAATTTGAAAAGGTTGCAGATTTGGTCTGTCTTTACTGTGTAATACAAACAAAAGCTCATACATTGTGAGCAACTCACTAGGAAACTTGCCTACAGCTCTGTGCAGAAGTTAAACAATTGGTTTGGCATTTCAAAAGAACTTAACTGGTTGCTATGCCTCTACAAAGTATCTATATTAAAAATATACTTATCTATATTTGTAATGTGTTAAATGCTTTCATATTTCATGTTACATTTAGGCCTTCTTTCTGTGATATTGCTAATGTCAGAGAAGGATGGATTTCAGTAAACTGTCTGCTGCTCCTGGGTGTAGATGTAATATATGTAACTGGAAATGAAATTTCAGATTTGTTTCAGAAAGACAAGATACATTTTAGTTTTGAATCTTGATGTTAATATTATAGCCAAAATGGATGAATTTTTCTCCTAAGTCATAAAAGACGAGTTAATAAATTGGTCAGTCTCTTTGTCAGTTAATATTGCAAAGAGAGAAGGATTCTTCAGAAACATTGATATAATGTCAAGAGGAGTTTATAGCTGGAGTCTGCTTTTTTAAGAAGATACATATTTCTACTCTGTAGAAAACTGTATTTTACTGCAGAAAACAACAGTTGGTTTCTGTGCAGTTGCCTTGAGACTTGTTTAGTTTCCATTATCTTCAATGGAGATTAATATGTATATCTGAGGAAATATTTTGGCCTTGAGAGAAAGAAAGAAGGGAAATAGGAAGATCTGGTTTTGAGTGTGTGCATAACTCCAACTTATTTCCTTAGTACAGCTGAATCTACTGGTGACTCCTGGTAGAAGCTAGCTTTTCTCACACTGAATACACAGCCCCAAAGAGGCTTTTGTCTGGTGCTTAGTAGATGACTGAAGTGATGGAATCAAACAACTTGGTTTTCTGAGACATAGTCTGGCAAGTGGAGGGGTGGAAGACAGCCACTTTATCATGAGTTTGTGTTTATCTTGTTTTGCTGTATTTCCTGAGTCAAAAAACTCTTCTGGTTTTGTGTGTCTCTACCTCTTGAGATGAGAGATGTGAAGTTTTCCAGTCTTTTAGGGTAGTAAAGAGGAAAGATATAAATAAGTTATTTCTCAAGAAAGACCTCTCAGGCCTTTTCTGTTGTTACAACATACTCAGCAGAAGATTCCCAATAGTGAAACCTGCTTAGCTCCTGTTCACCTTTCCAGTTAAAGCAACACTGCATCTAAACTCCTGCTTCACTTCTCAGCTAAACTATGGCAGATCTGCCCCTGTATATCAGCAATAAATATATTAAAAAGACCAGGCAAATGAGTTGACTCTCTTCTCTGTGACATTCCTTTTTCAAACCTCTTTTGATAGTTTCCTCCCAGAAAGAGAGTAGTGTGTGCAAACACTTGTTCTCCACATCAAGCCTGACTGAACAATTTCTCTGCTATTTTGAGCTTCTGGTGAACTGAAAATTACCAGCTGTACTGAATTGTGACAAACAATGTGTGTGTGTTTGTGTGTGTGCACATGTGCATGTGCACTCTAGGGAAGAGGGAACAAAGAGATAAACAGAAACTATCATAGCTGATGACAGCAAATTCATTTTCACATTTATGACCCAATCTAGCATTTTAATTCAGTAAAATACAAATGCAGTCTCACCTTCTGTCTAAAGATTATTTCTTAGAGCTCTCATATAAGCATACATGAAGCATATGCAGAACAAGGAATCTTCTAATGCATTTCCTAGCTAAGACATAGTTAACGAATAAGGCAGCAAACATGTAAGTGCCACCATCATCACACGGGTTTGAAAAAGAAAATGAGACTGGGCTAGGGAAGAAGAGAGGCATTTTAGAAGGTATGCAGCTTCTGCTTCAGGATGGCTGATCATCCACATCCAGATATGCTCAAAGCTGACCAATGACGAGCTAATTTCGTAATCTTCTGTAATCAGGTTATCAGAGCTTAACTAGCTAACACTCCTCAGCTGATTTGCAATGACAAACAGTAACTCATTAAGCTGCGCTAACACATTTGCCACCCTTTGATGTCTGTGCTCTTAGTATTAAAGTGGTAACAATCTAAGCTTTTTTAAAATCAATGTGCTACGTCACTCCTCTCATGTCAAAGTAAACCACATCAGCTATAAAAACCATGTGATAACAACCCAGCTATGTAAATCCTTGCCAAAATTTGACTTCAATAGCTGTCTATAGAATCTGCTAGAATATTGTTGGCCAGCTCATACCATGTGTGCCTTGTAGGGTCATGGCTTTAAAAGGAAAACAGGTTTGCCAAAATCTATGTATTTTTTCAGCTGGAATCCTTTCCATCACTCATGAAATGTAGTCATATCTAACAGGAAGGAAATAGACAACAGCCATCAGCACAGAGCATACCTAGGAGAAAGGAAAGAATGTTTTTAGACCCTAAATGGGAGTACTTTGTGTTGGCAGAATGGGACTACCCAGGCTGAGGTGCATAATTGAATCCTGAAATAACACTTTTTAAAACACTTCCTATGAATTGCACTTACTTGAGAACCTGGGAGCCAACTATTGTTTCTAGGTGTTCAGACAGTTAACTGAAGACTACCTGATTTTCTCAAAGGACAGTTATAAACTCACTACAAAAACTGCCTCCTTTCTGAACACCACTGTGCAGACAGTCTGTTCCCCCAACAGGACTGCTCTGGAAGAAGACCTCTTCTCGAAGGCTTTTTAAGCAAATATGATCCATCTTTCACCAAAAGTTTGTTGTTCTGGGCAAGGACATTGGCAAGAACAGCAGACTTTTATAGTCAAAGACCTGACCATAATTTCACCATGGTCATGATCAGATGACCACTGCATGCACCTAGAAAAGCTCTACACTGTAAGTGCAGCAATCCCACTACATCTGGGACACTGATCTGTATCTTACAGGCACAGCTGACTTACAGTAAACATGTGGGAGACAGGAACTCTCCTACTTTTAGATCTAGAATTTGGTGGCTTTTATTTTACCTAAAAGAGCTGGCAGGAACACAGACCAACAGTATGCTTACAGGTCCAGCAGACAGCATGAGAGATGGCCTGCCACAGAATCCATTCTGGTGGATTTAGGGGATACAGTTCTTCTGTCTCTTTCATGGATTCAGAATATAAGGGTGATGGGCTCGAAGGAGGTCATGGATGAACTCAAAAATGAGACAACCTCTGATTTCCCCCACTGCCACTGCTGCTTGTTCTGCTCTGAGTATTTGCCATTTCTAAACTTCCATGGACATTTGCATGCAATACATATATGGCCAGGATTATCCTTATTCAGACAGCGTACAGGGACAGTGCTTTACTTCGGCAAGATGAGGAAGAAATGATGGACACCTGCATTCTGGGCAGAAAGGCTTAAGTGAGACAAACTGAAAAAGATATAAGAAGGGGGGAAAAAGATGCAGAGGCAGCAGAAAGAAAAGGAAGAACAAGAAACTGGGCAGAGAAATGAAGGATCAGAGTGGACAAATAAGAATAGCTGAAAAGGAAGGAAAGGCAGAGGAAAATAGCTTGGGATCCTGAAGCCGTGAAACATTACAGTTTTGTAAATCAAACTTCTATAAAGGATCAGACTGTTTTTTGTAACTGACTGAAGGGAAAAGAAGGAAGAAATACTCAGCTCCAAAGACCTGGGATGAGGCTGGACATGAGCTCATTTCACAGTAAAACTCCTAACAGCAGGGAAAACTGTGTGCCCCTGTGTAAGGGGAATGCTGGCGACAGCGTTGTAGTGATGCCACTACATTTACTGACCATTTGGAAGGTGGGGGATGGCACAGGGGGGATGCAAACAGTTTCAGCAGAATACTTCCAAGAGAAGAGAAAGCGGTTGGCAGAGAACTTCCCCATTCTGTCACCCGTGATGATTTATGAACCTCTCTGCAGCTCTGTCCTGGTCTTTTCAGAAAACAAATTCAGCTAGCTTTCTCATAATGGCA
This sequence comes from Podargus strigoides, assembly GCA_028020825.1. Lineage (NCBI taxonomy): Eukaryota > Metazoa > Chordata > Aves > Caprimulgiformes > Podargidae > Podargus > Podargus strigoides. Next base: position 62,782,127 of record CM051620.1, read on the forward strand.
GAAGTAATTAAAAAGGGGATCAACTTCAGAGGAGCATAAAGCACACACCGAAAGTCTGTCTCTTTAAAGATATCCCATACATACTTAACTGGTGGGGATTCTGCTAGTCTAATACCTGTTAATTTTCTTTCTAATTAGGGCTATAGCTCACCAGAGGCTGTTTTATACTTAATTTGTTAGGGTTTTATTATATGGCTCAACAGTCAGCCAACCACTGTATGCATCATGTGATCCTGGTTGAGATCTTTCAGGCATTACTGCACACTGAGGCCCTTGGAGAGAACGTGCCACTACAATTTGTGAGTCACCCGTTCTTGCTCTGCCTAGGTCTTGTCATGTGTGTGCTTGTCAGGATTCATCTCCGTCTCCGTTACCCCTGGGGCAGAAGTCATAGTTTGTTTCTGCTCACTTGTCTGATTTTTAGCAGATCATACTCCCATCTTCAGAACCTTAAGCAAGTGCCATCTTTGGAGAATTTAAGGTGGAATTCTAAGTGCCGATTTAATTCAACTCAAAAACATCTTTTAATTGACAGGAAGTATCCCCAGTTCAACTTCTTTCCAAGGTTGACATCAAATGCTATACAAAAGAAAAAAATAAATGAAAAACATTCTTTACTGTTACCAAAAAGAAAACTGATTTTCTTAACTGTTTTCCTTGTATTTCTGTCATTTTTTGAAATATTTACTTTCAAGACTTTGAAATGAAGTTGAGGTCTGAGGCAGATCTTATTGTTCTGAAACACATGTGGGAAATTCATTAATTATTTTTTTGCCAGAAAGGTTTGCAACCAAATTATGCACCAGTTGAACAATTAGCTTGGTAATTGTCAGGAAAAAAATTAGAGAGTAGATCACAGATAAGCAAAGTCCATGGTGCTTTAGTGACTGGAACATAATAGATGCCAATGAAAGAACATTTTATTAAGCCCCTATAAGCCAGCCCAGGGGATTGACCAAATTTTGTTTTGTCTCTAGGATGTCAGCTTCCAGATAAACAAGGGTATTTGTACCTCATTGACTCCAAATTGGTAAGCAAAGAAGGTCACCAATAGCTGTTAAATACTAAACCTCATCCTCCATGTCTCTGGATGCCAGGAAGAAAACTACCTAAAAGTTGTTCAGTCACACACTGAGAATGACGGGAGCACTTGTTATGTCATACTAAAACAATATATGAGATCCAGGGAACCACTGTCCTGCTTATCTGAATCCACAAAGGGCTTAATTTTCATGCAAGCAATTCCCATGACTTTGTCATTTCAGCTCTTACAGAAACAGGATAATGGAAACTCTTGCCTATCTCTGCAGCAGAAATAAACCTCAGAAAATTCCTATTCTCACCACTGTTGTCTGGTAGGATTTTACTGAAAAAGATGGAGAGTGCAAGGTCAAGATAATGGTGATTGTTGTTGAAAACCTTCAGGAATAATACATTAAATAAAAATAAGAAGTTAAGCAATACAAATAACAAATATAAATTAATTCATATAGCCAAATAACCTAATCGGCCCATCTAGCCATACATCCAGTAGCTTTCAATACATGAGCTAGCTCCAGGTAGCTCAAAAGAGGAACAGTCAACCTGGATCTGGTTTGGCCTACAGGAGCACAGCTAGTCAGACAATCTTCAGAGGTATTTGGATGCAAAAACATAGAAATTACAGTTCCTGGATTGGAAAGTTCATGGCAAAGTAAGACAAGGAAGATGAGCTTCTACCTACTGCGTATAGATGTACACGATGCAGTTGACAGTTCAGAAATGCAGTCGGGTTACCCTTCATCAGCCATGGAAGACTACTTGTTCCACAAACAAACATACTAGGGCACAAGGTAATGTGCTGTTTCTTTTCCACGCAGCAAAAGAAATCATCCTCAACTGAAACAACTTACATCAGATGAAAAGTTTCTACCTTACTATCCCATGGAAGAACACAAAGCACAGCAAACCAGACAACTCAGATTATCTCAGCAAAACTATGTGAATGAAGGAGCTTCAGATGGTAAGAAGAGGTGAGAGGAGTTTTACTGGAGATGTGCTATAACCATGTTTTTCTGAAAATGCCCTGGCAAGCCTAGGTAGATCTCTAGAAGGGAAGTCCTTTCACAAAAGTAAAAAATAGAGGGTAGGTTTGCACAATACGCATTTAATTTGTGCATCTCAGTGCCACCCACTGCTGGATAGGCCTAAAATACTTCTCTGAAAGACCATGAACATACACATGAAGGTCATGTCCATTGGGAGTCTTCAGATAGAATGGTTTGAATTTTTGACCATGAAGCCTCTAACCCAGAGACTACTGGAGATATGGAGGAAGAACGTAACAAGGGAGGAGTCATTCCAGAAATGGCCTGCTCCTCTATTCTGCAGGCACCTGCTGTTGTCTCCTATCAAAGGAAAGTTGCTGGGCTGGATGGAACTTCTCCACACAGAAAGCAGCTCCTCTGCTCTCTACTCATCTGTTACCATTACGTTGTCCTGCTTTCAGCTCCATTTCCACACAGTGCTCCAGTCCCTGGCCTCCTTAAGAGGGACTGCAAGCATCAAGGGATGTTACTGCTAACGCGATCATCAATGACTGCTGCTGGAAATCCATGCAGAAATGTGTGCTATGCACAGGGAAGCAGACATCAACAATACCCAGCTCTCCTTCCCTCTCTGCCTTCCTCCACCTGTAATTGAAATTCAAGGAATCCAAGTCCTACTACCGTCTGTCAGAAGGATATTTCTATTCCTTGGGGAAGGGGTTAGCAAGGGCAAGCAATGCCATACTGACACCCCTCCCATGCATGTGCCCATACCACACATGTAAATAGTAGTATGTGCACATAAGTCCCTGATTTTAAGCCAGGACTTTTTGGATGTGCAAGAATGATGGATAAGGGAAAATTTTATTTCATGTAAACCGGCTGATCAAAATTACAATGCTTTGCTCCATCTGGCTAATCTTCCTCACAGAAGGGACAGAGGGAACGTCAGATAGTGGAAGCACCTCTACGCTTTTAAGACAAAGTGTAGCCTTGCACCTCTGAGATGTGAGGCCTCCTGTAACCCCAAGCAGTTCGTGGTGACAAGGTAGGTCTAAGGTCAAGCCAGACATGCAAATCGGCATGTCAGGGTCAGGCCAGGTCTGACATTGCTAACCAGAGTCATACACGTTCTTGTGATCACCAGGCAAGTCCATAATAACAGTGAAGGTCCAATGTCAAGCTAGGAGAAGAGTCCACAGATCGGCATCCATCCAGGTCAACACGACCCATGGCCAGGCATGACTGAAACACAGCTGGAGCTAGAGAAAGGCACATGTACAGCCTAACTCAGACAGTGACTGAGCTGCAGTGGAGCCCCTGAGCAGAAGGAATGAGTGGAGGTGAGGAGAGGTTGGTCAGAGCAATTAAGGCTCTTTAATGCACTCAGGACCCTAAAACATTCTTTCTAGGAGCTATACAACAGGAGAGGTGAAGAAGTGCCAAGAAACTTTGGCCTGAGCCAATGAATACCCCGCAAAATAATAAACCCCAGCTGTTCCAGAAGGGCTGGTGCTGCAGGAGCATCAGACAGGCTCAGACATTTCCTGTCCCATCATTTTGCCCCAGAACATTTGAAAAACAAACAAATAATGGTTAGAGCCAAACTGCAGTGACCGTGCCCAAGAAGAGAAGAGGCAGCCAGCCAATGTGACATTTGCTTTCCTTACACCCAGAAAATCCAGCAGTAAACAAATTCTTAAGGGAGGGTGAGGAGGAGTATTAAAGGCTTTGAATTGCAATAGAACTTATAACAATCATTGTAAAGTTTAGCACAAAGTACTATCTTAATAGTGTGTTTTCATAATGCATGGCTTAAATGCAAGACCACAGAGCCTTACCTTTGGATTCCGCAGCTTTTGTTGTTTTCAAATTCGCCCTTAGGATTCTGATCATGACTTCTTTTTTTTATTGAATTTCTCTACAGGAAAACAAGTATTTGGGAGAGCACATGAACTAATGCAGCCCAAGTTTGAACAGCTTTTTGGCTTGTGATAACTGACTTTTAAACTTTTTTACCTCATTATTAATGACCAGAGAATGAGAGTCTACACAGGAACGAAACTTTGCTGTGGAGTAGACCCTCTGTTGTCTGCAGCCATAGACTCTGAACAAAGCATTTGCTGTGGCTGGTCATTCATAACAACTCTTTTCCAAGAGTATCTCTAACAGATATCAGCAGCAGCTATTTTCTCCCCATGAGGATTAAGAATATCACTCTTTTCTACTCTGATTTCATGAAGCATCTAGGAACTTAGTATGTTCAAGACCTCTGGCCCTCTATTAGATCTCAATGAAACTGGCCAGCAGATACAGAAGACACGCACAAGAAAAGAAAGGGAAAGAAAGAATGCAAGCAGGATTCCATGAGCGTCATTCCTTAGGAAAGCAAGCTAAAAGAAAAAAATACCAATCACATCTAATTTTCACAGAGAGGTTATAAAAGCTCCATAAAAAAAAAAATTAAAATGGGGTTTTGAGGGGAAATATTAAAAAAATAATAAATAAGATATTGAAATATTTCCTTCAAATACATAGTTCAAACTGTGTGCAGACACTGTATAACTTATGCCTTGTCTGTGAGACAAAAGAGTAATGAAATTTATAAAATGGAGTATTACAAAAGTTTTGAGACTTGCACAGGATCAGAGCAAGAGTCCATTGCAGGGCTGTCAGGAATATCTGAGCTTTAATGCAGCTACAGAGTTTTACTACTACAGAGTGAAAATGTTATCTTTATTCTATTGTTTTTCCAATAACAGAGCAAAGATAGATAATAACAGGGGTATCACTTCATCATATTTGACAAATCATAGAATCATAGAATGGTTTGGGTTGGAAGGGACCTTAAAGATCACCTAGTTCCAATCCCCCTGCCATGGGCAGGGACACCAACCACTAGACCAAGTGATGCAAAGCCCCATTCGATGTGGCCTTGAACACTTCCAGGGACAGAGCATCCATCCACAACTTCTCTGGGCAACCTGTGCCAGTGTCTCATCACCCTCACAGTAAAGAATTTCTTCCCAATGTCTAATTTAAATCTACCCTCTTTCAGTTCAAAGTCATTACCCCTCGTCCTATCACTACATGCCCTTGTAAAAAGTCCCTCCCCAGCTTTCTTGTAGACCCCTTCAGGTACTGGAAGGCTGCTCTAAGGTCTCCCCAGAGCCTTCTCGTCTCCAGGCTGAACAACCCTAACTCCCTCAGCCTGCCTCCATAGCAGAGGTGCTCCAGCCCTCTGATCATCTTTGTGGCCCTCCTCTGGACTCACTCCAACAGGTCCATGTCCTCCTTAAGTTGGGGGCCCCTGAGCTGAACACAATACTCCAGGCGGGGTCTCACGAGAGCAGAGTAGAGGGGGAGAATCACCTCCTTCGACCTGCTGGCCACACTTCTTCTGATGCAGCCCAGGACACAGTTGGCTTTCTAGGCTGCAAGCACACACTGCCAGCTCTTGTTGAGCTGCTCATCAACCAACACCCCCAAGTCCTTCTCAGGGCTGCTCTCAATCCATTCTCTGCCCAGCCTGTATTTGTGCTTGGGATTGCCCTGACCCCGGTGCTGGACCTTGCACTTGGACGAAAGAGAAGAATTACTAGCCATTTTTTGAAATCTTTATGGATAAGGGAAGATACAAGTAATTCCTTTAGTTTTCATATGTAGTATTTAAGCAATAATCATGCAAATCACATGGAACACCATCACCTTTGAGTATTTCTTTATGCTTCACCTCCAAACTTTAATAGCCCTCTCCTTCCCCACTTGTTCTGAATCATATTACAAAAAATATGGCTGAAAATGCTCTCAAAAATCAACCTAGTTACTCCTTTTAGCCGATATCCAGCCATTCCCGAGAGATAGTTGTGAATGCTCTGAGAATACACTATTCCTTTCTGCAGCAACAATTTGCATACTTGTTTCCCTTTGGAGTTCTCTTTTTCCGGCTAAACAAACCTTATTCTTCTTTTGTTTTCCTTGCTGATCATACTCTCCATTTATCCTTTTAATCTCTGCAGAGTGCATCCATTTGGCCCACATCTTTTCTGAAGTATGGTGCCGAAACCAGTATGGAAACTCCAGCTGAGACTTCTCCATCATCCTTTTAGTCACATTTTTGTATTCTTTTGGTTTGATTTAGTCCTGTGTAAGCTCTGTCAGTGCTTAAGGACATGCATATATGGGGGGAGGGCGGGAAATAAAAAGCACCAGATTAAAAACTGAAGGGTTAAAACATACTATGGGAGTTTGTGAGACACAAGCTGTCAGAACTTTAAGGAGCAGAACAATTGTGAAAGCCCCATATACTGATTTCATCTGGATCAAACTATAGATATTGTATAGTAAAGAACTGTCTTTGCAAATAAGAGGATGAAGACTGAATACCTTGATAGTTTTTTTCCAAATGTAATTTCAGTGAGTCTCTGAAAAACTGTGGGAAATTATTATTTCTTGTAAAGCGAGTCATCTATTCTTCTTCAATACAAGTTGGGGATGTTCTAGATGGAGTGTTTCACAGAACAACCATGATTCCTGAAACTCTAGTTATTCACGTTACTCTTCAACCTAACTGAAAGTCACCACTCGTAGAGTTGCAGACAAGGATTCTGACTGGCTACACAAACTGGAGCTACAGAGAGAATTTTCTGTTAGCAAGAAAATATTTTAAGGCACATTAAGCCATATCAGTGCATTCTGGGATGACCTGATTTTCAAAATAATCTTGGTACAGTCACCACTGAATACATACTAATCTTGTTCCAGCACAAAATCCCTGTTTACAAGCTGCTTTCTACAGGCTCTGGGCAACTCCTGTGATTCACAGTTCTGTGACAACTTTATCATACAGGAAGAGTTCTGGCTGCAGACAGCTCTAGGACTTCCAACATCTAAATCTCAGTTCTGTGATAGGGAGGCTTGCAGTTTTCAGAGCCTCCTCCCTCCCAGAGCTTTCAGACTTTGGGAACCTCAGACTCTGCACATGCTTAGGAACCCAGAGTCTGGCAATACGCCTCTTGGCTCTCCCCTGAAACCAAGTTATGAAATTCCTGCTTCGCCAGGAATCCAGCAACTCAGACAGGAATTCTACAGGACACCTGCATTATAAAGTAATGAAAAATACTTGTAAAATAATCAAGCTCAATAAAAACTTAATTGATCAAAACCTATTTCATTGAGAAATTTCAGTCTAACTTTTAAAGCGGAACATTTGACCTCAAAAGAAGCAATACACAAACATATACAGTTCCTTTTCAGAGGTGGTCTTTCCCCAGCAGCCAGGTGTTCTCTTTGTCTCACTTCAGTACTGGAGGCACACTGGGGAGGGAGAAGGATGCCAGATATTCATAATTCCATTCTGCTAACAGCATAGTGGCCCTGATTTTCTGAGTTTCCAGAAGGCCTGGGATCTTTCACATCACATTGCATAAAACATGGCTGTAATGAGAGTTAATATGTCTATGGCTACATTGAGCTTTCTCCCTATAAAATCCTCTTCTATTCAAAGTAGTATAAACTCCATGCATCTTCCATGATGGTTTTGAGCCTAGATGAAACAGGCTTTTGATCTTCCAGTGTCTTGTATACCATGTCTTCCACTCTCTTCTAAAATCTCTTTCCATAGCTCCAGACTCTTTCCCTGACTGAGGATTAGGCCCCTTAACCATATTTATATTAAACATAAAACAGCTTCTGGTGAGCTTTAGCTCTAATTAGAAAAAAAATTAACAGGTATTAGACTAGCAGAATCCCCACCAGTTATGTATGGGATATCATTAAAGAGACAGACTTTTGGTGTGTGCTTTATGTTCTGCTGAAGTTGATCCCCTTTTTAATTACTTCTGCCATTATGAGAAAGCTAGCTGGATTCTTTCACTGAAAAAAAAACAGGACAGGGCTGCAGAGAGGTTCCTAAATCAACATGGATGACAGAGGAAGAACGGGGGAGTTCTCTGCTGACCCCCATGTGCCATCCCCCACCTTCCAAATCGTCAGTAAATGTAGTGACATCACTACAACGCTGTCGCCAGCATTCCCCTTACACAGGGGCACACAGTTTTCCCTGCTGTTAGGAGTTTTACTGTGAAATGAGCTCACACCCAGCCTCATCCCAGGTCTTTGGATCTGAGTATTTCTTCTTTCTTTTCCCTTTCTGGCAAATTCAGTTAAAGACCAGTCAGATCCTTCATAGAAGTTTGATTTGCAAAATTGTAATGTTTCATGGCTTCCGGGCTCCTAGACTTTCCCTTTCTTTTCCCTCAAATGATTCTTGAAGACCCTCAAGGTCTGAGTGGAGTGAGACACTGACTTCCACAGTGTGATTGCTGTAGACAGTAGATCAATAAAGTTGTCTGGGGTTTTTTTCACTCCATGGCTGAACAGAAGTCACAAAATATAGCAAGCTCATTCTTCTACAGGAGAAACAAGTCAGACATCAGCAAATGAGAAAGTAGTTTCCTTTTCTATACAATACTTCCCATTTAAAGGCCTTTTAGGCTCTTTTGACATTTTATTATGTGAAACAGATCCTTCAACTTGACTGCAATTTTATATGTACTCTCCAAGATACCTACTCAGAGCATCTTCTAATCCTGTCTTCACCAATACTACAAAATAATATGCCCATGTAGACGTGATCTTCTAATCATGACTTCCTGTCAGAGAACCAGACTAGAAAGATAGTGGCAACGAAAGTCAGCACATCTAAACTATTAAGTTAAGCAAACTGAAGTATACACCAGCTGGACCTACAAATATGCATGTATTCCTCTTACAACAACAGCTAAGACAGAAGAAATTGTGCAAGGCAGTAGAAAGAAGGAACAGTGGGAAAATAGATAATAGTAGAGAGAGGCAGTGCTGTAAATTAGATGAGCAAAGTGCTTTGATTCAGGCCCTTTATCTAGAGGCTTGTGGAAGGTAGCAGGAGACTGGGTGTAGAAGCATTGCCAGCCCTGCACAATGCAGGACAGGGCTCAGAATATATTTTTTTTTCCAATCAACACAGTGCCAGTGCCAAAGCACTATCTTTTGGAAACATAAACCATAGAGCAAGGTAGGGAAAAATCAACTGTCCCAAACCTGAGCAACGCCTTATTCCTTTTTTTTTTTTTTTCCTTTTTTCTTCCCCCTGATTATATGACATTAAGGCAGTTAAGATTAGATAATGTTTCTGAAAAAAAGTCTTAGCCTGTTAGGCTTTTTGTAACCCAAATATTTTTATTGAAAATTATAATCCTGCCTGTTTATTCCCTTATCTGTACCAGAAAGCATCAGCAGGCTCCAGAGCCCAGCTCGCCCAAGATGGAGTCTGAGTAGCTGAATACTCAACAGATACTGCAAGAAAGGAACAGCAATTGTCAAAAAGTGACTAAAATGTTCCACTAGATATCTACTGACTCAGTGTTCAGTAATCTGTAATAAATATAGTTTAGACTGTCAGGCAGTAAAGAAATTAGCCAAAGTTTTTAACATATCTTAGCAATGTCATCTACTAATAAAGAACAAATGTTTACAGATTCACCTCTTCCCTTCCTTGCATGCTATAGCCGACAAAATGCAAACCAACCCAAAAAATCCATTGGGTAGCATGGTGTGGATTCAACTTCACCCATGCTGCAGCTCTCACTTCAGCAGCAGTGCCTTGTTGAGATCCAACATTCATACCCTTCACAGCCCGAGGGAGACAGTGCAGTACATTGTTCATTTCTGTGTTTCGTTATCCTATGGTAAAACCTTTGACCCAGTGAAGTCATTACAACCTTTATAATTTATTTCAATCTTGCCCTATATTAAGTATCTCCTTATAACTAAGGAAAACTTACCTGTACAAGGACAGAGTGTTCTCAAAGTGTCATCCAAGGATAAAATAATTCCCCAAGGAACTGAGAATCATCACAAATCTCATTACCTTCTTGTACAGGGCACTTAAATTTTGCTTTCAGTAACATGAATAGCAACATGTATTTTAAAAACAAAACACGTTTGAATATAATGAGCATAAGAATCAAAAGTTAGGGCAGAGAAGCCTTAGTAAAGCCAATGGTAATACCAGTTAGTGCTACAGTAAATCTTAATTCAAAATCGGGAAGAAAAAGAAAAATCATCGCTCCTGTTGTAAAAAAAGTCAAACAATTTTGGAAAGTCTTTTCATCTTAAATAAGCTACATATAGCAATGACTTTACAATTGACAAAGACTTTGAAGCAGCAAAACTGCTCCATGTGACAAGATGTGGGACAAAATGGTGATGCAGAAATAGAAGGATAAATATAACTAAATGTGCCACTCGGAACACAGAAAGCTGAGGCAGATGTTGTCATAGCTGTCAGTTTTCAGGTTCCTTCTTTCTTCAAATTTTCCAAATCATATCTTGATTCTTCCTTAAAAAACATGAAAAAGCAAAATAAGGACCAGATATGAGACTTTTGGTTTTAAATCCATGATTCCAAGTGTTTTAAAAAGCAGTCTGAAAATGCTGCATATCGGTTTAAAAAAAAAAGAAAAAAAAGTCTTGATTTTCTTTTCTAGAATTCAGAGCTTTGCTTCTGAGAGATTAGGAAAGACAAGAGTTTCTGGAGAACAAAATAATAGTCTTAAAATATTAAAGACTCAGATAAAACACATTAAAATACAATTAAATATTTTATAGAAATGAATTCAAAACACTTCTCACTTGTAAACAAGTAATCTAGAAGAAATTTCAGCATGAAAACACAGAGTTTGGACTTCTTAATGAAGTCTCATAGACAAAAGTATCCCAAGTTGTGTCATTTCTGTAAGGACTGAAATGAGAAAACCTTCACCATTGTGAGACTGTTACAAAAATAGCCAGCCCTGGCAAAGGAGAGTCAACTGACTTCAGTAAATGAGGGAAATACTGGCAAGCGTAAACCTTGACCTCTAGCAGCGATATTCTCATTTCAAGACTTAGAGGTCTACACATATAACCACCTATTTCTGTCAGAGTCTACTCTTGCTGCAATCCATCCCTGGGCAGACAGCCAGTGAAAAATCTCTCCAGCACAGAAGCCCCACTTAAGCCATGGGTTTAACAGGAACATAAATGAAGGGAGTGGTTGAAAATAACCTGCCCTTACAAGGCAATCACATTTCAGGATTCCCAGGCTATAGAGAAAAGGCATCTGTAAACAGCACGGTCCTGCCTTTCCACATCATCTTCTTCTCCTTGGAAAAGGGAACCTTGAGCAATTTCTGTGAAAGGAGCAGTCAAAATGTGGGCAGAGAAACTGCCCCTCTATGGCTATGCTAACAGTAGCTGAGCAATGGAGCACACTTTTTCCCAGTTCTGTACAATGCAGCAGGGGGATGTGTGCTCCTGGAACCTCTTTGCAGATGGTGAGGTTTTTTTCTTTATGCCTTTGTCTTTTCTGCTAGCTCATAATCTGCCCCCTAGCCTCCCTGTGGCCAAGGAGAAGAGGATGATCTTTATATAGCTCTCCTCGGGGACTGGGTGAATCACAGAGTAACATCTAATCCCTCTTGCACTCAGCAACTGTATAACATCCCAGCTGAATATCAAGCCACAAAAAATAAGTTGCAGTTTTAAATACAAAAATCAGGCAGAGAGAACAAGCAAAGTTAGAGCAGTTACCAGTTTCCACCATGAAACTCAAACTGAAAAATTAAACAAAGCAAAGGTAAGAAAATCAAATAACCAGAGACCAGGGAGGGTACAGAAACCACCTAGAAAGTACAAGACACTGTGATTGGTATTCTGGCACTTAATTTTTCTGAAGTTTTTGAAAAATTATATTCATTGGGTGAATCTATTACATGATTTTTTAAATTTTTTTTACTGGACAGGGCAAGAAGCCATGTTTTTTTAAGTGCTTGGCCACCATGTTTGGTATCTGAGCTGTATCTCATGCACTGGTTGTCATTTCACGCCACTTAGAACAAATCCCAGCTGGCTGGAATCCTGGTCCTGTGGACTGTGAGTCATGGATATTAAATGACCATCATGTGAGCTCCTGCATGCTGCTGTGGTTAGTGTATGACACTGTAAAGTTGTACAGTATCTTATCACAGAAGATCATCAGTGTGAATACATAGCTTGAGCAGGAGCACTTTCATAACAAAACAAAATAAATTACTTGTTTTAGCAAGCATTAAGTAAGGGGTAGGGATGTGTGAAGCTGAAGCAAAATTACAGCGATTCCATGTTTTTCAGGGGACCAATAAGCCACAGAAAATCAGCTGCTGGTTCTGTAATAGCAGAACCGGGGCAAGAATGAAAAAGACACTGTCTGTAACAGAAGGATTTGCAAGAAACTTTAAATCTCCTCAAGGAAACCCTGTAGAAGTCTTTATGATGCACAATTATAATCCAGTCCAGTCTCATTGAAGTATCCTACCAGGATAAGGAACTGAACACAAGCATTTAAGAGTCTGGCTCTCAGGAACCAGAATAAATTTTGGGATTGACTAAATTACCAGTCACAATTTAGAATTTTAAAACAAGTAATGAGATCTTTTTCACTGACACGGTATGGACAGTCCTTGGAGTAGATGGTTTTAGTCTAGCAGAAGCCCAAATTAGAAGATTTACTGAGCAATCCATTCCATGCTAATAAACGCCATGCAGGAAATTTGTACTAAAAATTGGACTGGAAATAACTCGGGGCAAGGAGGAAACGTTATTTTCAAAAAACAGCATTTCATACCTGGATTAGGTAGCTTTATTCCATCCTAGTTATGAGCTGGGTAAGTTCTTGCCATTGGTGATAAAATGAAAATCCATTAGACAACATATAGGAAAACTCTGTAAGAGTTGTGAAAGACTCTTTCCATCTTCGTTAGCAAGGGCAGGTTACTCAGGCTAGAAATTGTTGTTATCCAGTTATCTTCTGCAGGTTACTATGAAATCATGTACTGCTGTCAAAGGTTCTTATGAGTCTATAATGTTTCAGTCGTCTTCAGTCACGGCTCCAACAGAACGACTTCTCTAGCTGCCAGTTCCAGCCTAGATTTATTTTTCTGTCTTGCATGCGCTTTTCTTCCTTGTAACAGCTACCAGCTCCTACCCACTATCCCAGCAGTTTCCTATGCCTTTGCTTATGTTTATACCACATCACAGCAGAGTAGTTAGCTCTCCTTAGGTCAGCAGAGCCAGGCATTCATAGCTTGCACTTTCTAACACTTTTCAAGCACTGAACAAATTTAAAATATAATATATTTCCTGAGTTAAGCACCAAAAACTTTGCATTTGAAGTCTGTTCATGGGCCAAAAGAGACAGTTAAAACTCACTACTAATTTTTTGCATAGCAGTACAGGGTTTTAAAGAGATAAATATGACTTGAATCAGATGGGGAAAATTTATTCAAATTGATCCAGACTTAATCAAAATCCCCATTATAAAGACATCAGCCAGTTATATAAGAGGAAGATTAAAGATGTTACTGCACTATATTCAAGTTACTGTGACTGTCAGAGAAAAGTCAAACACTATGTTGGGTAGTATTAATAAAAACAGCAAGTTAAAAACACAGCCATGTAACTACAGATAGCTCCAATCTTGCATTTTATTTTTTTAAATATAGGGGCAACTTTTAAAAATGCTGGAGAATTTGGAAGAGTTTAAGAGAGATCATCTTCAACTATGGAGAAGTTTTCCATGGAAAGAGAAGACCAAGGGGAAGCAGAACTATTCACAGATACATGAATGGATATTAGACAAGAGATAAATCAGTCTCATTAACCAATTGGAAAGACCATAAAGCAATAAAGTAAAGCACTAACATGAAAAAAAGCAAATTAAAAATTCAGGAACTTTCTTTCCTATGTGAAGACAGAACAAAGCCAGCTACAAATGCAGAAACAAAGTTCCAGGAAAAGCTCACCAAGGATATTCAAGACACTGGGGAGTCACTTCAGCATAATAAAATCGGAGCTTTGAAGATGCAAAGACATGAAGTGGGAAATCCACTCACTACCTTCTAACCCAAATGATTAGAAATGGTTTCAGTTAGTTAAATGTTACTTTGTCACAGGCTGTCCCCATTTGGCACAACCCAGTTTTCTTGAAATACATGGAACAGACCAATGAGTATGCTGACAACAGCCTCACAACCTGAATGTGACAGCAAGGCCAGACAGATACACTGGGGTATCTGACTGAAAGTCATTGCTATTTTTCCAGGTCAAATCTCTTTTTAATTTATTTCCTTTAATGAAAGCATAGAAAAACTGTTTATTGAAAACATACTGAGATAAATCAAAGGGATTTTTATTAATAGGTATGCTTTGTTTCTAGCAAAGATTAATGCTTTTCCATAAGGGTTGGAAAGCAGTTGTACAGCTGAAGGAAAACAGAACTCGCCACTGATCCCTCAGAGAGATCACAGGCCTGTCAGTCTGATTTTGGTGTTTGGAAACAGAAATATTTTCTTCTTTTCTTTCCACAACTGTGATAACAATCTGTAAGCCAACGTACAACTAAAGTGTCTCCAGAAATTACACTGTTTGCAAAAAATACATTTTAAAATTATTATAATAGTGTACTAAAGAGCTTGAAATTTTCATGCCCACAGGGCAATATAGCACTACATTTGTGATTTGATGGCACAAGCATGTAGACTTCTTTAGTTTTATAAATACTCTTCAAGGAAATATTTAATTTTTCTCTCTGAGGAAAACATTTAACCCTACCTCAGAAAGCAGCACAAGACAAAGGAAATTGGGTTTGAGACAGCCATGTTTTTGCTTCCAGTCACCAAAATCAAATCCTCTCCCCACACATATTCCAGCTTTAGGTTCATAGCCCTACTGCTCTGAACCAAAATAATATACCAAGGACATATTTTACCCTTTATATTATATACCTCCTTGTAACATTCCAGAGAGTTTTTCTTGCTTTCCAGGATTCCGGAGATCCATGATTACTTTGGGTTTCTAAGGAAAGTAGGTTTAGATGATCACACAGGCTGTCCACTCATACCCTTTCCTCCTCTCTTTTGAAACAGAGTAATTTTATTCACACCTGGCATATGGATGAAGATGTCAAAGATAAAACATTTCTAAAAGTTTTGTGTCTTTGTAAAAGAAAAAGAATTGAGCTGATGCTGCCAAAGGGATGCAGCCATTGTGCAGGGCTAGAGACGGCAGCTGGGTGGCCAGTCAGCATGTGTGTCTTGGCAGGGTAACCAGTACCTCCTGTGGCTCTGCACCTGCAACACTATGTGCTGCTGCTCACCCAGCCCATCAGGTAAACCTCCTATAACAAAGCTGGGACATTAGAAATGATCCACAGAAAACCTGTGTCTCTTTTCAGAAGTGTGTGTGGATTCCAACCTCTGGAAGTATGCAGCAGCACAAGGTAAAACAGATCCCAGCGCTGCCAAAGCCATGTAAGTGGTGAGCTCTCGGGACTGCCAAAACAGAGGCAGCTATCCATAATTACCTAATATCCAGAGTCACCAAGGTTCTCCAGCAAACACTCACTCACTCAGAGCACGTGCAGGGGTATGGCTTCAGATCTCTGTTTCTGTGCCAGAATTCATCCTGGCACACTCAGAAAGGCACTGTTCAGCTTGGATGGCAAGCTAAAGGTATTAGTACCCACAGAAGCATCCTGCCCAGCGCTGGGAACTTCAGCACAGTTGGAAACCTACCTATTGTACTGGATAGCTGCGTTGACATACAGTCCAACCAGTGGCCCTGCTGCCATAGCTGCTATACTTTCTTTAAATGTAGGTCAGTTAGGAATTCCATCTGCTTCAAATGCATCCAGGTCATCATATGAACCAATGCATACAAAGAAATTATTTGTACCACTTTCTGATCAGCCATCTTCCTGGAGGGGGCAAGGAAGGTCTTTAAGGAATTAGGATCTAGAAAGCTTTAAACTAATTGAGCAAACAGGAACAGGAGAGAGGAGTTACAGGACACAGTGCCAAAAAGCTCAAAAGTGCTACCTAGTCAACAGTCTAATTACAATAGCTTGGTATTTATCTCCTCATTTCCCTGGTTAGGCTACAAACCACTACAATTCTCATGTTTTTCACACATGGCACTTGAAACACAGTCTGCAATGTAGACACCCACACATGAACTCCTCATCTAGGCACCCTTCAAATTCAGAGGAAGAGAGGGCAATATCTACCTGAACAATTGCAGCAGTCTGCTGCCTGATGGGATCAACTCCCTTTTGAGAACACCATGCAGTGGGTCCAGAGCTAGCTCTGGCATCCAGAATACAGTCACAGCCTTGGTCACAGAGCTGAGAAGAGAGGGAGAGCCAAGACTGACAGCTGTGTTACAGGGAGCTGAAGTGAGAAAGGCCAAGAGTAAGGGTCAAATTGCTGCAGGAGTCAAGTGCCACGGTGTCTGGTTTCAACCAAAAGCCAGAAATTATCCACCTGCACTTAACTCCCTTACACATTTGTGTCTAGTATGTTTGTTAACATGCTGATTTTTATATGTGAAGTCCATAGAGTGACACTTCACATGGAAACATGCCTAAAAATCACCAACGTCAGAGGATGGGAATGAATTTTCTCTCTCATTCAGCACAATTGTGCAGTATATCAGCCTCACCTTAACAGACCGTGATTTGTAGATCCCAAGGAAGAAAAATAATATTTAACTAAGAAGAATGGCCAGAACAAAATCTGGAATGCATTTTGGCATCAAAGAAGGAACTAATCAAGAACCTCTTCAAGACACTTGCTCTAAAAGCTATCATGCTCCACTAAGATAGAGACTATATGAAGGACTGAATAGGATAACCCTTTCAGTGGGAACAGCAAGTGGACAGGGAGAAGAAAGAGGGAGAAAGAAAAACTTTTCTGATGTAATTTTTAATGAATTAAGCCTGAGTTTTTTTCCTTATGTCTTTTAAAAACTATTATAAGTGAATTATGTACATTGCATGTTTAAATGTATGCCTCATGTAACCCTAACCTGACTTGAGGTTAGTGAGTTATGGTTTTATATGGATATCACTGGTACATTCTTGAGCAAGAAACGAGGCAAATCCCAAAGCGGGGCCCCAACATACCTTATCATGCACACTCACTGCCCAATACTCCTTTCAGAGTATCCAAAGAACAGCATAGAATCACTACGATCAGAAAGGACCTCCAGGATCATCAAGTCCAACCTTTATCCCATCATCTCCCTAACCACTAGACCATGGCCTCAAGTGCCTCATCCACTCGTTTTTTAAACACCTCCCGGGACAGCGACTCCACCACCTCCCTGGGCAGCCTGTTCCAGTGCCTAACCACCTTCTCAGGAAAGAACTTCTTCCTAATATCCAATCTAAACTTCCCCTGACACAACTTGAGGCCATTTCCTCTCGTCCTATCATTAGTAATTTGGGAGAAGAGACCAACACCAGCCTCACTACAACCTCCTTTTAGGTAGTTGTAGAGGGCAATGAGGTCTCCTTTCAGTCTCCTCTTCTCCAGACTAAACAACCCCAGTTCCCTCAGCCGGTCTTCATAAGGCCTGTTTTTCAGAGTGGAAACTTAGCAGAGTGGATCACATTAGGAGCTAGTTCAGGTAGATGACATAGGAGAAAGACAAAAGTGTCATCTGCTAGTTGGTGATAACCAGGAAAGTACTCAGATGCTAAGGATGCCCAGAAGAGTAACCATGTCATCCAAGCATCCTTTCTCCCTCTGTGCAGAATGCTGGAAGTGAGATACTCTGACAAGCTGACAGGCCAATCAAAGAACCTGAGTAGAGAAGGGTATTTACAAATTTCCCACCTTTGTGGTCCTCAGGAGCTTGAAGGGCAAAGTACCCTGAGGGGTCCATTTTAACACTGCAGCCACAATTACCACATGGCAAATGATGATAGAGGGGAGCCTAAACATTCATAATAAACACGTCAGTTTTGTTCTGCAGAACCTAGCCCAGGAAAAAAGAAAAAAAAAAATATTGTCCCTACTGAAAGCTGTTGACGTATAAACAGGATCCAGCCATCAGTCTCATCATTGGGCTTAAGCGCAAAGGCAGAAGACTGAAGTCAGAGAAGTACTGTGCCTGGCATACCACATACCCATAAGGCTATCTCAGATAAATTAAAGGTACTCCAGTTTGAGATGCTCGGCTGAATTTCACTTCTCATATCAGTGATCAGTGAAAAGAGATCAAATGCACAGATAGCAAGAGAGCTTCTGTGGCAGAATCTGATTGCAATAGGGCTGGAAAGAACTATAGGAATGAGGAGAAGGGAGGCTGACCACCATGAAAGTAGTACCATAACATCTGCCTTATATGTGTTATGGAAAAGGTAATTCCATTCTGGTTTATGGCTCTTTTTAGTGGTCTAGAAATGTGTGGGGGGTGCAGATACCCAGGTGCTGGCAGTGGGGGTCTGTGGAGTGGCTTCTGTGAGGAGAGGTTGGGGCTGCCCTGTGCCAGACACAGCTGGTTCCAGTCAGCTCCAATGGACCCACTGCAGGGCACAGCTGAGCCCCACAGCCAAGGCAGTGGCTCCTGTGGGAAAATTTATTCAAGAAAGAATAAAACACTGCAAGAAGTGACTAGTGAGGAAAAAAAAAAGTGTGAGAAACAGCCCTGTGAGCAGCAAGGTCAGAGCAGAAGGAAGGCAAGAAGGTGGCCCAGGCATCCAAGCAGAGATTCTCCTGCAGCCCCTGGAGAAACCATGGTAGAGCAGATGTCCACTCTGCAGCCCATGGAGAGCACCATGCTGGGGAAGGTAGATGTTTCCTGAAGGAACTGCATCCCGTGGAGAGCCCATTGTGGAGCAGATTTATCCTGAAGGAATTGCATCCTGTGGGAGGGACCCAACTGGAGCAAGGAACAGCATGAGGAGGAAGGAACAGCAGAGAGGAGCTGTTATGGACTGATAACCCCTTTTCCCCCCCTCCCTGCACCACTCAGGGCAGAAGAAGGTAGAATAGTCAGGAATGAAGGAGTGAAAAGTAGAAAAAGGGGTGATGGGGGGAAAGGTGGTGTTTTAATTTTTGTCTTTGTTTCTCACCATCCAATCCAAATTCTGTTGGCCAATTTCCCCAAGTCAAGTCTATTTTGTCCATGATGGTAAGTGATCTCCCCATTTCTATTGTGATTCATGAGCTTTTTCATCTTATTTTCTCTCACTGCCTTGATGAAGAGGTGGAGCGAGAGAGAAGCTGGGTGGGCATCTAGCAGACAGCCAAGGTCAACACACCACAAAATATTAACGTTGATTCACAAGACTGGAAGGACTGTCGATAAATCATAAAGATGGGTACCTGTTCTGTCAAATAACAGTAGTGTGCAAAGGCAGGATACAAGGAATATGTTTCATCATGAACTTGTTTCATGATGTTTCAATAAACATCATTGAATTTAAGCCTGCCAAGACAACAATGTTTTCATCTTGTCCGAGATGCAAAAATTGATCTAAGAACTATAAAGTACATACTGGTGAAATTCAGACATGTTTCATTCTGGCCAGTTATTTCAATTTCATATCAATATCATTTCAGTATTAGATTTTTTAATAAGGACACTGACTTTATTGGTAATGTAAGGCAGACTTACTTAAAACAGTAAGGAATAAGGGGATCTGTAACTAAATCACCTAATTCACTTCAAAGGAAGGCAGTGTATCAAAATGTGTCCACATATACATATTAAAAAAAAATTAATCTTGAAATCTGTACATCTAGGATTTGAATAGAATCTGGATATGTCAAAATATAAGGCGTCTATCACTTTAGATATTAAAAAAATATAAAAGAAAGTACTTTTTATGTGGCTATTTTAGAGAAAACCCCTTGAAATGTGTAGCTCCTACAGGAGAAATGGAGTGCAGTAAGCACCTGTCCTAATGCTGGGGACTGACCTTGTAATGTGGCTGTAATATCAGTCATGCGCTATAGTAGTGTCTGAAGAGAGACAGAGAGAAACATGTTGAAGTGTGAAACTTGGAATCTTGTAAGTCACCTTTGGCCACAAAAGTTCCCATGCATCAGGAGGAAAAAAAAAAATGGTGCTGGGCATCCTAGCCAGGTAGGGAATTCCTTTAAAGGCCACTTGTGACCATCTCTGTCTCAGTCACATGTTCAGTGCAGACTGCAGTATACATGAGGGAACTCCAAGTGAGTTACTAGCAAACTGCTGATAACAAAACTAACCATAGAGCTCTCCTCAGAATATTTTACTTTATTTTTCGTAGATCTTATGCAGTCTCAGAGTCAAATTGGGTGCCTTAACCTATCTGTGTTTCAAAGTCCCTTTCACATTCAAGACAGATATTAAAGTTTGTGGCTTAGTGAGTGAACACATGGAACTAAGGATGCTTCTTTAGGTGACTTGAGTGGGTTCTTGCATCTAAGTGCATACACATTTTAGAGAAAATTTGAGACAGAACTGCAAAAAAATGTTTCTGAGGCATAGGAAAACTTTCAGAACTGTAATGTTTTTACTGCACTCCCATGAGAAGCAAGACTTTAAAACAGACTAAGCCATGGGAGAATGTAACACAACAGTGACACATTTGTACATAGGTGGGCACCAAATACAGCTGGGCTGCCAGAAAAATCCCAATCTATGAACTAGAGTTCCTTGAGCAGGTGTTGCCTATGAGGCCCTCTGCCAAGCCAAACAACAGCATCTGAAAGCCGTTCTTTCCATCGAGTGTGGGAAAGAAAGACAATCACACAGAGGGAAGTTCCAAGAAGAATGGCAAAGGAATAAAATGGATTTGCAATGATGAGCTGAAATGTCCTGATAGGAAGAATACTACATAAATAGTTAAGCATTTGTGATTACTCTGTTAATTTGATCCTCTGGTTTCACGTATGTTTGGCACTGGTTACCTTCGGAATCCGGCCATGGCCTCAGGCTCCATAGTGGTAGGCTGGATTTAAGAAGTGTGTCTGCTGGACACCACTAGAGGCAATAAATGCCTGCTGGCCTTTTACCAATGTAGCTGTTTTACTTAAAGGTGTGAATTGACCCAAACACAGTAAAATCAGTAACAGCAGTCACGAGATTACAACAGCTCAGTGTGGCATCAGCTGTTAGCAATAAGAGAGAAGACAAATAGCACAAGCATAGCAGGTGATTACCCAGAGGGTCATCACAGGTATTGTAAAAGTAATGACCTTCAGCTCACTCAGGGAGGTTCAGCTGACTTGGGAGGAAAGGGGGATGGCTGAGCAGTCACTCAGGATCAGGAATATGACAGTTGCCTGGTGCCTTCCATGTCCTGAGCTGTGACTGCTCTGCAACTCACACTACTGCAGAGCAGAATAAATGCATTTCCAACTGACTGGCCCAAAGTCCTGGCTCCACCCAGAGTTAAGAGGTTTTCTGAGATTTCAGACTTAGGGACTGGGACATCTAACAAGGCTGGGAATGAAGAAAGCAGTTAAATGTCAGAGGATAAAGGAATTGAGGCAAGAGACAGATGTTTCTCTGGCACATGGCTAAACTGTCTGGTGGGAGACTTTGGCAAAAGCTCGTGGTCTGCATGTTCCTGTTGCTGTTGAGAGGAACTGGGCTTTGTGTACAATTCTGTAAACAAATAAATGACCTCAAGACTACCTCAACTTTGAACCCATATTTCATCCAGATGCACCCACTCCCCTGCAAAGTCTCGGTATTCAGTTTGCCATGAAACCAAAAGGGCAATGAGGCTATCATCCTCTGGTTCACATACTGAAGTAGCCCAGCAACAAGCAATGCAAAGCTAAACTGCAGATTGCCCCATCCATTAATCTGTACTCTTCCTTTTCCTTTTTAACAATGATGAGCCACAGGGAAAACAGAAAGTTGTTCTCATCAGACTTTGGACTAAGCCTTTCTTACTTTAATCACAAGAAAATCTCGATTGGAATCAACAGAGTTTGTGTTTTCAGATGATTTGGAAGATGCTTAAAATGACATTTCTTGCTATATTTTAGCAGTTCCTGGTCACGGCACAAAACACAAAATGAAAAGCAACATAGTTGACTTAATAATTTGAACTGAAAGTTATAATTCATTAGGAACCTGAAAGAAGCCCATGTCTGCTCTGACTTTATTTAAGCCATGTTTTATTTGACACATATTGGAATGGATGGGAAAATCAAGCAGATTCAAAATCTTCTCCTAAATTCTGCAAAAGGCTGGCCTGCAGAAAAGATTTATATAGGCAAACACATTTTCTTGATTTATTTCCCATCCAACAGTGTTCTAAGTCCAGGGTCAATAGCAGCAATATAGAGTGACTTGAAACAGAAATGTTTAATGGTCCTACAGGGTACGTGATAACTATGTAGCAGGAGCTTGCAGGAGCTGGCTGACAAAAAAAAATGTAGTGCTCTGCTACTTTAATCAGATTAGAGCTCTTCCTTGCAGCTTCATTTGACAGTTTGGAAACGTGCAAAGTTCTTTAAACATAGACAGCCTTCCATTTGCTGCAACTCAAGAGAGGACCCTCTTCTTGCACTCTTCCCTTGAACTGTTTCCATGGAATGCTGTCCATAGTCAGAAAAATGTACAGGTTGCCAAACTGTCAACTGAAGCTGTAATGAATGGCTCTAATTACATTCAAGTAGCAGAGAGCATTGCCATTTTAATCAAATCTGAGCCTTGTGAGATATTTGGCAGAAATACAAGAGAAAGCCTGAGGAAAACACTGCCAAAGTGTTAGTAACCTTTTATTCTAAATTCTGCCTGTTGGAGAACTGAATACCAATTGCTTAGCAAAGGTTTTTGTTTTGTAGCATTTTTTACTGGAGCCTATATGGTTTCATCATGAATTATTATCCCGTTCTCTAACAAGAAAACAAAAAAAAAAACAAAACAGCCCCAAAATTGAAGACTAAAAATGATGATCAGCAATTTTGCTAATCAGTCAGCCACAGCCACATTGCCAGTCGCAGAGGAAAGGGGGACCTAATAACATCCCTTCACTCAAAGAGTTTCTGCCAGTGCTCAGCTTCATGTTGTGTACAGCAAGAGATATACAAGCAAACTGCTTTGTCAGATATCCTGTCAGATTCTGCCCCAGCTCCTTTCCAAATGGCATAGCTTTATGTTCTGCAGCACTTTCTTACTCTAATAGTGTGAAAGAATTATCCTTATCAGTGTTTGGTCATCTTGATATTCCATTCCTTTTTACAAATCAAAAGTTTGGAACTAACCTGAAAATTACAACTTTTCATTTATTTACCACAGCTCAAAGACCTTACAGTGGTTCAGATGTAAAGTATCAAAATTTTTCATAGAATGGTTTATGTTGGAAAGGACCTTAATGATCACCTAGTTCCAACCCCCCTGCCATGGGCAGGGACACCTCCCACTAGACCAGGATGCTCGAAGCCCCATCCAACCTGGCCTTGAACACTTCCAGGGAGGGGGCAGCCACAACTTCTCTGGGAAACCTGTTCCAATGACTCACCACCCTCACAGTAAATAATTTCTTCCTAATGTCTAATTTAAATCTACTTTCTTCCAGTTTAAAGCCATTGCCCCTCAGTCTCTCACTACATGCCCTTATAAAAAGTCCCTCCCCAGCTTTCTTGTAGGCCCCTTCAGGTACTGGAAGGCTGCTATCAAGTCCTCCCAGAGCCTTCTCTTTCACTAACAGGAAGATGAAGAGTTTTCTGTATTATTCTGTAAGTTTAATGGACAAGAAGAAAAACAAAATCTCCTGAATTTTACAAAATCTATTCTGGTGGGTGAAGGAAGGCAACAATGGAACTCCTTCTTCCATAGGAATTTATTTGGTAACATAAGGTTTTCAATGCCATTTCTGTTCCCTCTCATGAAAGCATCTGCACCAAGATCATTCTGGGTGAAACAAGATATGAGGAAGGATTCATATCTCAGATGTTTTGGGTATAGTACAATAGATCTCCATCCATCACTCCATTTTCAGGAGATGGCTTTCATTTATTTCACTAGGCATTGTGCTAGTCTCGTCCTGCCAGTTGTTGCACAGAAATCCTGCTAATTCACATCCCAGCAGAAGGCCAAATGCCAATCAAGTCTTACTGCTTACTCTTGCATTATTGGAGAGCTCTTGCTCCAGCTTCATTCCTAGCAACAAAGGCCCATGGAAGAATTCTTCTTCCAAAGTTCCAAAAAGTTTCCTTATTCATATTTTTTTCAATTACATGGTCTCTGTTCACTCTATATTGTTTTAAATTGCACAAAACCTAAAAGAGGGGCAATCCAGGCCCTTTGCAACCATCTGTCTAATAACTAATTTTGAAGTAGCCACCATAACATCATTACTCAGCTTCCTGAATAGTGACAGAGGTTGTAGAGAGGCACTGCACAGCTATGGACAGCCCTACCATTGTCTCCGTTAGTGATGAAGCTCAGCAGTCCTCAGGAAACAGCCTCTTGATTTCTAATCCTAACCTCTTTTCCTCACACAGAACTAAATTATTAGAGTAGCAGTCTCAACTATTGATTGTGGGTTTTTTTTCCCTTTTTGGTGAGGTTGTTTCTAAAGAAGTTTTCTCTGTTTTTCTTGAAGACTTATTTTTTTTCCACTTGGTAAGGACTTTTGGGAGACTACTGTTGGGTTTTTTGGACAAAAGATAGTCTTGGTGTTAGCTTTTTCTGGAAACTGCGTGCTTTGAAGCTGCTGGCGAATTACCTTTCTGGTATCACTGATGATCAGCATGGGATATGTCACTGTTGATGCAAATAAAATATGAAAGTAGCTAATATGAGGAAAAAAATGGTTGTTTTTTTTAATGCTGATTGCATTCTCCATTCTTTAAATACATGCATAGGTCTTTCTGGCTTCAGCTAATAACAGATGTTTAAAACATGATGTGAAAGCTCCACACAGAAGGATATTTCTCTCCTATCAACTTCAGTTTGAGGCATGAAATATAATTATCCTTATATCATTATCTTAGCCTGCATAGTTCAAAGAAATAAGACACAATCTGGAAGTGTTTCCATGCCAAAAAATGTACTAGCCTTTTCTTCTAAAATCTGAGTAGCAGTTAGGAGAGAGAGGAAAGAATCATTTTTCTCCTTTTCTGTATTAGTAAAAACAGTGTTTTCTTCACTTTATGTTCCAACCCAAAGCCCAGTATCACAACTACCCTTCCTTCATGACTAAAGCCTGAGAAAATGCATGGAAGACACCTAGGCTGAAACAGTTTGTTTTTCAGGCATGCTGAGTGCTCTCTGCAAATGATGCATCACTGATGCCTAAGGAGAACACAACCTTGGGCAAGCAGAACTGAGGTCTGTTTTGCTGGGAGAAGTAACGTGCCCTGTTCTGTATACCCCAATACATTAATGTATCTCCCATGTTACTCCTGTGAAGAGGAGTAATGGTGGCTGTATGAGAAGTAAACAGGTTAGAAATAGGAACACCAAAAAATTAACAGTTATTTTACATAAATAATTTGATACTGTAAGTTTTCTCTATGACCTTGATAAGGTGGAAGCAGCTACTCCATGTTTTAGGAATACTATTTGCCTGATGGTTGAAAGGTACAACGTGGACATTTACACAGGAGCTAATCACCATAAACTGTTCTTGGAGACAATGGGCATCCAGTCAGTCTCATTAACATAAACTATGAAAATTCTGCTTAAGGCAGAGATAAGTAATTCAAGATAGGTCAAGTGAATCCCATGCTAATGGTGCTTGTTGCTTTCCATTGCCCATGAAGGCAGAACGAGTGACAAAGTCAGTTGTAGAGAGGTGAGAGGAATCCAATTCCAGGTAGTAAAATGTAACAGATAGATGTTCACCTTCACCTTGAGGAGCAAAACCTTGGGTGACTGTAATCTTGCCAATGGGATCTTGCTGCTTTACACCAGACAAATCAACTCAGTTCTGTTTGCTTTGTTACTGATGGGACTCAGAAGAGCTAGTAGCCTCTTTATCAGGCTCTGAAACTTTCACATACTAACACAATGATTTCAGCTACAACATAGGTGACATGAAATCTAATATCCTAACTTCAGACAATTTAATACTGTGTATAATGTCTGGAATGTCAGTCACCTTGAGCTGTCTTGCAGTCACTGAAGAGAAGTGGGCCTCTCCAGGTGATGATTCACCTGACTGATCCTACCTAACACCTATTTTAGGATTAGATGACACACTTTTAAGGGGTATTTTTTTCTGTACATCAACAGTAAGGACACTAGGTATCCAACACAAATATGGATGTCTGATTTTGATAAACGTAAGGCAGGGAGGGTTAAGTTAACTTACTGTCTCATTGTCTCCAAGATCTGCTGTGACCATTGCAGACCTGACTCTGCATAGTATTTTACTTGAAATGCTTCATCCCAGACAGTATCTAGGTTATAATCTTCTGTATGCTCTCTATTTCTTTCTCCTTTTTTTCCTTTTGTCTTTGTTATGAGAACAAATTTTAGTAATGGAAAAGACATTCTTGATTACCTGTGAGGTTACTTTGCCTAAGGAAAGCAAGAATTACATACTGAAGATGCATTAAATTTCTGACTGTTGTGGAGATGAGAGAACTGAAGATAAGAACTTCACTACAGGAGACAATTTCTTACACACACACACAAAAATAATCATTACACAATAGCAACTAGTCACATTTGTGTATTTTTAATCTTTAGAGGAAGAGGGAATACTGTTTTGAATGAAGATAAAATCCTGGGAAAGTATAAGTGGATTAGCAACCCTTTCTTCAGTTATGAAGAATTTCTGGTATCTCCACCCAAGACCTCTTAAGGAGTTGAACAGCTCCTTGGGAGATACAATGACTGGAAGGAAGGAAGAGAAGAAGCAAAAAGCTTATGTGTACATTGTGCAGTAGAGCATAAGGCAAAGATCCGAATGCTACAGAAGGTTATTTACTCCAACAGCCTGCTACTTTCCCATAGTTGTACTCCTGGAAGTTCTGAGCTGATATACCTTGAAGGACATCAGACACTGTGGTGATACCAGCCCACTTCATTGCATAGTGTATGCATATCTTATGATAACTCCAAGTAGGACCACTACCATGCCTGGACAAGATGAGGATGAGTCCATGGTGAAGCAATCCACATCCAGAGAATGGCTGTGGAGATTTAGGGATCCAAAGGGTTTGCCAAAAGGATGGGTAGTAAAGCAGTGTTTCTCACTGTCTTTCCCAGAAGTCATTGCAAATTACTACTCCCAGTGTCAAAAACCAAGAAGGCATGAATGCTGCTCTGTGTGAGGTTATTTGTAAATTGAAGGTGGAGATGGAGCATGGGCAATGTGCCACCATTCTCAGCTCAGTGCTAGTTTTTGTTTTGTTTGTTTCATTTTCTTTTACCAATGTTTGGAGACAATACAGTCTCCTAGTCCAGATTTTTCAACATATTTGAACACCCAAGGATACATAAAAGGATATACAGCACTCACTGCAAAGCCTTTCAGATATATATTTATATCTATTAGTACCTTAACATAGCCAATTATGATATCTAGTAGAAGCAGCATGACTCAGGAGCAGCAAGTTGACCTGAACCAGCAGCAGCGTACATGGGACAGCTGTCAACAGATGATACTCAGTTTCATGTAGAATTTATCACTATGTTGCTGCCCACTGCTGCATGAAGCACATGGGTCAGTATTATACTTTGAATTTCAGATGGAGCAGGCTGAGGTTACCGTCAGATTTCAAGCAGCAGTTTTTTACCTGAGTGTTTCACAAGTGAGCTGTAGCTTAAGGAGAACAATCACAGCTTCCTCAGTCAACCACAAGTCTTGATAAGTTTGATGAAGCACCTTCTCTTATAAGTCACTGAATTATTATGACAATAAAGAGATAGTGCATGATTACTTGATATGATGTCTTAATGTGTATTTAATTAGTATACAAGAGGACAAAAATCTCTTGGTTAAAACGAAATTCCTTAGTTAAAACACTCAAGTGATTACAAGAGCCCAGTGTTCACCAGTCAGCCATGCTTTACAGGAAATGACACACAAAGGTATTCCACAGTCCTTACTGCTGAACTGAAAGCAACTGCAAGATACCAACTATAGGGAGGTTTTCTGTATCATTTCATAACCTGTTATCTCATATTGGAGGCTGACAAAGCAATCAGAACAAGTGACTTCATGTTGCAACACTGCCTACACATAAGAAATTGTAGACAAAACTAGGAATGACAAGATCTTTTACATGAAGATTCTTCTATGTTAAAAACTGACATTTCTGGAGATATTTAAAGTGTTGATCAAGAGATTTGTTTTTAAGAAATTATGGACCATCAAGTCCACAGTAGCCTACAGATTAAACCAGCAAAGAATCTTGCAGGTTGATACATGGAAAGTAGTCCAAGTCAGCAGGATTTGGACTGTAGCTAGACCTGCAAATATTTAGTCCTGATTGCATTAAGGCATCTTTTGCAAACTGGTGTTTGCTCTGGGATTCTTTTTTGCCATATCTTCAACATATCTTAACACATATTACATAAATGAAAATAGAAGCCATTACTTTCACATGAAGATTTATGGTCACTAAGTCCTGGGAACCAGAACCACAAGCAACAATGAGCAATTGAAAAAATTAAAATGTTACAAAGGAGATGACTTGTTTCTCAATTGGATAATAACCAGAGATCCACTCATATTCCTTCCAAGCCTTCTTACAAGTCTTTGTTCCCTTTTGACAGAAACTGTACAAAATGGGCTTTTATTGCTTGCCACTTCACTTCCTGAAGCTGAAAGATCCCCAGAAAAGAGATAGAAAATGACTGCTGCACACACTGATAGGTCTTAGCCTTAATTAAGGCCTTTGTCTTACAAATCAATGATCTGATGCAGAGGCCAGTCAAGTGATTAAATCGGTAATTCTGCCTTCAAGAACTCTAGGAACACTGGTTTCAACAGGCTGAGCTGTTCCTTATATCAAAGTTACTCTTCTGAATGGCATCACAGACAGCTCATAAGTTGCTGCAGGGGAGTCTCCAGCCTTACAGGCTCTCCTTCACTCCCCAGGATGATTACAGTTCTTACTAAATAACTATATCGCATGCTTTACCACTGTGGCTACCATGTAAAGTGACAGCCTGATCTGGATGTGCACAGAGTCCTCTTGATATGGCACTTTGAACACAAACCATCTGGGTGGACTTTCTCTTTGCCTTAGCCCAGTCACAGCAAGTGTGAAGCTGAGCTAAAAGGACATGACTTCATGCCGTGCAACTGAGAAGAGACACAGAGGCCTGGATGTATTTTGAGAGAGCTTCTTGATTTACCCAAGTGATGACAACGGATGATAACCCAGTCTTTGAAGCCATTCTGTTGCCATAGTCACTACTCGTGTTGACACGCCTGCAATCGCTGTTGGGAGCAGGAACTTCTGGGTATATAAATAACATAATATGTGGGGCCCAATTCTCCTCTGGCTTTCACCAAAGGCACTGCTGTTACTGCCATGCATTATTTTAGATTGACAAAAAGCTTAGGAGGAGAATTAGACCCGAAAGCGGAGAACACGATGAACGTATTGAAATTTTTCAGGCATTTAATATTTTAGTAAATACTACTAAGCAAATAAACAGCTCTTAGAAAGTCAGACAGTCCAAGAATAAAGAAAAAGTTTGCCACCAGAAAAGACACTTGAAAGTGCCATGAAGAAAGTATAGCCTGTGTAAATCAGCACAGTCTCCAGGAATGGGGCTCTACCCATTTACATTAGAAGAGGGCTGGACCAAGAATCTGGGTCTGTATTCAGTTCAAACTTCCACCATCCCAGCTCTGCTGGTTCAAGACTGTCACTTTTTTAGAAACCTGATAATTCCCAACATCAAGCTTTCACTGAGGGTAGAGGGAGGGAGAGGAAATTTGTCTTTTCCTTCGTCTCCCCCTGTTGCACATACTGGTAGTTTGCCCTGGAAAGAAAATTCTTTGGAAAGATTCTGTAGTGTCTCCTGCTGCTTAGAAGATCATACAAGTAATTTTATTAGCAGCAACCATGAGTGACTAGCACCATTTCCTACAGGAAGCTGGCAACAGACATCCCGACAACAGTCTTTCTCGGGGATCAACACAGATAAAAGATCTGTCTTACTAGACATACTCTTTGCCTGACTGTAAAATGGACAAAGTAAACTAGAAAAAAAAAGTTTTGACAAGTACTGTGCTCAAATCAGCAGTTTTCAGAGAGAGACTACAATACTGCTTCACAAAATTCTGACTGATGTGACAATTCGCAATTTCCATGACATATCAAGAGGATGCTTAGGCAAATCACATAGGAGCTTTTCCACGTTAAAGAAAACATTACAGCAATGGAGTTAAGCCACTGTAGCACACTTGTGGAATCAGAATCTAATCAAAGTGGGTTTGACTTTACTAGGACTCTCAAAGTTGTCTTATGTGATAGTCTCATAAGCAAGCTTGAAAAACATGCCTACACAGCAAGTAATTTGGCACAACAGGAGCATGCACAACTAGAGGTCTGTGTTCAAAGATATCTAAAGAACTAATCACTAGTTTGGACCCCACTAGCCTCTGGAGGGACTTGTAGAGCTTTCAGTATATACCTGGAGCCAAAATTTTGATTTAGTTTCATCTCAAAGGAGTCTCGGTCACACACTCCAAAATCTTCATAAAACCAAACCAACACACATGAACAGACCAAAGATACACTGCTTCTCCAAATCACCATGAATGTACCCACAGGTGCAATTAGTGTAGAATAAGCAAAAAAAAAAAAAAAGGGGGGGGGGGGGGCTGAAAATGTTTGCACACAGAGTAGTTAATAATAGCTCACCATCAGGCTGAAGACTGTACTGAATGGAGATCCCTGAAAGGGTGTTCTAGATTTAGTGCTGTTTGATATTTTCATCAATGACTTACATAAAGAAACAGAGAGGATGCTTGCTTTAACTAGCCAACCACACAAAAGAGGAGAGGTCAACAAGTATGCTGAATCTCAAACCTGAGAATCAATCTGAAAATTTAGCCTGAAATTCATAAAGGACACCTAATTGAAATAATTTTCTACAGAAATATAGGACCTAGACCTACTGGCTTAGTACTAGTTCTGGATAAAAGTATTAAGTAACTTTATCACAGGCTGAACAGATTTTTTTTAAAAGTCACCTTGTGGCAAATAATTAAAAGTCACATCAGAACGTACAACTAGGAATACCGTATAAGAGCAGGTGAGGCTGGCAAGGCTGCAGGTGGAATACCGTGTACACCAGGTCTGGAATACAAGCCTCCATCATCCATCCATGCACATCCCTATACACACCATCCTCTCTTTTCATTGTGATAAGTAGGTACTCTTAAAACACCTAACAAATGTTAGCAGTAGCAACAATAAGAGAAAACAAAATTAGCAAAACTGACTCACACAAACTAGTAACAACAGTAATTACTGACTGCATTATTACCTTAAGCATTTTATTTCTGCAAAGCTACTGACCAACTCAAGAGGGCCAGTGAGGAAATGACCTTATTTGTCACAGTGTTGGTCAGCTTCCCTCCTGCCATACACACATCAGCCAGCTGTGGAAGGACCCATAGTAATGCCTGTCTCTTTCAATGTATTGTCTCCTTTCTTCTCTAATTTTAATCATCATGCACATGATTGTTGGCACCATTTCTCCTAAAGGAAATTTAAGCTTTTATGTTCAAGAACCCCCAACACCATTCCTAAATCTTGTCTTTTCCTAGGCTACACATTTTTGGGGGATAATTCCTGACTTGAAGCAAATGATAAACTCTGCAAAAGATTTCTTAAATTATTGCTTGCTATTTTCAACAACAGAAGAGGTATGAAACCACTCCCCAAAAAAGTACTTTCCTGCCTCATTTTCTTCCCCACTCTACTACTCCTTCAGGTTGGGTCCATCCTAGAGACATCCCTTTGCACAGTCTGGCCTTCTATGAAACAGACAGCGAAAAAAATTTTTTCATGTAGACTTCAAATTCTCTTTATCAGGAGATGCTCCTTTCAGTCTCATCCCCCCTCACATACTCCCATCCAATATCTAACCATTATTTAGCTCTCTGTCACATCACCATGAAGTAGTCTGTTCATTAACACCCACCTGAATTTCAGATCTGAAAGCAAAGCTTTATTTTATTAGTAACCTTCCCTGTGACTTAATGGAAACAGAAAAATTTCAACACCTTTCCCATGCCAGTCTTCTCTATGCAAGAGTTTATCTGGAAGCCGTCTGAGCATTTTGGCCCAGTGTAGACACCACAGACACAGGAGGAAGGCCCAGACCGGGGCATAGGCAGCACTCTCGTAAAAATTAAATTAACTTTGTAGATTAGCATAGATAAAAAAAGCTCATAACCACAGCTTGAATTCCTGTGCCACACACTGTGGCTACGTACACCTACTGATAAGCAAGCATGTAAATGGCATTATCTTTATTGGATTAAAATAACCTGTATTCACCATAGATAAGACCTCTATCATGTTTTTATCACTTGAGCAAGGTATCCCCATCTTTCTTAACTCCAAACTTCTATTCTTAACAGGCAAAGCAGATCCTGCTCAATTAACTTTGTGTGAACAAGGCACAAAACATTTATGGAGGGCCAGATATGAAAACAATACCAAAAGGTACATTAACAAAACATGGTACATTCACAAGAGGTGAGGAAAGGCAATGTGATAGAAGTTTGCCAGTTTTGATGAGCTATACAAACTTAGAGCTTTCAGAAGATCTGATGCCATTTATTTTGGTTGGCCCTTCATCTACAATAATTTATTTGAGGAGCTGTGTGGGACCATAAAATGTGTGAGGAATTCATGCATAAAATGCCTCGCATGTCTGAAGCGGAGCTGTTAACTATGAAAACACAGGTGAAACAGCATTTATTGATATCTAGCATACAAATTCAAGTTCTAATGTAACAGTACAGATCCATAAGCCGTGTTCATATTTAAGAAAAATGTACAAGAAGAGACTGTTTTTAAAAGTCAGTTGCTTTCTTTTTAAGTGGAAGTTTCTTTTGTGAGCACTTCAGAGTTTTCATGAGAAATAACATAGAATTCAAGCACTTTTTAGCCAGACTTGTGACTGAACTTTTACACTAACAATGACAATTTATTTGTACATAATAAACATTATTTTCCTCCATGCACTAGCAGTCAGCTTTGTTAATAGATCCTAAAGAGAATGAATTCAGATGAACAAAGAGTATTGCAGGTTTAAATTGATAAAATATGAGTAATTGTACAACAAAAATCCCTAGTGCAAAATACAGTAATGCTGATTTTAGCATCTTGTTAAATAGGGTGATGCACATCACCAAAATGCCAAAATCTCTCATTCTGACTTACTTAAAAGATACACTTCATCTTTTTGAAGTATCTGGTTTAGCCATGTAATTTTTAGATCACTAAACTAGCACAGATTAATTCTACCTAATATTACTGTTTACTAAATCTGTATTGTTCTAATTGCAAACATGTAAGCTATAATTAATATCGCAAGCAAAATGCAACTGATCCCCGGGCACCAAGAATGATCACAATCCAGCAGCTTTAGGGATCACCTTTTCATGCCTCCCAAAGTGGCACTGGCCCACAGACCACGTGCTGAGTGATGCTGGCCTCAGTGTCTTTAAGGGCAAACTGCTGCACAAGCACAGGTCTGCATGGGCTAGGGGCCACAGCAGCACAGGCTTCACTGTGCACTGCTGGCTGAAGCAAGCCCCCACCTCTGCCCAGGGGCTGGGCAGTCTGGGATCAGAGTCAGTTTAGGCAGGTATTGAGCCTTGAGGAGAGTTCTTGGAGACTGCTAGAAAGCCTCAGCAACCACTCTCCCTTTTTCTCTCCAGAGCAGCTTTTAATCTGAGGGTCTCACCCTTGGTCAGGGCATCTGTGTTGTAGCCATGCCTAGTTCGGGCTGATGTACCCTAGTGATTCACACCTCAGACCTCATCCCTCGAGTTGTATCCCCAGCTTGGCCATGAACCTGCCTCATCACTCTGACCACTCAACTGTGTCTGACCCTAGCTACTGCATCCAAGCGCAGACCGATCGTGTTGCTGACTTGCTGGCCTGTTGCTGACCTGACCTGCTTGCTTGACATTGGACCTGCCATGTTACTGTGGGCTTGTATGGCAGTCTGGACTCTTGGCTGAAGCTGTTATCACAAAACCTTCTCTGCTTGCCGTGTCCAGGTGCTGCAGAATGGCACCCTGGTTGGTAATGCCTCTCTCTGTGTTTACCATGCTCATCTCCTGTCTCCCCTTCCTGCTGAAACCTGTGATACTGTGTTTTGTTTGCTACAGTGATTAAAACCACCACATTTACAGCAGACTAACAGAAGCAGGGTGAAATGCTCATCATTAGGGAGTAGTGTATGGAGAGTGTGTACAATAAAGCATATTGTCAATATGAAAAACAACAAGCCTGGTAAAAACAAAGGGAAATTTTTGTATGAAAAAGTGTTCACATTTCCAGATACCACCTTCAGATGAGCATGAACTCTATGTTAAATGATCTCTTCTTCAGAAGCTATATTTAACATGACAGAATTATGATAGATATGACTATAGGCGAGTACCTCATAATTTTTCCTCAAGGTTCACTTCTCTCACAAGTCCCTTTGATGCACGATAGAAGGACTGCAACTTTAGAAAAAGATGACACTTTTGATAAATAAGTTCCATATGTACTGTAAATTGCCACTAGTTTACACTGTTTATTTCCTAGCTGTGGTCTGGAAATCACCAACTCAGGAAGCTCTCCCTAGCACTACACAGAATGAAAGACACTTGGTTAAAAACAGTGAAAGAGTGGGTGTTTGAAGGAAAATTGAGGGCTCCTGTGAGGATTTTCCTCTCTGTAAAGTGGCTGACCAGATTAGAATGCAGGTAAGTCAGCAGCTACAAGTTTACAGCATTCCTATAGTTACTTTTTCTTCAAACAATGCAAGTTGGTGTTACCTCTCTATATGTAGTTAAATAAAATAATACTAAAAAACCCACAGCTCCCTGTCAATGTTAACAGATACAAACCATCTCCTAATTCCCTGTGCACTAATGCTGAGTAAGTATGCATTAAACATTCCATAGCATGGTTTCTACCTAGCTAGTAGCTTCTAGGCTTCTTTGAATTCAAACTTCTGAAAGCTTTCCTGTTCAAAGGTGAATGAATGAGAAGGTATGAATCACTTTTTGGTCTGTTTTTTTTACTTTTCAGGCTATTTTCAGTGTGCTTTCTCCACAACTTTTACTCATTCAGGCACTGCAACATACAGAGAACTATAAAGAAAACTCTGAAGAGTTGATCTTTTATTCTGTAACTCCCAAGTTACAGTTCTCTTCAGCCTGCTGTGACAAAGACCAAAACTAGATATCTATAAAACCTGATTTTAGAGGTGAGATTTAAAGGTGATATTGGCAAATGCTTGCGAACAACCACTTCCCTTTTATCTGAAGTAAGGTATCTAACTACTTAAGGAGATTTGACTATGCCAGCCTTTTGTGTTTTACCAGCAAGCTACATCAGATAGGAGAGAAAGCAGATATGACAAGTAACCGGATTTCCCCAAACTATTAGTGGGCGGTATCTGTTCACTACATTTTCATTTCTGTTTTCTGGGGTTATTAATGTCAGATTAATGTTAGTTAGATTCTAAGTAGTTCTAAGAACACACATTATTCAGGCTGGCATGTAATTATTAATATTTAATAGGTGTAATTTTTGATTATAAAACATTATTAAAGTAGCAGAAGCATCCACAATGGTTAATCTCTCTCTTCCCTCCACAGTCAGTGCAGAAAGATGGGTCTTCTAATAAGTTACTTACAGCAGGAACATAACCATATTGTCTTTTATAGATGAATCAAATTCAGGTTTAAACTACAGCCAAACTTGGGCCCTGCCTTTCTCCACTGGCTACAGCAGGAGCTAAAGGAGGTTATCTTCACTAGGCCAGAGATAGTCTTTAGGAATATCTTTATTACATGCCTGATTAAAACTACAGAAGCTGAGCAGCAGACCATGTAAAGATTCTCTAGAAAGCCAAAAGAAATTAAGGTCTTACATTAACAGGCAAATGGCCCAAGCTGAAACAGTGTGTGTGGTTTGCCTGTTTGGCATAAAAACAGTTCCTCTGTTTTCCTTGCTCATTATCTGGGATCAGTTAAGCAAAATTATGGGCCATTAAATTTCACCCAATTCAAGGAGGCAGGAGGAAGAGGAGGTTTGGAATACTTCTTAATGCCTGATTTTGTTCAGCTGGTACACAGAAGGAAGCAGTAGTCCTTGTCACAGCTTCTGTTCTGAGAAGTTTAACTGAAGGACTGTTATACTCAACAACTCAAACGCAGATACTAGGGATTATGACAAGTTCTTGCCACTTTCCTAAGACATCCTCTGAGACCAGAAATGATAGAGTCTCCCCTTAGTTCACAGTCAAGGGGCATTTTGGAATACAAGACTAAGCTGCTTGTGACTCAAGAGGAGTCCCACACCATAAGACACACCCAGAGGAAGAGAACACATTCTACAAGTCATGTTCACCAACAGATGCTGATCTGCCCAATACACCCAATAACTGATGACACAAAGCCCGAGTATGACAGAACAATTGCAAACTGGAATGAGCCCTAAGTTCAGATGTCTAAAAAGAGAAATCCTGAAGTTGTATTGCATTGTATTTTAAGTAATACAAGTAATCAGCGTATTAATTTTAATTTCTATAAACTTCTAACTAAACAACACAAACTTCCTTTTACTTTTAACTGTTGTGTAAGTCAAGGCATTAACTATTCATCTTTGATTTTGGGGCACACAAGGGTTACCCTTCTATGCAGGGACAATGAATCTACGTTGTATGTGGCTCAGGACAACTGTGGTGACAGGTAACAACTAGCATTACTTTAGTGCATGGTAAAAAGGATGTGAAGCAGAAAGCAGAATTAAATCAAACATCATAAAGGGGAATGGATTCTCTCAGCAAAGGTTAAATTATTGTGTGAAGAGAAATCAAGAAATCCTGGTTTTACATTGGTGACTATTTACAGCTTCAACATAGGATATGATATCTCAAAGTGAGCCCCTGTGCAGGGCCAATTTTAATCTTTTGAAAAAAGAGAGCACACCTCCATTGTTGGCTACCCCTAGTAACTTTGGTAGTTTATTAACCCCCATCTACACTACTTATGTGCAAGAGTGTCCTCAAGGCCAGGCTAGTACATGCTGTTTAATATTCTAGGAAACAAGCCGCTGGTGTGGTTGGTTTCAAGAAGATTCACAGAAGTGGGCCAATCAGCCTCTCTTTTGCCACATCTGCCCTTGCTCTGATGGGTCACAAGAAACAGGGGACTACCTTGAAGGTCCCTGTTGCCAGCTACTACAAAGGGAACTCATAGTAACTAGACCTCAGCCTGAATGTGGGAGCAGAGGTACTGTGATCCTGAGTGGACAACTGTACTGTGCAACACCACAGAGACTGGAGTATCAGCATGTCTACATTTAGTCTATATCCAGAGCCAAACTGTAGCAGCTGCTCTACCACCCAATGACTCCTCCCCAGCTGGGAAGGAGAATAGGAGAAAAAAGGGAGAAATTAAATGGACTTAATGAAACAACAAAACTAACACAAACACCAACATAAAGTAGAAAAGCTTATACTCACCTAGTCCTTGTGAGCAGGAGACCAAGAGGAAGGAGCTTCAGGAAGAGGAACTCCCCATCTTCAGTGAACTCCCTCCTTCTATAATGAGCTTGCTGTCAGTGGTGTGGGATACACCTGTGAGTCAGCTTGGGGCAGCTGCCCTGACTGAAACTCCCAGCTGACTCGGGGCTACTCATGGCCTGCCCCCCATGGCTGGCCCATGGGTCTGCTCCTGGGAAACTAGGACACAGTATAAACACATTTCCAGTGTACTTGGTGGCACACCTCAGCAGCTGGCTAGAAGCTGGAGAAGATCTCTGGTTCTGTCTCCAAAAGAAAATCAAAAATATAAGGCTCTGCTATCGATTGGGAGCAATGGGAGATTTGATTTAACTGGCTTCTGCAAAGGCAAGAAATAGGTCAAAGAAGAAATTGATCCAGAATTTTGACTCTTTATAGAAATGATCTGGTTAGTAGAGTAGATCTGCCCTGCGTCTCTCACAGCTCTCTTCTGAAGGAAGTGGCTGAATAAGATGGTCTGTAGGGAGCAGAGGCACATGTTTTAGATATCTAAAGAATGTCTGAAGACAAAAATAAGTAACACTGTAGAGTTTAGGCACCTCTAAGAGCTGGTAGCAAGTAAACAGTGGGTTTTGGACTGCAGTTTAGGCACTTAATTCTTTTTCTGGATTGAATTCCAAGGCACTAAATGGGATCAGGGAGACAGACTCCTTGAAGACCTCCCAGTATGAATAGAAGAATTGCAGTGCAGATGAGAGGATATTTATTTTATTTATTTAACTTCTATACATTTTGGACAGTCTCCAGTTCTCAAGTCAGGATCTTCCATTTGATGACAGTGGACAGCTAAATCCAACAAGGATAACCCAAGACAAAACCTAAGCAAAAGAAGACAAACAGTCCCTCTATGACAAATTAAAATCACAGGATTTTTCTCTCTTCCCTGCCTCCTCAAAGTTGTTGATTTATTGCCCCAAATTTCCAATCAAAGCATTTATTTCAAAACTGAGAAGTTAAATTGACATTGAGTTCATGATTTGTGTAGAACTCACGATTAGAAATTATGGCAAAAGGTGCAGAATACACTGCAAAAGGAGTAAATAGTAACTTTCTAAGACGAAGCTTTATTAAAGCTGCAAAGTTAGTAAAAAATGTAGAATAAAACATTTCTGCTCTATTCCATCAGTTTATTATTCGTACAGGTTTTACTAATATGAAAAACATCATTCTTCTTAAACCATAGTAGACTACACTTTCAAAATGGGTAGTTTGCTTATTGCTAGAAAACATGTTTAGTTAGAGCTCTGTCCTGAGACATGCCAGTGGAGCCTTCATGTATCAGTGTTTGCCCAGGCAAAATTCATATTTGTTCATGTAAATGTCCAGCTAGGACACACAAATATTGATTTGTTTGCGTAAGGAAGATATTTTTGCTGGCAACAAATTTTGAAAGTGTGGCCTAACATCTAGGCCCAGACTATTTAATGGCCTTTAAAAAAAGTATGTTAACAGGCAATTTTTTTGAAGCTTGTCAAAATATAACAAATTTGAAAAATATATGTTTGAATATTCAGGTTTGACCATTCTGAATCTTGGATGCAGCACTTCAGAAAGAATAAGGTTCCACAGAAGGAAAGAGGGTCTCTGTTTAAAACAGAAGACTGAGAAAATGAAGATATATGTTCAGTTCCTGTTACTGCAACAAACTTTTCTGACACTGGGCAAGTATCCTAATCACTCACTCCCTTAGTGCCCAGCTGGAAAAAGTGGGAACATTGATGCTTATTTTTCCTGTCTTGCTTCATTAGCCTTGAAGGTCTTTGGAAACAGGATTGTCCCTGATTATGTATGCTTAGTGTTTGCAGACCCAGATCTCAACTGGAAGCTCCAGGAACTACAAGGAGCAGGAGTGGACAGTGTGTAAGTAAAAGGGTGAAAACTTTCAAGACAGCATTTCCTTAAGTGCTCTTTAGAAAAGGGGGAGGGAAAGTTCTGATTTTCTTTTTTATAAGTTTCAATTAACCAAAATATATACTATATCTTTTCAACACTGAAAAACACAAACAACAACAACAACAAAATGAATATTCTAAGTATATTGTAAGTAAATTTCAAGGATTTTAAAATTTAACTAGTATTTTGGCTATTTTACCAAAATAAGCTAAGTGAGTTAGCCTTGAGAACCATGACAGTAAGATCACATTCTGCTGCTACTCTTCTAAGCAGTGGTATTGAAAGTGGCTTTTCACATGAAGCTCTGGAAGGTTATGTTTATATGGGGGAAGTGGGTATAGATACTTTTCTCTTTTGCAAAGATTAGTGTATGCAACCAGGAGTACACAGCATGATGTAAGACAAAAATTGTGTCACTTCTGTCATAGAATGTAGCTATTCCTTTGCAGCTATGACCCAAGATCAATGACTTTCGTAAGTGCACACAGCCTTCCACAGCAAACCAGCAACACCATGTCACAGGTAAATCCACCACTTTTCTTCACATTTCCAAGTTTTAACACTTGTAATTCAGTATCTTTTCCACGGGAAAAAAAAAAGCACACTTTGAGGCCATGGACAATATTTCTCTTTTAGGTAAAAATGGGCCATGAGAAAAGGAGCACAAAATTTGGAAACAATTTTGACAATTTGAATTGTCACAGAACTGAAAGGCAATTATTAACTAGGGCACCACAAACAACTGACTTAATGTTGGCTGACCATCAGCCATTGCCTATTTTTTCCACAGTGAAATAAGAGAGCAAAGGGTGTTCAGTTTCAAATCAAATGAAACTGCTAAGCTTGGGTGGGTTTGGGATTTTTTTAAATTTTTCACCTCTTTTACTATTAAATGTAACTAACTTCTGACATTAAGTTTTTTGAATAAAAATTTAAATTTCTGTTTCAAAAACATCAATATTAAGTTGATGACTTTTCCATTAAAACAACCTGTGTTAACAAATGGTTTTATGTACTCGGTGTACAAAGCAAGCAATCAAAAATGTTTCGCTCAACTCCACTTAGCAGCACTAGACATCTCTTGGTTTACATTACTGGCATAGAAAAGATTAGTCTGCCTCTGAAAGCTCATGACATTTGCTTCATACCATCAATGTAAATGTTTAGGGTAAAATTACAGTTGTTTGAAATCAAAAGAAATCTGACCACACTCTTTGTGAGGCTGATGATATAATTTCCAAGTGACTGAGCCTCATTGAATTTCAGGATATACCTGAGCTAGCAATAACCTAGACTCACCTATGCGGAGCCTTGCCAAAGTTGCAAGATTCAGACACAAAGATGATTAAGACTTTGGTGACAAATAGCACTTTCAGCTCACTGTAGCTACATGGCTTTTTCTGTACTTAATTGGCCACCGTCTTGTAAAGATCAGTAACTAGAGGGGAGTGAAGACCCACATTCCACCCAGATATGTTACCTCCTCAGGAGCAAGAAGCAGCGGTAACTGAGCAGTTCACATCCATTGCTATGATGGATATCCAGTGTCCTCCACTTTGACTGTTGAAGTGTTCTGATGTAGCTTTTGAGGTTCAAAAACTTCTCTTCAAGTAGTGGCATCAATACAGTCATTGCTGAGAAATCATGTTAATGTAGCTTTTTCTCTACAACTCTTCTCTTTCACAGCCATTTTTATTACTGTTATCAAAATAAGACCTAGATTTTGTGAAAAGGATGCAGTTTGCTTTTTGCTATGCATACTGAAAATAAAAAATCCCTGATCCAATAAATTGACTACCATCTTCCATGGCTATTTCACTGCAGAACCAGAGCATTCATGAAACCACCATTCCACCCACCACCCATAACTCTCCCCTAAATTATTCTGGTGAGAGACCTGTTTTTCTGTTTCTGTTTCCTCAGAAAGCAGTCAATGAAGAGCTGAATCAGCTGACCCTCAAGTCAGCAGAGGCTTTTGAAGCAGTCATATAATTTGGCTTTTAGAGCAACCTTATCATTCTTTTCCTTCCTTTTCCCCTCTTTCCCAAAAACGGGCCGAGCTGAAGTAGCATTGGTGCCCAAAACAGTAGGCAAACATAGGAAGCCTTATCAGGCCACAGACCAAAAAAGAAAATCTGTATGATATCGCTCATCCCTTATTTCAGAAAGGGCCATGTTGTGCCTCCTATGGAAAAAGCTGTGCCATTTCCAGCCAGACATTACAGAAAGTTATATAAACCTCCTGGTTCCACATGTGTCTGGGAGGATTTTACATGACTAGGTTATACTCATAATTTATTTGTTATTTTATAGGTTTTTTTCACTTAAAGATATTCCTATCATGCTGCCCAGCACTTGCTATTGATTCCAACCAAGCTGAGACATTCTGTGCGTGGAAATACAGAGACAGAACTGATACATCAGTTTAATGGCACCCACATATCCTTTGTGTCATGAGGACAGGATATCTATGTAATCTATTATGAGCAACTCCCTGTCCACTTTTGCTACAGAGCTGTTCAAAAGGTCAGACAAAGAGTGAGCAGGATGTGTCCTGAAATGTCATTTTCTGACCTTAATTATTCCGATGTAATTCTTTTGAATTATAGGTCCCATTTTTACCTGTGAAAAGATGATGTAAAGTCTACCCTGAACTCTGAATTTATAAACATGGCTTTCTTATTCCTCCCTACCACTTGTCTAATGGATGGCTCTATAGGACTTCAAATACCAAGGAAGGTGGTATGCTATAAAGGGTGGAAGACAACAGAATTCCTTTTCTTATGTTTTTTATGGAGTACTGAGCAAACAATACCAGGCCTAGAGATAGCCAGCAGTCTTCAAATAATAAATTGCATTCCAAATCCCATGAATTTCAGGTACTCAACATGCCTGGTAAATGATGCATTGCTTATTTTATCCACAATATATGGGTTAAACACAGGGAACAGAATTTTAAGAATCTTTAAGAAAATGCTCACACAAGTGTACTAATACCACGTATATAAAAATACACCACCAGGGAAAATACAGATTAAAAATATTATTTAAATGTAATGGCATATACATTGCAAATATAACAGTATATATTACCAATTAAATGTACTTTTAAGAATTTCAATTTTTGTCAATTTTTTGTCTTTTCAGTGAAAAGTAAGTGGATTAATTTCAGGTGATATCTTCTGATATCAAAACAAAGCAAGAAATACTTGCCTGAAAAATAGGTCCTTAAGAAATATAAATACATGCACTGCTTGTTACTGAATTAAACCAGGTAAAGCAGAGAGGGTAAGAAGAACTCTTTCACATGGACCATAATGGTTCCTTCTTCAGTTCATGTACAAACTCATTGGCTTTGGTTACTTTAATGTAGTTTAATTCTAAGCAGAACTAGATTCATGTTCCACTGTCCTGAACAGGTAAATGCCCTTGTAGTCTACAATAAATATTCTTGGCCAACTGCCATCCCTTATTCCAAGCCATATAAGTCCTATTTTTCCAGACTCTCCTCCCTCAAATTAATCTGTAGGCCAATATTTTAAAAAACACTGTGAGTTTAGTCAGTTAACCAGTTTTCTGTAATTCAGAAATCTGAGAGTTTGCATGGCTCAGATAGACATCTGGAACTAGTACAAATCCATTGGATATTTTTTAATTTTTAAAAAGTAATTCATGGAGACATAATTTTAATGGATCTTGTGTGCAACGGTCCAATCAAGAAACTCACATTCAAACACTGACTATTGTTATATATGCAACAACCACAGCTATTTCAAAAAGAGGTTTTATGTAAAAATATAGTGCATGTTCTCTAGATGCCTACTGTTCACAAAGTAATCTGATTTTTTTAAGCAGTTCTAGCCTCCATACTGAGTAAGTGAAGTTCAAGGCTCAGAATGGGAGAGAAAATTAAATAATAAATAAATTAGAGCAACAGAAGTACAACAGTGCAAATATTCAAGAAGAAAACTCCATTCACTTAGCTCATATGACCTTTTTGAGTCTGTTTTTCCCATTTATTCATCACAACTGTGCTGCAGGAATTGCGTTGTAAAATAGCAAAATCAGTGAAAACTGAAGAGCAGTTTTAGTGTTTAGGTACTACTTATACACACATACTTATTCACATTGGAAGCATAGTTCCAAGATTTTTCCTTAGCTGGGTATAACCACTGTCATCTTCTTCCATTAATTGTGGATCTGGACCTACACAATAAGACAAATTTTATTAAATTCTTCATATCACATACCTATAAAGAATAATAATCAGGGCTGACATTAGAGCAGGAAAGGTGCTAGAGGTCCTGTACTGCTCTAACTTACCACAGTCATAT
Source organism: Podargus strigoides (assembly GCA_028020825.1). Lineage (NCBI taxonomy): Eukaryota > Metazoa > Chordata > Aves > Caprimulgiformes > Podargidae > Podargus > Podargus strigoides. Next base: position 62,825,979 of record CM051620.1, read on the forward strand.
CGTTCTTGTTGCTGGTATTTTACATGAGATTTTTCAGACTAGTTCGCTCTGTGTCAACTTTTCTTACTGTGGTCAGCCATACATTTAAAAATCATAGAATAGCTTTGGTTGGAAGAGAACTCTAAGATCGAGTATCTTCCCTTAGTCTGAATGTCAGTCTGTTGTCTTAAGTAAGTTTGCGGTTGACCTAGTAGATAAGAACTCCATCTCTCAATATTAATGTACCCTTGCAAATGCCATTGTGAGTAAATAAGACGGTCTTCAGATCCTCAGAGTTGTTTAATCTGATTCCACTATAAGCAGCTGTGTCACAGGTATAGTTCCTTCTTCTTTTCCTACTTAAATATCTTTGTGTAAGGACCACTTTAATGTCAACACTTGGAGCTGGTATAGGTTCCTACGAGTTCTCTCTAGACTTGATTTACTGTTTCTTCAGTGAGAGCACACACACTAGCATCAAGCTTGCTCACAGCCTGCTTCAAAGACAGTAAGAGCACCAGCAGATTTTTGTACTCAAAGGTTCCATCACTTTTCCATTCTGCTGAGATTAGGATGTGCTTTTGAGTTAATTACTCCACCATATTTGGCTGGGATTTCTGCTTTTGATGAGATCCAGATGTTCCATGTCTTCAGCCCTTAGTCTGTTTTCCATACCTGGGTAATTTATTATGGTTTATCTGTAATATTTATTTGGCTTTATATCAAAAGGAGAAGAGTGTTCAGCCTTTGCCCACTGGCCAAGTCAGAAGACCAGCTCCTGACTCTGGACCAGCCTCTGTAGCCTGCCCTGTTCACGCAGCTTTGCTTGTAGTAGCACATGATTGGTGTAGCTCCCAGGGCCATGGGAACACACCAGAGCTGCCACCACAACTGGAGACTAATTTAGAGTAACAAATAAATTCAAGGAAGACCAAAGTAGTTCACAAATAAGCGACAGACAGAGGCAGAACTAAAGTTATCAAGCAACACATTCTGTCCACTCTTTCCTCATTCATCTCTAATGACTCTGTTTGTGAGCATAATTATATTTTTCTTCAGTGGTTGCCTAAGAGTGTATTTTTATGACTGTATCATGGATCAACATTCTAACTCCTCCAAAATAAAGCTTGTTTGTTTGAATAATTAAATTGCAGATGAAAGACTTGGCTTCTCCAAAGAGGGCACAGAAGATCCTTTCCAATATTCATGAAAAAGTATCATAAACTAGATTTTTTCCTATGTCATAACATGTATAAATTTATTCTTAATATAATTTTCTGGTTTATTTTTTGATAATAAAATTAACTTCAAAACAAACTTAAGATATCTATGAATGATAATTTCCTGTAGCAGAAAATAAGCAGGACACTTGATTCCTTTGGAAAGCAGAAACATATTCATTTACCGTTTTTATTTATGTCCTCTAAATTACTCTTAAGTTAGTCATTATTCCAAAATCAAGAATAATGCTTTGCTAGGTGCACTGCAAATCATTTTTTTAAATACTAAGTTGTAATATTGGAATTGAATATTCATGGAAGCTAGTAAGAATAGCTCAGAAAGCCTGGCAAACATGTAACCATTAACTTAAAAAAATAAATAAATTGGGCACATCTGAATGAAAGCTGAAGTTTTAAGTGGTCAATGAAGAGTCATAAGTAGCAAATGAATGATGTCCTACTGTCTACGGTTAGCCAGTACTCAGGGCTAAACCGCAGCAGTTCGCATATCACACAAGACTCCCTCCCCAGATGGGAAGGAGAATTGGGGAAAAAAAGAGAAAAGGCCCTTGAGCTGAAGTATAGACAGATTTAATAGAATGACAAAACAGAAACAACAATCAACACAAAACGTAAAGGGTTCTACTCAGCCTGGTTCAACGCTGACAGCAGGAACAGAGCACAACCAACAAGGAGCCTTAAGGAAAGGAGGAGGAACCCCACCCTCAGTGAGCACCCTCCTTTTATAATGAGCATGATGACATGGTATGGGATACACCTGAGAGTCAGGTGACCTGATTGGAACTCTCAGCTGACTCGGGGCTACTCATGGCCTGTCTGCATGGCTGGCCCATGGGTCTGTGCCTGGGGAACCAGGACATCCATTTAGTCTATTTTGGCTGCAGAAAAAAATACTCAACTTTTTCTACACTCGCACCAATTTAAAAAAAAAAAAAAAAATCATAAATTACTCAGAAATAACAGAGAAATAATTTTAGATGGTTCTGTGGTCACACTGTTAGAATTTGATGCACAGTTAAAGCTTCCCACATTTGGTTCCAGACTATACTCAGAAAAATCCTGTGGCCCTACTGAATTTTTGGGGCTATGGATGTTAGTCTCTGAATATTGTGCCCCTTATTATGTCCCAATACAATAATTTTAAACATGAGAATCAATTCCACACATATCAGATATTAATCTTTTGACTTGAAGTTGTAACTCATGCTGCAGTGATGATAGAGGAACATTACCCTCAAGACACTGTCTGCACCATCCTCAAAGTAAATGGCAACAGTCCAGTGATCATAAATGAAGCCAAGATATGTCAAGAATATTTTTTCAGCTACATGACGACCTTCATATTTTCTTCTACATTCTTCTCATTATAAAGCAATTAAAAAAATAAAGGGGACATCATAAACTGGTTGGGAAAAAACTTAGTAATTCAATGACAAATACATGACAAAAAACTATCAATTCACCAAGTAAACAACTGACAGGCTTAAATAGTGAAGTAGTGACATTGCTAAAACAGGTACTGTTGCAGAAGTAGAACACTGGGAAAAAGTAGGGATTCTAAGCCTGTGAAAAATACCAAAATGTGAAATATGAAAATCTGGGAAAATTACATACTGACAAGTCTCTTCTCAAAACCAAAAAGTGTAGTAGAAAATTATTCCTTGTAAATGTGAAACACCTCAGTTGAGATAACACATGTTGAGCTAAACCACACTAATGTGTTTTGTGGCTTTCATGAAGGAAAATTACATCCTCGCCTTCCTAGATTTTGTTGAAATTGGTTGGGAAGGGAAGGGAATGATACAGTTACGTGTCAAGATTATGTTACTGAATGATCAGCCTCCACTAAAATTTGGACATTGAGTCATATATTTTGCATGTTATTGCAGATTCTGAGTTCATGGCTGCTTGTTCATCCACTCACTTGCCTGTTGTTCAGGCCTGCAGACTCTGACAATAACACATACCTAACTCAAGAATAAAAATCCTTGAAGGCCAGCGGAAGGCTAACAGGCAAGACAAATGAGCAGCAAATTCCAACTGGCCTCAAGAACAGTGTTTAGGTGCTAAAATTTAGGTCCATCAAAAGGCATTGTTTCTATATCATGAAACTTTCTTCATGTGGCAGCATCACAAAACCTGTCACAATAGTATCTGGTTTTAATACAAGCCACACAGAAATGTTTGAAAATGTCAGCTAATTTATCTTTGCAGCCTGCCTGTGAAGAGGAAGGGCTGACCATCTCCACTCTACAGTAGGACAACATAAACAAAGTGCAATTAAAGACAAAAACATTCAGTAAATATGTCTGTCCATTTTGAGATGCTTTGTACTTGTATTTTTAAGAGCACCTGGTGATACCTATATATAGCATTTTATCTATCCAGCATTAGGATCCTGTTGGTTCCATCCCATCCACAGACAAGTGTGTAAAGTGGTAGCAGAACAACTTTTAAGTGATCGTGCATAAAACACTTGGTTTAGGGAATTCTCACATGTCTACAACAAATAGAATTCAATTATCTGAATAGCATCCAACTCTCTTAGAGGAACTGGGCATACATATTTGAGGCCAAAAAGTACACAAGTACATAAAATCTTTCTAAATCAGATTAGCTGACTATCCTTCTGAAGATGACAAATACAGGTCAGGGTATGTATTCACAACATATAGAAAATTATGCATCCATGGTAGTTATGTAACAGGTCTCTGGGGACTGATGCTTCCTGAAGCCATCTGTAACACTAATTCCAGCAGAAAACAGTTCTCTATGGGAATAGGACTACAGAAGCCACACTTTTAAGAGGACAAGAAGTCAGATACAGATATGCTGCAGGGGCTGAGTGTACCAGTCTAACAACTAGAGAGGAAAATTATTTACTTGGACTCTATACTCCTTCTTCCAATCCAAATTTGAGGATAGATTCTAGCACTTTTTTACTTGTTAATTTTGCATACACTAGTAGCAACTGTGTGCTTACTAGAGTGATATGTTCTTCTAGAAAGTGACCTTGCTCAACCCTAAAACAGGGCTACTCAGTTTTAGATGTTTTCTTTCTCTCCTTCTCCCTGTTCCCTCCAAGTTAACAGATTTGCTTCAATTTTGTTGTGAGCTTCCCCATGCTGAATGTCCTCTTGTGGTTTCCCACCTGCATTTTTCAGCCTTCAACCTATCTTTGACAGAGGGCCCAGCTAACTGATTACATTAACAAGCAGAATGCACAGTAGAACCTTTTATTTTAATTAATTTCCCTCCTCATATGTCATCATTGAGGTTTCTTCATGGTTCACTCCTGAGCACCTTCTTCTTAAGATCTAATTCAGATCTGTAGTTTAGAATTAAGGTTTCTTTGTTATCAACCATTTCCCTTCCTCACACTATAACTGCTCTCCAAAAAGCCATAGCTCATGGCAGCTTTTCCTACTATTAGTCTCAAGCTATGAGTTCTAGAAGGAAACAAGAAATCAGCTTCTCTCCAAGAAAACAGGCAAGGGGGCTGCATCAGCCATACCACCTCCATTGCTCATGTTAGAGTTTCTAAGGGTACAGAGAAAGTGAGCCCCAGAGGACCAAAGATGTCAAGACCAAGTTAGAAATTACTTCTGTTTCTCCTTCTGCTTCACCAACAGCTATGTTTCCTGCTTTCTGATTACTTAGAATTGTCTATAGTTCAAGCTGCAAAGCTCTCATGGCAATGCCTAATAAGCAGAAAACTCAGACTACCTTGATGAAATTAGGTTAAGTTTGTGGACTAATGTTAAAGAACCGTCTTTTAACCAATAAGCAGAAACAATCTGATAGAGTGATCTTTGAGAGACAACAAACGTGGAGGTCCTAGATGTCATTCTTACATATCCTCTTTAAAGAGTAGAACTGCACTTTAATGAACCAAGTTTGAATGTTTGTTACCCAGCAGATGTCCACATATTTAAAATTTCCCCATGGGTAAAATAACTATGTGGTTTTGAGTACCAAATGAGTTGATCCAGGATATTTTATTATTCTGATCTAGCCTGGTGGTCTCTAGAAGAATATAATTCTATTTTCAGCTTATTTTCTTCTTTCTTAATCTTCCCACAAGCATTTAAATAAAAATTGCCATCAAATTACGTCTCACTGTTACTGGACACATTTCTGGATTTTGATGTCCTCCTTTTATCTCTACAGTTGTATCCAAATACTTCTTCGGTGGTCTGGTTCTGCATATTTACAAGTTTCTACATGAGTACGAGTTTTCTACAGCTTCAAGGTGGTTCATATTGTTTCCTATCATGGACAAAGACTTCAGCCTCAGCCAGATTTCTGACATTGGTTCAGAGGCAACATGTAGGTGAAAGTGTTAAATGAAGAAACAAGCTATTCATATCAAAAATAAAATACCCTTCTTGTTTTGGAGCTATATACATCACTGAACTCCTGATAGAACAGTTACATTATAGGATCTAGTTAAAATCAGTTTTATTAATATAGTTCTTAAAGCCCAACCAGGAAGACAATTCAGGTCAATTGTACACTGGGTCATGAAGACCTGCAGGTCCAGCATACTCCTTGATCTAGAAAACAGTAGAATGTTTGAGGCAGTTTATTTTAGTAGCTCACATATCCAAACTCTCTCACACCTATTTCCCTCATCAGACCGTTTCTAAGACATTCGGTCTCCTGGCAGTCCCAGCCAGAGAAGCAGCAATGATGAGAAGTGGCAAGAAAATGCTTCCAGAATTCTACTTTGCTGCCAAAGTAGGGGAACTCTTTGCTTCTTAAAGAGGGACAAAAGAAGCCCTGCATCTCTGGGTCTCCTTCTCTTGTCTGTAATAGAAGCAAAATAAGCTCTAGATGTACCACAAAAAGAGAAGTAGGATGAAGAAAAACACTCTTCCAGGGTCCTATCTGAATGTTCTGCTTCTTAGCCTTCCTACTGCTTGGAGCAGGAGCAACCACAATATCTGTGTTTATGTCAAGAAAATTCAAAGCATTTCTTGTGCATCTGGTAAGGGAATGAATGAACATGGGAATACTAAGTGTCTGGTCATAGCAAAAGGGATTATGTGGAAGCAAAGAAAATATGAAAGAAAGCAATCATCACCCCTGTCTTCAAAGAAACCAAATATCATTTCAAGGACAAGAAGGAATATCCGGGGAACTATGAGCCAGTCAGCCTTACATTGGTCCCTGTGAAGGTGACAGAGTAACTAATCCTGGAAATCATTTCCAAGCACATGAAGGGCAAGAAGGTGATCAGAAGTAGTCAACATGGATTTATGTAGTGGAAGTCATGGTTAACCAACCAGATAGCCTCCTACAATGAAATTACTACCTTGCCAGATGATGGGAAGAGTAATGAATGATGTTTACCTCAACTTTGTCAGTCTCTCCATTTCCTCCCTATCACCCTAAGCATCCTGGCACCATGCATATTCATAACAGCCTCAGGCTACTGACAAAGCCATATCTGAAATACTATGTCCAGTTCTGGACTCCACAGTACAACAGAGAGTTGGGCTTACTGGATCAAGTCCAGTGAAGGGCTAAGGAGAGGACTAAGGGACTGGAGCATCTTCTGCCTGGAGAAAAGAAGGCTCAGGGAGGATCTCCTCAATGTGTGTAGATACCTGATGGGAGGGAATGAAGAGCCAGACTGTTCTCAGTAGTGCTCAGTGACAGGACTCAAATATTCAAATATTGGTTTGGACATTTGGAAAACTTTTTTCAGTAATTTAACAAATAAAAGATCCATTTTTAAAAAAAATATTTTGAAATGAAGGTGACTGCAGAATATTATTTTTAAGCAATTTTCATTTGTTTAATTACATATTTAATTTGTTTTGAAAACTGTAAAACTTTCATTTTTAAATTATGAATGGCAGACTTCTCTCAGATACTCTTCAGAAAGTAGAATTTTTTGTTTCCTGGAAAACTCTAACATTTTAACATTTTCCTCTTTCTAAACTGAAGCAAAGTAAATGTTTCCCCCATCGCAATTTTTTAATTCATTTAAGGTCAATTTATATGAAAAGTTTTAATTCTGACTCTTTTTTTTTGCCTAATGTATAATATCAGACACAACCCTGAATGAAATGTTGTTCCAAAATGAAACATTTAAATATCCTGTAATGACGAGATTATAAAAAAGTTATTGAAAAGCTTTGTTTCAATTGAAAGCAAAACAAAGTATAGTCAGTCCTGACACATTCCCACAGAATATTTACAACTGAATTAATTGGCATTTTTTCACTGAGAAACATTCTGCTCAAAATTTCTGAGCCCCCTCCACTGACAAGTGCATGGAATCATTGCTGTGTCCCAGGCAACTCATCATACATGCATGCATCCTGTTGAGCTGACAAGACGTCTGTTGAGAATGCTGACCTTTATAAGGTGGGATCACATTACAATATTTCTATCACAAAGGCAGAATAATGAGGAACTGTTCCCAGAGGGGTGTCTCAGGTGGACAGTTTCTCCCTATGCTTCCCCTGAGACAACATTTTCATCCATAGTTTTTGCTCCAGACCACACATAGAAGTAGCACTCAGTCCTTTAATAGGTCATTTAATATTATTGCATGATTACATGGAAGATTTTGGATATTTATCATCTAATAAAACTAACCTGTGGGGAAAAAAAAACATAATGGAGATAATGGGGTTGATTTAAACCATTGTCTTTAAAAACATTCAAAAACAGGCTCAAAGTATGCTACCAGAATGATATGAATTAACTTTGAAAGCTTGCTGATGCACACCAGGCTTCAGCTAACCATGTTAAAGTATCACATATGTTTTACCATGATTTACACAATTAACTGCTACTGATTTTTATATTCACATTAGCATTTGAAAGGTGATCTACTTTTGAAACTTATTGCATTGTTTTTCTTTTAATCATTTTAGAATAATAAAGTTTAAAAAATCAACAAGAAAGTACTGCCCTCCACTCCTATTCATCCAACTCATCAGAGAATTTATAAGGCCAGAAAATGTCAGGTTTTCTCCCCACCTCTGTTTTTTGGACAACTTACTGTAAAGATGTTTGCCCTTACCTATAGAAACAAAAGTTCCTGCAGCACACCATTGAAAATTGAATAGTAAATGTTCACAGGCAATCCCTTTAGAGGATTCACTTCACACTTGTCTGAAGTCCTAAATGTTTTCTTGCTAGTAAATTTCAGGCTATTATATGACCATATCAGAAAGGAGAGTCCCACAGAAGTTGTAAGACTGAAGATACGTATATAGAGTACATACCATTTACACATAGTGAACTGTAACTGGCATGAGCAGAAAACAGTCTCAACTTAACCCAAACAGGAAACTAAAGCAAAATATGTGTTGTTTTGGCTCGGTTACGTATAATTTTGCATGAAGTACACCAGTTTATTCAAGCAGAAGAGCCTCTACAGATCCACAGATCTCAACAGATATGACAGGAAGAACTGAATATACAGTGGTGACCACTACACGTAAATATTCTGAATACAACAAACACATGGTTATATCAGAGATACAGGTTTCAGAGAGTGCACAGATAATAGGCACACAATCTTGTCTCCTATTAGGTGGAAACTTCTGACTTAATATTGACTTTATAATGGCAAGTAGCAAGATAGAAAACCAGAGTATTGACAAAACAGCTTTTATTTTCCCCTGATGTCATCTGGTCATGTCACTCATGGCAGTCAAATCCAATCTCTAATTGCAACAAGCTATTATGAACAGCATTCATGAATTTATTTCAAGGCACTATGCCAAGCCTGTACTTGAGCACATGCTCTAGGCATTTCTACTTCTACAACTATCTATGTCTAAAGTCCGCTTCACATCAAAAGGAGAGGGCTTGTTGACAAAAAGTGTGTGTGCACATGTAATGCAGAATATCACTAAATATTATAAGCACACACTTTTTCTTGTCTACATGCGTACCCATACATTCATCACATTTTTCTGTTTCCTTTATGATCCTATTATATTTTACAACTTCATCCATGGAAAGAATTGAAGTTTGAAAATGCAGGAATCTTGCACTTGTTGCTACCTTTACACATGTGGAAGATGACTGCAAAAAGCAAGCAAAGCACTATATTGTCAATCTGAAAATATTACACAGCCACATTGCATAAACAGAGGCAAGTGTAGGAAATGACAGTCAATGAACCATTGTCTTCTGTTTCTCATCATTCATGTATTAGTCACTATGAACTAATCAAGACTGCCATGTCTATGAAAACCTCTGCTATATCTGCATCCACTTTCAAGGCTCTTTTATACAACCAGATGTTAGAAAGGAACAAAACCATAAAGAAGACTCAGTCCATAATATTATAGCACTAAATAACAAGATTGGGTGCAATATTGTATATCTGAGACCAGTAAAGACACAAATTGTCTACCAGTTATATGAGATGAAGCTTTATTATGATTATACATCAAGAATATTACTCTGAAATGTAAAAACACAGGCTACCAGATGCTGAAGTACACATGACATTTTAATGTGTTTCTTTAATGCTGGTAAGGCTAAAATTGAAGAACTGAATGTTTATATTTAGCAATGGTTGGTGACAGCATGATCAATGTATCAGTCTAGCTTTGAAAAACTCAGTTCTAGATCTTTTTTCTCCATTTGCTTATATTCTTCTGCCTAGATGGTAGCAAAATCACCAATTAAAATTAATTTTATTGATCTTTTCTCAGGAAGTAGAAGGTAATAATTTCAGTCTCAAAACCCATACACATAATTTGCAATCAGAAAACTCGAAAGTAATTGGTTTAGGCACCAAAATGATCTCCAATTGCCCATTCTTCTAGTGTGGTTTTTGGGTGAATCATTCAAAACACTAAAGGACTACAACATGGAGTGAATCCATCTATTAAAACTAAAAAGAAGTTTTAAATGCTTCCTAGCTGGTGGGGATCTCAACAGAATCCTTTGCAGTAGGGGTATGGGGGCGGGGGGTGGGGTGTGCACAAATGAAGTTTAGCAGAGCAATATCATACAAAGCATGAATAGCACAGATAATGAAGTATCAAGATAAGATATACACAAATGCACAAGAACTGTAAAACATTTAAGTGAAAAGCTTAACTTAAATATGTTAGAAAAATAAGAATTTACAGAAAGTCTTTTACAACATGTAACAAGTTACAAAACAATTGCTACAAGGTGTAGCCTTTGGCGGGGTTTTTGCTGCCTTATCCTCAGGCTCACAGCATCAGACACGTGGCAATTCTGCTGAGCGCAAAAAAGCATGCATCTGGAAAATTATATGCATATGTATATGAAAAGTTACAAAGTCCTTCAAAAGAGCATGGCCTTTTTTTTCTCTCTTTTCCAAAGTATGAGTGCTAAATGGTCTCAAATTCTTCATATTGTCTTTACAATGGATAAACTGTAGTATTCGTTTTGTCCAGTATTGTCTCTTAAACTGCCATTCTGCAATGCCACCACTGCATATCAGTATTAGGATAGAAAAATGAAGAAAAGCAACATTTATAAACTTAGAAGGGGGAAGAAAAAGACAGAGGTCGAAATGATGATGTCAAAATCTTCTACAGCTCTTAGTAATATTTTCCTCCTCTGGAAAAGAAATTTTCCAAACATTATACACAATAAATATATACAATCCAAATATACTTAGTCCCTGTTACAGACAGGGGCAGCAGACTCTTTTCCTTAAGTAATTTCTGATTTTAATTTTCCTTGCTCAGTCAATACTTCCAGCATAGAGAAAAAAAAAATGAAAAAAATATTTCACTAAGGCTTAATTATTTGACCAACTAATAATAATATAAATAACTGCTGACATATTTGGGTGGGCATATTTTTCAGATGATGTTGTCTTTGTCATTCCTATTAAATATCTTTTTAATTTTACCCTACACATGCGAAACAATGACACAGCAACCAGTACTCTCAGGAATATTTTTCAGTAGTCTGTCACTCCCATTAGGCTATATCTTGGCAAGAATTTTTAGGAAGTTTCTTACGGTTTTAAACCCCATCCCTCCCATTCAGCTTAAAAGGGATGCCTACATTGCCAAAAGTTAATATTTTCATAAATGTTTCTCATAAACATTCACTTCCTTGCTTTCAACTCAACATTTCTGGAATTTTTTGAAATTATTTCTTCCTCATGTCTACTGTGATCTTGAAAGCTGTTAACAGACTGACTGTGGGCAGAAAGAAAGATCGTCTTTGTATGTACAGGGTAAATTCTCCACTGCCTTTGCTGGCACAGCTCCATTCAATAGCTCCTTTCGCACCCACAGTACTCTCTCTTTACACTAGAGCTTGGCCTACAGCTTCACTGCCCTTTCTCTCATAGCACATACATCCATTTTACTTTCTTGGTATTTTCTATAGGTAATTTCTTAATACTCTAATAGGCATCAACTGAACGAAGGAATGACGATTTCAAACACACATCCCAATTAAGTGTACAAGAGAGTGTATTCACATGGACGCTTCCACAAAAATCAGAAAATACTTATGCACATTTGTACTCAAGGCTGCTCTACAGGCTGTTCAGCTGCTGAAATATCTTAGACAAACAAAACTGAATGAATTAAAAGGATCTTAGAACTCCCTTCCCTTCAACTCTCAGTTCTGTGCTGCTGTCTTGATGGTTAGAGTCTTCCCCTTGTTCTCCAAGTGTTAAATCTTCGGAGTTTTTAAACCTACAAACAAGCTACTTCCCTGCCTTTCTACTTGATTCCTGGCATTAACGTTTCACTTCCAGCAAGAAAAACACTGTAGTTTCTTTAACTGCATCTGATGCTAATCACTTCCCTTAGGCGTGCAAGTTGCAACTGCTGGTGTCGCCCAGAGCCCTTTACTGTGGCAGCGCTTCAAGTTCTTCAGAAAGGTACCTGTGACACAGCAGGCAGGAATTCCTTGACACGATTTCTCTTCCCTTTAAAAAACCTTCAGCTTTCCTTGTCAACAGCTCTGATGCTTCAGACACCTCAGTCCTCCTCCCATTCATGCTGTAGGTTGCAGTATTTCTTCAGTGACCTCTTTTCCTCGTTACCCTAGGGATGGTTGCCCAGGCTTTTCCAAACAGGGACATAATCATGTTCAGCTGGTTTTTGTTTTTCTTTGTTTAAGACATGTTCTCCCTCAAGTTAAAAAGTATCCATAAACATTAAACCAGCTCAGGCCTGACAAATGCAGCCAACGTCAACAGAATACACAGTCTTTAAGATGGCAACAAGGCCATCTTCACACCAGTCTGAAGAGATGTGTGTAGGCACAGACATAAAGGGAGTGAGTTCCTCTAGTGCTGGACCATGCGTGGCTACTTGGTGCCTCTGCAGTGCAGCAGATGCTGGGGTCAGCCGGACAATGTTGTCAGGTCACAATGAGGAGACGATGTGCCAGCATAGAGCCATAAGTTCACAGTAGTTCCAAAGCAAGAGAGAGGCCTGGGGAGCAGGGAAGAAACATTAAGTCCTACCAGTCCATACAGCCCACACGGCACATGATGAACCATGTGGTAAACAAGGTAGTAATCATCTACTGAGGACAGCAGAAGAGTACTGTCCCTGGGCTGGCACCAGTTCATTACCTCCTTCCAACCCAGGTATGCCACACTTCCCTTTGGAAAAGAGCTGCTAGCTAATGTCCCATTGCTTAGAAAGTATGGCCATAGACTAGGACTTTCTTGCTTTTTCCCATTTTGCTCCCTTTCTGCTTTTACTTTCAAATCAATATGTGCTTCCTTCTACTGGGCTGCTGGATCCAAACAATCCCCATTTTTCCTTTTCTCCTCCATCTTCATCTGAATCTTTCTACTGCCTTTCTTAAATTACAAAATTAGAATCACAGAACAGTTAATGCTGGAAGGGACCTCTTCAGATCATCTAGTCTACCCTCCCTGCGCAAACTAAAGTCAATTACAGCAGGTTGCTCACGGCTGTGTCCAGTCAGGTTTTGTCTGTCTCCAAAGATGGAGACTTCACAACCTTTCTCAGAAACCTGTTCCAGTGTTCGACCACCCCTACAGTAAAAAAAACCAAACATTTTTTTGTGTTTAAATGGAATTTCTTGTCTTACAATTTATGCCCATTGCCTCTTGTCCTTTCACTGGGAACCACGGAGAGGAAGCTCTCCCTGAACTTTACATCCTCAACCAGTTCTTTCTTGTTTGTAAATACAAGGTACAGCAGAGTGCCTCCCCTTATCATCTTCTCAATCACCTGTGTTAGAAAGCTGTTGTTAATGCACTCCAGAAAACTGGAATATTTGTGCCCTTCTCTGTTGTCCCTCCAGCAGATATCGGTGGTTAAAGTTCACCTATGAACACCAGGGCCTGTGAGCAAGAGCTTTTTCCTGTTGTCTGAAGATGACATCATCTACTTCTTCTTAACAGGCAGTTTGTAGCAGACACCCCCTGCAGCATTGTCCACATCTCTCCCCTCTAGTCCTAACACCTAAACTCTTGTCTGGCTCATGATCCAACCCATGCATTGCCACTGCTCTCTTACACAAAGGGCAACTTACCATCCTCATCTTCCCAGCCTGTCCTTCCAAACAGCCTGCATCCAGCCATGGCACCACTCTGTTACCTCAGCCCTTAGCCCGAGCAGACAAACAAGAGCGAAAGAGGCTCCAGTACATCTGTCTTCCCTTTACATCTGGTGCCTAGGATAGGTGGTCCCCTGGCCTGGCTTTACAGCAAACATGTCTGTGTAACTAAGTGCATTTATACATACCTGAGAATGTCCAGAGGGAGAAGTGGTACTCCAGATGGGAAAGACAAAGACAATGCAACATGCTGTGTATGTATACTCGTATTTATGAGGAAAGCAAGGTACACAGATGGAAACATCTGCTGCAAAAGACCACACCAGAGAGAGAACTAGAGAGTGATGCACATTCCAGCCTGTTGCATGGTCTGATCCTGGCTCTGCAGGACAAAACAGGAAAGACAAGATGGGGAGGAGACAAAGGAGTGGGGATACAAGTGGGGCTAAGGGCAGGCAGAGACAGACACCAGAACAGAAATGCTATGCCCATTCTCTTGCCCACTGAGAAGGACAGTGTGTCTGTCAGCAGATAGTCTACAAGTGGAGTTTAGAATGAGCTCCTGTTGCCATAAAATTGCCCGTTATGTTCACCCTACCCCCACCCATTTTAGTACCTTCAGTAACAGAGCAGATGTGGTGCATGCCCTGCAGGCCAGGCAAATTGCTCATGTGCCATGTTTTGCACAGGACTACAATCTGACTGTCAGTGATTTCTTATGCAAACATAAAAACATACAAAACATATTGGCTAATTCATTGGGAGGCTGCAGTGAGTGCAGCAGCAGTTTCTTCACAAGCTGACACGCTTGGGAAAAATTGCAGCCAAGCAGTCTCAAAACATGAGTCACAAACCAGGTGGATTTCTCACCTCCAAAAAGCTTCAGTGACAGTTTCTGCAATATAAAGCCAGTAAGGACTTTTCAGTGGCAGAGTGGGGCAAATAGGGGAGATTTATATACGGAGTGCACTCTTACAGAAAGCCAACAGGTAGAGCCATTTTTATAAGGTCTTTTAGAGGCTGTATAATAATAGTGAGTTAAGGAATGTTATCTGGGCCACATCATCCTCTCAGTTCTCATGATCAAAGAATAAAATGCCTGAAATTGAAGCTGCATTGTTTCATTTGGTGGACACGCAACTGGTTGAGCCACACACTGAATTAGTCATGGTTTTATTTTTAGACCTCCATTTCAGGTAGTACTGCAACTATCCACTCTGGCAAGACAATGCAAGGCTAGGGAAGTCAGACCTCCGAAAATAGCAAGCATTCTACATTTTTAGTGGGAGAGCACATTGGAGAGCACTTATACTGTCATATCCAACATAATCCTATCTCTCTTGCTGTTCCAGATACCTTCTTTGTGACTTCTGTCAGCTCCTAAAATGGAAACAAAAATTTGGGATCAACTTCTGTGTAAGTGCAACTCATAACTGGCAGAGGACAGTCAAAGCAGCCTTTAAATTATCAGTGCACAGAAGAATCCCTTATTAATTTATCTTCGACAAATCCTCTTTCTTCTCATCCCGTTTCCCTGCCAATAGACCTCTATCTCACAGAATGCTTCTAGATGACTGCTATCCTCAGATTTTCACTGCCTGCTTTTGGGTAACTAGAGAGATCATCTTTGGACTAGGGTGTCCAAAAATGTCTTCAACAGTGGCACTTCTGTGACTTATGAAATCAATGACATTTCTGGCTACATTCAAATATTTTCCTGGAAAAATGATTGCCTTTTTACCAGCTCTGGAAAGGAGTAATGTATGATGTATGTCTTACCATACCATCTGTGTAAACTTAGCACAATATATAGCAATTTTCACATCTGCAGTTCCAATTATCCATTTTAAAACAAATGCAATTTCAAGCAATTCCAGAACCCTTGTTTTCTTTAGTGAGAACTCTTTCACTGATAAGACAAGAAAGCACATGCCTAACCAAAGCATGTGAGTAGTCCTTCTGCCTTTTGTAGAGATCTTTACATGTGTTGAAGCTGGTATCTTGGTAACTGGAACTCAAGGGCCAAATTCTCTGCTAGTGTCATCCTGTAAGACCATTTTCTTCAATTCAGCTCCCCTGATTTATAAGCCCAAACTGTATAATGAAATCTAGCCAGCTGGAAAGTAGAATATAAAAGCATTATGATGCTGTCAGCTTTACAGTAGAGAGCCTTGTAGCTAGCATTTGTTTGGAAAAATAACAAGCCCTGAAGATGTTGGCTAGATTTCCTTAACAAGTCGTCTTATTATTGTCATTCCTCTTCATGAAGAACACTGTGTTAATCCTTGAAGCTTAAACAGAACCAATATGATATCAAAATTTTTCATTTGTCAAGGTCTTCTGAATAAAATGAAGCTCATGATGACAAGACCAGCAATGAGGTGCATGGTTCCCTGACAACCTGCAGCCGTCCAACGTACTTCCCTGTTCTTACAAAGCCTCAAGATCAAGGATGTGAAACTGCAATTCCTGACTAGTTATCTAAGAAACTACTGTGCCCAGGTAATAGTTGCAAGAAACATTATGTAGAAGTTCAAAATAATGACTGTCTTGAAAGACTTACAGAGCTGAAGTCACTCACTGGCTTGCTTTCTGCTTGTGTCATTCAACTGGGGTTTCTGTTTGTTTCCTTTGGCTCCATTTCTTGCTTGTTTGTTTCCTGTTGTATAACTTTTGTCCAGCAAAGCTTCAGACTGACTAAAGCTCTGTAGCGTCCGCAGGAAGGTGAAAGGGCAATGCACTGCAATGTTTGGGCTATGTCGGAAGAGCTGTATAGAAGAGTATTTTTGCCTGCAGTTCCCTGGTACAAACGTATATGAGTTGTCATGTTCGTAAAATCATTCAGCTCTCACGCGCTTTCCTATATCACAGGTGACTCCAATGTTTAATATAACTCCAACGTAAGGAGTAGCATAGCTAGTTAAACAGAGATGAGTACCACTCCAAAACAAAATCTGTTTATATTTATATTTAACAACAGGAGGTGTATCCTCTAGCAGATATTCCAGTCTGCCTGGAAAGCGTATATGCTCTATTAAGGGAGGCTTACAAAGGCTTTGACGATTCCTATGGTAACCCAGTAGAAAGGCTGTTACCATGGGGACTAGCCAAGCCTATATAAACCTTCTGTCTTCATTAGAGTATCTCTGAGACTGAATGCTTTAACAGTTACTGTTCTGGAATAGTTAACAACAATCTCTGCTTTGGGGAAAGAATTAATTATTTCTTTCTGGTGGAAGTCCAGTTATTTTGTCAGCTTTTAATAACACTCAACAACCTGAATACCTGTCATATACCAATAAAGTGAACAGACTAAACAGTGGTGTAGACTTTAAAAAGCACTCTAATATTACCATCCCCAGTATTACAGTATATGTACACTATGCATTTGAAATTGCAGTTAATTTAAGCATAAAGACAGGGCAAATCATACTTCTTAAGTTTAAATTAAGGAACTCACATGCACCAAATATCTTCTGTGTGTATGTGTAGTTGGTTATCTGTGAAGGTGGCATTCTGCTTCCCATTCTGAATCCTCTTTTCATTTACTCAAAAGTCCTTCTAAAATACCCTACCAAAACAAAAGACACAAAAAAAAGGTATTTGTTTTTAATGTAAACGTTTCATGCTTTGTTGCAAACAAATTTTTTCCTTTCTTTTTTACTTTTTTTTTTTTCCTTTTCCTTTCCTACAAACTCAACAGTTTTTGAGTTATGCAAGTGGAAATAAAAGCTTTGTTTCTTCCATATGTTCTACACAAAATGTTTACATATTCACAACTAAAAAATGCCTGAAGGAAGAAACTTCAAATTTCATCTCAGCAATTTCTGAGTCATCATTAATTTTCCCACCTCTTTCCTATATATTAATGAGACTAATTTCTCTTTTTTATGCCCTTTTCCTTTGATATAACAGCCTTTCTCAGCACCCTCCCTCCCATATCCTTGGGGTATTATTCTGCACATAAAGACGTGCTGTCTAAGCTCCAATATGCAGACCTCAGAGTAAATAAATCAAAGAAATAAATAAATGAATTTCTGAATAATTCTTAAAGAGTTTAAAAATATGCCCTCAATTGCCTTTGTCTCCAGTTGTAGTGCTACATGTGCTAATGCAGTATGAGTTCTTGTCTTGAGTCTTAGAATCAACTGGGAATAGACTAAAATGACTTCTCTCTGCCTTAAAAACAACTGCCCAGGTGCCCTGTATGATAATATTTGAGACCTTTCCTACAAAAAAAAAAGTCATATTATATAGCTGTGGTCCCCTTGAAGTTCATAAAGAACACATTTCTGCTCTATTTAATAATGGAAAGTTCTCTTTAGGGTAGGAATTCAGCATTTTTTTTCAGGGGAAAAAAACCCCAAACACATAAACAAAACAACAACAAAAAACCCCAAGACTTGTTTGTGATGTAGTTTTCTTCCACAACTGCAGATTTAAAACCAGCAAAGAATTTCACAACACTCCTCCATTTTGGATGGATAATGGCAAAGATGATGACTGATGCAGACAGCCAGGACCATGGGGTCTCTGCTCACTGCATGAGCTGTTGCTAAGAAGCACCCTCCTGTCTGGGATATTTAGAAAACTCAAAGCTTTCACGTATCTATCTTTGAACCCAAATCTTGATCAGCCTTCTAGCAGTTGTGCAGGCTTCGGTTCTTCAAATAAGATACTGCTTGGACTAATCTGTCATTTATGCAGCACATGTGACAAAGCCAAAAAGTACCATCACACTTCACAGCTTTACTTTCTGTAAAGCATTTTTGGTCTCCCACTTGATGTTCAGTATATGATGGAGACAGAAGTTAAAAATTGTTCTGTCATCTCTCATGTTTATACTTCTTTTCCATGCACTGCAGAACAGCACCACAGACACACCACCTGGAAGACATGTATCTTGACATTTGATCTTCACTGCTTATTTTCCAGTATGCATTTAGACACATGGCCAAAGACAGTATCTGAATGACACACTCGATTCCAGGTAGCACTTGATTACAGATTACAGAGTCTAAATGCCCCTTCTAGCATGGTATAATCTGATGAAACTCCTGGATCACTCAGACCGCTTTGATTTTCTTCTTCAGGTTAAAGCTGAGGTCCAAACTCACCATTAGCTACCCGAAACTTCATGTACTCACTTCAAGTCAGGGCAACAAACAGGAAGATAAAGAAGGCTTACCTATTTAATTGGTGGATATGTGGATATGCACTGCCTTTTTAAAAATAAATGGTACTTTATTTGCACTGCCTTTTTAAAAATAAATGGTACTTTATTAGGAAAAAATAAATTAAAAAGAGAAGAAGAGAGAAAAATATGTAGCATAAACAGCAATACTAGTGTATGTCTCAGTTCTTGTGAGGATTTGAGTATTCAGGCCAGACTGGTTTTCAGAACTGCAATATGATTGAAATCCAATTTTGAGCGAGTGCACTACTTGCTCAAACACTTTAGGCACACAGGCCATTAGATATGTATTCCATTCCTGATGTTTACATTCTATTACAGTCGTGCACACACTCATGGCAACTGCAAATGCCAACTGGACACACAAATGCTCAAACTGTCCTGAAAAATCTGTGTCTTGACATGTTGCGAAACAAAACAGAATACTGGTTCACAGTGCGCTGCTGGGCAAGCAGTCTCTGTATTGCGTTGAAGCATTGTCTATCTGTATCTCCCTGTCACCATACTCTACAACTTCACAAGCATTCAGAGTAAAATGAAATGATACCCAAAAGGCATTGTAACAGAACCCCAGTGAATCCGAACAATTAAAGCAGTTCTTTTGAAGATGATCTCTACTAAGGAGATGCCACATTTTACTCTGCTCTTATTTTTGCATATTGGCATAATACTTCTGTATTGGACAAAAACTATGCAATGAATTCTGCAAGGTCCATGCAGGGGCATTACTTCCCAAATTCTCACTGTATTTGCTGAAACTACTTGTGCTTAAAGTGTATTTTTAGCTTTTCAGCTCATCTTTTCTACTTAGTTTTCTATTGGACACTGAAGTAATGACATCTCAGCTAACTCAAATGGTAACATTTAGACACTGACACCACTACCCGCACCCCTTTAAGTAGAGCCCAGTAAATACCCCTGAAGCAGCAGCGTACATGCCAGCTGAAGAGAATAAGGTCATTTCTCTCCCTTACATCTCTTTCACAGCAAGTAATTCCTCAAAGGAGCAAGCCTCATTCAATGTTCTTGTAGTCAAAAAATCATTGTCAATTATTGCTGTTGTGAATGATCCCTAACCAGACTAGAGAAGGCTCCTTGAGCCAGCCCCACAGCCACACATCGTGCGCGGTGTATAGATGTTATAATGCAAATGGCCTAACAGCATTGTAAAGGGAGAAGACTGGGTGATGCGTGATATGTTCGTTCCTTCCGCATGGTGAGACTTACAGTTTGAGATGATTCAGTTAGGGAGTATGTCAGCAGAGAGTTTTTAATCTTGTTAAAGAAAGCAGTCTTCCTTCCTATTGGATACCTACCGGCAGTCTCTAGAGAGATGACTTCTTCCCAGTGCTGCACAAGATCCCACTGCTTGCTGTGCTGGAAGGAATGTGTCAGAACTAATCTTACAATAACAAGTTGCACTAACTGCTGACATGAATTCTGGCACTGACGTAAGCCTGAGTTGTTTAATTAGTATTTATGAAAGATGAAGTGATACTGTTCTTCAAAAAATGGTAACATTCTGATAATCTTTCATCATAAACCGATATAAAGATTTCAACCAAACTAAGATTACGTGGAAAGGGGAAGTTATCCACAGTTTAATAAAGCAGAGAAGGGACTTGGAGAGCACAGCATTATGCATAAGCTTTGGCTTCATGTTATTTATTTCCTATTTAGCTTCTCCTTAAAAGCCATTTAATATTGAGAGAAAAATTCAACTCATTGTTATGAATGCCTTCAAAAAAACAGGTGACCACCACCATACTTTCAAAATGTAACTTTCCAGTAGTGATGTATTCATTGACCACATTGGCAGGATGGAGATCAGTATTTAGTTTCTTTTTTTAGTTAGGGAGATATATTTCCATGATTCATAGACCGGTATTCAAAATGCAGAACTTCGTTTTCATAGGCAGCAGAAACTAATAAAAATACATCCAATTAGCCTTTGGTGGATTTCTTTACATTTATAATTAATGCTAAATTCTTACAGATGAATAATAACACACATATACACACAGTATATTCTTCCATCTTCCAAGAAAAAATCCATTAAAATATTGTTATTCAAAGACCCCTGGGGACATTTTCAGGTGTTTTTCTACTGCAATAGCATTAGCTCATGATAAATTCTGCTCATAGTTTCAAAAATGTTTAATTTCCCACAGTCAGATTGATTTCTTCCATTGAAAATCCCATGGGAAATGATTTGAATGAAGGGATACTCCGCAACATTCCTCTTCTGCTGTATTTTTGAAGCTTATTTGTGCATATCTCTAGGGAATGGCCAAGGATGTAGGGCTACCCACAAGGGTGGGAAAGCATTTGAGCATGAGTATTTAGCACAGTGATGTTCAGTGTTAGCTTTATGTATCTACATTGGGAATGAAGCAGACAGCTCCCAAGTGCTGGACTTGCTCTTCTTTCAAGCTCCTTTCCCATACACCTGTTTGCGTACAACAGAGGGCTACTGGGGGCCTTGCAGAAGGAAGTCTGATAATATCAAGGTAAGTGACCTTCTTTCCATGCCTCTCCTTTTTCTTCCATACAGAAATCTGTGTTCATCAAGTACTTTCCTCATGTCTCCACTAACCAGATCAGTTTCAGTTTTTTCCATTCAAGCTTCTGCACAGCTTGCAAAATACCTCTCTCTCTCTCGTTGCTATCTTCCTTGCCAAGAGTGACCATTCAGTACATGTTTGGTGCAACTTAATCACATGATTTTGTCTCCAGGTAAGGACTAAATCCACTAAGAGACAGTCTTCGCTGTAAAATGTGTCCACAATAAATAGTACATATATGGCACTGCTTTGATCCTGTCTTATTCTAACTACCTCTCACACCATAGGTATCACATCTTACTTTCTCTGAAAGCCCCCCCAACTCCCCAAGTCTCTTTTTTCCCATCACTGTATCTCAGTGAAAGTCATTATCTACTCTCCATCTTCCCTAGGTGGGCTGGAAACCACAATGCTATCACGATTCATCTATTCTCCATCCTTTAGCCAAGATCGTCCACTTTTGTATACTGCCTCACGCTTACATCCATTCTGTCCACTTCATACATTTAGCGTCTTCATGCTGGTTCCTAGTCTACTCACTCAGTCAAGCACATTCCTTTTTAATTTCTATCAATGACTTCAAAACATCTCACAGTCATATACATACATACATATAAATGTCTTAGAGATGACAGAAAGGCAAAGTCTTCATGCATGAAAGCACAATACTACATGGAGTTGAAAATGGCCTCTTTATCTCACTTGAGATCCTCTTGCACCTGAAGTGATGTTCAGGTATGAAAACCAGTCCTCTGGCTAAGGAGAGAACACCAAAGGACCTACATCATGGGACCTGGTGACACTCTTCTCTGCCCCTCACTCTCAGACTGATTCCAAGGGAAGCAGGGCCAGCACTGAACATATCCCATCTAGATTTTTATCCCCAAAAGGGTAGACAATGTTTAAGATGGATGCACAGAGGAAAAGACTAGTTCTCACTGATCATTGAAAGCAAACTATTGAGCGCAGCAACATTAGTAGGCTTAGAAACAAAGCAACCTGTTACATATATTTCTGCCCTGCGCTGCTTCTTCAGACACTCTCCCATCTCTGCTTCACAGAGGGTAAAAATCTATCAGAACCCTGGAATCTAAATCATTTTCTGGCATCTCAAAGTTTTAGCTGCAACATCTTGACCAATCCCAAAGGATTCCAGAAGACCTGTAGGGAGACAAGGCAACAGAACTGTCCTGTCTAACTGTGGGCTTAGGAACCCATTTCACCCATCTGATAGCCTTCCACACCAAGACTCAGCATCAAGAGCCTCTCAAAGTCCTCCTAGGTCGGTACAGCTTTATGCCACCCCCAAACAGGCGGGTGGTTGTCAGGCACAATCTGGCCTGGACTGTTTTTCATTGTATAAAGTTGCTATGGTATCACCAATTAAAAATTCTAAAAAATAATCTGCATCTGTACAGCATGCTAAAATAACCTACCAAATGACACGTCCTTTCGTAGAAAGCGATTCTACTAATTGCTGAGGGGCAGATTCCTCCACCCTTCCTCTCGCTGAACAGTGCCTTCAAGCTGCAAATACTCCCACTGCTTTCAGCATTTGCCAAGCCGAAGTTTTCCACAGAAACCATGAGTCAGGCTCCAAAAATCAGGAGTCAGGCTTAAAAAATCATGAGATTGAACTACAGCAGGTGAAGTGCTTTGCCTTGATGATTGGATTTGGCAGAGTAGGCATTCAGTCTAAGAGTCAACCTCACAGCTAAAAAGCAGGTGATCAGCAGCTTCAGCAGAGAGCAGTCCCAGGCAAGTCTGAAAATATGTGGTCTAACACTTCAGAAGTTTTTCTTTAGTGTCTAGCAGAAGAAAACTGAGATCCTAGTTTCCCTGATCATTTTTATCTTTCTCATTTAATTTTTTTTTTATTTTTTTTTCCTTTTTCTGTCCCTACACCTTAATTTCCAAATGAAGTTCAATAGACTGGTCATTGCAGGAAGAAGATAGAAGTCAAGACCCAGACAGGAAGATGCTATCTTAACCTCTGGTAGCCAGGGGTCTGAGGAAGCCATGGATGACAGCACTAGCCTATGAAAGCAGCAGCAGGCCTCCTGGGAGAGAAGGTTTTGCTGACCAGAAGGCAGGACCTGGCACACACCAGTGATCTGGTAGAGCTGAGCATGGCAAGGGGGTTTGATTTCACAAAGCTTTGTTTTCCCCTCACTCACCCATTGGCTCAATATCAAGGACTTCAGATCAAATGACTTGAAAACTGAACTTCAGTCAACAGCATCTGAGATCACGAACTAAAGATCTATTTTCCCTCTTCAGCCTCGCCAGCTGTTCCTTTGCAGTCAAGGACTCATGCACCTGTCCCCGACTGAGCACTGCACACAGCTGCCGGGGCCCTGGGCACACCAACAGGCCTTACTGGCTCTGGTTGGCCTCCATTGGCGCTCCCCTCATGTTTAGGGGGCTCCATGCACCGCAGTCCTTTGCTGCAGCCCAAGCTATGCTCGTCCCGAGCTGCCCTCCTAGACTGACATGAGCCCTGTCTGGTTGCCCTGCTTTTGCCCAGTGATGACTGGACTATTGACAGAACCTGCCATGGTCACCAAGCTGCCCTGCTTTGGACTGTCCCTCCTCAGTGAAGTCAGTGTTCCTGCCTTTGCACTGCTGGACTCCAAGCTGGTTGTGTGACAGAAAGACTTGTGCCATAACTTGGAGCCATCTGAAATTAACCCTGGGCTGACCATGTGTCAGGAGTCCAAAGGAGGCTCTGTGACACGCATGGGCAGCAGAACTGAGGTTTCTCTGAGGACAGGCACAAACATGGGTGCAAGTACTACATGTTGAACTCCTCTACACAAAGCAGACAATCAGAAGGCAGATTTAGACCTGGTGAGACCAAACACAATGAGAACCTGTTCTCACTTCCACTGAAGTGAGCCTTTTCACCCTCATATGTACTACCAGCAATCTTTTACGCCTTCCACTGAAACAGTGAGCTAGAAGGTTGTAGTACACAGAAAATGAGACCTCAGCATGTTCCTTCTTCAACTGAAAGTTTTCATCTTACACACACAGAAAAAAAGCCTGAAAACTCTGCAGCATCATCTTGTCAATGGAGGACAACTCAGTTTCAAGAGATTATCATCACTGATTAATCTCATGAAGTTTGAAAGCAAAGCCCAGAAACAAGTTTTATCATGAGTTTTATGGGGTTCTACTAATTAAAGACACAAGCATTTATATATGTTCATGTTATAAGCTTTCTATCTATTAATTAGACTAATTAAGTTCATATTTTATTTCACAGGAATTTATTAGACTTTGGTCACAATCATGCTAACAGTAGCATTTACATAAGAGAGCAAACAAGTCCAAATAGGCACTTGAATTTTGGCAAGAAAAACATGAATTTGTAATGTCATTTGATCCAAAAGATGTTGCTAAGTACTATGGAAAAAAAAAGACTGGTCATTTTCAAAAATAAAATATTAGTTTGGTTTTTTTAAATGGGTGTTGAGAAGAGCTAAGTGAATAACTGTCTGTCTGGGTGCTGCAAGTGGGAACATGTCTAGATGCTATAAATTTAGAGATGAATAATCTTTCTTTATAACAAGCATAAGAAAAGTACAGAAAAGATGTTCCATCTTAAGAAAAGTCCATATAAGCGGAATCAGCTTCCCTATGAGGAAATAATTACTGCAAGATGCAAAAATAGAAATAAAATCTCTGACGAATGCTGGTATATGAATTCCTGTTACAGTTTATTTATGCAGACAATATAGTGCCTGGGATGAAACAGCTCTGTTGGCAGAACGAGCATGAGCCACTGTATGTGGGCTCTCAGAGCACTGCATGGGAGTGTTTACTTCAGCTCTCCTGGAACCATGCAGAAGTGACGTTATCATGCTAAAGCCTGAAATAGGCAGTGAAATCGCCAGCACCAAGAGAAAGCTGAGTGTGTGGCTGAGATCTTTGTCATCTGACAGAAAAAAAAAAAAACAAACAACTAAACAAACTAAGAGGAAAAAGTATTTGAAACCTCTTCCCAAGCAGATCTTACTGAATTCAAAGAGGGGCTGCTGGACTCAGTCACTCCCACTTTGCCTGTAGTGTTTTCTGCAGGGCAGAACAAACCACATCTATTTGCCTTTTTATGTCTATATGTTTATATTACCTTATTCTTCTAAATAAGAGTTCACATTGTACTGAATATTGTCAAAAACTTCAGTAAGAACAAAATACTCTGACTGAGATCAAAAAATATGGATTTTATACAAAAGTTATTTCTAACTTATTTTTCTAATCTAAAGGAAGAGCATAAAATTAAAATGCATTGATTAAATATGACCAGTTTCATGTCTGGAAGATGTGCTGATCTATTCTGTTAAAATACCATCAGTAGGCCTTTTCATAGTCCTTTTGTTCAGAACAGTTACAAATGAAAGAGAGGAGAAAACGCATGTGCACGAGAACTAGTGAAGCTGTGGCATACCACTGCAACACAGCAGACCCTGGAGAGGCCATCAGGACAGCGTGCTCTGCTTGCTGTGTGTTGTCCATCCACAGCACCATCACCTGGGTGGGCAGAGGTGAGCCCTCTTGGCCTGCCTGGTGTCACGTTATCCCGCTGAGCTCTGCAGGCTCTCACTGCACCCACAGGCTTGTGGACAGGCTTACGGTATGCATAGCACAAGACCAGCCTTGTGGAAGAATGTGTGGACACCCACCACAGGGAGACTACACTGCAGCTCACAAGAGATAGAGCAAAGAAAGACAGTAAGAAGGAGTACCGTGGGAACATAAATGAGGAATGCTGCCTTGTCCCTCCACCAGAGGAATTCTCCATCAGTCATCATATAACTCTTACAGGATCAGGACGAGATTCCAACTCATAGACCACCTCTTTGATCCTGCACACCCTGAAGTAAATGACAAGATCCGTTGGGTTCAGGGACAGACCATCATACCCTGCCAATAGGAATCACACACACTTATTTCCTCAGACACTAAGTTCCTGTGAAACCACAATTTTATTTTCCTCAGTCTTCAGCTCTTGGAAGAGTTTTCCATGTGTGTCCCAGTAACGTGTTTGTGAAATGCCTCATGCAAAACCTGAGTACGGCCAGAGAGCAGACACCCCTAGGCATGTAAGGCCTCTTGGCTTATCCAGAGATGGGCTCAGCAGTGATGCAGCTGAAGGAAGGGAGCTATCTAAGCTGTTTAAATCTTAAAAGTTTGCTGAAGTGATGTTTCATTCCCTTTCACTGAAGTCAGTTGGATTCTTCCCATTGATTGCATAACAATAGGACTGGATGTTGAGGTTTGATTTTTTGGGGTTGAGGGTTTTTTTTTCTTTGCTTTGATTGGTTATTTTTTTAGTACCCATAATCTCACCAAAACCAAGCAGTGATTATTATTTTATCAGTTCTGAATTTCAAATTTTGTCCATCCTCTCTCATCTGGGATTCTGCAGCATTCAGCTACTTATTTTTTCCATGAAATACCCAGAACAATTGCATGAGGGTCTGTGTTGCAACCCTATCAAAAATATTCATGGAAAAAATTTCCTGGTTTACATGGACAACTTCTTCCAGACTAGAAAAAAGATTATACATTTGACACTACAAACAATATTAATATGCCTCAAAAATAAATAGTTAGTTAAGATGTATTCTAAGGGGCAGTTGACTGAAACAGATGATCACGAGAAGAGCAAACTGCAAGCGCTCATGTAATCATTACCATGACAAAACCACCAGTGATGGGTAGTACAGTAGAAAATGATGAAAAAGTCATATGCCACGTTGAGGAGAAAGGGAGGAAAGAAGGTAGCATGCAAATAAATATCCTGATGCAGAATATGTTTTTTCTGCCTCCAGATCCTACCAGGAAAAAAAAAAAAAAAAGAAAAGTATGCAAGTGGCTGTGTACTTTTTCTGGGGAAAAATAAACAAAAACACAACAACAACAACAAACACCACAGCATGGGGAGAGATCTCCAAGTTCTCTGAACACTGCTTTTGTATTATATGATTCTCTGTTTTTGTCAATATGTGCACTGAATATTATTTTTAAAAGTCTGATATGACTTTGTAGTCCTGTTCAAAACTGGAGGGAATCCTTCCTGGGGGAAAAAATAGCAATTATTCTCATCTTTAATTTCTACAGAACTTTTACTCCATGGCAGGAAAATCTAAGTGTCTATGTTTAGGCTGTGCCCGGGGCTAAACTGTAGCAGTTTTCCTACCACCCAATGACCCCTCCCCAGCTGAGAAGGGGAATTAGGGATAAAAGGGAGAAGCCCCATGGCTTGAAGTAGAAACAGATTTAATGAAATAACAAAGCTAATACAACAACCAACAAAGTATACAAGGTTATACTCAGCCTGTTCCTTGGAGTTAGCATCAGGAACAGAAGGCCAAGAGAGAAGAGCCCCAGAGGAGCTCCCTCCTTTTATAATGAGCATGACTAGGTGGTATGGGATACACCTGTGAGTCAACTGCCTTGATTGGATCTCTCAGCTGACTTGGGGCTACTCATGGCCACTCATAGCCTGCCTGCATGGCTGGCCCATGGGTCTGTGCCAGGGGAACCAGGACACTAAGTTACTGTGTTCTCATCAAATTTATCTATATTTTTAAACAGTGTCTTTACCAGTAAAGAAAGGAAGAAATGCTTTGAGACTAGATATTATGTGCATGTTGAAACAAACTTTGTAAAAGCATTTTTCTACCTCTTAGAGATCCAAAACAGAAACTATTTTTTTTGAAAAGTGAAAGACCTTTATTGTGTGTACAGCATCAGTAAAAGCAATGGCAGCTGATAGCACCAGCCAAGGCAGATACAGTGGATGAATGGGTAGTGTCAGTGAATGTTAAATAATAACTCACAGCAATTTGCAATAAATTAGATGCCACTGCAGTCTAAGACCTATATGAAGGAAAGAAAAAGATCACTTCTCAATGCATCCTTGGCATATTGAACCACAAAATAAAATAAATGTATCTGTTCTCTTACTTCCATGTGTAGATATGTAATTACATTCATACTAATAGATATCAGTTTTAAGATAATGGGCTTATTTCAGGATATGATGTGAAGACCCTTTTCAGGCATTTAACTATCATTTCTGTTTCTCCAAGTGTTCCTACAGAACATTATTACTATAAAAACTTCTTCAGGAGTTTTTAAAAATTCCTGAGTTTATATATTCGAAAGCATGGGATTTTGAATATATCCATTTTTGAGCCTTTTAATCATGCAGTTATTATCTGAATATATTTAGTCACTCTGCATTAAAGAAAAAATATCTTTTCTGTGCTAATTTAAATAGATTATCAATGATTCAACTTCAGCTGAATCTTTAGTGCTGCATTTCCTCTGTATCTTTCATGACTACAGATATGTAGACTCAATTTGTTTGTTTGCTTATGTTTAACAATTTTTAGTAACAGAAAAAGATGCATCATAATGAGCACACAGAGTGCTGTATCTAGCATAAGCTATAGCTTTTCACAATTTGAGTACAATGGTCCCCAGGGCATCCCTTGGTAAAGCACATTGGTATGAATACCAAAGCCTTTAGACAGGAAGGCCTTTTTCCTCTTATGCTTACCATGACATCCTGATTCATTTCCAAAGGGCTTACCCCTAGCTAGTTTTACATTTTTTCTAAGGCTACTGTTATTGTCCATATCACTTATTTGTCTTAACACAGATCACACAAATGAGGTTATCAGTGTTAAGTTAGTGGTTAGACTCGATCTTAAAGGTCTCTTCCAACCTAGGCAATGCTGTGCTGTGACGTTCTGAAGTATATAGTTTTAACATCACTCTGGTCTTCCTTAAACCAAGATACAAACAGGTGGTCTTCAATCCTGATCTGATCTCAAACAAGCACGGTCTTGGTGGCAGTGTCTGTATTAGGCAACCTCAGATAACAGGAAAGGAGTCCTTTATGCATATTGCTGGCTGTTGTTTTCCTGCTGTGGTACAATTTCAGCTGATAGCTCTATGCAAACAATTGACAGGACCAGTAAGAGAAACTACTGAGGTGGGCCTCAATTGGCAAGAGACATAATGACAAAGTGTCTACATTTAGCCAGCACCCAGGGCTAAACTGTAGCAGTTGTTCCACCACCTGATGACCCCTTCCCAGCTGAGACGGGGAAGCAGGGAAAAAAAGGGAAAAGTCCCATGAGTTGAAGTAGAAACAGATGTAATGAAATAACAAAACTAATAGAACAACCAACATAAAGCATACAAGGTTCTACTCAGCCTCATCATTGAGGTCAACAGCAGGAGCAGAAGGCCAGACTGGTGATAGAGCTAAAGGAGGAGGTGGAAAGGCTGAGGGCAATAAGGGAGTGTGAGAGGGAGGCAGACTGGCGGAGTCAGGCCCTACCATCCTTGAGGACCAGGCAGTGGGTGGAGGCTCCCCTAGAAAGAGAGGATCCCCTCCCTCTTCCTGTACCCGATGGCAAGGGAGATCTAAGAGGTGAGGGGGAATGGAAACAGGGCTTTAAACTAGGTTTGAAGCGGGGAGGGGATAAAATTGGGCCTGCTAGAGTTGAACCCAAAGGAGGCAGGCCACAGTTGGTAAGGAAGTCGTCAGCCCGGCTCAAGTACTTCTATACTAGTGCACGCAGCATGGGCAACAAACAGGAGGAGCTGGAAGCCATTGTGCAGCACCACAGCTATGATGTAGTTGCCATCATGGAAACATGGTGGGATGGCTCTCATGAGGGGAGTGCTGCAATGGATGGCTGTAAGCTCTACAGGAGGAACAATGCAAGGTAGAAAGGGCGGTGGGGTGGCGCTCTATATTAGGGAGTGTTTTGACTGTATGGAGATCGATACGTGTGATGAGCCAGTCGAATGTTTATGGGTTAGGTTGAGGAAGGCGAACGAGGTGGATATCCTGCTGGGAGTCTACTACAGGCCACCTGACCAGGCTGAAGAGGTCGATGAACTGTTCTGTAAACAACTGGAAGAAGCTGCAAAGTTGCAAGCCCTTGTTCTTGTGGGGCACTTCAACTTACCAGACATCTGCTGGAAATATGACACAGCAGAGAGAAAACAATCCAAGAAGTTCCTGGAGTGCATGGAAGATAACTTCCTGACTCAGCTGGTAAGTGAGCCCACCAGGGAAGGTGCCTTGTTAGACCTGTTGTTCACAAACAGGGAAGGACTCGTAGGTGTCGTGGTGGTCGGAGGCCATCTTGGGCTAAGAGACCATGAAATGATCCAGTTCTCGATCCTTAGTCCAGTTAGGAGGGGGGGCAGCAAAACTTTCGCCATGGACTTCCGAAGGGCAGACTTCAACCTGTTTAAAACACTGGTTGAGAAATCCCTTGGGGAACAGTCCTAGAGGGCAAAGGGGTTCAGGAAGGATGGACTCTTTTCAAGGAGAAACTGTTAGAGATGCAGGAGCAGGCTGTCCCCAGGTGTCATAAGACAAACTGGTGGGGAAAGTGACCGGCCTGGCTGAACAGGGAGCTTCTGCTGGGACTTAGGAGAAAGAAGAGAGTCTACCACCTCTGGAAGAAGGGGCAGGCTACTTGGAAAGAGTATAGGGAGGTTGTGTAGGAAGAACATTAGGGAGGCGAAAGCCCAGCTTGAACTCAGCCTGGCCACTGCCGCAAAAGATAATGGGTTTTTACAAATATATTAACAATAAAAAAAGATGCAGGGAGAATCTCCATCCCTTATTAGATGCGAGGGGGAACATTGCTACCAAGGATGGGGAAAAGGCTGAGGTACTTAATGCCTTCTTTGCCTCGGTCTTTAACAGCCAGACCAGTTATCCTCATGGTATTCAGTTCCCTGAGCTGGAAGATTGGGATGGAGATCAGAATAAACCCCTCATAATCCAGGAAATAGTAGTAAAGGACCTGCTGAGTCAATTAGACACCCATAAGTCTATGGGACCGGATGAGATCCACCCGAGAGTGCTGAGGGAGCTGGTGGAGAAACTAGCCAAGCTGCTCTCCATCATCTATCAGCAGTCCTGGTTATCAGGTGAGGTCCCAGATGACTGGAAACTTGCCAATGTGACACCCATCTACAAGAAGGGCAGGAAGGAGGATCCGGGGAACTACAGGCTTGTCAGCCCGACCTCAGTACCGGGGAAGATTATGGAACGGTTCATCTTGGGGGAGATCATGTGGCAAGTGCAGGACAACAGGGGGATCAGGTCCACCCAGCATGGGTTCACAAAGGGCAAGTCCTGTTTAACCAACCTGATCTCCTTCTATGATCAGGTGACCCGCCTAGTGGACGAGGGAAAAGCAGTGGATGTTGTCTACCTGGACTTCAGTAAGGCATTTGACACTGTTTCCCACAGCATTCTGCTGAAGAAGCTGGTGGCTCATGGTCTAGACAGGTGGACTCCTTGCTGGGTTAAAAACTGGCTGGATGGCCGAGCCCAGAGAGTTGTGGTGAATGGAGTTAAATCCAGATGGAGACCGGTCACAAGCAGTGTCCCTCAGGGCTCGGTCTTGGGACCAGTCTTGTTTAATGTCTTTATCAATGACCTGGATGAGGGGATTGAATGCACCCTCAGTAAATTTGCAGATGACATGAAGTTGAGTGGGAGTGTCGATCTGCTTGAGGGTAGGGAGGCTCTGCAGAGGGATTTGGACAGGCTGGAGAGATGGGCTGAGGCCAATTGTATGAGGTTTAACAAGGGTAAGTGCCAGGTCATGCACTTTGGCCACAACAACCCCATGCAGCGCTACAGGCTTGGGGAAGAGTGGCTGGAAAGCTGCCTGGCGGAAAAGGACCTGGGGGTGTTGGTTGACAGCCGACTGCACACGAGCCAGCAGTGTGCCCAGGTGGCCAAGAAGGCCAATGGCATCCTGGCCTGTATCAGAAACGGTGTGACCAGCAGGAGCAGGGAGGTGATCGTGCCCCTGTACTCGGCACTCGTGAGACCACACCTTGAGTACTGTGTCCAGTTCTGGGCACCACAGTGTAAGAAGGACATTGAGGTGCTGGAGTGAGTCCAGAGAAGGGCAACGAGGCTGGTGAGAGGTCTGGAAAACAGGCCTTATGGAGACCGGCTGAGGGAACTGGGGTTGTTTAGTCTGGAGAAGAGGAGACTGAGAGGAGACCTCATTGCTCTCTACAACTACCTAAAAGGAGGTTGTAGTGAGGCTGGTGTTGGTCTCTTCTCCCAAATTACTAATGACAGGAGGAGAGGAAATGGCCTCAAGTTACGTCAGGGGAAGTTTAGGTTGGATATTAGGAAGAAGTTCTTTACTGAGAGGGTGGTTAGACACTGGAACAGGCTGCCCAGGGAGGTGGTGGAGTTGCTGTCCCTGGGGATGTTCAAAAAACAGCTTGATGAGGCACTTGAGGCCATGGTCTAGTGGTCTAATGGTTAGGAATATGATGGGATAAAGGTTGGACTTGATGACCCTGGAGGTCCCTTCCAACCATAATTATTCTATGATACTAAGAGCCCCAGGAAGAGGAACTCCACCCTCACTGAACTCCCTCCTTTTATAATGAGCATGACGAGGTGGTATGGGATACACCTGTGAGTCAGCTGCCTTGATTGGATCTCTCAGCTGACTCAGGGCTACTCATGGCCTGCCTGCATGGCTGGCCCATGGGTCTTTTCCTGGGGAACCAGGACACAAAGATAAGATTTCCCATAAAAACTCTTTGGAAGCCCACCCTGGGAGGACTTCAGCTGCTTTAGAGAATTTCAGGATATTATAGGAAGGCCCCACAGAAGAAGAATGTCAGTACTCTTTTGTTAGCAAAGGGCGTGCTCACGGGAACAGCTAGCACTGCTCCCATCGCTTGTCCCAGACCAAAACAGATTGTGTATGGACTAGGACTGTGCATTCAGCTCTCGGAGTAACACATAGTCTCTGACACAAGAGGTTTGAAACTGGCAGTACTACTAAAACAGAGTGTATCTCCCCACTTGTGGCCAGTCCTGAGTAAGCATCAAGTAACTAGCCTGGGCCAGCAGGGGCTGGATGTTTCATGGTTCTACAAAAGCACGGCAATTGTGTATATAAAAATATGAAAACTGGAGAAATAGAAGTCTTCAAAACTTACGGTGACCAATTAAGGGAAAGGAATCTGCACTTTGGAAATCACTCCAGATTACTTAAAAATTAACCAGGAAATCCCAAAAGTTGTAAAGAATAAGTAATGCATGAGATAATTGATGGCTGGTGCAGTATTATACACACTTTTACAGATTCCTTTAGTATTACCCTCATACAGCAAAACCATCAGGGCAAGAAAACACTGTTTTCACTGCTGTTGATCCTTTCAGTGATCCCAAAACACAGACATTTTTCTTCTTAGAAACACAGAGTTATGGTGCTTATCCCTAAAAGCTGAGATTGTGTTGCTGTGAGCTACCACATAGACTGGATAGGAAGCAAGTCAGCACCTGGAGAGAACAGTAAAGGAATCATAATCCAGGGGTTGTTCCATCTTTCATTTTCAGATGACAGTGTAGTCAGGGGTATAAATGGTGAAACGCTGTAGGATGTAGCCAGGAGCTAAGGCCACACTGAGTGGAACAGTGGGGTCATACGGAGCAGCTAAGAACTGAAAGTATCCCTTGGAGAGGTAATTTTAAGCACTGATCTTACATTATAGATGGAAAGAGAGTAGGCGTTATAGTTGTACAGGAGAAGAATCTATCCTCAAATCAAAACATATGTATTTTTTTTTGTCTTAAATACGTTTCTATGTTTTAAGCATAGCAATCAAGACCAGATCAGAGTAATTTGGAGATGATGCTAGTTACCCACTGTGAAAGGAGCAAAATGTTGTTTTAAGGGGTATAAGGAAGACTTAGAAGGATGTGAAAGTTTGTGTGTCCTAACACAGAGGCCCAAACCCCTGGGGGACTACAGCATAAATTAAAACAGAGATGTTCTTGTGTATTCTTTGTGAATGCTTCACACTTTCCTGCTAGTTACCTGTCCTACAAATTGCCTTCCCACCCGTGCCTTGTTCATTTCATTCATTTAGACTTTCAAAAAGTCCAATTCAATTGGTTGAAATCGGAGGTGTCCATGTAAAGGGGTATAAACTCTGAAGGCTTAGATATGAGCGTAGATCAGCTATGGACAACAATTCTGAGAATTAAAAAAGGGAACACTGCATCACCAGATGAGCTCTGAATGGAACAAAAGGATTAGCTTAAACACATGCTCAGAATAGAAAATAATTTTAGCAATGTTGTTTGACTAGGAGGCTTTTTTTTTTTTTTTCTTAGAACTGATCTGCAAAGGAAAAACTACAGCAAAGTAACTTCTCTTCCACTGAGCTCTCAGGATTTAATTCTCTTTCAGCACAAATTCTACAAACTAATTTACTTATCTCAAACAATGAACTGGATGATTTGTTACAGTCACATTACCATGAGCATTGTGAATGTTGCCTTTTTTGTTGGCGAGCTTGCCAATTTACCTGACATTCGTATGCTGCCTAGCAGGCTGGCTGGCCTCTCAAGCAATGACTAAGTCTTTGGGAAAAGTTTAGAATTTGGAAGAGTGAAAGCATAGTTTAACTGTGTGCATACTTTTCATTCTTAGAAGGCATATTGCAATCAAGACTGTAACAGTCACAAACACTCCCTCTTTTTTTTTTGTTAGTAATGATTGAGGCAAGAAAACAGTAGTTTGTGGCGCAAATTGCAGTCCAATGTGATACAGACAGCAGTTTAGAGTCCAGGAGAAAAAATGTAGCCCACTGGGAGACCAGACTGACCATATTTCTCCTATAGCATGCTGCTTCATGGTACTTCTGCTTCAGAAAAAGCCCCAGGCATGTGCAACTAGGCAGGGCTTACTGGAACTACTGTATTTATCCAAAGCAGTTACAGGACACCAATCACTGGCTACCAAAAGTATGTACTGAACATCTGCTCATAGTTCCTATATCAGAAGGAGGTTCAGGAGTAAGATTTAATACATGAACAAAGGTCTCTGTCTCCCTCACACCCATTTTACCTTATTGTCTGTCTCCAGGAGATGGGCACATGTTCACAGCCTTATCCCTAGCTTCATTTAAACTACTTATGAAGTCATCTTCCCTTTCCAGACATTCAATAGCTGTTCAATATGGTTAAAAACTCTTTAATCAAGCCCCTTAAACTCCACAAGAGTATACCTAGGAGCAGATGTGCAAGTTTGTTACCAGCACTTTATATGAACGCCTGTGTTACTCAAGTATCTGGCAGTTCAGCCAGCCTTTAGAAAGAGGAGAGCACAAGTTATTTTCAGCACCCCAGTATAACTTTTTTGATAGCTTTTAGAATGAGAACAGATTTTAATGGACTAATGGGGGAATCCAATTGTCCTGCAAAAGCCCAGAGTGTGTAGGACCAACATTAATTTAAAGACTAGTCTTCACAGCTCCTGAACACTGATCATTTTTTAAAAAAAATCTCAGGAGTTTGGCATTTCATTGCAGTCTTTGTTCGCAATTGCTCTCTTAACTTAGTTCAGTTCAAAAGGATGTCTGAGAAGTGACACACTAAGACCCATTCAAATATTTTAGCTCAGAGAACTCTCTGAACTAGGGGAGTAAATTCATCCTTTCCGTTTTTCCAAGTAAAACTCAGTCCACCATCACTTCTGGTCTAGATACAGTTTCCTCATTTGCTTTTATTCTTTGCAACAGCAGGGAAGATTTTAAAGCTGAGGCATTTATAGCCATAACCCACTGAATTACTTTCTGGTGAAGTGGTTGAGAAAATCTTCCTTTGGAAGAACTAGTGACAGTATATACGTATTCCAAATCATAATGCATGCATCAATAAGTTTCTGAGTTTAAAAATGCCTTGCTTTACTTGTGTGTAGCACAAATGAAGTCAGTGGGGTTTCAAATTAAATAAAACTTGGCACTTCTTCTCAAAAAGACATTTTGTTTTGCTAGATCTGCATAACTCAAAATTGCCTAAGTGAAAGTTTCTTGCACAGAAGAGATGAATTTAGCTCGAGAAAGAAATTCTGTCTCAATTTAAATCCCTAAAGCAAACAGGTGTTAGTCTGTGCAGAATTTGGCCCTCTGGGTCCTTTTATTCTACCCCTACATTTATATTCTCTCAGAAACAATTGGACAATTTCACCATCCACTCAAAAATAAAATATGATCTGTCACTCTGAGACCAAGGTATGGATCTCCCAGCTCTCCACAATGCCAGTCCTGATGAATGAAAGAAACAGAGAATGAATGCAATGCCAAAAAGACACTCGAGCGCGCCATATTCTCTTCTTTAAAATTTTCAGTTTTGCCTAAGATATGAAGACAACTATGGAAGTATTGCAGATTCTATTTTTTTTTTTTAATCACTGTTCAAGTATGACTAGAGAAAAACAACAGGGATTAAACACTGTGCCTTTTATTGTGCTGAGGTTATTTTTTGATCTCTTAGTCTCAAGCAAGAGCCACTATTGTCTGTAATTACATCATCTATTTTAGAAGTTGCAAATAAACTTTTGTATTTGCATTTACCTTAACGAGTTAAGAGTAATTTCAAGCTAGGTAAGTAATGGCAATACATTCCTTATACAAGTATATGAAATATAAGTTAAGTTGTAGTACACAGGTTCCCCACCTCTCCAGCAGACCTGCTAGAGTATTTAAAGCATAATAGTTTGGGATATTTTTAAATTATTAGCTTTCTTTTGAAAGAATCAAGCAGACATTTTAGCTCCAGACCACACCAGTCTGGAGATGCGTAAGTGTCTTCTGGTGGACAGCAGTAACCAAGGAGGGTCTCTGGCTGTCTCTGTGAAAAGATCGTGAGAAGCAGATGCTCAAACTCAATGCTCACTGGGGAGTTTGCCACAATCATCAGTTATTATATTTGAAGAAGTGGGACAACGATAAATCTTATTTCTTTCCTGTCCTCTATTTCAAGATGAAAGCAAAAGGTTATATGGTCTAAATGAATAGTCAAATCCCTCCAAACTAGCAACAATAAAAACCATTTACCTCCTTTTCATTACTACATCATTAATGCAGCACGTAGATATGAAGGAAGAGAAAGTATTCCTTGGGGAATGTTTCATTTTCATTGTGAATGAACACACTCCAAGAGTGTTCCTGAAATGCAAAGGAATGGACCAAAGAATTGACTCTGTTACTGCCACTGGCCAGCAGGAGACAATGTTGCAGTGTTAATAAATCACACTTAATTACAACTCCTGAATAAGGGTGATCTCTGCAAACTACCAAATTCTTTGATCATCAGTAAAGCATATAAACAATATTTTTAAGTCTTTGGAAAGGGCTGAAGTATAAACAGCGTTAAGGTGGGCTTTCTGCTGAGATGTGCTAGTTTACCTCTACTACTGCAGATCTGAGCAAATTACCTCAGTCTTTTGACATCTTGTAGGAAATTTGAAGAATTATTTTGCAAACCTGACCTCTGTGGGTGCTCTCATGTGCCTGACAGAGCATGTCTGTAATAAGAGGCTGGCTGCAGAAGAGGGACACTGGTGCAGCTATTCTTCGAGATCATCCAACAGGACCAACAGGCTTGTGTGCAATTCCACACAGCTCAGGAGGAGTTTGGATGCTGAGTTTATCACTTCTGACAGAGACTCTATGATCTGTGTCAACATGAAGAGCATGCTACTTGCATCTGGAGGCAAAGCAAAAGGAAAATGCAATGATAGTTAACTGCTGTTTACAGCTGAGCTGAAATCACAGACACTAAGCCTTACCTGCAACCAGAAGAACCCAGTTACGGCAGGAAAAAGTAAAGCTGGTGTCTACAGAAAGCTATTTAAATTCCAGGACACATTGCCTTCTTAGGCATAATACTTCGTGTTCTATGGAAAAGTAGGCAATAAACGACTTAGAGACTTCACTTAAAATACATGGTTGTTGTTACTATAGCTGTCCCAAGACTAACCTTGAGAGCTCTCTGTTGCCTTGTATTAAAACAATGATGTAATTCCTAGCAGAAACAGCTACAGGGCCTCTGGCTAAGTAGTGAGCAGTCTGTATTTCTGGATGACTACTTGCTACCTAATAAAAATGTCAGCATACTGGATATTTATTTGCTGAGCAAATGACCATCATAAAGGGTTACTCGATCCAGTGATAAGTTAACAATTCTAGCAGAGAATGAAAACAAATATCACCGTTGACACCTAGGTGATTGTAGTTACATTGCAGCTACTCAGGTTCTATGTTTGCTAGAAAAGCATTAATATTTCATCTTCCTTTGTCCTAAGTCATCACTGACAGGTAATTTGGAAAAAGGATTCACACTTAGAGGATAAAAAGTGACAACTCTTGATAGCCAGCATAATCCATGAATCTTACAAACTCTACAGTGAAAACAAAGTCCTGTATTGCAGTAGCTGTACTTTTCAAATCAATAGGTCAACTTCTTCATTAATGTTTATAAATATGTAAAGGGTGAGTGTCATGAGGATGATGGAGCCAGGCACTTCTCAGTGACATCCAATGACAGGACACGAGGCAACAGATGCAAGCTGGAACATAGGAGGTTCCACATAAATGTGAGGAAGAATTTCTTCACAGTGAGGGTAACAGAGCACTGGCACAGGCTGCCCAGAGAGGTTGTGGAGTCTCCTTCTCTGGAGACATTCAAAGCCCACCTGGATGCGTTCCTGTGTGACCTGACCAAGGTAATCCTGCTTCTGCAAGGGGATTGGACTAGATGATCTTTTGAGGTCCCTTCCAATCCCTAACATTCTGCGATTCTGTAAACTGACTAGTAAAACAGAAAGGGAGGAGATTTATCTATATTAAGCTGAGCAATGCTGCACCGAACAGTGGGACATCCTCCATTAAAAGCAAATGGAGAACATTTGCATGGGCAACCATGAGTAAGGCTATGTAGAAACTCCTAATG
Source organism: Podargus strigoides (assembly GCA_028020825.1). NCBI lineage: Eukaryota > Metazoa > Chordata > Aves > Caprimulgiformes > Podargidae > Podargus > Podargus strigoides. The sequence goes on from CM051620.1 coordinate 62,865,321, forward strand.
TTTGGCCATGTATTTCATGTATCAGTTACACAGGCTGTTGAGCAATGCTGAGACTGCGTCAAGTACTTCTTTGATTATTTAAAAATTAAGATTTAGGGTTTTTTTAACGAAGACAATTAGGGCTTTCTTCATAGATACTGACTTGCTAAGTTCATCTGTACTAACTAACTGCTGTGAGGAGCAGTATTGTCCTCTACACTGAGTCTCCATCATGCCTCAGGCTTTATTTACAATTTTTTTGCATGCTGACTGGCTTATTCTTTATTTTCTCTTCCTCTTTTGCCTTGTAGATAATTGTCCAAGTTACATTAGGCACAATCCTTTCTTGGTACCTTAGTGAGTGACACCTCACTCTCTCACTTGGTGCTGAGTGATACTACACTCTGAATCAAGTATATCCTCTCTTGACTTTGCCATGCTCAAGTCCTCAAGGTCAGAATATGCTGTGCTCCACAGCTGAGGTCTTTTACTTGGGTGGATTGTCTGGACTAAACAGATGATTTTGCCCTCTGTTCATTCAGACTCAAATGCCTAAGGATATAACCAGTTCATTGGTTAAATAACTTCCTACATCACAGTGGTACATGGCTCAAACCACTTCAAGGGATAAGAGGAGTACTTATTTGAATAATTTTGCACAATGATGGAAATATCACAGGATTTGTTATGAATGGTATCAAGTGTTTTCCAGTTGGCAACACAGTTGATAGCATAGTTGAGTTTTGTAATACTTGGTAGTTCTTTTGTAAAGAGTTGTAACAGATTTAATCTGACTAAAAAACAGCCAACTCAAAATGCTCTGGATCCTATAACATTTTCTCAGTAGCTGTCAGTATCTGGCCAGTGCTTGGAGATCTAACTCTATATCACCAAAACAGGGAAGCTTCCAGGGAGTCAGATCTGTTTGACAGCAGCAGGTCTAAGATGAAGAGCATTTCTTCCCCAGCTGTACAGATAACTCCACAAGATAAAGGAAGACCCTCAAGCAGCTATTACAACTGTCCAGTTCAGTAACTGAATTCTGAATCACATCACTCATCCACTTCTGATCCCAGGCATAGCACTACCCAGCAATAAATGTAGTCTGTCATTTTATTTATTATAAATTCTTCAGGCTAAACGAAAAACAAAAGGTTTCTTCTCAGATAGGTACATCTGCTCTGTGTTTTATCTTCATTCGCCACTCTTTAAAGACACAGAAAAACAGTATTTACTGACAGAAGTTGAAAGTTACTCTGCTGATATCCATGGCCCCATGTTAATCTATCATAGTTAAAAATCTGTCCCTTTTCCCCCAGTTCCACTCTTTACAGGTGAAAGCCAACCATAATAATCTCACTGACTTTGGGTACCACAATTTGGCTTCATCTGTCTGATCATCAGTTATTAGCTTCTACGTAAACTCTTTTCTGATGCATTATATTGAGCTAGAGATGAACCAAAGGTCACAGCAGTAGTTTTGTGAAGACAGACAGTAAATCTTGGTGTTGCAGAAAGTGATGTTAGCGGTTAGAAGACAGCTGTACAAATTGCAAAATCCAATTTGTTTTTTGTGAACCATCTGTCCTCTCAAGTCTTCCACTGGTCTTTTACTGTGATTCCTGTGATCTGTGCTAAGGATACAGGAGAGTTATACCCACAAGTCTTCCTTTAGAGGAGACAACCATCCACTAGGATAGGGAGAAAGGCAAGATGACTTAACTCTCAGGGATTTTATTTTTTTTACTCCCTTGAACTTTCTAGTTCCTAGAACCACAGAAAGACCACAAAGAATTACAGCATTAGAAAATAAGGAAAGAGCAAGCAAGAGAAACATAAGGAGCATATGGGACTGTTCTATAGGCTAGACATGGTCAAAAGAAGAAACTACCTACAGAAGACAAAGGAGAGGAGGGAGAGAGAAATAGAAGCAGGGGCAAAGAGAGAGATGCTGCAGTTTGAGGAGAAGCACTGAGATGCAAAAAGAGGATTCTGGTTGCCTTGGAGGACTTAGTTAAATGTTATAAACTGATGAGGAAGCTGACAAATATATGCAGGACACTTATTTTTTTCCAGTTCTATAAATCTTTTATGCTTGCTACAGTGAAAAATAATTAGATTTAGAACCCTTTGCAATTCTCATTGCTTGTCTTCTTCCTTCATAACACATCTGAAGACACAAATGTAACCTCTACACACCCAAATGGGTTAGAGATATAGAAAAAAGTGAGAAATGAGAAAACTGATAATTTTATCTTGAATATCTAAGAAATCTTAGTCTACAAAAATGTCAGTTACATGCAAAAGTGATAGCCAGAGAGGAGTTGCACCAGAATGTCCCAAGTAAGAGATTGCATGGTTGCCTTTTCCAAACACAAGAAGTTCAAGCATGCATGTCCAGAATAATGAGACTCAAATACAGTTATTTGTCCCTGTGAGCTGGAAGAATCTCTCCCAGGACTGTATGACAGAGTCCTCTGCATTGGTAACAACATTGTCAGCAGGTCAAGGAAGGTGATCCTTCCTCTCTGCTCAGCACCAGTGAGGTTGCATCTGGACTATTGCATCCAGCTCTGGGCTCCCCAGTACAAAACAGATATGGATTTACTGTAGCAAGCCCAGAAAAAGGAAGTAAAGATGATTATGGGACTGGAAGAAAAGTTGAGAAAGCTGGGACTGTTTAGCTTGGAGAAGTCTCAGAGAGGATCTTATCAAATGCATAAATACCTGATCAGAGGGATGAAGAGGGAGCCAGACTGTTCTCAGTATTGCTCAGGGACAGGACAAGAGTCAATGGGCACAAACTGAAACACAAAATTCCATCTGAAGACCAGGCAACCCTTTTTACTGTGAGGGTGAGCAAGCACTGAGACAGGCTGCCTTGAACAGTTGTAGAATCTCCATCCATGAGATATGCAAAATATATCTGGACTTGGTCCTGTGCAATTTGGTCCAGTCGGCCCACTTGAGCACAGGAGTGGGACAAGAAGATCTCAAGAAGTCCCTCTCAACCTTACTGACCCCTGTGGTTCTGTGACCTTGTGGCCTGTACATATCGTTTGCTACAGATGAGGTACAAAACTTAATTCCTAGCCATGTGAAGACTATGTAGGAAAACGGTGTTCACCCAAAGCATCCTTGCAGCTCTAACTACCTAGAAGCATTGAGGTATGCAAACTTAGCATCATCAGCTGAGAGGAGCAACACATCCAGCTCTTGCCAGAATAGAAAGGTACATCTTGGAGTGTTTGTTCTCAGTTGTGCTACTCTTCAGTGCTTGGAGCTCAATCTAAGAAAGTGATTTACTACCCAGTGATAACCATTGTCCAGAAGTCAGACCCACAAAAATTAATAAATGCTTTACAACAAGTTACAATTTTATTTATTCCCTGTCATGAATTCCTAGTTTTACTACCCAAAACAATCAGTTCCACAAGATGAGCATGTGACTGAGTTATAGCTGTCTCACACAAAAAATTTCATTCAGAGCCTTCAATATTGAAGACATTAAATGAGTAGGACAGCAGTGTTGATTTTTGTTGTTAATTATGAATTAATCATGAGTGGATAATTAGAACTGAACCCAGCTTCTTTGTATTGGTTTTGTACCGTACAGTATGACTAAGCTAAGGCCATTGGGATGCCTGTGCTGTCTTATAAACACATTTTGACATCACGAATGTGGAACCACATGCTCCATTCAGCTGCTGTCCATACACTGCTCCCACTGGAGAAGATGGTGATTTTGTCTATGCCCTGCCCAAGGCCAAGAGCCCACCTCTGTACAGAGGCCAGTACAGGGATACAGGAAGAAGAAAGAAATGTGATGACATGTCATGGTACATCACCTGAGTGAAAGAAAGAGAACACACCACATTGGATAATTTTCTCAAAAATAAAATATTGTGGCAATGATTTCCCTCACACCTATGCATGGACTTCCCAGACCAGAGTTATTCCTCCTTTGGACTATTCCAAATCTTTAACTATTCAACAGAAAATAATGACAGTGACCTGCTGCTAAAACACTAATGCAGTTCATGAGGCAGATCAGTAACAACTTGCCCAAGGTTCTCCAATATGTCAAGTGGTGAAGATAGAAATAGAAGCCACTCTGTCTGAATCACAGCATCGTGTTCTTTCTATTGCATCTTAGCCAGGATCCCTCCACATTTAAGAGAGATGTTCAAGTTGGAAACTCAAGAAACTGAAAATAGTTATTAAAAAAAAAATAAAAAAAAATCAGCAGCAGCAGGAGAAGAAACTTGTCACTTCTACAAAGTTGATAACCAAACTATTATTTCAGGTAAGGGAGACAGTAGATGGCAGTGTCCCCCAATACTTCCTAGGGAGACAGGGTTCTTACAGTCTACATCCCGGCTACAGAACACAGACCCACATCCCAGCCAGTGACAGATGCTAGACAGGACAGACTTCAGTCAACACCGCAATTTAAAAACAGGCAGTGTCTGGAAGAGTAGTGCTATCCAGCCTCTTAGCTCATTTCTCCTTAGGAGAACCCTGTAGCTCACTTTTCCTGTCTTGAAAGTTAACCTACTACAAATGACATTTGACAGATGACAGTAGAAGATGATGACCACTTCTGGACTGAAGGAAACACTGGTCAGTCAGCTCATCAGACATGTTCCCTAGTAACAAATTGTGACAGCTCTCCATTTTCTGAAATCCTGACATCTGGCCTTGAGACACAAAGTATTAAAAAGCCAGGGAAAAGGATTCTAGGGCAGAACAGAGATATGGCTTCAAATTATGTGCTTCTGCTTACTTCCTGTGCCACACTGAACAAGTCACTATGTCTCTCTGCATTCTGGTTCCTGCTGCAATGCTGAAATGTCTGCTTTGGGATATATACTAAACATTTGAAAAAAAAAAAAAAATCTGCTCTCCCAATCAATGAAAGAATTCAGAGTAACTCCAAAGACTCATAGAATCAGATTTCCATGGCAGAGATCTAAATATCTGCTGAAGTCTTGTCACAGGAAACTGTCAAGATTATTCCATTAACATTTGTAAGACAACCATATAAAAGCCATAAGAGAAACCTAGAACAGAGATAAAGAAAATAAATATGGAAGGAAGAGAATTTTGTAATGGTTTTCTCAAAAACATATCAAAACTGCGATCTATTGTGGGGCAGATTTCTCTGAAAGAAGAGAAGCACAACAAATGGAACCAATTGAAAGGTAAAGAATTAAAACATTTACTTTTCCAGTGCTGCTGGATATCCTGTTCCCTTGTAAAAATCAACATAGCTCTGTCAACCACAATATTATCATATACAAGCTGGTCATCTGACCTCTTCTCTGAGCTTTGATATTATCTTGGACTCTGAAGACCATTATTAGAGTGCTTTGCAGTTATACAACCTCTGCAGAGCACAGTGATGTAAACTTGTAACACCTACAATGAGACTAGAACAGGGCATAGACCTTGCAACTGGCCTTAGGTGGAGGGATAAAGAATAATGGCAAACTAAGCCAACCTGACAGGACATGCCACCAGCATTTAAAATTAGCCTTAATGAATCATCCAGACATGTGCTAGAAGAGGACATCCCAAACCATCCACAATCTTAGCCTCCTTCCTCTAAAGCTCCAGAGGGATACAAAACCTTTAATTACAGCACACTAGTGATCTAGTTTTAATAAATAAAAACAGATACAAAATGATAACTTTAAATATACTCAGAACATACTGTGATGCATCCCATGATAGTTAAGGACAGTACATACCAGGTTGAACAGGGATAATGGGAGGCAGGAATAGATTTCTACATCAATTTTGATCACTAAGTAGTTTTAAAGCTCTTTCTGTTTCCAGCATGTTGAGGGGAAATTGCCCTGCAGATTTACAACAGCACGAGATGAGGAATTTCAGGACTTCTACAGGCAGGGTGGGGGAAAGATTCTCCTGTAGAAACTGCCAAACTGCCTGAATTTGCAGTTGAAGTGGGTTGGAGGACCACCTCACAAGCTGCATCTCGCAGTTTTGCTTTCATTGGCCCAGTCAGTGGTGCTATCCTCATTGTGGGGAGAGGGGAGAGAAAAGAAAGTAAGGGCCAAGCAGCTGCACCTGAAGCTTCCTCACATGCTGATTTTAGAGTTTCTGCATGGTTTGGATTGATTTTTCAGCTCTTTTGAAGAGCCATGAAGATAGACTTCTCTTTGTGCTCACAAAGATTGGTTTCTATGATCTTTGCCAAATACATTCAGTCATATAAGAGCATATCACTTAGTTACATTTTGTAGAATGAAAGGTTTGCTTGGTTTCTTTGTTCAGAGCTAGAAGTTTCCTGGACTAAGCAACCACTCAGTAAGAATCACTGAAGGACACAAAAAGAAGAGATTGTTCAATTATTTAGGAAGAAAAAGAAGTATATATGTACATTAATCCTTAATTTTAGATTAGAGTCTGCATGGTACACAGGTACCTTAGAAAAGGCACTTTCCCACAGACTGAACAAGGTATGAATGGTAGAAGAAAGTTGTGTCATCAGATAAACTTGAAAAAAAGGTATTTACTTATTAATCACCTTTGGTTAATGCTTTTACATCTTTAAAGGCATCACATTATAGCTATCCTACCCCTCAAGACACTCTTTTTTATAATCTCGGTACTATATATAAATCCAAGAAGGCCTTTACATGCTTTATTTAGTAAAAATCTGCCCAGGCCACTACTGCTTCTTTGCACCACCCAGGCACACTGCAGTACAGGACTCTGGACTCTGATACCCATACCCTGAAGTGTCCTGAATATACACTCTGCTGTTGTGAGTTTAGCATTAACTTAGTGAAAGAATAAGCTTTTCTCAATGGTATCATCGGAAGTATCCCAGGAATGAGCTGGCAGGTGTTCAATATCACAGATCGTGCTTAACTCATCAAGATGAATTGCCAAGTAATGGCTTGTGCTGAGGTTCAAAAGTTGTTTCTGTTGGCATCATCAGCTATGCCTCTGGTGATGCTAAAAAGAGGAAAACGATTCCGAAAGTGAAATAACTGACAGGTGTTGACCAGGCATTTGAATAGCAGAATTTACAAACTTCTCAGAGTCCTCAGTTTCCTTTGAAAAAGCAAGCCTCTGGTTCACTTTGTGAAGTTGGCAGACAGTCTCTCTGAACACAAGACACCATAGTGTGAAGCTTTGAGTCAACCACTGCTAAAAATCCTGACCTTCTAGATGCTTTCTTCTTTTCTCTATCAGAAAAACACCTCATCGCTGTCCACTCTTCTAACCAGACTGCCCTTCCAAATCACCCTTCAGCCAGTGTCAAGCCCTGGCAGAATAAGAGCAGCACACACAATATGACCATGCAAGGGTCAGCTGTGCCCTCAAGCTTTGGTGTTTGCATCCAGCATACCTTGCCATCAGACTCAATGTCACATTTTCTCCTAGTTTGTGTGCATGTATGCTTGTGTTTCATGTCACATATAATAAAGAATGTTTTTAAGAAGGCTTGTCCTATTCTGTTAACAATTGGCATGTACATACAGGTAATTAATAGAAGCTCTTACCATTTGCTTTCATGAATGTCTGTATTGGACAGGGCTGTTTCAATAATTGATTTTTTTTAGTTCAGCAATTTAAGGAAAATCAAATAGAAAAAAAGAATAATAAGGAAACAGTGATTATCATCATCTGCAGCACGTAATGTTCCAAAGGTCCCCACAACAAATTGCAGTTTCACTTTCTATATGTTGTAGTAAAGCTACTCGAAGAGGCTGCCGTCCTATCTAGAGTACACAGCCTTCACAGGCAGGAGAGAATAGCACTAGAGAAGGAGAACAGTATGAGAGGGATAGTTAGAAGACTTTCTGCTAGCTCCTATTATGAGTGTATTCCACTAAGACTGAAATGCATATGAACACATTTATAACATATTTTTATTGACAATCCCCTGCCTGTAGTAGCAGCATGCATTACTTCAACAACAGCTGTGGCACTGTGCAATGCAAAAGGACTTAGAGACCTCACTGTCATCCCTAGCTGACCCCTGACTATCAACAGTTTACAGACTGCTTGCAAAAGCATGTACCCCACTGCACAAGTCACAGCAGTACAAGCCCTGACAGGAGTAGCCTCCTGCAAGATTTTCCTAGTCATTCAGAAATCTCAACAAATGTAAGTGTTCTGTTCCAGGGAACCTATTAAAACCATATTAAGATAAAGTTACGGAGAGGATCCTCATGGTATAAAATACCCACCTTGCCCCCATCTTTAAGATGAACAGCTTCGTTCAATCCTGGCAATGCCCAGGCTCTGGGTGTCTCAGATCATGGATTTTAACTTGATGGCTAGCCTATTAATCTATGTTAAATGAAATCAAAGCTAAAGCTCAAAAAACCAAAATCTAAATTTTGTGATTAAGTTAATATTTTCTTTTTTTCTTTTTGTTTGATAACCAGTATACTCTGTTGAATAACCAGTGTGATTCCTGATTTAGCAGCAAGGAGTTTCACAATAGCATTCATTCATTTAAAAAAAAAAAAAGACAGAGTCAAAGCTCTACTGTCTTACATCATTTTCAATGAATGCTTTAGAGTGAAATGGCAATCATGAGACCTCCAGCCTACACAAGGAGGAAGTGGTTTTGCAGGCTTGCCAGATTAAAGAGTGACATCACATTATCTTCGTCAATGCTGATTCCAGTTCTTCGATAATCAGGCAAACATGGAAAGTGCTGTTCTCGTATCACATGGTCAGACATCACTTTCCATTCATTAGTGGAGTTAGCAGTGCTTGCCTCAGCAGAAGCCCTGCATCCTCTACTGTAGGGAACTTGCAAAAGCTCAGAAAGTGTGACAGAAAGAGCAACCATCTCTGTTCTCGGTCTGATCTATTCACATTCCAAAGCCACTTGCTATTTGTTTATGTCACAAATCAGAGAAAACTGAAACCTTGTCCTTGCACAGACGAGAGTGTTACGTGCCATCACTTTCAATCCTAAACCAACCAGCAACAACGTTTGCAGCTTTGCAACCAAGAATTCAAGCAGTGCACCATGAATTCTTTGGCGAGTTGTTTTTTCAGCAGTCACAGTAACTCCCGGGCTCTTACTTTCCCTATAAGGCTGCCACACCAAAACTTTGCTGAAATGATAGCTTGGGTTCATAGCAGACATTTCAGAGAGCTTTCCAAGGTGACAAATTACACAATGTACCACTTCTGTTAGTAAACATTTGGTCTTAACCTGCAGTCCTTTTGAAGTGAAGAAGCAAGAATGTCTTTCTATATACACCTATATATAGGTCTAGCATATTACACAGAATAGCAGATATGTGCTCCTGATCTGCCTGGAGAGGAAATTTTCTGACTGTCACATATAATCTCAAAATTAAGTTCATTACTGTCCCTTAGCTGAGACTTAATGCTTCTTCTTCACATAGGACACTGCATAGAGGTGCATAATGTTTATTAAACACCTCTTAGTGCATTTTCCACACAACTTCAAAAACCATACCAGATCTTTTACAGGAGAACAGATGTGGTCCATGCCTCACGGATACTGTGCAGTCCAAGGAACCCCTACCTCAGACCTCTTCCATCTCTAATATGAGTAAATGCCCCACATCAGAAACACACAGAGCACCAGCACCGCAGATGTTAACACAAGGCTTTCTACAGAAACCCAAGGTATTCACCCAGAACACAGTACTAGAGGGCAGTCAAGGTGAAGATGAGGCAGCAGGTTTCTCTTTTCAGTTCCCATGTGGACCTTTTCTTTATTTATTTCTACTCTTCAATATGGAAGGCTGGAAACAGAATTTCTTCACTGTGCATCTGGACTGAGAGGACAGTCTTGGAGACAGTAAAGGGAAGGTCTTCTACTGAGACTTGGCCTTCGGAGAGCATTAGGCTATGATGCCATTCCATCAACCCAGAACTAAGGACTCACATTTTCTGCAGATTTATGAGTGCCTCATTTTGGCATCCAATTAGGCATAAGATTCAGATGAAGCTTTTCTCAGGGTCGAGGCTTTTGTAAGGTTCCTCTCTTTGACATTCCGGTGTCCAGAAGGAGACCCGCTCATCAAAGTCAGCCCTTCAGTAATGGCACAGGTAAGCTTGTTCTGTTTTATGCATCTTCATGGCTCCTGTAGGAAACACATCTCTAAGACCTCAACCTTTTGGTTGCATAAGAATGGGAGGATGTATGATTAATCAGAGGTGACAACTGATCCCCAGAGGTCTCAGTCATATTCCATTATGGGCAGAGGCTGGCCTGGACAAGCAGTTATATCTCAGCCCAACTCGCTCAATGCCATCTCAGCAGCATCTGCTGCTGTGCTTCCTCCTACAGCAGCTCACCTCTCTGAGCACATTCCTTGTCAGCACAGGGTTGCTGTTGGTCTGATGAGAGCCTACCACACTCCCTCATTTAATTTGTTCAAAAGACACCTGCAATTTCTCACACATCCAGTGGCTCCAGGCCTGAAACATTTCCACTTCGTATCAAAATTTTCCCTGATTACTAGAAGACTGATAAAACAAGCAAACAAACCCTAAAGCATTCAGTATTACTTTTAAAAGAGCAGAATTAAAAACCTCATTTCACTTAGCTAATCTGAACTCAGTTTATCCTCACTGTTTAATCTCTGGGAACTCTGAGTAAACTTAGAGGTGAAAGACACCAAATCTTATCAGAGTAGAAGCAAGTTGTTCCCTGAAGTAAACTAAGTTCCCCTTTTCGTTTGCACAGCTACGTCATAGGTGGTAAAGAAGGAAATCTCCCAAGCCTGTCAGGCCCAAAAGTGGTATCACACGACAACGCCCACAAGGTTAAATAAGTACTACTCTGATAAACCCCAGTCAAACAAAGGAAAGAATTACTGCTCCTTTTTTGAACTGGAAGTCCCAATCAAGATTATAATCCCCAGACACTATGCCCCAAAAATAAAAATTAAAACAAAAAACAAAAACCACCAGTATACATTGAAAAAAATCAGCCAAGGAAACCTGTCATCAGTATTATAATGCAGACACTCATATAGTTCATCTGAACTGAAGCACTCTACAAATGAGTGCATCTCCCCAGGAGTTTTCATCATAAGAATGAAATTTCTCAGCTTTCAAGAGGCAACAAACAGTAAATCATCTAGATCATGAAACCTGGATAGCAAGCAGCAAGTTCATCTTGTAGCAGAAATTCACTTCCTCAAAAGAGTGGCATTTGCACTGAATTTATAAAAATCCATTTTAGCCACTTCTCTTAATCTAAAGTCTTAGGTTGAAGATAGATGAAAATGCTTTGACCACAGACATTTCCTAACTGAAAAGGAATTGGGAAGTGATGCCAGCTTCTTCGGTCATTCAAAGGTTTTGGCTAATAAGCGTCACTTCAGATCTTTCCAAAAAGTTTTCACTTGTAATCACAGGATGTTTACTTATTGCTGTTGTTAATATTATTAATTTGAAATCTAAAGGTCCAACAGGAGCACTAGGCCATTGAGCTACACACTATGCATATTAATGTCTTAAATAGATTCTTTTCTAGAAAATTTAGATTTAATCAGCAAGTCAGGCAGGTTATTGGTTGGGGAAAGAATGGCCTGGGAACTTTAAGGAGAGGTGGTAAGATTATGCACTTATATTAGCCAGTTTTGAACAGCCTAGGACTGAGAGCAACTCACTGTTCAGGAAAATGGTCCATAGTCTATGCCCTGTGATGGCACGTTATGGGCAGGGTAGATGCCAGGTATATGCTCTTTCTGTTTTACTAATCTTATAGATGAAAAGTGTGTCATCTCTATCTGGTCCCTCCTAAAATACCAAAGTCTAAAAGGCACATAAGTTGTCAGGCAGTTTTATATAAGCATGAAGAAGAAAAAAAAAAAACCAAACATTGTGATGTAAAATAAAATAATCACAGGGGAAAAGTCTATCTTATTTTTGTAAGGGTGTGTGAACATTACTCCAGATAGATAGGCACCTTTTGGAGTAGCTGCAAGACAAAATGGCAAACAGTTTCTTGAGGGTGCCTTTTCTTTATCCCAGATGACCTCCTTCCCTCTGACCCTGCCAGTGTCAGAGCCTTTCGGTAGCAGGCATTTTTAAATCATCCCTCCCCCTTGCCTCTCTAGTGCCATTCAGTTACATTTTTCAGGTTGCTTTGATCTTCTCCCATGTGACTTTTCCCTCCAGGGTATTTCCACTGTGTTTTCTCAGAGGAGGAGATGACAGTCTCATGAAGCATAAGCTGCATGTTCCCCAAAGCCAGGAAACTATTCATGGTTTCAAACAATAAAGGAGAAAGAAGGCCCAAGTCTATTCATGTGAACAAAATTAGAGGGTTTCTTTGAAGGTGTAGCCACACAATAGCTGTCTTCCAAGACTTTGCATGATCTTATTTCCAAATAACACTCTTTTCACTCACCCACATCTCTGACCAGCAGCTGTTCTTCCAAATAGAAGAAAATTGTGCAACTGCACGTTAATTATCCTAGCCCGAGGATAGAGGGTCAGGTGGATCTGTCTTCACACATACCAGCTTTGTATATTTCCTATGCGTCTATCACATTTTCATTCTGGTCCTCCTCAATATCTTTGATATGGATGAGAGTTGAATGAAACCTAGTGCATTTTCAGAAGTTACTCTGAACCCTTATTCTGCTGTTGTTTTGCCAATTACTAGGCCTAGCACAAAGGACACAGCCAACAGTAGAACAAAACTGTAATTAGTTTCTACTGCATACAAAAAAGTCAGTATATGGGTGATCTATGAGGGTACAAACAAGTCAAACAGATCACACATAACAGACATCAACCCCAGGAATGACACAGCACGACCAATAATAGGTGGAATAAACAAAGAAACAAAGTCTCCCATAGAAGAGATGGGAGACAACCAAGTCAATAGACTGACCATATAGGAGAGAGGTAGCCACATATTGTTCCCCCATAAAACCCATGTTTGCAAATACCAAACCTGACCGGAGCTCAGTTGCAGGGAGAGTCAGGAGGTCCTTTCCCCAACAAGAAACTCTGCAAAGTGCATCCACCTCACAGACAGACACTCCACCCTTCCTGCAAGTGGTCCCAGCTTTTATCCCCAAAGCAGGACACCTAGCACTCATTTACCCAATGCAGGGCACCTGGGGCTTGTTTACCCAAGGGCTTTCCCTACAAGGCCGGCCACACCCTGGAGGAAAGCCAAAAGGCAAACTCATCCCCTCCTTTTGAAGGACTATGGGAACCACCCATATGTCAACCTTAATTCAGGGCTCTGCACTTCAGCTGTCCTTGCTATAGGAGTAACTCCTTAGTAGATTCAAGGACTGTTACCCTGTTCAGTACAAGAGAAGTTAAAGTATCAAGTATTTTAAGGATGCAATCTTGCACCTCAAGGCACAGGAGTGGTATTAACTACATTGATCCAGTGCAGTTTTAGGCATTGACTTCACAAAAAGTTGTCAGTAGACATTTGACCATTTCAATCACAAACACACTTTGCAACAGTTTAGATTTGCTAAAAGTAGTTTTGCAAGGTAGAGCCAAAATACCTATTTCTCCCCAAGAGCAGCACATTTTGTTTAAGTTTAGGACGGCTAGTGTTGAGCAATCATGGAATCACGAAATATTCAGAGTTGGAAGGGACCTCCAGAGATCATCTAGTCCAACTCCCCTGCTTAAAAGCAGGATCCCCTAGAGCACATCACTCAGGACTGCATCCAGGCAAGTCTTGAAAATTTCCAGAGAAGGAGACTCCACACCCTCTCTGGGCAGCCTGTGCCAGTGCTCTGGCACCCTCACTGAAAAAAAGTTCTTCCTCATATTTAAATGGAACCTCCTATGTTCCAGCCTGTGTCTGTTACCCCTAGTCCTGTCACCAGGAACCACTGAAAAGAGTCTGGCTTCATCCTCCCTCAACCCACCCTTTAGGTATTTATAAACATTAATTAAATCACCCCTCAGCCTTCTCTTCTCCAGGCTAGAGTCCCAGCTCTCTCAGCCTTTCTTCATATGGGAGATGCTCCAATCCCCCAATCATCCTCGTTGAGACAGTACTTGACTCCTAGTTGTTCTCCTACACAAATACCCATATTAAATCTTAATGAAAGTTGTCTGAAAATTTGTTGACGCTTCCCCCTTCCCTCAAAAGTCCACAAATACCATTTTTCACAAACAAAAGAAGGTATAAAAGTAACTGGTGTGTTTCAGGTCTGAGATGGAACATTAGAGGGAGAAAACCCCTTCAAATCACTTTGGGCTACTCCCAGTAACAGAAGAAAACAGTATCCACATAATCCAAGAAAAGAAACAAAGAGAAAGGTGAGGGGGAAGCTAGCAATAAACTGCTTCCAAATGGATACAAAATTAAACACCAGCACATATTCTCAAACCCATCAAAATTATCATCCTTCAGCTTCTCCTACTATTCTCTGGTGTCATAAGAAAAGCCTCCATAACATCATAACTGAAAAAAATACACTTCATTCCATCTGAAAACAGTCTGAGCTTAGTCTGGAAACAGATAGAAACTCCTGGACCAACAAATGTGAACACTGATTTGTGCATCAGTCATTTTTCCTGTGATGATCCAAGAACATCTGGGTACACAAAGTTCCTCTTTAAAGAGAGAAGTTGCCTTTACTTCATACTTTACTCACAGCTATTTTTTCATCTGTTGTAGAAAAGTAGGTTTCAGCATATGCCAAACAGCTGATGCAGTTTTAGAAACAGAGCTTGAGGAAAGTAATGTGTGTATAAGTCATTTGAGGAACATCTTAATCAGCTTGAAAAGGCTCCCAATATTTCCAAACAGTAAGGTTGATTACAAAAAAACCTGAGTCACCTGAATGTTCTAATTACCTAATGAAACAATGTTACAGATTTTTTCCGTGATCTCTAAGTTGTTCCATAGTCTGTCATTCTCTACCACCTTACCTAAAACTGAACTTCAGAAATACCAGGCTACAGTCAAAGCTCAGTAGCCTCATCCTCTGGCTGCAATATGTTTATAGTGATTTTGCCAAACAGAAGTAACTAGTTCATAGATCAAAACAACCTAAAGAGATGATAAACTGTATTAGAGGATGAATTCTAAGAGGAGAGAAAAGATAACTGTTCTTTGTGGTGTTTCTCTGAAAAACAAGACTTACTCACTTGCAAATATGTATATGCCCAGTTTGGGTAAGTGATATTGTACCAAAGACTGCACACAAGAATGAAGGTAAATTGGTACAACTTTATGAAATCTGAGTATCTAAGAATCACAAATAAAGGCCATAAAGCTCCTGGTATATTTAGAACAACCATAAAGATTTTCTAAAATGTTATTGGCTTTGTCTGCTAGTTTTTATGGTGATGCTATGCTCACCAACAGCACATGTTTATGCTTTTCTCCAAAAATAGCTATTTTCTTTTTTTTGGAAAAAAAAGGTAAATAAATAAAGCAAAAGGTATAGAATCTGAACTAATCTGTAGGATCCATGAGCAGGAGCTTCCCAGTATGACAGCTGATGAAGCTGCTAATATAAACTCAAAGAGAGCTAGAAGAAAATACATGGCACGAAAGACAGATAAGGACAGACTAAATCACCTGCAAGTGTTCTGCATGCTGAATTGAATGTATCCATCCATAGCAAGATTTTCAGAGCATCCAGATGTTCTTTGACTTTTTTAGATTTATGAGAACTTGACACCTCAGAAAATCAGGCCAGTGAGAAAATGAGATTCGGACCGTACAGCTAGCGTACCAAATAGAAATGTATCTACCTAGCCAGACCCAGCCAGAGGCAAAGGCAAGTTTAGCTGTTCGGGAACAGCAGGCTGACAGGGGCAGTCAAGCACTCATCCAGGAATGATCTGAACAGCCCAGTTTTACAGATGCATTTGGGTTAGAGTTAAAACCAAACCAGTAAAAATTTAGTCTACTGTGCTCCAAAAATAAATAAAGAACGACCTATGTGTTCGAAGTGCATGGAAGCAATAAGGACAAGACTTCAGTTCAGATGCATTCACCAAGGCCCACAGCTCCCTCCAGAAAAGATGGGTAACAGCTGTACAAGCCAAGCACACTACCTGCACAGACAGTTTTCATCTTTGCCTTTATAGTCTGTCACTGCTGCAGAGGAGAAACCAGTTCTTTGTGATGCAGTGATTACAGTAAGTTATATGGTCTTGATTTTTGATCTGGCTCATCTTTGAACCTTCTCCCCTTTGCAGTTTAGTAGGTAGGCTTACCCTACAAGACAAAAAAAAAAAGAGCCTCATGTTGGCTATACTGGATTGGGAATAAGGTTAGAGTTTGCCTTTGGCTTCCAAAACCAGAAAGCCCTCTCAACGTAGACTAATATGAGTCACCATTAAGTATGGAAAATAAAAGCATTCTAGTAAATAGACTATCCTCTTCTCAAGGGGAGAGATGACATAGTAAGATGTCATGATTTGTCACTGCCTGCTTATAACCTTCACTGCACTGATTTCTCTTCTAACTTGCTATTTGCACTTCCTCTCCCCTTCTAGGTTACTTAAACAACTTAGGAGAAGACAGATGCAATGTTAGACTGCTCAGCAACCTCTGTCTTTCTTCCCAGTAAGCACATGCTGCTGAGGAAACCCCACTCCAAACACAGCTCCAAATTTAATGAGAATAAGATTTCTCACAAAGATTTCTAGCACTTCACTGCTTCAGTAGATCAGAAATACCCTAGAAAAAGCACTTCTCACGGCAGGGCAATACTTCCACTTCTGGCTAAAACCAGAAGGTGGACAGATGACCAGAAATTAAGGAAAAAGGAATAAAAAGCTGAACCTCCAGAAAGGCCACTTTTCCAGAGAGAAATTAAGGCTCTTATCAGAGCCTTCATTTATTATTTGTGCTCAACAAATAGAAAATTCTCATAAAAACTCCCTCATAAAATCCTCCTAGCTCACTGTTCTGCCACAAAGAGATACATGCCCCTAAATTTTACCTGGCAGAACACATATCACTGATCTGACATCCTAAGTGATAAATAGGGCTTCTGCAACCGTAAGCATCCATCAGGACCACATAGCTGCATGAAAACAAAACACAACTAGGAATAGTAAACAGAGCCTGGGAAGAGCTCTTTGTTTTTAATCACAAAAGTACTTAGCAACGGGACCAGGTTTAATCCCCTCCCTTCTCTTGTATAAGGGTAACAATGTCATTTGCTTTTAATATTAGAGCTATGGTTGGAGGCAGGTAGAACACTCCAGCAAGACTCTTGCGTCTTCCATATTCCAGAAAATGAGTCTCAGCCTATGCCAGGTTTACCATTTGCACAGGATCAGGAAAGTGGATATAGAATGCTTACTCCCATGACATGCTGACTCCCGCTCACAGTGACACCAAGGCAGCAACCCCAGAGCACAGCTGATAGATTAGTAGCTTGCAGTGACTTTCCTTCAGGCACGGGAATAACTTCCTTGCTGGGCTGAAAATGTTTCTGTTAAAAAAAGCAAAGGGAAACCTTTGAATCGTAATAGGAGCAGAAATATAGGAAATACTCATACATTGAGCACAACTCATTAAGAAATAAATATGAAATATTTCAGCTAGAGTCAACTGCTTTCCAAAATAATCTTTGTAGCTGCCATGGAAACCACAGTAACCAATGGCCAGAGGCTCATCTCTTCTGCATGACATGGAAGTCCACAAACACAGGGTGGGGGAAGAGGGTGCAAATGAAAGGAAGTCCCTCTA
Source organism: Podargus strigoides (assembly GCA_028020825.1). Classification (NCBI taxonomy): domain Eukaryota; kingdom Metazoa; phylum Chordata; class Aves; order Caprimulgiformes; family Podargidae; genus Podargus; species Podargus strigoides. The sequence continues at coordinate 62,882,992 of CM051620.1, forward strand.
AACCAGCAGGATTTGTGCATCAGGCTGCCTGCTTCCCTTACAAATCAGAAGGCCTGTTGTGAGCTGGGAGCTGATAGCTTCTATCAGAAGCAGTGCATCTGTTTCGCACAGCCCAGTTCCTTGATGTGCCAGGTGATTCTCATCTCAAAATTCATACAGGAACTGCTGCCACTTATAGCAAGACAAATTCCATCGTTAGTTCTACATTTTTCAGAGGGAAATGTAGACAATGCTAAACAGCCTATCCATCCATTAATTACACATACAGTGAATTATGAAAGACTGTAGAACAGTCAACAAGCTAAAACAAGCTATGATGGGACTACAGGACACAAAAAGAACATCTGAAAATGACCACAGGATGTTTGTCAAACCAGCTTCTCTAACCTGAATGAAGAGCTGAAGATGTCCCTGTTTGGTACCCAGAGTCCACAGCTGGCAAAAACTCTACTCTTCTGGCAGGGACTGCAAAGAAAATGCAGCACTTAGATGAACGACTAACCTTCATGTTACACAGAGTTCAACTTCCTTCCTACACAGAACTCATAAGGCAGGAGAAGCAAGAGGAGGGGGAAGCAAAAAATGAGGAGAGTTACCAGCTCCTCTGGAGCACCATCCACCTTCTGAGCAATATTATCTCTACTTGCCCTATAGGTCAGCCTTGTTCTCTGATGCAAGAAGACCTGGTTCTTGGCTGAGCAAGGGAACCTTGCAAAGGGAACACTGCAGAAAAAGCGGACGCACACTGTCTCTCCACCTCTGTCCTCTGCTCCACAGTCCACAGAAGAGTATCTTTAATTATTTCTAGTTCCTTAAATCTAAAACTTCATCACTGAAGGCACCCACAGACAAAGCAAAATGGAATTTATAATAGAAGAAAGTCACTGATATTTCAATGTGTACAGAAGAGAGAGAGAGACTGATGGAAGACGAGTGACAGAGCAATTGGGCAGAGCTCTGTAGTTTTTGTATGATATTCCATTATTTTCAGGATTTAATGTTCCTAGACTGTTTATTTAGTTAAGGCTTCTTCCATAGCTGAGTTTTTTCAAGTTTTCAGTGACTGAAGTCACTAGATCTGTTTAATGCCACATTTGCTCAATTGCTGATCAGTTTCTTTCCTTTCTTGTGTGTTCTGGGAGGTCATATCAGATACACCAAAATGGGGTCATTATGCCATATGCTTATTTACTACGTGTATGTTAGACCTTTTGTGTGCTATTTTTCACTTGTAATCCATCATTATATGCATTTATCTTCAAGTACCATATGGAGAAGTAGGATGGGGATATATATGGAGTCAACAGATGGTGAGACTCTGTGTGATTAATATGTTCTCATAACTTTTTATTGTCTATTTTTCTTGTATGTTCTACTTTCAAAGTGTCATTACCTTGTCGGCACTGTTCTCATTTCTTTATTCCTGTATGCTGTCAAAAAAATATTAAAAAAATCAATGTCTGGTTTTGAGATTTGTCTTCATAGTATGCCAGGTGTCACCTTTATCAAAGTAATTCATATGTTTTTCAGGCCAAAGGGCCCATGGGCTCTGATCCCTTTGTCACTGGTCACAGAATTTCACCCTGCAGCTTCCTGTGTTAAAGGAGTGTTGCTCCCAACTACTGTATGAACACTGTCAATATCTTATTGCCTGTATTTCATATGGCAGACATTCCACAAAATGCTAAAAAATCCTTTAGAAGATAAAAAAATAATTCATGCTATTAAATTGTAACTTAAATGCAGACAGAACGGCGCACATTGAGTTAGAACTAGTTTACCATGCACCGAAGGCACTGTGGAAACCTAGCTGAGATGTCCACATGTGCACTGGGATGCATGACATGGAAGCAACTGTGCACACACTCTGGCCTGACCCTACATATCACACCTCCCAGACAGTGAAGAGCTTTACCCCCGTTTCATTTTGACTGTCTTTGCCCGGTAGTACAATGGTTTCACTTTCCAGCTGTGGCACAGGAGGCACAAGCACGTTTCCCCACCTAACTCATTGTTTTCAGGAAGTCTTCTACATCTTCCTTATCTGAATGGAAAAGCATGTTATCAATGGTCTCAGTTTAGCTGTATTGCTTTTCCTGCCAGGTATATTTCTTCCATTACACAGAATTTGTCTGTCCAGCACTACAGTTCTGGCACTTGCTAAAATCATTCTAGGAGGTAACCAGAATTTACAGAAATACACTCTTTGGAGGGAAGCAATCACCTGAAGCACCAGCAATTAGTCACAGATCATTGAATATTGGGGGGTTTATTTTGGAATGGCCTTGAAATTCTGTGTTATGCTAGTGCTGATCATGAATTCTTGCTGTGTTTGACTGGGGAAGGAGGATGTGTTGAACAACACAAGTGTAACCCTATGTGTTGCATAGAGGTTGATGTTACACAGAACTGGTAAGTCAGAGATCACATGCTTAATGAAACAGCCTCAGTCAGGCCCTGAGTGATAACCAAACACCAGCAAGCTGAATGACAAAAGGTGAAAAAAGAGACCAAAGATACATCATCAGAGTTGGTTCTCCCCATCTGTAGCAGCCTGATGACAAACAGTTGCTATTTTATCATCTTTCAACTAGATAAGGCCTTACTAAAAGAAGAGGTAAACTCCACAGTAGATTTATAAATATGCAGGACTGTCAGAGAGGACTGTGAAATTTGAGTGTACCTGTTACCTATTACCTGGCTGGTTGCTGTTCCTTCCTGGTAAGTAAAAAAACAAAAACAACACCAAAAAAACCCCAACACACACACACACAAAAAACCCCCAGAAAAACACCTAAACAAACCAAAAAAAACCCCACTGAAGCAAAAATGAAGAATTGAGTGAGATTCAGGCTTTTAAATATCTTGTTTGATTCAACTGGCTTAAGAAAAAGAAAACATGCCTCGTAGAAATCCAGGAGATAGGTTACTGTCTTTTCTGACCAACCCAGAAATATTAACATTTTGTCTACAGGGAACATACTTGCTGAATCAGATAAACTAAAGAGAAGAAAGTACTCATTTTCAAGAGCCCTGAATGCTCTAACTGTTGAGGATTTTGGAACCAGAATCTTCTGTATGCTCCTGGTCAAGAAGGATTTGGCAACAGATACAGGTATGTTGTGAATGCCTTTCAGCTTCTGGAGGCTCAGGTTCTATAGGCACAACGTGTTTGTACTGAAGAAGGGGTAGTTATCTCAGAAGAAGAGGTGAGGAGACGAGAAAGACTGCATATATGGCATAAATGTGTATTAACTCCATGCTGAAAACATGTTGTGATGATAACAGATGTTACAGCTGTTACTTTTCATGAACTTAATGTATGGGCAACAGCAGGAGTGTGAACTAGTATAGCAGGATTAAACTTCCTCAGAAATAAATTGCTTTTACATAGTTGTTTTTGAAGTATTCGAGAATGCATGCTTTCACTGCTTATAAATATTTTCACTATGAATAATTATGCAGTATCTTTTTGTTAAGTAACAGCAGGTTACCTATACAAAAGACCTGAATACAGTATTTGAACACTGTGCCTTGAATTGTAGTCTGTCAGGTATCCTAACATATCCTTCAGTTGACACATCTCTTTCTTGTGCTGCACCAAACATCTAAATGGAAGTACAAAGAGAAACATTGACTGTACATATTCCATGCTGGTATTCTATGTATATTAAATAACTAAGAGCAGAATGTGTCATATTGATCAATGTGCTCCAATTTTGAAGGCTCCTTTACTGTTTGTAAATGGCGCACTTTGTTTTCTGGGACTGCATTTTCAAGATTGTTTTCTATAAACAGCTTTGGCTATTCAGCTATGTAGTAGCAGGTACTGAGAAAATCACTTGAATTTCTTTTAGTTGTTGACTGTTGGAAAAACAAAACAAAAGAAAACACAGTCTGAGATCAGAAGTCTTCTCTTCTGTGTTGCCCATCAGTTTGATCAGGAACATGGTGTCAACAGAGAAAAAGATGCAGTTTGAATAGGCTAGTAGAAAGACAAAAGAAAACATAGGTTTTTGATGCAGAAATCAACCTTGATTTTGCACCAGTTATATGTTGACAAAGAGGTACATACACTGCACTTTACATATTAATGAGACCTCCCCACTGATCTTTAATCAAACCCCAGCTGAGCCTTTCTCTACATTTTTCCTTGATATCTCGGTTTTATTAACATTTATTTGCCTTCAAACTTGCAAATAAAGTATTTTTCTATCCATATATGCCCAGTTTTATTGTTTCTCCATGTAAGTTAGTCCTTTCAGTTTCTTGTTGTTTGGGGTTTTAAATAGCATTTTCTAAATACTTTTTTTATAAACTTACCAAAATACTTATCAACTGATTTCTGTTTCATGAACGCTTTATTTTTGCAGAGGAGCACAAATCTTTCTCGTTGCTGACAGCTGACGAGACAGCATTCCTGTCAGTCTGTTCTATGCTCAAGACCAGGTAGGAAACTTCAGCTTCCACTTCAGTATCATACATACACTAGAATATGGACTAATCTGGTCCTTAGACTAAGCAGTGACAAAGGATCACTTTTAAGTGCTGGGTAAAACTACACTCTGGCTTAGACAGACGTAACACAAGAACAAAGAAGTCCTCTTAGAGATCACATGGTCCAGACCAGGTTGCTTATGATCAGCTTATGACCCTAAATACCATTTCATGTCATGACTCTGGCCTTCTTCCAGGGAAAAGAATGAGCCTTGTGGTTTCAGCTGCAGGAAGGTTTTGGTCTGCAGCTTCTCCTGTCAAGGAAGGTCACCACCCTGCCTAGAGAAGGTACTTGAAGCCACAGGGTGAGGAGACCCACTTCCTGCCTCTCCTCAGTCTCACAAGCACTCCTGCCATTTCCCCTTCAGACATAGCTTGGAGAAGAGGAGACTGAGGGGTGACCTCACTAATGTTTATAAATATGTAAAGGGTGAGTGTCATGAGGATGGAGCCAGGCTCTTCTCAGTGACATCCAATGATAGGACAAGGGGCAATGGGTACAAGCTGGAACATAGGAGGTTCTGCATAAATATGAGGAAGAACTTCTTCACAGTGAGGGTAACAAAGCACTGGAATAGGCTCCCCAGAGAGGGTGTGGAGTCTCCTTCTCTGCAGACTTTCAATACCCACCTGGACATGTTCCTGTGTGACCTGATCTAGGTATTCCTGCTCTGGCAGGCGGATTGGACTAGATGATCTTTTGAGGTCCCTTCCAATCCCTAACATTCTGTGATTCTGTGATACCTTGAACAGATTCTCATCACTCTAAGCAGCATTTTACTTCACTGAATGTGTCCCAGGGAACTTGGGAACACATCCCACTGAGTTTCATGGGAGCTAGACCGGAATAAAGCACAGCTTACCATCAGTAAGCAGGACAGACACTTACAAAGATATTAGCACGAACAGGTAATGAACAGGTAATGAACAGGTAATGAATGATGAAAATGCATATTTGAAATAAAACCAAAATGGTTGCACAGTAAAAGCAGCTTCAAATGAAGAGACAAACACTGAATTGCAGAGGATATCTTGATTCCATTTGGAAAGACAGAAGTGTAGTGTTAAATGAGAAAATGAAAACATTTCCTCCTTTTATTTTTGTTTTGTACTGGCGTGAGAACAGAGCCTTGCATTTTCCAGACACTACTAGGAAACATATTCATAATGATACTCAAATATAGCTATTACCATATTTAAATATTTCTTCTCTGTTTATTACTTACACAGTCAGCTATAGCTGTTTCCAATTCAAGATGACTACGACATGTATACGAAAGAGCTGAAGGGGCGGAGGGAACAACTTTTGTTCCTAAACAGCTTACCTTTTCAAAAAAGAACAATGTTTACTGAGACAAATGAAGAGAGGGTGGTTGTTTTAGATCACTATGACTAATGTTAAGAAACAGCTGGTAAGGAATATTAGGTAATCACATACACAGGCTGCACATTGGGAACATTACGCTAACATACCTACTATAATTTTATTCCTTTCCCCACGCATTTATTCAAAGCTGCAGCTGTGATACTGGCTTTTGAACATTAGAAACTATCAGGAAAAGCAGCATGAATCATCATCTTTTGCTTGTGTTATTTAACTTAGTCACTAAAGTGCAGCTCTTCCGAGAGAACAATAATAGAAGGAAAATGATAGTTTCTCTCAGAGATTTATCTTTCCTTTCCTCTTTCCTTTCCCTTTTCCTTTCCTTTTTCCTTTCCTTCTCTTTCCTGAAAAACGGCTACTTCAGCTAAAATACTAGCACTTCTATCAAATATCTACAGCTAACCTATACATTTCGTGAAGAGTATATAGGCTGTTAAAAGACAAACTATTCAGAACAGCTACTTCACCGGCCCCAAAGCAACTCCATTTCCCATAGACTAAAACTGGCAACTCAGTTGCCTGAAATGTGATACAGTCAGTGGCAGCAATAATGAAAGTAAGGATATTTTCAAAACCCCACAGAAAGAACTAACCATTTTTGTTATTTAGTGGAGATAATCACCAGGTTTTTCAATTAATTCAGAGTTCCAGCCACCACGCAGTAACTCACTCAGATATATTTGAAAATCTCAGCCAGGACCTCAGACATGAAGAGGGGTTCTGCAATGAAGTACTTGTGATGGCCCCCATTTCTCTGCTGTGGGGCTGACTTAAATTTTCAAGGCAGGTTGTGCCTTTCAGAAGGCAGCACTTTTGTTGCACTGTTTCAGAACAAACCTGCTTAGGAAGGAGAGAGACGAGAAGGTTTATTCTGTACTGGTGACAAGTCGTACCCTTGCTGCTTCGGTCCCTGATCCCTTTCGAACAAATTCTGATGAAGCAATTCCATCTCATGTCAAGTTGTTTCTAGTGGCTTTGTGATTAAACACGTTATTGCTCAAGTGGTCATCCATTTAACTGAGGCCAGGTGACAATTAACTTGATGCCTTACACAACTGAAGGCAGGCCTGCAGCCCTAAGAAAACTCTTTGCTCAGTGCTCACCAGTCTGCTGCTTTTGTATCAAAACTGCCATTTCTTTGCAGTTTTATGCTTCTGTGAACATGAGTAGTCCATGCAAGTCAAGTTACTCAGAGAAGGGTCTTTACTGTTTCTGGGAAATGCAACTACACTGGAGTCCCAAGAAGCCACGCTAAAGGCTGGGAGGTTCATGGAAAACTGTGGTTCAGACAGCAGGGTGAGTGGACGTATCTGCAGACATCAATAGGAGCAGTCCTTAGGACCACTTAGTGTTGTCAAAGAGGGATGAGGAATTTACAGGACAAGCACTTGCTGCCTCAGGCTCTTCAGAATGATCTGTGACATTCAATTTTTGTCCTCACAGGGCTGAAATACATTATCTCCCATAACTTACCCCTGGAAGTGCTAGCCCTTCGGTATACCATTTACCTCTCTACAAGTATATGGCAGAGCTAAGTAAACCAAAAACAAAGGTCAGACTTATGGACAAAGTTAAAAAAGTTATAAAAAATAACTTCATAATGTCAATCAAATTTAGGCACAAGTTTCTCAAGTCAGTGGGGTAAGGATGTTGAAGAACACCCTGTACCTATCTTAGGTAAATCATACTATAAAGAGTGTCAGTGTCACAGGAGAAGGCAGAGGTGGTCTCCAGTTGGCCAGCCCTCACTACCAGGCCATCCCTTGATTCTACCTCCTGCGAGATGAGGAAGATCTGAAAGATTTATTTAGTATTGTTGAAAATACAGCTGTAGCTTGTTGCACACCTTTTTTCTGCACCTCCCTGCTAGAACTACTATCTTGATAGTGCAGGCAGTGGAAGAGGGCATGGGTCTGCCTGTCAGTCCATTACCTAATACATTTGTACAGATTGCTTCAAAGATGGGTTTTACGATGAAATCCTGGATAGTGACCTGGGGCAGCACAGGAACTGATGTCAACCCTGCTTTGCTTCCTTTGCAGCAGATGCAGTAGCCCCTGGAAAACTACACAGGTGGGGACTAGCCATCCCTTTAGACCACTACAATTAAATTCACCAGACCTACCCTCCAAAGGCCAAGCCTGTAGGCCCAGACATTCCCTGGCACAGCTCCAGTCTCTTGACCAGTGAATTCCTCTCAGATGGCAATGTGTAAACCAGCTTGTAGTTCTCCCTCTTTCCCCCCCAAAACCTGCACCTGCACAGAATCACTATGGAGCCTAATGTATCCCCTGATCTCCAAAAGAGAAAATGTTTGGTCTCAAGAAGCAGCTTACATCAGTCTGCTGGGACATTATTTGAGAGCTCATAGAGGATAAGCACAATATTCCCGTGTTCACTGCTCCTCAGAGTTGCCTCCCACCATCCTACAAGCCATTACAGTCTGTCACAACAATGACAGAACAAGATAGGAGGAGGGAGAATTCCTCCCCACAACTGTCAGATTTTTTTTTTTTAACTTAATGAAATTGTGAGAAGTTCTATAATTGAATTTAAAATGTTGCAGATGGAAAAGTATGAACTTTGTTAAAATTGAACACAAATCAAAAGTCACGTTAAACATTTACCAAAATTTAATTTCAACAAATTTTTACCAGAAGTGCTGTCATTTTGCATGGTGAAAATTTACAAATTTTCCATGCATCTAAGCATATCAGCTAGCATATTCAGTGTGGGTGCGGGCAAGTAGTCTGGAACTAGTTTCCAAGTCTTGAAAGCATTTCTCTTGGCCAACAGGGTTGCAAATACCTGGTTGTAAATAGTACTTATGAACCTCTCAATCCGCATGATGAGTAGGGAGTGCAGGTGAGTGCACACAGGGCTGTCTGGCAACAGCAAAGTAGGTCATTTGGAGCGGAAAAAAATTATTCTGCTCCAACCAGAGAGGAGAAACACTATTTTTCAAGTGATCCATCTCAAACTCTAAAAAATCCTGTTATGCTGTCTAGTTTTGAGTAAGCCAGAGCAGAGATACCTCTGACAATATTAACTCCTTGAGATCCCAATGGCAGTTTCTGCCTCACTTTGTGTCACTGCCACCGCAATCTCCAGCTTTCTTCCCAAAGAAAGAAAGTTAGCTGGGTCTACCAGGACAGAGTGTTGCTACATGACAACCAGGAGTCCCACCCAGCTGCACCATCTCTTTACCATCATTTCCAGACAGGCAAAGAATACCTTGTTAGCAGGTAGATTTTCACAGAATCACAGAATCACAGAATGTTAGGGATTGGAAGGGACCTTAAAAGATCATCTAGTCCAATCCCCCTGCCAGAGCAGGAATACCTAGATCAGGTCACACAGGAACATGTCCAGGCGGGTTTTGAATGTCTCCAGAGAAGGAGACTCCACAACCTCTCTGGGCAGCCTGTTCCAGTGTTCTGTTACCCTCACTGTGAAGAAATTCTTCCTCACATTTATGTGGAACCTCCTATGTTCCAGCTTACACCCATTGCCCCTTGTCCTATCATTGGATGTCACTGAGAAGAGCCTGGCTCCATCCTCATGACACTCACCCTTTACATATTTATAAACATTAATGAGGTCACCCCTCAGTCTCCTCTTCTCCAAGCTAAAGAGACCCAGCTCCCTCAGCCTTTCCTCATAAGGGAGATGTTCCACTCCCTTCATCATCTTTGTGGCTCTACGCTGGACTCTCTCAAGTAGTTCCCTGTCCTTCTTGAACTGGGGGGGCCCAGAACTGGACACAATACTCCAGATGTGGCCTCACCAAGGCAGAATAGAGGGGAAGGAGAACCTCTCTTGACCTACTAACCACTCCCTTTAAAAAACTTGCCCTTTCAAAGAGCAAGTTAATGTACAGCTGATAGCTATACAGTTTGCCATGAGATTAAGAAACAAAAAAGGCCACACTAGTCAAAAACACCATCTGGACAGGTACAGAGGTCATCTGTAGGTATCAAGTGCATGCTTATGGACACTAACTACTGTTACACACACTTCCCTATCCAAGACTCAGTCATTTACATAGCAAAAAGGGATTGTGAAAAGTCTTGTCAAGAAGGACTTGGGGGTAATGGTTTTAAACTGAAAGAGGGTAGATTTATACTAGATATAAGGAAGAAATTTTTTACAATGAGGGTGGTGAAACACTGGAACAGGTTGTCCAGAGAGATGGTAGATACCCCATCCCTGGAAACATTCAAGGTCAGGTTGGACAGGGCTCTGAGCAACCTGATCTAATTGAAGATGTCTCTGCTCACTGCAGGAGTATTGAACTAGATGACCTTTAAAGGTCCCTTCCAACCCCAACTATTCCATGATTCTATAAATACTTTGATACTCTAACCCAGGTGATTCTGTCATTCCTGATGGTACTAGGTGCAGCTTTTGCCAGCTTCTTACTTTATTGTATCGTGTTCAGGAGTTTCTAATTTGATGTCCAGTAATTTCTCTTCTGTTAGCCTGAGTTCAGGCCAGGACCTAATCAGTGATCTGGTCATTTGCCTGCAGCTCTCATAGTTGTCATACTCAGGACTGGCCATAATAGGTGTCTTACTGTTGTGGGTTAAATTCAGTATGGACACAGCTAGAAGGAACACGTCTATATGAGTTAATTTCATATATTTTAATACACAGATATGCATTATTAATGCTGGCATTATGCCAATTTGTTATTATGGAATATCTTATGTTAAACCTTGAGTTTTTGTTCTCTCCATTCTTTATTATCTATTTATTTATTTGGTTATATACTTCAGAATGTATACACTTCTCCCCTCAAATCTTTGGAGCTTCTTGCCAAGACAGATAAACCTCATTTCTCTCCCTGGAGCAGTACCAATTTTACAAAAAATAGAATCTTAAATTTGCACAAATCCCATCAATAATAATAGACTTAAATAGTATTGTCTCTATTTTTTCTGCTTCCTTGATAGCAAAAAACAATCCTGCAAAATACTCTTAGAAATAGAACTGCATTGTGTGCTATTTCTATCCGCTTATGTCTCTGACTGAATGCATCTTAATGGAAGCCATCCAGCCCTGCTTCACTTTAAAATTAAATAATTAGAATCCATGATCAACTGCTGTGGAAGGGCCCAGCAGAAAGGAAATGGATGGCTTTGAAGTAAGAAACTTCTTTTTCTGTAACAAACTCATGGTACTTTCTGTAGTAACATCACAAGCACAAACCCTATTGTTATGATGAGCTCCCTGGCTCATCTAGGTGAAAGTTTTCCCCAGGATAGCATTATCCCTTGGTTGAAGCAACAGGGAAACTGAAACACAAGAAGATAAAGTGATAGGCCAGCTAACACCAGTAGATCATTGGCAGAGCCAGGAAGAGAGTACTGGTCTCCTATCTCCCTGCGTGATGTGCTCACTAGCCAGAAGAGGTCAAGTTAAGGTGCATAGCCTATAGGCTTACATGCAGTCTCCCACTATAGATTCATTCCCTTGGCCTGGCATCTACTTGTTTGTAGGATTACTGTCCCAAACAACCTGGAAGGTCTCAAACAAATGCAGCCTTCTAGCAGAACTTACAGCACAAGTTCTTGAGTGGCAGTCAAGCAGAGCACCTTATGTGAAGCTAATATGGTAACCAACAGAACGCTTGATTTAGCTGCTCATCAATTGCACATATTTGTGGTTTTCTGTTGTGTGGGAAGTGTATATTCAAAGATGGTCATGTGCCTTTCTTCCTGTCATATGATTTTGTGTGAATTCCTTATCTGTAACAAGTACTGCAATTCAAAATACATATATATTGCGGCCTATTGTTTTATTAGCTCATGAGTATTAATGGAGGGAAAAAAAAAAAAACAAAACCAACAAATAAACAAAAGTCTCTCTCCAGCCAGAAATGCACCTGTGAAGCATTTTTGTGCAGTTAGCACAATGACTGTCATTACAGATGGTGCAGAGTCACACTATTCTTTGGGGAAATTCAGAGATTGTTCTTCCTACAAGACAGGAGTCTGACTGTCTGGCAGTCCCCTGATCACAGCAGCTCATATAAGACCAAGTATTTATCTAAGCATCTAATGCAGAGGTCCTTGTACCAGACTTCTTCCCTTATTCCAGTACAAAACAGCCCAGCAAAATCCACCCATACCATTCCCAGCACCTAAGGCCTCCAATCATTGCTTCTAACATTTGATGAAAACTTTGTGGATGTTCATACAGTACCTATCTATGAGAACCTGGCATGGTCCCAAGAATAGGGACAAACCAACAAGTTATACAGTTTCAACAATACCATGACACCTCCAGAGACACCAGAAATCTTCTGGTAAAGAAAGCCTCTCCATACATATAAAGGAAGAAAGCAGCTAGAGTACCCCATTCTGACACAGTTTCCATCTAAACCACAGACACACGAGTCTATACAAAATAAGACTCACACATGTTGGAGACTTCCAAATTGAAGAAAAGAAGTATGAATACATTGAGCTAAGTTGACAACATGGAGGTACTACTGTAGAAAATTTTCTTGCCATGCCCAAGTGATCCTCTGGAATTGCCTCCAGAGACCTTCAAGTACCAGACAGGGCACTTACATTCTTACATTACATCAGTCCAACTTGTAACAGAGATACATAATCCTTAGTGCCCAGAAGAAGGTCTTTTTGGTGTCTCAGCTAATTCAGATGGCTTTTTATAAAACATAATAGCAAGAAATACAGTAAGGTTCAGGCTAAGGTCCAATTTATGGAAAAGGTATTAAAGCACAGTTTTCACAGGAAGGTGAATTTGCCCTCAGCCTGCAATTCATTAGACCCCAGCTCTTGCCTTCACCCTTTTGCCATGAGGGACTAGAACAGCAGGCGTAATTCCCTAGAGCAACACAACCCTGACACATAGATGTTTTTCAGCCCTGCTTAGGGTAACTCTCATTCAGGGTCTTTCGGGCTAAAACCTTGCCTTTCCTTTCAAGATGATTTTTATGTTTAATGCACAGTTTCCTTTTATGGCAAAAAACTGACTACCAGTAATGGACGATAGCCCATTATTTGTACAATCAGCCAACATCAGCTATTTGAAAAAAAAAAAGGGCCAGTGCTATTTTTGGGTGTATCAATAGGGTTATTACAGGAAAACAACCAACATCATTACTGCAGTCTAGACAGCAGTGACTAGGCCTTAATTGGCATAAAGAAGTTAGATTTGGGTACCACAGTTCTAAAAGCTGATTATGAAAAAAATCACCACTCAAAAATAAACCAAAGAACACTCAATTAGAAAATATAACCTATAAGGTTTATTAAAGGACCTAGATATATTCAGTTGCTCTCCCTACCCACCTAAATGAACCGTCTGCACATTATTACTTGTCACTATAAGGAAGACAAGGCCTGAACAAATAAATGCAATATGCTTATGAGTAGAACCTTTATAAAGTGCAAAAATGCAACATAACAAGCTTCAGGGCTGAAAGCTGTGCAAGTTGAAACTAGTGTCACTTAATATGGACACCTATTTATAAGGTGCAGCTTTAAAAGATCAGTTTTGTTGTGATTAAAGGGCGGACTAACAGTACAGTTACCAGAAATCCATATGGGATGCCATATTCTTGACAACACAGATTTTAATTGCCTCAGAAGTTGGCTCATCATCTTCCATGGGTGAAAACATAACAGAAAAGGGAAATACTATTTCTCATCCAATTTTCTCTCATTCAGTATTCCTGTTGCCCTCACTGTTATACTATCATATTCAATTTATTGAGATAAAACTGATAATTAATAGCTTTTTAAACATTTCAGTTCTTTAGATTTTTTTTTTTTTAAATCAGTTTGTATGTCTTCTCACATGTTCAATTGAAATTAACATTAATTTGTAGCTTAGGCTTAACAGAACCAATATTTTAAAAATTTCCATACTGTTTGTTTTCAAAAGAAAAATATTCCTCAGAGTGTACACTCAAGTTAGCAGAGGGCATATTAAAGTAAATTAATTTAGAGAAATAGAGAAAATGAGAGCTTAAGGATAGAGCTATGGACAATTTCCTTACACAACATTTGTGCAGCAGGTGTATTACCGACTCTCTCGCCCTCTACAAAATTCCTCCGGCAAAGGTTCCACATCCAGGCTTGGAAGTTCAGCCTGTCACAAACATCTGTGATTTCCTGAAAGGCCAACGCTTTTTTTCCAGAGAAAGTAACTGGCTCAGTTTAAATTTAGTTTTGTTTGCTGTGGCTTTAATACAAATTCAGGTATTCAAAAGGTGAATGAAATGCTTGGTATTTTTTCTGCTTCGATGTGGAGTGTTTTTAAGAATTAGACTGTAATGCATGAATCAGTTGTGAATTCTTTTTCCTAGCTTACCTTTCACAGAAAGTATTACATCATTAACTCCAGCATACAGAAGAGCAGGTTGTTATGATTTTTAAATGTGTCATTAAAATACCTTTTAAGTAGTTATTTAGTCATTGAAAGCATCACTCCCATTCTCATCATCGTTAAAGAAATTAGAAATTGCAATTAGGCAATCTTCACCTAATGTAGCAAACTAATTTCTAATAGTGAGGAAACTTTTCAAGATCCCTTCAACTGCACAATTAATATAACACAGTTATCTTAAGTTATCAGCAGAGATAATATTTTTGTGGAGTTATGCTTCAGTAGTTCCAAATATTCAAGGCTGATAAAATGAAATATCCTCTGTATAACTCTGGAACTCTTTTGGCAGTTGAAGAAAAGTGACTAGAAACATGATTGCACATTTATTTATTATTATTGCAGTATTTATTTATGTACAGTGTCCTTTGCTGTGTTAGGGAGTAAGAGAGCCAGGATTCTATTAAAATACAAACAAGAAGAGTTAACTTTTTATAATAGATATGAATCTAGTCATTAGATAAGGCAGAAACAAAATTTTGAACTGGCTTGCAACAGAAGGTCCTCTGCTTATTTTATCCTTCTGAAGTACCTCCTTTCTTTTAGGCTTTCTGGCAATCTAACAGCTTGTTGTCTTGAGGCTGCAGCTCAACCCTATGCAGTGCCCTGACTCTGAGAAATCACTCAGGACTAGTTGTGTGTGTGTTCCCTGCTCTCCTTAGCCATCTCCTAGCTCCTCAGCTAGATTTCAGTCTCAGACATTCCTCCTCTGCCTGACCAGTGTGTATCAAAGTTTTTTTCTTCTGCATGCTCAGATGATCTCCAGGAGTGATTTGCCCCTTTCTCCAGAGATCTCTGCTTGGCTTTATCACTCTCTTTTTATAAAGGAGCAAAACATCATAGCAGCAGAGTACAAATAAAGCACCATTCATCACTGAGCTTCAGCCTAACTTCCACTTATATCTCACATGCATAAAATTGATAGTTTTCAAGCGTGAAACTAATCTTTCTTTTAATCTGTGCACATCCTGTCACAGACCTGTCACCAAGACAGTGAACAAAACAGCTTATATGAGGCCTTTCAAACCTTTGCATTCAAGGAAATACACAAAGAAAACAGACCTAAGCAGAGTCACCAACCAGCCATATGGATTAGGCACTGTTTAAGCAACACTATAATGTCTTTGAAGCAGCTATTGAATACATGAGGCAGAAAACTCGAAAGGAGCTCAACACTGGGGCATTTCGTAAAAGAAGGGAGATTCTGATATGGAGAAGAGGGAACTTCACATTGCAAATACACACTTGAATACTAAAAGTAGGACCATGGGAAGTGTTCAGCATCGATTTCACTCTACTTCAATTGAAGTCTAATCATCTGAAAATATTTCACCACCTTAATAAGGATTTCATCCTCAGAACCCTGTGAACTTTTTACAGATAAAGTAACATCTGATGGCAGAGATTTCCCTGTCCCCTGGAAACTCTACACTACTTCTGTTATATAAGTGATACATTCTCTGGTTATCAGCAATTATAAATGGATAACAGCTCTCTTTCCACTAAATAACTGGACTGTGGCCAGCACAAATGTCTTACAAGGTTTTGACTCTGTATCTCAACCTGTTACTTTTTCAGGAGCTTACCATTCTTCAGAAATATGGCAGCAACCCTTAGAGCCTTCTAGTAAGGGACTTTTGAAAATACAGATGCACATTACTTAAAATGTTCATGTACATGGAGCACATGTAAACATGTCACACAGACGTCTGTGCCTGCCTTTTAGCTGTTCATACACAGATGTGCAAGAGAGGAGGGGGAGAATGGCTAACTGCAATATACCTGATATATACTCCTACATTCTGGCATTTTACCAAATTTATTATACTAGAACATTATAGGTAAATGAGGGGGCTTCACCCCAATACCTGCTGGAAGGGCAATACAGCAGGGCACAAGCAACCCGGGAGGTTTCTGGAGTGCATTAATGATAAATTCTTGAATTCCTCAGGTGAATAAGGAGACAACAAGGTCTCTGCTGGACCTATTATTTACAAACAAGAACTGGTCAGGGATGTGAAGATCAGGGACAGGCATGACTGCAGTGACCATGAGATGGTGACGTTCAGGATGCTGAGAGGAGGGAAAATACCAAAAAAGCAGGATCACAATCCTGGACTGCAGGAGAGCAGACTTTGGCCTGTTCAGGGATCTGCTTAGAAAAATCCCAAGGGGTGAGCATTCTAGAGAGAACAGGGGTCCAGTAGAGTAGTGGATGTTGTTCATCTTGTCTGGAGCAAGGATTTTGACACTGTCTCACATAACATCCTCGTAGACAAACTGATGAAGTAGGGACTAGATAGATGGATAGTGAGGTGGGTTGACAACTGGCTAAAATATTGGGCTCAAACAGCTGTCATCTTCTGATCTGTACGAAGTACAGCTGGATGCCAGTCACCAGCAGCAACATGAGTTGATACTGGGTCCAATACTGTTTAGCATCTTCATTAATGACCTAGGTGATGGGACAGAGTGCACTCTCAGCATGTTTGCAGTTGATATAAAACTGGTAGGAACGGGTGATAGGTCCAGTGAGCATGCTGCCATTCAGACAGACCTTAACAGGCTGGAGAAATTGGCCAACCAAATTTTAGGAAATACGAAAGTGAAACACAAAGTCCTGCACCTATCAGTACTAACTAGAAAAAAGCTTTGCAAAAAAGGACCTGGAGGTCCTGCTTGACAAGTGGAAACTGAGCCAGCAAGTCACCCTTGCAGGAAAGGCAGCCAGCAGCACCCTGCTGCACTAGGAAGAGCATCTCCAGCAGGTTAAGGAAGGTGACTATTCCACATAGTTCAGCTCTGATGCGACCACATCTGGAGTGCTATGTAAGACAGGTGTGGAGATATTGGAGCAAGACCAGCAAAGGACCATGAAGATGGTTAAGGGTTTGGAGTGTCTGATGTAAGAAGACAGGCTGGGAGAGCAGGGATTGGTTTTGCCTGGAGAAGAAAATGCTGTGGATAGGGAACACACCCCATCAATGTGTATAAATACCTGACGGGAGGCAGTAAAGACAGAGACAAACTCTTATCAGTGATACACAGTGAAAGGACAAGCAGAAATGGGCAGACTGAAACACAGGAAATTCAGTTTAAACAGAAGAAAAAGCTGGTTTGCTATAAGGATGATAGAACACTGGAACAGGTTTGCCCAGGCCACCTGAGGAGTCTCAGTCCTTGGAAATATTCAAAACCTGACTGGACACAGTTCTGAGCAACCTGCTCTAGATGACCCTGCTTTAAGCAAGGTGGTTGAACCAGACAATCTCCAGAGGCCCTTTCCAACATCAACTATTCTATGACTCTGTGAAATTCATCTCTTCTGTTATCAGGCTGCTGCTCCTGCCAGCCAGGCAGTTTCAGAGCAATAGCTCAAGACAATCAGTAACAAACATCCTCATGTCTAGCACCTTACATTCCCTCCTGCTAGTTGAGCAGAACCCATCCTGCTGACTGCCCACTGACACAGTACAGAAGTAGGAGAGGAAAGAGCTTTGAAAGAGAGAATCTTCTGAAGTAGGGCTTTAGTCCCCAGTTCCAGGCTATTTGCCTTGTTACCAGTACCTTTGTGTACATCACTTGGTTCTGAAGATTTCCAAATGCCTACAAGTGAGTATACTTTGATTTTCCATGGCTGGCATCATATTGTTCACTCCACGCCACGGCAGGCCAATGACAGAACAAGGCAAAACAAACATTGATTAGAAAGAAAGAAAGAAGCATGTTACTACATAACAAGGACTAACATGTCTAGTCCTTTAAATAATGTGTCTAGTCCTTTAAATATACTACAGAACATTTATTATTTCCATAAGTTTAATATAAATTCCTCAATATCACTGAGGGGAAGGAAGTACCAAAAGTCCCAGAAGATAATGCCATGAGATGTAACTAAGAACTAAGCCTTCAAGCTTTGCATTCTTCCAAGCAGAGATGCAACCTTAATTTTGCAAAGAAAGTAAGTCGTGGAGTTTTTTCACAGATCCAATCCCAGCTTTCTTTAGAAAGTTGAAAAAATGCATTGAGAATAAAAAGAAATACGTTGCTAATAGGAAAAAAAGAGTAAGAGAAGTGTTGTTTCATCCTTGTCTTCCCTTTAGCCTTGTCTCCAGCTGCAGAAGCATTTGATTGCACAGAAAAGACAGTGATCCTATTCTTCCACAAACATCGTCAGCAACTAACAGGAGAAAAAAACAGTGGAAAATTTTGATAATTCTCTTCTGTCTATGGGATAAATCAATGTTCCCAAACTTCTCTGGAGCACTGAACCACTCTGAAATCTTGCGGACCATCCATGTGGGACTTATCACATGCTGGGGAGTCAGTGGTCATGTGAGGTCATACAGAAAAGGAGAAGCATTGCAGCAGAAGACACTGATGGAAGAGTACAACACCTACCATACAGCACTGGTTAGTTCATAAACATAATATTTCCACACAGTTCTACATCTTCAGATAGGTTGATCCCCTTATTTGCAAACGTACCCCAGGAGATGATTGGATTCTGTACCCTGACCACACTGTGAGGCTTCTACAGAGACTAAAAAAGGTGTTTATTTGTTACTAGCCCCATCTTCACCATATTTCAAGTATCTCCTATACTAAAACAAATGCTCTAGAATTTACCCAGCAAAAGTGTTATGCAGTTATATTTTAACGGATGGAACAACATTCTTGTAAATGGCTTGGGTTCATAATAGCTGAACTTAAAAAAAAAAAAAAAAATCATTTTAGCTGAAAACAGCCATCCAGCACAGAAGATTTGGATCCAAGGAGCTGTTTTTCACAGCCAAACAGACTTTTGGAAAGAGAGTCCTCATGATGAAGCATATCTGAGAGTGCTAGTTATGGGTGACACCACCTATAGTCTTTTATTTTGTTTATGCCAGTCGAGTTTAAAACCCATCAAACTCCTATCCATTACATTTCACAAATAGTATCATACAGTGGACCTGTAAATGTGCTGTATATAATGCCTAGCGATGACAGTGAGAACCAGGACTCATACCTGAGTTTCATTCCAAATTTTGCCACAGATACCTCCATCAGAAATAACTTACCTATGCACCATTCACCCACTCCTCCCACTGAGAGTGGAGGAAGCTTTTTATTTTTCCAGGGCTATTCAGATGTAAGAGGTCTATAACCGAAATGACAAAAAGAATATCTCACGGAGGTATTCAAAATCACAATATATAATGGAGTATTTTGAGTGGACATAAGACATTGCAGCAATCCAAATATATAATGAGAATTATTCTTACATAATAAGAATGTCAGTCTAGTATGATACAATTCTTGCATGATTTTCAGTTGCTGATGACTTTCCTAAATTAAGGCTTCAGTGTTGGTATGTTGAGACCCCATAATTATTTCCATAGCTCCAGCATAACTGAGAGAACAGGTGCTCTCTAATGCTTGCTAAGAAGAATTTAAGGGTGCAAAATGGTGCAGTTGTGCTACTGAAATCAGTATAGTACAGAGTGGAATATTTCCTGTAATTTCAGTCACTAGGTAACCTTTCTGTCCCATACTGATTGGCTTTAAGTAAAGGATCTGCTGAGTTTCTAGACCTTTCTAGTAAAATTCTCAAACATGATCTTGAGCTCCCACCCAAAACCTTAAGGAATTATATATATTATAAAGCATAATTTATGCCCCAAACTGATAAAATATCCACACTCACATGCAGCAAATCACTCAAAAGATTTATAAACAAGCAGAACTTCAGTAGCTTTGGAGATGACAACATAACCAAAGCTGAGTTTGGGAGACCTGAGTCACAGTAATCAAAACTACCATCACCTAGCCTTCCCCCTTTCTCAGGGTATTCCAGCAAATGTCCTGACCCATTCCTCTGCCCACAGGTGTAAGTGGCCACTGAAGTAACTGCTATTACCCTCTTCCACTAGGGATGGCCATCCACATTATACTTCTCACATAAATTCAGCAGATAGTTGATCTGCTGTTGCAAAGGGAGGACGAGTTTCTCAAGGCTCTTCTAGTTACCTCAGCTCTGCCCAGAGCAGAGTTCCTGCTCATGACTTATGTATTCAACTACAGCATCTAGTTGGTCTACTCTATGACTAGTCCTTTGCTGGTACATACAAGTCTGCCAGGCACCATAAGTAGCTGCCTTACCCACTAACCAATTTAATGACCTATCAGCTCCATCGTGACAACATACCCTGACCACTCCTCCCTTCCTCCTTCAAAGAGTCATCACACAAAATGAACTCCAACATTTCCAGATTTATGCTTGACATATGGTTTCATAGACTCAGTTCCATGGATTGCAAAGCAATCTGGGCAGTCCTCAGCAAGCACAAATATGGATGCTACATTTTCTCTCATTTGAAAATTTAGTAATAGCTTTCAAAATAGGATGTCTGCTGTCTCAAAGTTTATATGTAAATGAAACCTGGACCACCTAAACAAATCATCTCACACTTCAGCAGATATCAACAGAGTTCTCACTCCCCAAAAATGGCTTGTCATTTGTGGGATGCTCAGGAAAGGCTGCTCTTCTTTGGGGCAGAAGGAAATATCACTGGTGAACATCTTTGTTTAAGGCTTAAAGTCACTTGGTCAAGACCTATACAAAACGATAGGTTTGGGCCCAGTTATTAATTTTTGTCAGAAGGACTTCAATATTCAGAACTTCAAAACTCACATATGTTCTATTGTTTCTCAGTGACATTCACAGCTTCAGTAGTGACCTAAAGTGTTCTGGCAAGCCAAAGAACAGGTTTAGATTGACTTCTGATGGGTGCTTTGAGGTGCCTTGAGAAGTCTCTGTTCCTATAGAGCAACTGCAAGAGGGACACCAGACATGCATCCAAGAACACTCAAGGCCTTAGAGTGGCATAAGGCAGCCTGCTGACACACCAGGCATAACCAGAGTGGCCAGCTGTGGGTTGCCTGCCAGACAGCACTGTGTTCAGAGTGCAAAAGACTCTGCTGTGCAGCATCCTACGGCCGCCTACCAAAGGTGATGCAGGACAGTGCTTCATCAGTGACTGTGTCTTTAGAGAGATTCCTCTAGCAGAAATGCCAAATGAGCACAAGTCCCTGTGGCTTTAAGTTTGAAGGCAAAGCTTGCTTGCTTGCTTTCTGGCATGTCCTTTGTCATACTGAATCAAAATATTATTTTTAAAAAACATGAGTGTTCTGTACCTGTAATACAAAATTAACTACATTGCCTGTAGTCCTGGAATAACTCACAATCCTGTGGGTTAGATATGTAAAAAAACTTATATTTTAGTTATCCCTTGTGCTTCACAGTAAATCAAGATAATATGCCTTTTATTAGGTTACTGGATGCTGTGGCAAGAAAAAAAAAGAAAAACACCACATTTGGCTTTTAAGCACTTTGAAGTGAGTACTTTGAAGCCTCAGTAAGTGATAATCAAGAAAAATGGCACTAACATCTGATGATAAATCTTCTCTATATATTTAAGTAGGATTACTTGTGAAGCCTCAGAAATTAAAATGATTATATATAGCCTTACTTAAGAATTGAGTTTAATAAAGCATATGATATTGGTTTTCAAAACCTTTGCTTTTTTGAACTAAGGTAGCTATAGCAGTGCCAGTCAAATGAGCTCTTCTGGGAGTAGTAGAATTAATGAAAGATGGTTCCCTTCATGCCATAAACCTACTCGACACCATCATTTCTCATCATGCCACCCCAACTGGGTACAGAACACATGCAATGAGTAGTCCAAAGTTAGACTTAGCCCACTCCTGCCTAGTAAAATATAAAGTGTTTGCTTTCTGCCTGCCCTTTTCTCAGCAGTATGCTAATTTGAGTCTCTTTCTTCCATGCAGCCCCTAATTTTTCATGTGACTTGAAGGAACATAAAGTAAACTTGAACTCTTAAAGGTAACTCAGATTTGGTTGAATTTGACCAAGGAACTGAAAAAACATTAGTGCAGAACAGGCAGATGGGCAGACAATACCACAACACAAGTCTCTTCCAAAAATCTCAAAATCAAGTTAAAAAATAACTTCTCTTAAGTAGTCCATTCAAATAGAACTACTACCTGAGGTTTCAGTCTTATAAAAGTAATTATAATTTTCACCATGGAGCAATTCCAAAATTTCTTGTTGGCTATTAAAAAAATTTTAAAATATTCAGAAAGTTTATGAAATCTCAATCCACTTGACAGTTAGTTATAAGAATTTTGCTATCAACTTCGGAGTCTTTTTTTCCTTGTAAAATCTCATTATTCAGCAAGAACACTATCATTTATAACATTTTTCCACTTTGGGGTACAAGAGTCATCTTTCTGAGTATCGTTACTAGACTATGGAACCCATGTACTGTTGTCTAAGTATTTCCAAAATATCAAGTCAATAACTGCCAGGTGCTTTAACATTTCTTGAAACATAAAAACATGATGGAATGGGCATAAGAAGGCAATGAGACTGTGAATTCTAAGTAACATATAATTCAGTCATTTGACATTTAGGGAACCTTAAGTTTACTTAAGTTTGCAAGAAACAAAGACATTTGCTACAACCTCTTCTCCACCAGTATCATCTTACCTATGTAATCAAGTTGCTCAGGACCATCCAGAAGTCTATATAAGCCAATGAACTGACCTGGGATCAGACTGGGAATTGCACTGCTCATAGCAGCAGGAGCAATAGTTTTGCAAGCATACAACTTTGCAAGCATTGCCCAGTTTTTTTTCACACAACACGAGACACTTTTTTTAATTCATCTGTCTGTCAAGCTTACAGGTCATAGACAAATATGACTTGTACAACAGCAGTTTCATATCTATGAAAAACTGTTCCTGAAGATTACATATGAACAAAGGATGTATATAAAAGTCAGCTGAACTGCATGCCTAATGGTCACAGTTAATTGTTTAGTTTTTCAACATCTGTCATTTAACAATGACATGTTTCTTTTCCATTTTTAGGACTGGCCTCAGAGCCAAGAGTTATGATAAATACCTATCAAAAGAAGCCCTCTTGTAACTTTCCAGACAACTGATCCTTCTATTGAAATGTCAGGGGAAAGCTTCTTATAAAATGTTTAGAGTAGTATGTAAAAATTACACTTAAAAGTTACCACAGTGGAACTAAGGCAATCCAGACATTTCCTTGGGGAACAGGTCAATATGTCTCATTTAGGAATTTATTGTGGTTTTATGTATCATGTCATGATTTTCTCATTTGTAAACTGTAAAATAAACAAATTTGTCTTTGAGATAAACCACAAGTCCAACTTTTTGCGTTCAAAATGTGGCAATTTAATCATTTTTTGTACCAAACCCAATTATAAACATCTGTAATACCTGCTTTTTCACTAGAAACTTTTATTTCAGGTATTGCGTGACAAAATTTTCACAAACAAATGAAGCACCTGAGTTCAGCATTCATCAGATAGCTATGCTTGCACACAAAGAGTTTTTTATGCAGTAATTTTAATTAGAACAGGAACTATTAAATTCCACAACCCAAGCTCCAAGCTCTCTCTGGATTCTCAAATACATTCAAAAACTTACTACTGCAATTCAGGCCAGCCACAAAACTCAAGAAATCAATCTGAACAGAATCTGGATACATCTCAGCACTGGGCAGTTTTAGAGACTGCTAAGTGGCCAACATGGACCTCTTTTCTGAAGAAGTCTTTCTCAGCTCAGGGAGAAAGAGAGGTGAGAGCATATCCAAGTAACTGTATACAGGTGAATGCTTTTGTAGATAAGACCTTTTCTCAGCCTGGGAGCAAGAAAAGCAGTCACTGCAACATCATCAGCCTATTGACTTTCAGCAGACTGGAGGAAGATTAAAAGAAAAGAGATTTGCTTAATGCAAGGATATCTCCACCAGAACAGGATGAAAATGGAAGTGGTTCTGGGTAAATATTTTCTGAATATTCATCAACTGGAATTTGAATGGTAGAATGATATAAAACAAGGTTTTAATAAAAGAAAAAAGACTTCTTCAGCACAGAGATACTGTTTGAAATGTTTGGATGTCAGAATAGCTGAATACTGCATTCACCCTGAGCCTCACAAAGCTTGAAGAATGAAACAAAACCACTCTAGAAAAGAGGAAATGGAGAAATGGAGAAGGATATTCACCATTCTGTAGAAGACTATGCCAAAGTTTTTTGTGTGGCCAAGTCTCATTTAAAAACTCAAAACAGTAATTAAAAAATAAGTCCTATGTAAGTGACAGGCCACTTGTTGACACTGTCTAGCAATGTTTTTGATTCATAAATCATCTCCTTTACCAGTCTACTCTCTTCCAACAAAGCACGTATCCCTTGACCATACAATTGTGTGAGATTCAGTATCTGGAATTTAAATAACATACAGCAGACTTTACTAACAGAATTTTAGCTTTCATAAAGGCTGGGCAAAATGAATTAAAAACTACACAAAAAAGTAATTTGCAGTTCTAGGAGTCAGTCTCCAATGATCATATTTACTCCACCTTCAAAGGCAAGTTTTTAAGCTAAGGAAAAGGCAAGACAGGAGTGGCTCTAAGCATACATCAAAAGTGCTTACTTATGATAAAGAATGGCAGTTATGAAACAAAAATGCTTAGAGATTTTTTTTGTTAGAATTCATTATAATTAATATATTATGTGATTCGGATTATTAGTGAAACTTGTTTATCCATCCTTCCTGCACAGAATGAATGCTTGGAAAGAAATTACAATAGATTTTAACTTGTTCATAATTCCTCTTTAGGATTCATCTATAAGACAGTAGAGGCTGCAATTTTTGAGTGTCAAATGTCACAGTAAAGCAGTGTCCTTCATATTGTAAGCCAGAATATCAGTATGCCGGGGGGTGACACAAATAAGTATCTGTGTCTATTAAGAATGACACTTCAAGTTTTTCCCATTTTCCTAATGTATGCAGCTGATAGAAGACTGAGAACGATATTCCAAAAAACAGCGAGAGCAACATTTCACCTGCATATATAAACTATCTGGATTTGGCAGGAGAAAATGCGAAGCTTTCCATGCCAAAATGTCACCTGGCCACCTTGGCTAGACATCTTGTGGAGGCTCAGGAGCAAGGGAAAGTGCAGCAACACTCCATGCTGCATTCTGCCAAGTAAAATGGAGAGGTTCAGGCAATCAGTAGTAATTATGGTAAGTGTTTTACTGGGTAATATGATAGCATTTTCCTCTACAAAGCAAACCAGAAAGGTCCATCCATCCTGAAAACTTTTTAATAACACCTACTTGTAATTGGTTTTAAATATGTCTCTCCTGACATAAAGATTTACTCTGTGTGTTATCTTAAACTAATAACTCATAGACTCTGTTTAATTGAATGGTTGGAACTATCCTCCTAGAACTGAACTCTTCTTGCCTCTGAAATAGACCTGGACTTGTGCAACAAAACCAAAGCAGTACTCTTACCACCTGATACTCTCTCTCTGGCAAATTCATTATCTACCACCATACTAATGATACTGTAACCATCACCTAATTACTTCTGTGTTGGTATTATGAATCTTTTCAGCAAATAACCTTTTATGTCATATTCAATCTACCTTTAAGTTAAAAAAAACTGATAATATTATCTGGTTCTTAAAATTGGTAAAGACTAGTCCTAAAATAAGGATTGGAAATTTTAAATCCAATCTAATCAGACCTCAGAGCTAATTATTATTGCTCCTTATCAACTGCCTTCAACTGACTTTGCCCCAGACTTTGCTAACTCTTACATGTCAATAACATTGCCCATTACAGACCTCCTATCAAGATCAATAGGAATAATCAGATAGATAAATTACATTACTTCATAATTTCTTTCCTAGTTTGTGGCCTCAGTCATGTTGTATCAACTATTCTTTTCATAAGCAATGTATTGTTTGCTTACCTACTCATTAGACTCACCTATGCTTCTGGGATGCCTATGTTGTGGAATAATCTCTCTTTTCTTCATTTAGCAAGACAAAGACCAAAAACTGATTTTAAAAATTCCTGGTTATATAAAATGCAAGGTTGTCTAGAACTCTTTCTCTCCCTTTGCAATCAGTATTTGTACACCAAATACATCGGTGATCTCAAATACAGCAATACATCAATGAATTATTTTTATTTTTTAAAAAAAAAAATTTCACAGCAGGCTGAATGACTTCAAGGATGCTGTAAAACCCAGTTATGTACACTAGCATGAAACAGAATTAAGCTGAACTGTAAAGCTCAAAGCATAAAGTCTTGGTGAGCTACCGTCTTCGCCTCTTTGGCAGAAATTATTTGCCCTACTAGTCACCCCTTACCTATTATGTATTGACTTCCAGTTAAAATCCCATATTATTAAAAGAGTTTAATTGCAGTGTTCCTTTCAGAGATGACTGTTTAGTTTATAATTCCACTCTTGGTTTCATAAACTCACAATTATTCCCAGATGCAATCAGGTCAGTGTCAAACACCTTCCTGAATCATAGAGTGAAATAGTTGCTGAATATTGTTTGACATCACTGCAAACACATTATTGGTTATTTGGGTTAAGTTTTGATGTTATAAGTGCTAAACCCAAAATGAATAGTAAGTATCCCAAGTGCAATCATGACAAAATTAAAATAATTTTGTGGCTAGCATCATTTGTTTACAGGATCAAAGCAAAAATATTACTGGATGCCAAAAGATCGAGATCTTTTGTTGTAGCAGAACCATGAGCAATGAAAAATTGAATAAATGTGTTAGTGGAACTATTTAGTATGGCCAAAATCTACTTTGCTAAAAACAATTTGCAGAAATCCCCAGCGTTCACAAATACTCGTTAATGAAAAGTTCACAAAATAGAGAAAGGGTCTTTTTTGTTTGTTTGTTTTTACAACCTCATTGAATACAAAGTTTCTCCAGTTTTTTTGGCATACTTCTATGGCTACAATCTGGAAAGAATAATCTCTATCAGAGACTTCCTTAAATTATTTCACTTCAAATCATAACATAGAACACTTGTGACAGTCTATAGCAGTTCCAGATTTTGTTTCTTTGTCCAACTACTCTGTGATAGACCAGTCCTCAGCATCTGATTTCTGAATGTTTTCAAATCACCTGTTAATTTTTGTCACTCTGCCTGGAGCCATTATAATCTTTCACTGAGAGAAAAGCTTATCATCTTAAAGCAAATCTTTCAGGTTCTTGTCTCATATTTGATAAAACATGGGCTATTATACAATAATCCCTGAGAGATGAAGGAAATCCCTACCATTTCAGGGAATCACTCTGTAACTGGAACTGAACCAGGCTTTATTTACAAATTTGTACATTCTGCTTCTGTGATGTCTGCTATTTTTGAAAAGACAACTACACAATTTACATGGACAAGCACCTTGCTTGTTGCACTGGCTGGCTCTCACCTACCACCTGGTTTTCTCCTTCCCTGTTCTTCTTGCCACATAGCTCTTTCCAGCAGTTTGGACACAGCTCTACAAGCACTCAGGAAAAGAAGGCAAGAGGGCACAAAGCACTTAACAGGCATCGGTTTACAGGCAAGGGGGAGCAGTGCTGTAAAACTGATATTTAACCACATGCAAAGTTATGCCCAGTCTGAGCATGTAATTGCCATAGAATGGCTGAATTCCAAATGAGAAATGAAAGGTCTGTTCACGGAAAGAGAATAACAAAATGTATCTATCTCACATTATAACACCGTCCTATTTCCAATAAATGTCCTTCTTGATAAGAAGAGGTAAGATATTTTTTTTTAAGTGGCAAAGATTTGTTAAGAAGATTGAGAGCATAGCATTATTTAGGTATCTTAAGAAAGAAAAAACATACAGAAAGCAGTTACACGCTGCCAGTCCAACATGACAGCTATACACAGTCATGATGTCAGAGAGATCTGCACATCATGCATGACAGCAGCTGGCCTCACCTCAAGCCACCCTTGCAAGCTCCTTGCCAACAGAGACCGGTGCTGGTTTCATAGGCAACCTCGGGATGACCCCTAAAATCAACACAATAAAAATTACTATGTTTTTGTATAGACAGAGTAGTTTGTATCATAGAGTTGATTGGTGCATTATGGGTCACATCATCTTCCACTGCTTGGCCTGCAAACTATAGCAGACAGATACTGAAGCAATTAACTTTCATTTCATTAAATAAATTGGCAGAAAGAATTCAGCAGGCCAAGGGTGTTAGTTTTATACAAAAAAGCAATGAGAAGCATCTCAACTTCTGTCTTCTAACAAAGTAATGAATGTCACTTCTTTCCCTAAATTAACATCTGAAGAATAATTTTTAGGATCTAGCACCCAGAGATTGAGAAGTCCAGAATTAAGACTGCTCAATCAATCCCCATCCACAAGGAAAACAATTTGGTTTAAATTATACATTCACATCCTGATTCTTCTGAAATCCCCTTGCCTGACACAGCTCACAGAAAGAATGGTAGCTACACACAGACCAGGACACTTGGTGTTCTTGATTCTGTTCCTGCCTCAATTTCTACATGGCTTCAAGCATTACAGCAGGCTGGCAGAGGAAGTTCAAGGTGACAGCAGATGAAAAGTTTAGGATGCAGAAATTCAGTCAGGTGAACTCACTTCCATTCCTGAACTCTTTCACAGATTTCACAGAAATCTCCAGATTTCCCTCCCTGCCCCCAAGAAAGAGATACTTTTCAGTCCTCTTTTTCAGTATGTCTTGCTTGAAGTGCTAACTTTCAAGGGTGTGATCTGATCACTCAGTTCTCTAGGAAGGTCCTTGCAAAGTATGCACTCCCAGACATCTTCATGGTCAGCTCTGAAGACCAGAGCAGTGCTCAGTCTCCACAGTGACAGACAATGTCCTAATGTCAGCAAAAGTTTGTTATGTCATCTCATAAAAATTTTCTTCTCACATATTTTCCTTGCTTGTAAAATAAGAATGCGACAGATAAAGGATAAGAAAGAGATGGGGAAGATTTCTGTCACTCAGTGTTATTGATCCTTGCATTTAGTGAGAGAGAATCCTATGTAAAAGATGAAAAAGAATATAATCATAAATTAAAGATACATCATACAAGTGAAGGAATATTGCCTGAGCGACTGTAACTGTTTTTCCTTTGAGATATTCACTTTGCCGTACTAATATTGTTTTAACAGATTAGCTATGTGCATATTCATGGATGAAGGGCAAATATTAGAAACTGCTAAATTATTAGGTAAAGAATTTAAAACTAAATAAATAGCAGAAGTTTAGAGAAAACCAGAGACAGTTCTACTGCTGAAGAAAGAAAACCATACTGCTTCAGGAACGACTAGCAGAAATATAACTTTTTTCCCCAAACAAAAATAAAACGGAGCAAGTAATTTTGGAAGTCAAAAGAAATGAATCATAAAAAGAGTTACAGAATGCTAAATGGATCATGCTACATATGGGAATGCAACTAGAAATCAAGTGCTCACTGTTTTCTCAGACACAAGAAGTAGGGGCCATTAACGAAACCTAGTAGGAGACAGGCTCAAAGAAAAAAAGGAGAAGATTCTTCACATAACAGGTGGAATTTGTCCAAATGCTTTTCCGCTATCAGCACCTAATTACCAGAAAAACATAGACAAATTGGATTAAGATCAAAGAAAAGCTACAAAAATAATTAGGGGAGACTAAAAAGAAAAGATGAAAAGATAAATATATTTATAGTGCCGGCTAAACGACAGCTAAGTTATTATTACACCTACAACAAATATTTAAAATGTGCAAATTCTGCACTGGTACATTAGCAGATTCATTTAGAGAGATACAAGAGAGTATTACACAAATATCAAGGAAAAATTAAGTGATGAACACTGAAGTTCAACAGTAGGGAAAAACTGAATTGGTTTCTGAAATGGAAATAATTGGCATGATTTAGATAAACGCTAGCATCTAAATTAATTTGGGAATGATCCTGCCCTACAGTAGGCAAAACTATGCAGTACAATAAGAGGAGGTTTCAAGCTGATAATTTTTTCATGAAATCCTGGGGCAAGAAATCCATCAGTCTCTTTCCCTTACTGCACACACGAACACCAAGATCTGGGCCAGAGGTTCAGATCTGCCACTGAACTGTGTCACTGCTGATTGCCTGTCACTTTCATCTCCTCCTCTTTCACTTCTGTAACACACCAGTCATTCAACTTTACTGTTGATTTGTCCATATTGTCCCAAATGGAACACACATTTTCTCATCCCTTTAGGTTTTCCTAGTGTTCCACTTTTTTTCTCTCCCATAGCAAAACTCAATAATTCTTTTTTCCACATCACTATGACGAAATTTTCCTTAACAAAACGTTAAAACTAAATGTTTTAATGTAAATAAAGTGCTACACACCAAAAAGATGTCAGATCAATGGGTCAGTGTGATAATTTTGCATAGAAGTCACCATCTTCTCCTCCTTCCCCTCTTTTGGACGCTTTTCATTTTAGGCTTCAACCCTGAGAGAATTGCTTCTTCCCAGGTGTTTGCACCAGCCACAGCAAATCAAGCTGGACTTCACACAGAGAGAACAGCAGCAAATAAAAAATACGTTGGAGCAAGACACCGTTAAAAACGGAAAAACTTATTGTAACCCATAAGCTAAACATAGACATATTAAACAGGGAATGACGTGACTTCCAATTTTCAAACCTGAGGAGATTCCACAGGAAACCTTATCTTAAGTTTACAAAGAAGCCTCCTCCCGTCATATATCACAAGAATCATTATGGTTATGTATTTCTGAAACACAATAAGGAGCCTTTGCAGGCTATACAGTCATTCAATTAATACACAAAGTACCAGCTTTTTCCAGTTCAAGAACCAAAATTGTGTGATAAGAGCATAATGGCAATAGTTTGTCCATGGGTCTGGGATTAATACCAGGACTATCTGTGTAGACTGTCTAATGTGTTTAGCTTCTATGAAGAATTTGTTAACAGTAAATCAGCATTGTCGTTATTTAATAACATGGCTGCATTCTATCCTGTTGGGTGGAAATAGTCAATTCTGACTTTCAAACATTTTAATTTCAGAGGTCATTTTGTTGGATGGGCAGCATTAGATAAAAAGCACCCAAATCAGAGCAAACATAAAAGTCAAACTTTATTTCATTTGGCAAGAGAACTACACACTGACATTTCTATTGTCATGCAAATGGATGCTGAAAACACAGGGGGAGAGAGTTGTGTTGCATTTTGTTTACCATGTACACATGGATTCCTATTACAGGCCTCAGAGGCAGAGCCACACTGTGGGAGGGTGGTCTCCTGAAAGGTGGGCAAGAGCTGCCCTGCAGAGAAGGCATCCCAGGAGGCAGGGGAAAGAGTAGTGAAAGGGCAGCAGGGATCAGCCAGTGCCTACAAGACAGAAGAAAGGCCACAAGATAGGCTGGGGCATGATCTTTCTCGGGCAGGTGACCACCTCTGTCTCTGCACCCTGGTTGGGTCCCTAGTGCGTGGCACTTCTGGAACATGTCAAGCTTAAGCTGCTGTAATTTGTCCCATTAACACATCAGAGAAAGTGTTAACCCATCAGAGAAAGTGTAAACCCCACCCCTTAAGTGCAAATAAGATGGTCCTGCATCCAAAGCACCCTTCTTGTGCACTCAGATCAGCGTTTGACACACACAACAGGAAGCTGCATACCCCAGGTGTTTGGCTGTGCACACAGCTGCTCCTCACCACTCACAAGCAAAGGGCTGAGAAAACAGTTCTCTAGATACCTTGGGTCATAAGCAGGGGGAACATTTATTTTACCTGCCTGTTACCACAGAAATAAAACAAGTAGCACATCTCTAGCAAAACCTCTCTGAGTGGTCTAGATCTAGCTAGTGCTTCACTTGTCACTTCTAAGGAAAAGACCCTGTGGCCACTTCCAACTGCCAAGAGAAGGTGGAGAGGACACTACTGCTTCTGAGGGTGAACGTGGTTTTCTGGGAGATGCTGGAGCACAGATAGCTTCAGTGTCCATGAGAAGAGCTCAGCACACAGTTCTGACCCCAGTCAATCAGGGGTAACTTCTGCATTTCAATCTCACCATTCTCCCAGGCTTAATGGCATTATGCAGCTTTGCTGGATAGGGCTCAGATGCTCAGCCCTTTGCAGGATCAAATCCATAGTGACTTAAAATTGAAATCAGGGTTACCAATAACTAAATGGAAATAGTGTTGTTTCCCAGAACACAGCAGATCCTTCAGAGTGTACTGAGGTGCATGTTTTTCGTATCCACTGAGCTATGAACAATAGGCAACCCTCTGCTTTTATTAAACACTTTGAGGGATTATTATTTTAGTTAAGCCTTTAAGAATTCATACCTATCTGGAAAGGGCAGCTTGTGTAATGAACTTCCTGTTTTCATCATAGCTGGATACTGCTTTTTTGCTGTTGCCTGTTATTACTCAGTTCATATGAACTGCCTGGAGCTTATTTTTAGCTCACTTCAGCCGATTGCAAGGTCTGTTCAAGGAACTTAACTTTCTAACCAGAAAATGTAATTACTGCATCTAATGCTGAGTTCAAGAATATATTCTTAAGTCCTTTTAAACAGCCAAGACAAAGTGAAAATAGATAACGAATAGTGGTTGAAGTAATCTGTTCAATGCAAAAATTACCTTTTATTTTCAAATTATATCCTTAATTTCTAAAATAAGTATTTATTTGATAAAAAAAGTCACGCTCCATTCATTTAATTACCAATTAAAACAGGGGAGATGAACAAATATTTGCCAAAATCAGCAGAAGAGTATTTTACTTTGAGGAAAAATATGTAACTATGTAAATGTCTTGAGATCATAGAATCAAAAACTTTGAAGTTGTCTGTGTCAGACATAATTTGTTTCATGTATATCAAAACACATTTAGCACAAGTGAGAAGTAGAATCATAGAATCATTTTGGTTGGAAAAGACCTCTAAGATCATCAAGTCCAACCATTAACCCAGCACTGCCAAGTCACCACTAAACCATGTCCCTCAGCACCTCTTCTACACATCTCTTAAATCCTTCCAGGGATGGGGACTCCACCACTGCCCTGGGCAACCTGTGCCAGTGCTTGACAACCCTTTCAGTGAAGAAATTTTTCCTAATATCCAATCTAAACCTTCCCTAGCACAACTTGAGGCCATTACCCCTTGTTCTTTCACTAGTTACCTGGGAGAAGAGACTGACCCCTGCATTGCTACAACCTCCTTTCAGGTAGCTGTAGAGAGCAATGAGGTCTCCCCTCAGCCTCCTCTTCTCCAGGCTAAAGCACTCAAGACTGAATGTAAATTCTGGAAAGGACATTTTACAACAGTCTTTCAACCCCTTACAGAAAAGAAAATAACAATAATAATAAAATCACATGGAATCACACGATAATTCAAGTTAGAGGGGACCTCAAGAGATCACCCAGTCCAATGTCCTGCTTAAAGCCAGATGAGCCTTGCAGTTACTCAGGGCTTCATTCAATTCGTCTCAAAAT
Organism: Podargus strigoides; assembly: GCA_028020825.1. Classification (NCBI taxonomy): domain Eukaryota; kingdom Metazoa; phylum Chordata; class Aves; order Caprimulgiformes; family Podargidae; genus Podargus; species Podargus strigoides. Next base: position 62,916,691 of record CM051620.1, read on the forward strand.
CTTCCAAGGATGGAGAGTGCACAGCCTCCTCTGGATAACCCGTTTCAGTATCTGAGTCTCTTCATGGTGAAAAGGTTTCTCCTCACACCCAGTGTGAACCTCTCTTGTTTCATCTTCCGCTTGTTCTCCCACATCGCATCACTGAGAATTGCCAGACTCCATCTCGATGACCTTGTCACAGGTAGGGCAATGCTGCTATTAGGGCCCTCCAACACATTCTCTTCCTGAGGCTGAACAAGTCCTGCCCCCTCAGCCTCCCTCCACCAGGTAAGTGCTCCAGCCCCCTCACTGTGACCCTCCATTGAACTCATGCCTTTCTTGTTTTCAAGGGCCCAAAAGTGAATACAGTATCCAAAAGATGTCGAACAGGTGCTGAGTAATGGGGAATAAACACTTCCCTCCACGTACTGGCTGCAGTCCTGTTGCTACAGCTCAGGGTGCTGTTGGCCTCCTGTGCTGCCAGGACACATTGCTGGGTCCTACCCAGCCTGATGTCCATGAGCCCTCCAGGTCCCTTCCACAGAGCTGCTCACTGTCCCCAGCCTGTGATCCATCATGGGGTCCCTCCTTCCCAGGCACAATGTGTGACATTCATCCTTACCAAATTTCTATTAACTTCATTATGACGGATAGTTCTATGAATGATTCCTGCACAGGAGCTTAACATTTTCCTCCTTTCTGTTTTGCTATACTATTGCAGACTCTTTTTACTACAATTCACCTTAAAGAGGTGGATTATGTAATTCAGGATACATTTAAAATCCAATTAGATTAAAAGAGAGATAAAGAAGTCTGTCCTGTTTTTCATGCAGAATTTTTTTCACTGTCTTCCACTTACCACATATATTTTTATATTTGCTGCTGTAACTACTTTGGCTTTGACAGACCCACAAGATTTTACAGAAGCTGTATACCAAAAAAATCAGCTTTTTGTCTCTTGAGCGTGATAAACCATGAGTCACAGTACTTTCTATATGTATACATTTTCAACAACTTCAATATTAAACCTTAGCTATGACAATACTTAAATTTACTTTAAGCCAATTTGATATTAATAGCAATAAGTAGTCCGCAGGAAAAGTGAACACTAGTTGGAAATCAATATGTTGAAAAGCATTTATAGGTAAGCAAGGGATGCAAGTTTGACAAGTCAATAAATAGCGTAATTAAGTCTCAATTAACTGCATGTATCAGAGAAACTTAAAGAATTTTTTGTTTTGTTGCAAAAATAATTTATTCCTGGTCAACTGCTGCCTGTGAACTTTCAGAGATATTATTGCAATTTTTTAAAAAAAAAGATGCTACAAGTTACAAAACTGAATACATAGTATAAGCCCTAGAAAGGCATTTCTCTGTCCTTTCAAAGAGACTGTGTGCAATCCCATGCGGCCACATAAAAACTTAAACTTTTTAAAAGGAAATGCAAAAGCTTCAGGATTGAAGTTTCAAAGCCAGCTATTACAAGATGTCGAACAAAGGAACTTTATTTTCATTTTTAAAGCTTTGATTTTTTTTTGCTACATGTCACTAGCACTGTGATTTTTTTTTTAACTGTTTATTGCCTTTTGCTTAAAAAATTCACCCTGGAGATTTAAAAAAATAATAAATCAAGAAACATTGTCATTACAAACCTTCCAAGACAATTATTGAGTGAAAGCTACTTGGATTTGGTTTGCCATTTGAGTATCTACTCAGTGTTAGGTCTGCTTCCCTTCCCTCCTCTTTACATCTTCCTCAAAAACAATCTGACATCAAAGACCTCAACATCAGGAATTACACAGCGGGTATTTGGTTGAATTAGAACATTCATAGTCCTCGCATACAACAAAACACATTTGTGGTGGGTTGACCTTGGCCACCTGCTGGATGCCCACCCAGCTGCTCTTCTACTCCCCTTCCTCAGCAGGACAGGGGGAGAAAATGAGATGAGAAAGCTCATGGTTCAAGATAAGGACAGGGACATCATTCATCAGTTACTATGACAGGCAGAACAGACTCGGGGAAAATTAGTTTAATTTATTGCCAAGTAAGAACAGAATAGGATGTTGAGAAACAAAGGCAAAAGTAAAAACACCTTCTCCTCACCCCTCCCCCTTCACGAGCCAGGCTCACCTTCACTCCTTCATCCCAGACTCCTCTACCTCCTCCCCAAGCAGTGCAGGGGGATGGGGAATGAGGGCTGCAGTCAATCCATAACAGCTCCTCTCTGCCGCTCCCTCCTCCTCATGCTGTTCCCTGCTCCAGCCTGGGTCCTCTCCACGGGCCACAGTCCTTCATGAACTGCTCCAGCTTGGGCCCTTCACCTGGGCTGCAGTTCCTTCAGGACAAGACTGCTGCAGCCTGGGCTCCTCCAAGAGCTGCTGGGTGGGTATCTGCTCCACTGTGGCTCTCCATGGGCTGCAGGGGGACAACCTGTATCACCATGGTCTTCTCCAGGGGCTGCAGGTGAATCTCTGCTGGGACACCTGGAGCACCTTCTCCCCTCCTGCTGCTCTCCCCTCAGGGCTGTTTCTCACTCTTTTTTTCCCTTGCTCCACACTGCTGGGCAGTATTTTTTCCTTTCTTACACACACTTTTCCCGAGGCACCACCACCTTGGCAGTGGGGCTGAGCCGTGCCCTGCGGTGGGTGGGCTGGAACCAGCTGTGTCCGGCACAGGGCAGCCCTGGCCTCTCCTCACAGCAGCCCCTGCACCCCCACTGCCAGCACCTGGGCACCTGCACCTGATACAGCATCGCTTGGACTGAAACAAACTCTGGGGTCACTGCCCGCCTGAGCTCATCCTGATTGCTCAGCATCACAGGGACATTAAAGGGGTCTCTCTCTCCATTTTGGACAAGCCTCGCCCACCTCTAGGCACAAATCTAGAATCACACAGACTTTACTGGTTTTGACATGCCTGCCCTCATCTGTTACTGCCAGAAACATCAGACACCCTTCCACTGTCTCAGGTCCCAGTACCAATTCCCACACACCAGCAGACACTTGCTCACCCACAGAAGCTTCCTCCTGGGATTATTCTCCTGTAAGGACAAGTCAGGCACATGGAAATTATATTTCAGAATTACAGAATTCTGGTTGAAGCTAGGATTTGTCTCTTATGCTGGTGCTTTTCTAAAAGCCCTGCCACAGGGTATTTAGTGTCAAGAAGTAACACGAACTCTAACTTCCTGCCTCACTGCTTAGATTTTAATTGTGAATATTAATATTTAAGCCTGGATTGGTCTCAGTTAAATCAGTGTAAATCCAGAGAATCTACACTGGCTTTATTAGTGCTACTTCAGATTCACAAAAGTATACCTAGGTATAATAGTTTTGTACAGTAACCATAATATTGATCTTGCGTCCTTTATGCCACAGCACATTGCAAGGCCATTCAAATTCTTATTTTCTTAAATGTTTTACTGGATAAAGAAATTGAAAAATACAAGAAACACTAACTGCAAGCAACTGACATAAGAAAAAGTGAATTCTGCACTGTCAGCACTCTGTCTGTCGCAATTAATGAAATTAAAAAGAGGAGTGATGAAACATTTTAACTTGACCTTCTAAAGCAGTTTATCCCAGTGAGATCATTTAGGGCAGAGGATAACCTGCCATGAGACGTCACATCACTGAAGCAATGTATTTACAGCAACTAAGGAGAACTGTGTGGAGGCCCATGAAAGTCCTCCTGCAGCAGTGCAGAGGGAATCCCAGGTCATTAAAAATTAATTTTTCTTCGATGTTCTGATGTATAATCTATTATGCCCAAACATGATACCACGTTTCATTAGCCAAAGAATATACATCCCACACTGAAATCAAATACAATAATTGAACAGCTTTAGATGCTCAGTAAATTGACAACTATGCACCACGATCAAACGTCAAACCCCAAACTCCATAAAATTGCAATATTTATCTCCAAAACCATAACTGTCTAAACATTTACATCAAGTTTCTTCCACAAAACACACACTGAAAGTTTAGAAATGTTGACTGAATCATTTCCTGTGACTCAATGATTTGCTATTGCATCTGTGCAGAACACCAGGAGAGCTGTTTTTAGCTTGACAATTTTACAATTCAATGGAATGTTAATGGCCTCCTAAATTTCATATAAAACAGTTTCTTATCACATTCTTCATCTCTTATCAGATGTTATCTAGAGAAAAAAACCTCAAGGCCAGATTATAACCATGGAGAGCAGAAGTAAGAAAATTCTCCCATGCAATTGATCTCAGATTAAAGATTAGCAACAACTGTGTGCCAGCTATTTCCTGTAATTGATCAGATATCTAGAGAATCATTACTCTGTTCCCCCATCATATGTTACCCAGCATACGGAGAAATGAGTGTGTGCTGCTGGAGTTAAAAGTTGTAAACCTACTCCTAGTATCAGTTGAAAGTAGTTTATCATGCCCTGGAGTCACCCTTGAAGCAGTTCAAAGATATACGGGCTGTTGCAGCCATCTCTTCCAAGGGACTACAATCACACTGAAATCTAACCAATTTAAAGTTGGTTTGAAACGGGGCAAATCCCACATTTGTCCCTAAATCCCCTGGGATATTTTCTGTGGCTTTACAGTATGGATCCTCTACTTTAACAGGTTTCACATCCCCTAGTAACATACGCAGTAATCATAGAAATTGAAAAAAAAAAAAAAAAAAGCGCATGTCAGTACAGAACTCTTATGAAAAGAGTGAAACTGAATACCCACACTGTGCTGGCACATGGACAGAGTAAACAAGCTGGAAAGACAGAACAAGCGAGTGACAAATCCTTTTCCTCACCCTCCCTTTCCGACTCTTCTATTTGCTTGAGGTCTAAGTTTAAAGTAAGTTTTACAAGTAGGTTAAAAAATATCATCAACTTGATTTCTTTTCACTTACACTTCTCCGTTAACACCTTTATAAAGATACTGAGCTTTTAGAATGCATTGTTTGTTTGTTTTAGGAGAAGCTCTTACTATGCAATTGCTTAAAGCAGATAGGATAGAGCAAACTGCATGGCTTTTGTAGAGCCTGCATTTTAGAGCAAATATCTTTGAAGCAAAGCCTACTGAGAAGAACAGTTTTTCACAGGAAACAGAAGAAACTACTCTGTGCTTGAAAGAAATGGGATTTTCCCCAGGCAAGAAAGACGTAATAAACATCTCAATACAAAATTAGTTAAGAAATATGAAAGGTTGTGGGTTGATCTTTGCTTTTGCAAAGACAAAGGAAGAAAATGTCTATGCTGAAGGACCTACAAATTCCTCTAGAGCAGATTTCAGATATAAATAAAAAAATTTAAATGAATGCTCTGATATATGCCTGCAAACCAGCCAATGTGACAAGAATGTGTAAGAAACGGCAGAAATGTGGATTCCGTTCATTCCCTGTCACACCACACTGACAGATTAAAGCAGTATAACTGCTGTAACACGTCACATTTCGAATCTTTCCTTTTTCACATGCTCCTTATTTTCCATGTGCACCTCATAACAGCATTTTACATTCTTCCTCTCCAGTTACTGCTCTGTGTGACCCCATCTTCATCCCCCTGTTCCCTGGTACTAGGGTCTTTGCCTCTGCAGGTCACACCTTCACTGCCCCCAAGTCACAGTGCTCTAACCCCACCCCTGCCAGTGGGTCTGCCTGCCCCTAGTCCCTTCTCACTGCCAGCTGCTTCAGTGTTCATCGAAAACTTTCATTTACTGGCAATTATAAGAAACAACAATTTAAAGACAAAAATCCCAGAGTCCAGTCCCATCCAAAGAGCAAGCATAGTTATGAGCTGGCATATAAGTGGAAAAGGAACTGAACCCTGAAAAAGTTGTACACAAAAGGCTACCAAGGGTCAGCGTTGAGGGTACACAGCCAAAGTTCTCAGCTGGCTGCAAAGATATGTGATTCTTAAATATTTTTTTCCAGTCTCTGTTTTCTTACTCTATGACAGAATAGAAAGAACCACTCTCCAACAGATGTTCTAAAGTCTAAATGTAGGACCTCTGCATCACTAATGCTTGTGCCATTAAAAAGGGCTCTAGTTGTTGTTGTGGTTTGTCATCATTGGAGAAATAAATTTTTTAAAAGAACAGGGTACATAGGAAGTCTAATGCTCCAAAATTGAAAACCTAGGTTTTCCCAAGGTTCTATTACAGAGAGAAGGATCTTCAGTGGCAAGGAAAAAGTCTACAGTGTTGGATGAAAGGGACAGGTTTTTGTCCTGGTCAGAGTGCTGATGTTATCAGTCATTCAAGTCAATTTGTTCACTGAGAACAAGAAATCAGACTTACACACTTATGTGACTTTGCTTCTCCTAGCAGGCTCTGAACCACATAAAATTCTCTCTGGCCTTAATTAATTTGTCTGAATTTAGCAGAATGCTCCTATATTTAGCTGTTTGTGTATAACCCTCAGGGACTGAGGCTAAAATAGTTGGTTGATACTTGACCTGCCTTTCCCTATTAGTCATTGCTTCGAAAGACCATTGTATTTATGGCTCATCTCTTGCTCTAATCTCAACGTCTACAGGAACAACTGCATGCAGTAAAGTGGTGAAGTTTACTCCACATTTGAAATCTGAGTCCCCAATAGGTGATATTCAGTATTTTGTTGCTGTTTGGCTTCTACTTATCTATTTTTTCTTTAGTTGAAGATTTTATTAGAGACTAAATCATTCATGTGAAAAAAAAATTAATTACAGAGGACTTGGAACATACCTCATGAAATGAGAGAAGACCAATATGTAGGACATGCAATTCAGCAAAGTTCAGGAAAATTCAGGCATGCAAAGACCTAAAACCACAGTTTACCTATCAGTTCCTCCTGTGAGTGACAAAGGGGAAAAAGGCATTTACAAAAATCAGTACGAAAAACTCTTCAATTTTAATTAGAAAAATTGTTTTAAGTGGCATAAAACCACAGTATAAGTTTGATGGGTAGATAAACCCAACAAATTATTCCATGCAGCTGAAGGTATAAGGTCTGTCTTCCTCTTTCTTCTTCTCCTGCTTCTCTTTCTATGCCCCAGCTCCTACCTTCCTCCTCCCTGGCTCAAAGCCACATAATCACTGTAACGTTTTATGGCTGTAGCATCAGTCCCTTTTATGACCTGTTTCAATTGACTGAAATTTCAGAAATCTAACCACAACATAAATGGCATGAGTGGTCTGCCATTTAAGTGAATTAAATCAGTTCCTGGAGAGACAACAGCATCAGAGGAAACACAAAGTATACAATGGAGAAAGAAGGGGAGAGGATCTCATCTTTTTGGTAGTGGTGAGCTGGTACATCTGCTCATTCTGTCTCATTTGATCACCCCCTAAAAAGATACCACTTGAGAGAATATGTCTGTGTCTTTGTCCCACACATTCCATACCTAGTGTAGATCCACAACTGATCTCGGTGATGCGGTAGATATCCTGGAATTACATCAAAAGTAGCTTATTTACTCAGCAATCAAACTTCTTCCTACAGCTTCAAAGCACTCTATTCTGCTTTCCTAAGAGCTTTGACTTTTACTACCCATGTCTCCATAACTGAGTGGAGCTGTTTCTAATGACAAAGATGGAAAACCCTCTGTCTAGGGTTCAGAAGCTCTTTCTGTTTTTAGAGTAGCAAGAACCATCAGCACTCAGACGGTCCCAAAACATCACCCTCCAAAGAAGCCTCTGCCCAATATTCTCCCTGACTTCATGGTAGAGCAGATAGATACACAAAATTCTGCAGCTCCCTCCTGGCTCAGAAAGGGTTCTACACTCAGCTCCATGTTTGCAAAAGAGATCTGGAAAAAATGTTCTTTGTCTGAATGTTATTGTTCCTTGGGGGTGGCAGAGCATGCCCCTTCTGCAAGAAAGAATAGACTCCAAGGCCCCCCATGGCACACAGCAGTTCCCAGGGAGTCTGTGATAGGCCAATACCCCCCATATGCCTCTAAACCATCCACAATCCCCGACAGCCACCATGTCAAATGACAATAGTGCAGAATCCCCAAAAGAGTTTCAGTCTTCTGACAATGAATTGAGAACTTTATTTCAATAAGACGACCAGAATCCCCCTTAAGAAGGCACTCCCAAAGTATGGTGCACCAGGCCAGGCTACACGCTCAAAGGCTGGCCCACAAAACTCTGTTAAAACACTGTTTTCAACAGTGTCTCTTTTAAAGGTTTGACAAAACAGCTCAGTAGCAGTACCAGAGAAAGAACCAGGTTAACAGGCAACCACCGGTCAGAAACTTTGGGAACTACTACCTTAAACCTCTTTTCCCCCCATCCTCCTACTCCTGGCAGAGTTTTTCAGCCCCCTTCTGCCAGGAGTCCCTTTACAGATTTAAAGCTACAGCATGCATGCACTCTCACCAGGGAGTGCACATCTCACATCTCACTCTCACCTTCTCCATCAAGGCTCTGACTCTTCTGAAAAGCAGTAGGTTCCAGAGCCGCACCAGTTCTCAGCTTGATGACCACCCTGCCGACGTGGACATTGTTGCCTAAAGAAAACTTCTGCCTTTTCAGTTCTTTTGGGTATTAAATGCCGCAGAGGTGGACCCCCTTTCATGAGATCTTTTGCTAGGGTTCCAGCATGACTAACCTTAACCTTCCCAGCACACCACAGCTCAGTAAAGTTTACATACTTCAGTCAACGGCAGTCACATACAGTCTATGTATAGCGATAGTGATGTCAGCAGGTATTGCCCAACATTTTCCCTACTTGAATTTTATTGCATCTAGATTGCCTGATTTCATCTTGTGTAAGATTTTTGTGGTTAAGGAAGAGAACGATGGATTTTGACACCTAGAAGTCTACTGTCATTTACATGAGGCCACTTGAAATGAAAGTGGTGGTGCTCCCAGCTGCTGACTGTACAGCATGCCCCACTACAAGACTGTCCTTTCACCAAAAGGAGCTCATATTGCCTAATGTTGCTACAGACATCTGTCCTGCTCTCTTACTAGTCTGCTCCCTCATGGAGGGAATGATTAGAATGTTGTATGCTTGAAGCCACTCTGTGGTTTCCACAAGGCTTGGAGGATTACAGACCTAAGAAATTGCTCTTAATCATGGCTGTTCCTTCCAAGTACCAAAAGAGAAAAAGATGCCTTTCTAAGATCCATTCATTTTGGCTTTAAGATGGAAGAAGTATTTCTACAAATTTAGATCAGCCAGTAGTTGCAACATATGTAAATCACAAATGTAGTGCCATTCAGCACCCGGTGCTCAAACTTGAGGGTACATCTCAGAGGTGGTATTATTCTAACCTCTGCTCTCAAACTAGCCTTCACTTATGGACAAGCCCAAAACCTATTCCCATAAAGGTCATATTTCTTCCTACCACATCCTGCTGTATATTCTACCCATTTCTCCTACTGCAACCAATATGGGGACTCTTTACATATTTAATTCATTCATTAAATGAAAAAATGTGCTTATGAAATTACGAATGCTGTGTCAGGTGATTGACAGGACGTGTAGGATCTAAAACTCTTTTCATGTTCATTTTGTGTATTTTTTGAGATGGAGATGCTATGAGTTATATGTTTTGTGTAATAGTTGGCGTAAAATTTGGATGCACAATTGATACCTTTCCCATGGTTTTACCAATTCTACAATACATGTCATTAATATCTTTTGAAAACTTAACTTTGTAAAACTCTCTCCTGGATGTGCAGTGGGAGAACGTACCACCTTCCAATGTCTCCTTGGTCAATACAACACTTAAATCTGACCTTGAACGTACCTCCAGCTATCGCCTGTTTAGAAACAAAACCACACAAAGCTGCTTCTGGAGTTAGGATTAGTTTTGCTACTTCCCTGCAAATTATCACTGTAACCCAGATTAGACTTGCAGTCTACTACACTTACTCACTCACTAGAAATTTTGCCCTGGTAGTCATAAAATATGATAAGAGGCACATTAGAGACTTACCAGTTTGAGAAAGCTGGGGACAAATAATGTATTGAGAAGATAAATCATAGAATCCTAGAATAGTGTGGGTTGGAAGCAAACTTTAAAAGTCATCTAGTCCAACACTCCTGCAGTGAGGAGGGCCATCTTCAACTAGGTTGGGTTGCTTAGAGCCCCATCCAACCTGACCTTGAATGTTTCCAGGGATGGGGCATCTACCACCTCTCTGGGAAACCTATTCCAGAGTTTCACCACGCTCCATAAAAAATTTCTCACATCTAGTCTAAATCTACCCTCTTTTAGTTTAAAACCATTACCTCTTGTCCTATTGCAACAGGCCCTGCTAAAAAGTTTGTCCTCATCTTTCTTATAGGCCTCCTTTAAGTACTGACTGTGTTTTGAAACATCAAAACATCTTAGGTTTTCTTAACAGAGTTTAAGTTTCCTATCCTTGGCACTACTATTTTCACCTTTCTGCCTTTTCCTGTACTCCCTAGGATGAATGACATTTCTTTGTGGACACAGGAAGGAAAACTGTCGGTAAGAAGCAAAAACAATGTGAAGTACTGGCCCTATATTCTATGAATTATCAATACTTTCAAAGAATGTGTTGTTGTTGAAAACTACTCCATCAGAGATCCTGAACATCCTTCGAACAGCCTCTTTCCCTAGCACAGTGTAAGAGTCCTGTAAAAACTGCTCTGGGGAATATTGGTTATCATTAGTAATGCTCATCAGTAGAAAACAGTACACAGCAGAGAAACAGTAGCAGTTGCAATTATTGTTGTAAAGACTGTAGAGAAACACATACCTAATTCGTTATATTCAGCTGATACTACCACTTTAACCAGAAGTGCAGGACAATCTGCAGGTGTAAGCAAGTACAGCACTGTCAATATCAGAGAAACTATGCTATGTATGTGTTTTTCTTCACTTACCAGACCCATCATGACCAACAAAAAACTACACCTGCTGGTAGCTCCTCATTCCCTCAAAACCCCCTTCAACTTGCACAGAGTATAATACAAACCCTATCCACACCTATCCATATTAATCTCATCATCAATAGTATTTGTATTTTTTCCTCACCTAACAAATGCATAAACTTTCTCCTTCATTCTATTGTTTGCTACCTTTATAACCTTTCATTTATGGCTGAGGAATTAATTTAAATATGTAACACAAAGACAGCAGTCTTCACTGTGCTAATACATTTCATGACAGAATTTCCTTTGAAGCAAGACGTTGTGTTTTGAAATAGCCTCGCTGAAACACTTCTGAAATCCCCTTCTACCCCCAATGAAGTATAATCTTTTCAGTAAGTGTTATGCAATATATATATATAATGTCAGTTTTGCAATCTATTGTGAAAAGCAAAAAAATATATGTATGTATTAATGAATCAGTACACAGAAATGAGAAAAAATATCTGTACAGTAATCCTGAAGGACACCATCCTCCTAGTCATGAGTCTTGAGGTGCCAGGCCACACTAAATAAGTAAACATACAATAGCACTTAAGCAAGCATGGAACTTTAAAGAATACTCATGTTCCTCACAGGCTCCTGTACAGATGTTGCAACAAGTCTGCTGAATATTAAAACTAGTTCAAGTTGTAAAATACTTTTCACTTCCTTTTCAGAGTCTCTTTTTGCAAATTGTAGGCCAGAAACAAAACCAATACACAGTCAAAGGATTAAGACACATTACTAGCTCATATGATATCATTTAAATTCTCTGTTGTGTGTCTACATAAATACAAGATCACTAGCTAACACTGAAGTGTTGGCTTCAGAAGTGATTCATTAAGTGGTACTTATAAAAAAAAAATAAGTTGCTCTGATATACCAATTTTACATCTTTGCCATTGTTTTAAACCTAATGATGCTCCCCTAGTCACATATATCATGGCACTCACTGCTTCTGATGGCATATCTTATTTACATTTTTAAGTGTTCTGGCGTATAATGAGGCACTATCTTGCAAGATGTAATACTTTGAGTTAAAAGCGATACTTTTGACCAAGGCCTGCAGTGACAGAGCAAGGGGCAACATCTTTAAACTGAGACAAGGTAGATTTAGACTGGACATAAGGAAAAATTTTTTTACAATGAGGGTGGTGAGACACTGGCACAGATTGCCCAGAGAAGCTGTGGCTGCCCCATCCCTGGAAGTGTTCAAGGCCAGGCTGGATGGGGCTTTGAGCAACCTGGTCTAGTGGGAGGTGTCCCTGTCCATGGCAGGGGGGTTGGAACTAGGTGATCATTAAGGTCCCTTCCAATTCAAACCACTCTCTGGTTCTGTGATGCCATGATTGTATGAAAAATAGAACACTTGTATTGACACATTCTGGTCAATATGTCCAGAACATGAAGGACTTCTTGCATAGGTCTGCTGAGGAAGAAGTCATTTTCTTTTAATTTTAAGTGGTAATCCTGACGGTGAATGCATGATTTTAACCAAAACTTTTTCTATATACTGGCATAGGTACCGAGTCACTGCTGCAGGTCATGTTTTGAACCAATAGTCAATGGTACTCAAAAAAATCTCAGATCATTCCTTAGCTCAAAATCATCATCTGGAAAGGTGCATTCAGGATTGCAGAGAGAACTGAATTTGTTTCTTGAGACTGAGGCCCCAAAATCTCATATTTCTCCAAAATTTAGATGTGCTTGTAAGAAACAAGAAAAAGTCATCTTTGCACAGCTTAGGTCTACAGTGTCATGGGAATGCACAGAATACTTAATATAGTCACTCTATCCACTATGCTAAAAAATCTTCAGTTAATAAGTCAATGGAATTACAATTGTAAATAAATACATAGGCTGCTAAGCTCTAACAATTACATAGGTTTTAGGGTCAACATTTTCCTGATGATATTGGAATAGCACATATATAAAAATAGATTTGGTTTCACGATAAAACAATTCTGTATTTATAAAATTACATTAGCATTGCATTGAAATATCCTTCTTTCCACAACAGTTTAGTTACTACTCCAGTCAGGCATGTAAAAAAGACTTACTGATGATTCCTCCAATTCCTCCCTTCTCTTTCTGGTGTTTCATCTTCCATATTCCACATAAGTTGTGATAAAAGGCATATATGTGTCACCATTAGTTATTAAAACATGAGACATTAACTGATGTAAGATTGCACTGTTTTTCAGAAATTAGTTGGCAGGTATCTCAGAGATTGCCTTCATTCAATATCCGAACTAAAAGGATTCTTCAAACTCTTTAAACTTTTCCCACATTATTAAGAGTGGAATGAGAGACATTTTTCCATTAGACTAATGTATGCATATCCTCAGACAAAAAAAAAATACTTGTCTCAATCTAAAACTCTTCTACTGCCATTATTAATGCTACAACATGGCACTGATTTTCTCCTTTTCATTGGTTATTTGGTGAATTGAAACAGTGATTGCTAATCATTGAATATATTCCATACACAATCATACAGAAGTCTACAGACTAGTGTCATATTACAACAGAAACACATATGCATACATTTCTTCTGGAGAGATTTGGTGTCAAACAAATGTCTTTGATTATTGGCGGAGTTATTTGTTCACTATTTCCCTTCCCTTCCCCCCCCCCCCCCCCATAAGCTTTACTTAATTACACTTCACTACAGTCTTAAAAAGTTCATTTTTACTTCAAAAAGTACCTCTGCGGAAGACAAAATTAGCTTCTTACTAGCTCTATTTTATTATATTTCAAATCCAGCACCATAACTTTTTACTCCAGATATGGGTATCACAGGAAAAAGGAAAAAAACCCAACCAAAACAAAAAAAAACCAACAAAAAACCCACATTACTGTAGCATAATGAATTACTGCTCAGAAGCTGAGCAACAGTAACTGACCCTATGCATTCTTTTAGCAAAATCAGATTATTTTGAACACTGATGAGGATATACATTAGGCTCACCTCACAACCACAACAAAGCAATTGTTTTCTTACAGAATACTAACTCCCTTTAAGACAGCAATCTATAATCTGTATTTCTTCCTCAACTATGAACAAAACCATTTACTAAGTTTCACTTATTTGCTGAAAACTAATGAGGACTAAGTGTCTTCAGCATCACTAAAGGCCTAATAGAAAAATGATATGGCTGCATCAATGTCTAAGATGCCCTGCAAATTCTTTACTGTGGAGACATCATAAAAATGCATGATGAAAACTCATCTGATCCTCACATCTCAGGCTGCAGTGGGAAGGCTCATGCTTGTTCACACAGACAGAAATCAGTTGATACGGTGCTCTCTAGAGACCCAAAAAGCATAGAAACAAAGAATGCCAGGCTTAGAGAATCACTCTTTGTGGGAAGAGTAGGTTTTGCTATGAATGTGTTTATTACAGCTAAGTGTTAAGTTTATCTTACAGTAACCCATGGGCTATGTTTGAGTCATCACAAGGTATTTTAAAAATTCTATTATCCAGGAAGAAAACTACTTAAAGTGTTGCCAGCACTTCCAGGTTTGCACTGAATGAAAACACAACGGAGAGGCACAGCCTCAACAACAGCACAGATCCGTACAACCCCGTCTTACTATGTGCTCGCCTCCATATGCGGCAAAGTTCGTGGAGGAGAAAGCCTCTCCTACATTTTTAGTTTTCTTTGTAAACTGGCCATCTATTAAATGAACTTACAGATTCAGTGATAGTGACTAAGGCTGTACAATATCAAGACAAGAATAAACTTAGTGGGGGAGCTCCACCTAGCTGGCAAAATTTCTCTATTTGGCCCAGTTTAGTTTCACAAGTGGTGAGAAAGACTACTTCACTGGGCAAGTTGTTTCCATACAAAAGCACTCTGAAGAAACCACAAAGCCAAACGGGTATCCTCCAAATGCACAGGCAGGACATCACACTACAGATGGATGCACCACAGTCCTGAAACAGAAGGTTCCTCTTTCAGAGGTCCTGCTCAGAAGAGTACCAGGGGAAACCAATTCTGAGCACATTCCTCCTCCACCTTCCTGCCCTCTTGATTCCCACTCAGAACTGGAAGAAAACATAAAGAAGCAAGCAGACCAAACAGAGACAAAGTATTAGAAGTATGGATGCTAACTGCACGTGTCCAAGTGCACATGTTGCATCTTAGATCCTTTGCCCCTGTAGAAAGGACTCAGCAACTTCATAGTCCCTTGTGCTTCAGACTTTTTTTTAAAAAAAGAGTGGTAGAGTTGCATGCAAAGGATCAGCAAAGACAATTTTTACTAAAGAAATCCATTTTACAGATAGTTCAGAATGCTGAGAGGTTAATAAGCATTCTCGTTCCTTGACAGGCTGACTACCAGAGTGAGGTGTATGAAAAGGGAATCCTGGATCGTTTCTCATGAGTTCTCTACCTTTTGGATTTGTTAGTTTGGGTTGTGGGGTTTTTACACTATTTTAATTGCCATGTAATACAGCTATTGTCAGAAGTCATTGCTATCAGGGATGAAGCTGTTTATAAGGCCAGCAGAATTTGAATGCTAGGACAGAAACCTGGAGTTAGCTGAATCCTGTATTATAACAGGTCAAGACAAAACCAAAAATGTAAAGGATCCTTGGAGCTAAAGACCAGCACATCTGACATCCCTACCAACCAAATCAATAACAGCTACCGGTAGAAGAGAATTGACTAAATTCTTGTAAGACCAAAAATAAAAGAAAAGAAAGAAAAAGAAAAAAGAGAGGGATAGTTCATCTGTTTTAATAATGAAGGATTGGTGACTCATGGAGTAATATCTGAACAGAACACCAGCTTTCCTACCAGCACATAACTTCCTTAGCATTGCAGAAAGGAAGACTTAAACAGGTTCTATTGGTCCAGCATCATTAAATTTGATGAAATATGTGGTAGCCAGTATCTTGAAAGAAAAAATCTAATTGATGTATGAAAAAAAATGTGCAGAGCAAGCCATTGGCAAAGCCAGGAACATACTTGGAAGAAACTGTTAGCTTCCATACAGAGAATGGGTATGGTGTTTTTATTTATTTATTTTATGTACATAATTTAAAGAGTTTAAATAAGTTGTTTAAAATTTTGGAGATCCCCAAAGCATTGGTGGACTGAGGGACAAAACCACAAAGACAACTCTCACAGGCTTAAATTTGCTCTTCCTTCCACCACAGCACATTTTTCTGGGCCTTCAAACTGAAAGGCTGAAAGTCACTTGTCTAACTGTAAAACGAACACTTAAAGCTCTCAGCAAACACCTAGCTAAAGGAGATAAGAGTAACACTACGTGTACAGCAAAAATAAACTCAGTCCAGTAACTTGAAGACAGAAATTGCTCAAATCAGCGTACATATATATACCAGATTTTTCTGTACTTTTAAGAGTTAAAAAAACACTTAGCGTTGTTCATTAATTGTAAAAAACAGTATACTTACATGGAGCATCTTTGCTCCTTGCATGGAATATTCCCCTAGTTATCTAATTATTTTGCTTTTTGAAGACAGGAGTTGGAACATCAATACTCAGAACTTTGTCATAGGCAGAAGTATTAACCACAGAATCCCTGTTACTGCCTTCAGTCTGATTCAGGAGACACTTTGCATGGGGACAACTTCTTGATATTTTCTAACAGAAATGCTGAGTAGACTGGCACTAGAAAACATGTATTTCAGCATTACCTTGCTGCTTCATACAGTGTTATCTAAAACAAAAAAACCCCAAACAAACAAACCAACCAAAACAAAACAAAAACCACAAAAAAGCAAGCAAACAAACATTGGAAAGAGTAGACTTTTCTTTCACTTCCAGTGTGAGCGATTCAGTCTTGAAGAGGTAATAAATAATGTTATAATTTTTCTCTTTTTATTATTAGACTGCAGTCCATCAAAATGGATCTGACTTACATATATGTATTCACAAGACCATCTTAGTTATGTTTTTCCCCGAGTCCATAAAGTTAACAAATACAGAAAGTTCAAAACCAACTTCTTCATTCCTGTTTTGCTTTTTAAAGGCTTCAGGGACAAAAACAAGTACTCTCCACCCCAGGACCCACTCTCATGGTTCTTAGGACCAGCTGCTCTTCCACAGACAAAAGCGGCTTCTGTAAAGTGACTGGGAGAACAAGTGAGAGAGCTTTGGCTACACTATCATCTAAACACAAGCAATACCCAACTCTTGATCTTTGCTACCTCAAATTTAGACAGCACTATCTCCCATGTCCCTAATGTCTTGAAGAAATTGGTACCTGGCTGAAAAATATACTGCTGAGAAAAATTTGGGGGAAAACAAGCAGCTTCGCAGTGAGAAATGAGAAACTGAAAAACATTCTTTGACATTACTAAGGCGTGCTTGAGACTGTGTGACCTCAGACCATCCTGCAGATCATCTTCCCCTAGCCTAATGAAATCTTATAAACATCTTGATAATACAATCAACCATGAAATTGATGTGTGACAGGCAACAGACCAGGCCATGGTTTTCTGTATGTATATTTACATTGAATTTTAACTATTTTCACCTTCTTGTATTCAGGAACAAAGCCTTCCATTCCTCAACTGTTACATGCACACACCATGTCCTGTGAACAAGACCTTTAGTGCACTACAAGCTATGCTGCAGAGCATCACAGCGACTACTCCCAATGTCAGGGCTAAGAACGTAAGGCATACTCCCCGTGTCACACCGTAATTTCACTGACTCTGCTATCCCACCCCTGAAAGTAGCCCACACTGACTATTTTGGGAAAAGCATAGCGCCATCCCCCTTTGGCCACAGGCAGTTTCAGGTCTTTCTGAACCAGAAGCAGCATCACCATCTTTGTGTTTAGAAATCTTTGGCAGACTTGTGTCCCACTAATTTGTCAATCACTGCTTTGACCTATTTATTCAAACCACCTGCAGCAATAAGTGCCAATAAGTATAATTATTTGCTTGGTTTTTTCCTTTAAAAACACCTCCTCTTGCTTGTTTTTAAGCTTGCATCCTGAAGACTTCATTTTCCTTTATGGTTTATTACTGAGAAAGGAATCATTACTTGCTCTGCATCCTGTCCCCCCAATTGCCTCTGCAGAGAGCTATCACATTTCATCTCCCCTGAAATCTATTCTTCTGTCCTTATATGAAAACTATTTCAACGATCCTTGCTCCTTTGCTCAGTTGGGGTTTTTTTTCCCCTGAATTCTACTCTATCTTCTTTTTGATAAGTTGGCCCAAAATGCACAGAGTTTTCAAAATCTCCATGGATTCATGTAATAACCTGATGGGTTGGTGATGGTTTTGTTGGGGTTTTTTGTTTGTTTTTTGCTCTTTCTACCCATTCCTAACATTGCTCTGCTTGCCTTTTTGACCTCCATTGAGTATCAAGCTGACATTTTCACAGAACTATCCACAATGAGTCCAGGATCCTTCCTGAGTGATAATAGGTAATTTAAAGCACATCACTGTGTATGTGCACTATTTTGCATTTATCATTTCTGAATTTGATCTGCCATTTTCTCACTCAGTCACGCAGAATTGCAAGATCTGCACTGCCTTACAGCCAGCTTGATTTCTTTGCAAGCTTTGTCATTCCCTCCATTCTCCTCAGACTGCTTTTAAAGATAAAAACACAGAGACGTCTGCACTGTGTCAGATCAGTGATCCCCCTAAACAAGCATTCTGTGCAATATTGACTAAAAAAAGATGCTTAGGCAACAGCATCAGAACACATCCCTGGAAGACTTTCCACTCTCAACCACTCCTGAGTTTGCACCCTGTGTCTTTACAGCTACTCACTCTTGATGGCTTCCTTTGCCTGTGCGGCTGTCTCCTTGGACCCAGGCAAACTTCTACTATTTGTGATGTCCTCGGGTAAGGAATTTCTTCACACTGTGCAAAGAACCACCTCCTCTTGTTCTGAACCTGACACCCACCAGCTTCCTTTGGCACTGCAGACACTTGGTCTCCAGTCACCCTCTAATGACACTCATGATTCGGTGGACTTCTGTTTTTGAAGACTGAGACACTTGTTAGCTATTTCGGAACAGATTTACAGTTTCTTTAGGCTCAGGCCCAAAATTTAACTATCGAGCAAATGGACTACAACAGCCAGATGGGCCCTCAACATTGTTCAATGCTTTTCTGGAAAAAAAAAATCTAGTGGGTATTTTCTCCTTGCTATTTAATCTCCTTACTCTCATTCAAATGCAAGCGACAAACCAGATCAGTGAGGTTTTTGTCCCAAGAACAGTTGCAACACTCCTGCAACAGTTAATTAATTTTACCATTGCACTTCAACAATCAATAACACATCTGTAAATAAAAAGGATATTAAGAATAGATGTTCAGAGGGAAGAGGGAACCAGAAAAAAATGAAGCTAAAATATTTGAAAACATTCTTCTGTGTTGCTTTTCCACTTGGCTTTCTATTGTCTCCTCTCCGATTGGGATTTTTTCTTCACCCAAAAAACAAGCTTGAGTTTTTACTGCTGGCCAGCAGAGTGAAAGTTCTGAGGACAGGAGTCATGAGGAAGACTACCAAGAACAGCACAGGACAACGGACAAAATTTACCCTAGTTTTTCTATACTTTTATATACATTGTTATTTGGGCTTTTTACAAAGAAACTGAGATCATCCCTATCAACGCCCTAGGGACTTTTTTTCTCCAGGTCATTGTAGAAAGTAGAGATTGAAGCAAGTGAATTTTACGCTTAATTCCGAGGACAGGGAGGTTTATAGTCACTCTGATGTGTTCCAGGAACCAATCCCTCAGTTGTGGGCTTGCTGCAGCAGCAGTTTGTCTCTCCCATTCATTCCCCATTTCGCCAACAATGCCATTGTTCCAGTGGAATGCAGCTGTCATGAGCAGCCGTGACTGCAGAAGGTGTTCCCTCAGGCGGCTTGGGCCATCGCCATCATACATTGTAAAGTCTAAGACCAAAACCAAAACCTTGAACTTGTCTTGGTACTCAGCAGGGTTACAGTGCAATGAGCAGAGCTTCAGGGTGATACGCTTTCAGCAGCCTGTATTACGGAGGAGATGAATTGCTCCATTTTGCGTCAGCTTCACAAATCTATACCATATGACTGGCTACTAGAAGTTACTAGCCAACTAGAGCACAAGGATTTGCAGTTTCTAAAGCTATTGTGAAATTAGGGGGGGGAGGGAGTGGTTCAGTATTTATACAAGCGAGAGGCACAATCTGAATACAGGAAACTGTTTAAATATAAATAAATCTGTACAATTATGCATCTATGACTCTACTGAATCCCACATGCTGTTCAGCCAAGAATTTATTTTAGCTTAATACTTAACTGCTTTCTTCAGTTTTAAGAAACAATTAGGACAGTTTTCAAAAAGAAAACACTTGCAGTTCATGTGAAAGCGTACACGCAAGCTCGGTATCTTTATGTCTATAAATTATACCAGGATGCGCAAACTGATTTTTTTTTTTTTTTCACAAGGGGAATGCAGGCGTTGCTCAGAAGTAGAGGTTAACATAGCTGGGTTTTGTCTACACTGTAGAATTTTGCAAAAAACAAGCTTAAAATCAAAGTCTTTATTCTTGTGTTGCAGAACTTCAGTATGAAATTTCCCATATTTTCTTCAGGTTCCTCAAAAAAAAATTTAAAATCTGCTGTGCAATTACAAGTCTTTACAATCTGTAAGAGATTGTATCAAATATTAACAAGACACCTTACCTTCTATTCCTCATTTTATCAGTCCTACCAAGTTCTATCAACAATGATTTCCAAATCATCTGTCTTGTCCAGCCACACTTCCTCTATCCAACCACCTCCACTAATAATTGGCCCCATGTACAAATGATCACAGCCAAGAACAATCACTTAAATCCTCAATCACCCATTTTCTAGCTTTTCCCCATCATTGAGGAGATTCAAACAAAATTAAAGCATGCTGCAGATGGCTGTACTGATTATTTCTACCTTTTATTACTTTTGCAGCACCACTTCTATGACTAAAGCACAGTGTTAATTAAGTGCATCATGCACTTTTTAAGTATCAAATTAATTGAAAGAGCAATAAACTTACCCAAGTGCATTTCTGTAAATAAATTACTGAGAATGCACACAACATGAAATCACTCTGACACACAGGATTACAAGGGCTAACATGACAGTAATCAGTGCCCCTCCCATGAAGAAAGACCATGTTGCCTTTCCTCATGTCTCTAAGAGAAAAATAGAGGGGATTAGTCTTTCTCCAAATACTTCCAATTAATTAGGGGAAATGGAAAGCAGCCACCAGTCCTCCATGACTACTTGCTGCTCTATGGCTCTAGAGGCCTTAATAATATTAAAGGCAGGCTGATTCTCTTCCTCAGAGAAGAAACAGAGATCATGTCTCAGACTTGCATCTCCTTCCCAGTGCAAAAGTCTTGGCTTTGCCATGGAAGACTGAGCAAGTTGCAGACCAATTAAGGGGAGGCAGGAAGATCTACTTACTAGCAGAAAAGACCATCACAAGGAAAGTCATGCACAAATCTCATCATACGTAAGTAACTCTGTCTCTGTTACATGCCAGATCCCAGAGCAAAATCCCTTTCTAGTTTCTATTCATGACTGAAGTCAGTTCTGAACAAAGTCAATAGCAGAAGAATGCGCAATGAAAAACAAATGTCAAAAAAAAAAATTTAGAAAAAGGCTTAATGTAGCACAAGAAAAAGCCACACACTTTAGACAGTAGCAGGTTTCATTAGCACTTCTTCCACACAGAGATCAGCTTGAAAAAAAAAGTAAACAAGTTTTATTAAAACCCTAGAAAGCTAACAGGAAGTCACTCCTTATTTTAAATGCATAAATGAACAAAATCAGTCAATTGGGGAAATGTGAAGCAGGAAAGTTCAGAACTCACAGAATCACAGAATGTTGAGGATTGGAAGGGGGCCTACTGTGGAAGGAAGGAGACCCAAAACAGTGACTGGAAACTCTAGAGGCACAAGGCAGAAAAGGGACTGGAGAGAAAAGAAGAACAGAAGGCAGAGAAACCAAGAAGGGCATTTTTAAGCGCGACCACAGACGTAAGCTGAAAGCTGACATTAACAAACCACATTATCTTGTGCTTTTCTGCTTACGAGGTCCCACTCAAATCATGAAGTTAATCCATTTTTGCTTCTCATGAGAAGAAAAACAAGGGAAGAAAACAATGCCAATTAAAACTTTTTTAGAACTTGAAACCCTCGCACACAGTATTGTTACAATCATATTCAAGAACTGTACCAAGCCACACTTTTTAGTAATTCAAATACCAAACTGGATTTTAATACGATCATGCACTTTGTTATATTCCATCCAAACATGTTTTTCTAACTTAATTTTCTTCACTTCAACAAATGAAGCATTTCTGGAAAAGAAGCAACAAGAATTTGCTCAAGATAAACGTTAGCAAATTTGCTCCTAGACATACATCACAGAAGGGCCAGAATTCTTTTCTTTTTTTTTTCCCCCCTTATAAATTTTATTTATTTTTTTTAAATCTGACACATTGAATCCTGTAAGACAGACTGGAGTGGCTTCACTGACAAAAGTGTCCCAGCCTACCTGAAGTTAGAGAACAAACTTTTCAAAAACAAATATATTCCAAAAAGATGTGATTTTTTTGTAAAGTACTCAAAGAATGTCTAATATTGTCACATTAATATCAGATTTCCTTGTGATCAAGTGTTGTTGCAAAAATATCTTTACTGTTTACCATTTTCAATGAAAGAAACACTATCAATTAGCCTGATCACAGACGGCACCACTGTAGAGGACATTTACTCTGAGAATCAAAAGGTATCTGAGCCTGGTGAGACAACTACAAAGCAGCCTAGCTTTTTGCCTCATTACTGTACCCTACAAAGCCATTATGGTTTTGTGTCATAGCCATCTTTCTCTCCTTCCTCCTAAGCTCTATCAAGTTTTAACTTGTATTCTATTGAAACAATCCACTACAGTGGCAGAATTACTGCCCATGTATGTGAACTCAATGACTACTCTTTTTTGTTTAATGTTGAGCCTCACCAAGGTCACCTCTAACTTCCCACCTTTTTCATCCTCCTTAATTCAAGGCCTTGGGACCCAACACTGAGAAGTGACAGTGTTAAAATCAGCTTTGGTCGGACCACTGTCAAGCGCCTCAATTCTACTCTTTCCTTGTGAAGAGACTTCACTGCACACATATGTACTCTTCCTATCAAAAACCTTTAAAGGGTCAACTAGTAAAACACTTAAACCCTGCAGGAGACCTTTAGGCATCAAATGCACAAGGCTCATTAATAAAAAGCTCCAGATCAGTTTAATGGAAGCTGGGCAACAGTGGTTTTCTTCAAATACGTCTAAAGGTCTCATTTTGCCCAACAGTGGCACTGTACGATAGCTCTCCCCAAAGTTCTCTCTGAAATATCACAGGGCAGAAATACTAAGTCAGCTTTTCCTGGAAAGACAGCTCCTAGTTTCAGTTCACCTGTGCAGCCATCCATGCTGTCTAGGAAAATTCTCCAGCAAACTACACACTTTACAGATAAAGCAACTGCAGAGCCAGAGTTTCTAGGCGAGAATGCAATTACTGAAGAAGCACCATTTTTCTTGAGAATTGAAGTTAATACCATCAAATCTGAACTCCTGCAAGGCTGACATAGTCCCTGTATGATGTTCCAACAGACTACATAAATCAGAGAAGGGTACACCAGCAAAAAACTGCGAGATTAAGAAATGCTCCATCTCTTCTAAGAAGTCACTATGTCCAATATGCCCTAGAAAGCTGACTAGAGAGTAGAAATGACGAATATCACTATTCAAACCACGGCTAGTTGTAAAATGATCACTTTATCTGCAAAAAGATAGAAATTGATTTGCCTACTCTACCAGGGCTATTAAATATTTACAGAACTTTCCAAATGCACAGAACTCAGTGGAAACCTTGAAGCACTGAAATGGCTAATTCTCTTAATAGGAATAGCTATTTTTTAAATTCCTCTGATATAAAAGCACAAGACAAGTGTAACATTGAGTACTTTATTATCTAGTATTTAAGTAAACCAATCAAGTCTTAAATGTTGACCTACAAAATGAAGTACAAAATACTATGCACAAGAAAACAAATAAGATGGTTGAATTTCCTGGAACCACAAGCACTGTAAGAGTCATATTAAGTAAATCTGCTATTCACACTTAGCTACTGCTTTGCAAAAACTCTTAGGAACAAAACCAAAAGCCCATACCTTGGTGCAAGTAATAAGATGCATGAGATGGCCAATAACCATGATGCTCCCCTGCCCAGAAAGCTTACAATCAACAATGGGTAACAATTATCATGCTATTTAGCAATACTGTAAGTACTAGAATTGGATTTCTCTTTCCAGAGTTGTTTTTCAACAAGTTGTTCACACAGTCAAGCAGGCCTATCTTTGAACCTAGCCCTATACGCTGAGGGTGCAAGTGAGATGCCCAGACACAAGAGCCAAACCTGCTGCCCATGCCTACGTTTTCACCCAAAGAGGCTACTCGGACATCCAGCACTGCTGTGAACACACACGGAGCTATTACCATCTAGACTGACCCAAGCATTTGTCTACCTACCCTAATTCCAGAGATACCACATACTCACAAGAAAGCTGTCCCAATGCCTAAAGTAACAGGCAGGTTTATCATCCTTCAAACATCACTGCGTTAGGTGAAAGTATTATTGTCCCATAATGCTGTCATCATCTATGTGCCATAGATAACCAAGCCCAAACCTCTGCCAGCAAAAGAGATTGTAGGAATCCTCCTTAGTGTGCTTCAGGCAAAGTTACTACAGTTCACCCAGCTGCTCCCTTACCCAATATTAACTCAAGAGCTGTGGGGGCGGCAACTCTGGCAGAAGAAATGAAGCAGATCACTGGGGGAGAGTTGCACCTTCAGCTAGCACAGCCGCTTGCAAAACGAATTATCTTACTAGACCCCTAGCCCTGAGGGGCCTAATAGGCACTGACAACATCAAGACCAGCCATCACAGCCACTGTTACACAGCAAATGAGCAGTTAGAGCACTTGCCCAGACTGGGAGTGCTACTTCCACATCCCTCCTCAACCTAAAGGGACCCAAAATAGCACTGCCTACTTCCTAGGAGATTGTTGCAGCTAAGCCTATGAGACACTCGTTGTGCAGCAAAGAATGCATTACCTGTATTTCTAACAACCAGCTAAAAGATACATGGATTCTCCAAAACTCTGATCTGGATCTCAGAGTAGAAGGAGTACAGCAGAATCACGGAAGTTACCGTTTCTGCCATGGACTCCATCTCTACCACATGTGTACTTGGGCCAACTGCAGAACAACTACTGAATTACTAACTCCCAGCACTTGAAGACAGTGACTTAAAGCACATGGCTGCATGCTTCCACGGCTGGGGACTTGCTCTGCAGCCGGGTGAAAGGAGAACGGGAACAGGCAGCATCACCTTCGGGCGCAGTTCATCCCCGCAGAGGGCGGGGGGCAGGCGGGACAGAGGGAAGAATGCCCTTCGGCGCGGGGCTCCTCTTGGCCGAGGGCACCATGGGACAGGTACTCAGGCGGCTCTGCTCCCCAGTCGAGAGAAGCCTCCCGCATCACCGCGGGCGCACGCTTCCACAGCACCCGCCTTCGTCCCGGCCTGCCCCAAAAACCCAACTGCCTTAGCGGCAGAGAACTAATTAGAAGTATGAATTAAAACGTCCACAGCGAGCCGCGCCGCACTACCACCTCGGCAAGAGGCAAGGGCAGACTCTACATGCGAGCAGCGACTAAACGCCGGCGGAGAAGGCCTGCCCACCCAGCCCCCTCCAACTGGAGGGCAGGCCCTGACAACGGCCGTCCCAGGGCTGAACCGCACTCAGGCCGCGCGCCCGGCGGGCTCCCAGCGGAACCAAGCGCGGGCAGCTCCGGCCTGGACCCAGGCCCGGAGCCCCTCTCGGCGCCGCCCAGCTCGAGGAAACGAGGCTGCGGTCGCCAGGGCAACGGGGCCGGCCGGCCGCTCCCCGGGGAACGAGACCAGCACCGCCGCGGCCCGCGACCGCCCGCCCCTGGCACCCGCCGCCGGAAGTTTATTTATAGCTTGGCCGGATACGTGCTGACGTCACGGAGAGCACCGCCTCCGTGCGTCAGCGTACGGCGTACGTAATGGGAACGTGACACACGCACGGCGCGAGCTATTTATAGCCGGAGAAGGCGGAGAGGGGGGAAAAAGAAAAAAAAAAAGAAAAGGCGGCGCGCGCCGCTCCGGCCGTTTGTTTGCCATCCGCACGCGCTGGGGGGGCGGGGCCGCGCGCGCGGCGTAGGCGCCGTCAGGTGACGGGCCGGGCCAGACCCCGCCCCCGCGGAGAGCGGGGGAAGCCGGGCGGCGCGCGGCATGGCCGGCTGCGGCGGCGCGTGACGGGGGCGGGGCGGCGGCGGGCGCGGGCCGAGCGCTGGCGCCTTTCGCCGTCGGGCTGGCGGTACGGGGCCGCGGCCGGGGCGCTGAGCGGGGGATTCCCCTTCCCCCATCCCCGGGAAAAACCCCACGGAAAATAAAAGCGCAAGAGCCGGCCCCGGGCTTCCGGGAAGCGGAGTCGCCGTCCGGGCCTGGCGGTGCCTCTCTGCCCCCGGAGCCCCGGCCGGCCCCGCGCCTCCCGCAGCCTGTGTAGGCCGAGCAGCGAGGCCCAGTGGCCCCACAGCAGCTTCAAAACCCCTCCCGCCCCGGCGGCCCCACGGGACTTGTTTGTCCCCAGGGAGCCTCTTCCGTAGAGTGCGGCTTTCCTAGCCTGGGAGCCGGGCCAGGGGCTGGCCCAGGTCACCGGCAGCCCCGGGGACACCTGTTGGCGCCGCCACCGCCGTCACGCGGAGCTCAGCTGGGCGGGTGTCTGTCTCCACAGGCGGGCGCGCGGCGGGCCGGGCTCCAGAGCGGCTGGCGGCGTCACGGGACCGAGCGCGCGTGCCGCTCCCGCCGTCACCTGCCTGCGCCCCGGGACCTCCGCCCGCCCGCGGCCCTCGCCCCCGGGCCCAGCCCCGTATCAGTGACAGCCCCGCAGAAAGGGCAGCGTGCGGAGTTTGGTGAGGGGGAAAGGGCTGGAGGCCAGCAGGTGTCACCCCCGGCGGTGCGCGGCTGCTGGCGCGGGAGTCGCCGGTCCCGTGGTGCTGCCGGGATGCTGCTGCTAGCCGCGCGTGGCGTGGGGAACAGCAGCGAGCGCATCCCGCTGGGCAGCTGGCGCGGCTCGGTCGGTGGAGCTTACAAACCCGAACGCAGCGCGTGCTGACCGGTACAATGAAAAACTAACGGGTGGGCCGCGAAATGTGCGGGCAGTGCGGAGCCCTCTGCAAGTGTTCGTAACGCGGCAAAGTCATTAAAAAGCCAGGTGAACAGCTAGAAGCGAAGCGATCGTGAAATGACATGATTTCTAATAAAAGCCTATTTAAGATATTGTTTCAGGTTCTCGGCATTAGAAAACACCACGCTAGGAAAAGGCGTAACGAACGGTTCAGAGGTGATGCTCAGTGGTGTTACCTGTCTGTTGAAAATGGGATACTGTGTCTTAAGAGCAGCCGCATGGAAAATAAAGGGAAATGCCTAAACTCTTCAGGGTACAAATAGTGCAAATTTAAGTTACTGTTTCATAACAACAAAAACAATAAAGCAGGGAAATGTAATAGGAAAAGCTATCTAACTCAGAACAGATGGCAGGAAGCTTTTTTTCCCCCCTCGCATGGAACCACAAATGTGTGGAGTGATCAGTGGGGAATTTCGGTAGGGTGAGAACACCAGAGTTATTCTAGCACTCAGCACATGAAAGCTTTGGTGAAAGAAAGAGAAAATAGGAATGAAATTTGTTTTTTAAATTGCCCGGAACTTCTAATTATGCATTAGTTTCTATTGCCAAATTTAACTGCAACATGACAAAGCTTTTGACTCATCATCCCCAACAAATTTCTTGCAAAAATACAAATATGCCCTTGTAAAAATTAATTCTTTTGCTGCACAACGTTCCATTCCCTTCCTGCTAGGCCGAGTACTGAGATCAGCCAAAACTGTGCAGCGCCATGCTGTCTTTAAGGGGTCTTTGCGAAGACATTTGCTGATCTTGTCTGAATTTCAGACTCGCAGGAATTGGAGAGAATCTATTATGACTTTGCTCCTTTGAAAATGGGGAGGTCCTTACAGTACAAAAACACATGCACCTTCTGCTACAGCGGTGTGCAGCTCCACTGCTTTTCATTTCCACCGCAGTGCTTCCTGCTTGCCTGTGCAAAGCTCGAACACCCAAGGGAGGATAATTTAAGCAGAAGATAAGGCGTGGAATCTCCCCTCTCTGTCATTTTCTACCTTTTCTCCATCCCTGAGACACCTAACTCCTCTGTAATTTGGGGTCTCTGCTCTGAGTGCCCCAGAAGCAGTGATGGTTGTTTTCTAAAGCTGTATTTAGGTGGTTTTGAATTTTTGCTATTTGAACCCCATCACCATCTCATAAAGCACTCTGTGAGTTTTTGTGTAGCGTACAATTATAATCAGGTGAGACTGTCAGGTTCCTTGCTTCTGTGAAATGGGAGGGAACAAAGGAATTCAGCTTCTCTTTTGGTTTAACTTTCAAGACGGACTTTCCAAGGCACATTTCAAAGCTCAGATGGCTTCCTAAAGAGTGCAAGGCAACAGCATCCTCCCTTGCCTTTCTCACAGCTTCTCCGGCAGAAATGGCAGCAGGCTTCTCCTTCTCGGTGGAAGTGGAAGGGCTCAGCTTCCCGGAGCTGGTCCAACAACAGCACACCTGTGCTCATCACACTTTGCTCCTTTTGTCTGTAAAGTTTGCTTTGGCAGTGCTCACTCCAGCCATCTCCAGAGGGCTACACACAGGAGCGCCCATAATGCAGCTCCAGCTATGACATTTCCAGCCTGCTTTGGGCTCCAGCAGCCATGACTTGCCAGTTTCACTCAAGTTTCAATTTCAAGATGATTTTCACGACTCCAAAGACTCAGAGTTCATCACCCTGCTCCTGGAGCTAGGGCCATAAATTCAGGTCTAAAGTGCCTACACCACAGTCTGGTCTTTCCTATACAGTGCAGGGAGGGAAAGATGGAGTGATCTCATCAGCTCACTCTAACAGTGTATCTCAGCTGATTCAGGGATGCCAGGATGTTTAGTCATAATTGAAGAAAGCTAATGCTTAAACTCACTTAACCTGTGATATGATACTAGAGCCCACTTCAGGTCTTTAAGATGTGATAAGCTTGAAAAGAATAGTCCAGATCTTCTCAGGTAAATTACTTATTTATTCATATAAAAAAAGGAATCATTGCCATTGAGGGATCTGAGGCCTTGTGCATGAGTAAGACATAAACAATAATAGTAATTAGTTTTCGTTTCTGTGCCTTTATTTTTTAAATCCCCTGTGGTAATTTTACAGGTGGGGAAATGAAGCAGGTAGAGGTAAATGGAGTTGTGCAAAGGCACAAGCTAGGACAGAGACGAAGCAAAAAGCAACCTGGACAGTTGGTTGCCTTGGCAGCTGGACTCTCCCACCATCCTCTCCTTGAACCCCTCACCTGTTTTGCCAATTAGTAGGTCTAGCACAAAGGACGCAGCCAGCAGTAGAACAAACCAATAACCAGATTCTGTTGCACACAAGAAGGTCAGTACATGGGTGATCACTGGGGGTCCAAACAAGTCAGATTATACATAACAGACATCAACCCCAGGAACAATACAACACGGCCAACAATCAGTGGAACAAAGGAAGGAACAAAGTCTCCCATGGTAGAGATGGGAGACAACCAAGTCAATAGGCGGATAATATAGGAGAGAGGTAGCCACATATTGTTCTCACAGTGCCCACATTCACAAGCGCCAAACCTGACCAGGGCCCAGCTGCAGGGAGAGTCAGGAGGTCCTTCCTCAACAGAGAAACTCTGCAAAGTGCATCCACCTCACAGACAGACACTCCACCCTTCCTGCAAGTGGTCCCAGCTTTTATGCCCAAAACAGGACACCTGGCACTCATTTACCCAATGCAGGGCACCTGGGGCTTGTTTACCCAAGGGCTTTCCCTACAAGGCCGGCCACACCTTGGAGGAAAGCCAAAAGGCAAACTCATCCCCTCCTTTTGAAGGACTGTGGGAACCACCCATATGTCAACCTTAATTTGGGGCTCGGGGTTCAGACCCCAGCACTTCATCACCCTACACCAGCTGGGGAACTGCTGCCTGACAGCTCTTGGAAATGGGTGGTCTGAAGAGCACAGTAGTGAGAAGAGAGAGAAACAGACGGAAATAGTAGGCAGGAAAGAAAATGCAGTCCAAGAAGCGGTGAGAGAGACAGTAAATGAAACACAGTGCCTGGTAACATAGGTAAATGGTTTAGGGATCATTAGGAGTAAAACAAACAGAGTAACCGGAAAAACGAGGTAATAAGAACAGATGGAATTTAAAAGGTTCTGCCCATAGAAAGATGTTAGGAAAAGTAAATAAATAAGAAGTTGATGCTTTTGAGGAGCTATCCTTTGTCAACACGAACAGGAAATATTAGTCTGCCAGAACGGCAATGCCAACTGAACAAGTGTAAGTGATTATCTGGTATAAATGATTTGTTTCTTTACAATGATACAGTTGCATTTGTGTAGTACTCCATGTGGTAAGTAAAGAGACTTCTTCTTAGGAGTAGAGATTGACAGTCCAGTTAAGAATTAAATTTAGAAATTAAGGGCTCAGAAGGAAGCCATGGGAAAAGAACTTACAAAATAATAATGATAATTTCTGTTATTTTATTAATTTTAAGGTAGAGGGGAAAAAATACTAATTCGGGGGGGGGGGGGGGGGGGGCTTAAACCAGCCCCATGGCCTTCATCCTTCATTAAAATCCATCCCTTTGTAATGTTACACTCTTGAAGATCTTTGCCCAGGCTAAGATGAGCTTGAGCTTTTTTTTCTTTTTTTCCCCCCTCTCTCATTTTTCTTTAAGTGAGCATGAAGAAGATTGTCCTGAAAGAATTGAGGCCAATGCAAAATGTAGTTCTTGTGTATCGATGATAAATCCATCTTAAAACTGCTTCATTATTACATAATTAATGTACTTAAATTAAGATCCCTCTGAATGCTTCTTCATCTCCTTATTTAATAATCTGCTATGCTTGCATGTCTGAACATTGTCTGGTCCTGGCTTCTCCCATTCCTAATCAGCTCTTACGTGGGCAATAGGAATTACACTCTCAACAGCCCTTCTTCTTAATGTGATCACAGTTTGGTCTGTGGGTTTGTCTGAAAGGCAGTCATTCCTTTAGTTAACATGCAACCTCCTTTACTTTTAATTTTGGATCTCCACGAGCAAGAAAGAATTGCCTATTGTCTTACAAGCCAGGCAAAGTGAACAGGCTGAGTCAGTCCAGGAATATTCAAGCCTCCCCATCTGTGGTATTGCAGAATTCCAGGGCAATTCCACCAGTTGGTGGAGCTTCTGTCTGGGAAAACAGAGCTATTGTGAACAAAGCATACTGCACATATTTCTAACATTCATAAAAGACAGGGTTTGAATCATTTGAATCTTTCTCAAAATTTCTTCCTTTGGGGCAAAAATTTCCAATGCATGGCCTGGATCCAATTCTAGTCATTTGGAAAATCTGAGCATAAACCACCCGACCATTTCTTTAACTAGTTGGGAAAAGAAAATATAAACTTTTGACTGTAAAAGTATGATGGCAGGCTAGATTAGACTGGAGCTTAATTTAGTCAAGTCTAGGACTCGCTTTTTGGCAGAGAGTGCCCTGCCAAACACACCACCAAAGGCGAAGCTAGGCCTTTCCCTCTTCCCCATCATGACCTCCTTCAAGCAAAGGAGGCAAGGTGATGTCGCGGGAGCAAGAGGGTTAAGGACTTAAAAGTCGCTTAAAGAAAAATAAATCGCTGCCAAAAATGTTAACACAAATTATTTTAATGTGAATTTGTAAAAGCGCAACTCAATGGAATTTGATGACAAGGATCAGTCTATTACTTATTTTGTGAAAATGTACGTGTAATGGTCAGGATGTGTTGGGAGTGATTTATAAAGGGATCAGGGGAAATGCTTTATACAGGCATCAGGGAAAAGAATGAGGGAGACCCTCCCATTGAGTCATGAGGCTCTGAAAGGATCCCCTTGCTTTCTAAACTCCCACTCAGAGGAGTCTAGGTGCAGCTGAATCCACTCCTAGTCCCAGACCTGGTCAGCGGTTTATGGCTAATAAAGGGGTAAGGAAAGGTTCACATATGTTGCTGTATAGTGGTTCAACATGGCATTAAGACAACGTGATAATAACAATAACAATACAAATACTCAATTAAAAGATCTGATAAAATTTACTAATTCAACTACACATATACACACACATACGTACATGTATAGGTATAGAGGTTACTTATCATTTCTTAAGAAGACAAAACCAAATATATTTACCAATCTAGGCAGCTGTATTACAAGCGGGCGTTTTCTCCCTTCGTTTCCCTCAGTGGACAACCATCTTTCTCCCTTGGCCAGTCTATGAAGACTGACAGTAAATAACTCTTCATCTGCTCCCCCAGTGGACGGTCGACCTGAGAGAGTATCCCTTCTCAGGGGAAGATGTTGGGATACAACATGGCTGTGATCCCAGAGAGCTCCAGCAGGCCTCACTTTAGGATTGATATTTACAGGATCAGAGATGATTGACTTGGTCATTTTCTTTTGTGATAACAAGCAGGTATCACAGACATTCTGTTATCAGTGGTAGCTGATTGCTTGCAAATATGAAGGAGATGATCATCTTCTTGCCCTGGAGCAAGTCATTCACACTTGTTTTGCAGAAAGATATACCCTTAGGCCCATCTTGGCTGCAGATTGGTGTGATTCTTATGTAAAAAGAGGAAGCAGTACAGCAGTTCTGTCTCAAGGCTGTATCCCAAGTATTTCCCCCAGGCTTGTATTCGGGGAGGAGGGTGGTCTGCACCACTACAGATCCAAATCTCACCTCTCTGGAGGAAGGATACGTAGCTTAGCACTGCGGCAAGTCTCAGGGTATCAGAACCCTATCTTGAAGATGCTCACCTATGAGCTTTTTCAAAGACATAGCTGGAAGAAGATGGGTGCTGCCTGCTGTTGACTCTGTAGCTTTGTCAATTATAGCACTCTCTAGAAAACAAAAGGTCCGTGATTCAGCTCTTTTCTCTCTGTTTAAAGAGACTCAAATCCACATCAACTGTTACCTGAGAGAATGCCCTCATCACCAGGTTATTGGCTGTCTAGGTAGGTACCGAGGGGAAAGGAAGCTTTTACTATAGAAATGCTCAATAGGAAGGGATTAATCAGGCAAGAAAGAAAGTTCACGTAAGGGCATGGCAGTGTTTTTTTACTCTAAGTGTTTAACATAAAATAACACAAGCCGTCTTTGGATAGGCAAATCTTCATTCCAGCAGACAGCCTGAAGCACTAAACTACAGTGCCTGCACGAAAGCCTGAAAGTGGTTTCACCACTTCAAACAGGTGGGTGAGATGCCACCCAGAAGGATGGAGGGATTACCACAGTCCCCTGGGAGGTGGGTTGACTCTCCCCGTCCCCACCCTCACCCCCCTGCCCTAAAGAAACTATGTGAATCTGGATGTCCTGTTTTCTGTGCAAGTGCTGCAACTACCGAGCTATCGTGTAATTTGGGTGCACCAACTGACTCCGCTTTTGGGGTTTTTCCTAGAAGGTGGCATTTAGGCAGAGGAATGGTTGTTTTCTGCGTCCTGAAGGAAGACAGGGAAATTTGTAGGTAGTACAGGGAGATACTCTTTGAGCAAGAGGTTAGACTAGGTGACCTTCCAAAGAGCAGTTCCACGGCACTACTGAATTTAGGTGCCTCCAGATACAGGGCAGCTGGTCAGGATTTCTGGATTGTGGTTTTTGAGTTGGGTATTTAAATTCTGCAGTGAAAGCCTGAAAACAGGTGACATTTTCATTGCCTTGGTCCCAGAAATTTACAGCCTAAAGACTGGCCTGGAGTGCGCAAGCTCTAGTCTTGGAGAAATCAACTGCAAATTCTGATAAGGAGTTGTCATCAAGTTATTTGGCCATACATGTGAAGGCATGGGTGGTACTGAAGTGAGGCCCTCAGCCTCTCCAGGTTGTTTCCTTCCAGTGTCCCCATGTAACTTTCAGTCTCCCCAGCTCTGGCATCAGCTGGAAAATGTCCCTTGAAAACCTTCCCCACCTCCTTGAGCTTTATTTCTCCCAAAGCCTCCGTCACATTACTACAGGCTTCCTCCCTTCAGTGCACAGCCTCCAGTACCCAGTTTGATTATCCTGAGCTATCCAAAAGCCCCGGGAACGCCATCCTTCTGGCCCTCACTCCTGCACCACCACCTCCAGCAAATCCAGCCAACATGTACACACCAGTTAGACAATTGGCCTCATGTTCCTGTCCCCTTATCTCTCCCTCTGCCCCGGTGTTTATCCTTAGATTAGGAGCTCCTTGCACGAAGGACTTCCTTTTCGCTGCTTGGGAAGCACGCAGCGTATCATGAGTGACCTCTGGTTTCATAAATAACTGCAGAACAGCAGGCCGTGCTCTCCCCGGAGGGGACTGCTGCCTTTGGCCGGGCGCTGAGCAGCAGCACCCCCGTCTCCCCAAAGCGCGTCGCGCTCTCAGCACTGCTTTCTGCTTACTCCAAAGATCCCGTTTCCTGTGCAGCGGCTCTTTAAATAGCACCTCGGAGATTATTTTAAAGGCTCGCAAAACACTCTTGCCGCCGGTTTGGGGTTTAGGGTGAGTTTTGTTGGGTTTTTAGCCTTCTTGCACGACGATGTTTTCACGCCGTGGAAGACGGGAACAGCTTGAAGGAAGCTGCGAAGTTACACGGAGTACACGGGGAGGGGGCAAAGGTGTGTGTGGGGGCAATACGTTTTGTAGGACTGTCCTGCTGGCACCGACGCTTTCTGCTTGCACACACTCTCCGTGCGGAGCTGCGAGTTTCGGGATGACTGTGGGACTTCATACGCCGGGGTTGTCTCGCCTGGAGGGGGCGAGGGTCCCAGCCCCGGGCGGCGGCCACCGCGCCTCGCGGAATCCCTTTCCCAGAAGAGGCCGAGATGCAAAGGAGAAATGACAGCATGGAAAGCGGGGTATTTTTATCAGGGCCGGTGCCAGGGGTGAGCGGCGGGCGGAAAGTGCCACCCTCCCTCCTCCCCTGCCCTCGGCCGCCCGCGCCGGCAGCGGCATCAAAGGGAATCTCCCTTCCCGCGGCGTGTCAGCACCGGGGATGAGCGCACCGGCCCGTCATGGCATTTTCACTTCTCCCGGCGCTTACTCAACAGCCGGGGGGGAGAGGGGGAACATGGTTTGGAGGCGGGGGGGCGGACTCCCAACCAGGCGCTGCTTCTGCCATGAGGTCACCGCAGCGCTATGCGCGCCCGCCACCGCCCCTGCTCCGCTCCGTTGCGTCAGGCGGGGGGTATCCCCGCCGCGGCCGAGCGGGGCATCCCCGCCGCGGAAACACCACGCGCTTCCACGCGTGTCCCTCACCAGCAGGGCGGGAGGGGGGATCCTGGTCCCAGCCCCGCCGCCGGCTCTCGGCAGCGGGCGTTTGGCCGCTGTTGGGGAATGCCCGGTGGTTCGTCGGGGGAGGGCAGGGATGGGATGCGATGCGATGGGATGCGATGGGGAGAGAAAGCGGTGCACGCTGCACCGAGGGAATCTCCCCAGACACGCGGGACGCGCAGACGGGGTGCCTGGCCACCTAGGGCAGCTGGGGGAAGAAGAGCCGAGACCCGCGCCCCCCGCCAGCTGGCGGCTGCGGCATTCCCCCTCCGAAGAGTCGTGGGAGGCATCTGGGAGGGGGTGGGGTGCCCAGGGGCCTGCGTGGGCGCGTCACAGTCCCCGCGGGCGGGCGGTCCCCGCGGCCCCGTACTCCACCCCCTGCGCAGAGGAAGCCGGGCGCGGGCGGGGGCGCGGCCCCACGACAATGGGACTCGCCGGCGCTATAAATACCCGCCCGCGTCTATATTTGGTTTGGCCGGATCACAACAGGGGGGGCCCAAAAATAGCCCCGCGCGCCCGCCCGCCCCGCCGCCGCCGCCGCCGCCGCTCAATGGGCTCCGGCTCCGCCCCCTCCCCCGCGCGATCCCGATCGCCCTGCACGGGGCCCGACGGCTAAATTTAGCAACCCCGCTTGCGTCAACGACGCGGCTGCCGTGCGTCAGCCCGCTACGCCCCGCCCCTCGGAACGGGGCCCGCCGCGTCCTGTGCGTGGATTGGCCGTGGCGGCACGAGGATGGCGTTCCGCGGTGACGTGGAGGCGCTGATTGGCCCCGCCGGGGGCTGGCTGCGTCCGGCGGGGAAGTGTCGCCGCGCGGGGAGCCCGGCGGCCGGCGGGTTCCCCCACGGGGGGGAGCGCAGCCTGGCAGCCGCGCCGCCCCAGAAGGCAGGCCCCGGCGCCCACAGCGCGCATCGTCGTCCCCGCCGTCTCGAGAAGGGGATCCCGGGCACGTACGTGGCCGTCGCGCCGCACAGCCGGTCCGCGGCGTCCACCCGGGCCCGCGCCGGCCTCGGAATCTCCCCTCCCCGCCGCCCGGGGCGGGAGCGTTGCTCTGCACGGTACCGGCGCCACGCTGGGGGAGCGAGAGGCGGCGGGCCGCGAGCGAGCAAAGCGAAAGTGCCGCCGCCGCCGGCGGACCCTCCTCCTCGGAGAGGCGGGCGTGAAGCAGGGCACCCCCACGGCCCGCAACGTCCCGCACCCCTCGGTTGAACCCGTGTCTCAGAGCCCCTCCGTGCCAAGCACAAGCACAGCGACGGCCGTGACCGCCGCAATGGCAACAGCATACGGCCCGGCGGCCGGCAGCGGGCGTAAACGCAGCAGCGGGCACGGCGGCCGGCGGCTGCTGCAGGGCAGCGGTGGGAACCCGGCCGCCGCGGGCTCGGTGCCCCAGGCAGACACACGGACACAGACAGACACACAGGCGGCAGGCAGAACTTGTCCCAGGGCCACTCGCCCGAGCGCCGGCTCAGAGCGACACCTTCCGCAACCTGCTCTTGGCTCCTCCGCACGGCAAAGTTCCGAAAGAAAACGGGAAAAAAAATAAAAAATAAAAATAAAAAGCAAAAAGTAAAAGGAAAAAAATTACAAAGGGGGAAAGAAAAACGGGGAACAGGGGAAAAAAAAGAAAAAAAGGGAAAAGAAAAAAGAAACCTTTAATGATTCCTGCTGAAAGTGCCACTAATTAACCAAGCAAAGCTCTTCCTCTTGAACCACTCCAGTAAAGAGTTGCTGCGTTTGCAAAACACAACACGCTCGCTCAATAATGATGATAATAATAATAATAATAATAGTAGTAATAATAATAATAATAATAATAATCTGTCTCGGGAGCGACTCGCCAGGCTGTGGCGGGCAGCCAGCCCCGAGCCGGCCCGTTACCCCGTCCCGCTAACGGCGGCGCGGAGCGGCCGGCTCACCCGCGCGGCACGGCACGGCTCGGCTCGGCTCGGCACGGCTCGGCTCGGCACGGCTGTGCACGGCTCCGCGCGGCGTGGTGCGGCGGGAGCGCGGCGCACACACTGTGGCGGGGGGGGGGGGGGTCAGTAGCGTCAGGCTCCCATGGCGTCACTATTGACGTTTCGCATTCCAGCCGCTCTATGGAGAGGCCTCTAGGGCTCCTCTCACATAAATGACGTTCAGAGAGAGGGAGCGGGAGAGCAGCGCAGAGAGGCGCCTCCGTCCGCTCTCTCAGCGCAGGCACAGGCGCACCGCGGGGCACTCGCTCGCACCGCGGGCGCGGGCGCAGGTCCCGGCCCGGCTCCGGCCGCTCACACACACAAAGGCAGATCGCGGCGGCGGCGGCGGTAGCGGCTCGTCATCCCTCGCCCGCCCGCCCGCTCCCTCCTTCCCTCCGCCCGGGGACGGGCTCCTGGCTCCTCGGGCTTTTGCAATCCTTTTCCATGCCTCGGGATAACGCATCCTCCGGACCTGCAGCCGCCGGGAGGCTCCGGGGTCTCGTGTCGCGGATCCTGCCGCTGGACAGCGCCTACATGCGCCTTTAAGGAAGCGGGCACCTACAAACTAGATGTAAAGACGGAACCTCCACAGCAACCGAGTACGTATACGAGCGGCCGAGGGGAGAGGGACAACGCGACGTGTCCCCGCTCCGTGAAAGTTGCGCCGCCGGGGTGGATGCTCGGGAGATGCCGGCGGCCGGCGATGCGGCTCAGCCGACGCGCTGCCGCGCCGGGCTCTCGCTGAAACTTTTCCCTCTCTTTCCCCCTTCTCCCCCCCGCCTCTCCTCCCCGTGGACGCTCATTTGCCGCTCGGCTCCTGAGCCTCCCCGCCGGCTCAGCAACCCCCTCCGTGCCCGGGGCACCGCCGCCCCTCGCTAACGGGAGGGCTGTGGTTGAGAGGAGCGGGAGTCGGAGCCGGTGGTACTAAGGTATTTCTGCTAGTTGTTGTCATGGAAATGATGCTGCCGCCGGCGGCGGCGGGGAGTTCACAGCGCCGGTGATGAATGGCAGTAATTTGTCTCCTTCTTTTAACCGCGCTTGGGAAATAGGTGGTTTTGTTTGCACAAGTTGGAGGTGTTTTAACAGAGACGGCGGGGCAGGTTGATCTAATCTCACTTTGGGAGGGAGAGCAGCCCCCT
Source organism: Podargus strigoides (assembly GCA_028020825.1). Lineage (NCBI taxonomy): Eukaryota > Metazoa > Chordata > Aves > Caprimulgiformes > Podargidae > Podargus > Podargus strigoides. The sequence continues at coordinate 62,955,101 of CM051620.1, forward strand.
GGGCAGCCCGAAGGAGCTCGCCCGAGAGGTAATTGCTGGAATGTGACATACTGTATTGAAATGAGACGGGATCTTTGCTCGGCACGTCTGCCCGGCATCTGCTCCTTGGAAATGTGCACTTTTCCCTTCGGAGGTCAGAAACGGTAACGAGGGGCTACGGTGGGCCGGCACGGGTGGTGCGGCGCGGGGAGGCTGAGCTGCCCCGCTCCCTGCCCCGCAACCTGCCCTGCTCCCCGCCCCCGCTTTTGCCTTCTCGCCTTAAATAGCTGCGAAAGAAGTTTCAGTCTTGGAAAGAGGCGAGAAAGCGCGGGCGCTGGGTTGTGAGATTATGTCGGTAGACGGTTTTCGGGACGGCATTATCGCGATACTCTGTCCCGGGAGGAGATGCGGCTCACCTTCGCACGGCTAGTTAGTAACGCTGGCATTTAACTTGCAGTTTCTGGAGGCGATGGATTCCGTGCGAGTACATTTCCCAGGGAAAGGGCGGAAAACGCTGTTTTCTGTCGGGAGGTTGGTGTGTCGGGATCGGACTTTTTTTTCTCCAGGAAAAGGGGAAAAAAAAAAAAAGTTTGGGACTGACTCGCTAACTTTTATCCGAGCCGCTCCACTCGATTACATTCTTTGCCCTATTTTTCTCTCCTCCGTGGAGACCGTTGTGTGCTGGAGTTGGGCCCCGGTAAAAACAATGGACTAAACCAGACCGGGCGGTTTCTTCGGAGGTGAATCCCACGCGAGCCCGTGGATATTTGCAAGAGTGACCGTGCGGCTTGGGACGGTCCCCCCCCTCCCCCCAACACCCCACCCCCCCCCAAAAAAAATCGCGAACTAACCGGCGTTGGAAGTGGAGCTCGAAACTTTTTAATTAAATGGAGCTTCCCCCCTCCGCGGTCCCTCCCGGGTAAATGAAGGTTTCGAAATTCGGCTGAAGAAGTCACAATCACAATGGAGTATTTCACGGTTTCCTCCTCGCATTACAAGGTGGGGAGGGGTGTCACTCGGGTCTGAATGTAAAGTGCACGGAGGAAGAAAAGAGCTTTGACAAGGGTAGTTATTGCCTCCTAATTTACAGCCCTTAAGGCTCTGCGCCCCCGGCTGGGGCGGCTGCGGTCCGAGGGGCGCTGCGTGGTTAAAAGCCCAGCGAGTGTCTCTAGGTAACGGCGGCTGGGGCGGGGAGCGGGCACTCGCCGCGCCGGAGCTGGAGGGGCCGCCGCCGAACCCGCCGCAGAGAAAGGGCTGAGCGAACAGTCACTGAACATCGCAGGAGCTGAGGGGGGGTCAAAGGCGAGGGGCGCGGAGAAGGCAAAAAAAAAAAAGAGCCCCAAGAAGCGAAAGAGTGGCCGGGAAGCGGCTCCGGTAGTGCGGAGCGGCCGCGCATCACCCGCGCTGCCGCAGAGCCCCGGGCTGTGCCGGCAGCGCGGGGGGACCGGGACGGACCGGTCCCCAGGGACAGGGGGAGGCACTGATGGCCGCGGGGCGTCCCAGGCTGGTGGGAAACCTCTCAAGTCCAGCCAGTACCTTGCGTAGAAACTTCCAGCCTGCTGCTGGCCGCTCCCCCTTCCTAAAAGTTCCCGCGGGGCCGTGTGGGCGCAGGGGGATGCTGCACCGCGTGCGGTAGTCACCCCGTCACCCCGCCCGGGGCTCTTCCCGTCCGCGGGCTCCGCGCTCGGAAACAAACCAGTGGCTGCGTTGTCCCAGCCGGGTGCTCTCTTCCTTTTGTGTGACGAGGGAGCAGGAGCTGGCAGAAACGCGTTCCCCCTGCCCACCCCTGAGGCGACACGGGGGCTTACGGTGCAAGGGCCTCCCCGTTCCCCGGGGGGGATGCACGGGGGGCGCCCCTCTGACCCGCCGGGCACCGCCGCCCCCTGACTCTGCCTTCTCCTCCCGCCGCCGGCATACAGAACACGGGTCGGAAGAGCGCCCCCCGCCGAGGCCCGGCCCCAGACCCGCCCCCGCAGAGAGGTCCCAGCCGGCACCCACCCCGCCGCCGCCGCCGCCCGCCGCCGCCTCCGTCCGCACCTCCAGCCCCACCATTCAGCGCGCAAGATACCCGCCAGGTAAGCTGCTGCTCCGCGGGGCCGGGAGAGGAGGGGGTGAGTGGGGTAGACGAGAGCTCCTGCCGCGGCCCCTACCCTTCCCGAATCCCCTTGGCATCATCGGTCCCCGACGTCCCGTACCGGGGCCGCGGGGTGTTTAAATCCCGAAAGGATTTCACAGGGCTTTTAGCGATGCCGTGCCTGGGCACACGGGGGATGCGGGTCCCCAGCCACAGAGATGCCAGCTTCAAGGGGAAGATGGGTGGGATGTCGGTGTCCCTGCGAGGGGCCAAGCTTGCTGGGGGTTAATCTGGGCACCCCTTGTGTCAAGCTCTCGCAAAGATAGCAGAATAATAACGTAATAGCTGTGAATGTCCCTACCCTGATTTTTTTTTTTTACCCATTCATTTGGGCTTTGATGACAGGTTGCTCTTCAATGCGCCTCCTGTGGGGCTTTTTTCTTTCTTTTTTTTTTTTTTTTTAATATTGTTGGGTAAAGAAGAAAAAAATCCCAGGTTATTTACTTTGCAGGGTAATTAATATGGGTGTCCTAAGTGGAAAATTAGGGGTTGGAATTAGTCAGTGGAGTGCGCTGGCCAGGGGCGAGGTAGGAAGAGTCCCACAGAGCCAGGAGAGACCAGACCTTTAGGTTGGGGATATTTTTTCTGTCCTCAGGTCAGACTTATTTTAGACTTCTGTTTTCTTACTCCACTTTGCACAGAATTCAGTGATATAACCCTGTTATACTCAGAAAAAAAAAAGCATACTGATCTATTTCCCTGAAGTCCTGCTCATTTTCTGAGCTAGCAGAAAGACCCCTTTTCCTTCCTAGGGCTGTGTATCAACACGTCCACTTGTGCCATTATCTGTCCACTCACCCAGTTGTGTTCCTCAGTCACTTCTCAATGGGGGTGCATGGAAGGAATTTATTTCCCTTTTTATTTGATTAAGCACTGATCACTATGTTTTAACAGACGGTCCTTACACTAACAAATGATAGTAACAGGACTTGCCATGAAATGGGTGTGCATGGAATGGCACTGATAGGAAAAAAGAGCATGGTAGAAAAATACATAAATAACATTGGGAGGCAAGGCTTGTGAAAGGGTTGTCCTGCTTTTTTCTTTAGATATTTGGATTTACAAGCAGGAAGATCTTAATTTCAGAAAACAACACTATTTTTTTTTCTTAGTTTTTTTAATGTTTTCTCAAAAGGAAGAAAGATCTGAATGGTTTGTGACAGTACAATAATTGAAATCTCATGCTTGGTTTAAATATGTTTATCTGCAAAGCAGGCAGGAAAGAATTAAAAGCTGATTTAGCAAAAAGTGCTTGGATTCCTGCATGCCAGGCTCAAGTGAATATTTTAAAATTATAAGTGAAGGGAGTTCTTAAAATACTGAGGAAAACCCCATTATTTTCAAGGCAGCTTTTTTTTTTTTTTTTTTTTTTTTTTTTTTTTTTTTTTTAATGGCATGAGTTACTTCTCAAATGCTTTTGGAATATAAATTACTACAATTAAGAGGAGATGAACTGCATCTGTATATTTTGATATACATTTTCTCCATATTTACTTTTCTTTTTCCTAACAAGGGAAAATATACTAATTGATGCATTGTATTCCTCTGCTGTGGAACTGAAATACACCATGCACTTCTAGTTTGGGTTGCAAATGTTGGGCTAGAATCTCACAGTGTTTGGTCAGACAAACCTCAAATGCATTGCAGAATTGGGTCCATTATTTCCTGAGAGCAACAAAGGAAATAACAGACTAGTAGAAAATGTAAAAGGAAAAAAAAATAATCAGACCTTTATAGCCAGGCACTGTGTTACTTCAACCATCCCAGCTATCGGTGAACCACATTAACTTTTATGAGTAATGGATAAAAACAATTACATTAGCAGCCTCAACCTTGCTTTCCTATAAAAACAGAAATACCATGTACTTTTTCTCTTATATGTTTGCAAATTTAGGGATATATTGTACCACCCACTTTTTTTTTAGGAGAATGTTCTACCACAGATAAGCCTTAAAACTACTAGTTAGACAGCAACCTTAAATTATTAGCTAACCAGAAATATGCTTCAAAGGCCCAGAGCTGGGTAAGCAAAATTGATGTTTGCAAGTCCTAAGCAGCAAACACGGTGATTTGAGTCGTCCCTCTGACATGCACTGCAGATGCTGTTTCTTTTAAAATAAATATAGTTTTTAATATTATGCATTTGATAATCTCATTTACCCTTCATGAAAATTTTATGGCACGGTTGCACGCATACAGAGAGAGATTTAGAGCCATAAACTGTTTTCATTCTGCTTATCTAATTCTCATTGACACCTATGTGTATATTAGGCACCAGATGTAGGGCAGCTCGAGATGGCTGCTTCTGTCACTGACACTAGTATAAATTTGAGTTGCTCCCACAACTAGATGAGAGCAGGCTCCCTAATACCTAATGCTTAGTTGATCCCCCATGCATATTTCTTGTTGAAAGGCAAAGTCTCGAAGCTAATTTATATGTCCCCTGTCCAGGCGAGCATGGGAGTCGGGTGTCTAACTGAACTCTGTGAAATGTGGGAAAGCTTCTAGGAAAGAAGTTCGCAAGGGCCTGGACCGTGGCCTCAGCACACTGGGCTTGTTGTTAACGTTCCCCTTTGCCCTTGCAGATATGCCCTGTGTGCAAGCGCAGTATAGCCCTTCACCGCCCGGTTCGAATTATGCAGCTCAGACTTACGCGTATGGCTCGGAGTACAGCTCGGAGATCATGAACCCTGACTATGCCAAGCTGACCATGGACCTGAGCAGCACCGAAATCACTGCCACTGCCACCACCTCCCTGCCTAGCTTCAGCACCTTTATGGAGGGTTACTCTGGCAGCTATGAGCTTAAGCCTTCCTGCCTCTACCAAATGCAATCTGCCTCCTCCAGCCAGAGGCCCCTCATAAAGATGGAAGACAACCGGCTCTCCCCATACCAGCCCTCATTGCCACCCTCCACAGACGAGGGGATGCCCAGCACTTCCATGTACTTCAAGCAATCTCCGCCCTCCACACCCACCACACCAGGCTTCCCCTCTCACCAGAACCTGTGGGACGAGCCCCCGCTGCAGCCCACGCAGACCTGCCTGCCGCCCGGCCACCTCATGGACGCTGCCCCCATGAAGACCGTGCCTCCGCGCTTCCCCCTCTTCCACTTCAAGCACTCACCCCCCCACACGCCCGCCGCGGCCACCCACATGTGCTATGACCCTGCCTCCCTGAGCCTGCCCCTGGGCTCTGACAGACCTGCCGCCAGCCAGCCACCCATGGAGAGCCATTCCTACGGGCTCCACCTGGCCAAAAGACCAGCCACCTTAGCCTTCTCACCGCTCGGCCTCAACGCAGCCACCTCCAGCCTGATGGGTGAGAGCAGCGGCGGTGGCAGCAGTGGCCTCCCATCCCCACCCAGCAGGAGCTCCTCGTCCGGGGAAGGCACCTGTGCCGTCTGTGGGGACAATGCTGCCTGCCAGCACTACGGGGTACGGACGTGCGAGGGCTGCAAGGGCTTTTTCAAGGTGAGAGCTCTGTGGTTTGATCCACTCCCTGCTTCCCCCAGTCTCCCCTCCCCCCCTACCTGCCCCAGCAGGTTCCTAGTCTTTGCCTGGGGGCTCAGGGGTGTTGTGTTAGAGCTCAGAGCCCCCCAGTAGGGCGTGATGGACACCCACGCAAAGTTTTTGAAGAAGGCCAAAGCAAGCCCTCCATAGGACAAAAGGATCAGCCAGTCTTGTCTGAGAAAGGGCCATGGCAATGAGCTGGACAAACCACATCCCCAGTTTGCCAGCGTCCCTCAACAGAGCATGGGTCACCTCTCTCTGAGCATTCGTTCCATTGCAAAACTGGAAATACATCCAGCCTGGGTTTTACTCAGTCACTCGTTCCAACTAAACCTCAGTTTTAAGTAAGGAAAGAAATCCAGTTATCATAAAGTCCACTTGGTATTTTAGTTGATTGCAGAGGCGCTGTTTGTTGTCGTGGGGCGGTCAGGATGAGGAGGGCTGTAGGGTTGGCTTTTCCAGGAGGAAACTGATTTCATGCATGGGACAAACCCAGGCACTTCTAGTTCTCTTTGGTTGCTGCCTTAGTGTTACTCTTCCGTGCAGGAGCCCCGTGAGTCCTCCCCAGTGAAAGCTGCTTGCAGAGCAGTGACTAAGCACTGCACGGGGTCCCGTGTAAGGGAGAAAGCTCTGCAGCTGAATAGCAACACGAATAACTTGCACACAGCAGTTTCTTCCTGGAAACTTGGTGCTTATGTTTTTAAGATTTGAATACCCTCTTTTCTCTGTCAAATTTGGGCACTTCCTAATTTCCTTTCAACAGACTGAATTCAGATTCCAGTGTTATTTTCAGAATTAGCTTGTTTAAGTGAAGAAGTTGGGACAGACTTCTAGAGGGACGGTTCTGGGCAGCAGGTTTGAGATTTGATGCATTTAGGGTTGATTTAGTATATTAATTCCTGCAAAGATAGCAGTCATATCCCTGTTCTGGTAAAAGATACGATGAGAACAAAAATAGTCCAAAAATAGTTGGGGGGGGGAAGCTCACAGCATTTTTTTAGTTGTACACAGGGCTGCTAATGTTACTTAATAATAATCCTTTGACAACATGGCAAAATACACATCTCCCGTTAAACTCATTTGTTTTTTAAATATAATTAGAAAAGGAAACACAAATAACCTGGAAATAGCAGCTCTAACGAGCCCAATCCTGCCCCTGTGGAAATCAATAGCATAGCCTTGACTGGGGGCAGTGTCTAGAGCTTATTCTGCAGAATTAAACAGTTTTCAGCTCTAAAGCACAATGAACAATATTTGCTGTGTCTCTTATGTTTAGTACATTGAGGCTGTTGTTTGGAAAGGAACACAAATTATGAAATAACAGTTTTCCATTAATTTAATTGCAGTGAAAGATTTAATATTGAATGTTGAGCTGATAAATTTGGTCCTGCTCTGATGTCTCTCCTATTAATGTCTTTTTTTTTGTGCTGAGTTATTTATTGATGTATCTTTGATTTTAAGTATGGAAACACATAATACATTTTTGCATCAATATTTGTAACATTCTGCCAAGGCTTACCAGGTTTTTAAAAATTTTAAATTCATTGTATAGTTTTAAGATCAATTTAGAGTTAATTAAATGTATATAACTACAACATAATTCTGTCTGTTTTTTCCCAGGTCAGGTTAGCTTTCCCATAACATTTAACTAAACATATTTAGTAGAGGTTTCTGGTATTTTTATTTTTCTCCCTGATGATTTTAATGGCTAACCAAACCAGTTATTGTGGTATTTGACTAACAATAGAGATAGCAAGAGAAGTACATCGCAGATCATTTTGATTTTATTTTAATAAGGTCAGGAATAATCAAGGGAATGAACCAAGTAGAAAATTGTTCCCAAAGGGATATTAAAAGCGGAGATAATCTAATCCCCAAAGGTAGATGCAATGACCTGGTAATTTCAGATATGATTTTATCATTCAAAGTTGCCTGTCTCCAGAGACTTGCTTCAGAACAATCCTAGATGATTTTCATTGTCAGCAGCTAACACTAATAAAATTGTTTTTCCTGCAGGCTAGTGTGTTAGGAAATTAATTTTATCTAATTATATGAATTGCACTGTCGCTTTTCATGTTGTAATTAAAACACATTTTGTCAGCTTCTAAGTTGTTCAAGAAACTATCAGTTTACTATTTTTGTGTTTCGTTTCCACAGAGAACAGTTCAGAAAAATGCAAAATATGTTTGTCTGGCAAATAAAAACTGTCCAGTGGACAAGAGACGTCGTAACAGATGCCAATACTGCCGGTTTCAGAAGTGTCTCAGTGTCGGCATGGTTAAAGAAGGTAAGGAGTATTGCTATTATTATCCCAAATGCTGAAATACTATGTTTAATGGATCTGTGTGTGCGTGGACATGGATGCCTTTGCAGTGAATTTTACGGTGATGGGATTCATAACTTACCCCCAAATATGTGCATTTGTGTAATAATGTATTGATTTTCTTCTTCTGACCCGTATTATCATATTTAGACTTTAGACCCCAGAGTTCAAGAACAGCAAGGTCACAAGAGGATAATTTGACACTGCCCAAAATGTCTCCTTTATTAACTTTGAATGTTGCTCGATAATGCTGTTGACTTCCCCCTGTTATCTCATGGGGGGCTGCACTGGATTGTGTCTCTTTTGACACAGGATCTTGTCTCATTCCCATAAACTGATTGTAAATTTGCAATTAATTTAAATGGAAACAGGATCAACTCATTAGTTCCAATTCTGCAAATATTTAAGTATGTGAGTAATACTGTGTGAGCAGTCCCATTGCAAATACTAACATGGATAATGTAACCTACATAGCGTGACTGTATTTTTTCAAATGCTTCAAGAAAGTTAAAATCACTTTGAATGAATGACACTGCCATTTAAAAGGTGGCACCTGTAGCAGGAACATTAGAATTTGTGTTTCACATTCAGTTTTCTTTCAGCAGTAGAGTGTGTGTGTGTGTGCACGGGCACACATGCACTGGCACATGGATGTGCTGCAAACAAAGCATGAACACTCGGACCACAGCTGGGCTTTAAGTGAGCAGCTACATTGCTGCTTATGATCACAGGTTGGACGCAGTTTTGGTGTCATTTATGTTCTTTTGCAATCAAAGGCATCAAGAGCATGTGCTGAAACTGGAGAATGCTCTTATTTTTGCTGGGCTGGCCACCATAAGAAAAGCAGGTGTTCATTCTGATCTGTCATTTGCTGGTATCTTCACAACTGATTCCTTTTTTTTTTTTTTTTAACCTAGTTGTCCGTACCGACAGCCTGAAAGGGAGAAGGGGTCGGCTGCCTTCCAAACCAAAGAGCCCCTTACAGCAAGAACCCTCTCAGCCCTCTCCGCCTTCTCCTCCCATCAGCATGATGAACGCCCTCGTACGAGCTTTAACTGACTCCACGCCCAGGGAGCTTGACTATTCAAGAGTATGTCTCACTTTTTGTTGCCTGTTTGTTTTCTCCAGATAAATGATTCACGAACTGCGTTTCTACTTACCAGCTGATTTGCTAAAATTAAAATAAATGTGAAATTTGGATGAGGGCAGAAAGTTGTCCAGCCAACCATGTCTTTTCATGGTAGGTGGCTGATGAGGGGAAAAGAGATGCGGTAGAAATTAGTGTTAGTAGCTATACATTGTGAGGATCAAAATCACAAAGTTATCTGCAGTGTATTCCATGGGTGAGTGAAAGCAAAAATGCGTGGATAAACAGAGCATTCTTCTTGCAAAGGCTGTGCCAAAACACTAGCGATTACAGTATGATCAATTAATCTACCAAACTCAGGAGCAGTACTCATATGTCCAATATCCTAATTTACAGGTTCCTTCCAGCACTTCCCTAATATTCAGATATAAGGGCTGCACAAAGTAACACTGTATGGACAGGGCCATTTCTGTTGAAATCAATAGGAATTTTGCCATTATTTGAAAGGAACCAGGGTCTGGCTTTGGATACCCCAGCATGAATATTTCTTCAGTAAAATTCACATTTGTAAAATAAACCTTTTAGCATCAAAATTCTAAAAAATTATTTCAGCACAGCTTTGCCAGAAATTATATATTTTTGTAACTTTGTTGTTTAATGTATCCTATTCACCATTTAAATATTCATGGAATATTTTGAAAGCTTAAAAAACCTGTTCTATAGTTATTAAAATTCAGCACTGAAATGGCTTGTTAAATACATTTTTAGGCAGGTTGATATAGGAAAAGAAAAAATACAGCTAAGGAAAAACAAGATCAAATTCCTTCCCCCTAATGAAATATGATTAAATCTGAGACTGTAAAAAATACAGCGTTACTCACACATCTACATTGGCCATTTATCACTTGTTGCTAAATAATATTTAATACTAAAACATATTTGATTGCAATAATATAAAAAATTCATTATTCTGTTTTAGACTATATCATTTAGCAATTTTAAGCATGCTGTAACATCTTTTCTTCAAGCTAATCTGTAAGTCTACAATAATATAACTTTCCAAATTATAATTAAGAATCTAGCTGTTCAGGATCTGACAGCCTTTTAGGGGGAGAATGCATTAGCCCTATTTACACATATTTTAACTTACCCAGAATGTCCCAGGGAGGTCATTCTGCAAATACCAACGTGTGTGATGAGCTGTGCTCTCTGACAGAAATCTGGGTTCCATGAATTACAGTCGTATAATAGCCCAGGTGATGAAAGCAGCATCTAACCTTATGCATTTATTTACTTATAAGTATGAAGTTCTTTTGCATTTACAAAACAATGAATGCAAACTGTGTATTTTTATGTGATTTTTTTCTTTGTCCTGCAATAATTATTTTTCTTGTAATGAAAAGAGCCCATAGATCTAATTGTTGAGCAATTCTGTTGGATGTTACAGGAAGCATATGATTGACAGTAAAATAATTTAGTCTTGGTAGCCAAAAGATTAATTATGACTGTTAGGACATATTAATATCTAAGTTTTTCTCTTCAATAAAATATGTAATAGTCTGGTATGCTCAGCAGTGCTGAAAAGACAAAAATATGCTAAAAGAAATTAATAGATTCTTATGTTTTTCGTAAAACTTATATTGAAAAGTTAAGGGAGTTCAAAAACAAATGCTGTGTAAAAACTGAGATTAAGTAAATGGAATATGCCATAAGCATGTTGCAATGCTAAGAAATCCCTTTGAAGAGTAATCCTGTACCTGTAAAGACTAACTTACGGCATGTTTGCTTATGCTGTGACCCTGCCGAGCACCACAAATGGGTAGATCTGGAAACCTGCCTTGGGAGTCAGTCCTAACACTTCTGCAGACACGACCTTAATGTTTGGCATGGTCTTAATGTTTGCAAGCCGTAATGTCTTGACCGTCTTAAAAATACTGCTAAGAGTTTCAGAGAGAAACATGTGCCCCTTCCCTCCAAAAAACCCTACATACAAAAAAAAGAAACACCAACAAAAAACAAACCCCAAAATAAATTACATGAGCTATGAGTTTTAAACTGAAACAGATTAGAACTGGTTCTGTTCAGAACATGGCAACTTTTCATTTCAGCACTGGTTTTAATTTACCAGTCCATAGCAATGGTATATATTTAGGTACTTGGTTTCAAAAAGCAATTGCTAGGAAGATAATTTGGTTTATGAATTCCTTAAAGGCCAAGGGCTGCAGTCTGGTTTCACACCTGCTTCATTGGTACAATTCCATGAGTTTACACTTCTAAGTAAGTGAGATGAGAAAGAGACCCTATATCTCGCTGTCCTTATTCATGCAGAATAGCCACCAACTTAAATAGAAATGTTGCCTTTTTGGAGAGAGAGTGCAGTGTTTAGGTAATAATCCCCCCCTTCCCCAGCCTCAAAATGAAGGAAATATTGGGGCTTTTGGAAAAACGAGCATAGCTTCTCTGTGCAGAGAAGGTATTGTTGGGCTTTTGCAACTGTAGCAGTTGATGAAGGTCTGGTGAAAGCAGGCAAAGGGTAGAGTTTGCTTGTGCTATCAGGCTCCCTGTTGTCAGGCTTTCCGAATCTCTTTAGAGATACCATACAAGTTAATGTTGCTTACTACACATGCAACCCCCTCCTTGAGTAACAGTTAGGCTTCATTTAATTCCCGAAGAAGCTCTGAGCGAGGGAGCAAGGCAGAGTTTTGTCTTTTGGCTTTCTCCCCACATGCCTCCAGTTTGCACAGGGCAGGTTAAGAAGTGCAGCTCGGAGCTCTTCCGTACTATGGCCTCCTGACCCATGGGCAGGCTTACCAGCTGTCTTGGTCAGAGCTGGGTCAAATATCACCTCCTCTCAATGAAATAGTAAAGGAAAAAACAACAGAGTTTGGTGCATAAAACAGAATCATACATATTGTTTATGGTTACTTACATACTCGTAAGTCTATTACAAGTAAATAAAATTTAATTTTAGCTGTTCTTTGAAGTGCCTACTTTTTGTAGCAAGAGTGACATTACAGCAGCTAAAGATTATACAATTCTATATAATTTTTACCTTGCTTCTAAGATTGCTCTCATGAGATAAACTATAACAACAAATACAGGTGTATTAGGTTATAATTTTTTTATATGTATTTAATTTAATTAAGTGCCCCATGTGGGGTATACCGTACTGTAGCATTCACAGTGATGTGACATAATGCAGCATTCAGCTTTGTAAGAAAATGTTAAAACTTTGCCTTACTTTTGCCAAAATAATGTTTTATAAATATTTCGGACAAATTAATACCTGGCATAATTACACTGGCTTGTGATGAGTTACATTTAAAATGAACTTAGGGTAGTATCTTGTTTTCCTTTTCTTTTCTTTCCTCTCCTCTTCACTGCTCAAAGGATCAAGAATGTGTCTTGCCTTAACAGTACCTATGATGAGGCAGGAGTTTCCATCAGCCTGTTTGGTTTCCCCGTTTAGAAAGAAGGAGTCATAGGTCATCCCCTGCGCAGCAAAGCATGTCTCTCAGAGCCAAGATGCACACTGTCTTGGCTTGCTCCACAGCTTCATTTTAAGAGAGTCCAGAACGTGCAAGGTCTCTGAAAAAGCATATGATCTTTTTCTGCCCACTAATCACTTCACCACAGTGCCAGGAGTAGTTATGCTGCTTCAGCATCCTCAACTTCTCCATTCAGATGCGGGACTGAACACGTAAATGATGCAGCATACAGATTTTTCTACCGCTGCTTCCCATCCTCTACCTGCTTCACTGTTACAGGATCCTTTGGACTAGTTGGGGCAGAATTTGTCTCCACATGAACTTTATAAGAGGGATCGCACATGTTTCACTAGCTGACTAGGGATGTGAGCTGGAGCTTATCATGAGGAACTCATGCAGTTAGTGTTGGTTAAGCAGAACAGAGTCATTCAGGCCTAGCAATCATACCCCAGATATGGTCAGAGGTCTCTAGGATTGCAATGGTTCTCCAATCAATCAGCAGCTCTGACATTATGTCCTTCATCCCTTACCTACTAACGGCAACCAGCTCCAACTAGGACAGGCAGAGAAGAGGACACCCACCCAAGAAGTTCTGCTTGCTGAACCTCTCTCTTTCCTGCACAGAGGTGACTTCTGGGCTGCAGTTAGCAACTTGGGTGATATCTACAGCCCAAGTGGCATGCCTGTATTAAGGTCCTCCCAGGCGTCAGCCCACTGTTACAGATTGGGAAAGAGATGTGGGTCTTTCTGTTTCCACTCTAGCTTTGGGAGTTGCTAGGGAGACCTTTAGGCTGAGGGACTCAAGCCCTAACTGCATGTGGAAAGTTGTTTCCAAAGGACATGCACGTGTCTTTCAGCCATGGAGACCATCCCAACCTTTCCTTGGCTGAGTCCAAGAGGGAGAGTGGGTATGAAGTCTCTCCCAGAAATAACCCACCAGATGTCTGATGGCGAGAATGTTGTTACAATAAATCCCAAATTATTCGGTTCCTGCTCAGAAAACCAGCAGCGCTTTCCAAGCACAGAATCGGACTATACACGAAAGCTCCTGTTCTATTTTCTGCCGAGAGAGAGAGAGAACAGTGTCACAGGAGTGACAGGGGTCCACTGGTGAGGAAGTAGGAGATAGTGGGGAGGGAGCTGTCAGAGGGTCACGGGGAAGCTGAGCAAGCTGAGCCTGTCTAATGGTTGTCTGGAAGAGTTATGGCCGCATAAGCAGGATAATAGATTCTCCTGAACCTTAAATGCTTCTATTTCGAGGATAAGAGTTGATATGGGGCAGCTGTTTTACTTTGAACCAATTCTGTATTCAAATGAAGCAATGCTGCATGTGTCAGATAAAACATGATTTATCTTACATGTTTCTATCACTGTCAGATAAAATGCAGTTTGAGAGGTTTTAGAAGAAATCTGCATTTTGGACATAGTGAGACAAATTCATCAATGGGAAAAGTGTTTTATTGTAGTAAGTTAAATAGTATTCCTCTTCTAGTATGATGGAAATTATCCTACAACCAGGTTTCAGTTTCTGTTTACTAATAGCATATAGGTACTTGTAAAATGTGATAAACAATGTATTTTATTTATAAATTTTAAATGACTTCTATACATGTGGAAATATTTTTGCAGCATACATCTGAATAGTAAAATGCCTGTAGGTAGCCAAATAGGTAGATAGATGTGGACCTACTTATTATGCCTTTGATAGTAATAACCAGCTTTGCCACAGAAGGGAATGTCGGGCAAGTAATGCCGCATGTTTCACAGAATGCCCTTAAATGCATGTAACGTTGCTTTCTGTGGCTTTCATTTTAGTACTGTTCCACTGATCAGGCTGCTGCAGGCACAGATGCAGAACATGTACAACAGTTCTATAATCTTCTGACTGCCTCCATTGACATAACTAGAGGCTGGGCAGAAAAAATCCCAGGATTTACTGACCTCCCAAAAGAAGATCAGACATTACTCATAGAATCAGCTTTTTTGGAGCTGTTTGTACTAAGACTCTCCATCAGGTAATTATTTATTTCATTTCCTCTTAAGCTGATGTGAAAAATCATCCATCTGAATATTTTTAAGGAATAAATATGGCTCTATCTTCGAACATTGTCAATTGTGCCAAAAACCCCACAAAACATCAGCAGTGTCTGCATCCAAAGGATATAGTGTTTGATTTGTTTTACACTGCAGAAAAGAAAACAAGAAAGTGATTTAAAAAGAGAGCACAGGTCTCGCTAATGTGCTTCTTTTTATTTGATATACTCCATCCTCTTCTTCCATAGTAATTGGAATTGATCCTCAGGTACTGTTTGAGCAAGTTTGCTTCATACTCAACAGCATAAACTATAGAAAAGCACCTTCAGTATGAAAGCTTTTTCCTTTTTCCCCTCCTTTTGCACATGCACATCTTTGTCAACTGTTTTTTGAAAGGGATGAAGAAGCTTTACAATCATTTTCAGACTGTTTTTCTTCTTAATACCAAGTCATTCAATAGAGTGTGATGCTATTTGTCAGTCTGGCACTAGTTAAGACACTTTACCAAAAACACTTTCAGGGACTGGGGAAATGCCGAAACCGGCAATTTGAATTATGCTCTTGTTTCTTTAGGTTGAAAATGACCTTTGCATGCGTTTTTTTTAGCAGGGATTTTGGCAATGGGGAGGGGAAGGAGAGCTTGGTTGTAATATCTTCCTTGCACACAGGTTTTCATACAGAACAGTTTATGATATTGTGTGTATTGCGGTGCATTGTTGCATGTATTTTCCATTGCATTTTTCTTATCAATTTTTACAATCTGAAAAACGCAGATAAGACTCAGTAAATGCTGACAGTTGCAGAATCTCTTCTCAGTTTTTATTGGTTTTGTATTTCAAAATGCACTCACTTAGTATTCCTTTGGTTCAAACATACAGTACTCAATGTAAAATGTCTTCTCTGTTTATGCCTTTGAGCAGGACCAAAATCTTAACTAATTAGACAGTCTGCACCACATGCTACAGCTAACCTCAGGCTTATAACTCTACCAAGTAAGCAATCATAGAAGCTTGTTTGCTGTACTTTGGCCCCGAGAGAGAAGCATATTGTCAAACATGAATGCCCACATATGTCTCAGGATAATATGCCTTGGATGTTAAATGACAGACCCTTCAATACTGGTTATGCATTTTGCTGTAAAGTAGAAGATGCATTTATAATTTTTCCCATTATTTTTATTTGAGGTCTGATACTGCTGAGGATAAGTTTGTATTCTGCAATGGACTCGTGCTTCATAGACTTCAGTGCCTTCGTGGATTTGGGGAGTGGCTCGACTCTATTAAAGACTTTTCCTTAAACTTAAAGAGCCTTAACCTTGATATCCCAGCCTTAGCAAGTTTATCAGCTCTAACTATGATTACAGGTAAGTGCTCCTTTGTTAACAAAAAGCTTCCAGAAGCCAGTGCTTTGCTTTAATGTAGATTCAAGGTATTTCAGTTAACTTAGCTGTATTCAGGGTAAAGTGAGTATGATTTTTAAGCATTGCAATGACCATACTGAAATTGTGGGCTAACATTAGGCTATCAGATACCCCAGCTGAGGTGTAATCTAACTCTGTTTCTTCACGGTTTCATTGTTTTCTTGGAATAGCCTCTAAAAAGCAAACTGCTTCCAAGTAAATTCTGTAGCTCCTACAAAAATAATTGCTGAATTCCCAGAAAAGCCTAATGAAATGACCAGAGCTAGGTCTTCTGTGTAGGAATACTAATATCAAGGTAGCTTGAGCGCTAGAAGTCATACAGCTAGTATAGCTCATCTATCAGCAAGATAGCTAGACCAGAAAGAGTGCTTCACGAGGGTGGGCAGGCTGCTTTTGGGTGCCAAGCTACTGCAGGTATTCCATGTACTGCTTTTTTGAGAGAGAAAACTGGAGAATAGTAAGGAAAAAATCCTCTTCTGCAGTTGTACAAAAGCTTTGGGGTGTGTATGTGACTGTATCACTCCTTCTGCCTGCTGGGGCGAACAGCAGGAAACTAATGCCAGAATCTGCCAAATCTGGCCAGTAAGTACAAAATGGGGAGCATAACCTTATGAAGTGTAATATTCTTATTCCTGAAACAACAAAGCCCCTTGAAGTACGCACTGCATACGTTGGGCTTCTTACAATTGAAGAGGTGTGGCTGATGGAAGCAGGAAAGGTTGGGAGTAGAGGTGTCTGAGATCCATACAGCAGAAGTCAGAGCAGCAGACATCTCTACAAAGAGCCTAACACTTATTTCGGAAGAGCTGGTCATATAAAGGTGCAACTGTGTCGTCAGTGTGAGACACGACTTCAGCATGCCTTGAGCTGGGTTCTCCCAGGGATACTGTAAGCTCCACTGGGATGGATATTGATTTCCTTCTGCACTTCAGGCATCCACCTATTTGCAGGTGGTGGCTTCAACAGTATCAGCTGCAGTCTTCATTTTACCTAGGATGAGATGATGCTAGGGAAACACTGAGATAAAACGCTCACTGGCAAATATAAAAAATAAAATTGGCCAGTTCCTGCTGACATTTTTGGGGTCAAGATTTTGGCTTCAGAATTTACATGGTACACTTCCTTCCTGTATTTTGGCAAAGGGTTAGTGTATACGTGTAACTCTTCATTTCTTAAGAAAAGTATTTTCATTTTTTGGATTAATTTCTGTTCATTTCTTCTGCAGTTGGAAAGGGTTCTTTAAGGTCCAGATTCTAGTTTCTTTGATAAAACGCTTAAGTCCAGAATAACTCACTGGAGTTGCTTTGTTCTGTATGAAAAATTTTCAAAATGAATGACGAGTTAAAGGGAGAAAGTACATTCCCAACTTATTTTTTTACTCCTATGCATCCACTCCTATGCATCCACTGATGTATTGACACATACTTACATGTATTCTAAATATGTGTATATATGTGTATGTATATACATACCTGTATACATATATAATGTATATATGTATGTGTACATTTATATGTCTATAAATCAAGGACAGGTCCTGTCTCTCTCCATATGTATTTACATACAGGCATATTTGCTCACATATATATAGCACATATCATTGATTTAGATTATTTACTGTATATTAGGTATTTTTTTAGATAGGCATAGATAGCTTATTCTTGCTTATCTTCCTGGAGACTGAGAGGATGCAGGTTGATGAACAGGATCCTCAGCAAGCTGTCTAAGTGAATATAAAAAAAGCTAATGTATAGGAAGAAAAGTTACTCTCCTTACAAACTCATGCCCCATTTTAACATGATAATACTTTGTTCAGTTAGACACTATTTGCTTGCCCTTACGTAAAGAGTCAAAGCTGTCCATTGGCTGGCTCAGGTCACCCTGAGATACTTAGAAATAGCTTTTAAGTGATAATACCCTACATTTCTTCCTTTCCTTGGTAAGAACCCTTTCAGGAGTTGCCTATATTGTGCTCGTCTTCCCAAAGTTTCTAAACAAACAGAAGTAACTCTTGCCTTTAAATGGATGGCATTTTTGTCCATAAAAGCGTTAAGGTTTTTCTGTATTTGTCAAGCTTTTCCTGATTTTCTCACCTGTATGAGATGGATTAATGTAGTTTTCTGCTTATTCTTTTATTTCATGAGGCTAATATATCTCTGCTGATTTGCTCTTAAGGATAGAGTATACTTTCATGTGGCTAAATTAGATGAAAGCTCCTGTGTCTAGTGATTTCACAGAATCACAGAATCACAGAATGTTAGGGATTGGAAGGGACCTCAAAAGATCATCTAGTCCAATCCCCCTGCCAGAGCAGGAACACCTAGGTCAGGTCACACAGGAACATGTCCAGGCAGGTTTTGAGTGTCTCCAGAGAAGATTTGTACTCACAGATTTCAGATCTCCAAGGGCAGCTAGCTAACCTAGGGACTCAGCCAGAAATTTGGTCATCTGAAAATGGATGGTATTGTATAATGATGAATGATATTAAAAAAAAAAAAAAGAAAGAGGTAATCAGGTAATTATGGCTAAGAGAGCACTATGGCACAAAATGCTGGTGGGCAGGATTCTTTTGAGACTTTCTCAATGACAGTATATTGAAATTTTATATTCAGGAAAGCCTTGAGGTTTGCCTCTGATATGGCATCCCATAAGAAATGGCTTCTTGTCTTCTCCCTACAGTTAATGCATGACAAGCCATGTGCTGCTTGTTAGCTAGTGCCACCAAAAGACAAAAAAAAAAAATAAAGATAAATTTGGGAAATCTGAGATCTGTTGAACATTTTTAAGCATTGTTTTGAGGCTTGACTTAGATTTAGGTGGGTGGTTTAGGTGCCATTCTTTATCTCTGGAGAAGGTACCCTTCTCTCCTGTAATGGATTGTTGGAGGTAATGGCTAGTTAGAAATCCCCAGGTTCAAGCCCTTTTTGTGAGTGCGAGTAAGAGAGAGTGACCTTTTCCAGGAATGCAGGATACCTGACTATTGAGTATCACTGTCTTTTGTGTTGAGGCCATTTGACATATTTCACACGCTGCAGAATGGCTGTTGTGTATGATCTGGGGACAAGCTGGTGCTCAGAGGGACACCCAAGGCCCAGTTTCTGGTCTCATTACAACATGAAGGGAATCTGACCATAAATCTCCCATGTTTCACCTGGATATCCATGTCACAGGGCTGCAAGACAGGAAGGAGCAGGAAAGCTTTGTTTTGTGAATCTTGTTTGGTTTTAGTAGCAACATTGCAAAACTGAAATGCTGTCCTTAGCAAAATTTTCTTCATTGTTACAGTTCTTATTGCTCCAGTTCTTATTTTGCATTAGTCAAATTTTTATGACTTGATGGCTCAACCAAAACCAGAAAAAGACAAAACCCCAGTGTTCTATAGTAGTCATAGCTTGTTTTAATACTGCACAGCATCTTTGGTAGCACCAAATTAAAGAATTGTCTCTCCAGGTAAAGAAAAACACTTCTGGCAAGGATGACCTGTTTGTTCTTGATTTCATGAGTGCTCTCCATAACCCAAACAAAGACATGCTCATGGAAAACAAACCCTCTTGTATACTAGTCATTGGCAGTATTGCTGAAGGAGAAAAGCAAGAGAAGTCACTACTCTCTTTCACATGTTCTCTCTCTGTTCTGCAGGAGCAACAGGGAGAACTAAGATCTCTCTCCCAGTAAAGGAAGAGGGAATAAATGTAAAAATTAGTGTTGGAGACTAAAATACATTCCACTGTTTCCAGCATTCCAAGATACTGAAGGCTCTTCTCTCATTTTGGGATGCCAAATCGGCTCCCCAGTAACACCCCTAGTAGTTCCAGTGCCCTTTAACTAACACTGCTGACTTGTTTGAAGCTGCAAAGCTCCATGTCCTATCTCAACAGCTGCAGATCACAGCATAGGATGCATGGTTATAGGCATATATGACCATTCGTTCTGTTTAGTAATTTTGAAGAGAACAACAGGAGACCTAATGAGTATCACAATACTCACTAATTCACTGCTTGCTTTGAGTAAAACTAAAGGTATGCACAACATAAAATAAATAGGAAAAGATTTTGTAATATTTTGCATTGTATAATCCATTAGAAAGTCTATATATTTGTGCTTTTTCTGTTTATTTTATGTTTCCTGGAAATTTGCAGTATTTTGCCTAGAAGGAAAAGCATTATGTTGGATTGCTGCTGAATTTTCAAGTCCTTTCAGATAGGATATCGGCTTGAAAGAGCACCCAGAATGAAATAAGTGACATCTAGTTTATTGTGGGTGGCTTGCAAACAGTTAACGTAAAACTGCAATGCCAAAACACATCTTTTTTCTTTAAGGTACTCCTTTAGGATCTTCCTCTCTCTGTCTCTCTTCTCCTTTTTTACTTCCTTCAGTTGGTTAAGAAGGGCTGGACACAACTTCCTCCAGAGCAGATCAGTGGCGCTCTAAGCATCAGCCAGAAGAAAGTAGTTAGGAAACAACACATGACATTCACCCCACATCCCTATGAAAGCAAGAAATTAGTTCTGTCCTGTTCTTTTTCTTTGGATCACTTGTTCTGTTGGGATCTAATGAGCTAAAGAAGAGTGCCAAGATGGAAAGAAAATGCTGGTCATCTTGGGAACAGTTCTGTCCTTAGTTCCACATGGACAATTTCTATCAGTTTAGTACGTTGCGTGGATCACTAGTGTTTCTGCACAACCACGCCATGCAGGGCTGGATAGTGTTGATGATGAAGCTTTGCGGAGTAGGCCAGATATTAGCTCAGCCTGTTCTTGAAAACACTTCCTTAACTTCCCAAATTATCATTTATAATACTCTGCTTCACAGTTTTTCTAACAGTGTCAAAATACAATGATTGAGACTCCAATGCAGATCATCTCAAGAGCAGATTCTAATTTACCCTGAAATTTCTGCCTGCTCTAAAACTGCTAGTGTCAGTGTTTTTTTTCTCTCTCTCTTGTTGAGTCTCTTTTCCTCTCTGCCTCTTCCTTTCTCTATCCATCAAAATATTATTGTTTTGCCCACTTGACACTCTCAGTGGGATGCTGCAGAGTACAGAGCATTCTAGCCCTCATTCAGCCAAGCTCTTTCAGCATATGTTTTATTTTAAGTGTGTTACAGACCAGCCCAGAGACACTGTATATATTGGGCTCATTCACACTCTTAATGTTTTGTTAGACTGGCACCAGAACATGGAAGAATATTGTGAGGTTTCAATTAATTGTGAGTTTGTGTTTGTTTTCCAGCTGTTGAGCTTTCCGTTCCAGTTTGCAAACAGAATTTTTAGCACCATCAGTCATAACCAAGAAATAGTAAGGAGTCTGATCTGGCTAAAAAGGGTCTGGCTGCTGCAGTTCCCTTCTGAACAGAACATGAGTTTGTCCAACTTCACTATGGAAGGGAGGCTCACCTACTCTTCAGCAGCAGATATCCTTCAGTCCTTTTGCCAGGATCCTCCAGAGTGGGTGCTTCGTGTGCTGGGTCTACATACAAGCAGGTGGCAGACTGGAGGAGTGTAGGAAAGCCAGTTATAAAAAAAACCCCAACCCTCCAGATTGCATTGTCTGCCTTCCCCCCACCACTTTGTGGAGGGAAATCCTGTCAGCATCGAAGTGAAGTACTCATTCCTCCTTCTCCCCTCCCACCCTTTTGCTGAGGCAAGAACTCCTTCCTCCTACAGCAACCAGCAGCTTCTGTGCTATGTTGTGATTTTCCTAAAGGAGGGAGCAATCTGTGATGTCCTGTGCGGTCATTCAGCTCATCAGACTTTAGGTACCTTGCACAGGCAATGGAGAAATACAGGGCACCTCCAGAAGATGATTCATCTACCTGAAATCCGAATCATTGTCTAAAAATGTCCATCCTTCCACAGATGTTAGGAGGAGCTCAAGAAGTCTGTGCTCCTATCTTGGATACGTTTGTGAAGTGCCTGAAGGTTAGGCAGGGTGAATATGGACCAGATTGCAACAGGAAAGGTGACTCTTGGACCCGCCGGCTTGCAATCGTGCTGTGTAACAGAGTGTGCATGAGACAAGCAGAAAGCCGTAGGCAACCGAGCCTTGTGTTTATTTGAGTTGTAGAAGGGGAAGAGGATTGTGAAGGGGGAAGAGAAAATCAGGTACCTATACTGAAACTGAGACAATCAAGAGGTCTATTTTAAGTCTGCAGCGTAAATCTGTTGTGTTTCTGATTGGACTGACACCTCAGAATGAATTAAGGCTAAAGCTGACCCACCCTGACGCAGAGCACAGAGCCCAAGGGTCTTTGAGATACTCAGCGTCTTTGAAATACCTGTGCACTTTGCGAGGTGTTTCTCACAAAGGTAGCGCTCAGCCTACCTACCCCCAGCATAATCTACCCCCTGTCAGAGATTAGGGACAGAAGGACTAGCAGACCGGATGATGGGTTTTCCTGATTTTTTCTTTCTTCCTACCAACTTTTTGCTGATCAGCATAATTATAGCACAGAATCGCATTGAGGTTCCTGGGAAAAGAAGAAAGGTGTAAAATACTCGCTGTGTTCAGTTTGCCAGGATGAGCTGCTACGTTTGCAGAGCTTTAGAGGCAAGATTTCTGATGAATTATTTTGACAGGCTTATGGAGGGCGTCTTTGCCATAACTCACCATTTTTCTTGCAAAAATCAATGGTATCCTAAAACATAAGGCTGAGAAATCCTCTGTTCACTTTACCCAGTGCCTTTTTAATTGTCATTATAAGAAAGTCTGAATATACAATAATATTTGCACACCTCCTCAATCGGTCAGAGAAAATCTATTGGTTTTGACTAGCTGTCCTTCTTGGGATAAGTCTTGGCCTTATCATTCCTGCGTGGATAAGAACCATCCTGTGGAAGACAGTGAATGATTAGAGGCCATGGGCCTCAGTGCCAGTGCACACACTTATCACAGGTGCCTTCTGCTGCTCCGTTCAGGTTAAGTAAGAAAGACTGTGGGTCTTTTTTTTTGCCCAAATGAGACCGGCTGTGTGGAAAAGGCAAGAAAATGTGTTTCCTGCTATTTGAACCCTATCAAATTTAAATCTCTGAGTAAATTAGACCCAAAACTCCCCGAGTCTACTGGAGTGAGGAGCTGTTTCTTGCACTAGTAGATTCCCCAGAAACTAGTTGGATACTAACACCAGAGACTGCAATGGCAGTGTCAGTGCATACAGGCCCTTTACTAGCGGAACGGCTTCCACATAGGTGGCTTTAACTTTCTGTGGGTCCACAAGGGATGCCTTAGGGATTGGAGACTGAAAGCCCCGTCTTCCAGTGAGGCAGTTCCAGTCACGAGGAATTACCTTTGTAGAGATTTGCAAGTAGCAAAGGCCATTGCATGGCAATTCATGCAGGAGAGGACAGCTGGGTTAATATTATAGCACCAGAGAGCAGCTTAAGGACGGAATATCTCTTAATTCTGAATTTCCATGATTTTGTTATTTAAAGTAAGGCTACTAATAGTATAATTTTTGCACAAATTGCATTTTGCATTGGTTTGTTTCATGGCTAGCCACCAAAGACACAATTTGTTCATGAAACCTTCTGAACTTGTCTGTGTGAGACAAAGACTGTTTAGTTCTGGCTGGAAATGTTAACAACATTGCTTTGTGCTCCAGAGCCAGAGATAACTTTCTGTACTCTGCAGCAAGGTACATACCTACTGAGACATTGGTTTAAAATGTGCTCTGCTAATTTGTAGTCAGGTTTTAGATCCATTCTAGTATTTCAGCTCCCTAGATCTGTAAAGATATCTTCACTTACACAGCCAGGGAACAATCTCAAAACAGATTAAAAGATGAGAACTCTTCAAAGACTGCAAGATTAATTTAATGTCCTGCAGATTCTCTCAGTAGGCTAGTGGTAAAAAAAAACCAAACACCATCCTACAGCTTTTATTTTATCTGTATAAAATATTTATCCGCCAAGATTTTTAATGGCAGAATTTGCCTAAGTATTTACTCTCAGTGACCTGTATAGTTAAGGCTTACATAATTACACCATACAGCATTTACTGGAAAGGCTTTAAATATTCATTGACTCCTCGTGTTTTAATGTAAACAAGGCACTTTGAATACCTAGGGGTTTTAGTTCCTGCAAGGTGAAAAAGATGTCTGAAGCAGATGTTACTGCTTGGATGAGTGTTGCTCTCAAGCAACAGGGCAGATTGATGGTACTTAAATGATAGAGCACAATAGCTTCTGGCCAGAGATGTACACGTCTGCCCATCTCTGGTTCTGATCGCAAATTAGTGTTCTTCAGGAGCTAGCTCTGCCTAAGTAAATAAAGTTGAAAAAAGTGTAAAATGGGTGAATATCAGTGGAAAATCAGACCTTTACATTCCTGACTGCCTTCATTGAACCCCATCTGTTTTATTGGTTTGTCAAGAACATCTAGCCAAAACAGGCAGTAAGGAGAGGCAGAGAGGAGTTTATATACACATGCCTAGGCAAGGCACCACTGTGCCTTGAGCAGACATCATGATTGCTTTTGGAAGTAAAGAAAACTGTGCTCTTTTCACTGTTTGTTAGGGGATGGACAGATAAAGTATCGATTGCCCACTCCTCCTGGAGTAGAAGAACAAGACTTGGGGGAGATGAGCACAATATGGCATGTGGCTGCCAGGGATCAGGGCAAGGGCCAGGGAAGGCAGACAACTTCAAATGCATCAGACACAAGAACTGCCACAATTAGTCACTCTTTACCTGCTGCTGTCACTGTTTTTATATGTCTAGTTGGTTAAAATTAATTTAACCTGCATTTTCTTAGACTGCCCTTCCCATTCTATTTCATATGTAAATGATTATGACTTTGCTATTAAGCAAATTCTTACCCATGAATTTCAAAATCAAAGGCAAATCAAAACATCACAAAATTATTTGTTCTGAAATGTTATATGAATTTATCCTCTAAATCTGGTTAGCAAACAGCACAAAATTATCCAGTACCAGTAAAGAGCCTGTTTTTAATGAATCACAAATCTGATTCATTCTACTTAGGCTTAAAGAACTGTGGATGTGTTTAACATGCATTTTAAAAGGCTGTTTGAAGGGGGACAAACCCCAGCTCCCCTTCCTTTTAGAAATGCTGAGGTTTTGGTGACAGATAACACAACTGCCTTCTCACTTTAGGCATTGCTCACTCAAAGCAAAATAGTTAACTTCCAGGCTTCTTTTATCCTAGACCTTTTAAAGACAAATAAACTAAAAAGCAGCAGCTGATCAAAATAACAGAGGGTGGTAAGGTGCATTTAGTGTCTTATAAGAGCGTCTGCAAATTCCTGGTGGAATTCTAGGCCCAGCGCTGATGGAGCTGGCTAAGGATATCGATCGCCACTTGAATTCACTGAATAAATAATGGTTGCCATAGTTATTGAGCATTCACAACTGGTGGGGAAGCACAGAAATCTCCAAAACACCTCCTGTGATAGTTTTGCTGGAAAATCACCCAATTAATTCTGTCTCATATCATGAAAATTATGCGAGATACACAGGATGCTTGGACTCCTTGTACTAGAATTTCAATCATAATTGAGCATCTCTGCTGCCTCTTTTAGCAGCTAAAGAGAAAAGGGCACTTGCCATCTTTTATTTTGTGTAGCAAAAGGTTAGCTGACATCGTATAACCCCAACTGTTGTGAGAAATCTTATGCTTTCAAAACGTTTTGGTTGGGGTTTTTTTTTGACTGGGTTTTTTTTTGCTTTGAGTACCAGAATATGGATTTGGGTTACACCGAAAAAAAATGAGTTCTCTCAATTTGTGGTAGGGATGCTGATGTTTTTTTATTCTCTTGCTTTGCAGAACGACATGGATTAAAAGAACCAAAGAAAGTGGAAGAGCTATGCAACAAGATCACAAGCAGTTTGAAAGATCACTTAACTTTCAGTTGCCAAAACAAAGGACAACCGCTTGAGTCTGCAGAGCCGAAGGTATTGGGTGTTCTGGCTGACTTGCGTTCTCTCTGCACACTGGGACTGCAGCGCATCTTTTACCTGAAACTGGAAGATTTGGTGCCAGCTCCTTCCATTATCGACAGGCTGTTTCTGGACACCTTACCCTTCTGAGTCAAACCAACCTCCGGAAAGGCAAATGCCCACCAGAGCAGGCAAACGGATCGTTACGTACAACAGCTAACGTTTCTGCCCTCACTTAACAGAAAAGCAGCTCCAGGTCTAAAATGAGGTCTTTTCTGGCGCTTTGTCCTTACAACCTGAGGCCTGAAACTTACTGGCTTACTGTTTTGGGGTTGTGTTCTTTGTTTTCTTTTGTGTGATTTGGGTTTTTTAAACGGCTAATATGGCACTTTTGGACAATGCTATCCCAGCAGCAGTAAAAGGTTAACATGACTGTTTTAAATCTGTTGTTTAAAACCTCATGGTACATGAGGAATAAAATTGTAGAAGCTGTGTTTGGAAACAAGAACAGCAAATAGTTGTTTGCCAGGGTAGTATGTGTTTTGTGAGGATACCTTTAGCATACTTCCTGCATCAAGGGCACATACATCGGCACAGTCGAAACAAAAATTCACTTTTTTAGCAAAGTACATTCAATTGAACATTTCATACAAATCAAATATAGCAAAATGACAATGGCTGTTAGCTCCCATGTTCAAGTGCAATTTTTTAAAGTGCTGTCTTACTAAGTCTCGTTTATTAACTAATTTATTTTACTATGAAAACAAATGGAAGAAATCAAGTGAGAAAATTACATGCACTAACTTACCTGACAGAGTTTTCCAAACTTGATTCCATGTAGTGCAACTTATTGACAAATGTATGTGGAAGACACGGGAGCAATTGTGGCTCAGTTGTTCCTTAGCTAAGGAAATCCGAGTAAGTAGTGATTGGAGCATACAGGGTCAGCATCAGGGATAGTCCAGTTTTAAGACTTTTAACGTAAGCGGCTAGTTAGTAAACAGACAGAAGATGGTTTTCAAGAACAAGCAAGTCTTGTAAAATAGTATGAATGTAAGTGCTAGGAAGGATATAGTGGGCTACGTTTAAACATTCCGTGTTCGTACTCCTTTTTGTATGTTTATACTGTTGATGCCATATTAATATGAAATAATTTGTTGCATAGTGTCTTTATTTGTATAAATGTTTGTATGCATGGTATATTGTAATGGCTTTGCCTGTATTTATTGCAATGACTGCCAGCTCATGGGAGCCCTGTTACACATGATAACTAAATGGGGTGTTCACACTGACTCAGATACACCAGTTGGAAAACTATATACATATATATAATGTGTATATATATATGTATATACCTATATTTGTGTGCGTGTGTGTGTGTGCGCGTGTCTTTTTATTAACCATTTGTATATAAAATATCTGTCAAATCACAAGCAGAGTTATTTTACAGTTTATTTGCAGTGACTTCTAAGGCAGTACTGTTTAGCACTTTGATATTAAAATCTTGCTCATGTTTTGCTAAATTCAAATAATATTTAAAAAGTTTAGTTCTAAAAAACTTTATATGCACTGTATTAAGTCAAAATTTTGTTGGTCATTTTGCTAAGGAAATTTTTGAATGTCAACCTGATGTCACTGTATCTTTTGTTAGCTTTAAACATTCTAGCTTTTGTCTTTTTTTAAACTATGCTGTTTATATGGAAATTAAATTATACAATCAAACAGATGCCAAATGAATTGCCTAATTGCTGCAAAGGATAACCCAGATATCGAGTCACTGTATGGTTTTCAGATAGTAATCTGGTATTTTATCACTTACTATGTTTGGATGTGCTTTTATGAAAAAATTATTCTTATATCAAGATTTATAGTAGTGTCAATAGGGAAACAGACTTCTAATCACTATAGTTAATATTTCCGGTTTACCTGCAGATAATATTTGGAAAAGTATTGCTTTTTGTATTGACTTTTAAGCTTATGTGCAAACATAATAGCATAATTAAATATCAGAGAAGCTAATGTTTCTTGTAGGTTGCTGTAACAAGCCTGACCAGCAAGACAAATATATTTTGACTGAATTTGCTTTTGTATATACTAAATATATATATATACGTATATATATATATACACACTCAACACACATGTGCGCATAGAAAAACATACAGACACATAATTCAAAAGTATGTTTACTTTTGTCTCCTTGTGTAAGACACAAGGTCCCTTGAGAAATGACTTTTATCTAGGGACAAATCCTGCCAGGTGCTGAGCACCAACCAGATGAGGGCTTGCAGGCGCTTCTTGCGAGGGGGCCCTTGCAAAGATTTTTCAGGCGAATCAGCATAGTACAGTAAAATTACTTTTTTGTTGAGCAAGGTTTATTTATTAAGTGGGATGTGAGTGGGAGGTAGCAGGTCCAATGCCCTGTGTGAGATTTCATGTAGACGGTGTCCTCCAGTCTTCCATAGATAGTCTTAACTGTGATACTCTCCCAAATCCCATCATCTGTGGAATTGTCCTTCATGTCCACTTCAATACACAGATTCATCCTAGAGTACAACCAGTGACAGGTCACAGTGGTAAAATAGAGTTAATGCAGAAAAAACCTACTACTTTTCTTAGAGCTCTCTCAGTGTGAACATGCCTTTGTCTAGGCAAAATTCAGGAATATATCAGGTGTTAAGGGAGAGTGCCTTGCTTTTATTTCAAACAACAGTGTTTCAAGAGTTTCTTCACTCCACTAACCGCAGTACTTTTTTTCTTTTTCTTTTTTCCTTTTTTTTTTTTTTTTGTGGTGTTAACCTGTGGGTTGAAAGAAATGCTCTTGTACATATACAATGTAAATTAAAATTATTAAATTGAATAACATTTTTTTCAGAGGCCCCATGTGTATTGAATAAGAATGCTTAATTCTGTTAAAATCTGATGTGAATTTTTTATCATTTATAAAACATTAAAAAAATTGTCAACTTGAGTCTTAAAAGTGGAAAAATTGGTGAAGCATGCTTAAGAACACTGGCAATTTAATGGCTGGTCTTTTGATTAAAATTGCTTTTATGTAAATACACTAAGACCTGCAGTATCTGGTAACGCAATCTCAGTCAGATATTGAGAGCTGGACCACAGCTGTCGCAGAGGTTGAACTACATACAGACCAGAGCAGAGAGACTACCTGCCCCTCACTGTACTTCTCCTCCATGCCAGGAAGAGATTGCAGTTAACTCACAGATGACGATGGCCACAAGGGAGGGAGGGGATGTCTATGGGTCTTGTGATCCCATAGCACCTATGTCTGGCTAGAAGGACGACAGAGCTCTGATCCCATCTTCTGCCCCTTTGTGTCAGTTATTCCTGACATTGCTCCAGCAGGCACCTGCAGCATTTTCTTTAAATGTGCATCCAGTTCCTTTCCTTACTGTGCCTTTGCTTTGCAGGAGGGATCATTTATCCCCTGCCAGACAAAACTGTTTGGCTACCATTTTCTATAAATGCAGTTTTGAGAGGCATCTGCCACTATTCTGAGTATTGCCATAAGTACCGATGGCTTCGGCACACCTCCACGAGAGCTGTTCTTCTGCAGGAACTGCTTAGCTGGGGCTGAAAGTTTTGTCCTTAGACATGAGAACTGAACTGTGTCGTGATCTAAATCACTTGCACTTGTGTCCTTACATGCGCCTGTCATGCACTCCTAAACCACCTCAGTGGCAGAGTCTTTGCAAAAGATGTGATGCCTGATGATTGATTCCAGCAGTGGAAGACTGGGCTGAGTCAGGAGTATAGCAGAGGGTTCCTCTAGTATAGACCATCCTTGTACAGGAGGCTGGCACCAAGGCATCCCAAAATGAGCAACTTTAACCAGAGGTGAGTCAAATCTCATTCTAAAACTTCCCTACCTTTTCCCATTCGGGTTCATTTGTCCAATATATGAAGCTAAAATTTCAGTTATGTTGCAAAGGAGAGGAAGAGATTTAATTATACAAAATTAAGCATGGCTCTGACAAAAATTGGCAAGTACCTCTATGGACACTATGAAACATGTCTTTTGATTAATTATTTGTATTATAGCAACACCTAGAGGCCACAAAAGAGATCAGGACCCCATTTTGCCAGCGACCCTAATTAGCACCTCCAGTACCCCCAGAAGCTCCACTCCAAATACACAAAATAAAAAGAAAGAGGAACAGCACAGGAAAAAACGGAGTAAAGTGCCATGCCCAAGGGTATATAGCATTTCAGTTGCAGAGCTGAGAATACGAACTTTTGTTTATTGAACTAGTGTCCAGTAAATGCTCTTATTTTGTTTTCCTTTCCCTGGGCAATTTATGCTGCCACTATATCAAATTTTATGCAAACATAAAAGCACTGAAAAATTCAAAATAACCTATGTAGTCAAACTGATCTTGTTTACTCTGCATCTATAAGTCATTCATGAGACTAGTCAAAATCCTGGTCAATCACATGCCTGGAACTCATCTGTGATACAAACAAGATAGTATTTAGAAAAGAGATACTTAGCTGTTCTTTGTTAAATTAATGAAACTGACCATTAGGAATATTGCAAGGTATGGATTAAACAATAATTACTAAAGCATAATAAATATTAACTTTTAAAAATGCCAAACTACTGATGCAGTAATTGAATAAATGGGGAGTCGAGGGAGGTAGTGGAGGCCCCATCCCTGGAGACATTCAAGGTCAGGCTTGATGGGTCTCTGAGCAACCTGATCTAGTAAAGATGTCCCTGCTCACTGCAGGGGGATTGGACTAGATGACCCTTGAGGGTCCCTTCCAACCCAATACATTCTATCATTCTATGATTCTATAATCAAATTCTTAGCAGCAGATGACATGTTTGAGAACTGTATTCCAGACTTGCATTTGTGAGAATTACCAATACAGTGATTTGTCAAATAAAAGAAAAAGAAACTTGTTTACTACATGGAAACACTTTTAGCAATTTTTCTTCTGTTTTCTTTTTTAACTTTAGAGACCTTTACTTCTATATTCATAATATGGAACGTTCTGTCTGCATTTGGTTACAGAAGAAGCTCAGATACATGAAGTTGTGGCATGGCTGTGAAAGTCAGTTGAGATCAAGATTCTGACCTAAACTCACAAAAGCAAGGATTTTCTTTAAAGAAAAGGGTGGGATTCCAGCTGTAATTAGATATTACGTATATCGCAAGATGCTTATGTGTGTATAATCGAACTACTTTAATGTCAAGCGCAAGATTCTGAAGTCATGCAAGAGACAAGACATTGATTGTTTAATATTTTCATAGAATCATAGAATCATTTAGGTTGAAAAAGACCTTTAAGATCATTGAGTCCAACTGTTAACCCAGCACTGCCAAGTCTACCACTAAACTGTGTCCCTAAGTGTCACATCTACACATTCTCCCCCTCCACTCTGCTCTCGTGAGACCTCACCCAGAGTACTGCGTCCAGTTCTGGGGCCCCCAACATAAGAAGGACATCGAGCTGTTGGAGTGGGTCCAGAGGAGGGCCATGAAGATGATCAGAGGGCTGGAGCATCTCTCCTATGGGGACAGGCTGAGAGAGTTGAGGTTGTTCAGCCTGTAGAAGGCTCCAGAGAGACCTGATAGCACCTTCCAGTACCTGAAGGGGTCTACAAGAAAGCTGGAGAGAGACTTTTTACAAGAGCCTGTAGCGGTAAGACGAGGGGTAATGGCTTTAAACTGGAAGTAGGTAGATTTAGAATGGATATTAGGAAGAAATTCTTGACTGTGAGGGTGGTGAGACACTAGAAGTGAAGTTGTGGATGCCCCCTCTCTGGAAGTGTTCAAGGTCAGGTTGGACAGGGCTCTGAGAAACCTGGTCTAGTGGGAGGTGTCCCTGCCCATGGCAGGGGGGTTGGAACTAGATGATCTTTAAGGTCCCTTCCAACACAAACCATTCTATTATTCTATGATTATATGATTCTTTTAAATAGCTTCAGGGATGGGGACTCAACCACTGCCCTGGGCAGCCTGTTCCAATGCTTGACAGCCCTTTCAGTGAAGAAATTTTTCCTAATATCCAGTCTAAACCTCCCTGGCACACCCTGAGGCCATTTCCTCTTGTCCCATCACTTGTTACTTGGGAGAAGAGACCGACCCCCGCCTCACTACAACCTCCTTTTAGGTAGTTGTAGAGAGTGATAAGGTCTCCCCTCAGCTTCCTCTTCTCCAGACTGAACAACCCCAGTTTCCTCAGCCACTCCTCATCAGACTTGTGCTATAGACCCTTCACCAGCTTCGTTGTCCTTCTCTGGACAAGTTCCAGCAGCTCAATGTCCTTCCTGTAGTGAGGGGCCCAAAACTGAACACAGTATTCAAGGTGCAGCCTCACCAGTGTCGAGTACAGAGGGACAATAACCTCCCTAGTTCTTCTGGCCGTGCCATTTCTGATACAGGCCAGGATGCCATTGGCCTTCTTGGCCACCTGGGCACACTGCTGTCTCATATTCAGATGGCTGTTTACCAACACCTCCAGGTCCTTTTCCACCAGGCAGCTTTCCAGCCACTCTTTCCCAAGCCTCTACTGTTAGATTAGGCTGTTGTGACCCATGTGTAGGACCTAGCACGTGGCCTTGTTGAAGCTCATACAATTGTCCTTGGCCTATCCATCCAGCCTACCCAGATCCCTCTCTAAAGCCTTCCTACCCTCCAGCAGATCAACACTCCCACCCAACTAGCTGTCATCTGCAAACTTACTAAGGGTGCACTTGATCCCCTCATCCAGATCATTGATAAAGATATTAAAAAGAACTGGCCCCAGTACTGAGCCCTGGGGCATACCACTTGTGACTGGCCGCCAACTAGATTTAACTCCGTTCACCACAACTCTTTGGGCCCGGCCAGCCAGTTTTTCACCCAGCAAAGCGTATGCCCATCCAAGCCATGAGCAGCCAGTTTCACCAGGAGAATGCTGTGGGAAATGGTGTCAATGGCCTTACTAAAGTCCAGGTAATCATCATCCACAGCATTTCCCTCATCCACTAGGTGGGTCACCTTGTCATAGTGACCCCCATCTACAAGAATGGCAGGAAGGAGTATCCGGGGAACTACAGGCCTGTCAGTCTGACCTTGGTGCTGGGGTAGGTTATGGAACGGTTCATCTTGGGGGAGATCACACGGCAAGTGCAGGACAACAGGGGGATGAGGTCCACCCAGCATGGGTTCACAAAGGGCAAGTCCTGTTTAACCAAGCTGATCTCCTTCTATGATCAGGTGACCCGCCTAATGGATGAGGGAAAAGCGGTGGATGTTGTCTACCTGGACTTCAGTAAGGCATTTGACACCGTTTCCCATAGCATTCTGCTGCAGAAGCTGGCGGCTCATGGTCTAGACAGGTGGACTCCTCACTGGGTTAAAAACTGGCTGGATGGCCGAGCCCAGAGAGTTCTGGTGAATGGAGTTAAATCCAGATGGAGACCGGTCACAAGCAGTGTCCCTCAGGGCTCAGTCTTGGGGCCAGTCTTGTTTAATGTCTTTATCGATGACCTGGATGAGGGGATTGAATGCACCCTCAGTAAATTTGCAGATGACATGAAGTTGAGTGGGGGTGTCAATCTGCCTGAGGGTAGGGAGGCTTTGCAGTGGGATTTGGACAGGCTGGAGTGATAGGCTGAGACTAATTGTATGAGGTTTAACAAGGGTAAGTGCCGGGTCATGCACTTTTGCCACAACAACCCCATGCAGCGCTCCAGGCTTGGGGAAGAGTGGCTGGAAAGCTGCCTGGCGGAAAAGGACCTGGGGTTGTTGGTTGACAGCCGACTGAACACGAGCCAGCAGTGTGCCCAGGTGGCCAAGAAGGCCAATGGCATCCTGGCCTGTATCAGAAACGGTGTGACCAGCAGGAGCAGGGATGTGATCGTACCCCTGTACTCGGCACTCGTGAGACCACACCTTGAGTACTGTGTCCAGTTCTGGGCACCACAGTGTAAGAAGGACATTGAGGTGCTGGAGAGAGTCCAGAGAAGGGCAACGAGGCTGGTGAGAGGTCTGGAAAACAGGCCTTATGGAGACCGGCTGAGGGAACTGGGGTTGTTTAGTCTGGAGAAGAGGAGACTGAGAGGAGACCTCATTGCTCTCTACAGCTACCTAAAAGGAGGTTGTAGTGAGGCTGGTGTTGATATCTTCTCTCAAATTACTAATGATAGGATGAGAGGAAATGGCCTCAATTTGTGTCAGGGGAAGTTTAGGTTGGATATTAGGAAGAAGTTCTTTACTGAGAGGGTGGTTAGACATTGGAACAGGCTGCCCAGGGAGGTGGTGGAGTCACCGTCCCTGGGGGTGTTCAAAAAACGGGTTGATGAGGCACTTGAGGCCATGGTCTAGTGGTTTAATGGTTAGGAATAGGATGGGATAAAGGTTGGACTTGATGACCCTGGAGGTCCCTTCCAACCATGATTATTCTATGATTCTATGAGATCAGGTTAGTCAAGCAGGACCTGCCCTTCATAAACCCACGCTGACTGGGCCTGATCATCTGGTTGTCCTGTATGTGCCGTGTGATGGAACTCAAGATGATGTGCTCCATTTTAAATTACTTATCAATTTTTCTTAAAAGAACAGAGCATTCTGGTCTTGTTTAGGTAGAATTTTATCTCAAGTAAATAAATAAATAAACAGATAAGCTGGGTGGCATTTAAAGAAAGAAATGTGATTTAGTAGCTGAAATACTTCACATAACCAAAAGTCTTTAACCTGCTAAGTAATGTATTAAAAAACTCCTTCCACAATAACTTCCACTGTGGTCTGTGATTAAGCACTACTGTAGAACAAAAGTGAATTACAGAGATGGTTTGATACTGGAGAAACTTTCAAAATGTAGCAGACAGAAAACAGAAATTAATTTACCTTTCATGGGGTCTTATTATTTATCTTGCTGTGTCTCCTAATTAATTGACGATATTGATGTTTACACAGGGATTTGCTCCTTTCCAACTTCGCTTCATCCTGTGAAGAAGTCAGAATGCTGCATTTGTAGTATCACATTTATTGTCATGGCAACAGTCAGGGATTTCACAAACACTAATTAGGGTTGGCAGCTCATAATATTTTCAGTACGGTCCCATATAATTTTCCCTCTTTTATCCATTTCTCATTGCAACTTACTTTAATGACTGACTTCTTCAGTAGTATACAAGTTTTTCCCCCATGTCCTTGGGATTCAGCTAATATCTTCTCTGACTTACAGCCACCTTTCCTACACCTCCGCACACACCCAGTTAAGAAGTAACTGCAGTCCCTACCTGCATTTGTGTTAAGCTCCATTTCTTGCACTTCAAATTAATCCAAGTTTCAGTACAACCAGATGGTTTCTACGCCAGCATGTGCAAAAGTAGTAGGGAAAGGTACAGAGGCTTAGCTGCATCTTCCCAGGCAAGCTACTTTTAAAGGTAGATGCTAAATCTTGCTCAAGGCAGAGTACAAGCCTTCTGTTCACAGAAGCTTCTGTGAATGTCCAAGATCACATAAATTATTTTAACTCAGGCGTATCAAGACTGTTTATAGACATTTAATTTTCTATGTAATAATATGGAGAGGAGGGCCCACATGAACTTCATGAAGTTCAACAGGGGCAAGTGCAAGATCTTGTACCTGGGTCGAGGCAATCCCAAATGTGGACACAGTCTGAGTGATGAGTTGATTGAGAACAGCCCTGTGGAGGAGGACTCGGTGGTATTGGTGGATGAGAAATTATAAGAGCCAGCAATGTGCTCTTATAGCTCAGAAAGCCAATTCTATCTTGGCTGCACCAAAAGAAGAGTGGCCAGCAGCTCAAGGGAGGCGATTCTGCCCCTCTGCTCCACGCTGGTAAGACCCCACCTGGAGTACTGTGTTCAGCTCTGGGGCCCTCAACATAAGACAGACAGACACCTGCTTGAGTGGGTCCAGAGGAGGGTCATGAAGATGATCAGAGGGATGGAGCACCACCCTATGAGTACTGGCTGAGAGAGTTGGGGTTGTTCAGCCTGGAGAAGAGAACGCTCCAGGGAGACCTTAGAGCACCTTCCAGTACCTGAAGGGGCCTACAAGAAAGCTGGAGAGGGGCTTTTTACAAGGGCATGGAGTGATAGGACAAGGGGTAATGCTTTAAATTGAAAGAGGGTAGATTTAGAATGGATATTAGGAAGAAATTCTTGACTGTGAGGGTGGTGAGACAGTGGAACAGGCTGTCCAGAGAAGTTGTGGCTGCCCCATCCCTGAAGTGTTCAAGGCCAAGTTGGATGTGGCTTTGAGCAACCTGATCTAGCGGGAGGTGTCCCTGCCCACGGCAGGGGGGCTAGACTAGGTGATCTTTAATGTCCCTTCCAACCCAAACGATTCTATGATTCTATACTAATCGTGTATTACAGTTATCCAATTGAGTTAGTGCCCTAATTTACTCAGAAGTCTTATCAAATCCCATGTTGATAGGGCACTTTCAGCCTCGCAAAAAGCAAAATGTATTCATTTGTTAACAAAAAAAAAGGGCACATTTATGATGGCATCACCAGCAAGAGGGGAGGTCTTACTTCATTGGGCATGCTCAGGGGAAGAAAGTGATGTGTCTACTGAGCAAAGTAAAAGATTCCTGTTCTGTCGCTCACTTGAGAACCAGCTGGTTATCAAACCGCCCTCCCAATAACCGAGATATCAAATTAAACCAAGCAGAGAAACCGTGCCGGTATTGCCCTAATTTGGAAAGGAAGACAACAAATCAGACTGGTTAGAGTATATTTATACTCTAAGCCACTGTAAATGACTACAAAAGAAGAGAAAAGTAAAGGAACCACCTGGAGCATTTTCAATAAGTTGCAGGTGAAATCACATAATTTGTTTCTAATTTAGAAAGGATTTTGTACATTATTAACAGAAAACTAGTATTTGAATAATAAATTCTGAGTCTGATCACCATCTTCTTTCCCTACACAATGAGGACGTAAAAAGTGTCTTAAATGATGGAAAAATGTCTCATAAGGTATGAAGGAATTGAGAGTTCATCTTGATGGTAAATTACTGAATCTTTTTAGGAGATTATGATTGAAACCAGGGAAGAATTACTATACTTGATAAGGAGACCTCATTGAAATAAACAGTATAACATGTCAAAAAAGCCCATAAAGAATGTAGGTTGGACATTAAAGTCAAAAGTGAACCATTGGAAGAAGCCTTGCATTCTAACAGATGCTGAGACAAGCTAACATAAACATCTAAAGAAAGCCTTTTCTGAAAAAAACCTGTTGCCTCAGAAGAGTACGTTTTGCCTCCCTTTTTTTGAGGAAAGAGTGACCTGTGCCAGCTTGCCCTGTTTTTGATGATACGTCCCACTTCAGTTCACTGCAAGGATCAGTTTTAAAACCTAGTCCTGATGCTTTTGAGAAATTTGAACCTGGAGCCCTCCAGCCTTTGGGACTTTATTTTCATGACTTAACTTTGTTCCCCCTACCCTTAATTTCAAAAGGCATAATCAAACTCATGGCAGGGCTCTTTGTAAGCCTTGTGAACTGGGCCACAGTCAAGAATTTCCACATAGAGTAATTTTATTATATGAAGTTTCCCGCCTGCAGTACAGAGCTGTGCAATATTCAGCACGGACATCTGTTTTTCATCTGATTTCTAGAGGAAAGCCTGGTGGATTACTGGCCCTCTGAAATTAAGGAATCGGGGAACAAATTTAAGTTGTGAAAATAAAATGCTGAAGCTGGAGGGTTCTGGGTTCAAATTTTGAAGAAGTCCCGAAGCTGTGTTGAGGGAAATGAAATGGAAACTATTTGCAGTGACTGGGTAAGCTAACACAGTTTGTTCCTTTGGAAAAAGGATCAGGATGCATGTTCAGATGCAGAATTACATCCACTTTAGTGATAGCTTTCAGTGAAAGACTTTTCAGGGTAAGTTATCGAGGATGGCTGAACCTAAGAAATTAAAAAAATAGACATCATGAACTTACCTGAAATCTTCAAATTTTCTTACAAAACATGAGATTTTTGTAAAAAAAATTACTTTACTCCATGCCTCCAAAGCAGTCTCTCTTCCCACGAGATGGAGTTGTTAACGCAACATGAAAAGGCTGCAGAATTGTGCTGCTAGCCTCTCAGGGGCAGAAACAATAATGCAAATCTAATAAATATGGTGGAAAATGCTACTTGGTGTCAGCATTTTCCACTTTTCCATAGTGCCTTATTCTTACAGCTCAAGTAAAACACAAGGCCTGGGTGACTCTGGGTTGCCACACCATTTAGGCTGCAGCTTCGCAGACATGACTAGCTGGCATGCTTGCCTGCTTCTTCCCTCTATGGTGCCTTCCCTTCCTTAGGCCAGTGGCAGGGATCGTATGGATGGGAGAGGAAATAGAGAAACTCATCTAGGTTAAAACTAACCTTTTTTTCCAAGGTGAAGTCTCGTTTCTGCTCCTATGAGACCCCACCTGGAGTACTGCATCCACCTCTGGGGTCATTGGTATAAGAAAGACATGGATCTGTTGAAGTGAGTCCAGAGGAGGGCCATAAGAATGATTAGAAGGATGGAGCACCTGTCCTATGAGGACAGGCTAAGGGACTTGGGGTTTTTCAGCCTGGAGAAGGGAAGGCTCCAGGGAGACCTTATTGTGGCCTTTCAATATATAAAGTGGGCTTAGAAGAAAGACAGATAGAGACTTTTTACTAAAGCTTGTAGTGACAGGACAAGGGGTAATGGTTTTAAATGGAAAGAGGGTAGGTTTAGACAGGACATAAGAAATTCTTTACAATGAGGGTGGTGAGACACTGGAACAGATTACCCAGAGAAGTTGTGGATGCACCCTCCCTGGAAGTGGTCAAGGCCAGGTTGGATGGGGCTTTGAGCAACCTGATCTAATGGAAGATGTCCCTGCCCATAGCAGTGGGGTTGGACTAGATGGTCTTTACAGGTCCCTTGCAACCCAAACCATTCTGTGGTTATGTGATTCCAGCTCTTCCCTTACTGGGGCACTTATTTTCCCATTTGTTGTCAGGATACTTTGGCCTGATTTTTAAATCTGCTGCATGCCCATGATGCCGAATAGAAGAAAGAAGAGCCATGGGTACTCTTTTGAGTATTATGGTTATATACTATTTACATGGGAGTACCCTGCACAACTCCCAGTTGAAATAAAGGGCCCATTGTGCTAAGTCCCCTTCACACACATAATTAGAGACACCCCCAGACACCTCCTCCTCCAAAGAAGTTTACAATTAATGAAGCAAGACAGAGGAAAAAAAATGTTACAGTTTCTGTATGTATAGAACTTTTATGGACAGAGGTATTTAGATACTTACTCTGTCACATGGGAACTTTGGAAAAGTTAAGAAGTTAATCCAGAGCCCACCATAATGGCCTATTGCTTAAAAAAAAAAATCCTTCCTCTCTTATGCCATGAGTCAGCATACTTTTCCAAAACGGTGCTTGCAGACTAACAATTGCCGAATTGCTTGGGGAGACTTTAACCTGACATATTTAGTACGATCTTCCCACAGCCCTCACAGAAGCCTACAGATGTCAGCTTCAATCAGACTCAGCCAGGACTGCAAACTCATCAGGTTCATAGGGCTAGTATACATGTTAAGATTGTCTAAAAAGTAGAAACTCCAAAAATCACTGGGTGTTCTGCACTTAAAAAGAGACACATGAGGCTGTAAAGGGCAGCATTTCTAACAGGCTGTCCTAAAATAACAGCCCAGTCCAACATTGTTTTTAAACTCAAATATCTAAACCATAGGAACTCTTTTGGAAGTGGACTACTGCTCTGAATCTCAAATTGTAGCTCCCTCCTGCTGTGAAGACCACCCAGTCAGTCAGTGGAGTCTAAACCAGTCTCACTAACCTGCATGGCATAATGTATAAAGCAAAAGATGTTAGTGTAACTGTCTTATAGTGATTACGATCAGAATAGGTAGTAAAAAAAAAGAAAACAGATCATATAAGAGATTTCATTTTCAATATTCTCATTACAAGAGTGATTCATATGACTGGATGGTTTAAAAGACCATAATTCTGTAAGGATAGAAGAAGGAGAAAAAAAAAATAAATAAAACCCGACACATTGTTAGAAAGCTGCAGACAGTTCACAATCACAGAAGGTTTTAATTTTATGGATAAAGACTACATAAGGACTCATGTGCTAGTTCCAAATGAGAGTCCATCTAGCCCAGCATCCTGACAGTGGCCAGGACAAACTAGAAACAGGCTGTGTGGACTGATCTTGCCTTTAGAATCACTGGAGCCTAAGAACGTACTTACCAGGCATTTCATGCAGCAGTGGTCTCCAAACTTTTTTGATTGTGCACCCCTACCAGTAAAAAAATTTTGAGCATGCATTCTCAATATATATATATGTTTAGTTATATACAAATTGTATATCTGTACTAATTAAGTTCTCTATTTTCTTCCTGTACCCCAATGGATCGTCTTGCAGACGCCCTAGGGTGCATGCACCCTACTTTGGAGACCACTGTTATAGAGGATGTCCCATCATTTTAGTAGCGTATCTAGAAATAATAAATAATACTTTTTAAACACAGGGCATCTTGCAGCCATTGTAGACACATTAGTTACTGGACCTCATTCAGATGCTAATAACCTGCTGTATTTGGCTACCAGTAATCATGACCCTCTCACATTTACTTTGTGTGCACCGAATGCCATACCAGTTAGAAACAGAAAGGGACAATTTGTCCAAGCTTAAAAAACCCTGTTGCTTTAACAAGCTAGGAACATCAATTTACTGTGGAAAATATTAATAGGAACTGGAAATCGTTCAAGAACATTCTAGTGGGTATCCAAAAAAAAAAAGTGCCACATATTTGCAAGTAGAAAAAAATCCATGCTGGGGAAGAAAGAATTTGTGAAATATAAAAGAAGCAGAAATGCTAGTGAAACATTAGCAATCAAAATACAGAGGATGCAAAAAAGGATAATAGCAGTGAACTGCAAATTTAAAAAAATGTACTCCACTGAAAACAGCTATACGAGAAAAGATCAATGGGCAACATAGAAGGAACACATAAGAAACACATTAGAGTAAAAAATTTCTGCACCAAATATTGGTGCATTGCTAGAATCTATACGATAATTTTGAATAAAAGGCTCAGGAAGGTTGGATGTGTTCATGGCTATTTCCCCTCTGATTTCAAAAGGTAGCAGGAAGATAAATCTGCCCAATAAAATGTTGTAGATTGCACAGGAGGCCTGGCGTCCAGAATGAAGAAAAATATGGTGCAATCAGCTGCAATTACACACGTACAAATCAAGCAGCAGGGAAAATCGGAAAAATCTCAGAGATCTTTGAATTGCCAACACATTCCAAATATTTAAAAAGAGCAGAGAGATGATCCAGCAAAATATAGATCGCTCAGTCAGATGCTGAACCTGGACACATAGTGAGAAGTTTCATTTAGGAGCCCACCAACGTAGAATTGAAAGCCTAAGGTACAATTAATAATCAATACGACTTCATGGAACACAGGTCCTTAAAACAAACCTTCTTTATTTTATCTTCTTCAGCTTTCTGTTTGTTCACAGCTATTGCTCTTGTTCATGAAGAGAACTGTGTTCATACAGTCTATTCGTATGCCTGTGTCTTCAAATCATTTGACCATGGAGTCTGAACATCACATTATACGGAACTAAAAGAATGTAACATGGGAACTGGTTCCTATCAGTCTGTTAGTGAATGATTTTGTCATTGATACAGTTTCTCCTGATTAAATTTGCACAGAATACAGAAACAAGTGGGATGGTAAACAAGGAGAACAGATAATTTGTAGTGATTTGAATTGTCTGATTAAGAGAGCATATTAAAAAATTGTACAGAGATGTGAGGACATACACTGAGGAGCAAGAAATATAGTCTTGTGATACTGAAAACTCACTTCAGAGCAGGGACTCAGAGAAGCACATATGGATCATCATAAATTAAGCTGAAACCAGTGTAGCTAATTACTTCCCAATGATGGCAGGGGATGCACGCCTTGGTGGAACCTAACGACTTCATCCTGGCAGTTGGAAATGCTCCCGTGTGTCTGAAGTTGTGGGGTTCAATTTAGTGATGAGCTGTCATGATCTTTATGCACAAGGTCAGCTTGAGTTGCCTGACAGTTTTTTTTTCTGGCTCTGAATGAGAGAGGGCTATATTTTCCTGACAATCTTGTAGATCAACCTGCATATACAAGTCTGATCTAAGAAGGGCACTCCTTAGCTCCTAAATGCATTGATGACAAGCCAAAATTTAGAACACGATAAAAGGTGCAAAAATGAAGTTTATGAAATGGAATTAAGATTTTGAATGTATCTTTCCTTCCAACTTCATGCTCCTTTTTGTTCCCTATGTCTTATTTTTTATTGGTATAAATGCATTGGGAATGTCTGTCTTCAGCTGAATTCTCAGATACAAATATGACTGTTCATGCAAAATTATGTTCTGTTCACTAATTATTAGTAATCATGCTCTAATTCTGTATCCAAACTCCAATAATCAACTGTGGAGCAGAAAAACTGCAATGCAATTGAAGTCACCAATTATACATCCTAAGCAGCAAACAGGCAAAGTTAACAACTCGCAGGCATAGATGATATTTTCCTTCTAAATCTTCAGCTGAGGACTTTGGAAATCAGTCTATCATGAGGAATCAAGATCAGTCCATGAATGATTTGTGAAAAACAAAAATATATATAATATGTACTATATAATATATAAATATAATATAAATATAATTATTCTATAATAACAAAGGCAAGTGTAGGGTACTGCACCTAGGGAGGAATAATCCCATGCACCAGTACAGGTCAGGGACTGACATCCTGGAAAGCAGCTTTGTGGAATAAGACCTGGGAGTCCACCCAATACTCCCTGCCCCAGCTGAGAAGGGGAATCAGAGAAAAAAGGGAGAAGCCCCATGGGTTGAAGTAGAAATGGATTTAATGAAATAACAAAACTAATACGATTATCAACATAAAGTGTACAAGGTTCTACTCAGCCTGGTCCTTGAGGTCTACAGCAAAAGCAGAAGACCAAGAGAAAGAAGCCCCAGGAAGAAGAACAACACCTCCACTGAGCTCCTTCCTTTTATAATGAGCATGATTAAGTGGGATGGGATACACCTGTGAGTCAGCTTGGGGCAGCTGCCCTGACTGAAACTCCCAGCTGACTCGGGGATACTCATGGCCTGCCCCCCATGGCTGGCCCATGGGTCTGTTCCTGGTGAACCAGGACAGGTACTTTGTCTAGTCTTCCTCCATATTCTGTGACTGGTGCAGATCTATGTATCAGATATGGCTACCGTGAGGACCAGTATCACTGTGCTTCAGAAGAACTTGCATTAACTATACTCCATTTTGAGCCCATGAAGACCCAGCTGTCCAGTCTCCATGTGAGCCTTGCTATTTTCAGTTTGGTGCCTCCTACATTTTACCTCTTGCAGATTTGCTAACATTTTATTTCATTTCCATAGTGAAAACATATGGCAAACAGATGCCTAAGCAGGGCCCCAGGCACCCATCTCTTTTTCCAGACTTTTCAGGATATCTGGGAAAATTCTGAGGTTTGTCCTAATACGCATCGTACTTGCAATTTATTTAAAGTGCTGCCTTTCATAACAGGCATCCAAAACACCATGAATTTTGGAGGTGTGTAATTTTAAAACCTAATTTCTGTCTCTTTTTTTTTTGTTGGCAACCTTGAAAACATAAATAAACTACTGGAATTCATAGATGGTAGCAGCTGGCTAACAGTCACAGGAAGCAAGGATGTTCTAAAGATCTTCCTTCTTACATTCACCTCTCAAAATTTAAAGTAAATCAGCTGAGATTCATCTACAAACATCAGTTTACCCACAATGGCATGATCACAGCTGTCTGAGATGAAAGGGAAATGATCTGAAGACTTGAAAATGCTAAATCTAGCTCTGCTTAAAAATTGCTAGTCCCCTCTGAGACCAGGATTTAGCTATTTTGCATAGATTATGAGAGTGCTGAGCTTCGGCAGAAGCCCCCCACTTGCTGTGACCAAGGCAACCATTCCATGGGAGACAGCATCTTCCAAACCAACAGGAAACCCAGAAAGTCTTTGTAAAGCTGTCATATATTTTTTCCCAGGTACCAGCTTTGTTTTATACTCTAATTC
Source organism: Podargus strigoides (assembly GCA_028020825.1). Lineage (NCBI taxonomy): Eukaryota > Metazoa > Chordata > Aves > Caprimulgiformes > Podargidae > Podargus > Podargus strigoides. The sequence continues at coordinate 62,999,094 of CM051620.1, forward strand.
TTCTCTCCCCTTTGCCATGTTTCACCCTTTATTCTACTGGCCTAGGGCAATGCATTTAAAATTAATATTTCAATATGTTGAAATTATTTCTGAGTTTTAAAAGTTTATGTATATTCTGGAGAAAGTTTATTTTGGTAAGAGGGACTATACATGGATATCAGCGTTCTTTATTAAGGCTGCTTTGTAAGTAATTGCTCACATAGGATCTGAAAGCCAAGAAACAGCGTATCTGTTTTCCCTCTACTCTGTCCCTTTCCCAGGATTCACTCATTCCAGACACACGAAGTATTTAAGATAGAATTTAAGATGCAATCATGTGTTGACAAGAGAATACTGAGAGCCAAATGTGTGCAAGCTGGCACATTTACTCTTTTCTATCTAGCCTATCTCTTCTATCTATTTGGATCTATCTATCACCCAAGCATGAAGATACCTAAGGTGTGTCAAGATTTGCTCCAGATATCAGACATCAAAATGTATATTTATTCACAAAATGTAAATGTTTCATTTAGAAGCTATTTAAATGAGCAGCTTCTTGAATTTATTGTCATACTTTCTTTTTCCTTTCTCATCAAAAATGTTGCTTTTTTTGCACAAAGGATAAGAATGCTCCAATGCACTGTTTTCTGTATCAATATGCAGCAATCAATTAATGCTGAATTACATGATTTTACCTTTTATAAGATGTGCAGTGGAAGCTGATACTTAGGCTGAATGAAATTGCTCTGAAAGGTGTAGCACATGGTCAGGAAAGACTATCAGCTCTGAGGTCTCACAGCTCCTTCAGAAGTGATTTACAGGTATCTAATTCCATATTTTATACCCAAATTATCTGGCAAAAAAGAAATGTAAAGCAATTAAATCAATGCCAAACTGATTGTTGTAGGTGATTTCCAAGGGATGTTTCTTTTTCACTCAGATAACTCGTATCAACACAAAGTGTTCCTTACAAATGAAGGATCCCTTTTTGTTGCCCATAGGGAGGAAGGGCTAAAGAAATTAATGACACACTAGCCATCATAGGTAATTCCCAAGGAATACTTAGTTTTTCTTCCCCACATATATCAGCACATAATGTTCCGTACAGATAAAGGAGCCATTTTTGCTGTCTTTATCAAGGAAGGGCTAAGGAATACAGAAAATTTCATCTCACTAGGTCATGAATGTGACCACTGGAAAGACACAAAGCTCTGCAGTCCTCCCAAATGATGACGTTTTAGTTTCTACACAGCATTTTCTTCCCCAAACTCCAGCTGGTTAGCTGCCGCTTAGTTACAGTTGCTGGTTAGCTGTGGAAAACAGGCAGCAGCCGCTTGTGGTGACAGTGACCATCCTGGTGAAGCTGCCAGCCTCTGGTGGAGACCTCCCAGGCATGCTGGCTGGCAGGACCACCAGACGCTCTTGGCCCAGCCATTGTTTTGCATGGAAATGGGGCAGAAGACTGTTGCTTCACCCACTTCTCTGTAACTTCGGATGTCTCTGCAGGTCTCCTTAGGTTTTGTGCCTCAGACACTCTGGCACAGGCTGTTGAACCATTTCCACAGTACTCTCTTGAAAACGTACTTCTTAATTTGCCTCAGTGTTCCTAGTCATCTTTTTACTATTAATTACCAAATGTGTGCGAGCAAAGCATTTGGTAGCTTGTCTTTCGTAGCCACAGGGGGCAGCTGCAGACCAAAGGTGTTGGACTCCACTCGGTGCAGAAGTCGTGTGTCGCCCTGCTTGTGAGCGCCCACTCTGCCTGTAGTCCATTCAGCCTGTGCCAGTTCCTGTTCCATCTCTGCCTACAGCACCACAGGGACCACAGGAGAAATGTGTCTGGAAGATAATGTGATTTCTGGTTTAATTTGATGAAACACTTGTATTGGTTTCTAAAACGTACAGACTTTTTCCCCCCCGCCAGAATCACAGTTTTCAAAGAAAACTGAATGCCATCACATGCATTAAAAATGGCTCTTAACAGTGACTTTATCAAATGTATTGGAATATTAGCAGATATGTTACGTGCATAAATGTAACGTGTTTCACCTTCTCTATCTAATCCGAGAGCTTATTTTCCATCCACCCACTCAGGCACACAGTTATTCATTAGGTACAAAAATGAACTGCACACCTTAGATATATTCAGATTATTGTAAAACTCCCTTCACCTTGCCACCAGAATTGCCAAGGTAAAAATATCCATCTCTTTCTCAAAAGATAGATGGTGATAATATAGAAATGTTTCTACTTCCAAAGCGCCTATACTAATACAAGGAGTCAATTCTATTTAAAAATAAATTCGCACTTGAACAGTTGCTGTACTTGATACATGTATTTCACACACAGACAAAAAAATTGTTTAAAACGTTATGTAGCTCTAGTCAAGCATTTAGAAGTTAGGAAATAAAAGAGCCAAGAAGAATCTTCTGTGCCTGAAGAAACTTTTTCCTTCCCTTCCTGTATAAGTATTATGATATAGTACTTAGTTAAATGACAATGTGCTTTTTCACCCCAGGAATCCATCTTGTTTAATCCAAAGGACATCTTTTTCTTTTCAAATTGTTCTACCTGAGCCACATGTGCCATGAACACATGTAAAATTATTTAATATCTCCTCTGGCCCAGTTTTCTAGGCAAACAAATCTTGTGCTATGCTATGCATCTGTCCCTCAGACCCCACTGAGAACGTTTGTATCCATTGGGTGGTTTCAATGGAAGAGTAGAGGTTTTAAAGAAGAAAATCTTATCCAAGTTTCAGGACAATGAGGGGAAGGCGAAGGCCCTATCAATACCTCCACTGAATTAAACTGAAGGTGAATCTTGCTCTACTTCCAGAACTCAGGCAGCTCAGTCCCGGGACCCCACTGTAAACCTGCTGTCAGCCATCCTGCTGCACCAATGCCACCTGTGCCCCCTGCCACAGCCCTGCTGCAGCCCTCACCTGGCCTCTCCTTGCTGAGCATCTGCTTCTTAAAAAAATCATTTCACATCCATTTTTATGTAGGTGAAATCTGGTTTTGCTCTTTCTTCCTCTCCTTGCTACTTCCATGGCACCTAGCCTCTTGCTTTTGTCTGGCTGATCGTATTTTGGCTATATAGTTATCCCTCACCTTGCACACTCAGTTTGCCATTACAGCTCCCCATCTGAACATCTGGGCTGTGCCATTTACGCTTGCAGCGTGGAAGTTTGTGGTTAAATTTCTACACACAGGGCATATCAGGGCAATTTCAGTATTAAGTGATAATATTCCCCTTCTTTCTATACACACAAGTCACCCTTCAGACAATGTTTCCAACAACTACCCAGTCTCTGATATCCTTCAGTGTAGCTGAAATGGAGCTTGGTCACAGATCACAGCAATAATGCCTATGTCAGAAAAAAAAATATATTAAAAAACCCCAGCATACTAACTGAGGGTTCATCAGCCACCTCTGCCAAACATGGGTCTTGGACAACATATTGTAATTTTGCTAAATAGTGTCAATACAGATGCTTGCACATTGGCAGGAAATTGATTAAATCCCACTGTTCTTTTTACTCAAACTCTACTTCCATTTTCTCCCATAAGACAGAGGAGCAACTGCATGTAGTTGATAACTCTGGTATATCCATAATTGCTGTGCAACATGTATGTGCACATTATCACATCATTTTTGCTGTATGTGCTTTTATGGTCACTCCTTATCACTGCAAATGATTAAATAAAGTAGCAGGTAGTAAAAAACTACAAAATCTTTCAGGTGGATTCCATTGGCACTACCTGTAATACACTGCAGCAAATCTCCTTGTGTCTGTGTATATCCAACCCACCTCCCAAGAATTACCATTTCCCCATTTTGTAAAGGTCCCACAGTTAATTGCCTTGTACAGAGTGATCATCTCTTTTTTTCCTCTCTCTGTCTCGTTTTTTAGAGGCCTGATTTGATGATTCAGTTTGTACCCACATGCACTTAGTGACAGCTAACACTCTGCCTTGGCAGAAAGTGTCTATTAAAGGGCTGCAGCGAGACTGGACATCACCCTAGGGAAAAAACACTAGAAAACCTACAGTACCAACCTCCAGAGTATAGCAAGAAAAAAGGAACTTAAACTCTGAAGACTTCTAAGTATGCTATTTTGCTTGACTTCCAGTATGTCAACATTGAAATGGGACATTTTTTTATCTTACACGAGTCAAATCCTGGTGACGCTGAAATCAATGGCAAAATTCCCACTTACTTTGATAAAATATGAACATTATCTGACAAATTTACATTAATAAAGTATGAGTATTAGATCATAATAGCTGCAATCCTAGTGCCTCTTGTAAATGAAATGATATAATAAATCAGTAAAAAACTCAAACAACTTCATAAAGCTTGAGATGTTACTGCTTCCAAATTCTTTTTATAACATCCAAAAATATGAAAGAGTTAAACCAGACATACTTTTCTACAATTATGTAAATCTAAGGAATAGCTAACATTATGCATTAAAATTTTAACTTTTCTTACAATCTTGTCCTGAAATGTTACTATTTGTTGTAGCAGAGTCTACTACTCAGTCTGTGGAAGTTGCTTCAACAGCAACTGGGTAGATAGAATAACACTGCTGGACTGCACCTTGTGAAGCAAAACATACCAAACAAGGAGCCTCAAAACCTACAGCCCTAAAAAGAGTCTGATGAGGTAACAGGCATGATGCTGATAACCTCAGGTGACCCAGATAGACTTGTGGTTGTGAACAGGTCCAGAAGGTCTAAGACAGCCTTGTGGAAAAGGAGGAACATACATCCCACCTGGAACTGATCATATGGAGGGAGAAAAAAAGCACCATTGCCTTGCAATTCATTGACAGATCCAGGGCACTGACTGGAGAAAAAGGAATGATAGCCTCAGATGTGCAACACATTTCTGCACTTCATGCAGAACATGTCAACATTTTTGTTAAAGTGATGAGTTTTGATGATTTACGTGTTACACTGGTATGGTGATCACCAGTGCTGTCTGATGGTTCTTTGCTTCAGCTACAGGTGGCAGTGAAAGTATATCTTTGACATCTCTCCCTTTCCTTACAGTACTGATACCATTGCTACATATTATTATGAGTGCTTTTAGCACTGCTTCAGGGCTTTTAGGTCTGCTGGAGTGCATTATAGACCTAGGGCATTTGGACAGTGGAAAATACAGAGATTTTGGGATCTGTCATATGTAGTAGAACGGAGTTGGGAAAGGGACAAGAAGGACAGAGAGGAAAGTCTTGTGGAAGACTACTCTGAAGGTGACAATGCAAAGAAAAAGTTTAACTCACATAGCATTAGATTCAAAACACACCAGTGTAAAATTTTGGTGTTCGCTCTGTCTTGGTTTTTGAACTATTTTCCTCCCACGTCTGCCAGACTTCCCAGACAAATAAATTGAATCTGGACTCTCTCCTACCTTCACTGCAGTCCTTTCTCCCCACTGTTCAGGTGTATTCTGCTCTCATCCAGGCACTGCATCACTTCTGTCCTGCTTCTTGTCAGCCCCTACATCTAGCTACCCTCCACATCAAGTCTGTCCTGGCCTTACCTCTAAATTTTCCAGTACTAGAAGAGAAAGTACTGGCAGATTCCCCATTTGCTCCCCAGGCCTGAACTGAGGAGTGAAAGGGAGTAGTGAAGGGAAGTTGATCATTTTTCACAAGAGGAATCAAGAAGGAGAATAGCAGCAGTGATCTTCTGAGGTGTTGGATCCACTTTCCCTCCAAAATTTTGGTGTACCACTTGGGAAAATGATGGCAACTATTCCTCTTGAGCCATAGCTCTGTTCCAGACATAGCAAGAGACAGGATAAGTCAGTAATACATGTAGAGGTGGAGCAGTAAAACTCACAATAAAACCCTAAGAAAATCACAGCTATATTAAGAATTGCAATTTAGAGGAATGACTAAGAGACCTAAGGAACTACTTGTAAAAGAAAGTTAACTAGGACCCCTCTAAATATGGGTACAAGCTTTGCACTTAGATCCACAGAAATATTGCCTCAGTTCCTTTTGAGGCCCGTGGCTTAGAAGAGCTGCTTTGTATTCATTACCTCCATCCTATTCCCTTTGGGACTGCTGTCCAGCTCGGAGGTGACCCTCAGCATGAAGCAGTCAGACAGACTGAAAATGGGATCTGGTCATGGCAGTCAGACAATGCTATTAATGTGCAAAGTTGCCAAACACAGTCACACACCAATTCAAGAGGGTTTTTTGCCCAGTATTTTACCTGCTGGTACCTGATATAGAAGAGAACCATTCGTAAATGACCTAAATCCATCCTGTGGACAGTATTTGCCACCAGATTTAAAACGGCTAAAATAACTCACTCTCTGTACCACCCATGCATTAAGCTAATGCCCCACTTAAGCTTTGCTGACACTCAGAGCTTTTATCCACAACACAAATAATCTACATTTAAGATGCCCACAGAACATTAATCCAATCTACGATTTCTGAGGTAAGAAATGAAGCCATTTTTGTCACAATTTAAGGTTTAATTTAAATTGTGATAATGCTATCTTTTAAATAGCATTAAACAACTTTAACTAGAAATTGTCTTTTCTACATGTTTATGATTTTTTTTTGTATTACAGATGGCTGTAACAGTGAGAAATCAATATTTTAATGGCTCATCTAAATACTAAACGAAGATGTAAATATTCAGTATGATGTGCAGGGAATTAGTAGCAGCATTATCAGTAATGGGACTTGCACAGCTAATTCTCCATATAGCTAGCTGAACATGTACCCCAAAGTACTCATCAAGAAAATCAAACTTTCAATTACATTTTAAACTAAAATAGGCTTTAGAGGCTTTCTTTCTCTGAGACAAAACTTTAAAGTAGGTTTATCTCAAGACTGAACTTCAGGGTTTCACTGTGTTAGTGCCATGCTAAAAGTAAATAGAATAAGATTAAAAATTCTTTATAAAAACAATCCTTACAGTGGAATTAAGCCTCTTGGATCATGTCTAGTTTTTATGCAGCATCTCCACTCTACTGTTACAGAACTCGAGCACTTCACAGTTTTAGCATACACACAACTGCCTGTGAGGTAGTGAAAAAGTCTACCTGACTTGACAATGGAGCTGATATCCTTCAGCTTTGCATCCTTGACACCAGACCATCAATTGTCTTTTTCAAGAAGTATCAAAGAGCACCTCTGCAGTAAAACCATCTAGCAGGGCAGAAAGAAACAAGTTTGAAGTGTGAACCTAAGCCATTTCTCTTATGCCAGCATTCTCCCTCATGTCTTAGATACATTTATGGACCTAGCAGGAATCAGGAGACAGTGAAGGAGTTAATTGTAAGTGACTACGTTCTCATTTGGCATCTTTCAGAGAAAAAGGTCTGACTTCTGCCAGAAGCAACTTAAACTTTTCAAGATAATACCAGCAAGCATCACTGCAAAGATCCAGGTCATGCGGGATCATGATAGATACAAAGAAATTGATGGATACTGGAAAATGTGTAAGACAGAAAGAAACAAGGCAGCACAGGACCAAAGTTGGTTCTGATTTGACAATGTGTATCTTATGACTTACTAAGATAATGTTAAAAATTTAAAATTGTATACTGCTTGCCACATATTAGAAATGACAGATACTTTCTAGCAATGGATGTTGAATTACACCTCAGACATTCCTTCTCTTAACACTCACCTGGACTTCTAGCAAGAACAACTTTCTTGTGACTGAAAGTATTTCTTTGTACAATTGCATAATTTATTATGTTGCTTTCAATCATTTTCAGTGCAACTGTATGGCCAGTTCCCAAGCTAAGTAGCCAATCATTGAGCTGGCCATTACCACTCAAAGCAAGACTTTGGGGTTATAATGGAGACTTACAGGAAAGCTTCTCAGACACAGTTAAAGAAAGAAAAAGCAGGGAGAAACATACATAATGCTAGAAATTGCTAGCAAAATAACAGACAACGAAACAGAAATTACAGTTATAACATTGTATAAATTGGTATTATTTTGCCCACAAAATTAATACTGTGTGCAGCTCTGGTTCCCTCATCTCAAAAAACAATAAAAAAAAAAAAAAAAAAAAAGAAGGATATATTGGAAATAGAAAAAGCCAAGAGAAATCAGCCAGGATGATTAATGTTATGGAGTAAGTTGTCCACAAGGAGCGGTTGAGCCAGAAAAAAAAGAAAATGTAGAGCAGAAATGAGGTCTACAGAGCATTGACTAGAAGAACCAGCCTCTTTATGTAGAGAGCAGCAGACCTGTGAAGATCCTTGCCAAAGGACTTTGTGGCTGAAAGAACTTTACTTACTTTCTAGGGGAGACTAGGTGAGCATTTGAGAGATCCACTGGAGTTACTGAGGAAACAAACCAAATCTGGAAGCAGAAACCCCTAATGTAAAAAACCTGGAAGGTCGGGAGAATGCTAACGAGGAACTAGCACATATGCTTGCCCGATTCTTACTCTTCCCTCACCATGCACTTGTGTCCAATGTTGGAGGCAATCCAAAGCTAGATGGCATGCAAGGCCTTTGAACCAGTAGCGTGATTAATAGTTCATTATACAGACAGGTAAATTCCTGATTAACTCAGTGTACACCTTGGAGTCTGACATGGATTTTAAATCAGAAGCAGTCTCATAAACTTTTTATCTCCAGAAGAACAATATCCAAGAAATAGCACATAATTCAAACTAGCTAGGCTACAGATCTTCATGTCTATTCAGCCCACATCTCAGAACAAGGAACAGCAGAGATGAACAATGTCTTTCTGGTTATCAAATAAGATGGAAGAGAGAAGGCAAAGACAATCCTACAAATCTAAAAAGTAGAGTTGTAGCATTGAGTCAGTGGAAAATCACCAAAAATGTATGTGGGTATACTAAATTTTAATTTGTTTCTGAAATTCCCAGAAGTTTTTATTGAACAGGCAGTTGCAGGTGATCTGCATGTGTTAGAGAAGCAGCAGAATCAGAATCCCCTTCCTAACTAGAGCAAGAGAAATCAAAAATGTTTTTTAAAACATTTTAATATAAACTGATTATGAATGCAAGCTCACAATACTACACCTCTGGTCTGCAATTAAAAGACATTCTGAATCCCTCTTTCAAGGCTGAATGGTTTTACAAAAGGAATGTTTGCCAGTAAGTATGGTGGATGAGCTGGATAAATGAATGTTTGTTCAGCTGAGTCACCACCACCTATTTTTTAGCCCTGAACTACAGTTTGTATTTTCTTGTGTCAGGAAGCGTTGGAACTTGGACAAAGAACAAGATCATCACCTGGCTAAATTTAATGGAAATTTTACCACTGACTTGAATGGCACTAAGATTTGATATAGAATTTCTAGGGCCTTGTATAAAACCAAAACAAATAGACCAGCTTCCTTCAGTTGGTAAAACTGCCTTGAATGGAAACTCTTTCTTTTAGAGCAACTTGTGGGGATTTAGCTTAAAGTGACAACAATGTAATTCGGTCCTATAACAAGAGATGAATGTGCACAAAAGATAGTCCCAGTAGAAGGTTTTTAATTGAGTTAGCTCAGCCTTCTTCTGTAGTAAAGTAAAAATGCTTAAGTGACCTTACAAACGAAACTGAAAATATCTGATACACTATTGGTACAGCACATACTGAAAGCTGATCAGTAGTTCTGAGTGTGAGAAATCCTCTTCAGCTCCAATAGGAACGAAAAGGCATTGGGAAAAAAAAACCAACATGGGTCTTTGTACTGGTTCTGGCTGAGCCAGAATTGATTTTCCCCTATAGCAGCCCTCATGGTGCTGTGTTTTATGTTGGGAGCTAGAAGGGTGTTGATAACACACTGGTGGTGTGGCTACTGCTGAGCAGTGCTTACACAGCACCAAGGCTCTTTCCAACATTTCCCCCCAGTGGGATGGGGTGGGCAGGATCTTGGGAGGGGACACAACCAGGACAGCTGACCCCAACTGACCAAACGGATATTCCATACCATATGGCATCTGCTCAAGTATAAAGCTGGGAAAAAGGAGGAAGGGGGTGGGGTCACCCTTGGCCCTCCGAGGCAACTGCTACACATGTCGCAGCCCTGCTTCCTGAGAAGGCCCCACATCGCCTGCTAATGGGAAGTAGAGAATAAATCTGTTTTCTTTTTTTTGGTTCCGTGCACAGACCTTGCTTTGCTTTGCTTACATTAAAACTCCTTTTGTTTTACCCACAAGGGTTTTTTTTTTCTATCTTATGTTCTTTGCCCCTTTTTGCCCTGCTGAGAGAAGTGGGGGGAGTGATAGAGTGGCTTGGTGGGTACCTGGTGTTTAGCCAAGGTCAAACCACCACAGTCTTGATGAAATTCCAGTTATCGAGACATTCCCAGGCAGGGCCACAACCCCAGCAACACTTGTTTTAATATTTTAATATTTAATATTTGTCTGGCAGTGGACAGCTAAGGCTCCCCAAAGCGCTGCAGGTGCGCATTCCCTGAGTGCCGGTGGCACAAGCTCCCACCATTTAGTGATGCCTGTTTCACCCTGCTCTTCTCAGGAGGGAAATCCTTCTGCAGACCCAGTGTTGAAGATAGATAGCTTCTGTACCTATCATCCTCTCTGTACAGGCTTTCCTGCACCACTGTTGCAGGGGTAAATCAATGGCAGCTACTGTAAACCATTCTTGCATCAAGGTCATGGTGTGAGACTTGTGAATATGCTGGAAAAGGCACAAATAATCAGTGCAACTCATGAGGAAGTGTTTTTTCTCAAAATAAAATCTGCTTTGCCCTAATCGCTTTCTCTCTTACTTCTACACCCTATTCAGTGTTACTGCTACTGTGAATATGTTAATGTATAATAAACTATTTCTGTTTCATTACCATTTGGGAGACCTACTTTCTGCAATACTATACAAATGATCCTCAACCAAATCTGAGCTGGTTTTGCAGCAAATTATGCTAAAAGGGCATTGGATCAGAATTCTACCAACCATTAAAAACTACAGCACAATTTTTGTCAACAGTAGCAAACAATTTCCCCCCAAACCAACCCGCAGTATTTTTCTTACATCAGGAAGGCAGTTTCAGAAAATGCTGCCACATATTCCACAAAATATCCCTCAGTCAAGAATTACTGAGAGAGTTTGATTTTTTTTCAGGGATGTATGTTAGAAGGGGATGTCATTTCAAACAACTTTGTGCTCCTGAAAGACTGAGAGTGCAGTGTTCACTGTAACACAGCAATGGCTGTTTTCCATGACACAATGGAAATTTTATCATCAGTTCTTGCCAGCACACATCTTTTGATAGTGAAATCAGTGTATTTGCAATAATAATGCATTGAAAAAGGCAACAGAAATTTGAAATTCTCTACTAGAAAAAGAGAGATACTTATATAATGTAAGTATCTGGGCAGTTCTGTCTGAATTAAACACTCGCTGAAATACTGAATGAGTTAACTGAGAGAATACATGAGAAGGAAAGATTGCTGAGAAGAGAGCCAAGCAGTAAGATGAAGTGAAGGAACCATGTTAAATCCATACACCTATGAATGATCTCATGTGGAAAAGAAACTGCTGCAAGCTCTTCCTTAGTCTGATGTGCAATAGTTCTCTGCCTTTCTAGGAGTCTTCATGGTTTTCTTCTACGTTATTTATGGGTGACACAGAACAGTTTATCTGATAACTGTATAGGAATGCACAACGGTCACCAGATCTATGAGACCACTCAAAACTGATCACAGACATGCAAACAAGTCCAAGTCTCTCTGTAATACTGGAAGTCCAAGTCCATCTACACATTACATTTTTTTCTGAGATATCTTTTGCCATCAGAGGTAGTATTTTCCCAGACCTGAAGGTGGAACTCTTGTTCCTTTGATGATCTTTATATGAGAGTCATAGCATCTTGCATTGTGATTTTTTCCCCTGGGGAAATCTGGACTTCTCTGAAGTTACTGCTGGGTTGTCTAGGAGATCACATTAGTAATGGTTGCAGAACTGGACAGTCAGGCATGAACCTTGTGTTCACAATGAAATGTGCTAGGAGACATTTGCCTGTTAGAACTCACAAAAAAAGGTCTTTCTTCTCGGGAACATCTGTGGGATCCTGTTGCTTCTTTTGCTGCTATGTAACTAGACTTCTTGGTCTTCTGAAGTCATAAAGTTTAAGGGTAGAAAGGACAGAGTGCAATTTTGTGGTCATATCACCTCCATATCAGACCACACAGGACCTTTGCCAATGTATTCCACACATATGCTGGAACTACAGAACATCTTCGGAAAAAATCTCTATTTTTTTACTGACAACTTTGTATTATTTCAAAACAGATTCACAGATAATTTAATCCTATAGCCAATTAAGATATGCCATTTTTCTAGTACTTTTTTTTCCCTAGTTTTGCTTTGAGACTTTTGCCGTTTTCTGAAAGCCAGAAACTGCTTCCACTCCTCAAACAACTCTAACCCGGTCAAGTACTAGTATGCTTATGACAAAGGTACCTCTTCATCATTGGACTGTGCTTTTAAAATATCTCACATTAATGCACATTTTCCACATCTTTCATAACTTTCTTCTGGACTCTTTCTAACATTTAACATCCCTTTGAAGTATAAATGCCCAAACCAAGTGCATTATTTCAATAATGGTTTCATCAATGCTATAAACAGGGGTAATATCCATTCTAGTTGTATTTAATGTTCCTCTGGTTTTGCTTCCGAGTATTAGTCTGCAAAAGCTTTGTTCTGGGAGCTCATGTTCAGCTGCTTGTGTACCATAGCGTCCAGGTCCTCTTTACCGTTGTCTCGTGCCATTTGCTCTCCCTCAGTTTCTAAGTATGGCTTTGAGGCTTTATCTTGAATGTATAACCACCAGTTCAACTGTCTTCAGAGAAGTATTTTTACAAGTGAGAAGATCTTACAAAGCAATTCAAAGGAGTTTATCTAAATGACATGCCCTTATCTTTATTTACAATAGCAAAGTAGTAATTTGGTATTTTTGTTTAGGTCATTTCTAATAGTACCAGGCCAAGAATAACACCACCCAAAATGACAACCTTATGACAAATCTTCATTTACCATTACTTCTCTTGAGAACTGTCAGCTGAATCACTTATTATGAACTACACAGAATTTGTATTTCACCTTATATTTATAAGAAAAGCACAATGTTCTAACTCAGATGGAAGCTATTACATTAACATTATTACCTTTATCAACCAAACTAAAATGGAAAAGGTGTTTAATCAGGTCTTTTTCATAAAAGTGTGTTGACTGGCATTTAATTATTGGCTTTTAATGACTGTATCGCAGGTCAGCTCTTCTATGATTCTGCCCATATCCATGTAAAACTGGCTATGCTAGGCTAGCCTGTGCCATCCTCTTCACACTTTTCAAAATATGTGTTCAGGGTAAGCTTTTTTTTTTAGTACTCTGGCATTCCCCAGTACTCCACTGTCATTCCAGCAGCTGTCTTCTGAGCCACAGCACTAATGAACCAACTGGACCCTGTGGATCTGGATCCTCTAGTCCCTATAAAACCTTAATTACAGTAACTACAATTCATTCTCCATTTGCCCTATGGAACTATGCATATGCAACATGGATGGCTGATGTATTTATACTGATTGTCTGGCTGACTGCTGCTAACAAGAACGTGGAAGAGCTGACTTTACTCCTTGCTGTTCCTTTGCTGAGGAAGCAAATTTAGGTTTATTTCCTCAGTGACGTATCAATTTCCACAAAACTTATAGGATTGGAATGACTTTCTCCAAATTAGATTGGAATTGGCCAAAAGGGCATGGAATGACAGACAGATGGACAGATAACATAAATCTTGTTCAGAATATCAACTTAAACTCATCTTTGATACTTCAGAGATCTTAAGTCTGTTCTATTACAGAATCATAGAGTTACAGAATGGTGGGGGTTGGAAGGAACCTCTGTAGATCATCTAGTACAACCCCCCTGCCAGAGCAGGTTCACCCAGAGCAGGTCGCACAGGATCGTACCCAGACGGGTTTTGAATGTCTCCAGAGGAGGAGACTCCACCACCTCTCTGGGCAGCCTGTGCCAGTGCTCTGCCACCCTCACTGTGAAGAAATTCCTCTTCATGTTCAGGTGGAACTTCCCATGTTCCAGTTTGTCCCCATTGCCCCTTGTCCTGTCACTGGGCACCACTGAAAAGTGTCTGGCCCCATTCTTCTGACACCCACCCTTTCGTTATTTGTAAGCATTGATAAGATCCCCTCTCAGTCTTCTCTTCTCCAGGCTAAACAGACCCAGGCCTCTCAGCCTTGCCTTGCCTTGCCTTTCATAGCCCTAAATTAATAGGGTAACCCTATTAATGCTGTTGAGTTCAGTTAAAAAATGTTCTATCGGTGTCAGACACAAACAGGTTACATTTATTTTCAAAGTACAGGTCACAAATACTTCTCAGCACTTATTTTCTGGATGCTGTTAGGCGCAGTGAAGGCCAGCGAGGGGAGAAAGGAGCCTCACTGGCACGGCCCGGTCGGTTATTGGTCCCACTCGGCAATCTGGTGTTACCCACGTCATGTGCCACGGCTAGCAGAAATCTTCCTACTGGGGATTTAAGAAAAGTTCTTAAAATGATGGCAGGAACCTCTCCCCTGGCCAGGGCAGCTTTTCCTCTTCCTCCTCCTCCTCCGCCCCGGCGCCTCCCGCCCTGCGCCCGCAGTCACGGAGGAAACAAACGAGCGGAGCACGGCCCCGAGCGCGCTGCAGGGCTCTGCGTGTGGCGGGCGGGGCTGGGCCGCTTCCCGCCGCGGGGAGGCCCTGCGCACCGGCTCCCGCCCAGTGTCCCGCGGCCGCCGGTGGCCGCGGTCCTCATCTCGGCCCCGGTCGCCACATGGTGAGGGGTCGCGGGCGGAGGACTGTCGGCGGGGCGGGGGGGAGCAGCGGGGCGCGGAGGGAGGGGGCACCGACTGCTGCGGCGCCGCGCCGGCCGGGCGGGCGGGACGGCTGCCGGCCTCACACCGACGGCGGCCCCGCTGCTTTCGGTTTCGGTTCCCGCGCCGGGGAGAGGAGAGGAAGGCCGGGCCAGGGTCTCGGCTTGGTTCCTGCGGACGTGGCCGGCCGGTAGGAGCCCGCGGCGGGGAGCAGAGTGCCGGGTTTCCTTCTCCCCTCTTCCTGCCCCTCAGCGCGGGGCTGCGGCGGGCAGGCAGCCGGCTCGGCGGGCAGCGGGGCGCCCTCCGCTCACCTCGGCCTTGCGGGCCGCGGCCGGGCCCGGCTGCCGCTGGCAGGCCCCTGCCCCTCGGCCTCCTCTCTCCGCGTTCCCAGGGGCTGGCTGGCACCGCGGGGGGCTCGTTCCGCTCCGCCCCCCGGCCCTGCTCGGGTAGCCCGAGGCCGGTCAGCTGGGGATGCCCCAGCCGAGGGGGTGCCCCGGGAGCGGCTGGGTCCGTAGGTCCTTGGCGGGGGCGGAGGCCGGTCGCGGGGGGTGCAGGCTGACGTGCCGGCGGGGAGCTGAGCCGAGCCAGAACTCGCCAGACCAGCTTGGCTTATTATTATGTCTTTTTAGGGTCAAAGCGCAGTATGACGAGTTGTTTAGCCCGGCGTTCCCCAAGCTTTAACAAATGTAAGTCAGGAAAAAGAACTAGTACAGTCCACTTGGAGCCTTGATATAACACCTGAAACCTTCCTTTACTCTTACACTTCTGCTCCCTGCACGCACCCCTTGCCTGTCAGGGACGAGGCAGAGGAAGGTAGGCCTCCATAACCTCATGGCTGCTGGGGGAGACCAGAGGCATTGCTTGGTTATACAGAAAAATCAGGATTAGGGCTCTGATTGCAGGTTGGCCTGTGTTACGGCCACTATTGCAGATGTCGGTCCACTACAGACTTGCTGCACCGGCTCAGCTTTGCTCAAAAAACGCTGATGTGTTACTCATGGGGTATTTTTCTGCCCTTCTGCAGCTGGCTTAAACATGTGAAACCAGTGCAAAATGCTTCTCCTCTCCTCTGATTTCTCAAGATGTGATCGTGCGCCCTTGCCTTGTCTGGATCCAGTTTGTCTTGCTGGGTGATCTACCAGCGCACAGATCTGCTGGGAACTGTGTACTGCTGCTAATTCTGGTTGTTCTGTGGGAGATCCCGTATGTGCAGCTCTTTGTCCCACTAAGTAGTTTCACATCACTGTGAAAATGCTGTGGCTGGTGACAATGCCTTATTTCAGCCGAAGTAAGCTATTTTCCTTTGGTTCCTTTTACGGCCAAAGGAGAAAGATATATTTCAGACCCAAAGTGCAATTTGGCTCTAGCCCATCACAGGAGCATGTTGCTTACTAACTACAGATCTCAGCCAAGTGAGCAATAGTGAATACTTTTTGTCACTGCAATTTTGAGGCCAGTACTACTCTAAGAAGAAGGGTTTCGGGACACCTTAGTGAGAAAGCTGTTGTAAGTCTCTGTGTAGCGTCTATATCCTAATTTATTTTATTTACATTGAGAAAAGGAAAAAGCTTTTTGGCCTTACAACCCTTCAAACCAAGGCATCTATGCTGGAAGTATTTTTTCTAGTGGCAGTGGTTGTCTGAAGTGTCCAAAGTGAATTAAGATCAAGTAGGAGTGTTACATTGCATTTCCCTGGGCAAGCAGCACTCTTCAGGTTTATTCTGCATTTTTCCTACTGTATTTGAATGGAGAACACTAGACAGTTTAACAGAGTTCATGAGCTTTACTTTTGATATGTATTAACAGCATTTACTGAAATTTATAATCCAAGTTACAAGTATGTTACCATACATAGGAAGAGTTTTGCTTCTGCTTGACTGCAACTGTGTGACTGTACTTTCTATGCACTGCCTCAAAGTAAGTGGTGATTTTGTGTTAGTGTCAGAATTAAATTCACACTTTCATCATTTGGAATTGAATGCCTTAAGATTCATTTACCCCTTACAATTATTTGATTTAAACAGTAAAATAAGACAGCGTATGCTGGTTGGACCTTCAGAAGCTGAAAGAGGAAGTAATCTGTTTTTGAAATATTTTGTTTGTTTTACATAGCCATTTATTTGGTAAAGCAAAGATCAAAACAGTGAAACTCCTCAGGTTCTTTTGCTCTTTTGCTTACAAACAAGATCATGTGGACTAATCCTTAATGGAAGATACACTTGGACAACTTCAAGGAGATGGGGTGAACAAACTGGGTAAAGAATTCTTCCCTGTCTTGGGTAGTGAGGATCGTAGATGATTTTCATATTAACTGTAGATATCAAGTTGATGGTATTTTGTGTTAATTTTACTTCGCAATTACAGTTTTGGTTTGGGTCTAATCTCCAAAAAACATAACTATAAGGAAGGAAAATCTATATAATTTTTGTCACCACCTAATTCTTTGGTAAGGCTGCTACAATATACTTTGGATATGTTGTCTTTTTTGTTAACACAGTTGTCTGAAAATCATTCTGTATCTGGGTCTTGATCACTTCTGGATAAGTGTTTTTTCTGTCACTGAAATATAATTGAATTTTGGTGCATGAATTTTGAATGTTAAATTGAAAGTATTTTACTTAGATAACCTCTAACAGACCTGTAGCATCAGCGTTTGAAAAGACAAGATTCTGTAATTTCTTTGTCAAAATAAATTGCACAGTGAATATAATAAAGGACAGTTAATTACAAATGGCTTTATCTAACTTTTTTAATTACTGATTTAACAATATGGTATTCTCTTGGGCTTTTTTGCTCAAACTTGAGTTTATTTTGGAGAATCAGAGCTGTGTATTCCAGTCTCAGAGAACTTGAGATTTTGTTGTGCTTGGCACTTGGTAAATGCCTGTAGGAAGGATGCCCAAGCCCCTGTTCAAGTGACAGTCCTGTACAAAAATAGTCAGAAAGGGAAGGTGATCTGTCACACAACCACAACCACATAGCATCTGAATGGCACCCTCTGAGAGAGGGCTCAGAACTTCTGCAGGTTTGTGTACATGCTGACCGCAATTCAGCTCTGAGGACGGAGTCAAAATTATCTTAAAAAGCTAAGTTGAGAGCAGGGTTTTTTACTTGCCTGAGGAGAGTGGTTGATAGGCTGGACAGGGCTGCTACTCAGAGGGATCTTGACAGGATTGAGAAATGGACTGACAGGAGCCTCATAAATTCCAGCAAAGGGAACCAGAAAGCCCTGCATCTGGGATGGAATAGCCTGATGACCGGAACAGGCTGTGGGAAGACTTGATGGAGAGCAGTCTTGCAGAAAAGGACCTGTGTGTTTTGGTGGACCACATGCTGAATATGAGTCCAAGCATGCTGTTGCAGCAAAGGACAGCAACACTGTGGGCTGTGATGGTAAATGTGGCTGAGGGACAGCAGGTGGAGGAAGTGACTCTTCCCCTATATTTGGCACCTGTGAGACGAGCAAGGCAGTTACGGGGCTGGAGCACATGATATTCAAGGAGAAACAGAGAGGTGGATTTGCACAGCCTTAAGAGAAAGTGAAGGAAGAGATCTCACAGATGGGGATAGGAGGGTATAGGGTCAGGCTCCTTTTGGAGGTGCATGACGGTGAGATGAGAGGCAATGAACACAAGCTGGTTTAGCTACAAGGAAGGTATTTTTGGTTTTGGTTTTGTTTTGTTCATTTGTTTTTAACCTGGAGAACGGTCAAACGCTGAAGGAGGGGTCTAATGAATGTGTGGAGTGTCCATCCATGGAGGTGTTAGAACTTTACTGCAGGAGGGCCTGTGCAACCACATCTAGTGCGACTTGTGCTGCGTGGCATATGGAAATCTCTCCTAGTTTAAACTCTCCTATTACTCTATGATTATTCAAAAAACAGGAATTATAGCTTTGGAAATTAATTGTTAAAGTTATGCTAAGGAAAACACAAACCCAATGAAGTATGCAAGAAACCTCAGATTTCCCTGAAATTGCATCCAGAATGAACATATGGTCATCACAAAAACTTGTAATGTTAATTTCATTTACCATATTATGGCTTAGAAATTTTGTTATGAAAGCTACTATGCTATTTGAGAGAACATTAAGCAGGAGATCTGCTATAAGGAGTTCTTATATTTCTTTCTTAGTTTCTCACCCTTAATGTACAGTGGACTTTAGGCAGCAGTTACTTAAAGAGATTCATAGGTGCCATCATGAAAGCTAGTTTACTGTTTGGGAATTTTTATGGAGAAGAAAATTACTATCCAGAGTCCTGCATGCAGCCAAATCTTTGAATTTAAAACTGTTGCTTATTCAAATCACCTACTCCAGACATATGGCCATTGGTTACATTAACTTACATATGGTTACATATGGTTACATTGATTACATTAACTCTGCTTTCACAGTGATCAGGTTTATAAGTCGTCTAAACTGTCAGTTTTGACTTCTATCAATCTCTAGATGTCTTTAAAAGTTAAGCACAAAATTCTGATGGATTTATCTTAGTCTCTGCTGTATTTCTTCTAAGACAGAATGGGCTGTGAGTTCGCATTGTGCGGTGAGTTTGAAGACTTTATGTCATTGCTTTTCAAGATGATTCAGTCTTTAAAGAAAAGCATGACATGGCTACTAAATATCTTTAAGGAACCGATTTTTAATTAATTCTAGCTCATAAACTCGTGGATTAGTGTATAAGTTGTCAGGAAATTAAATGTGTGTTCGAAGAGGAGGTACTGCAGTTTGGAGTATGATGTGTTTTATCTTTTGCTCGTTGCAAAATAAAAGCTGTTCTAGGCTCCAAATGGAGTTCAACTGTGATACACCAGTGGCTCTTTCAAAAGTGTTAGGGACTGTAGTGACCAAGTTATAATAGAAGAACCTTTTTTTTTTTTTTTTAATCACCTTACATTTAATCTACTGTTTTTAGAATGGTTGGAAAGAGTAAATCAACACAAAAGGATTAAAGTTCTTTTTACATCTCAAAAAATGTGAAGCTACCTACTGCCTGTTTATTTGATGTGCCTCATCTGTACCAGGAGGATTATGCTAGTTTAATTATTTTAAATTGGTTACTTGAAGAGGAAAATCAGGATTCTGATGCAGTTGCTATTATAGTACAGGTACATTTATAATAACCATGTCAGCACCTGTCTTTTTACTGACGCTTGTGACAAAACTTTCTCATCTGTGTCTGCAATTCAACTTACTGTTTTTCTTAAAAAGGAGTATACAGAAAGAAAATCTCATTTAAATATCCTGTTTATACAGTATTAAAACTACAAAACTATATTGCAATAGTTTTTTCTTGTCCCTTGTATGCATTCAGCATAACGAAATTACTTTCTATTACTCATGCTCTGTAGATAAATGCTATTATGTACAGTTCTACAAATCTTTCTTTTAGAGAAGTGAAACTTCAAAGTCATATTTTATGCATATGCAGGGAACAGATTTCAGGCTGCTTATAGAATCATTAAGGCTGGAAAGAACCTCCAAGATCAGCAAGTCCAACTGTCAACCCAACACCACCATGCCCACTGAACCATGTCCCAAAGCGCCATGTCTGCATGTTTTTTGAACACCTCCAGAGATGGTGACTTCACCACTTCCCTGGGCAACCTGTTCCAGTGTACCTATTGTTCCTGCAAATATTTCAGCAACTAAACCTCTTGTTAGGTGATGCCTTTGTCATTTTCAGTAGGGAAAAATGCAATTTGGAGTGCAAATCTTCCTTCAGGAGCTCTTAATCTTTCTAGGAAGTGGACTTCCAAAATTAGTTTTATTTTGATGTTTCTTCAGGACACGTTTTACAATTTTTCAGATGATTCAGAATGTAAATTGACAAAACTTGACTTCTGGTGAAGCAAAACATCTAGTTGGAAGTTTTTTTCAAAGGCTTCTATCTAGCATTATGCTGCAAAGTGTGTTTGCATCTGCCTTAATTATTCAGCTATTTTTTTTTTTCTTAGTGGTAAGTTTTATCTATGAAAAATGATCCTCAAAGCCTGCAGATAAATGGAAATAATCATTTAAATGCAAATAGAATATCCAGATTTTAAGTAGTTAATACTCCTCAAATGTGGTTTTGGATTAGATGTGATTATTGGAGAGACTGATTTACTTTATTTTGCTTTCTTTTAAAAACTGATTCTAAATTATTACATTTTTATAAGCCTGTAATTCTTTCGTTTTTTAGGGGTTTCTACCTTGGTGAAGGTATTACTGTGCAAGTATTGACTTGAAAGCTGCTTTTAGGATGTCTGAAGATGATGAAAAAGTTAATCTCCGTCGAATTGAACCTGCCATTCATAAATTCGTTAAAGTGGCAATTCCAACGGATTTGGAGAGGTTAAGAAAACACCAAATAAATATTGAGAAGGTTAGTGTTCACTTTTTACTACTGCAGTTGTTTTTGCAGTATAGAAGCAGTCATGCTGGAAGAGTATGTAGAGATTTCAATGGAAAGTTGATTAGTAAATATTTTAATTCAGATTTGTCTAAAAATGGAACTTCTATATTGTCTGGTCATTCAGTGTGTACAGAGACCTTTACTAGTAGGAACTAGTCAATCGACAGAGTGAGAAACAGTGCTGTTTTGTGTTAAAAAGTTGTTGTAAGGAAAGCAGCCTGATATTCTTACTTTATTCTTAAGTCACAGTGGTTTGCTGCCAACTATTCTGAATTAACTTAATGTTTATATTTTTCTATATACATTTTTAAACTGAGGTTGAAATTAAAGTAAATAGAAAAAGAAATATTTCAAAATTGTAGCATGTTTATATGCTTCTTGTTGACACTGGCTCACACTTGACAATGAAACTGAATATGCTTCCAAGAAAAATTAGTATCAAGTTAAACTCTTCCATAGACTGTATAGTCAGCAATGGCTGTACTGGTAAAATAGACATACCCAGGACAGTTGTCTGGCATGAAATAGCCTGTGTCCATGTTATTAAACCCTCATATTCTCCAAAACAAGGTGGCTCTTCCACATTGCTAATTGGGAATAGCCTCTGTTCTGTGTTTATAACTCCTTAACTGTTCTCAGGAATTCTTTATGCGAGAGAGTTGTTTGGCATGGCCAGAACCATGCCAGGGACTGTTCTAACAATATAACCGCACAGATGACCAGATTTCAGACTTGAAACATTCTCAATCTCTGTTTATTAGTATAGCTACACCTGTGGAAACAGAGAAATTGATTTGTTGAGGAAGGTGGTAAGAGATTTACTAAAACAGGTGACACCACTAAAAATGGAAGAGAGTGAGTGACTCAGGAAACATGCTTGTAGTCATAATATCAACATTGTGATGGAATTTTTGAAATGGCTGATGAGAGACATATTTGTTTAGAAAAGATTATACGTACCACCACAGAAAAATCAATGACAGCGAGTGTCTGTAGTTCTGCAAAGTTCTGGACATGTTTCTGAAAAATCATGCGTCATATTAATTTCGCTAGGGTTGTTCACAATATATAAAATCAAGTGTCTCTGTAAATATGGATAGCGTAGGACAACTAACTGCATTTTTTAACACCTTGGGAAGGAATCAATAAATGGGAAGAAAATATGTAAACATGATTTTGATTTCCTGAAAGGAGTGCTGTGAAGAGTGTGTATAATGTTATTGTTGAAACTGGTTTGTATTTTGCTGCTGTCACTTGTTCACAGCTTTACCATAACTTTACTGTAACTTTACCAAGTGGGTACCCTTTTGGAAGAAATTTTCCCTGCCAGGTTTCTGCCTTGAGTAGTTTGGGGATGGGGGAAAAGGGAAAATAAATCCGTGTATTTGTTTCTGAGAACATAGTCAGGAAATAATGTGTTGTTCAAGTGACAGTAATTTCTTTTAATAAGAAATGTTTAGTTTAAGTGGTACTGATTGATAGCTTAGTGATATTAATTTCTTTTCAAAGCAGGGACATGTGTTGGAACAGTAACTTGAGATTTTTGTGGGGTGGTCTTTGTTTGGACTGTACATTTTGCTGTGCCTCTAAAAATCTGCCATGTTTTGGCCAAGAGGCACGATTCTGAAAAAAAAAGTGTTTTGCAGGTAAGTTCTGGTTAAATTCCACTAGCTGAAGATTGCTAAAGATTTGCCCAACCCTGGGCACACTTCTGTGCTAGAAATTGCCAGAGCTCATTTTTGGTGTTACTAATTTGATTAGTTCTGAATCTGAGAATGAAAACAGGGAGATGATTTTTCTTGTGTTCCTCATCCTTTTACTTTTCCTTATTTGTGTGCAAGAGGAAACTCTTCCTGGCTCAGGTAAATAACAGATAAAGAATTGGATGGGAGGAGCTTGTGAAGAAGTACCTCAGATGGAAAGTGAAAGTGCAGAAGTGGTGTCTGACTGTGGGACTAAAGAAAAAGTGTGATAGAGTAACACCTGAGGCTGCTGGGACTAATGATAGGAGATAATAATTTGACTCTTTCCTGGTAAGGGTGTAATAAGGGTACAATAAGGATACGAACTGCGGTATTCACAAGCTGGAAAGTGTATTAGTATAATATTTGCCTGAAGCAATAACTACTGAATGAGATGACCTATTTTTTTCAGTCACAGCATGTTGTTTATTCTTTGTTATTCCATATTTGTATAATACATTACATTACCTAAATGCCAGCTGATTCAGCGTATTTTTGCCTTGGAATTGGCCAGTTTGCAGCAGCCTTTTACTGAAGAGGCCAGGAGCAGCTTTCTGTTCTCCAGCTTCATGCATAAAGAACAGTTTATTGAATTACTTTGCATTGTAGCCAGAGTATAGAGGAGTCAGTATTAGCTTGCTCTCAGATGAGATGATGGGGTGGCAAGGAGCCCGGAGAGGTGTACAGCCTCCAGGGATCAGTGCACACACTTCTTGGTGTGCATGGCCTGTACCTAGCAGTGGCTGTAGAGCTAGCTAAGGGCAACTAGTGAAGAATAATGTGGAATAGGACAGGATTCAGGGGTGCCTAGCGGAAAGCATCATCGTAATAGCTTTTCTATGCAAGCTGTTTCATTCAAGTAGAGTCAGTCTTGGTAGCTAGGTTGTTCCCTTCTTCCTCTAACCAGAAGTTGCACAACTCATGGAAGCAACACGTATTTGCCATAATCCAGCAAGAGGGGTATATTGGTTGCAGAGAGGTAGAGTTTTCAGTCTGTAATTGGCTTATCTTAAAATTATGTTAAAAGATGTATCTTCAGGGCAGCACTGCAGTTAACACCAACAGCATCAATGCGTGCGGAGCAGTGAGGCGTTCAGTTTTGAGGAAAGCATCCAGAAATGAAGGGATGCAGTTAAATACCCGCAAAAGGGTGGCATAAAAGCTTTTGATGTGTGTAAGGTAGTAATTAGGGAGAGATGGAGGGGATGAGCATAACTGTTACACTGCTGGAAATTTTTTGGAAGACTATTACTTTGTACAGCTAAATTCTTTGCTAGATTCTTTGCTAAGTATTGTCTCTATATGTAAAGCCCCCCTCATTTAGGGTATGTAAGTAACAAGAAGCTTCAAAAGGCATTGGATGCTACAATGAGAAACAGAGACATGGTTGGTTATAGTGCTCTTTAGTACTTGCCAGTGTGAGAGATCATCTTGGGAATCGCTGCATTTTGCAGAACCTGGCCAGTGAAGAGGGGTAGCCAGTTACTGGTTGATCCTGCTGAAAATCTCTTATGTATTTAGACAAAGAAGAATTGTGCTAACCGTGGTGTCAGGGAAGGGGTGAAATACATTCCACTTCATTCAGCCATGTCTTGGTCATATCTTTATTCAGTGACTCACTTGAGTCAAGCATTCTTGTTTTGCAGACAGAACAGGAGGTCGTTGTAAGGATATTTTTCTGTGTATAGACGAAAATCCAGAAAATAATAGCACTCAGGATGATATGAGTCTTTAGGTTACTCCTGATTGAACACTTTGTTCAAAACATTGTCAGAGAAACTCATGCTTAGCCAGAGTTTAATTATAGGCAATACAAACCACAGTATTTCTGTGATGGCACTCGGTGACTGCATTTAAACACCAGGATGCTTTATTGCATTGAATTTTATATTTTGAATGTAAAAATCTCATGCGATCCAAAAGTATCTGGTTTGGACATTGCTTGAGATTTTCAGGCTGCTGGTAGCCATGTGTATGATCTGATCAGTCAACATAATAGAATTTGCATTATCAGAAAAGTTCTTAAATAGTTGTAAAAATAGTTCTTTAAAGTGTTAACTGTGTTTCTTCTAGAACAATGCTTTTATGAAAGCAAGACATGGTAGCAACATTTAGTACAGATTTGTCTTTTTGATTTCAGAATACTATTAATTAAAAATTTCTGCATCTCTAAACAGTATAAGTCTTGGCAGATTTGATATTTGAATTAGTAATTAACAAAATTATTAGAAAGAAGTAACTATGGATAAAACTTTCAAATAAACAGTTGGTAACTATATCACAGAATCATAGAATAGCCTTGGTTGGAAAAGATCTCTAACTTAATCGTCAAGTCCAACCGTTAACCAGAAGGTATTCAGCAGTACTGAAGGCTTCAGAACTTACATGTATTGACAAAAAACAGAAGACACAAACATTTATGAGAAGTAATAAATATGAGTATGAAAGTGCCAGATTTTTTTAAAAGTCCACACTCAATGTAATGTTCTTAAAATTTGAAAGTTTGGTTTGTTTGTTCTTGTGTTTTTTTAATACTTTTCTGGCTGTAAGAACTATAAATATTCAAAAGTTTACTCTATTGGTAGATTAATGAGAATAAAAATATGGCAAATCTGCATTTGAAAACTGTCACTCTAGATAGTTTTAGATTATCAGAACACTAGCAATGTTTTTGTTGAAATACTTCCATAATAATTTACATTTTTATATCTTTTACATTCATTTTAGCCATAACAAATGTGTTGCAGTACATGATGTGAGCTGTCAGCATCAGCAGCTTAAATGGTTTTCTCCAAAATACTTTTTGTAAAATTAACTTTCAGCCATGTAAACCAAACATCCCTAGAGGTAAAAGGATAATTTTGTAGAATCTGGTCCTGTTTATTTTAGAGGCTACTTTTAAGCAAAAATCACTAATTATGTCAAATTGCTTAGAGCAGCAACATTTACTTATGATGAAGCCAATATCTCTAACCTCATTTCATGAATATTGATTTAAACCTTAGGTTCCAGAGATAGTCAAAACAATTAATCTACTAAATCACTGTTTGAAGAAACTATAAAATCAATATATAATGAAATTTGACCTTGGGTATACCTTTTCAGAGAAGTGGCTACCATAAATCCATCATCATAGCATTGCTTCTCAACTATTTGAGAGTCCAACTTTGAGAGTCCAACAATATATTACAGTTTCTGAAGACTTAAAATTTACATACTTAAGAAATCAGTACTCTATACTTGTTTGGTTTTTTTTTTTCTTTTCATGTTTTCCCCAAAGACTTCTTGTTTTCTAAAGCTCATTCCATGGACTGGATGGCCTTTCACTCCAAAAGAAGGAATAAAATGCATACTTATCTAAAAGAGCTACAGTGTTCTGTTAGCCTCTGTTCGATGAAAGCATATGTCATGGTACTACAGGAAGGTGGAGATTTTGGCATGCTGCCCTAAACTTTGTTGGTAATAGACAACAAGCCTTAAAAAAAAAAAGTGCTGTAAGACATGGCATCCTTTTCTCTGCTGCTCTCCGTTTTAATTTCATTTCCCATAACTGTGCCAAAGTTAAAGGATGTTGTGTGAAACACTTCATCTTTGACTGGGGACCATTGTTGTGGTGGCAAAATCCACAAAGGTGTGACCAGAATGAGAAATTAAGATATCTGAGTCTTACTGCAGTCTTCATCAGACTGTATACATTTATGTAAGAAATTTATTGTAGAACTTTTGGAAATGTTGGTGAACACTGCTTACTACAAAAATCAATGCAGAGGATGTTATGAAAAGCTTTGAGTTCTCTCAGTTTCCACTGGATGCTTTCAAGGACAAATAGAAGGGATCCAAAGCATAAGCAAGAAGGTTTTCTTCTAAAGAGAGTTCTCAAAAGAGAATGGGACAAAGAAGAAAAGAGATGAGTCAGGAATGACTGAATTGGAAGATCTACTGTTGATAGAGATTTTTTTTGTCCATTTGATTTTAAAGAACAATGGCAGTAATTTTAATGGCATAATAATTTATGCAGAAGTTGCTAGTTTCCTAGAAAAATCACTTTAATCTGTCTTAATTAACACTAAACCTTTTCTCTTCCAAAGCACTACAAAATCCTAACATGAATTAACTTTTTTCTCTGAAAATAAGAAGTAACTTCAGATTTCTTGCTGTATTTTAGGAAGCTGGTAACTTGTGATCCTCATTGCTGTGGCCTCTGAAATTATGATAAGAATTAAGGAAAGATGTAGGCTGTAGATAAAGTTTTTTTATTGGTAACAAAACATATTAAGAAATTGAGGAATTAAACTTTACATAAAAGTACCTCACAAATCATGGTAAATATTTAAAAAGAATGTTCTAATATTGTCTAGTATTATAAATTAACTCTTTAATGTTTTCAGCACATACTTCATCACATCTTCTATTTCTATTATTTTACTACTCCTTTTCATGATTTTGTCTCTATATTATTTATGTCAACTGCCAATAGCAGGGATTGTTTTATTTTAATGATGAAAAGGTTTATGTGTGATGTTATGCAGTTCTTCTGCAAAACTTGTTCCCTGTTAAGGGAATAATTACTCTGGTCTCTGTCCCCATGGAACATGCTGTATGGATAGTTTCCCATTGAAGTTAGTGGAGCCTCATGCAGGTGCCAGATCTGCCCTGATGGTTCTTGTGTTTGTAACTCTGTAGAAATGGTAAGTGTAAATGTAGACAGTAGTGTTGTGTAATGAATGCAATTTTCTTTGTAAATAATATCAGATGCCTTGTTGTCCTATATGACCAGTACTGCTTATCCCCTATTCCATTCCTTTTTCCTCCTTCTGCCCTTTGTTTTACTGGCCACCAGGTGATTTATGCCACAGCAGTATTAGGATGCTGCAATATCTCTTTGTTGTTAAAAACTGATGCTGAAACTCTGGTTATCTGCAGTTCAGTAAAATACATTGTACAAAATTATTCACAAAATATGTTGCCATTTACCTCTCTAATTTTGCAGTGGAAATGCCTGTGACTCAGCTGCTCTACTGTCAATTTTGGAAAATTAAAGTGATTATTTACTGAAGGTACCTTTTTTCCTGCATAGCTAGTTGGTAAAAATAGCAATTATATGGAGTATTTTTCCTTTATTTTAGTATCAGAGATGCAGGCTCTGGGACAGATTGCACGAAGAGCACATTAATGCAGGACGAACAGTTCAGGTAAGGATATTAAACTGACTGTGGTATTAATGGAATTAAATTACGTACATAGTACTGGTTACCTCAGGGTTGGATCTTCACAGAGATGTGTATTTGACAGATGGATTTGACAAGTACGTGGTAGTGCTTTACTTTGTTTAAAAGGTAGGGCTTTCCTAATTGTGTCCTATGGGCCAAATACAGTCAGAAATGTTTCAGGATTCTTGAACAAACCAAAGTTTGGAGACTCGGGTGTTTTGCAACCTGTCCTCTTACATTACTGAATTAGAAGACAGGAATTGAAATAAGGGATACTGTTAATTTTAAAGCATGGTTTCAGACCAAACACAGAACACCTGGACTACTAGTTTGGAGTGCAAATCTCGTTAGAAGCGTAATATCATCAAAGGAGGAAATACCAGGCACATTTTTCAGCGTGGCATCATCTCCGTGACTTCATGCAGTCACCCATAACTCATGACACAGGGATTCTTACATCTGTTTCTAAAAAAAAAATACATGTCTTGATGCAAATGATGCAAAACCTAATGCCTAACATCAACCTTCACACTGCTAAATAGCACACAGCCAAAGATTATCAATACAGAAAGACACAAAGACCAGATCTGCACTGCAAAGTTTGCTGACACAGACATAGCAGCTAGTGGTTATAACATGCTGTACTGGCAAAATTCTGGGGACAAGATGTATCTTTACCAGCAGGAGAGGTATCTTGTGTTGGCTTCACAGGTCTTGTTCAGAGAAGGGGCATGACTTTATTTCTAGAACAAACCTTTCATGACCTACACTGCAGCTAGGCAAGAAGGTTTTGCTGTATTTCATAATTCTGATACTATAAATTCCCATGTCTGTTGCAATGGCTTACTGACTTCTGTGGGAAATTAGACCAGGCTAAGAATGAAAAAAAAACCTCAGAAAGAAGAACTTAATCCCAGTTGAACAACAGTATTAGACAGTAGGCACAGCTGGAGTTACATATCTTTTTTTGAGGAATGGAAGGTGTTAGTGAGTGTTTTTAGTGTACATGATAAGTATTATATGAAGTCTGTTTGATTTTTCTGTTATTTGGAGGTTTAAATGTTTATTTTTCACCAAGTATTTTTGAAATTTGAATATAAGTTTATTCTTGATATCAAAAGAGTCTTCCAAAGGTGTAACTCCTATTAAAACAGTGGCATCCTAACAGATGTGGTGTAGTAAGCATGTGTATGCTTATGTCTGTGCTCCAGTCTGTTTTCTCATCTGAGGTGTAAGAAAGGCTTCTCTTGGAACTCATTATCAGTATCATTTGTTTAGCAAGACAAAATCTATCAATAATTAGAGAAAAGGTAATCATGTTGAAGATGATGTTTTTAAATACATTAAGTGCTTTAGTAATAAACCCTCGTATTTGTCTCTAGAAATATTTGTATTAGTCTTGAACCTAAAGCCTGCCATTTTCACTTTCAGACAAAAATAAATTTTCTTATATTTTATTAACAGCTTACTGCTTTTAGGTCTGGACACAAGTTATGCATTGAAGTGGTTCACATTCAGATACCCTGAGAGCAGAATAAGTATCTGGGTCCATGCAAGAAGAGTAGACTAGCTCTCTGTTTTAATTAAATAGTTAGGAGTCTGGAGTACTTGATAATAAATTATATGACATGTAGAATGTGTTTGCTGTAAGCTGTTTAAATGTTTACCAATGGACTTGTGATCTGTTTGTTTGCGAAGAAATCAGATTAATTATTGTGATACCAAATGTTCTCTGCAGCACACACTTTGCTCTCAAAATTAGATGTTGTAAAAATACATTAGGAATCCCTAAGTCAATATTGACCCAAGGCATCTGCCACAGGTTTTAGACAAATATATGCACAGCCACTCTACATTTAATCCATGTGCACATAATTAGCCATTTTTCTGAATTTTCAGTTTACCCAGAATAATTACTTCTGTGGTACTTTTCGTGATGGTCAAAATTATAATAGAAGTATAGATGATCATAAATGTATACCTCTTCTTTCTGATGACTGGTTGCCATGTTAAAAACTTCTAAAAAGGAAAGTGAAGAAGCCGGGAAAATCTTTGTGTAGGGCAAGATGACACCCTTTTAAAAATACTGAGAAAATAGCTCTTGTATACCATGTATTAGTTTTCATGATTTCACATTTTTAGGGATGGTCCGTGGGCTTAAAATGTTAGGCTTGAATAAATCTGCAGTTTTGCTAGGCTTTGTCCACATATATGCTGACTGTGCCATACAGTTAATTATTGCAAGATTTAAGTTAATTTCAATGAAATGGCAGTGTTTTGTTGAAACACCTAAGGACTACCTTGATTATATTCATAGTCAGAGGTAGAAAAATGCTGCAGTTACTGGAGAGGATATAAGGCATTGAACAAAATAAAAGGAAAAATACTGTGGATGAAGGATCTGCCTTTAGTCTATATCCAGCCCAAAAAAGGAGACTCTGTCCTGCAAAACATACCTAGGCAGATGTAGTCTCTCCACTGTGTTGCTCTGACCTCGAAAGCTACTTGAAAAATATTAATTTACTTGTTTTCTTTTTCGCTTTTATGATTTCCATTTCAGCTGAAAATGGCTTATAAGTAAAAGATGGTTTTCAGTCGGCTCTCTTGCATAAATCTGCAAAGCTCGGCTGTATGGCTCATGTCTTCTGTATAATTTTTAAAATTATGTTGTCTTCAAATTAAGCATCTTTCTGCAGTACTATGCAAATATGCTGGGAGAGCATGAGAAGCAGGTTAGATGAGTGTCGTTAATGCTGCAGGAGATTGTTTATGCTATCAATGAAGGGTCATGTAAAATCAGCTCACCATTGCAGCCTGTGGCCATCTGTAGGGTAAATATGTCCTTAAACTAAGACTTGCTTTGACCTATGCCAAGAAATTTGTAACATATATCCTTTATTACATTACTTTGAACAAAGTCTAGAGAAAACAAGCGAAGGCAATATTACGTTTGCACAGCTAAGCTACTGCAAGACTTTCTTAAAAATGTTCTTTATGGTTTGAGAGGGTTTAAGGTGATGGGTTTGTTTGGAGGTGCTATTTCCCAAGGGTTTTGCCAGCTTTATTTTACTGCAGTTTTTGTGAGAAAGCTGTTTGAAACAAAGCCTGTTAATTGCTTTTGGAAGTTAACAGACCAAAATTGCAAGTATTCTAGTAAAAAATTCTGTGTCTTCTGGGCTGAATTTGGTAAGTTTGAAACTTAAGAGTTCCTATAAGTGAAAACAGGATTTTGTATTACCTTTCTTGCTGAGTAAGCTTGGTTTTTAAAGTGGAAACAGTTGTGAGGAGGGTGATATACTTTTACACTCTACCCAGAAATTAAACTCTATCCCATTAAAATGATTATGAAAAGAAGTCACAGTCATTTGCATATCCATAACATTTATCATGTTACACCCTGCTGAGCTCCTAAGACGTGTTTCCTCACAGCAGGGCTTAGCTTTCTTGCTAGGCTAAATCCGTTTAGCTTCTGTTTAATTGACAATACATGGAACAAGAGTCCTCTCCAAAACCACAAAGGAAGAGGTACTAAAATTAAATTTCACCAAATAGGCAAATGTCATCATCTGATTCCTCCATCTTCTTTCTCACAAATATTCCTCTTTGATCACCAGGTTAATGATGAACAGTGAAAGTGAGGATCTGATTTAGCTATTTCATAGGGGAGGTAGTTTGTATCTCTTGAAGCTTCTGTTCAGGATTTTTGAAAACTCCAGCAGCAAGTTGGTGGTTGTGTTGGTCACTGCACAGTAACCATCTTCGTTATACACGTGCATTGGCTACACTGGTAATTTGCTCCAGCTGCAGCTTCAGTGGTGCAAAACCCTGGCAGAGTTACGTTTTAACTCCATTTCAGCTGGGAAATTTTTGTTAGAGAAACTGCTTTGGAAGCATTGTTAGCTCATCCCAAACTCAATATTGTCACTGTTTCACAATGTATTTTTGTTTGGCGTATGGTTTTTTGTCTCCATTATGGCCCAAGACAGGATAATAACAATAATTTTGTTTCCTGAAACAAAACAGCAGGATCAACTTTACTCAGTCTGCTGCATATAATTCTCACAAAATAGATAATTAAATGTTGTGCCTAGGTAGTCCCATCTTTCAAATGAAATCCCAAGATTTTATAAACAGTATTTTTGCACATGGTGGACTATGACAGTGATGACATTCGCCATTTCTCAGTACTTATGGGCAGACCATGGGAGGAAGATAACAAGAAGAGCAAAGCAGATTGAGATGAGAAATTTTTGAAGAAAATTATTGGTTACCATGTTTCTAATTCAAATCAATATTGTACAAAGTTATTTTTTGTATCTCCCTTTTTTAATTGTTAATCAGTGTTTTTACCTGGGGTTAGCATTAAATAATGCAGCCTAAATTGGCTAGCAGTACTCATAATTTAAGCATACAATAGAATATACTCTTAGTAACTTGACAAATGATTTTTACAAATCAATAATTCTTTCTTGGGTTGCCCAATATGGCTTGTGTAGTTAGTGTTACTTCAATTTGTTGATAAATTAATTTCCTTCTCTAATTATATTTCTACTGTTTTTTTATACATGTTAAAAAATTAATTCTACTAGTGTATATAAATAAAATAAGTTCCATCTAGTTCCTGCTTTTCCAGGTAAGCAATATTACTTTTCTAAGGCATTACCTGTACCTGGATTTTATTACTGAAGGAAACCTTTCTTTTCCTAACTACTCCCTGGTGTTGATCCATTCTCTTGTTCTGCTGTGAGAAGGATATTCAAAACAATTGGTAAATAGTGTAATAAATAATATGTCATCTTATAATGTAATGCAATGAATATTATTTTTATTACACCCTTATTTATTTTATAATTAGATAAAAACTCTGTCCTAAAACAATGAGTGATATAATTTAAACTATAAATTTCTTCTTTTCATTTGTAGAAAAAGAAAAGTTGCATGCATTTTTAGTTTTTAAAATCCTAGGCAATAAAAAAAACCCTCTATTTTTGCTGTAGACAGAAATTTATCTCACAGGAGATGCCTGCACACAGACTCTTCTTGCTAGCTGTGAATAGTTTATGTCTTCTCAAAACTCTTGTAACTAAAGAAATATTTCTGTATTTTATTATATGCAATATTCTAGTCAAACCAATATATTTTTTTCAGAGGAAGGACGAATATAAATATTGACCAAAAAAAGTAATCCGTCCCCTTTGTCTCTGAAGTTGCTTTACAAAATGAAAATTATAGTTTTGGCGTAATTGGGGCTTGGGAATTAGTGTATCCTGAAGTGCTATAATCACCACAGTTGCTTATTATAGAAAAAGAGCAAATTTTGAGAAGCAATTGTTTATTTCATTTGGAGATTATTTTAATTTGTCACAACTTGTGTAAAAATTTTAGCAAAGGCCTAAGTTAATCACAAACACCGAAACAACTTCAGTAATTACATAGTAAATTAATTACTTAAATGTCAATTGAAACTCAAAATAAATGGACTTTTTTACTTGGAGAAGTGGATAAAGTATAAAATAAACAGGAAGAAAATCAAAATATTGATGGGGGTGGCTTCAAAAGTACTTCCCCGTTGTTTTGTGGTTGGCTGATACTACGGATGAATTAGTTTGCCAGACAAGATCATAAAATCATGGAGTCATTTGGATTGGAAAGGACCTTAACGATCACCTAGTTCCAACCCTCCTGCCATGGGCAGAGACATCTTCCAATACGCCAGGTTGCTCAAAGCCCCATCCAGCCTGGCCTTGAACACTTCCAGGGAGGGGGCAGCCACAACTTCCCTGGGCAACCTGTGCCAGTGTCTCACCACCCTTATTGTAAAGATTTTCTTTCTAATATCTAATCTAAATCTACCCTCTTTCAGTTTAAAATCGTTACCCCTCATCCTGTCACTCTGTGTCCTTGTAAAAAGTCCCTCTCCAGCTTTCTTGTAGGCCCAAGATAATAGGTACCACCTCTTCCTTGATCTTTGGTTCTTACTCTCCTGGTGCAGATAACTTAATTTCCCCTGTGGAAAGTAGGCCACATCCAAAACGACTCAGCAATATGTCCTGGTGACACCTTGCTTCACTGGTTGGGAACTGCCACCCCCACTGATTTATTTTTTTTTTATAGATAGAGAACTGAGTGAACTCACAAGCACAAGCAAATATTAAAACCACAACTGACTTAGGAAGCTGGTTATGATGTAGTGGCACCTCTGAGTAAGAAGCACTCAGAAGTACCGATGCCTTCCCCCATGGAGAGCTTTGAGCTCTGGCTGAGGTGACTAAATCACTGACTTGCTCAGTATTGCTGTCGGCTATAGGTCTGTCATCTGCCTTAGGAAGAGTGGGAGGGGGGTCATTTCCTCAGAAGGAATCATCTCTAGGTTGAGCTACCTTGAGTGAGGACAAGCCCCTTCTCTGCAGAGTGCTGTATTTTTTTAGCAGGTGACTTCTGCAGGAGCAGTACAAAAAGACCAGGGAATAGCACTGGGTCACAAAATAAGAGTCTGGGAGACCCAGGATGGGTTCAAGAGGAGGATTCACTCCGTTATCAGAGGCACAGGCTTTTACAGCAGCTGGGGGCATCTCTGACAGGTGAACCAGCTGCAGTCAAACAATGCAGTCTGGGAAAGAAAATGGATGTAGAGGAGAAGTGACATGGAACATAGGGATTGCTTGAAAGCAGGGACTTTTGGTGTTTTGTCTTAGTTTATTAAAACTTAGAACTGGCAGTTTTAATGATTATTTAACAACAATCAACATGATAGTTGGTTCCGAGCCACTGAAGGTGTCTGGTGCTCTTACTAGTAAGCTACAAAATAACTCTTAAAACTGTTACAGCAACTCCGTGCCAATATGAGGGAGATGGAGAAACTCTGTTTGCGAGTCCGACAGGAAGACATCCCAGTTCTGCAGAGGATGCTAAATCCTGTTAAAGAGGAAGCTTCATTTGCCATAAAAGACTTCCTGCAGCTCCACTCTGAATCTGCAGAAGAGCTTAAAAGCCAACTTGAAGGACAGGAGGATGCCTCTTTAACCAGATCTGCAACTTTAGGAGGAGGTAGTAGAATTTCATTTCTCTATCTTTAATATTTATATTGTTGTATCCAGTCCACAATTTCTCTGACCAGATATAAATGAAATAAACACATGAGATTTAAGTTGAATAATAATTGTTAATCACAAAGTGGATTTATTTCCCCACACCACACTTTTCTCATGACCTGTTGCTGAGTTCTGATGAGTTGAGAATGCCCTAATTAATTTCTTAAGATACTTAAATAGCTGTAGTGGTTCATGAGAAAGATTCCAGACTGTTTGTAGGGAGAATACTTACATTAATGTTTCATGGTAGCTTGACTTTTTTTTTCCCCCTGCAAATCACATGATCATGTGCGAGTCGTTTAGGCCATTTTCATTGAACTAGTGCTTGCAATACCAAGAAGAAAGCAATTTTTGTATGACAGACAGTATAATATACCACTGCTGAAATACCTGGAAAAGAGGAGCAAGTATCTCTATAAAGGAGAACATCTTTTCCTGTGGCATTTTATCTTGGTAACTGAAAAGACAGCAGGAAACAGTATAAATCCATTTAAATTAAAGATTTTGAAAACACACTGTAACGTGCTACAAGCCAAGCATATTTGCTGCTTTTCCCTCCTTAGCGTACAGATTTATTTTGTTCCTTGTTCTACTCTTCTGTCTTCAGGGGAAGCCCTTATTATACCCTGGTTAGTGTTCTCTGGTAATGATCTGTGAGAAAGTTGGTTAGATCAGGATTAAATCCTTCCACATAACAGTAATTAGTTTGATTGCTGCAGTAGTAGTATTGTGTAAAATTGTTTGAAAATTTTGTGTGTCTTAAAATTGAAAGAGTATTCTCAGTCAATGACATTGTAGAAGAACCTGCTATCAAATTTGATTTCATGACACTTCTTGTTGCTATATAAAGAACTATGAGAACACTTTCAAGTGTGATTAACAGGCTAGTGAATCTAATAGTCAAACAGGGAGAAAAGAAAAGTAGATTTGAAGACTGGGCTTGCTTTCGAGAATGTCATGTGCAGTAGTATCAGAAAGCCTTATGAACATCAAGATATATCAAATATAGAACCACAGAATGGTTTGGGTTGGAAGGGACCTTTGAAGATCATCTAGTCCAACCCCCCTGCCATGAGCAGGGACATCTTTTGCTAGACCAGGTTGCTCAAAGCCCCATCCAGCCTGGCCTTGAACACTTTCAGTGATGCGGCATTTGTAACTTCTCTGGACAACCTGTTCCAGTGTCTCACCACCCTCAGTGTAAAAAATTTCTGTCTTCTTAACAGGCCAATAAAGAAGACTGAATTTGACTTATGAATCTTGACTTCTTCAGCACCTTCAACATGTTTTAGCTGATATTAGGACACAAAGATATTAGGACAAAGTCTGGCTATTTGCTGTGTCCTCTTCCCCTCCCAAATAAAGGATAATGACTGAGTCTGCTTTCTTGGAGTTCTCTAGTACCCACTTACTACTCTCCACAAGCTCTCAGAAATATGCTTGAACTTTCAGAGGCTGTTTCTTAAATGTTCTAGAGTGAATTTCATCAGACCCTCAGGACTGGAATACATCTAGCTCATCTAAATATTTTTTACCTGTTCTCTTTGTTTCAGCCTATCGTGCTTTTTTCTTCCCCTTGTTAAAATTAATTGTATCATCTAATTACAGCTACCTTTTTGTATAAAGACTGACTTAATCTTTCTCTGGGTGATCTGTTATTTTCTTTCCTTACCTGGCAATGTACTTACACTTCATCTAACTTCAGTGGCATTCATAGACACTTTCTTGCTACCATTTATGCCCCTTAGTAGCTGCAATTTATTTGTGTCCCAGTCTTTCTGATGTTAACTTTCCATGCTTGTGTTATTCCTTGTACTCATCTGAATTTCGTGTCAAATTCTTGATATCCAGGGCATTGAAGAGCTCTTGCTGAAGCCATAAAACACTTTTCCTCTGCATCAACACAATTTTCTGTCATCATCAGTATAGCCTATTTTATTAGTGTCTGCCAGCTCTTCTGCAGTCCTTTATCCTTTAGGAACTTCTTCCCCATAGTTTCTATTAATTAGTTTGCAGAATTTGTTCATATCTCTTTTAGGGGGAGTTCGTTGTCTTTAGTCTTTTACTCTTGAGTTTTCGAATAGTGAATTTTGGTACTGAGTGAACCCCTTCATCCATATTAGCTGTTACTTTCAGGCTTTTTGTGAGCTCTTCTCTGTTATGATCAGAATTAAATTTAAAATATCTCTTCTTTTGGTAACTTTCTGCAGTTGTCCTCAGTACATTCTGCGATCTCATTGGAAAGGCCTTGTCCTGGCTTACTGTGTTTCTAAGAGTTACATAGGTGGTAAATGGGAACTGGAGTTCAATTTCAAACAACAGGACTGCTTTTTAATCTGAAATACCTTTCAAGTATGGAGGACATTGAGCATAACTGCTTTTCAGAAAGACAAGAATTTGATCAGAAAGACTGGGATGAGAAGGACAGAAAAATATTACTGGAATGATGTGCTCCTGCAGGTCCCCTCAAGAATATGGAAATAATTCACCCCATTTAAAGTGAAACATACAGGCAGGCAGACAACTAAATACAATTAAACAGATATTTTTTTTCAAGTTCGCCTGACTGCGAAAGCAGCTCTGTTGAATTGCTAACATAGATGCAATATATTGCCTATTCCTTTGTGCTTAGAGGCTGCAGTCCTGAAAGCAAATCTTGGCTGCTGATCTTAATCAAAGGAGCTTCAGTATGCCTGTTCTTTGCAGCATGTTGCTTCCCATCTGGTAGAGAAGGAAGGAGTTTACAGATTCAAATTGCCCATTTAGAAGGCATGTCAGTGAAATGATGTGATCCCTTCCCCCCTTCACCATCCTCAGCTCAGGTCCAATAGAAATGGAATTTAATTGCATTTTGAATAAATATTAACAAAAGGTGAGACTGCACTCTTAAAATTACTAAAATCTTTTAAGCAACATATTGAATCTTCCAGAGCATTAGATTTTGATCTTGAGTGTAATGAGGTGCGAAGCTGCTCTATGAAATCTGCAGATGTGTTTTGTATTACTGCATTTCTGTCGAGATGCTGTAAGTGAACTGGTGGAGCTACTTCCATTCACAGTTCTATTAAAATTGGTCAGACTTGATAAAATATGAAGTAGTGAATATAAATCTCTTACTCGTACTTTCAGCCCAAATGTGACACTACTTTTCCTTACCCTTCTTATTCTTTAGTTTTTTGAAGTGAGTGAAGAATTTTTGTGAGGAATTTTTTTCCACTAATTTTTAGTTATTAGAGAATGATAATAGTGTAAACCTACTTGAAATTATAAATTCTCTTGAATGTGTGTCACACAAAACTTCAGTATCATTCACATATGTTGAAGGATGTGCTTTTCTACAATAGGTCAGCATAGAGAGATAAGGACAGACCAGAAGAGGGAACATAATTTGTGAGAAGGCAATGTTGCTTAGTGAGCTTTTTTTTTTTTTGCCTTTGAATTACGAATATTGTAATTTCAACCAGCTTAGCGTGCATGTGGCTGATTAGGGACGAGTACGCTTTTCTTGGCAAAAGAATCTTGATTTTGAAATCCGAATTGAAGGATTGAAATGGAATAAAATACTCAAAACTGTTAAATGCCAGAACACATAGCAGAATTGGTGTATCCAAAAATGGACACATTTGGATGTATGATTAATTATAATGAAAACGGAAAAGGAATGTTTGTTGAGGGAGCTGATTCTCCCCCTCTGCTCTGGTGAGACCCCACCTGGAGTACTGTGTTCAGCTCTGGGGCCCCCAACATGAGAAGGACATGGACCTGTTGGAATGAGTCCAGAGGAGGGCCATGAAGATGATCAGAGGGCTGGAGCACCTCTGCTGTGGGGACAGGCTGAGGGAGTTGGGGTTGTACAGCCTGGAGAAGAGAAGGTTCGGGGGAAACCTGATAGTGGCCTTCCAGTACCTGAAGGGGCCTACAAGAAAGCTGGAGAGGGGCTTTTTACAAGGGCATGGATGAGGGGTAATGGCTTTAAATTGGAAGCAGGTAGATTTAGATTAGATATTAGGAAGAAATTCTTGACTGTGAGGGTGGTGAGACACTGGCACAGGTTGCCCAGAGAAGCTGTGGATGCTCCCTCCCTGGAAGTGTTCAAGGCCAGGCTGGATGGGGCTTTGAGCAACCTGGTCTAGTGGGAGGTGTCACTGCCCATGGCAGGGGGGTTGGAACTAGATGGTCTTTGAGGTCCCTTCCAACCCAAATCATTCTATGATTCTATGAGTCTATGATTTTGTGTTTCAGTACTGAGTATATAACATTAATTAATCTCATGCTATAGATCAAAAATGTTCTGGAGGAAGAGGTGATGATTGTAGAAGGTGAAGTGCTTTCCAAGCCTGGATTCTTAAAGGAAAAGGGGTAGAAATAATTAGAGAGAAAAACAAGCCCAAAATAACCCCCCAGACGCTTACCCCATTCTTGTTACTTTGCTTACTTCGCAATTATGGCTGAATATCAACTTTATTGATGTGAGACTTCTGTTGATCTGAGAGTAGGAAGATTAGGTCCTTGAAGTGTTTTGAGATAATGGGATAAAAATGTTGAGAAATGGACAAATGTTACGGAAATGTATAATTTTTATTTTATCTTGAATTAATTCCATGAATAAGCATGCACTATTACTGGCTTTTTATTAGAATATGATTATTTATTTTCAATTGTTTGTATCCATTGTAGTAACAATTATGTAATATTATTATAGTACCTTGGCACATTTATTGTCTGTAAATATTTTAATGCAATGTTTACACTTTAATAGCTAACCATTCCCCCTATTAAGCTTTCTCTTGATACTACCCTCCCATGGAAGGAAACACCAGTCTTCTACCAAACAACTATCTTCCTTCAGAAATTGAAGTTGTCTACCCTAACATGACCTTTTGCACTGTGTTTGCATACATACGTTCTCCAGTCTGCCTTTTGTACTCTCGAGCTGTTCTTTAATCCTTGCTATTACAAGCCAAACTTGCTTGTTGTTATTCTTTATTACCACTTAATTACTTGTCTGTAATTACGCACATGTCCATTACATCTGAGATGGCTCAAGACTGGGCTTTTTGACTGGAGGAGGTATGTGTATGTCTCTTCCTTGTATCTGCTCTCCCCCACACCATCTAGCTGTCTCTCATTCCCCATTTCTTTCCACCATACTTTATCCCAGTGCCTTCTGCATTGAATCCAGGTGATCTAGAAAAGAAGATACTTGAGAAGATCTCCTTCCCAGCACTGAGCTGCAAATGTTTGCCATCGTCACAGTACCATTACCCAACTGCATCCAGCACTGAATGCTGGGCAGCATGTTACTGGGTTTTCACTGATTTTGAAAGCTTTTCCCTCCAGCTTCTTTTAGTCCCAAATGGCTGAAAATCAAACTGGTAGCATAATAATCGATCACGAAATGAGTAACTGTCCAGTTTTGGAAGTGCAGCATTTTGATGTGTTGTATGTACGTGAAAAGATTTTGTCTCAAGCTCAGTTTTCTTAGCTTGGTTGATACAAAATTAATTAACTGACCTTGAATTCAGGAGTATAATTTAATATCATTCTCAGAA
This sequence comes from Podargus strigoides, assembly GCA_028020825.1. Taxonomy (NCBI): domain Eukaryota; kingdom Metazoa; phylum Chordata; class Aves; order Caprimulgiformes; family Podargidae; genus Podargus; species Podargus strigoides. The sequence goes on from CM051620.1 coordinate 63,039,909, forward strand.
CTGATGGTGAAAGGGCACAGGCAGAAATTAATCCCTTTCTTTGGAAATAACTTCCTTTTAAAACATGTCTAGTGCTGTAAGACTTTTCCCTATATGATGATTTTTAGGGTTGTTCCTTGGCTTGAATTAGGTCACATACCTATTTATCCTTGAGAAACATTAAGACTGAGAAACTTTGCACATCACCTGCATTCTGACCCACTGCATTTATATATAAACATCATGTTTTTCATTCAGAAACTTCATATAACACAGAACTGAAGGACGGCTCCCAAAGTTTAAACCAGATCTACTCCTGCCTTCCCGAAATACCTCAGGAAGAAAATGCATCCGAGTCCTGGGAAACTCTAGAAGAAGTATGTTGGAACTCCCTTTCTGCCATGTTGGTGCTCTTGTTTTTAGCAACTATTATGAAATAACTTTAAAAATTATTATTATTATTTGTAGGACTTGATTCAACTTAACCAGTTGGTGACTGAGTTTTCTCTCTTAGTCGGGGTAAGTATTAGTTCTGCATTCTATCCTGGATAGAGTCTTGTACAAAAAGAGGTCAAATGGCTAACTCCTAGTTGGGGGGAAAAAAGATAAGCAATACTTCTGCCTGTAATTTGAACTCAGACTGAGCTGGAATCACTTGATCAATAGCATAATAACATTAATGGAATTTATTCAGTCCAGTATTCAAGACTACAAAATCCTAGTCAGCTGTTAGGAACTTCAGGAAAATGCCAGTAGAGGCAGAGCAGTCTCCCCACAGTGAGCTCATGCCTGCACAAAGGTGCTGTCTTTGCTACTTGGGATCTATGGTAAATACAACTATAGTTTCAAAGCCTGTACATTAGGGACTTTCCAAAGTCATAGGTGATAAATATAATTTTTACATCAAGTTGTCTAGCAGGAAGGGGAAAGATTTTCTTTTGATTTTCAAATGCTGACAGAAGAGGAACGTTCAAAAGCATTAGTTTAACTACTCAGCTGCCCAGTCTTGTTAGAGACCTAACAGCCCTTCCTTCCCTACATCAGTGACTCGTTGCTACAAGTATCTCTGTGGCTCTCCTGTTGATTCAGGCTCTGTCAAGGTAATTTTTTGAGAAGACACTAGTCTTCTCTTTCAGCACTAAGTCCTGGTAATTGCTCCTGAGTTCTTGACGCCAGAGCTACTGCTGCTGTTCCAGCCAGTGCCCTTGGCCACAAGGTGAACCTTAGTATAAGCCTTACAGTGTTGACTACAGACTTCTACCCAGGTCCCGTTCATTTTTACCATTTCCAATTGCAACAGTGATGATAGCCTTCACTGTGCAGGGTGGATGTTTCTCAGGTATTTTTTCTGGCTTCATCAGGAGTACTAGAAAAATCTGAAGTTTCCCTGACCTTTATCATGCCCTTTCTCTGCTCTCACAAATACAGCTGCCAAAAGGTTGTGCATCTTCATCATCCACACTCGGGTCCTAATGCTTAGTTCTTCCTGTGCCACAGGGAATTTAAACCCACAATTCTCATCTCCTAGCAGAGTTCTTTAATCTCCTTGCTATTGAGTTAGTTGGGATAGATAAAATAGCTTTTATCCTTTCTGCTGAATACGTGCTGCTTCACATATACAAAAAAAAGGACTAAGATTAATTAGGCTGGCAAGGGACTGCAAAAATTTTTATTCAGTAGCTTAAATGTTAGCAGCTTTAGCTAAAAAGGGGAGTTCCTGTTCCCAAGACTTTCTGGATTTTACACATAATCATCATTAGATATAATAGCAAGCATCTAAAGTGTGTGGGTTGGATAGTAGATGAAGATACCAGACCTGGTGGATTCAGCAGTTTCTGAGTTAGAAAGAGGAAAAAAAGTTCAGAATACCTTTTATTTTAAGATGAGCATTAGCCATCTCATTATTTTGTGACATAAAACAGCCTGGGTGCTGCTGAGATTAAGATAAGAACAAACAAACCCACAAACCCCTTTATCTTCTGCTCCAGTGTTCTCTGAGAGAGCCTGCAGGGGAATCTGACTGCATTTTGAGAAAGGGTGGAATGTTTTTGTAAAATGAAGCAGTAAAATACAGAGCAACATCAAATGTATTTTCAGTACTGTCACTACTCTATTTGTAAAGTTAAGTCTGCGTTTTGTAATGCCATGATTAAACACTTCAATTTAGATTTCTTGGTTCAGTTTTGTATGTTGGAGTTGGTACTGATATAAATGCTCTTTATAGAATTTTTTTTGAACGTGAAACTCAGCAGGAAACAAAAAGGCTCACTTGGATTATTTTTCCCTTTGGAATGCAAGTTCATCTATTCACAGAAAAGATTTAGAAATCGTATGTTTCAGGTTGTTTTCTCTAACTGCAGCAACATGTTGCGTATTACCCACACCATATTATTACTTAATAGTTAAGATTTTTATTTAAAGTAAGTTTGTAGTTTCAGCACAGTTTATCAGATGCTATTAATGAACCACCATTAAGGCTGCATGGCTGCAGTGTGTAGCAGATGAAAGCGGCTGTGGGGACCTGATTACAGGCATTAAAATGGTGTGTATTGGCTCACTGCTGCTTCCCAGCAGGTTACCTCACTCATAATTCCTTTGCATCTAGTCTCAGCAGGAGAAGATTGACAGGATTGAAGACCATGTCAACAGTGCTGCTGTGAATGTTAAAGAAGGAACCAAAAACTTGGGGAAGGTAGGGATCTGCTCCTGCTGGTGAATCAATGGTACTCTGCCTCCCAGCAGTCCTCTGTATTAACCCAATTGATCTGCCGTCTTTAATGCTGAGGGAGCCAGCAATTAAGGAAATAAGGAAGAAATGACCCACAGATAGCAGGGGGAAAAAAAAAAATCAATTTCTCTTGTAATTTTCTATCACATTCAGGCCCCTAGGAAATCTAAGCTGGTTTGGGTTTTTTTATGCTTTTCGTATGCTATTCTGATGGTACATTGGTTTACCTGCAAAGACAAGAGCATTCAACAATTGGCTCACAAGAATGAAATAAGCGTAGAACAACAGGATGATGGTAACACACAATTTCAATCCTGTTCTATGAAGCTATCAGTGATAGTTGCTAATAAGCCACAAACCCAGACTCGGGCATGTTACCAGAAAGTCTGAGCATTTTCTCAGTTTCTCATTGATTTAATGGTGAAGACCAGGTAATAAATAGTGTATATAATCAGCCAAAACCATGTAAAAGGACCTGGTTCACAGCTGCATACACGAGGTGGCTCAATTTTTAATTGTTTTTAGTACGTTCTGCCATACATATGGGATAGTAGATTGTATTTTTTTTAAAATACTAATTTGTAAAGTTTTTTTATCGCTGAGCATTCGAGTCACTGCCAAGAGCAATGAGGGGAAAATGCACATCACCACAGGCAAGTATTCTAACTCCTTTTTTTTTTTTTTTTTTTCTTTCTTTACAGGCTGCAAAGTACAAGCTGGCAGCTCTGCCTGTGGCAGGTGCAGTCATTGGTGGAGTGGTGGGGGGTCCTATTGGTCTCCTTGCAGGCTTCAAAGTGGCAGGAATTGCAGCTGCACTCGGCGGCGGGATTTTGGGTTTCACAGGTGGAAAATTGATACAAAGAAGGAAAAAAAAAAAGCTAGAGCAGATGACTGAGCAGGTCTCTTCCAGCTGTCCAGAGCTTTCTTGCCAAAGTGTCAAAAAATCCAGCTGAAGTATAGATTGGTTATGACTAGGAACAGAAGTGCAGTAGCCGAGCTAATGACAGACTTGCAGCCTTACGCTTTAAATACAGGGCCGAGTTGTGTGAATTTTGCCAACAGTACTGTTTTGGGAGGGGTGAAACGGTAACGTCAGAATTTCTGTTTTCAGATGTGATGTGACATCAGTCCTTTAAAGATTATAACGATAACTTTTAATTATAAAATTCTTAGGTGAGCATATTCTTATGCACAGCTGTAACGATGGGTGACAGGTGCTTCATGCCAAATTTGCACAAAGCGTCTTGCAGACACTACGAGAGAGATTTGGAAAACCCGAGTGCTTTCCCATGAACGCCACCCAGAAGCTGGAGCTTTTATTATAGTTCTCCAAAGAAAAGGAAATAAGCTCCCATCTGTCTTTCATGGTCATAGTACACTTTAGATGTACTTTCACTTATCTGATTCCCAAACTCCAGTGTATATCCCCAGGACATGACTGACTCTGCCTATTCAGTAACGCGCAGGGAAGCGTTAACTGCCATAGGAAAAGGTGAAAACGTTGGGTGAGCAATGTGGGAAAGCAGCTTAGGTACATCCCACAGCTGCCTCCATCAGCCAGACCAGAATCATAAGCAGCTCTCCCCCTTTTCCGGTAGTTCTGTTTAATTTGTAAACTCCTTGTGTTGTTCCAAGTGTAGTTAAGAATTAAACACTCTAAGCAGCAACCCTGCAGGACTGCTACTGGTGAATATTAATTTGCCATGGCTGCTCAGCTCCTTGGCTTGTCCTGAGAACACCATACAGGATGAAGTGAAGCTCTGGCATTCTGAGCTTACTTAAGCAGTGCTAGATGTTGGCCTTGCTTCTCATCTCCTGTCACCAACAGCGTTCTGGTGGGAGAGCTAAATAGTTTCAGTGGAAGGCAGTGCTGCAGGCAGGCCCACTCCCTCAACAGCCTTCATTACCCCTCAGGGTAGCATTAGACACCAGGTCAAAGGCTGGTGAGGCACCCCTGAAATGGTGCCAGATCAAGGCACTGTTTTGAAAATGGCAAACTGATACTGTTTACAGTAAGTAAACTATACCTGTTCAGGTGAGCTGCACCCCTCCTGCATACCTGAATCATCTGCTCCCACCCACCCTGCAGGGGAGCTTCTCAGCCTTTTCAAGATTTTGGGACATGCTGTGGAGCTTGTCTGGGGCAAGATGCTGTTCGTGCTTTTGCTAGCTTTTTCTAGCAGATGCCTGTTATTCTTACCCTTCTTATTTTGTTATTTAAGAAGCCTTTTGCTTCTGAAACTTCCATTGATAAGTATGGGAGTGTTAATGTGTTCTTATCATCACATAATCTACTGTTCAGCACATGGTCCTACCTCCATCCTTCCAGGACAGTTCCCACACTATTGCTGCTACTGTTTGGGGGAACAGAAATTGAGGCTGGGAAGCTGCTTTTTAAAGTTTTTAAATTGTTCAGTTCATCCTGAGCTCTGCATGCGTCCAGGTTTATTAGGTGAACACTGAAGTCAGTGTTCAGCAATAAGGCTCCCTAGCAGGGAACACTGTAGAAGGAAGCATAGTATAGAAAGAGCTCCCTTTTCTTAATCAGCACTTTGATAATCACCATCAGAAATAACTGTCTGCTAATGACAGAGGATCGGTTTTTGTGCCTAGTTGTAAGCAACTGTTAGTTACAGCACAAATATCTTTTTTCTGAACAGTTCTTCCTTATTACTTTTAAAATAGGATCGAAATTGCTATCAGTCGGAGCATTATGTCTATTTTAAGTAGGTCCGAGGCTCAGGGAAGAACGTGTGCAAGAATAGTTTTCACAAGTAATTGCAAACATTGTCAAAACTGCATGTGTTAAAGCCACAGTGCCTACATCTGTAAAATCAGCTGGAGTGGAAAACATGACCCAAGTAATTCAGCTCATTTGCTCCTGTCAGGCAAAAAGTGCTTTTCTATAAATGCATCTACTTTGGATGTAAACACATGTAATGGACTTGTAACGGCTTCACACCAAGGCTGTTCATTCCTCAGAAATTACATATCAACATTTTAAGAATTTTTTTTTTCTCAGTTTCCTCCTTTATCAGAAACTCTCTTTGATTCTGTGTACGATTTTAACAAGCTGTGTCTGCTTTCCTACTGTATGCTTTGAAACCTTGTGCGTTTAAATGACAGCAGCCACATCAGAGATGTGGCGGACTCCACCCTCTCTCCCCCTAAGCTGGACTAATGCCAAGACAATCTAAATTCATAAAACTGAATTCCTGCCACAGCTTGTACAAATTCAGCTTGGTATGCACTCATTTTATGAAATGTCTAGTGCAAAACCTATTCTTCCTCCTTGCGTCTTTAAAGAAGCAATTTCAAAACATTGTGTACACACAAGACATGGGAGACTGTTATTTAAGCTATGATTTTTTAAAATAGATGGGTTATTTACATATGTGAAGAAACATGGGCCTCTGAGTAACCAAACCAGCATTTAAATTGCTAGGCGTGTTAGTCAGAAGAAATGCAATATCTACCTAATTCTTTCAGACCAAATAAAAGTTTTGCCAATGAGACTGGTTGTAGCATTTATTGAGAATGTCAGCGTTTATTTCCTTTCAGCATCTAAAAGATTAATCCTTTACAAATTTTATATTATTAAAGTAATTGCATTACCAAGATCTAAGAATCCTGAATTGAGTTACCAAACAGATGCTTCAGCTATTGAAATATTTACATTGACTGAAATTAACACAAGTTCCTGAAATGCTGCATGCATTTAGTAACTCATACACATAAGCTGGCTCAGCAGTGGACTCCTTACGTTCAATTAAAAAGAGAGTTTGGAACAGTTTGTTCCATATGGGGATAATACTAATGTTTGACAGCTTCCCCTGAGAGCCTTGAGAAGTGTTAAAGGGAGCGGTTAGATGAGCACTGAATGGTTAAAACCCGTGATGTAGATGATCAGAATTGAAGGCCTCAATTTGAAACACCTCTCGCGTTTTGTCCCAACACTTGTGCTCTCTCTGACTTTCATAAAACTGTTAATTTTCTGCCTCGTGCTGGGATTCCTAAGCTCTGGGAACAAGTCCTTACTCAGAAAAGCAAACTTGGATGAAGGAATGGCAGAAGGGGTTCATCTCTCACTAACTGAAAGCACCAGCCACTGGACTGCTGGGTCTGTGATGAGGTAGCATCTCTCTCCAGAAAGAGAAGTTCAGACATCTTCCAACTGGAAGGTGGTATGACCTCAGCTGCCAAAAATGCTTGATTTGGCATGAGATTGAGAATGGGACAGGAGAAGACCCGGCTTTCAAGCACTTAACGTGCACTCCAAAATGCAGATTCACAAACCAGCAAACAAGTATGCCTGTAAACAAAATCTTAGCTACCGATTCTGCATCTGCTCAGCTGCAGCTTAGTGGTGGTTGGTATCAGCAACTCCCTCCTCAGAATCATCCCCTAGAAAGCTCATGCGCCGACTGCTGCAGGGGATTGATTCAGGAGGATCAACTTTTGCCACAGCTGCGCTGGACCATGTCATTCATCTGTCAGTAACTGAGTAGGCAGCATCTAGGTGAATAGCAAAAGGAATCCAGAGCTGTGAACTGCAGAAGTTGAGGCACTCACTGAAGTAAAGATGAACCCAGTGGTCCACCTATTCAAAGAACAAGCTTGCTTCTAAGGACACTGAACCTTGGGGGCCCAAGCTGTGGACCTAGATTCTTTGTAGTAAGTGCACTGTACAAATCCACTGTTGATTCACCTCCAGCAATGCACCCCAAATTAACTTATTTTTCCATCTTGCAGTTTCTATACGTTCATCTCACCATGCAGCTTGAAGACTCACTGAGAGAAGCCCACATTCTGGTATGATGCACAACAGAAAAGCCCACAAGAAAAGTAGTAATTCTTTCTGCAGAGCGGAATTCAGAACATGCAATAAATAAGGCACAAACCAGACAAAAAAAGTAACAAAATTTGCAACGGTTGTTCAGAAGGTAAATGTCTGCCAGGAAGGCAGAGACCCAAAGGAAAAAAAAAGACTAATCATAACACATACATAGAGATTAATTAAGACTCACAAAACTAAGATGGCAGTCCACCCCGCGTCCTCTCCTACTTTGCAGGGTTTCCAACATTCACGTTCTTTTAACACAACCATGTGGATAATGTAACATTCTTAATAATTCCAGGAAATTGGAGCAGGTCAATACAGCCCTTTCATTCAAAGTACAGCCATTATCTTTGAAAGTTTTCTCACTTGGTATTTTAATAACCGCTTGTTTAATCACTTGGACATTTACACCCAGTAAAGCACCACACGAGATTCTGTAAAACTTTAATTTATTCCCCTCCCAAGTATCCAGAATAGAAGACCCTCTTAAGTTGGAGAAAAATGTGACAAAGAAATAGATTACCAGGATAGCTGTTCACATGAAGAAGAAAAAGCACATACTACCAAGGTTACACAGAAAACAACCCAAAAGTCCTATTTAATGGGATAGTGCAAGTTAACAGCATGTCTCTGGCAAGGATACCTTCATTTGGATTATAAAAGTTTTACAGAACAGAGTTAGATTGAGAGTCTGGATGGGTCTCTGATATTTTACTATAGCATTAGGAACGTACTGTTTGAAAGATGCTGTACAGAAAGACCCACCAAACAAATGTATTTACAAGCCTGGGGAGAAAAAAATTATTTTTCCGTTTATTCAAAATAAAAATACACATAGAATTATGAAAATATAGGTTTACTATTTCCACCACACGGAAGTCAATGCTGCTGTCTGAAAGGCTTGCAAGATTATTTCAAGTTTTTAAAGTTCATCTTTTTCCCTCAATAAGGTGTACCTATGTTCGCTGGGTGCCAGTTTCTGGAATGAGCTCTCTGGTGGGCTGCTTGCTAAATCCTGAAGTGGCTGAAAAACCAGAACAAACAGTAAAATTGCTTGTTGGACTCATTTTAATAATCAATCACCTCCTTTAAATTAACTTCTAACATTAATTATGGGAATGCACGAATGTCCAGCATTCTCACAAATTAAGGTGGGTTTTTCTTTTTGGAAGGCATATTATTAAGTCCCAAGTGAGTGGAATACACACGCACATGTACATTAATTAAGCACCATCAGTTAAGGATATTCCTTTTGTTGGCACATCTCAAAGGTAAGGGCCATCAGACAAGTTTCTGTGCAAGTGATTTAGAAGTATTTCAAATGCAACCCACTGTGTATTTGAGTCTGTCACTTGCTTTGAAGGTATTCTAGTTTGTGTGTGTGTTATGGAGGTACATCAGGGCAAAAGTGACACTGCCAAAGTACTTTAGAATTCGTTTTGTATTGAAATGAAAAAAACCAAACCAAACATACAACTCAAGGGATATATACATGACCTAAGACAGCAGCCTCCACTTCAGTTAAGGGCAGTATTTCCATTGCACGTGCGTACATGTCTTCCACAAGATGGCAGGATGCCATACAGAGATAAGGATGTAAACACCCCAGGTTTTATGTGCATTTTTCAAGGCAGAATGGAGACAAGAGCAAGCCTGCAGCTCTAGGCAAGAAGCCTGTGCCCAGACAGGCAGCAGGATCCAAGGACTCAGCAGGCTTCCTCCCTCCCTGGCCAAGCCTCCTCCAGACTGCAACTGCCTCACACACGCCTGTCTAGCTCCAAGCTGACCGACTGCCTGGCCTATGCCTCAGCCTCCAGCCCTGTTTTCTGCATCTCCTCCTGTTGACCTGAATTCTGGTTGCTCAGTGAATTCCTGAGAAACACAGGGAGTTACCAATTAGATGAATTGCTGCCGAGACAACTTAGCCCTCATGTTTTCATGGTCAGTCATGATGACACTGAAAAGCAGTCATTCTCCTGGTCCACTTTTCAGCATGACACCAAGCATATGAGCCGAGTGGTGTTACCAAGAAGATATAAGGCTGATCAGGACACAGAAGACTGGGCTGACCAGAGGGAATCAGGGCTTGTAATGTCCTTTCTTTTCTGCCTGTTGGATTAAACTAAACACAGACATGGTTTAGTGATCAATTGGCAGTGCGGGGTTAATGGTTGGACTTGATGATCTTAGAGGTCTTTTCCAACCAAGGCTATTCTGTGATTCTGTGCTCCTGAGTTTTGTCTGGAGAAGGATCTAGTAGTTGTGTGTTCCTGAAGAGATCCCCAGAGTGACTTCCAGGCATGTAATTATACAGCATAACAACCCCTGAGCAGAACAGTGAGGAATCCAAACTGACAAATACAGCCTGTGACCACTACTAATGCTGCTTAGTAACTGCATTAAGTAATAAGCCCTATTACCATTTATCAATCTTTTGTGGTTGGTGCGCTAATAATCTGCCTCCTGCTTGGATTGGTGACTATGAGTAAATACGTAAAACATTCAATCAATTGATGTTTCCCCTTAGAGGCACCCTCTTTTAGTATGTCGTGCAGGAAATAATGCATCTATGATGTATCACCAGTTTTTGCACTGAAATAACATGAGAACATAAGAGCAGCTCTGTGAGCTCAGAACAGTCATCTAGCCCAAGATCATCTGTTTCAGTGCAGAAAAACATATATTCTTATACTCCTCTCTTACTCAAGGCAAACAGGTATCAAACTTCCCCCCCGCCCCTTTGCCTTTGCCCAAAGGATGTTAAAGGAAGAGCCACACAAAAGTGGCAACGTTATGCTTCTATAAACAGATTTTCAGGAGTCTGAGGTTAAAAGTACACACATATTAAAGTACAGCTCTGATTAGAAGTAAAAAAACGTCTTTATTAAATGGCCAAATTAAATATATTTGTTGTAATCTTACCTGACCGGGTGCTACATCAGTTGGATCAGGGCCATGATGAAACTCTCTATGCAATTTTCCAGAATGTAAATCTAGTACAAATTGCTTCAGTTTACCTGGAACTCTGGAAAAAATCCAACAGAAACACCCATGTGTTTATGACAAACTAAGTCCAAATACAGAAGATTTAAAGTGCACTGTTTAGAGTAGCCAGCTTCTGTTCATCTAGCACACTATGTCTACTTTTAGGTGATTAATAGAGGACAGAAAGCCAAACCGTTTGTTAAGGTATCCTACCAGCTTCTTTTTCTTACACTGTATCTTGGGAACACAGCAAGTAGTTTGTCTTTTCAATAACTCCCACAGAGTTTTACTAGCCGATAACTTCATTGTATACTCACTTCAGCTCCCCACTAACCATAATGTAAGAGGGAACAGCAGGTTCCAAATGCACAGTTTACAGATACAAATGACAGTTGGGTAGCAGTATTGACAAAACATCCTTGAAAGGCTCTCTAGTGCCTGAGCAACTGCATATACACTAGATATAAGCAGTAAGAGGATATCAATGTAAATCTAATCTGAGATCATCTACTGTCACCCACATCAAACGTGCTAAACTACAGCATCCAATTTTATTTGTGAAACGTCAAATTGACTAAAAAGCTTAAAATGAAGAGTTGATCTAATAAAGTATTAAAGATGAGATAAACTATAACATGAGCACTATGCATGCAATCAAAAGCTAATATATGAATGGAGACAGGTTTTGTAGGGAGTCTTTCATCAGACCAGTTACTACATGTAAGAAAGAGGGACAAAGTGTGGTCAGATGAGCTATCAGCAGTATTTCAGATCATCAGAAAAGTCTATGGATAAAATGTAGTACAATAGAGTGTCAGAGGATATCGCTACAGCAGTGCCTAACTAATCAATATTACAGCAATACTTTGAGGGGCCTCTTCCCTTCCTAGATAAGATCAGGAACTAGTACTGATGGAGAGAAGGGGGTTCATTCCAGCCCAGCTGTAGGGACAGCAGAATCACTGCTCCCTGCTTTACCTTGGGCTCCTGCACTGTTCTAGGTCAGGCACACTGCTGGAGAACATTCCTCTCCAACATCTTCTCCTCTCCTTATGCAGCAAGAGCATTTGGTGCCTAAAGACTCTTGAAGCTACAACTGATCTGTTGAACACTCCCTGCCACCATTTCCAGCCTGGAACAGCAGGATGAATAGGGCCAGGTGCCCAAAACATGAGGACAAAATATTGGGTGGTGGTCTCATTTGCCTCCGAAGTGACTATTCTCCAAACAGAAAACTTCCTGAAGAGAGGAAATCTTTTAGTGGGCCAGTTCTGAAAGTACCACATCCAAACCCTATGGACTGGTGGCAGCAATGAGATTACAAGGGACAGTCTGGGGCCAGTTTGCAAAAGACTTCAGAAAACGTACTAAAGAGGCAGAAATCCTTGCAGGTAGATGAAAGTCTCCAAATTAAGATTTTACCTATTATTAAAAAAGAAAAAAACCAAACCAAACCAAAACCAAAATCCAAACCACACACAAGAATATCACCCCAGGAACTCCAAGCTCTCCTTGTTTCCAAACTGTTTGTTAGCTCAATCTCCTAGAGTAAGGTTGAACAATTGTTTATCATTAAGCAACTGTCTACAATCCTGACATCTCTCTCTACTCTTCACTTGTGTGTAACAAACAAGTAAGTAGCTTTTATTATTCTGATAGTGTTTCACAGAAACAGAACATGTAGGAAACAAAACATGAAATTCTAAACTAAACAACTCTATTCCCCCATAAGAGATACTAATTTTAGGGCTGTTTCAAAAGTGACAATAAAAAGAGTGCTTTGCAAATGCAAATATCCCGTTTCTTTTTTTAAAGTGCTGGCATGTGAACATGATCTCCCAAAGAAACAGGAGTACAGGGAGAAAAATAGTCATTATCAGAGTTTCCACACACATAACTTGAATTATTTGAGAAGCACCATTTGAGATACATCAAAGAGAGACTACATTTTAAGAATAAACCTGTGGAGAATTATGGGGAAGAAGCTGGGTTTGAACCCTCCTTCCAAATGTCAACATTTCAGGTAGGAAAATGCCTGCTGGAATGGCAGAATTAGCATACAATGTGAATGTAACCCTATGTCTAAGTCTGAGCTTTGAATCCTTGGCTTTGACAAAAATGAAATACTCTGAGTTTTTAAAAGTATGAATGAGCAAAAATTCAAGTCTCAAAGCCTAGGCATCTAACTAGGACTTCAAAAGCAGTGCACATGCAGGCACCTCCTTTAAGCAGAAACTGGAGTTTAACATAAAACCTGAAGACAAAGACAGAGCGCTTGTCTCATGCTGAAAGCCCCTGAAGATAACACATACACATATTCGCTCCTCAACTGAACCATGGGAGACAGAACATCTGCTGCCAAGGCAGTACAATGTAAAGGGACAGGCTGATGCAGACAGGATTATCAAAGTGGCATTTTGCCTAAGCACCCTGATACTTCTCTCTCACATATTTTATCCAGATAACATGCCAGTGGTCAGCCATTTTCCAAACTGAATGTGGAAAATTTCAGAAACCCACCCAATACAGATTTCTCTGCCAGCTTTCCAGGTTTAGATTAATGCAGGAAGCCTGGAATTGCACAGCAGGAGAAAACAAACCAGCAGGCTGGGAATTCTTGCATGGTACATTTTACAGGAATCACTGCTTAACACAGCACTTAAATATTCCATGTATTATTTTAAACCGTTTAAAGTTAATTGATACATCTAGATCATCACTAAAAATACCATGCCAGGCTCCAAAAGCCTAACTACTATGGAAAACAGCAAAACTTTGAATTCAAAAAGCAGCATATAAAAACTTAATGTGAGAGTCTCTTCTTGCACAAAGCAATGCAACTCTATTTAAACAGTGACTTCACACCAATTCATATTGCTTTTAGGCTCTGACATTGAATCATACATAACCAGCCTGACCTATCCCAGAGTTATTCATCTTCCAATAATAGTAGTGATTAAAATATGAGCAAGTCTTTTACTTTGTTCTTCTCAAATCAAAAAGCACAAAGAAAAATACTTACGACAAGTCACTGAAGTCTGGAAAGACATACATGTGCCTAAAGCTGTCAATGGCAATTACAGGGCAGTCTGCTGGAGTCTTCTGAATATGGAGGAGTGGATGCCTGAATTTGTCACAGTCAGCATGGAGGAAGTTTATTGTACCTTAACATTGTGAGCAGACAATAATCAATGTTAAGATTTTTTATTATTATCTCTAAACCCTAAACACTTTCATAAGTATTGCAAAGGTGGAGGAGATATTAGATAGACACAACATGCAAAACTTGAAAATAGATTTAAACAACTAACACCACCAAAATAACAAGATTTTTTTAAAGTGTTTTTGGCCACTATACAAACTAAAATTTTGTTTAATGCTCTTTCAAACTGCATAAAGTCATTTAGACAAGAAGGATTCCAGAAATAGGTACTTACTAATATATTGTATCTATTTTAATCATTTCTAGAGGAGCTGGTCCTCACTGTCAAAAGTACATAAAGCCCTTTGGACTCAAGAGCTTTAAAGCTAGGATTCTGTTTGGCCTTTGCTTCCACTCTGAGTTTGCCTGAAAAAAATTATACCAGTAAAAACACGAAGAAGTAGGAGTTACTACAAACCTTTTTCACTTATTAACTGTCGTGCAACCTCCTGCTGGAATTTCTCTAAACTCTCCAAGTCATCTTTCATGTGGAAAAGTATGAGAAAAGGAAGACCTTCTTCTGTCAGTTCCTGCACAGAAAACAAACAAATCTCATTTCTTCCATGTCGTAAGGGCATATAAGTAAGTGATTCCAGCAATTTTCAAATTCAGTGAGATCTCCACTTTAAAAACAGCCAAAACCAGGACTAAAGATGTTACCTGCTAACCCTTCATCTAAGATACCCAAGTGATAACAGCTAACCATGTTTCCTTCCTCTGTATCATATACAGCAGAGAAAAGATGAAGGTATTTAAATTATCAACATTTCGAGAAGGGAAACGCTTGCACTGGAATATTGGCTCAATTCTGAGAAAACACAACATATTCAGAGAAACAGCAATAAGGCCTAAACAGCATGGCATTAAATGTTATGAAAAGCTGAGGTTGTATTCTAGACCCAGCCTGAGTTGGTGTTATCTTAGTATAAAACAATTAATTAGTATTTTTAAATAACTTCACCCTAAAAAAAAAAAAAAAAAAAAAAAAAAAAAAAAAGCAAAAACCAGACGCTAATGAGATAGCTATATCAGTTAAAATCAAGTGCTACTCTTTTGCCAGTAACTGTGTCCTGACCCAACCCATCATCTGTAAAATACCATTCTTAAATTCACAGGCTAGTCTATTACTGAAATTGATGAAGAAATTAAAACCTTTGTTGCACAGGTAAACTTTAGTTCCTTACAGAAAGGCGTTCTTGCAGCTTGAGCACCTTTTAAAGATCTCTGTCCAGAAACAGGTAAGTGTAGAAAAACTCCTTGAATAATTTAATCAAAACCCAAACCAAAACATGAACAGGCATTTTCTTGCTTGAAAAGTGACTTTTAGGCACCTTTGAACATCAGGTCAACCCACTAGAGCCTGACTGAAGAAAAAATCATTTATCATCTAACAAATGCCAAGTCTTGCCTATCTTCCATTTGCACAACTGGTACTGCTATTTCTTTGATTCTAGCCTGTATCAGAATAAAATCTATGCTTTTTGAGAAAGACAGAGCTTCATTTGTTCTGCCACCAAACAGAACAGTTTTCTCGGACATTTTTGATTTGCAGTAAATTGGAAGAAATGTTTCCCATGTTAGTAGGCAGACAGTTATACAGTGTACATGAAATGACTGGCATTCTCCCTTCAACCAAGTCTGTCAGGTGAGCTGAAGCTTGGTCTTTAAACAGCAGATTGAAAAGGCCCTCTTAACTTCAGTGCTCTTGACAAAACTCAAGCTTCCCAATTCACCCCTAAGCCAACCACTAATCACACGTGCTTGCTCTCATTTGTACACACATGAATTGAGCTGGGTCTCAGCCTCCTCTCCTATTAGAGGATGGGAAAAAGTCTGTTTTCTTAGCATCAACGATCAGTATGTGGCAAGTGGAATAGCTATTTCATTTGCTTTGGATTGCTCCCTCAAAAGCTACTGTCTCATTTGGCACTGAGAAGATCAAAACATTTTTCATTAGATCTAAGCTGCCCACATTACTTCTGTATGTCTTTGAGAAACTTTTTACCCTTTCAAGAATGTACAGTTCAGTACCATCATTAGACCACATGGTTCACTGTAGTCATACAACATAAAACTACACAGCCTGATTAGAGGTTAAATGGTGACTTCTTCTGAATGACATTGCTGATCCCAACCACCTTTCTCGTCAAGTACAGGGGCTGTCTCTCAAATGCAGAGTCTTCTCAAGCAGAAGACCTTGCTTCAGAGTTCAATTACTATGTGTTGTCTAAATTCACAATGATGAACTCTGTTCAGATTGGGCATCTTCCTGGCTAGCCTTCCTATGACACTTATCAGATAATGAAAACATTACATAAGAAAGTGATGGAAAAAACCTACCAGCAGTTTACAGAGGCCAATTCTGATTTTAAAATTGAATTTCAAGTCTGTGGTAGAAATTTTCATCTTTATTTTATTCTGACGATATTCTAGTACCATAAACACAGTTTAACAGTCACAGCACTTCATATTTTTACCCTGTAATATTGTGCATAGGCATTAAGAGCCTACTTAAATACTGTACAATCTCAGCAGGCAGAAGTATCTCAATTTTGGCATATTTAAATTTGTTTGGGTACTGACAGCACTGAAATTTTTAAACAAACGTTGCTAGGCAAAATGTCACATTGGAATTGTAAATATCTGCCTAAGTAAATGGGAATTGAGGGTTGAGAGAACAACCAGAAGAAAACACAACACAATGTGGTACAAGCTGACAGTGATGAACCTTGGCTTCTCAGGCTCAGAATCCAATTTCACCATGGGAAAAGTACACTGAAAATCTACCACACACTTCTAAGCACATTAACACGTGGCATCTTTTACATACTGAGTTGCAAATGAAGAATTAGGATTTGTTTAACTAACAGAACTTTCCAATAAAAGTTGGCGGGGTTGACTAGAAGATCGTCCTTACACCATTTTGTGCATTCCACCCTATCCCTCCCCTCTGTCGTGTAACCTGACATGTTGTGTGTGCCCAGAACAGCAGTGAAACATACACTGCAGATTCAGGATAAAAAATTTAAGTGTACAAACTGAGAACAAGTCATATGACTGATTCTTTGTTTTCTAATCCAGTGTGGATCACATACTGCAAAATTTTTTTACAGCCTTGCCAGAGTTTCTAGCAGATGCTGCGGCTATGCAGAAATACTCCTTTTGAGATACTACAAACTTTCTAATTTTCTGAAGATTTTTTTCCTGTTGGTTTTTTTTAACAAAAAAAATATTATAATATGCAGTTGGAAATAGATGAAAGAGGAGTAAGTTACAAAAGAAAACAAAAGCGTGAACGAAAATAAGGATATTGAGAAGAAAAGAGATGTTTAAAATCAAAGCCCCAAATTCCATCTTATGAATTACACAGAATGAATTACAGCTAAAAGAAACCTAAGGGGAAGAGCATATAAAGCTACAAAGATTAAGTTGGTGCTTAAAACACAGACTGACAAAAAATATCACATGGTTTTTATTACAATTCCCAGAAGACTGCCAGTTCTGCGGATGGCCAGCCACCATTTAATGTGCTTATTTATTAGATAATGCATTGGAAGTGGTTAATGCAGTAACATTTTTCTATTAGTAACTTTAACATTACATTTTAGAAAACAATTATAACTTAAGGATAGCTCAAAACTTTTACTCTTTCAAACTGTCATGGACATTTTCCTCTCTGACTAGAAGCATTTTTTCAAGGTCATAATAGATGCAAAAAGCACTTATATAACATTTATGTCTGGATCTTAAATCAACATTTAGTCATAACATCGGTACAAATAATATGTACTTATTTTAGACAAATAATACGACCTATGCAAGGTGTTACACACCCATACATACTTAGAGACACACACATTCTTAGCATCCAAATGTCCACACTTTGCAAATCACCAGACACTTCCTTTATGATCTATATGCATGATTATAATCTCTTACTTTGGTAGTGTACGAAACTACTACAAATTTACCTCCAGTGAATTTCAAGTCTAACTAAAAAGCTTCAAAAGAATGAAAAGACATTACAGCTATTTTCTGTAAAAAGCAAAGCATCAGAAAGTTATTTGGCATGAAACAGAGACTCTGAAAGAGGCATTTTGGTTTTGAGAAAGAAACACCAAAAGTAGAATGATAGAAAAAATTCTTACCTCCCCATTTTCAAAGGTAATTTCTCGAACTAGAGGTACACATTTATCTTGTGTCCATGCATAAATCAAATCAAAATTGGTTAGGGAGCCTAAATACACCATATCTGGAGCATTTTCCTGTTGAAAAGAAAAATACACTAGTTGAGAAACAGTAAAAATGACAAAGAAGATTATCTACCTGACAAAGTAACAATATGCATTTAAATATTGAAAGCCAATCTTATACCAATATTCAGCCCTTGTGCATTCAACACTTCCATTAACTATGTTACAAAAGTACAATAGGAAAATAAATACTATATATCATCATTTATGCAGTCAACTGCATTTTTAAGACAACTTAGAAACTGAAAAGATACTTTGTTTCCAAATTAGGGATGCTTCAAATAAAGGCTATTTAGACTTCCGTTAGGTGGAGAAATAGTATTTCCATACCTAAAAAACCCCATTTAGACATAAACTAAATGCAGATATTGAGCTGTTTCATGCTGATAGTTACAAAGACTCACCAAAAAAACCCTCCTAATATCTTACAGGACTTGAAACCGGTATTTTACAATAACTTTGCCAAAGAGATACGAATAAAGAATAGTTTTCCTTTATTTGTTAGTAGTTTTAACTCAGAATTCTATGCTGCCATCTTTTAATGTATTTAAAGTTTTGGTTAACATGAAGTGAAGCATGACTTTGCAAACTGTGACCATGATTAAGCACACATAAATTAGGTAACCTAATAAATTCTAGTTTTGAAGAAACAGGTTTGAAACTCTTTCCTTTAAGACTTTTTTTTTTAAAAAAAAAATTTATGTCTCTTTTGTAAGCAACTATTTTCATATAGTAAATTTGAGAAAGGAGCACATTTCCAGATATGAACTGTGTTTCTAAAAAGCGATTCTTGCAGATTTTCTTCTGTACTGAATTCTTCCTGAAGTAAAAACATGTTCATAAGTGTTTGTTAACATACAGTTGTTTTTACTAATTCCTTTTTTTAAATGAAGAAAACAGCTCTTAGCCCTTGTGGGCTAAGACACAGAAGACAGGCAAGTGACAGTCAGAGAAATACTTAGTAATTGTCACTTGCTTTGAAATACATGAAGTGCACCAGCTGTTGAACTTCAGATTTAAGACTTCTACAGTATACAAAGTATCTATAGACATGATGAGTCCACAGTGTTTCTAAGGAGAAAAAATAATATTTCTGGACGGTGACATTTAAAATGACAGGTTTAGGTTTTGTGCACTTAATTGGCAACAACTGAGACTGAGATCTTTTTCACTGACTCAGAAACACTAGTTCCTATGATCCTATTTCTCACACTATTTAGTGATGAAATAAAATTAAGATTTGAGATGCAATAACATGCTGAATGATCTGAACAGTTTTCATTGGTTCATATTCACATATAATGACAATAAGCAGAATAAAATACATAGTTACACTTACCCCTGGTGGCTTGTAGATTACATTGTCTCCGCTAAATCTCTCTGCTTTTGAAATAGCCCTACAACAAACCAACCAGTAAGCATGTCTTGGTACAGACAAATAAAATAACCGAGATACCAAAAATCAGTAATTTGCTTTCCTTTCTTTACTACTTCCCCCCCGCTTCCAAATTTGAGAATTAAAATCCTTGATCTTTAAAGTAAACTGTAAAGTGACTCCACAGAAACTCGGCCAGGCTAGATAAGAGGGCATTAAGGGAGTCAGCAAGTTGCATCCCTACGATCAAAAGTGTGGACAAAAGGCATTGAAGTGCAAGCAATGAATGCCAGTATAATTTGGGTAAAAGACTATCAGAAAAAAAATGTTAATATATTAACTAATATATTAATATAATCATGTAGGTTTTTTAAAAAAAAGAAATACCTATTTTAAGGAAGGAAAGGTAGCTTCTTGTTTGCATTTTACTCTTCCTGTTCCACTATTTACACTAGAAATTTATGTCTTATCTACCCCGATAAAGAAGTGCTTTGAGGTACTCTACTGGCACAGGCAATGAGAAACTGGAGAGCAAATAAGCCCACAGCATCCATTTTACCCTCAAAAAAGATCTAGAGAGCAAAGAGAGCATGCAGTTTCTGACCACTGATGATACAGTATGTGTGTAACTGGAGAACACACACAATTCCTCTTTAGTATTCACCTTAGGATATGACCTTAGTGAATTCCTCCCCTGCCTCTGGAATATGTTGTGGTTCCTTAATCCCACTCACAAGACAGCACCCTGAAAGCTGCTATCTTGTACTTCCAAAATTATAATCTCTTATTCAAATAAATGGGAACAGCTATGCATCCAACACAGGAGATAGAAAGAAAATAAGAAAACAATGCTCTCAACAAAAATAAACCCTTTCACTGCCTTCAGACATCGAAAGAGGCCTCGTCTCTCCTCCTCTCCCATGCCTTGCTGTTCCAATGTAACTCATGCTGGCAAGTCAGAACTGACTGGCTGGATATGCCACAAAAAAGTAAAAAGAACTACCTATTTCTTCTCCTTTTAGCATAGGCTAAAAAGAAAGCCTGTCAGCCTCCGGGAAACGTTAGCTAAGCGTTCCAGCTTCTCCAATTATAGTATCTCTTCTGTGGACTCAATATAAGCATTGATGAAGACCGATTAAGACACATAAGAGGGGAAAAAAAGGGAAGTAAAAAATTCTCAATTTATCTCACTGCAAGACAAGGTAAATCTTCCAGGGATCTGAACAATTTAGAGGGCCAAGAAAAAAATAAAAGACACGGTAAGGCTTAACTCAAAGTTATCCTTTCCACATACAAAAGATGTCTTGCATAGTATGCTACACCTATCAGTATTTGCACTGGTTTAGAGAACTGTATTTGAAAATGCTTTTTTGTATTCCAGACATGTTGACTGCTCCCATAATGTGAAATTAGGCTCCTTTGTGACTATCATCACTGAGGTAAAACATTTGCATCCCAAACAATCCTTCGCTGAGTAAGAAGAATGTGAAGACGTAAAAGCCACCTGCCCAATCACTGGTAAACTGATAATAATCTATAATGAAATGTATGCTCTAGGGTAAGCCTGCGGTGGAACTCAAAAGGTCCTCTTCTGTGTTCTTACACTTTAGTAGCTGCAGTTGTAACTGATTTGTTTCAGATAACTCAAAGCAGGGATATGATGTGAAAATCCTGAATGCCTAAAGATACACCTTTTTAAAACAACTACCAAAACGGAAACACTGCAGTTTGCATTTTGTCTCTTCTTGAAGCAGTAACATAGAAGGTGAACCTCTTGGAACCACACAACACCCCTGCCTGGTATTTGCTTGCTAACATAAAATTAAAACAGTTCCTAGATTTGTCACTCTTCCATGAATTATCTACAGTTCAATGTAGCCTTTTAAGATAAAGGATTTTTTTTGTTGTTTGGTTTGGTTTTCTGCGTTTGGCTTCCTACGCAACAGCTCAATGGCACAAGGCCATTCTCTTCCATGTCTACAAGCCTTTCAGATTTATCCCTCTAGTTCTGCTGCTAAAATCTACCTCTAATACCTCTTCATCAGTACCCCTCCTATCTCCTTACAAGTCTTCTCTATTAATCTTGCTCTGTGGTCACTCAGATCTTAACAGAACTGTAAGGATTAGTTGATTTAAGAATAGTTGTAAGCATCTGCAACTAAGTACCATTAATACAGTTTTAAAGTAAGTTATTACAACTACCTAAAGGCAGAATAATTTTGGCATAGAAGGGAACAGTTCTGCTTTGACGGAAGTTAGCTGTCAAATTGATTGTTTTGAGCTTATTTTAGTTTACTAAAGTTTGAACATGACAGCTCACGTTACCATATACCTGTTGAACTCTGTCCATAGCAACCCCAAAAATCCCTTCCAGGGACTGTTAGGATGCTCAGTCAGAAGAGTTCCACTGAGCAGGGCCAACTCCCCATGAAACATTTTGTTATATATAAGCTGAATAGAAAACACTTTTATATAGCTAGTATCTCCCTTGGAAGTCTTTTCACATATAATTTTTTAGGAAGCTAGAGATTTACAGCCACTCAGATAAAAACGTTTCCAAGGTTGCTGTCTAGAGGGCTGCTCTTTAAAACCCTAACAGCTTCAAGCTAGAAAGGGGATGGGAGTCTAGAGAAGAGAATAACAACAAGCCTGCTGCGCAATCTGTAGTTACATGGGCAGGTTACAAATAATCAAACTCCGATCTGTTCCGTTATGTTTGCTTATTGCTTATATCTAAAGAAAAAAAATAAAAAATAAAAAATAAAACCCCCATAGTAACTACTTCAGGAACAGCATGCAACAACCAAATGCTAACAGTGAGTGATGGGAGACTATGGCTCATTATTCAAAGCTGACAAATAGCAAACCAAAGACAGACAGATTCAAACAGAATCTTGAAAATATTATCTTGTTGATGATTTTTAAAAAGGCATTCCTGAAAAGAATGAAAAGGCATATGAGGGGAGAAAAAATAATTTAAAATTCTAATAACTACCCAGACTGGCTGCCCTGAGGAGCATGGCTGCAGTCATTAGAACACATTTGAGATAATGGCCACTCTTCAGGGATAAGACTAATAGACCTATAGACCACAGATTTACGAAGTCTGATTATTCTCTCACAGCCAAGACCATTTACACAGTCATAGGATACCTAATTGGGAACTGAATGAAAGGAAAGCCACAGGTACTCCTGCATATCACAAATACTCTCCCCAACCCTCAAACTTTTTTTGTGGAAACATAGTAAAAGAGGCATCATTGACTGATAACAAATTTTCAGACAGATGACACATTTTCTACCTTGATACATCCTCTCAGTTTCTCTGCTATTCTTCACTACATCCAATTCAAAACACTCTTAGAGCAACTGCAGACAGTATAAAAGCTAGTATAACCCATGCAAATTCCTGATCTTGCAACTGTGGGTAGGCTGCAAACCACTGCAGTCACATTAATGCCCAATCACTTCAAATTCGTTGTTGGTGGCACATTAAGTACTGCAGAAAGAATCTATAATTGCATTTTATTATCCTACTTAAAAAGAGAATCACTCACTCCAAATTTATTCTTCTTCTTCCAGTAAAGATCTTTTAATATTCTTAAATATTGCTGTAAAACTGTGTAACTAGGAGAAATTTGAATTTCTATAGGTTGTTCTTCTAGGCTCACGCTATGTAGCTCATCAATGCAATCACCTTTCTTAACTGTTAATGTGTGCAGTGACATAGAACTTACATGAAACAGACACAGGCACAGAAATTTAGCATTTTAGAACAAGGTTGTTTCCCCTGACATTTAGAGGAAATGAACAAGCAAAACTAGTGAATTTGCAGGAAAATAAAAGAAGGAAAAAAAACCCTGCAAAAATGGTCATATTTTAAAGGGAAAAAAAAAAATTAAGAGGTTGCAAAAAAAGAGTTAGTCTGAAAATCTGATAAAACTTCTGTCAAAAAGTTTTCAAACTCTTCCTTACTTGTTCCCCGCTCCTTCCAAAGAAGCAGGTTTTTGGGACACAACTGTCTAGCATCCCTTCTTAAAACTTCCCCAATTACATTTAAACTATATTCACAAGAAGCAGAAAAAAAGAAAAAAGGCAAAAATCAAAGATGCATTTCACAGTAAACGTTCTTTCCCCCTCCTCCTATCCTTCTCTCAGTGTATTTATCTGTTAAGGTCTAGTCTCTTGAGTTAATGCCACACTGAAAGTATTAAAGTCGTCCATTCAATTAAATTATATGCAGCTCATTAACATAATTTCAATGATAAAGTCATGCAATCAACACATTTTAAAACTTACCCAAAGGCAGACAGGAATACACAATCATCATGCAAAATATTTGCGACTCTTTCAAAGGTTCTGTAATTGTCAGAGTCCCTTTGCTCAAAGTATCCAACAATACTTCTTCTGCTGCGCTGTAAAAACAAAAGGTTAAATTATAACTTACCTCCCTAAGGATAGTGAAATACAGAGGTACTACTCATTCAACAGTCAATAACTGTGCAGAAGTTGTTTCTTTTCTGCCTTTTCAATATTGAAAAGCATCCTTGTGATTTTTTTTTCCAGTGAGGAATATTAGAGGTATCTTGTCAAATACAACATATGATTCTTTTTAAATGATTATAAGTGAAATAAGTAGTTTGATAGTGGAGTTACTGTAACAAAATCAATGCATTTGAAAGCTACTGTATTGGAATAATTTGTAATACTGGAAATGATCCAGTTTTTTCACTTAGTTCAAAAAAAGCACTCACAACATTTCTGAATGGTGAAAAAAAATGTAAATATGTACTTCAAATACATTATGTTTCATCAGTTCAACATTTTTAAAAAGTATATATTTAGAAGGAATAAAATTGAAATACTTACGTCAAGAGAACTAATTTCTTCCAAATCCTGGACCTCCCGAACAGGGTTACTCTTCTGCTGCCTGATATAATCTGCTATTGCTGTCACAGATCTCTGGCCCCTGTATTCTCTCTTCATCATCATTCCATTCCGGAAGAGTTTCAGAGTTGGGTATTTGCTTATCCTGTATCTCTGAGCTATATCCGCTAAAAAGAAATTAAGAAAATAAAGCTAAACCCCTACAAATACAGAAATACACTGAACACGGTATCTTATACACGTATACATGTGCATGTAAGTACCATCTCTGAACCAGTAGTTCCACATCTTTAAAGAACAACAAATAAAAAACAAAACCAAAACCCAAACATTGCCATAGGGAAGAGAATGGGTAGCAGCCACTGTATATCTCACATATACTGATCTTCATTAAAAAAACCCATGACCAAAATCTGGGGTAAGCCGGGTCAGCTATACTCATTTAGTACGCTTCCTACTAACAATGAGGAAAGCCAATTTAAGAGCATAACAAGAACATGAGAATCTTAAAAGTTTGGCAAATATAAGTTAATTAATCCACATGAGAAAATTTTATTAAAATAAATCATTCTCTACTTTTCTTTAAACTCACTATGATTTTTACCTCAATTACAGTGGTGGAAATATAATTGTCATGTCTTAAATTTTAGAGAACATGAACCCTGTGCAAAAGATTCTTGAAGCCTATGAGGGCCAGAACACCACTGTTACAGTCACAAAATTTCAGGTTTCAAAATTAAGGCATACGCCTCTCTGGTCAACCAGTGTCAGCATTCCCCTCAAGACAGTTCTTCATTCACACCTATACGTGCAGCCCAGCTTGCTTCTAGACTTGGACCGCACAGAGCTTCATACACCAAAGTAATATTGCAAGCTGCAATAGGTGTTGCAGCTAGTTCCCAGCTACACAATGATGGGCAAACTTACACATAACCAGCAACTGGTTCATGGCACATTGAGCACAATCCATCAGCCTTGAGTTTTTACAGCAGCTACAGTGCAGAAATTCATTTTGTGCACCTCCAATATCCAGCAACTGCTTAAGCCAAAGTTTGTAAGTACTTAATAGCTTTGGATGCTCTTCCCTCTTTCAGATATGGCTGAAGTTCAGCAAAAACCTTCAAGGAGTTTTTATGAGGAAGGACTGGAGAAACAAGGTAACGCAATACACTTTGGATTCTTAGGAAAACAGGACTAAAGGCAAACAATAGAGACAAAGCATGTAATACCAAGTAGCTTTCCTGCAAACACTTTGCTTCTGCTGTTTAATTATGCCCTCCTGTTCACTCCTACCTGGGAAATACATCTAGAAACAAACAAGAAAAAATAATCTCGCAGCCCCTGTGAAAACTGTGTGCCCCCTATTATAGAGCAGGATGCAGTTTACCTAAACCTCAATCTCATTTGTACTTAAACCCAACTAAATCTCAAAAAATGAGCAGTCTGCCCACTTTCCAGTGTTGCTTAATCCTTTGAGGTGACTCATTCCAGCCAGCCACACCTACCCCACTTCCCCATCTCCCTTTCTCTCTCAGGGGAGACTGAACTTCAATGGACCAATTTGTCCTTCCGAGACAAAGTTTCATCCAGTCAACAGAGAGAGGAACTCATTGAAATCACGGGTTGAATACATGCCCCGTTACTTTTCGGGGACTCCTTACAAGTCAAAGGGTACACTTCAGGTGACCTGGACTGGCCCATAGCAGGAAGGCAACCAAATGAGGGTCTGTCAGCATATCTGGCACAGCACTGAATGACATAAAATCGAACCCTTTCTGACAAGAATGTCCTTTCTTCTCAGTTACATATTTACCACAAAACTGATTTGCTTTCTATCTTACACCTACTCTTTTTCAAAAGAGAATGGAGACAGAAGTCCTGTGAAAACTATGCTTTAGAGGCAGTTTCCATGACCAAACTGCTAAAGCTGAGCACCTAATGTACATCTCCGCTGCAAACCAAAATGAAAATCCTGTGCAACAGGAAATAAGTCAGTCCCCCACGGAACTGTGCCTGTAACTGTCCTCCAGCACATAAAGCTCTCTACCTCTTTTGGACTTTTAAGAGATAAGGAAAAAGAATTAATTCCCTGCTGTCTGGAGAACATTCAGTGAAAAAAATCAGTAGTTTTAATTGCTGTTGAAAAGCCATTAATCTCTTGCAGCTTTAGTTACCAAAACCAATCTTTGTAGCAGCTACACAACTTAAACTAGTTGGAGAACTGAAAACAAAACATACACAGCAAAGGAATAAGAACCATGTCTACTCCACTAAAGCATTTTGTAACATCCCTCAAACCAGTAAGCTTAAAAACTTCACCAGCTAAGCCCAGTTCCTAACAAGCTTTGCATCACTATGAAATACTACAGAATTTAGCCTATCAATATTGACTAAGAAAGTATTTGACCCGTTTCCTGAATATCCCGAAAAAGTTTCTTAAGACACTAATTGCAGTTAAAATTAAGGGTAAGACATTTCATGTCCTCCATTCAAAGCACTTTTATTTCAAGTTAATTCAAATCTCTCAAGGGAAGATGCTAATATATTAAACAAGTATTAGACTGATACTTTTTTCTTCCTTTAAAATGCCATCATTTTTTAGTCAGGAGCTGTCTGCAAGAAGGTGGCAAGTATAGCAGGGGAGGAATCACTTTAGACGTGCTCAGCATCAACAAACCAGGCATTTGCTCCCCTTCTCTACTGTTGACAGAAGGACCTTTGGTCTGACAGTACGTCACTCTATCAAAACTTGACCAGGGTCCGATAAGACACAAGGAGCACTACCTATAAAGGTTTCACAGAAACACACTGAGATTAAAGACTGTTACTGTTACAGATCTCCACAGCAAGAGAACAACAAAACTACTCTTTTGTCTCACAACGTGGACGTTTTCCTTCAGGTTATTTCCAGTTATATGAGGATGCACAGGTTGCAGAATGGGCATTCAATGGGGTCTTCAGTGTTCTCCGAGACGGAGATTTTAGTCTCTAGGGATGTGAATCTTCATCAAGTGCTGAAGTTGCATTAAAAAATATTAATGGTAATAAAATGTCCACTGTCGAGACTGAATTCAAACACTATTTCGTAAGTCAGAACTTGCATGCTCTTTACAAATTACATTAAGATTCCGTGAATAGTGGTATTTGAACTAACACAGAGAGATGACGGCCCTACAGAAGTAAGTATTTGAAAACCATCTTTTTACAAAATATAAAATGCAAGTACATGAAAAATTGTTTGAATTCATTCAAAAGTCAAATACAGTAAACCTAAATGCTTCATTAAACCCTGGCATTTGATACAGGTACAGTTAGCATAAGCAGAGCAACTACAAAATTATATTCCTTTTAAAATTGGAAATACACAATGCAAATACATGGAATATTGTTTGAACTCATTCATAGATCGCATTAGTTATAGTAAATCCTAAATTAAATTTTAAAATATTTCCAGACATTCTCACTGTCCGTTTTCTGATGAAAAGAGGTATTTGAAACAGATAAAGGCAATCTACCTAAAGGAGAAGAAGAAAGTCTCTCAGCTATGATTTTACATTTTCTTCAGATACTCGGGTACCCAAAAGGTACAAACCCTGAATTTGTATTTTGCCCAATTAATCATTAAATTACAAGCCTACTGTCTATGTCACCAGAATGGTTTCGCTCTAGTTACGATAGGAAGCTACTGACATACTTGATAATCTCCTCTTCTACAAATCAGAAATTTCAAGCAGGGCTCCAATAATTGTTGAATTCAGATGATTCCTCCCTGTTTTGCAGGTATACTTGTTGGCATACAACCGCTGTCCTCACAGTCACTCAGTTCTCTTCACAGATGCACTGTATTGATGCTTCTCCTGAACTACTGAAGAGAAAGCACAGCTGCCTCTTACCGTATGGATGAGACAGCTGCTTTTATTGTTGTTTCAAAAGAAACTTTTACATGAAGCCTGACATTTACATCCATATTTTCTAAGACAGTCTCCCACATTGTCTGATGAGCAAGATTCTCAAAAATGATATGCACTGTCTTCTGAGCAAGTTTCTCCAAGAAAATGTGCTTTATGAACTATCATTTGTGATCCATGTATTTATCATATCTCTTGCACCATCAGCCACTTCTATGTTGTCTGAGCCTCTAGACTGCGTTCCTCTACTCAAAGGAATGCCCAAACCCATTTTTTGGGAGTGTGTCAGAACTTCGACAGGGCACATACACACATTACTTAAGCTAGAGCTTCAAGTAAGCATGCAGCCTGTGACTTGATTCCCAGAACACTTCAGACTTCATTACTCTAGATTAGCACGACTACACACTATGCAAAGAGTTCAGCTAGTATATCACATCACCAAGAATCTCAAGTCCTTCGTCACTAAAATAAAATTAAACATACAGTGAAGAACATGTTGAAAAACTGCACCACACAACACACTATATTGAAGTAGGCTTCCACACACAATGTAGTTAAGAAGGTCCTTCCCCCTGAAGGACCAGCAATACAAGGGTCAGGGTATCACCCCACCATTAACTCAGTCCACTGTCTTCCAAGGTGATAATTCATACCACAACCAAACAAATATTTAGATCTTAAGTCGACAGGACTATCTCTCAAAAAACATGTCCATAAGGATTTGAACAATACTGAAAATTATCCTAAATGACAACTTCAGAATATAAGCTACCACCTGAAGCAATTTACATGCCTGAAAAATTATCCAGAAAAAAATTTTAAAAAAAATCGCAATCCCCCTTAAATAATTTCTGGAAATACTCATAGTGTCCCTTTTTCTAAGGAAGGTCTTCATATGTTCTGAGGAAGAGCTAGCACAAACCCAAGTTACTTGCTACTGATGGTTACAGGAGTTGCACAACTACTTATATCTTAAATTTACTGGATCTAACAGTAAATTATTTTTTTTGTATTAAATCATCTTAACCATTCCTCACTCTTGTGCAATACCTTCCATCTCAAAGGTAACAAATTCCTTCAGCTGTATATTTGAAGCTGGGACTACCAAATGAATATTCTGCTTGCTTACTTGAGATAATCACGTCTTTTGAAGTCGCTTAGGCTACCTGCCAGAGCACACCAAAGATGAGACGTGGAATCTGTCTTTGATATGTACCTTTTTACTTATTACTCCTCAAGCTTTTTTCTCTCCATTTAAGTTCACTTAAAAAGGCTTTTTTGCCTCCTACTTTCCTACACACAGCACTACATTCACCTTATTATTAAATATTTCATAATACAGCATTAATTCTCCTCAGTTAAACTACTCCTCTTGTGACACTTACACACAATCATAAGATGTGGGAATATTCATAAGCAGCAGCATTAGAAAGGAACTTTGGAGACCATACGTTGGACCAAAACGGGTACAAGAAAAGCAATCAATGCTCTGCATGAAACTCGGCTACTAAAAAGCTGAGAAATAGCAAATCTAGACCACCTTCTGCTGCAAAGGAGCATTCACAACAGCTATGCCTGCTCTTAGCAGGGCCTCATCAGTAGGCATCTCATAACCTTTTCTGACAGGCTAACAAAGTGGCTCTCCTGAGGAGAGCCATGAGCAACCTCTCCGAATCACTTCCACTTTTTACTTCACCCAAAGATAACTCTGACTGGAAAAAAATATCAGTCTGAACAAGTGGCAGGAATGCAATGAAATCCTTATGGTTCTTTACAGTTTCATTTATAGTTCATTTATGATCCTCCAAATCTGTTACTGTATTGAGTTATTTTGCTTACCAAAGGCATAGGACCAATACAATCTAAGTAACTCTCTGAAGACTAACATTAGGACACATTACAGGAATGGCCAGACCCAGAGAGATCAGCAGCTGTACTGAATGAGCTCAGCACTGTACTGAATGAGAGTACTGCCTATGAATGTTTCAAAAGAACCAACAAGATATCCCTAAACAGCCTGTTTAGCAGAACACCTCTCAACACCCCACCAGAGAGAAGCTGTTTTCTGTTTGGAAGCACGAAGATTCATTCAAACCAGCTATTATTTTTAAATTTTTAACTCAGAAACCAAAAGAAATAATGGAGCAGTAGAATTAAAACTCCAACGTATACTTTCATTTATCATTCTGTACCACACCTCTGGATATTGAATTCATAGAAACTGTGCAAGATATAAATCCTCCTCTAGAAATGTGAGTTCCTCTATATTGCAATATTCACTCATAAAACACAAACATAGGAAATCCATGGTACCAAGTGAGTTTCCAACATTGCTGTTTAACACAAAGGATAAAACCACAAAAACTCCACAAGCAAGCAAAAAAAAAACCCTACCACCAAACCAAAACAACAACCACCAAACCAAAACCATCCTAATAAAGTATATGCAGAAAGATCTTCTATGATTTTATACAGAAGATGACTTTTAATAGATATTAGAATAGAGGTGCATAATTTTTAAGATAAGTGAATTACTGAATTGAACGCACTAAAACCACCAAAGATTTTAACAGCAAACAAATGTAGTGGAACTTAGAAGTATCTGTTATAAAAGGATGAGGTCTTGGAAACTGAAAGAGTACCTGCTTCAACTAATTGCTTCAACAGATTTACCTTTACTGTATGTTCCAGACCAGCTTAAAAACAGCCTGATGACACATTTCAGGTATAATTATCTTCTACAATATTATAAACTGGTGTAAAATAGAACACACGCAGAGGCTTAATACAGTGTTAATATTTAGATTTTGTATTTAATCACATTGGGGCCTATCAATTTCCAGAAAAACATCTTTATATTGGCTATAAAAGCAGGCAGAATGATGGCTTTGTCATTAAACATCAAACATTTGGCACTGTATCAATAATTCTTTTTAATTTGCTCTACCCTCAGAAGCTGGTGCGAGCTGTTGGGCCCTGCGGTGTGCTTCAATAATAGTGCATTAAATGGAAAGTATCTATGCCTGGCTGACCATTCTGAAAGCTGTTTTTGAGTGGCCTGAAATCAGCTATTTGGATTCCCTACAGTCTTGGCTTCAAAAAGAAACAGATCATTTGTAATGCAAATAATCCACCATCTCTAGAATATCATCGTAATAGCAAACTACTAGTGGTATGAAATCTGCAGGCATTACAAACACCAAATATTTTCATAAATCTTCTAGTGTTGCTGAAGTATGTAAACACATACAAAAATACAAAGGTAAAATGGGAAAAAATAGACAATAACAACCTTGACTCCAATAATTAGTAAACTACTAATCAGGCCCAAGCTGGATAATATAGTAACATTCACCCTCTTACTAAAAAGCTACTAGTCAAATCAAAGTTAAAACTTTAGGACATACTCAATATCTGTGTGCAATGAAACATACCATTGCTTAGAACCCAGCAAACAGACACTAGAAACAAGGAACAACATACACAGCTTTGCTATTTTAATTCAAAAAGGCAATGCGAATTGGGGAGAAATACTTGGTCTGTCATGATAGCATTTTATTTTTAATTTTGGCATTTTATAGCTTCTGTAGCACAAGTCATGTTCATCTACTTCTTAAATTAAGGACACAGAGTAAATACAGAGAACTCATGGTATTCCAGTCATAAAAATAAAGACCAAAACTCCTGGCTGCCTCATACTACTTAGCGCACTACACCTATTCCCAGGGGAAGGAAGACAATCTCTGCTGTAGCATCTCCTTCTCCATCCAGGCCTCAGCTCTCCGTAACAGGCTCTGATGAGCTCAATTCAATAAGCATACAAGAAGAACATTAAGCAACAAGCTTCTGAAATGTTTCAAATACTTGAGGGGAAAAATTATTTCTTAGGCACATAACTACTCAGACAAGAACATCTCATGGTTAAACACTGGGCATCCAGCAGCCCAAAGACGCTCCGAGTCATCCAAGCAACTAAAGGTGCAGCAAACAAAATAAGAGTTCAGTTGTTAATGTAAACCTTAGTAATAAAACTCAACGACACAAGCTGCTTTTACTGGTCTTTTGTGAGAACTTCACAGAAAGTTTCATTGTCAGTATCTTGACTCAATGAAATGATGAATCAACCAGACTATTAAACACCGAGATAAGACTTATCTATTAAAGAAAACCATAAAAATCAAGTAAAGTGAAAGTCTGAATGTCCTTAGTTCCTCCCTCCCCCACAGTTGATTCAGGTCAATTTGAGAAACTATCGCTGATGAAAGTGATAGAACATATAAAAAAGTATATGCAAAAGAAATTTCAAGTATGTAGAGTAACTGGTTTAATAAGCTGATACAAAACCAATCAGAATGTTTGCTACAACTGCATTTGTTTTCTATGACTGCAAAGAATTTTATTTGCAGTTTATTTGCAAAGATCCTGCAGTAGATGTCTGAAAAAAGAAAGACAAAAAATCTCAATAAGAAAACCTCTGCAAAGACTGCATATCAGGCTTTGCCTTCAATATACTCCTTCAAAGAATTTCATTGCTTTATTTGAAAATTGACTTTTAGGGATGGCAGATCTGAATACTTCATGCTATGCTTTTGTTTAAGATCTCCCGGGCAGACACCACATAGACAAATGATTGGAAGCAGAAAACAACACTAAGTGTGAAAAAGAACGAAGTTGAAAATGTAGTTAAATGTTCAAGATAGATATTCCAGGTCAAAAACCCCCAAACCAAACACAAAAAAACCCCAACCAGCCAACAAAACCAAAACAACAATCAACCCAAACCAAACCCACCCAAACCAAAAAAGACCATCAACCCCCCAAAATCTATGATTCTAGAAAAGGCTGTTCAGGAAGGAAGTAGGAAAACACTCACTTGAGAGACATTATAAAAGAAAAACAATACTATTGGATTTATAAATCAAGGAGACTAAAGCATATCTTGTGAAGTACATTAAGTACAGGCACCCCTGTCCATTCTGTTGCTGTTCTGGAAATGCTACAAGGCAGTTACAAGTGCACTGTTCTACACTGTATTCAAGGCACTAGAAGAGATCTGCTCAGAGATTCCACAACTGCATATCTAATGTAACTGCTCTTCAAGAACACGTACATCCAAACTTCTGTACCAGTTCCTCAACACATTCCTAGCACTCCAACGTAGGGAGGCAGCTGAATGCTTCAAGGCTGCTCACACACCCTAGGTGAATACTGTCACGCCTCTTTTCCAGCTGAGGCTACAAAGGGGGTTCAGTATCCCAGAGATTCAAAGATATAATCCCAAAGGCATATAAATTTCCTGTGGTCATGAATTGGTCGTACTGATCTCTGAGAAGGAAAAAAACAGTATCTCCTGGGACAGTCCTGATGGTTTGGATAATCAGGTAATCTTACATTTCAGAAACGGAGTTGATACTCTTTGCTCTAAGTCTTTGTTTGGATTTTTTTATGCTTCAGGTCTCTTTCAAGATCACAAGACAGGTGCTCTTACTCTTGGGCAACTACATGCATGCATACAAAAAAAGAGCACAAAATGGTGCCCAGGGGAAGATGCTCAAGCAGGCTTACTGACTTTTAAATATGCAAGAACCAAGACACTTCAAGAATTCTCATTTTAAGGAAAAACCCTCTCTAGCACCAGAAAAGTTAGATTATCAAAGTGTGAAAGAAAAAGGTAAATGAAATCAGTTACTTTTCACAGATATGCAATTGGCTTTTTTTTCTGTCCTATAAGACTTTCTCTTTATTTATTTTAACAGAACACTAAAACAAAACTCTTAGATCAACAGCAAGTCTCAGGAATATGCTACAGATAGAAATAACTCTGTACAACTATTCTTCAAATTTCCAACTGTGATTCTTCTTACAAATTAACAGTTCTGTAAAGCCCAAATATTATAATCAGTATTGGTTAGACCTGAATTTCTGCTGGGATTTGAAGGCACTTGCAACTGGTACTACTCTTTGGGAATCCGAATCCACTGTAAAGAAACAATGTCTGCAAGTGCTCTTCTTCCAGAAGCATAAAACAGAAAAGCTGATGTTATACTATAAAAAAGCACCCTAATAAAAATCTCAGTATTATCCATTTGTCTTTGTATGTGTAGCAGATATTCCTTACATTTTTCTTATTATGGGATTCAACAGCATCTTTTGGGACTAAAACCAGCATAAAATGAGTAAATTTTGGCATATGTATTTCTGGGTAGGAAGAGAACCCAAATAGGCAACGATTTGTTGGCATGTGTACAAACAGCAAAGCAGAAAAGCTCTGACCCCCTCCTGGCTGTAAAAAAGTCAAATTACAGTCCACCATGACTCCTAGTTGGAGGGAAAACCTGAGCAGAACATCTTGATGCTGACAGTGGAGGGTTATCCCTCTCTTTTCTTGGCTATGAAGACCTGCACTAGTGCTTTTTTGACGACCTAATGACTCAATACAATTTATAATCCCAGTTCTTTTTTTCCCCATTACATGAGACAGGCTGAACTGCAATAAATGCATGTTTATGGCTACAATGAGAAAGCTACACTGGAGATTTCCCTGACAAATTTGGAATATGTTCACTCATGTATAGAAGCTGCTCTCTCTGGGCTAACTGATGGGGCAGGTCCAGCTACACTTTAGATGGCTGCCTAGTATATTCTTCAATACACTGAGTAACTAACCGGCAGGATAACACAGAAAAACCTAAATCAGGATTTACTTACAATGCTGATCACAGTCTACTCTAGCAAACACCACTTGATGTTTATCTGGATATTCTTCCTTAATTACATTAGAAGCTTCCTCAAAAATAGGATGTAGCATTTGGCTGAATCGGCACCTGTGGATAGAACACAAAATCATACTTCAAAATGCAAGCTTGAAATATTTCAACTGATGACTCTGAGAATATTTCGGTCTTTGAAGGGAAAAAATAAAAATAAAAGCAACTGAAAAAGAACATTTACTTATAATCATCCCAGTAACTGATTGGATAAAAATAGGTTCAAAAGTAACTTGAATAATTCTGGGAGGAAAAAAAAATAAAAATTCTTCAAGAATATATAGTTCATGACATGCCCCCCTGCTTTATCTGCTTAAGAAACACCATTAATCAATTATATGCCTTTAGGAAGTATATTCTACTCAAAAAGTCTGTTCTTCACTTTTTCTACATGAATTATCCCTAGAGAAGTAGTTTTAAAAATATAGTAAAATAAGTTATTTGGATTGTTGAGATTCAAATATTCACCAATAATCACCTTCAAGAAATATCAAAGATAACTTTATAAGGCTCAACAACACAAGTTGTAAGTATTGCTTATTATATTATTGCTCAAGTTTTGTAGAATTTGAACATACTTATGACAGCACTATGAAAAAAGACAATCCCATGGATCCCTTCTTAGAGTCATGTCAGATTTTGAAGCAAATCCTCTCTTTCTGCCCATGGAAAAGGCAGTAGGATTGTAAAAATGCTTTGGTGGCTTTGGGGAGTTTAGGGTAACATTAGTTCACAAGCCCATTATGAATATTTTATATTCTATTCTTCTAAACAGATGGCACAATTTTAAACTGAAGATGTATAACAGCATTATAGAAGTTGTCAGAATGAGACCTCATGGAACAGACTTGCAATAAAACAGCCTGCACTGAAGCCCTGCTTAAACTTAACGATAGTCCGCAGATGCTGTTATGACCACAATAGCAAATGTTCAAGTGAAGAGGCAGGTTTTGCTCTCAAAATACAGAGTTTACGGCAATTTTCTGAAAGAAACCTGACTCTAGGCAGCACAACTGCATGCTACTTATTTATGTAACATGTATATGTTACATATGGCTTCCTTGTTCCTTCTCTTCTCCACCCTTACAGCAGAGTATCTACATCTGCAAAACTGATCTGTTCTCATTCAAAGGTCACATTACATCATAGGCTGGCAGTACACTATGTTGAGGGGTTATTACTGAATGACTACATGTAATGATCATAATTAAGGCTGCAATGTTTTCAAATAATGGCCTACTATAATGTGAATCAAACTTACAAGCATATGCAATTCTTTAAATTCTAAGCAAATTCTAGAGAGGATTTCATAACAGTGGAGACTTGCAAAAAGAGCTGTGCTAGTAGGGTCCTAAAACAGGACACTTGTTACCTTGCTATATCAAGGTTTAACATTCTGGTGTCTTCCCTCTATCACAGAAGTATCAGAACATGGATTTTTAGCCTCCTGAAGTTTGTCTCTTGCAAAATCCAAAAAAGATTTTTCAATGGCAACATAGATCCCAAATTTCAGTGCAATAAATTTACTCTCCATAGGTTTGTTTTCCTTGGTTGTCTTTACTAAAACCTTTTGAACTAGTCCCTGATCCACCAGGTATCTGCAGATCGCAAACTGAAAATAACTATCTTGAATGTTTATTTCCTTATTTTAAAAGGCAGCCTTTATGGCATAATTCTACACAGAACAGGTAAGAGATTAGATGTAGTTTCTTACTTAACTTGTTACTTAGTTGTACTATCTTTATAAAGAAAGACTTTTCAAACAAATAGCTTGCTTGGTAAATGAGTGGAATCTATTGTTTTAAATGTGCCTAGTATCAATTTAGTCTGTGGTAGCAAATGAATAGACACAAACTAATTGAAAATAAAAATTGTCTGTAAAATGACAAAAGGTATATACAAAGGTTATTCAACTGATTTAGAATGGTATATTGTCTATCTTTATGCAAAGTTTAAATGAAGGCATTAAAAACATCATAACTGAGAGTGTCATTCTATATGAAAAGACTGAGTATGGTTTTTTTTTTTATCAAAATAACTTTTAAAAACCAATTAAAATTAGCCTGCTACTAGTTGAATGAACGATCACTAAAAGCAAAGTGCCATTTTTTCATTAAAGCTCTGTGCACTTGCTCTTTCCAGGCCATACAGACCTACAGACTTAGACATACAGTGGGATGTGAAAGAGGTGAAAGGAATCGTTAGTCCAATCACCTACATGACCTTTCAATCTGAAGGCCAATGTTTTAGGCTCACAAAGCAAGAGAACAGGGAGAAGAATATTTGAAGTTAGTACTTTGGTTTATATATTGCTTTACATTGTAAAGCTATTTACATCCAAGATTACTTTAATCAAGAAAGACAGAAAATGGTTTATTTTTCTAACCTCATTTTCTATATTAATTTGCATGTTAAATTCTATTTTCTCTGAATATTTTTCTGGTTTCTTCCTTGATAAAGATTCTTTAAAAAATATAAAAGGTGGAGCAGAACAGAACATTTAAAATTCTTATACAATAAAGAAAAAAAGGAGTATGGTGCTTAAATTAATTCTAATTATGATTTTGTAGGCAAGTGTTTTCTGGGGTTTTTTTTAAAAAAACATTCAGGTAAACAGTTCCCTCTAAGTATGTCTTTCACAATGTCTAACCAATTTGGCCTCAAATTCTTTCCTTTTCCAGTTGCTCAGGTTTCATCCTGCAATTATAATCTCTCTAGTTCTCTGCTTGGAATGTCTTCCAGATTATACTAAAAATCAAATCCTTCTCAAATTTCAAGCATTTTCTTTCTAGCACACACGCATGGGGCCAACACAGAAGAAAATGGAAAAATGGAGTATTTCGGACTATTCTATGTTAAGGAACAAAAAGTTTATGAAATCTGTCTTGCTAAGAGGAAAAAAAAATAATTTGATCATAGTATGCTATTCCATACTACTATAGAAGCCTTGTTCCTCTGATAGGAGCCCTGAATGAAACAAAAAGATGGCAGAACAGCGGAAGGAGAAGTAATCAGGACATTAAAAAAACCCAGGAAAGAACTAGTTAGAAAGCAACATACCACTGCATTTTCAATTAGAAAACTATAGCCAAATATGACAGTTTTCAAGACAGAAGTCTAAATGTAGAAAAAAAAACTTGCATAACTTACCAATCAGCATAAAAATTAACTAAAGCAACATCTGCATTGTCTAGAAAAAAAACCAACACAAAAAACCAATGTCACATTAGAAAGTCAACTTTGTGCTTTTATCTGATATTATTAAAATATGCACAAAAACTATAAAAGCCAATATTTCTAGATTATACAGCATACATCTTAGTCTGATCGCTGGAAAACTGCTAGGATAAATCTTATCTGAAATATAATCTATATCAAATGAGAAAGTGATGTATTTTATTGACCTTATTGATATACTAGACATTAACAATGTCAATATTTAAGGTATTAAGACATAAAAGAAGTAAATAACTGACACATAAGACAAAGTAATTCTGGATTTAAAATTAAGGCTTTCAGGCCAGAAGTTATACTCTAGTATATCTATTAAGCATTATCTAGATTATGAATAAGTGTTAAAAAACAATTAAAAGCTGACATATCAGCTATTTGGGTTAGACGAATGACCAACACACAGCCTGCCTGTGTAACTTGCTCTGGTCAGTCCTTACCTGCCTTATTTGCCAAGAAGTTGGATATTAAGGGAAAAGGTAGCAGAGAAATCGTCAGTCCCCAGAAACGAAAAATGCTAAGGGACACTCAAAAAAAAAGTGCAATAGTATAGGGATATATATGATGAGGTAGTGAAATAATGCTCCTATAACATTATTTTTCACAAAAAAAAAGGAAAATATATCAAAACTAGGACAAATCTCCTGCCCCCCCCAAAAGTTATGATCTTTACACAATATAACAACTGTACTGATTTTTATTAGCGGTAGTGGTGTAGACATCACAAAAAGACCTTGAAATAAATACTGGAACTCTAGATTATCAGATTTATAAAGCAGAAATGTTTCTAGATGAATTTGCACTACTGACAAAGTTACAAAGCAGTTACAAGAGAAGATTAAGATGTTGGAAGCCTGGAAAATACAACATGTCAGAAAAGGCATCTCTTGAGAAGGCTGGGAATAACTACAGTTTTCACTAAAATTATGGCATTAAGATTTTTATTATCAGTAAAGAATGCAAGTGGTGAACAGGAAATTGACAAGCACAGAGAAATTCAGGGTTACTTCCAAGGTGCAAGGTATTTATTGAAATTAATTGGATAAATTTAAAAAGTACTTACACTTGGCATATATTCCCTTTTATGAATAACATTTTACAAAATGATTCTGTATTTTCCACCATATAAAAGGTATTTACAAACACATCTTCTATCACCTAATGATATATTTACAACACAAAGCAATCCTGCAATACTAGGCAGATTCTAGTACAGACCTAAATAAAAGAATATAGTGATTTTTTTTCCTGACTATATTTATAAAAACGTAATAACTTTTTTCTTGTGATGATAACCAGATACAGGCAAACTGCATACTTTTCAGATTAAAAATTTTCAGCCAAGGAATACACATCTGTTTAATTTACGGGCCTCCTTTCTATGACCCACCAGCAACACAAGAATGCTTAACCTGAGGAAAACCACAGCTGAACAAGCAAGACACTTAAGGCCCATCACCATGGGTTTCAGTTGATGCTATTTTTGGGAAACTAAGTGCTCTCTTGACAGGTTTTGGTTATGTAACCAAGCATGCCCATCTGCAAGCATCGTACGAGGCATTTTTCTCAGATACTCCCAATCCTCATAAGATTACAACAAAGTAATTTGTTAGGCAACACACCAATTCTGACAGCCAGTTTTGATCATAGGCATTTAATTCTTCTATGCCAATTCCAATTCATATTTTCAAAGCTAAGATGCATAGCCATTTAATAACATTGCAAGATTCACATAGATAAGTGACTGTAAACGTACAAAGAAAAAAATAACCAAAGTACTCACTTAAAATGTCATCTATATTTCCACTATCTAGACTTGTTATTTCACTTCTTGTTGGATTAAAGAGCCAAGACACCTACAAAGAGAAAGCAAACCAATAAGGTATGTAAAGTTTCACCAATAAAGTAGCAACATATCTATGATTTTAAATTTTGCAGTTCAAAAGCCGAAGAAGAGCAGTAAAATAATTGTAATTCAGTCAATGCAAATCAGGTGACAGCAGTGCTACAAATAGCCAATTTTGCTTTAATCGTGAAAGTGTGTTATATCTGTAAATAGTGTTTATTTGTCTGTCTCTTCATATGATCCTCTGTTATGTTAGCAGAACTGTTGCAGGTAAATTCTGTACCTTTAAGAATAACTTCTATTCATAAATTCACTCTAAAGAAAGAAATGAAACTCTCATTTTAGCCACCTAACAATCTCACACAGCCCAGAAGTGTGTAGGCATAGCAGTTTCATCCAGAGAGAAGTAATTCCTTGTCACTTACAGGACTTGTCTGGCTAAAAAGTTTCTCATTAGGTAAAGCTTGCAATTGCCTCCATTTTTATTGCTGATTTACAGAATAGTTTCAGTATATCTAACTCAACTAGCTACAGCCTTTATCTCCTCCTGCATTTTTTCTTGATACTGCTTCAGTCCCAGCACATGACTGGCATACCAGACTACAAAAACTGAGACACCATGTCAGCCATCTCATTCAATTACAAAGTAACACGAGTATTACAATTAATGCAACTATCGCAGCAATACGGAGTTTTACAGAAGAGCGCTCTCATACTCACTGCAACAGGCCCAGTTCTTTTCTCTCAAAATGTGGTGGGGGAATAAAGTGGGTAGAATTGCTGATCTATCCCAGGTGAGAGAGAGATCAGTGAGTTACAATGTATTTTTGCTTTGAGAGAGATAAGCAAGCAAGTTTTTCAGCAGCACAATACAGATTCTGGGTCTGGAAACATTAATGGTCTTGGACATGAACATTTCCATCCTGAGCAACATGGTCAGAAAGTCAGCATTTCTCTAAGCAAGGGCAGGGCTCGGACAAGACGCTCTACTGACATGCCTTCCAGCCTCATTGTCCATGATTCTATGGTTCCATTCATATTTTCCATGATTCAGCTGACAGAGATTGCAGGAAAAGGAAGGTTTTCCATAGAGAACTGACAGGAATGCACAGGTCAAGGTGCCAGGTAGAGACAAGAGATTCCCAATGATACTTGAAGAATTAGTCCTTGCACTGAGATGTGGTGGCATGTCACATACACACTATCAACATTCCCAGAGCCTCAGCTTACTCCTTGCAGCTCCAAAGAAAATCTGCCTATGGCTAAAGAGGCAGAGCTGATGGCTGCTTTTACTAAAGACACCAAGGAAAAATTTAGGTGGAAGCATAAAAAGCATCCAAATAATGCTACATGGAGCAGTTAGATAAAAGGATCCAACGACATAAGGATCTCTGTATTTACAGAAGAGCCCAAGACCTACTCCAGAGCTATACTAGAACCATGACTATAAGCAGCAAGCCCCAGGGTAAACCGGACTTTGACACTGGATACAATTTATCAAAAGACTATTTCAACATCAAACATCAAGTTCTCTAACATTTGTTGCAAGTCTGTATCGAATATTGGCCTCACAAAAACATTACCCATACTGGATCCCTGCATTCATTAAGATCAGCTTCAAAAATTGTGGGAGATTTTTGCAGCAAGACATTGCAACAGCTCACAAACTATCACTGTAAATGGCATGCAGGCGAGATTTGCAGCAGTCATTTTTGATTCCTTCTGATTTATGGATCACTCAAGACTTTTCAGTGAAGGTACCGATCCTCTCATATTTCCTTAGAGAAGCCACTGGCTAGCATGCACACTCCACCTTACAGTACAGGCTGAAAACACCCCAGCTGTTTCAACTCAAAATGCACACCAGTACTTCTCACTTGGTAACTGGATAAGATATGTACCTTACATGTAAGTCTAAGACCTGTGGCAGAGTTTGCACAGCCTTCCTGTGGCACTTAAATCACCCGACACAAACATCCCAACTGTGGCTTTTAAGTGACTGTACAGAAACAAAACTAACAGTTGAGCTGTCAAGTCCACAGTCGAAACCAACAGCAAAATGACATGGTCTGCCAAAAAATATCTGATCAAGCAAGCTATGCAATGCACAAGTTGTAGTAGGCCAGTACTGGGGAAGTTCCTTTGAAGA
Source organism: Podargus strigoides (assembly GCA_028020825.1). Lineage (NCBI taxonomy): Eukaryota > Metazoa > Chordata > Aves > Caprimulgiformes > Podargidae > Podargus > Podargus strigoides. The sequence goes on from CM051620.1 coordinate 63,082,062, forward strand.
TTCTGGTGCTGGTGACTGCTGAGCAGCAGGAAGGGATGACCCTGCCTTCAGTCTTTGCAGAGAAGCTACATATATGGACCCTAGTCCACACCGGTCAGATTACCCCCTCATGAGTGCAATCTGAGAGCAACCATCAGTGCAGATACCTCGCCATCACCCTCTGGATGGTGCATGGGATCACAAATTCCATGGTGTTGCTATGAGGAGGTGCTGGCAGTAGTAGTTACATTTGTAGTAATGGGTCAGTTAAGCACATCTGTGAGCTGGCATGGTTTTTATTTGTATGCACATGTTGTTTTGTTGCAAGTGTTAGGTTAGACATAACTTGCCTACAATTGAAGCAGTAGCTATGATTAACAATAACAGTTGGAAGAAATTCTTTACTGCAAGAGTGGCAAGACACTGGCACAGGCTGCCCAGGGAAGTTGTGGCTACCCCATTCCTGGAAGTGTTCAAAGCCAGGTTGGATGGGGCTCTGAGCAACCTGGTCTAGTGGGAGGTGTCCCTGCCCATGGCAGGGGGGTTGGAACTAGATCATCTTTAATGTCCCTTCCAACCCAAAGCATTCCATGATTCTGTGACTGCTCTAGGCAATAAAGGTCAATATAACTCCACATTCATTTTGTTGGCTGTCATCCTATCTCACCACAGGTGACTGAAACTCATCTCAGTTCCATGGCTTCAGCTGCCCTGCAAGGTCTCAAGAACCTCTGATCACACCCTTGAAGACCATAGAGTTAGTTATCCTGATTATAATCCTGGACAATGCTTGTTTACATAGAAAATCCACACAAGCCTCTAGAAAGCAGGAACTTCTCAGCTGCTGCACACAGCTCTGCATCAGAATTCCTACTCAGAAAGAACTTCCACAGTAAGTCTTGGTGAAGCTATTTTCACAGAAGCTCAGCACTTTGTATTGTCTCAACATACCGAACAGATTAAGATATCTGTTTCTTAAACCCACATGGCTTTTTCCAATACAATTTTACAGCAGCAACACAAAACTTATCTAATAGGATAAATTACATATAAACTAAACATAACATACATAAGCATAATATTTGCAATCAGGAGTGAGGCTGTTATACAGCAGATATACTTAATACACCAGGAACTGTAGTTTCCTTTGTAGAGTGCTACAATACACCTTAACTTGCAATGCAAATAATTTACTGCAAAATCAAAGCACGGGGCTTACTGACCAATGAAATCACTTACTAGACTGTGCTACATGTAGAAAAAGTAAATTAAAACTAATACTTCTTTATAGCATTAATAAAATTTTTGATTGCTTTCTTAACTCTTATTCTGGAAAAATGTGGTGCAAGCTGCATGTACTGAAACAAAAGACCCCAAACATCTTCATATATTGAAGGTGAAAATTAAATTAAGCTGTATATGCTGTTTCCCCTTCATATTAAACAGTAGTGAAAAAATACTGGGACTAAGAAAGTCTTTCCCCAAAAGTTACACAAAAGTGAAGATAATAAAAATACTTTTTCCACTAGAAGTACGAAAAATTCTATTTTGTAAAAATATATTCATAATCACATTCTTAAACATTTTATACTGACTAAGTAATCGTGGGTGTCAAAGTCTTCATAATAAGTTGGTAGACTCAGGGGGAAAAAAGCATTCCTTGGAGAAAAGTCAATAAATATGCAAGACTTCAACTGAAGCTTTTGTAAAGGTATAATGCCTGTAAGGAAGAAAATACACCCTTTTGACCCAGTAATCTTGATGTCCCATGAGATGCAAGAGGGTTTATGATATTACTAGTATTAATATTTAACATGAAGTAATACAAATTCTTATTTAAATTGCTAAGAAACTACACTGTTTTGAGAATATTTTCTGACCTTTGACGAGGCCCGTGCTTGACACCCACGGGCAGAAAACAAGACATTTTTGAGGAAATAATTTTTGAATGTCAGCTACACACATTCTAAAACAGGTATTGAACATATGTTCTGAAAAACATATTGCTAAAAAGAAAGTCTTCAGAATTTTTTACTTTTAAATGCAAACTCTGCATTCCACTGGCCTACATCAGAAGGACACATGGATGACTCTTCACATTTGTAAGTGGGGGAAAAAAAATAAAAATTTTCCAACTGATCTCACAAGATAGCTACAAACTCACTGAAGAAAGCATCTTGCAAAAAGTAATTCAAAAGGAAAATTGGCTGTGTAAGTACACCTGAAAACATCTCAGGCTGCTGCCTTTATATTGGATACAATTAGCTATATTTTTGTTTGTGGGTTTTTTTTTTTAAATGTGTATAGTACTTAAATCTGAAAGTAAAACTAAGTAGCTATAAAGAAAAAAACTTTCAAAAATAAAGATATAATAGAATATTAAAACACTAAATACTTGAGTGTGAAACTGCACAAGTTAGAGAAGCATGTTTATAATCTACTCACAATATTTAACACTATAGAAAAATGACAAAAATCTATAGAGTAGAACAAATCAATGAAGAAAGTTTCATACGCTTACAGAATGCATTGCTGAGAGGAAAAAGTCAGGAACTGAACAATGCATTCACAAGGATAAAATTTAGCTCATATAGGGGGAGGAAAGAGGAAGAGATGGCACATGTATTTTAACTGTTCTGGTCCTCAGAAATACTGTCAAATAAAGCAGGAATTTATCAGCTCAGGTTCCTGGAAGTTTCTGAAGATAACACTGCTATAAAATTGAAAAACAACTGATAATAGTTTTGATCCTCACTTGAAGTTAGCAAATGACTTAGCCACTTCTGCCAGGAGCCAGTACTAGTTGCTTCTGAGGAGCAACTACAAATTAGCTGGCACATATTCTGATCTTTTCTAATGAGAGACCTCAAAGCATTGCCCAGAAGACAACATTATCCTCCTCTGACACGTGGTGTCAGGCTAGCCGAGCAGCCTTACGTGAAACAAAATGCCTGGACAAAACCCCTTCCATTCACCCCCAATGGCAGACCACTGCCAGGCTTCATATCCCTTTTCCAAAGAGGAAATAAAAATGCATCCATTTAAACTCATCATCTGCTAACAGCGTTGCTGTTCAATTGCCACTCCGCACATCCCATTAATGAAGGCCACTGGTTATTCAGGAGATTTCAGTCAACCTTTTATCAACATTTCAGTCTTACCAGTTCATGCTGTTATTTCTTTAACTGCTAACTGGATAGAAGAGGTGGGCCTATAGGTTTAGTGGTATTTCTTTTCCAAGTTTATCATACATCACACATCACTTTCTTGAAGAAGAGTTTAACAGTTTAACTGTGCACAACCTTAAGACTACAAGAAAAGGAAAAAAACCCAGGTCTGTTGCATTTTAGTTCTTCATGTCTTTATAGTTCACATAACGAAACAGAGGTCCCCATTTCCAGAGCAAACTATCTGAAGAATATAGAAAATCTTTTCTTGGAGCATTATGATTTCTAATTAGTACTATACCTGCAAGGCAGTCAAGAACAGCCTTCATTTTCATGTGCTGAACTTTCCAATTACCTTTTCCTCCTGCTGGGAAATCCTAAAGGCACACAAACGAAACCATCTTTCTCCTCTACCACAAAATCATTTTATGTTTGGCAACCAGCTCTAGCCCACATCTAATCCAGATTGACATGTCGAAGTTACTACCTGAAGTCCTAGCCCCACAGGACTCTGTGGCTGACTTTCAGTCCCCAACTACCTTTTTCTTTATGCAAGCCGCTAATCTGCTGCTGCTCTGAGGTCTGCATTAAACTCCTGGACAACAGGAAGCAGACAGGTTTACAGCCTGCTGTAGGATGATACAAATTGAAAGAAATCCCTGGAGACAGCAACACTGAAGCTGACAGAGACTGTAAGAGCCCCTGAAGTTTGGCTTCAGAACCATCAATCAGGAGGATCTCGCTGGCAGCATTCCCAGAAGCCCTATAATGAACCACAAAGTTCAGAGTAGACAGAGATAACAGTAAATAGAGAATGGTGGGGAAAAATAGAAAAAGAACATTATTCATCCTCTCAGTGAAAACAGTTCAACTCCTAATTGTCACCACTTGATTCCAGACTGCCTGAACGATTTCATAAGTTAGACTAACTGCTGCCATCCCTGTTGATTAAGCAGAGTTTTCATTAGTAATGTAAGCTAATTTTATCATAAGACTGTAAGACAAAACTATATTAGTTCAAAACACGAACTAGTTATCACTTCTGAACTATACTTAAGTTTCAGAGCAATTTTTAAATTGGTACCAAAAAAAAAATCCTTTTCCTATAATTTTTCTGTCAAGAGCCATATCTTAATTTTGATCAGGGAAATTTAAAACACTCAAAGGAAGCTACCGAAAATAGATTTAAGGATTGCAGCTACTCACTTCCATGAGAAGAGAGATAAAACTTAACTGAACTGACATACAGATAATATACATATTAGAAAAGTAAACTTACTTCTTTAGCCTTGATAAGACAGTTCAATTTTATAATGATTTAACCAACCAGTGCTATAACTGCACAGACCATATTAAAAAGAGGTAGTGTGTTTTTTTTCCTTCACATGTCTTGTAATCTACTTCCATTTTAAGTTTCTGGCAGGAATACTTGTTGTAGGTAGATGTATTACTAATACTGAAGAACTTCTTGCCAATGAAAATACTGGAAACAAGAAAACCCATTCACAATTTATAATGGTATCTTTGAAATTCCAAATTATATTGATTTAACACTCCATATCAGGAAAAAACTCACAGCTAATGGCACCTACAACTGAACTCAACAAACAAGCAAAGGAGTTGTAAGATTGTTGTGTGCCACTGGGAATGATTCCCAGCCGCAGAGATCTCAATGGCCTGTTACCACAGCACTGAAGGTTCCCAGAAAAATGGGTAAGTTAACCTCTCTATAGTTTGCTAACTATTATTAGAAGATACAAGATGTTCATTCAAAAAGTACATTGCAGAGATGAAAATTAAACCTCATTATCACAATGCGCAGCTCAATGCATTGCATTTTTTTCATAAAGCTATTAGGAGCAGAACCATGCACCCAAACACAATTTTAAAGCTTAAGCCCATTACCAAAAATGTTCATTGCAGACAGTTTAAACCTTGGAGATCATGTACTTGGAACTCCATTCCTCATGTCACAGATCACATACTCAACCTTGAAATGCAGATCATTTCTCAGTATTTTCCTCTCTGCATTTTAAGATAAGTCAAAGCCAGTTTTGCACTTAAAATATTTTGGAAATTATTTTGATGCGTAGCAATAGAGAAGAAATTGTGAGTTATTTCATAGAAATAGTTGAGTCTACAATAGAAGGCTTATTAGGAACTGTGTTTTGAGAGCTACATGGATCACTACAGAAAGCAACATACTATCCTGTTATTCGTTATGATCACCTACAGTCTTTCCTGTGTCCTTTATCCTAGACATTACACACAGGGCCACCACAGAACAAGAAATGGGATTTCATTTTTTTTCCCCCAAAAAACACACACATATATGTGTATGTTTTGTTCATTCTTAAACTGGCAATGAAAATGGATATTAAAGTGAAACCAAAACTTTTATGGTATTCTGTGGAAGCAATGGCCACAGAATTCAGAATCTCTCCTTTAAAGCATAATCTTGGAAGAAGAAACCGAAAGTACACATACAGTGTTTTCACGAAAAATAGTATTTCCTACGTCATGCTAACATTTGCTACCTTGGAATGATCTGAAGGACTGAACGTATAAGAGGATAACTGAATTTTCCGTACTTGCTGCCTACACATATTCTACTGCTTTACACAATTTTTATTTTTGTAGGTTTTAATACATATTGAAATTATTATTCAACAAGACAAAAAAATCAAATCATTTCAAGCAAAATGCCCAACTTCAACACCTACTCACTTTTAGCTGCTTATCTTTTTATTAACATATAATCTATTTGCAGTACTGAATACATTTTTGCTCTTCTGCTCCAAAACATCAAGTTACCCATCTGTTTGCAGTATCAAGAAAGGTGGGAACTTTAAGCAAAGACAAGCCTGTTCAGTTTTACCTTTCAGGCTGAAACTTGTTTTGAAAGTAGGTATGAATTACCAAAACCAACTACTCTAATGCAAATATAAGAGCTATCACAGAATCATAGATTTGTTTTGGTTGGAAAAGACCTTTAAGATCATAAAATCCAACCATTAAGTAAACATCACAAACATGTATAAACTAGCCCTCTATAATAGAAATAGCTAAGAATCAATCTAGATAAAGTATCAGTCTGGTAGCACAATGAAAGTGCAGCGCTGGAAAAATCTGCATTTCACATATTCTTATCAGCATTTTTAGATGAAATATCACAGTCGTGCAGTTCCAGAGGTGCAGGATCCACACTGCTTTAAACTATGCAGCTCAGGCACTGGGTTAAAAAAGCCAACCAAAAAAACCCAGTAAAAGTGAGAATTACACAAAGGAAATACCTAAGTGAAAAATACAGCTATGGTCATTCTCCTTACCCAGTCCACCCAAAGGGAAGCAAAACATACTGGTTTAGCTGCCACTCTAAAGACAACATAAGGGAAGACAAGCAGACAAAGCAGACTTTGGTAACACTGATTCAATTGTACTGTTCATGTTAGTGCTGCTGCCTATTTGTACTTCCAAATAACAAAATTGGTTTGAGAGCACAGAAGCACAGCCAGCTTGATCTGGCTCATCCTTATTCGATGCTGAAGGCAATGACAATTAGAACTAAACAATGGAGCGACTCTTCAAGTGCAGAGCAGCAAACGTGCAGATGACAACTAACACTTGAAGCTAAATTCTTACCCTCTTCCAATTTTAGCATTACATCATGCTACACTCCGCAAACTCAGTCAGAACTAACCCACTCACGAACACGCATGCAATCACCCCCATTTATTAACCTCAGATCTAGAGCTTTTAGCAATAGTACTTCCAATATCACTAAGACTCTCCTTTTTTACCTTCCTTCAGCACGACTGAGATGCCACATCTCCCCAAATTACCTCCTAGTATTTCGGTGGGAGGTTAAGGTTTTGTGCCACTATCAAAAGGCAACTACGGCACTTGGTAACACAGCCATCTGTAGCGTATGAAGCTTTTGTCCATGCATTGGAACCATTCTGAGATTCAGTCCTGTGTTACTGCTGCTCCTCCCTCTTTTAATGAGGAAATGAAATGAGGAAGAACACCTCAATTTCAAAATTATAAACTTTTTAAAATACAATGAGTTTTTGTTGCCTTAGCTTCCCATTCCCTTAACATCAGAACTCTGAACTTCAGAATAAATCAGATGAAAACATCGTCTTAATTTTTGTTACTTTGATTATTTTCTCTTCTTCGTTCCAGGCAAACACATGATGCATACTCTACAAACTTCCCTTCTACACATGCAAACTACCAATCATAGTATATCAAAGCTCACTGGCAATCCATTAGCTTGTGTCTCACAAATGCACTGGCTCAATTTTTAGGTTAGTATTTATTGTTTGCTACCATAAAATGACATACGAGAGGATAAGTGACAAGATCTTTCCAAATAAGCAGTAATAAAAATACTACTCTACAGCTGCATTCTAGTTGACGTGTTGGCACTGGAAAAATCTCAGAATTTAAAAAAGAAATAAAAAAGATACATTTTAGAATTAATCCATTGGCTAAATTCTACAGAAGAACACTCTTAAAGCAACACTGCCTGTATCTGAAGAGAAAAACTCACCTTTGGGATCACATCTGCATGTAGCTTCAAGAATGAGTGGCTAATTTCAGAGTGCATAAGAGCTATTTTCTTTCTGCCCTAAGCAGCTGCTAAGGGGCTGCACATATGCAGTCAATTTATCCTGGATAACTCTGGACAGCAGAAGAGTAAATAATGCAGAGGACAGGACACATGCCACATATTTTGAAATGCACAAAAGAACACGATACAGAGATACCTCACAGCTGGTTTACCTCCCCCAAGGAATACTAACCATGCCAACTTCAGGCTGACTCCCACAAAAATATTCAAGCAAGTATTCCAGACTGGTCCTAAATAATAATAACACATTCACATGGTGCAGTTCTTGAAGTGGTAGCAAGTATTGGACACACTAGCTCTGCAGTTAACCAGCTCCATGTCAGCAAGCTTGCTGTTCTCAATACAGAGGACTGCTGTAAACTGTTACCAAAATCCTCAGCAAGGTGTCACAGTTATCTATTAGCTTATTTAAAAAATAATGTTTAATAGCTATGCAATTCTAATTATATGTACATATTTGCACCGGTTTAGCAAATTCTGATGGCAGGAAAAAAAAATTTAAAAAAAAGCAAAAGGCCTCTCCCCCCTGCAATTATACATTCTTAACCAAAGCAGTTTTAAATGCCATTCAAAGGTAACCCCTGAGAGGTTTACACACTTGCTGAGCTCCCTTCACTAATTAACAGATCATTAGTAGGAAAGAACCCCTAACTGTTCATCCCCTGCACCACATACTGTCTTAATTACCTTTGTGAAGCAACCAATTTGTCTTTCAGTCATTCTGTCCAAAACCCCAAGTGAATTGACTCAATAGGGAGAAGAAGAAAAAAAAAAAAAAGTATTTTCGTACACACATTTATGAAAATCCATAGTTTTTTATGACTGGCAAAGAATTTAAGGGCTAAGCGTATCCAGTAAGATTTAAGAAAGGGGAGTTCAATAAACTATAAGAGAGAGAAGTGATACTGTGACTAAAGGAACAAAAAGCTCTTCTTGGGATTACAAATGTGGATACATCACTGAAAAGCTTTCCCTTTGTGAAGCTCTTGAGAAAGTTAATTATATCATCTCTTCATAATCACGACAGCTATGGGAAACAGCAAAACACTATCACAGCTGTTGTTTTCTCTCTCAAGGCCATTGGAACAGGCACCTATTCCTTGCCTTTCAAAATACTTCCTTGCAGAGTTCCTAATGAACAAGTTCTCCATGTTTATGTCCAATTGCCACATGAATCCACTTGGAGATGAAATGTAAACTTTACTGCCAGTTATCTTACAGCAGAGATTAAATTGCTTTTCTTCTCCCCACTTCTCTTCACAAGCCTATAAAAATAAGAACCAAAAAAACTGACATCCTTACAGACTTTTATTTTTTTTGGATGTACCTCAATGAAACACACACTGAAACCAGGCAAGAACCACCGATGCCAGGCAAGACAGGAGACATGCTGGCTGCAAAAAGTATGCCAAGGAGCCAGGTCATTTACTACACTGTACATCTAGGGCTCTACTTTCTGCTCAGATTCCTGTTTCATGAACACAATTAGGATACAAAGTTTCACTGATTAAAGAAATGGATGCCACAGAGAAGAAGTATCTTCCTTTGAAACTGAACCCAGCAAACCATATACCTGAAGTCTCCCTGTGGGTTAGCATATCCTTAATTTTGGTCCCAAAGTGAAGCAGCTGGGAGACCCCAGCACATAAAATGTGGTAAGCTACTTCTTCCAGGAAACAAGCTATTGAGATCTCCAGTGTTTCATTTCATCGCCACTGCTGATGAAACTTTCAGATATATCTCACCAAAGACCGGGTCTCACAATAATTCCCATCTATAAATTACTATGATACTTATTTTTTAATAGAAAAATGTATCTTGCAGAACCCTGAAAAAAAAGTGACAAGAACTGAAGACACTTCGGTGTCAATAACAACTCAGTGCACTCATAGACTATGGCTCTGAAAGCCAAAAGGGCCCATGAGAGCCTACTGATCTTCAAGGACAACCTCTTCAAAGCACAAAAACAATCCACTCCACTGTGCAGAAAGCAAGTATGACAGACCTACATGGTTTAACACAGAATTTCTGGATGAGTGAAAGGGAGTACACAGAAGGTAGAGGCAAGAAAATAAATAGTTGGCAGGAGTATAGAAACATCGCTTGAGCAGGGAGGATGAAATTATAAAAGCTCAAGCTCAGCTGGAGTTGAAACTAGAGAGGGATGCTAAGGGTAACACAGAAGGTTAGAAAGGTCTTAAGCAAATTGGACATACATAGAGCCACAGAATCAGACAAAAATCCATTTTCCTGGGTCCCCAGAAGGATTGTGGAGACAAATTTTCTTTCCAGAAGCCACATCCACCCAGCATGGATTTAGAGTAAGTAAATCAATCTGTTTTCTGTAGTGAGATGATTGACCCTGTAAATGAGGGAAGAGAACTGCATATAGTTTGCCTTGACTTTAGCAAGCTTCTAACACAGCGTCTCAAAGTATCCTTAGACCTAAATCGTTGATTTATGAACAAGTGAACTATAAAGTGAGTGACACAGCAGCTGGACTGCTGGGCTCACAGGGCTGCAACCAAAGATACCATGTCCAGCTGGTCTGTAATGGAGCTTTTCCAGATCAATATTTGGTGTAAGGTTTGTTTTTACTAATGACCAGAATGATGGAACAGAGTGTCCCCTCAGCAAACTTCCTGAGGATACTGAACTGTGAGAAGTGGCTTATATACTAGAGGGGAGATACGCTATTCAGAGAGACCTCAGCTGGCTGGAGAAATGGCCTGACAGAAACGTCATGAAGTTCAACAAAGGCAAAGTCCCGCATCTCAGGTGGAACAGCCCCATACAGGCTGAGAGTCAAACCAACAGAAGACAGTTTTGCAGAAAAGGTCTTCAGGGACAAGTTGAACAGGAGCCAGCAGTGTGCCCCTTGCAGCAAAGACAACTGCATACTGGGTTGCATTAGTAAAAGCATAGCCAGCAGACCAAGGGAAATGATTCTTGCCTTTCATTTTGCACTTGTGGGACCACATCTGAAGGATTCTGTCCAGCTTTGGGACTGCCTGTACAAGACAGACATTGACATATGGGAACGAAGTCCAGCAGATGGCTACCAAGATGAATAGTGGCTGGAGAACAGGGGGAAAGGCTGAGACAACTGCATTTTTTCAGCCTTAAGAAGAGGAAGCTATTACTACTGTTACCAACAACCTAGTTGGAGCTAACAGAGAAGGCAGACACAGACTCTTCTCAAAGACGCACAGTGATAAGACAAGAGTCAATGGACATAAGCTGCAGCTCCAAATAGATTTTTCAGATAAAACCTTCAACAAGGTTTTGATCAAACACTAAATCAAGTGCTCAGACAAATTGTAGAACCTCTATCCTTGTGAGAAATTCCAGTCTCAACTGGGAAAAAGCCCTGAGCAACCCCATCTTAGTCAGTCTTGCATTGAGCAGGAAGTAAGACCAGAAGACTTTTAGAGATCCCTTCCAATTTAAACAATCAACCTTCCAGTGGCAATCAAAAACCAAAACTGTACAATCTGACCCAATCAAGTAAATACAATGAGATTCACAATACTCCTGTTTATCAAAGCTTTCTTGCTAAAGCTAAGCTAACATAGATCAAAAAACAAGGGAAGGAAAGAAACCCAAAACATTTACCACAATAAAAACAGATTTACTGTGTTTACCAGAAACCTCATGCTGCATATATGATTACTTGGGAACTAGTTATTTGCTGAAGGTATGCACAGAGCACCTGCATTTAAATAACAACATATGATGTTCTGTCCTCACTACTTTCACTATTTCAACTGGTATATGGTTTAAGATACAGACCATTAGATCTTGCATTTTGCTTAGTGCCACTGCAGCCAACAAGATGTTTGTTCTATCAGCTACACAAAGGGCAGATCTCGTGGATCACTTCCAGATTAAAGAAAAGGTGTACATGCATGTGAAGGAGCTTCCAGGTGCTTCCTAGAAGAGGCTGCAAGTAACAGGTGCTTATCTGGAGACCATAGTATTGGTACTTTGCACATGTTTTAATGGCATGAATGGCTCTTAGCTGTAAAGGTTGTATTATCAGGATAGTCAGTTTCTCAATAGTAGCATACATGAAAAAAAAGAAAAATTATGGAACTCTCTTGCAATACATCCTTACACTTTCTGCAAGCCATTTTGTTATCATCAGAGAATAATTTAATATGAACAGGCTCCTGCAGCTGGTTTGGAGAAATATAGCATCATAAACTGGCAGTGAAAAAAGTATTCCAAGTTAGCGTTAGGCATAGCAACAGCTTTATAGAACGACCCTTAACAATGTAAAACTAAATTTTACTGAGAGACAGTAAAGTAAAATAATTAAAGTTAATCAAACTTCTAAAATCTCAGGGTTATGAACTTTTTTAAAAAATTAGTTTGCATGAGCAGTTGACATTACTAACAGTTTTGAAAAAGAAAATTACCTATGTTTACACCAATGGTTAGCATGCTTCTGATGAACAAAGAAGTGCACAGGCAGAACTTTCAGAAGGAAATTTGATCTCACTTCCTTTTCTAATTCTCTACAATGCACCTGCCCTTCTCCGCTTCTCAGGGGAGCTTTCTCCAGTTTGGTTTTGGACAAAAATGTTGCTTAGGCTCTGATACCAAGAGCCTGTATTTTTTCTGCTTACATTTCCAAACATTTCACCCCTAAATCACTAAGAACTCACTCTCAAACAATAGGGATGGGGGAAGGAGGGGAAAAAGAAAAAAAGGTGTTGCTAATGCATCCAAAACCACTCCATTATTGAAGCACCTATTGAAAATATCTCTAGACTCTCTTGAAGAGCTTTTGATGAAGGTCTAGTATAAAACTTACAGTGTATTTGTATACTTGCTTTCACATGAGATAACTCCTTCCCTTCAAGCAAACAAAATATCTTGAAACTATATATGTCAGGCTTACAAAAGAGCCTGCAAGGTGAACAATTGGTCCTCCTGAAGAGCAGCATACAATCCTTAAGCTTTTCAAAAGAAACAGATTTGATTAAAACACAGGGGCAAACTGCTGGGCATGTATAAGAATAACCAGTGGCAATTCTGTTTTCCCAAGAAAGCACTATGGGGACCAGTCTCTTGCTTAAGAAAGTTGTTCTGCCAAAAAATCCCAAAGCAGATTATGGAGGAGAACAGTAAAGATATCAAAAGAAAATGAAGGAGTGTGTCCCCAGAGAATTCTTTGGCTGCCAGCAACAAGATCTCTGACACCCTACTGTCAATAACTCATTTATACATTTTCCAGCACTGTCCGAGTCTCTCGTTTGAAGAATTGCTTCAGTTTCTCCTCTCTTCCCTCCTGAGCACTCCAAACAGGAAACTTGCCCATCACCTGGCATAGCAAGAAGAATGCAATTCTTCTTCATAGCAAGAGTCTAAGATTCCTCCTCTCCTCCTTCTCCCTGACCCCCAGTCTAGGGAAAGGTCCTCAGTTAACGACTCCTTCATGCTTTAGAGGCCATGACAGATGATGGACAACACAGAACTCCCATACTACTCTTGGAGGGAACCCCTTTCATTGTATAAGGCTGAGTGGCCTAAAATTTGCCTGTAACTACAATCTTTGACTAATGCTCAAATACAGCATTTTTGAGCAGGATTCCCAACTATTAAATGTTTGTTAATACATACACACAGAGAGGCAAGTGCACAGAAACATGCTCTATACATTGTAACATATACAGAGTTCAACTTCTCTTTGGGCAACTTACTACAGCATTTAACACTAAGTTAAACAACATAACTTTATTTCATTTTACTTTCACTATTTGAGCACTTGGTGTCACATTAACAAGACACAAAAGGCGGTGGCTGTCAAACAAGAAACAGAAATATTACTCTACAATATTTTTTTCAACTAAAAGTTTAACAGGAAATTCAAAAGTTCATTAGTTACTGCTCCTAACAGCTGCAATTGCATTGCTATTCAAGTAGTATTTTGAAAGCTTCACTAAAAATATAAAATATTATAGTGTAACACCAACTGTAACACTAAATATTACCTGCCAGTGAAAAACTGCATCAACTTATAGGGTACAGAATACATAGTGGGGCTACTGAATCATAAATGTAACATATATCAGACTTCTGTAATAACCCCAAGTGAAGAGAAGCTACTACTTACTAGAAAACTAGCTAAGCTTTAACACTCAGAAAACATTCCAACATTTCACATTCTCAGAAAGTGAGGGGGCAAATACTCTCTTCCAAAGGTCTTGACAAATACGTCAAGAAGAAGGTGTTCTCAGTTTGTCCACAACACCTTTCCAAACAAGTTACAAAGAAAAGGTACAGTAGTGGTGTTTTGAAACCTAATAAACCTCCAGAGATTAAAGTGCAAGAATTGGGAAATACTTTTACAGTAGTTTGAGGGAAAGAAAGACAGACAGACAGACAGACAGACAGACAGACAGACAGACAGACAGACAGACAGACAGAAAAAAAAAAAAAAAACAAACCCCAAAAAAACCCCCACAAAAAAAAAAACCCACAGAGAACCTCTCCCTTCATCCCCTCACTATCAGTTGGTGGTTTCCTTTAGTCACATCTATTCCTCAGGGACACAGTGCATGAGCTTCCCAGTGAAGTACTGAGCAATATGACAAATGTCTTCCATACATATGCAGAAGTAGCATATGCAATGGAGTGTCTTGTTCTAGAGTTTTCTTTATAGGCAAAGCATAGACATCTGCAAGTAGAGGCAAACACACAGAATGATTGGTTAGAGTAAAGCCAAAGAACCACACCCTGCCTTAGATGAGAATGTGATGAGCCACTGTCCCATCAGCATTTATTCCACTGTCTTGGATTCACCTTAAATATCTGTCCTACCCACTATTAAGCAATACACCAACATGGCAGAAACACCTTAATCTATGGGCAGAAGGGGCCACATGACATTACTATGCATCTCTTATTCCAGTCTTGCAATCAGCTGTGCACGATCCTGTGCTCAACCTTCCACTCAGCTCCAGTACTGCAGAGGGAGGGACCATGCCAGCCTGTACTTCCCCTGTCCTCTCTCCAGCCCCTGTTTGTCTCCCAGCAGCCCAGTACAATCCTAGTACAGGAGGGTGAAAAGTTGGAAGGGAAAAGGGTTGTGCTGGGACTGATGGATATCCCTGTAACACTTTGTGCTGCAACCTCCATCCTAGTAACCCAGCCTTCAGTGAGACCAGGGAGAAGAATATTAGAGTGAGACCCAAAGTTCTCTGAAATGTTAGTGATCTCCCACTGTCAAACTTCAGACAAAAGAACTTCTTTTGATATTGACATTGCATCTTTTCTTCCTTTTGCAGCATTTTTATTCCCCATCTTGAAAATAAATATGGCTATCCAAAAGCCTGGAAATTTAAACACTTTTTTTTTTTTTTTTTTTTAAACTTAATTGCTACTACTAAGCAAGACCAGCTTAGTAAGCTGTTTTCACAGCTACATATCATTGTACTCTGTTTTAGGAACCACTGATGTAACAGTAATAAGCTCACTTATCCACAAAATATGCCAACTGCCATGCTCAAAGAGGCTCTGCTAGATGGCACATCCTTTGGATGCAGAGCAGAAGGCTCTCCCAAACCTTACCAGCCAAGAACATGGTCATGTTGCCAGTCTTAAGTATTCACGGCTGTCGAAGTTAACAGAACTTTACAGCCAATCTGGTACATCCTATCAGATTCTCTGAATGCCAAGAGAAAGCACACACTATACTTTGTAAAAGAGTTCTGCAGCTATTTGAAAGAAAAAGGATCACTCCCCGTTTGCTAAGGACAACTTTTCCAAAACTCTTAACAAATCTGCTAAAAGCAATGATTCACTGGCTTGATCCCAGTAAGTAACTGGGCAGCTTACAACACAGGGCCATATCTGATATGATGCTGAAGAAGTACACAGATAACATTATACACTTATCTTTTTTTAAACAACTCTAACCTGTATTCTTCTCGAGGTTTTATGTATACAGCTCTTTTAAAACACATGACCCATACACAAAGAAACAGCAACTGAACCATGGTGAAATTTAAAGATCTTAGTCATTTCCTATTTTGTAGTTGGCACACATAGATCTAAATGATGCATATTAAATTTGCATTGAGCAACTGTACCATGAAAAAAGAAAAATGCTTTCATTAATTCACATCCACTTTTTCAAACTTGTACTTGCCTATTTAAAAGGCATTTTGAAATTGTACACACTCTTTGTTTTTGCTCATTGGAGTCTGTCCTTAAAACAATGGTGAAAACCAACCTAGTGCATAAGCGACACTGTTTTAACACACAGATGTAACTGGAAAATACTAGGTTCTTTACTTCAGTCTCTTATATAGTGAGCTAACACACTATAAATAGTCATCTATATATAAATATTTCAAATGTGTTTTTTTCAAACCCCACCAATCACATATATTTACTAACGCTGAAACTACAGCAAGTTTACAACAACTTAATCAGAGCTTATCCAAGTAGAAGCACACATTTCAAAGGGATAACAAGTACTTGTTCCGTTCTTTAGGTATCTGTCCTCACATTTATAATTAATTAATTCATTAGGAGTTATATTACTAAGTACTTCCCTTTGAATCCCCAAAATTCTATCTACCTTTATCTTCAAGTATTCCTTCATTTTCTGGTCAATTTTATTCTTCCAAATTTTTAAAATAGATTAAACACATTAGTATCTTAAGACCAAATCCTATTAAACTTATTCACACAAGTGCTCGTCACTGATGCTATGAAAGGCCCCAAATCTGGCACAATACAATTCCAGAAAAGTAAAAATCACTACATCAACCTGTTTAAAAAAAAATAGATAAAATATAACACAGACAACTTATTTCCACACAACACACACATCAGTGATTGAGTCTGTGTGTGTGCAAAGCCAGGAGGTGGCTTAGATCATGCACATAACGCCAGCCTAGAAAAATGCCATAGCCTGACAACTCATGATAAGTGCAACGACAGTGCAAGGCAGCTCGGGAACTTTTCCCAGCTTCGGCCACTGAGCTCGGCCTGGGCTCCTTGGCTGCAGACACGCTCACAGAGAGGGGGCACAAGCAGCCCCGCCGTCGCTCGGCACGGCACCCCGCTCCCTCAATGCAGGGGCGGCAGCACGTAGACAGAGGCGACCAGCGGACTGCGGAGAGGCACCGTTACGGCCGTTCCCTCCCGACAGCCACGACTCCCGCTCCCTGCCCTCGCTTCCCCTCTGCGGTTCCTGCCAGGGGGAGACTCGCCGCCAGCCTTCTCTGCGGAGGGGCCGGGATCAGACCCCACCGCCCGCCAGGCCGATGCCCCAGGCCCGGCCCCGCCCCGCCCCGCCGCCGGCCCGTTCCGGGTCCGCAGCCTATCAGCCTCGGCCACAACACCGACCTCCGCCAACCGGGGCCGCTCCCGCAGCCGCCGCTCGCCTCCCTCCCCTCCCCCGCCGAGCAGGTGCCGGTTGAGCGGCCCCAGCCGCGGCCCCCGGCGGGGCGAGGGGCGGCACCGCGGTGAGGCCGGGGGTCGCCACCCGGCTTAAGGCACGTCCCCAGCGCGCACACGCGGCGCGAGTGGGAGGACGCGAGCACCTGGGAGGGAAGACCCCGAGGCCCACCGGCCACTTCCACACCGCCCAGCCCAGGTCGGTGGTCGCCGCGACGGGCCGGACGGGAAAGGGCAAGGCTGTGGGGAACCGGTCGCTCACCAGGAGGAGTAGAAGGCAGCCAGGGTCAGGCAGGAGCGGGATGATGGCGGGTCTCATGGTAGATGGGGCGCCCGGGAGGGGGAGAAACACGGCTCCCACTCTCCGCGGCGGCGGCTCCTCACTTCCCCCGTCGCCAGGAAACACCCGGGCAAGTTCCACCGCGGGGCCCCGCGCTCCCCGCCTCCGCCGCTCACTTCCGGGTTCCCGCGCTGCGCGGGGCACGCCGGGAAGCGTAGTTCCGGCCTCCTTCGCCAGCCTCCTCCCGCCGCCCGGGCAGAGAAGATCCCAGAACGCACCGGGCTGCCCGCGCGCGAGCCTCGGCCCCGCCCGGCCGCTGAGGGGAGGGGTCTGGTGGCGCGCGGTGAGGAGGCGGGTGGGGCGGAGGTGAGTTACGGGGCGCAGCTGCGGTGGCGGGGAGGAGAAGGGGTGGGAGGGAGGCAGCCTTAACCCTTTCCGCCGTGGTGGCGGGGGTGTCCCGTGGCACCGCAGCCTTTGGCTCGCTACGCGGTCTGAGGCTCCTCTGTCGGGGCTGGGGGTGGGGATCCCTGCCAGCCCTCACACCCGGGCGGGGAAACTTGTCCCCATTCCTTTTGGCGTCGCTAGGTCCCGCCTTGGCCCTTCAGCAGCTGCCGGGGAGCTGAGGGGTAGTGGGGCGCTGAGAGCTTCGGAGTCTTCCTTTCCCCGGAGCTGGGGAAGCAGCTTGTGCTGTGCGTTGCGGGAAGGCAGCCCTGCTGAGGGGGCAGAGCGGGAGGGGGGGAGTTTCAGCGTGGTGGTAGGGTTAACGTGGAGCGTCATCGTTGGGTTCTGTTCCTTGGCGCTTCAACAGAGTTGTGCTGTTCCTGACTTCCTGAGCTCTAAATGCTGAAAAGGGAGAACGCCTAAAATTCAGTGCTTTGCCCTCTTCCTTGTAAACTTTGGACCATCCGTGCTCTGAGACCTTGCAGAGCTGTCTCAAAATGTCGTGAAAAGCTGCACTTTGTGTTCCTCGCATTTCCAGTATGTACACGTGTGTAAGGAGTGAAATGGGGCATAACGCCATTTAAAAGAAAATCCTTTATGTTAGCTTTTTGCAAGTCAAGCCCAATTTGGCTTCAGAGAAAGCCTGACAGGCTCAGACTTTGTGTGACCCTGCAAAAAGCATTTTGCCTGTCAGCTTCATGAGCCGAGAATACCTATATGTGTGTGTGTATATATATATATATACATATATATATATATACACACAAATCACATTTTTTTTTAGAGTCTGAATCTGGAACTTAACTTTTATCACTTCTGCCTACCTTAAGAAGCTGTGCTCCTCGGTCTGTAGAATGCCTGTCTTCTGAATTTATTCACATTTGAAAAATGCTTTGATATTTTTTCATAGCAGTTCATTCTTCACTTGGAAACTTCATCAGTAAAATATGGTAGTGTGATCTTGTTTAAATTTTAACAGTCTCATGTTTTGCTGAACAGAGAAATGATGTAATTCTGATTATCTGTGTAATGCAAAGTAGACTTATGGTAGTTTGGTATGAAACTACACATACCTTGAAGAGCTCTTGGTGTCTATTTGACTGTCCCTTCATTTCAGGTGACTCGACAAAGCTGATCTTTTTCTACATGTTAGCTTAAAGAAGAAAAAGTGAATTATTTATTTAATTCCAGTAATAGAATGCATATTACAGATAATGTCAGTTATGTGGCTTTTTGTAAGCAGATCATGTTAGTTGTTTATTTTTTATTGTTGTCCTTCATCCCTTATGAATAAATGCCTCGGTTTTTTGTTAATGAGGTTCTTGATCAAACAAATCCTCCAAATACCAATTCATCTATTTGTCATAGACATGAGAGAAAAATCTGAGGAAAGTTACATGTTTTCCTTTTATAGTTCTGAATATTTAAGAATTTCTCTGATGCAGAATTAGCTCTTTCAATGGAGTTAAGATACTGTACTGAGAACTGCTGTAGAGATAAATGGTTGCTTCTCTCAGCTGTATGGTTACTGACACTTTATGCTTTCATCTGGAAATTATGAACATCTTTCATTATTAATTCTCTTCTATATGCAGTCAGTTTTACAGAATTGTTGATGTAATTGGGATGCTTCTGGTGCTTTACTAAGTTCTCCAGTATTTCCTGAATTTTACATTGCTGCCCTTGGCTGTTTTATGTTACAATTAGTTTGTTTGTGGAAGGGTAAAATGTAAAGAAAATAGAGAAAAAGATGTCAGCAATAACTTTGGGGAATAAAACAAGTATCTCAAAATTCCAAAAGCGTAAAATTCCAGTGGTACACATAGGTCCAGTTAATAATGTAGAGTCTCCTAATGCATTGCCTGCATCCAGGGGAAGCTTTTGAGGAAAAAGGGGAGGCAATTTGAAGATGAGCTGTAGTTTCATATGCCAAGTGCATGTTAAACTATGTAGCATATGATCCATCTCTGCAGCGTTTTGCCTTTCTTTCTTTCCTCTTGACCAGATTGCAGTTGAATATTATAGTTTCCTTCATATAACAGGCAAATTTATATAGCTATAGGAGTAAGCGAGGAGAAAAAATGGTTAATGGTTAAGTAGGGTGAGTCACTGTGACTACTTGTAACTGAAGCTCAGTTTCATGTCCCTTTTGGTTTCTTCAGATTTTCCTCATCTGCTTTTACCCAGTATAATGTAAAGAAGATAACAGAAAGCATAAAACATACTGCTGTATTGGGAGGAAAAGTTTAGTTTTAGATGAAACATGTCAATTATATGTCCTAAAAAGTCAGAAAAGCAGTTTTGTTAGAGGAGGGCAGGATACCTGGGAAGCAAAGAATGGTGTGAGTATTTTGAAAGGTGTGGATATTCTTTATCCTCCTTAAAAGGAAACAACGATTGTGGTTAGCACTGGGAATGCTTGAAGGGCTGTTACATTAAAATTAAAACAATTGTGCTTTATGTCTTTAAGTGTATTTGGGCTTGCATAAGCTCTGTCCACCCTGTGTTGTCATGTCTTCATCCACACTTTCTTTGGCTTTCTTAAGCACCAAGACAAGTTCAGCTTTTCTGTAATTTGTGGTGTATTATGATACTGTTATGTTAGCCTGTCTTACATGGCTCTAAAAGTGGAAATGTTGTTAACCTCCTGTCACATTAGACTCTTTGAGCTCCTTTCTGTTCTCTGCTCCTAGAAGTCAACAAATCCATGAATCCATTAAAGACACAGTTCTGATTATGGGAAGGATCACCTACATCTGTGGTAAAACAAGTGTGTCAAATAAATGTTCGATGGCTTTTCTGAACTGTAAAGAGGTTCACCAAACTCCATAAGGATGGAAGCATTCATGACTTCCAACATCATCATTGTTATGTTATTCTGAGGTTCATGGAAGAAGAGGAGAGTGATAGCATAGGATCATGTTGTTCCATAGGTTTCAGATGACCAGAAATGGCTCCAGAACTACTCATGAGAAAAAATATGACATGTGCTTATACAAATGACATATGTGCTTGGTGTTGGCAAGCTGGTTGTTGGGTGACTAGGGTGATTTCTGAAATATTTGTATAGGATTCTCTGAAACAAAAATTTGGTTTGAAGAAATTGCTTGCTTTATTGAAGTGTAGTAAGCCATTGCATGTTTCCATAATGCGCATTCTCTAAGGAGTGATAAAGTTAGGCAATACCATACTTACTCCTGGTTCTGAAGTGACTGACAGACAGCAGAGGGAGATCTGTGAACAGAAGCAAGGAAGCATTCCAGTAGTGAGGAGTTCTAGTTACTCAAGGAAACGAGCATCTCATGCCTTTCTAGTCATACCATTGTTAGTTTTTGTAAGGGAGAAAGGCTGGAAGGTAGTGTGCTATATTTCTTAGGGCATGATGAACCCACTTTCATGGCTCATGAAAACTCAGCCAGCCAGACTTCAGGACAGGAGAGTTCAGTGTTACAGTTAGCCGTTGAAAGAAGCGGCATAGCATGCACTTGGCTGAGGACAAGATGGAGAAGCAGCAGTTTAGACACTAGTGTGTTAAAAGCTTTGTCTGCAGTTGTGTTGTATATGTTAGCCAATGTCTGAGTTACACCTGAGTGTTTTCATGTGGAGTGGATGCAGTATATTAATGTGCTGTTGAGCAGGTTTGCACAACCACACGGTTCCGTATTTGTGCCTATTCCAAGGATGTGGTATGAACTGATACTGCAGATGTTATTTGAGTAACTGATTAGATTTGTCATTGAGCTTCCTGTATTAATGTTCTTATAAGCTCAAGGAAGTTTGGAGAACTGTGGAGAAGAGTTTACAATTATATTAGAGTATTAAGTTGTATTTGATTTTATTATTTTGGTTGCCGGTAAAGGCCTTTACTTTTATTACTTCATGTTTAGTATCTGCTGTAGAAATTTTCACTTCATTTTACATAAAAGTGAATTTTTTTTTTTAGTACTTTAATAACATTTTCCCCCAATGTTGTTATGTATCCATCTGCAATTATCTTTATAACAACAGATGCTGTGTAGCAATATATGAAATTTATAGAACAAATAAACCAAAGATGGTTGAAAATAACAAAAGGAAGCTAAGTAGCTTCCTTTTGCTGTTTTTCAAGTGTACTATGATGTAACTGTGGGACATGAAAAAAGGAGTACGTTTAAATTAACATGGAACAGAACATGAGGTGAAAAACTCCAAGAATTCCAGAATTCAGTAGACAGCCTTAGCAATAGTTCTTTGTTTCCCTACACCTCCCCCCCCACCCAGTGTGTACAATTACTGTTTGCTCAGATCTGTTTGTTTTCCATTCCAAATGTGAAGTGTGATAAGAAATGAAAGTAGAAGTTCAAGTGTTTGGTACTTCTGGAGAAAATCAACAAGTTTTGAAGTGCTCAGGCCCTTTTTCATTTCCTAAATAGTACTTTGACCTGAGCTGATAATTTTCAAGATCTTGAGGCAGTAGTAGTACAGCGAAGGCAACTGTAATGGTAAACATAACTTAGGAAAGAAAGAGAGAAGCCCATTATACCACTTCATAGATCCATGTTTTGCCTACATCTTGAATAACTAGTGGAGTTTTCTTTAATCTCGAAAGGATTAGAACAAAAAAGGGCAATTAAAATGGTCATGCATACAGCTGCTGCCTGGGTAACAGCTGAGCAATGACTCTCTCAGCTAGAGGAAGATATGGTTGTGGAGAATATGTTCTGTCCACCCTGACCTTGAATGTTTCCTGGGATGGGGCATCTACCACCTCTCTGGGAAACCTGTTCCAGTGTTTCACCACCCTCAGTGTAGAAGATGTCTTCCTTATATCTAGTCTAAATCCACCCTCTTTTATTTTAAAACCATTACCCTTTGTCCTATCTCAACAGGCCCTGCTAAAAAGTTTGTCCCTGTCTTTCTTATAGGCCTCCTTTAAGTACTGAAAGCCCACAATAAGGTCTCCCTGGAGCCTTCTCTTCTCCAGGCTGAACAACCCCAACTCTCTCAGCTTTTCTTCATAGGAGAGGTATTCAGTCCCTCTGATCATTTTCATGGCCATCCTCTGGACTCACTCCAACAGATCCACAGCTTTCCTGTGCTGAGGACTCCAGAACTGGACACAGTACTCCAGGTGGGGTCTCACCAGAGCGGAGTAGAGGGGGAGAATCACTTCCCTCAACCTGCTGGCCATGATTCTTATGATGCAGCCCAGGATATGGTTGGCTTTCTGGGCTGCAAGCACACGTTGCAGGCTCATGTCCAGCTTTTGATCCACCAGCACCCCCAAGTCCTTCTTGACAGGGTTTTTCACAATCCCTTCATTCCCTAGCCTGTATTGATACCAGGGCTTGCCCTGACCCAGGTGCAGGACCTTGCACTTGGCCTTGTTGAACCTCATGAGGTTCACATGGGCCCACTTCTCAAGCTTGTCCAGATCCCTCTGGATGGCATCCCATCCCTCAGGCATATCAATTAATATATACATATATATTATTTTATAATTATATTTTTATATTTTTATATTTAATATTTATATAATTATTTATCATATATATTTATTTATTATTATATATATTATTTATTATATATATTATATATAATTATATATATTATATATAATAATTATATTAACATATAATATATTATTATATATAATAATTATATTATTATATATAATATATAATTATATATAATTTTATATATATATATTTTATATATATATATAATTTGCTCTTGTTCTTTAGCATCTACCATTGGCCAGTTTGAGACAGGATTCAGAGCCAGACTTCTGGTCTAATTAATTGTGGCTTTTCTTGCACACACTTTTCCCCACTTCTGTTCAGGTTTGAAGAACACTTACAATCTAGAAAGCTGATCTGATTATTTCAGTTATGCCAATTGGTCAAATAAAAGTTAGTACTTCAATTTATAATCCCTGTCCTGCATATGTCCATAGACCATCATGGTAAATACCACCAGGTATGCAGTACTGGAGGAATATAGCAAGTTGATACTTCGTAACAAATTTCATTGTAACAGACTGAATTGAAGCATGCATGCCAACACTCTGAAAAACAGCCTGTTGGCTTTGTAGATAATCACTATTCTATTTACAGACTTTGCAAAGCTTATTGAATAAAATTTATGTTGAAGGCAACTAGATTATATATATGCATATATTTTCTTAATATAGGCTTTTTCTGGTTGAATCTTGGCTAGAGGTAGATTTAATCCATGAAGTAAGAAATGTGTTTGTTCTTTTCTATTTTTTAACAGAAAAATTTACTCTCTTTAGCATTAAGACATTTTGATGACTCATTATACAATTAAATATTTTATTGTTTTTTTTTTCTAGAACTGAATTCCTACAAAAAATGTTGGTGGTGCAGATCTGACCTATGGTAATACCTTGAAAGAGTATGAATATTTCAGCAAACTGCCTCTTCAGTGGTTCCTCGTTAGCATCTGAAGTGCATGCTGCTGCTGTTAATGGAGATAAGAGTACCCTCCAAAAGTTAGTAGCAGGTAAATGTTTTCATTATAGGTGCTTTTTGGTAACTTCAGAACTGAAGCTTTTTGGTTTTGACTTACTGTCCTAATCTTTAAAATATGTTTTCATTTCTTGATTATATGTTGTCCTGGTTTCCCAGGAGCAGACCCATGGCCAGCCATGGGGGGTAGGCCATGAGTAGCTCGGAGTCAGCTGGGAGTTTCAGTCAGGGCAGCTGCCCCAAGCTGACTCACAGGTGTATCCCACACCACTGACATCAAGCTCATTTTAAAAGGAGGTTGTTCACAGAGGATGAAGAGTTTATGTTCTTGTAGCTCCTCTATGTTGGCCTTTTGCTTTTTCTGCTGATTCTAAAGATGAGGCTGAGTATGAGCTGGTATGCTTTATGTTGGTGATTGTATTACTTTTGGTATTTCATTAAATCTGTTTCTACTTCAACTTGTGGGGCTCCTCTCTTTTTTCCCCTGATTCTCCTTCTCAGCTGGAGAGGGGTTATCAGGTGGCAGAACAACTGCTACAGTTTTGCTCCACATGTGGGCTAAATGTAGACACATGTATTTGTAGAATAAATGTAGTCCTGAAAATATGACTGACTTTTTCTTTTTTTTATTATCTGTTGCCTTTGATTGGTGCTTCCATGTGAAGTAAATTAGAAAATTGCTAAGTGGTAAAACCAAGAGAGTTTTTCTGGACTCCAGTTTCAGAGAATTTGAAATTCAGAGGAAGTGCTTTGGGCTGAAATATTTTGGTCCCAAATCCTTATTTTTGGAATCGTTGCTTCTGTAGGGAACTTGATAAATTTATTTTTACAGATAATTTATTATAGTTAATGAAGTCTTGTCTCACTGTAGTATTTGGGGACAAAATGAGCCAGCCCTGTTAGTTACTTTGATACATTAATAGTGTTTCCCAAGACAAATTAAATGTAAGGAGGGAGTCTGGTCCTATTGAAGCTAAAGTAAAAAAAAAAAAATACATCCATTAAAAGGTCCAGGATTTTGCCTTCCCTCTCTGTCCAAGAACTATATGGCGTTCCAGGTTAGTAGTTTTCAAAAACAGTGTATGTTCTGTATTACAAAACCAATTTTACATGTGTTTGGAAGGCTGTCATATAATAGGTGAAGACTTTGATTTTCAGAGTAATTTCTGATTAAATGCAATTCTAGCTGATACTGTAGAAGTTTTATTTGCACAGCCTTTTTTAAAAATACCATTCCTGGAGCTTGGTGAGGGTGAAGGACTGTGAAATAATAAGAAACTTAGTCTTTCTTTATGCCTTTAGCTGTCAGCTTTAATGGATGTAAAGGTTCTAATGGTAATCATATTAAACCAACAGCCAAGTTTATGTATCTTCTGCTGACCTCTGCTGAAGACAAGATGGTAAGGTTTGTGGATCTGTTGTCTAAGTTGTATAGAAAGCAGTAAATCATCTTTGCAAGGTATATTTAATTCTCTCAAAAGACAGTTGGAAGTGATTTAACTCGAGCAGGAGTTTGAGGGAACTAACTTTATAAAAGCTTCACTGGTTGAAACAATTTTATTTTTTTTTTGTTGGGCCTTCAACTTTATTTTGTCATATGATGGCTCAAATATACACTGACTGCATTTAATGCTGTCTGCTCACTCTTTTGTACAACATTTTATAAACAACGTATGAGCAGTTGATACACAGGTGCTTCCAGGAATCTGTGAGATGCAACTATAAAGAAGCTTTAAATACCTGGGTTTAAGTCCTCTGTCTGCATATGGAGGGGGGAAAAAGTCTGAGTTTTCAAATCCTGACTAACGATCAGAAGTGAGAACAAAGAGGTTTTGCCTATTTTGGTATTTTTTTGCTTATTTCACAGCCAAAAGATCTATTTTGAAAACATAAAGGAACAAGTACTTCTGTGTTGTTAGTACATCTTGTCAAATATACCAAAAACCAGCTGTTAGAACCAGATATGGAAATCACTATTCTCTTAATACCAGTCATACAGCAACAACAACAAAAAAATGCTGTGCGTTCTTTTTACATGGGAGAGAAAACTGCATAATCCTTGCAGCCTTTGCTATAATAGCAAAATTTGGCTTTTCTGCTTTGTCATGTTTTCACAGATTATGACACAGACCTTACTTTTGCCAGGACAGGACCAAAAAAAGAAAAAAAAAAAAAAAAGCATTGCCTAGCAGAAGAAGAATGCATCAGAGTAATATTTTTAGCTGTTTACCAGGCACTGTTGAAAGCATAACTTGATGCCAGAAGTAAATTGAGCAATTGGTGTTATTCACTGAATTTCATAACTGCACTTAGCAGCAGTGTCTAATTCAGAACAGTACTTCAGCATTATGTGTGTCTATGATGGATTGCTTAACAGTGTTCTAACACTGCCAAGCTTTGCATCTTGATTATGTGGCTAGGGGTAGATGTAGTAACATCAAATCTGACTTTCTCCTTCTTTTAGGGAGGGCTTTTTACCCCTAAATTCATTATTACTTTCCTCTTTGAGTTTTCCCTATTCAGTTATTAACATAGGAGGGGCGTAGCGACTGGTTAAACAGTGTCTTGGAGAAGCCCCTCTAACCTGTTTGGTGATTATTCCTTTTCCCACCTGTAGCTTGATGGAGCATGTGTGACTGCATACAAACACATACATTGTATTTGCATATAATTCATGAGTGTGGAGGCATGTGTAATCTGCCACCCAATAGCCTGTAATTTTTCAAGGAGCAGGTGTCCTGGGTACTGTGTGACAGTACTGTTGGCAGCCTGTACCAATAAGAGGCATAAATAGACAGAATCAAAGGTGAGTAGAAAATTTATGTAGAGAAAAAGGACTTTGAAACAAAGTGTCCCTTTATGTTAACCACTACTGATGCTGAATTACAGGACTTTCTAAACAGCCTATGGGTTAAATACCATAAAGAACAGTATATGCCAAGTGTTTATTGTATAGCCAATGCTCTCACAAAAGGGCGTTAATTGTTTGCATTGCATGAGTTCCTTAGTACTGTGTCACATTGTTTTAGAATTGTATGATCTCAGGCTTTGGGGAATACTCACAGTATTTTATTTTCTATATTTTGTTAAAGACATATTTAATGTTGTATAATTTTTCAGTGTTAAAACTCATCTGTATGATTTTAATCCCAGGTAAAAAGGGAGCAAAAGTTAACTTTGTGTTTGGAGGATCATTTTGCATTTAATGCATTTATGTAGAGTTTCAGGAAGATGCATCTGATTGTTTATAAGAACAAAATAATGTGTATAATAGTTATGATACTGAAGTGTCCATCAGTCCAATTCCCCATTCTAAACCCCTTATCAAGTATGGTTCCTATACAAGTGTTTCTAAAACTCTGATACAATGTTTCATTGTAAATATTACCTATAAATTCTGGGTTGCAAATAGGCAGTTGCAAGCTTTTGTTTGATTCTCTGCTTCTCCATGTTCTGCAGTGTGGGAGGCTGAATAAAACTCAAATCAGACAAGACAAAAGGCAAGATTCTTGCAAGTAACAAGAGATGGTCTGTCTTTTAATAATTAAGCAGAATTAATGTGCTCTTCCTGCCATTTCTCCTCTTCTGGTTTGAAAAATGCATAGAAATGCTAAAGTCTGATATGACTGCTTGCACAGACTGAAAGGAAATGATGAGGTATGAATTTCAGAGTTAACTTTTGGAATTGGGCCACTTGATTCCATGTTGTTCATGACCTCGCCTGGCAACAAGCTTATGAAATGCATAATCTGGGTGGGGTGAGGACATTGAGCCTGAAAGGGGAGGGATCAAACAAACTTCCTTTCTTAGGCAGCAGGTATGTGGAAGAGAATTTGATTCTGACATTCTGGATATGTCAATAAGTGAATGTTTAGAAGGCTACCCGTGCTCTCTTGACTGCAGAAAATAGTAATTTACTGCAACTGTGAGGTCCACAAGGTGCTCTGGTTAGCATTTCATCAGGTTAGTCCCCCTTTGCACCTCATGGTGATATAGTAGCTCCTCGTCATTGTCCTGTCTTTTACGCTGAGCACAGAGACACCCTTGCAGGGATATGCCCACAGAATCTTAACCATTCTAATGGCCTTACAGAGTCTTGTAAGTAAATGAGATAATAACAAAAAGAAACCTACTGTTAGCTGAAAATAGTTTCTTTCCCTTAAAAAACATTGCAGCAGCTTCAGGCAAATCACTGGCATCAAGTTTTGATGGTCTTGCTCATTTTTCACTCAGACTGTCTGCAGTCATGGAAACTCTTTGTCATAAGCTACAGCACTCTTTGGGGGCTGTACATGAAATTAGAAGTTTATTGCTCTACTTGGCTGGATTGTACTTGAGCTTTAGGCCGTTTTTGCTTGTCTTGACCATACCCATTTCTTTCTTTGAGTTTCTACAATCTGTATAACAGCATATAACAGAAAGGGAACTTGGAATTTGAGGGAAAGGGCCTAGCTTTGCACACTGCTGATTTAAGAACAAGTCTTATATGAGCATGAGCCATGTGCATAACTTAATTGCTGCCTTACTGACTATATCAGTTCAAGAAAGCTTGAGAAATATTTTATAGTTCCCATATTATCAGGCTCTATGAAATAAATAACGATATTGATGTAATATTGGCTTGTTTATGCTTTTAAAATAAACATTGCTGTGAGTAAGCTTCAAAGCTTGTTTTAGTTACAGTGTTCACAGGTTTCAGGAGGAATATTTGGTTTACTTGCTGTTGATATTTTTTTAAAGTGATCTTTGCAGCCAAGACCTGTATAACTATTTAAAAATTATTTATACTTATGCTGCTGCAGAGTGTTACTGGTGGTAGGTGTATTTGTGGAACTGTTGTTTTATAGATGTACTTTTTTCTGTAAATATATTTTGAAATGTTCTATAAATGTCACTAAAACCAGCGTAAAAAGTAGTAACTTCAGGTTTATCTTCTACTCCTTTATTTTGATCACTGTTAATTTATAATAAGAAAGTACTTTTACTGAAATTACACTTTTAATAAAAAAGTACTACTCTTAGATATTCATAGATTTGTTTCATGTGTTTTTTAGGAAACTCTGAACTGAAAGATAAAGAGGACCAATTTGGAAGAACTCCACTTATGTACTGTGTATTGGCTGACAGGCTGGACTGTGCAGAGGCATTGCTGAAGGCTGGAGCTGATGTTAATAGAGCTGATCGTAGCCGAAGAACTGCTCTCCATCTTGCTGCACAAAAGGTAATTACATTAAAAGTGCTCTGCCACTGTATAAACTTGTGGCATTCAGAATGGATGTTAAGATTTTCTTGTATTGAGTATGGATGTTGTATCTTTAGAAGCTTTCGTTATTTTACAGGCAAATAATGCTATGAGTTTTTAAAAACTTGTCCCATCCCAAAGTAAATCTTTGGAGGGTTATTTTTAATATTTTAATATTTTTACTCAGTGAATTTTTAGCTGTCTGCAGAGAAAGTGTGATTCATTGCTGTTTAAGAACTTGTACTTTCTAGGAACAGTAGTCCTTGTCTATCTTGGGGTAGCCAGTTCTAAGCAAAGACTAAATTTTATACACTCTGATATTCCTTAGGACATTAGTAGTAATTTCGGTGGATATAAGGCCATATACTGTTTGTTATTAATGCTGTGTCTGGGACTTTGAAGGATATGGAATACCAAATCCTTTCCAGGACTAGGAGGGAAATGCATTACTGTATGTTTTTCTTTCTACAATTTCAGTCTATAATATTGTCCAATTACCTTGTCCCTCTGAAGAGGTGCTAAAGGAAGTATTTGACAATAAAACAAAAAGATTTTAAAGTGTAACTTCAGAGCTGCAATAAATTTTGAGTGTGTTTAGAGCTGGGGTAAGGGTCCACAGTTAGAGAATGAGCAAACTGCTGATAGGAGAGGGGGAAAAAAAAAAAGTGGGTTGGCTAGCTAACCAAGAACCAAGAGTTCATAAACTATGAAAAAAGATTCCACAGAGAAGATTAAAAACTCAAACCGAAAGGAACAGATTTTAATTTACTATTGTACCTTTTATAGTATGTTTAAGACTGTAACTTCTCAAAAGTTGTTTTGGCTATGTAAGCTGTGGCTTTTGGTACTAGTTAGAGTGCGTGCCATGATTTTTGTAGCAAACGATTTCTATTTATAATAACTTGTCCCCTGTTAATAATCATTCACATTGTTCAGATGTTTTCTATACTTCTTAATATACTCTGCATTTTATTTTAGTTAGGTTTACATAAAGGTAGCTATAGCATGGTCACAGTATTTAGTCAGGATGGATATATGCAATTGAACTGAGAACCATTTCAGAAGATTGTAAGATGACATTATTCAGTTACACTTGCATAGGAGTCCGTAAGGACTGTGTGGTCTGTGTTACTGCATACCTTGTTGGGAATTAAGTGTTCATTTCACAGAATCAAAGTGGTAGGGGTTGGAAGGGACCTCTGAAGATTTAATATTTTAAATTTACAAATTCGTTAGGTAAAAACGTTAACTATTAAAAACTAGTGTGAATGCATTCTTGAAATGTGTACAATAACGCATACATTACTTGACTACCATCATAATTAGTTACAGTAGGTTACAGTTGAGTTGAATGAAATAGGCTAGTTCATCTATTTTGTTACATACCACAACACCCTGATGGAATATTTCAGGGTCTATGTTTAGCCTGTATCCAGGGCTAAATTGCAGAAGTTGTTCTATCACCTTATGTCCCCTCTGCAGCTGAGAAGGGGAATCGGGGAAAAAAGGGAGAAACCCCGTGGGTTGGAATAAAAATTGATTTTTAATGAAATAATAAAACTAATACATATACCAACATGAAGTCTACAAGGTTATATGTGGCTTAGACCCAAGGACCAGGAGGCCAAGAGGGAAAAACCCCAGGAAGAGGAACTCCCCACCCTCCCTGAACTCCCTCCTTTTATAATGAGCTTGATGTCAGTGGTGTGGGATACACCTGTGAGTCAGCTTGGGGCAGCTGCCCTGACTGAAACTCCCAGCTGACTTGGGGCTACTCATGGCCTGCCTGCTACAGGTGGCCCATGGGTCTGCTCCTGGGAAACCAAGGCACAGAATGACAGTGCTTGGAGATTTCAGATTCCTAAATTACATTTGAGTTGCATCCTAACTTTCATTTTCTTTGGAGAGCAAAGTTAAGATTAA
This sequence comes from Podargus strigoides, assembly GCA_028020825.1. NCBI lineage: Eukaryota > Metazoa > Chordata > Aves > Caprimulgiformes > Podargidae > Podargus > Podargus strigoides. Next base: position 63,113,617 of record CM051620.1, read on the forward strand.
TGCACAGAATTTTACATGAAACCAGTGAAGAGGTGGGAAAGAGAAGCCACTTGTCCACACGCATTCCACAGACGTTATCAACTAAAGCAGATGGATGTAAAATGAAGTTAGGTTTCCTGAGTAGGAACCTTTCTCTCCAGGTACTAGAATTACTTTTGCCATTTTTTGCTGTCTCTTAGGACTGCTTTTGGAACACCTTACTCATCACTGCAGCAGAGTCCCTGAGGGCTAGAGTTTGTTGCCAGAATATTTTACTCTCTTTAGGTTATCATTCTTACAGGCTTCCTTTACAGGTCTTCCTCTGAAACAGTATTGCAGTTGATTTGCCAAAAAATGGTCTCTGCTGTATTTGGGAGCTACAAAACTGTCTTCTAGGCAAAGAGTTTGTGAGGAGATATTCTTCTAGTACCAAACAGAAAGAATGGTGTAGCTGTCTTGCACAGAAGGAAGTTGAATGTCTTGTGTTTAGATTCAAGGTGGTGACTCTCCCATTAGTAATTCTGGTTATTGAAAATAAAATTGGCTTCATTCCTTGCAGGATGCTTTTTGCCATTTGTCTATCAAAGAATCTTGCAATACTTCTTTTCCTCAGTATCAGCTAAAACTAAAGTTCTTTCCTTTCTGTTCTCTCCAATGTTAAATAACTGTGCTTAAGGTACTAGTAGAAATGCCCACTTACTTGAGATGAAATTATTCCTGTTTTTCTGTCTGAAGACTTCACTGAAGGACTGGCTGACTAAAAGGACTTGCCAGTTCATGTCTTTCAGTCCTAGTAAAATAGTTGGCAGGGTTGTTTTTTTTTTAATCCCTGTCATAGAACAAACATTCAGAAATGGATGTTGAAACAGTGACTGATTGCAACAGAAGTAGAGTCATTAACATAATTTGCCAGTGATTTCACACTGAGGAATTGCTTTACTACATGCATACAGGTCATTTAAACTGGCAGAATTTAGATTATTATGAAATAAACATGCTGTGGACGCAGATAGGTGTACTGGGATTTCAGTTTAACTACAGACATTCATTTTCACTTGTAAGCATTCTGGTAGCAATTTGCTTCTAGTCTTAAATTGCAACTTGCTTGAACACCCACATGTGGTACTTCTGAATGGAAGTGTTTCTACATACCCAAATTACCTGTATATGATTTTTTCATTTATCTTTCATTAAGTAATTTCAGTTTAATATAAGGAAAAAAAATAGTCCTGCTTCTTTCAGAATTTCTCACAGAGGATGCTCACTTATTAGCAATCTGCTTACTCTGGGGAAGTAACAACCTCTACGAATTCCCCAAGCACAGCCTTCTATGTTAACAAGGATAGAAGAAAAAATTCAATATTTTTGTTGTTGGATGCTAATAATATGCACTTAAAATAATCTATCAGGATACTTAACTGTCAGGAGGATATTCCTTTTGGTTTCAGGAAGATTAATACCACCCCAGTGGGAAAATGGGGCTTTCATTGTCTAGAAGTATTAAATATTCTGTAGGTTATATTAATTCTTTGCTGACACAGTTATTGATAAATAACAGTATATCCAGGATGCAGTTAGGAATCCTGTGTAAAGTAGGAGGGTATATTTTAATGATCTTTAATTGTAACTTTTCTTAAACTAGAAAAAATAGTTGTTCCTGTATACTCACTGTATACTCACCAGTAACCATACAGATAGAGAAGGAAGTAAGAAAAGATAGCCTGTGTAAGGATAAGTCATGGCAGAAAATTAGAAACAGAAGGTAGTCTTTAGTTCAGTTGTTTTATGAAAGCTTATTCCGATGTCTTATCTAATGAGTACAGTTAGGGTAGTCCAGGAATCCCAAAACAGGAATGTTACTTCCCCTTTCTTGTCGAAGTAAAAAATGTTTGTATTAAAACCTTCTGAATAAAACTTGCCAGGGAGCAAGCTTATACATTTTTCCCTCCCTACCTTTTTCAAGATGTATTTCCTGGAGCTATAGTCCCTCAAATCATTCATGAGGCATTATTTGAACTGTGTAAAAGAACACACATGCTTCTAACTTTCTTTTCCAATCTACATAATGAAAATAAATAATCATGGTGCCTTTCAGAGATGATGGTGGTCAGTTCATATTCTTTTTTCCTAGGCTGGTAATCTTTTGTGATGTTCCCTCTTGAGAGCTGATAGTGGGTAGTATTAATTCTGTGCATATGCATCCATGAGGTATGAATGAGCTTTGCATTCATTCTTCATGCTTTCATATGAACATACATTTTAACTAAATGTGAAACATCTGAAAAAATCCAAGGTCTGAAACAGGAATGTTGGCCAACCAGCAGAAGAGGTGATTTTTGATTATTTTTTTTTTTTTATGTGCAGGACTATAGTTTCCCCTGTGTTTAATTAAGCCACAGACAATAACTGTGATATAAATGTTTCCTTTACTTTCTCAGACAAAGGGTTCTCTCTAGGGAACACAGCCTGAAGATGCTCAAGGGCAGGAGGAACATTTCCTTGTATATGATTTGTATGTGTTGTATTACAGATAAGCTGATCTAGCTACCAAAGGTTTGGTCTGGCCCATGGCCTTCCCCTGACCCCTTTTCACAACTGCCGAACTGCTCACTGTTCAGTGAGAGAACAGAAAACAAACTCTACAAAATCACGATTCATTTCTGCCTGTTCAGCACAAGTCCTCCTGGTCCCAAATGCTTTTTATTATTGGTTATGCTGATGCTACTGTTGATCTGTGCTGTAAACCTAATTGAAATGGTGAAAAATAACTACACAAAAAGTTCAGGAAGAAAAAACTGACATTGTTACAGAGGTCTGATTTACACTATAGTCCCCCAGAAAGTTGAGCTGTCACCACTGAGGAAGAATAATAAAGCAGCCGGAGACTGTGCAGGGCTGGAACTTCCTAAATGAACCTTAACATCATGAAAAATATTCTTAAAACCCAATATAAGAATTTAGCAGCATCCCATTTGAGTTGAGGGAGGACAAGGGAACCCTTTTGAACTTTTTTTGGTGGGATAAATAGCAGCTGTGGCTTGGTTTCAGGATCTTGTATGCCTCTCTAATTCTGCTACAGGCTGTTCTTTAGATTTCATTAGTCCTTCCATTTGCCTGTGGATTGACCTGTCTTAATTTAGTGATCAGAGAGCAAAATCTTAAAGTATGAAATAGTGATCTTGAAATCAAAGTGTTGGTCATCTCTTAGGAAACTTGGTGTTCCAACATAGCTCCAGGGCATCTTAAATTTCACCGTTTCTCCACTGAAATGTGCAGGTGTTTTGCCAATTAGTAGGCCCAGTAAAAAGGACACAGCTAGCAGCAGACCAACCATCCAGTATGTAGGTTCTATTTCACGCAAAGGGGTCAGTATATAGAGGATTGCTGGGGGTACAAACAAGTCAGATAGATTACGAATAGCAGACATCGACCCCAGCGACCCCAGGAATGACACAATATCGCTCATAACAGATGGAACAAACAGAGACATGAGATAACCCACAGAGCAAATGGGAGACAACCAGGAGAACAAGGCAGTTACATATGACAGAAGTAACCCCATGTTGCCTCCCCACAAAGCCCGCGTTTGAATGTGCCAGACCTGACTGGGACCCGGTTCCATGAGTGGTCAGGAGGTCCTTCCCCAACAGGAAATTCTGTGAAGTGCGTCCACTCCACAGACAGACTCTCCAACCCTTCCTGCAAATGGGCCCAGCTTTTATCCCCAAACAGGACACCTGGCACTCGTTATCAAAATGCAGGGCACCTGGGGCTTGTTTACCCAAGGGCTTTCCCTACAAGGCCGGCCGCACCCTGGAGGAAAGCCAAAAGGTAAACTCATCCCCTCCTCTTAAAGGGCCATGGGAACCACCCATATGTCAACCTTAATTCAGGGCTTGGGGTTCAGACCCCAGCACTTCAGCAGGGTGGCTTGGAACTTGTTTGTACACAAGAAATAATACAAGATAGAAGCATCTGGTGTTAACCAATGTTAGGTAAGCTCTTTTGCATGTAGCTAGAGAGAGAAATGATTGGTCTGAAAATGTTCTGGGAAATCAAGCAACACTAGATATTAGGAGAATGGTCAGAACACTGCCTTCTGTATTCTTCAACTTCAGAAATTCTATACCTTCATTCATTAGGACATCACAGATGTGAAGGAGAGAGAAGGCTTTCCAAGTCAGTTATAGTAAATGTTATAGAGCAGCATAATTGGAGCCCAGCTTCCTGTGGCTACTTTAGTTCTCTGTAAAAGCTTGACAACAGTTTTGTTGGTATGAAGAGCTTGATTTGGGCATTACTTTGCAAGATGAGTATGTGATTCTAATATTTTCAGGCAATGTTTTTTGGGTTATGCGCTTTGTCATTCCTTGTCACAAGGTAAGAGCATGCACATTGTTGGTTGCTCATTGTTAAGCCACTGTAGTGGTATCCAGCAATCGTCTGTCTCTGCTGTCAAACTGTGAGTTAAAATCTGGCCAGTTCTCCTGTCTGCAGGAGAGAAAACTGTAGAAATACTGTTCTACAAGTCAGGTTTCAGTTGCACAGCAGGTACTAAGGCATCTGAATCTGATGTTTCACTGGTTTTATGTTAGTATAAAAATCACAGTTTAAGACAAGGTTATGGAAAAATTTACATGCCAGAGTATCTTTTTAGACTTCAAGTTCAAGATCAGAATTTCAGAGTAGCTCAAGACCAGACTCTGCCTGTATACAGACTGCACTGATAAATATGGTATGAATGTCTAGGCTATGGCACATGTAAAAATCATTCTTTTAAATCATTTTAGTAACTGTTCGTTACTAAAATCTCTTAGTCTTAGAAACTATGTTTAAAAATATTGCTTGCAACGTATGGCTACCTCCCTGAATATACCTACTTTGCAGCAGTCATTGTGAGCATCAAAGGAATTACCACATGGCTAAACGAAAAGCGTAGTGTCTGTCATTGTCTTTGGATGGGACTGGATTGTGAAAGAGAACAAATAAAGGTGACTGAGGCACTAAAATGCATTATACTATAAATATCTGACAGGCTTGCTCTATATCCTGCTGTAGACAGAATGAGTCTATCTACTTCCATTCATAATAGCAAAATACTATTTTTCCCCATTTAGAAGAGTAGAAGCAAAAGCTGAAGGCGGATGGGGGAGGTTTAAGGAAAATATTTGCAGCAGGAGCACTCGTGACATATTTAGACAAATACTACATAGTAGAGTATATTATTGTCGAAAAGAATGAACTAAGTGTGGTGTCTTCTCTTTTATGTGCACACGAAGTAGCGATCTCCCATTGCATGGGGCAGCTGATGACTGGCAGGCATCATTGTAGCATCCATATTTTGAAGGATCTTGTTTTGATTGTGCGGGTTACAAACCTAATTTAAAAGTAGAACAAAGAATAAGTACTTCTAAGGTTTTTGTGAAGGTGAACGGATTAACTCTTGCTGTGTGTAAAGGATGTTCAGATGTGATTCTCAGGGATGCATGTCTCCTGGGACACAACTTGAAAAACATAGTGGTACATGATTTCTGATTCTGACCTGCAATGATGGAAAAAATTCACATTTTTTAAGAATAGTGATCATAAACCAAATATTATAAATAAGTATTGTAGGAGAAAACTCAGGAATAATAAGGGGGGGGGCAACTCATCAGTTTAGTAAGTCTAGTACTTATTAGAAAAATCTGTAAATGTCTTTGTATATGATTAGAAATGAAGAAGAATAGTAGTTTTCCTTCACTACTTGGCACCAGCTAGTCCTCTAGTGAAACACTGGGGTTTTAACCATCATAGTTGAAGATTTAAAATAAAATAAAAGGTATTAAAATAATAAAAGAGCGAAAAAAAGCCCAAATGAGAATATTTTTCATGAAATAGGTAACACCAGATTGGAAGAATTACATGTATTCTTTTCCTATGTAAACATGGTATGTGTTAAAAAGAAGTGGGATCTGCTAAGAACAGGCCATTGCAGTAAATGTAACCTAGAATAAGTAGGAGGTTTATAATTGAGCAATAAGGGAATTTTTCATGCTGGAAAACCTGAACAGCTCCTGAGAACGCTGTATGGGCTCAGTGGCTCCTGCATAGGCATGAATGTCTTTGTGTGAGGGAGAGTTTGGAAGAGGCCAACTCCCCCCAGCGTGTTGGGCTGGCTGTGCTGCCAGAGCTCTCCTTGGGCAGGGTATGGTGCTCGGACAGGCTCAGTGTTGGGGGTTCTGACCTCCTCTGCTTTTTGGGAAGGGCAGAAGGGCATGAATAAACAGATTTTATCACGGCAAATGATAAATATAGCTATTAAATGGTACACTACATTATTTAGAAGTGAAAACACGTCTCCTGTTTGCCGTGATGTATTTAGAGTACATTTTGGAGCAGTATACTAAGAATTTAAATTTATTCCTGGAAATATCATCTAGAATTTCAACTTTTCAGGTTTTTTTTTTTTTACTGGAGTTCTGTGAGAACTTACGTAAAAGTCCTATAGGTTCAGTTTTTCTTTGGGGAATAGTAATCTTAAGGGATCTATTTGCCAAACCATTTAAATATCTGTATTTTGTGATAATGCTGTACTGAAATGCCCATCTTTTAAAGAATTTGACCATGTGTGTCTGCTTAAAACGATTAATAAATACGTGTTCAACCCAGAGAGTGTTTTGTAAACCTAAGAGGTTAAACCAGTCTGAGGACAAATACTATGCAATTTGGTTTGTTTTTTTTCCTGAATAAATCTTGTTACAGAATATATTTTTTTTTTTTTAAATAGTATTATGTTGCACTTGCATATCGTTTCCTGTATCTGTACAACCTATATCTTACACAGGAACATTTTCCTCAGTCAAACTGTAGATTTTTCCAAAATAGAATAGCAGATACGCATGTCCCATGTTGCCTTTAACTAAGGAAGCTTTTATTTTATTTAAGTTTTAATATAATTTGGTTTAATATTATTTTGTTGTTAGTAAGTAATTACAGAAGCATAGGAATCCCTTACTGGAAAATACATTCTTTTTGACATAGTTGAGAAATTAACTAATTAATTGTGATAGGGCAGCATTAATTGCTTTTTAACTGTTTCAAGAACTGGTGTATTTTTACTCACATTACTCTTGTGCTTGTATGATCTTAACAATGTTCCCATGGTTCTGGTGATTTATTTTGTTATTGGGTTTTTTTAATGTTCTCTTCCTGTTGTTTGGTGCATTAAACAGCTGCAGTTCAGGGACTGCACCTCTGATCTCACTGTTAATGTTTCTGAATAGCACTACTGTATAAATAATAAATGTTGTCGCTGCTTTTCAGTTTCCCTTAGAGTGATGTGACTTGTGAGGTCCTATGTTACTGTATATTGTCCTAGAAACAGACTCGTTGTTGTTGTTGAGAAACAGTTGAAGAAAATTTATAATGGTAAATTCAAATGACGTATTCCTGGCTTATATCACTCCACTAAAAGTAAAGGAAAATTCCGATGTTACAGTTATTCCATTTAATATCTCTCTGTTATCTAGGTCAGTATTGGGATTCTTTTTTAATGATGCACATCCTTGCTTGATAAGAACACTTCCCAGCTCAAGCTTGGTTTTCTGGGGTTAATTTTCCTTGAGTTTCTGTCTGGGCTTGAGAAGAGCTCTGTAGAAAGGGAGTCAGTACAGCCTAGTGGAGAGCAGAGTCATGAGCATTTGCATCCCTGCAATGTTTTTATTGACAAACGGTAGTCTGCTATTGACATTTGTGTCCCTTGATGATACTTCTATCCTAGCTTATCTTTGCTGGTCAAATGCCTTAATTGTTCTGGCCTTTAATTCAGTCAAAGTTGGAGCACAAGTGGAAGGGAAAAGAGAAGGAACAGGTCTAACGGAGCATCAAGCTTGAGCTGTGAAGCTGCTGGCAACGATCAACCTGTCATAATGTTATGATTTGTTCATTTTTATACCATTTATTAGCCTTTACTTGTTGTGCCATTTGGCCTCCAGGGCAGATAAAGTGCTGTCTAATTTGGTAGGTTTGCTTCTGTCAGAGTGGCCTCGACAGAGAAGGTGTTAGCTGTAGTGACAAATAATCAATAGCTGTCGTTGTCATGAGGAACGTGAGTAGTTGGGCCTTTCATCTGGAGGATTAGAGGTCTAATTGGATTGAGAATAGGGAGGGTGGGCTGTTGGGTAACCCTGTCAGCTATGTTAAGCTGTCAAATGTCAGCCTTCCTGAAAGGAAGAAGGGATGGTTAGCTTTCAGAAACAAGGAAGACATATGAAAGCTTTTTTAAAAGTAATAGATAAAAAAGTAGAATAGGCTATCATATGCTTTAACCCCTTCTTGTTTAATTATATATCTCTCCAGTTAATGAGGATGCGTGATATGTGCTCTTTGTATCTCGCTCTCTCTCTCACACACACACAGAGCTAGACGGACAGAATTTGTGTGAAACAGATTTGACAGTGTGAGACCAAATCAGACTGGTTCTCTGTCTTGAGAAAAAGCCAGTTAGCTACTCAGATGCGGAATATACATGCAAAAGATTATAATGTAGGAGAGGAAAATATCTACCAATGGAGCGAATCACTTAGAAGAAGCTATAAAGAAACTGAATATTTTGTTTTAATATTTTGTTCAAAAATTTGGCAGTCTAATAGTGCCAATATGTTTTTTGAGATATAAGCAGTTGTTTCAATGTTGCTGAAAGTAGGATAAGTACTATGGTCCAGTCCTGCATTGGACAGTAAAATTGTCAGCTGAATTTTGTCTGTATTTTCTTGCAGTTATTGCTTTTGATTCCTTGCTGTCTGCTTCTCGGAGAAAGATCTGCATTGTTCTAAAGAAGATAAATCCAATGAAAGAGCCATCATGCTAGTAGAACAAATAATTTTTTGCAGATTAATGTCTCAGAAGGTTTACAATACTGGTATTACCTTACCAGAATAAATAATAGGACTAGATTTTTAAACAAGGATTTATTTGTTTGTAAAATAGTGATTTCTTTATTTGTCGTCTTACTTTGTAACTCTTTTCAAAGCAAGTCTTAACTGTAACCATACCAGTATCTCCTTTATCCTTGTAACATATTTTTCCTGAGATCTATAGTACATGGCCAGTGTTATCCTTTATATAACTGGCCATCTCTTACAAGCAGCTAGATCTTTAACTGCTGATGACCTTGAAATAGTAGTTTTTAGGGGGGGTGGGGAAAGCCCTTTATTTGTATTGGCTAATTTTAAAAAAAGACAATTTTATATTTTTCTTCTTTTTTATAAACTTTTTTAGGAGGATATATATGAGGAGGAATATATATGAGGATTTTTTAAAAACCTCATATATATTTTTAATTTTTTTCCTGGTTTTGATCATTTATTCTATACTAGTGGTTTTACTACTGGTGTTTCAGTTTGGATTGATTCCTCTGCCACTCCTTTCTTCTGCACCACTTATTGATGGCCATTTGGACTCATGACAGCGTATTTACTGGTGGTCTGCTGCAAATGCTGGCAAACCCATCCTTAATCTCAGGTTTGTCTTTGTAGGTTAGTACAATGCTCTGAGTGTCTCAGAAGCAGGAATCTCAAATGCATTATCTATTATCATGTTACAGTGGCTAACATGTCTGAAATCGTGGCTTTTTTCCCTTTTCAGATTGACTGCCACACTCTAAAACCCATCTTTGTGTGAGAGTCTAGATTTTTCGGTCTTGAGTAATTTTGGCATTTGCAATTAGTTATCTAACAGGTATTGTACGTTTGTCATTTCTAGTCTAGGCTTTATCAGAACTAAACTTCTAACTTTTTTCACAATCTAGGTCTCTGCCTCGGCTTTCCCCCGCTGTTTTGTTTCATTGCTTCCCCAGCTCTCACTTTAAGATCTTGGTATTTAGTTTTGAGTCTATATAATCTGATTTAATCACATTTAACCTTCTGGTCTAAGCTATAGGAAGACAGATGTAGAATTGAGATAATGGCCTGCCCTTGCAGATTTAATTGTGGTGAAGCTGGCTGAGATTGCTGAGCTTCAGGAGAAGTAGTATGCTGCTGTGGCCATGTTTGCTCCAGTATCCAGTGTCCATGAAGCTGACAGAGTGTTTCTACACACTGTTGTAGTCTGCACTATAGAAGCACTGTGTTTAAAATGGGATTTTTCCTGGTAATGAAATAAGCCCTGGCTCACTTATTGTTAAAAGATTTTTAAATTATATTTTTAGCTTATTAAAAATCTGTCCATTCTTCTCAAAAATAATTTTTAAGTTCCTGCTTTATTTTTTTCATTGTGATAAGAAGTGTGTCATAATTCAGTATCTTAATTTCTAGTGCTTTACCTAATACTTTCTACCAAAATCCGTGCCCTTCTTTTTTTTCTAGACAATTTCCTTGCCATAGCAATGATCTGTGGTTTCCCCATTTTCTCCCTTTCTTAGTCTAGCTAGAACATCACTATTTTCTTTCTCTTCTCCTCCCGCAATGTCACAGCTATTTTAATTAACCTAATTGAAGTATTTTCTTTGTACAAACTCTTCTTTCTCATTTTCAAGCACAATGTCATATCACTTCTCTGCATCTCTGCTCTGCTTCTTGCACTGTTAACTCTCCTCCTTTCCATCGTTTGGCTTTATTTCTTCTTTTACCCTGTTTCCTGTGCTTGAAATAAGCTTTCATGATCCAGACTGTAAAAGAGGATACTGTCAGGCTGAAAACATGTATTTTATTATCATACTAGTGCCTCTGTTGAACTATCTTGATCTCGAGCATTTCAGATTTCATGAAAAGTAGTAAGAAAAGAAATGTCTTCATCTTCAGTGATTTTCTAGAAGACTTTGAAAATATGAATGAAGTGCAAGCTATGGTGGTGATCATAGAGCAGCCTTGCTTGTGTCGTGTTTCCCAGTGAAAAGGAACTAATTCTGCATAGCATGTAGAAATATCTTAAATATTTCTACGGCCAGCTGGTAGAATTACTTTGTTTTCATCTATTCATGGTCATAGTTTTGTGAGTAAAACTTAGAAAAGCATCTATGCTGGTGACTTGCCCATTGTTACTTATTCAGATTTTTTCTAAGTTCTCTGTAGCAATAATTTTGAGGCTGATATCAATTAATAAAATCATTCATATTAGTTTATGAAAAAGTTCAGTTAAAAGAATGAGAAGGTAAAGTGATCCTGTCCTTAAAAAAATGTCTTAAATGACCATATAAGGCTAAAAAAAATAAAACATGTTGGTGCATAACTTAAACTCAGATATTTTCTAGGGAAGTCAGACTAGAACTGAATAGGATGCAGACATGCTTTTAGGACAGTTAAGCAAAATTTTGCTCAGCAAGGGCAAGTGTTTTGTACAAGCATAAGCAGTGCTTTTTCTGCAGAATGTTATTCCACATTACTTGATGTTTCGCTGTTTTAAGTTGACTTGATAATCCTGGTTTTCAACTGCTAGGTCTCTTTCACATACTGCTGTCAAATTACTGTGCCCTCTCTCTCATTTTCTTTTATTCAAAGGATAGGTGAAAATTTCTCCAGCATTTGACTATTAATAGTTACATCTTTAATATGTGATTCTTTCTGAACATGGTACTATACCTGGAGTGTAACAGTTCACATCTGAATAGATTTCATTTAGTGTCACTTATTACTGCTGCTTTAGCATTTTTAGCATTGTGGCATCCCTTGGTGCATGAGAGACTTGCCTAGCTCTTCTCCTAGGACATTGATGTCTGCTGCCAAATCTGTACCTTAAAAAATAGCTTTACAAGCAAAGGCATCTCCCTGTTTGAGTGTCCTTTATAAAACATCATTCTTGCATTAATTGTCCCTCTGCAGCTGACCTCATGACTGAGCTTTTAAGTGGTTACAGGAAGAAATATTGTTGTTGGGACTGAGAAACTGCTTACTTGTTTGCATCCAGATTTGGCACTGACAAAACAGGACCGTCACTGGTATTAGCTCATCAGTCTGGCTTGGTTCAGTTTTGTGAGCCATTTGGTGATTTCTGTTTGAATTAGATGACTTTTTCTGGGTATTCTGTAGTGAAAAGTGAAGGTATTTGTTTTCACTGATTATGTTATTCTCATTTTAAGTGAATTATTTTTTTTTTTGTTAAGTGTTTCCACATACACTTCTGTAAATGCATTACCAGCAATAGATCATTTTGAAACAGGACGCCTTTCTTCTGAATTCTCCAGGAATCTTCTATCAGGTGTCTGACACGTCCTTAATCTGATGCTCAGGCTTGTCATTTGAATCAATAGTGTACTAGATAGGATGTCTTCAGCATGCAAGGCTATTGCTATAGAAGGTGTTTGAAAAATAAATTCAGATCTTACGGCCAGCCACAAACTCCAAGAGCACTAATCTTTCATTTGTCTCTCTTTTTGTCTGTAAACAGTTGGTTAAATTGTTGATGAAAGAGAATTAGGTGAATCACACTCAAGTGAAAATGGATGTATATAAACTACATAAGCAGTGTTTTTCTCTGCTTCCTGGAAAATGACAGCTAATGTCTGCATTTCATAAAATGTAAAATTAGTTTACCGTACCTCTTAAAATTATCATATTTTGGTCTCTTTGTAAAGCAGCTTGGAACACTTTTTTGTTACACTTTTTTTTATTAATGAAGAATAAGGAATTAATGGAGAATGCTACTAATTTTTATTAATGAGGAATGATTTCTACTGAAATATCAAGTGATTAGTGTTACAAATATAATCTGTATATGTCAAGCCTTCTGATGGGAACATTTCAAGATAACATGTCCTACGTGTATATAAATTTTTTTTTTTTTTTTCAATATTCTGTTAGTATGGTGTAGACTTGGGAAGACTTTAAGATTCTAAGCTTGAATTGTTACTTTAACTGCCTATAGTCTGAACAAAGCTAAATATATCTAGTACTTCTGTTACTGCTAGGATGTACTTTGGGTAGCTTACTAAGGGTTTAATTTATTTACCGGTACGGTAAGTAGATTCTGACTTCATTTTAGATCTCAAACATCACTGTAGTGTCTATAGAAGCTAATACTAAAATATTTCAGTGTATGAAATTAGCCTCAAGTTTTTAAATAGTTATTTAAAGTAAGGGTAAACCAACCTTTGTTGCAGGTTATTTCGATTATCGGTTGTCTGTCTACTTCTGTAATAGTTCTTTTCTCACAAAAATTTCTGTGGCTAAGCAGATTATGGAGTGGTTTTTTTGTCTTGCTAAAATGCTTTTGAGCAACCGTCCTAACTTGTCTTATGTTTCTGGAAGAGACATGGGAAATATAGGAGGCACTAGGTAATCTATGTATAACTAAGTGATGAGAGACTTGGACATCTGCAAAACATCAGTTATGTGAGGTATACAGATAATTACTAAAAATGGAATGAACATTATAATTATAGACATAAATCAAAACTTTAGTAGGATTTGAGGAGAATGTGAATATAGGAAAATACCAGTTTTAAAAAGAAAGACATATATTTCAGGGATATATTTTCTTTGGTTTTTAACACTACTCTTAGTTCAAGACTGCTCAACTTAAAGACTTTAAGATGAAGAAAATGAATGTTTTAAATATTTTCTAGTACTTGTATTTTGGGGGAGGAGGGAGTCAGTACTTGCTACCAAATCTTTCAAATCACAGTATTTTTTGAAATACAGTATTTCTTGAAAACTTGGTCTTTGATTCTTTATGAAGAGGTGGGCAGTGATCCTATAAATGTGGATGATGTGTCTCAGATTTTCTCGTAAATCCCTAGAGCTTGTGTGTTGTGGGTACTTCTGCCTGAATGACTTCAAAAGAACACTACAGGAAAACAAGTTCAGTAACAGTAGAAGAGATCAACTGGAAATGAGAATGCTAATTGCATTTTCATCCTTGAAGTGTTTTTTGCGTGAAAGCTGCTATTTTCTATTGGTTGACCATAAAATTTAGAGCTGAACTGCTGAGAGCACTACACAGAAATATGTACAGACCATGGATAAATGAGGTCAAAGGCTCTAAGATGCAAATATTATTTTCTTTCATCATTATGCTAGGAAACAATTTTACCTTGGCTTTTACAGCACTGGTCAGTTGTCTTCTCTTGTATTCTTTGACTGTGTGCCAGTTTGATAATTCTGTCTATTCCTATGGAAACCAAGATACTGAAGCCAATCTTGCAAGAGGCTTTAGGGAGAAGTGCTGTAAGTTCAGACACTGCCTTGCTTTCATTCAAAATGTCTGATAGTCAGAACTGGCCTCAAGTTGTACTGATGTTCTTGGCTGATGTATTGCCTAATATGCTTTGCTGGACAGATGAATCTGTTCAGCTTGGAAACTGGTAAATAAGGTTTCTATTCAGCCATCTGAGGGGTTCTCTCCAGTTGATTGTTTTACTTACAAGTCCAGGATGCTGCTAACAAAGTTGCTAAAAGGGTACTTTGTGAGATTAAACCCACTGTCAAAATCAGTGATGTTTTTGCCATGATTAACTTAAAGGATTGACAAAACATCACATATTTAAATCTACCAGTGGTTTGTTTAGATAGAAGACATGGCCTCCTCCTTGACCACACAGATGTAATAAATAGCATACAGATTTCTTTTCCAAGCTGTAATTCAGTAGATGACTGTTAATGGTTGTCTAAAACAATAATCCTAAGGATTTTTTTATTTACTTTCTCAGTTACATTTTTAGTCAAGGGGTTAGCTGCTTGGTTTTGCTCAAATAAAGATAACACTTCATTTTGAGTTTTCTTGAATTAACTGGACCAGCTGTGATTGAAGTTGTTCCAGAGTGAGAAGAAATACGGGTTTGTCTCCCTATAATTCATAAAGTTTACATTATTATGTTGTATCTGTCCAGAGATGGGTTATTTCCATTCACTATGTTTTCAGTTACTCGACAGCAGCTTTACTGAAGATGCATGTGGAAATCAAGTCTTCTGACTATCGTCTGCCAGCCGATAAGGGAGTACAGGCAACAGGAAGAAGTAGTTTCTCTACTGCCTCTGCTGATGCTCTTTCTGATGTAGTTAGAATAGACTACCACAGTGAGTAGAGAAAGTATGCAGAAAAAATGAGCTAAGAAGTATTATTTTCAGTGTCTGATTCTTGCCCAGTGTATATGGCCCAAAGATTAAGGGGAGTATTTGAAAGGATTAACTGTTATGTTTAGTAGAAATGCTTCAGTGTATTTGTTCTGTAGGACTTTGCAATCATATTGAGGAATATGATCACCTTAGTTTATGAAATAATTTGATTTATTCACCTTCTCTTTTGGTGTGGTTTCATACAACAGTAACAATATTTTTGTGCCTGCCATGGTTTACTGAAGAGTGATTAATCCAACTGTTAAGATTTATGGTTAGAATAGAATTTCCTTCCCTATTCATCATTTGTGTATCAAAGTTATATTTATTGTGGCAGAGATGATCAAAAAAAGTGTTGGGAGTGTGTCTGTGATTATAGTTTTATGTATTCTTGATATAGCAGTTGACATAAAAATATATTAAAATGTATTAACATTTAAACATATTCAAAACTTTATGTAAACTTTGTCATGAGCTTTTTTCCCCAAATAAGAATATTGTGTGTGTTGAACCTATATGGCAATGTAGCATGTGATAGCCAGAGATGCAGCCTGGTATTTTGATGGTGACTTTACTCATTTTAACTAGAATTTGAGGTTCTAAGCATCTATACTGATTTTATTTTATTTTTTTCAGGAACTGTTAAAAAAAAAATTACTAATATTCATGGAATGTAAGAACGGTGCAGTCATAAAAATTTAAAGGGTAACTCTTACAGGGGTTACAGGTGGTGTAACCAGGCAATATTAATTCAGTTTTATTGTATTAGAAATCAAGAAGTTTCACTATCTCATGCACAGATAATTTTTCAAACATGAGTGTTGACTCAACATAATTCTTATTTGCTATTTAATTAATATATCTACTTGCTAGTCTCTATTTTAATAATGTTTCTTCTGAAGAATTCTTGTCAGATTTGTGGCAGTTAGCTGATAATATATAAAAATGCTCTTTTCAATGTATGGATTTTGCTTTTAGAACAGTATTCTGTTCCTATATACAATATAAAATTAGAACTATGATAGTCACAGCTTCTGTTTTTGTAGGTGCTTAGTTTGTGCCCTGAACAGCTACTAAAACTTACAGGTGTTGGTAGAAGAAAGTCCTTCATATGCTCCATGTCATCCTAAATTGTTCCTGATGTTCTGAGAACGTGCATCTTCTCAAAGAGATGCTAAAAGATGAAACAACCTCTAAAGAAACCACATGCACAGCTCCTTTTCTTTTCAAAGTTGTTAAAATTCTCGGGTTTTGAAAATTTGTGACCAAGTTCATCTGTGGGGTGAAAGCATCCTCTTCAGCATCTATTCATTGGAAAGAGAAAGAGTATGTCTGTTTATGTATATAGTAAGATTATCTTCTGTAAGATTGAGTAGGTCAGTTTCTACTTTGTGAACTCTGCAGGTTAAATTCAGTTGCCATTTTTATTTTAAAAAGGAAAGCTCATAGATATACTTATCTTTTAAAGACTTAGCTAGCAATTAAGGGGTTCAAGTTTTTTGTCTTTCACTGCTTCTTGAAAGCATCTGACAGGAACAGCTGTTCTCAACTTTGACTGTAGCACCTGTGCTAATCTCTTGGCAAAGTGTGCTAACATGATGCAAAGTGGCTGCTATGTTCTGCTTGTTTTTTAAGATAAAATCTAAATTACTTTTATGTTGTTCTTCTTTTACCCTGCTGAGTGTCTGAGTGCACAATACAATTTACTATTTGTCAATGTACCGATTTATACTGACTTTAGAAACTTTGTCACTGTTAAAGAATAGATAATTTTGTTTGAGGCATGAGGAATGATTAAACTTCAAGTAAGTCCTGTTTACTTTTAAGGATTCCTGGGTCTAAAAGGTTTAGTATCTAATCTGACTGTTAAGAAATCCTAGCAATTTATTTCACCTTTTTTTTTTTTGTTTGTTTTCTTTGAATAAGAATGAGTATATTTGGGGCAGAATGTGCTTCTCTGGAAAAGCAGATCAGTGGCCTGATGTCATGCTAAATTTCTATACACCTTTCCAGCTCTTGTTCTCCTCCAAACTGGGTCTAAACCCAAGGAGCAGTGTACATGAGTGAATATGTAGGTTATAACCTATGGTACATTTTTTTTTCCTGCTTTCAGGCTGTTGTTATGTAGCCAGCTATACTTTATTAAATATGATTTATGAATTTTAAAAGGAAAATGAAATTAAAGACAACAAAAGTATAATCACTGCCAATGCCACAATTGTGTAGTATTAGAAAAGCAGACCTGTTTTAACTTTGCAGTTAATTCAACTATAATAATTTTGTGGTGTGCTGTTCATGAAAGAGTAAAAATAACTGAATTATACATTATATTCCTCTGAAGAGGAGTTATTGATTGTTAAATAGTCTCTCTTTTTATGAAAGAACGCTAAGAAAATTGTGCTAAAATTTCTTACATAAGTGCTGCTTAATTAATAATTACTATATTTCAAAAATCAAAATTTAATAAGCTAATAAATTATTAAACTATGGTGGGATGTATAATTATCAGCTCTCCAAAAGCCCTACTGTCATGGATGGTGAACTTGCTGCACTGTTACTAGTTCTCTGTTGTCTTTGAACACACCCCTTTAAACAGATATTTAAACCTTTGTGCTTCTGCTTTTGTGGGGGCTTTTATTTTTCCACTTTTCTGCAGTCTTCTGTGCACTGACTGATCAGGCATGGTTACTGTGGGTAATTGTAATACTGAAGAATTTGAGGTATTCATTCATATTTTTGAATACTGGTAAATAATGTTTTAGATAGGAAAGAAAGGTGACTGAGAGAAGTAGCTTATTTGACCTTGGTAGCATGCAAGAATTTAAAATTAGTTTCTGAGGGATAAATATGTAAACATAAATAGAAAATGAGGTAAAATGTGCACCATGCTGTCAGCAGTAGGTTCTTCAAGACTAACCAGATATTTTGTTAGCCGATTTTCCAGAAATAAATAAATAGATTGCCTTTTTAGGCCTGTACAAAAATATTTACTGTAGTGCTAGGTGCAAAACTGCAAGTTAAATGGGAAATTAGGACACAAAATTAAGGGTATGATAAAGAGTTTGATAGAGCTGAAAACAAATACGGTTGAAATATGAACTGCAAGATCAGGAAGAGTATATTAGAATTCCTCACCAGTTGCTCTTGAATCTAGTATTGGTCAATATTTTTCATTAACAAACTTAGCATTTCATTCAAACTTAGTGGGACCTCTTCTAGTATACTCTGTAATCTCTGCTTGCTTGTGTTCAAAACAAATGAGTTCAGACTAGAATGAGCACAGAGAGCTCATGATATTTTGGGGGAATGTGGATTTTATCCTTTGTTATTGAGATAAAAAGACCAGTGCTTGTTTAGGTTTTAAAACTTGTGCTATAATTTCATGGGTAGAAAGAGTGAAGTGTGTGTTGGGAGGGTGTCTGAAGTGCTGGGGTCTGAACCCCCAGCCCTGAATTAAGGTTGACATATGGGTGGTTCCCACAGCCCTTTAAGAGGAGGGGATGAGTTTACCTTTTGGCTTTCCTCCAGGGTACGGCCGGCCTTGCAAGGAGAGCCCTTGGGTAAACAAGCCCCAGGTGCCCTGCATTTTGGTAACAAGTGCCAGGTGTCCTGTCTGGGGATAAAAGCTGGGCCCACTTGCAGGAAGGGTTGGAGAGTCTGTCTGTGGAGTGGACGTGCTTCACGGAGTTTCCTGTTGGGGAAGGACCTCCTGACCACTCATGCAATCGGATTGCAGTCAGGTCTGGCACTTACAAACGCGGGCTTTGTGGGGAGGCAACATGGGGTTACTTCTGTCATATGTAACTGCCTTGTTCTCCTGGTTGTCTCCCATCTTCTCTGTGGGTTATCTCGTGTGTTTGTTCCATCTGTTATGAGCGATATTGTGTCATTCCTGGGGTCGCTGGGGTTGATGTCTGTTATTCGTGATCTATCTGACTTGTTTGTACCCCCAGCAATCCTCTATATACTGACCCCTTTACGTGAAATAGAACCTACGTACTGGATTGTTGTTTTGCTGCTGGCTGTGTCCTTTTTACTGGGCCTACTAATTGGCAAAACAGTGTCTTAAAAAAACAACGAACAAAACCAAAAAATCCCAGCCTGAAACTGAGAGAAATGGGGAAAAAAAATCCAAAACACCGTAATTCCACATAAAAGAAATCTCTGGGATTTTTAAAAAAATTATTAGATGTCCATACTCCCACTCCCTATGGGGCTGCAAGATTTAGTAACCTAGAGTGTCAATTTTAACCTTTAGTTCTAGTTTGTGGTTTATATGTAAATATTTCTAAGGCTTTCTGTTCTGCTGGAAGTATGTACCCTGACTGCATCTTCAGTGCTTATGACTGTCAGCAATGAAGAGCCCTTAAAAACCACCTCCTTTGTAGGGATCACTTTTAAGTTGTTTTATATTCTTTTGATCTGTTTGTTCCCACTCCTGGGAAAGCAGGTATGTAATTTTAAATTGGAGCCAAAGGAGCATCTTCACAGTTTAACAGCTTGGCATTCTTTTGAATGACCCCTGCCATGTTTACCAGGAGGCTGTAGAGAGATGCTGAGCTGCCTTTTTCCTTGTTCTCTAGCAGCCCTTACAGTCAACTAAATCTTCACAAGCCTATTGTAGGTATTCCTAAAACCAAATGTAGCTGTGTTGTAACAGTCAGTAGGCATCTCATGTGCACTACGTTATAAATTATTACAAATCAGTCTTTCAAGTCATGTTAAATATTTCAGATGGATTAGAATTGTTAGGCTTTTTGAAAATGAGGTCTCAGCAATGAATAGGAAAATAAGCTATTTTTCTGTAATATTGGCTCCTTTTAACCCACTGATGACAAGGTGATGATAGCTTATCTATGGATGTGCTTTTGAAGCTTGGAGAGGTGCATATATTCCTCTGCCTCTTTGCTGTATCTTGTACAGCTCGGTTTCTCCCTTTATAAACTGGGGTTCTATTTGTCAACCTGTGTAGTATGATTTTAAAATCTAAAGATGAAAAGTGCAACCTATATCAACACTACAGGGTAGGAGACATGGTTAGTCAGAGTGTAGAAGCACATGGTTATATAATGAGCAATTCTACTTACCAAGAAAAAGTGGGATGAGAAGGGAAATAAATTTTCAGAGCCCTGTCGTGTCAGCAAAATGCTTCTAGAACCCAGGTGAACTCTTTAAAGTAAGCTTGTATGTCTCTGAAATTCATAAAAATTTGCTCTTGCAAAATACTCATTGCCATTCATCTTTATGTGCCTGGGAGAATTCTATTTGGGATTCTGCAAAATTTAGTTTTATTATCCCCCTTCTTGATTGTTGGTGCATAATAAATGACAGTCTGGACCACACTGAAACCAATATGCTGTCATTCATTTAGGATTTAGATGAAATAGTACTCTTTCCCCCTTCCATTTATCCTCCCCATTTCTTCTAGAACCACATCTGGTATAGGAGATAGATATTGATATACTGAGGCTCTAGCTGTAGAAAATGGAAGTAATATAAGGAAAAAAGAATATTAACAGATTAAGTGGGTTCATTCCCTTTCTGTTAATAAGTGTACTTGTCTACTGTCTTTTGGTGTTATCTGTAGTTAGGAAAAGTCTTTGGACCCCTATCTACTTAACGAATTTCAGGAGACATCTGTGGTGAAATTTTGTTTCAGTATACGCACACTTGGTATTAAGGTGATAATGACTCCTCCATTTCAGATGGTATTTTATTTTACATTACAGCAGCCAGTAATCCAGGTTTTAAAATTTGTCTTTTATATGATGTTACTTTAATGTCCCTATTGCTGTTACCGACTTTGACTTTCAGTTCACAGAAAGAAAAGTTTATACATTTTACAGGAACTGTACTGCGTTTCTTACAATTCTGAATCAGGAAAGCATCATATTTTAGCCAACTAAGAGGAGGAAGTGAGATGTTCCTAGTAACTATTAATTGCAGTTTTTCCTTTATCTCCTGATAGCCAAGCAGTGATCCTGACTGCCATTGCTGGTATTGTCAGGCTTCTACCAATTGTAGCAGAGCTACGTGACCTCTCTGCTGCCAGGTTAAGTTTTCTGGGTCTCTGAAGGAACACATATGATATCTCACAGTTGAATATTCTGTCACCTGTTAAGGAGGTTAACGCTCATGTATGCTAAGAAAGTTCTGGAAGAATTTTGCTTACGTGAAGAATGAAAGCTTTCACAAGAAACAGGATTAACTATAGCAATTTGTTGTTAGCTCTGTGTTAGTCTAAGATTCAAACTTCAACAATGTGCTTTGGCATGTATTAAATTACCTCCATGTATTGAAAAGGTAAATTAAAAAATCCATTAACAACTCTTTTTTATACTGCTAGATGTCATATGAGGAACAAAAATGTCTGCCAGATCCTCTTTTTCGTTTTAAGTGCTGGAATATTTGCACAGCTGTGTTTTTATGATAGTGTTTTCTATGTTGGTTGGTCTATTGTGCTACTTATTACCAGAGAGCCAGCTAGTAGAGGTGGGTAACATTATTTCAACCTTCCCCACAGTAATACAAAAAATACGATTGCTCTGAATGTTTCAGTACAATTGAACTGTTTTGGACAGTGGACCAGTAGGAACCTGTGTCTGCCTGTTTGTTTGGGGGAAGGCTGAAACCTGGCCCAGAAGAGAATTAGTGTGGCTTTGCAGTGATTCTGGAACCCCTCTCTTTCTCTATACTTGTGTTAGGTTCAGTCATGTACAAGGTCTCCTGTTCTCTGTTAGTTTGCTAGGGAAGAAGAGGACTGCCACTGAACAAAGGAAAGGAAAGAGAAATGTTCTTTCACCGATCTTCCCACTGGTGAGTGAAGGGGGACCGAGTTCTGAGGAAGTCATTGGTACAAAGGCACTGTGCAACTTAGAGCAGGACTGTACCGGGCTGTGTAGCGTGGCATGATGTGAAGTGTGAGGCTAATTGTTTTAGTGCTCTGGTAATACAACCATCAGTAATTTCAGTATCAAGCTACAATTAAAATCATAACAATACTATTATCAGTACAGAGCTTTGTCTTTCACTTAGGTGACCATTTGGGGTGGATTGACTTTGGCTGGTTGCCAAATGCCCACACAGCTGCTGTCTTATTCTACCTCCTCAACAGGCCAGTGAAAGGGAATAGGTTGAAAAAGCTGCTTTAGATGAATGAAGAAATAAACATGTTATCTTGTAGGCCTGGAAAAGTAGGTGGAAAAGAGTTTACTGGCAGTTTTCTGGTGAAACTTGTTCCTGGCAATAGAGTCATACTGAAAATACTAGACATTTTTGTCCTGAATTAATTTGCAATTTTGGGGATAATATTTTCAATCTCGGGGATAATCTGAATTCTATCAAATTCATTGATTTCTACTAAGAAGTTTCCCCCATTGTTTTTTTCTCTGTTGAAACATTCAGGAAAGGAAAGTTTTTCTGACTGCTTAGCAGTTAAGATTGGGGTCCGGAACTTTCTTCAAAGTCATTACTTGATGGTAGAGCAATGATTGCTTATTGAACTGTCTACCAAAAATGTGTTATACTCCATTGCATTTAGAACATGTGGCTGAAATTTTGAAACAGCAGAAGCTAGTTGTCAGATGTTCTCTGAAACTGTGCTGTAGTTTGCATACAGAGTTGAGTCCTACTCAGGTACAGGCTAACCATAGGCAGAGTAAAAACTAGCAAGCTTAATGATTTGTTATATACAAGAATTTTATAAAAATGAAGGAATTTTTCCAGTAACTGCTTTCCAGATTAAGCATAACTTTCCCCCCTTCCACCTAGTAAGACCTAAATTAAATCTTTCTTCAAGACGTGTTGATACATCGTGTAGTTACAAACTTAAACAGTAGTCAATCGAAGGTGAGGAATTTTTCCTTTGTCGCTAATAGGGATGGTATTTTTTTCTAACAAGTGAAAGGAACACAGCAACATTCATGGTATTGCTAAAGAAAAGAACAGCAGTCAGAAGTAGAAGCATGAATAAGATCATTACAAGTAAGTAATGTAAGTACAAGTGTCTTCTGTGGTGGTGTTTTAAAAAAAATCTTAACTCATTTGGAAGAAAGTATCTTTTGTGTTTCAGAATAAGGGGATTTGTTACAGATTCATTTTCTAAGGAGAGGGGTTTGTTGGTGGCTAAGCATGCAACAGAATAATGTAGTAGTAACTGCTGGAAAAATGTGTAACAGCAAAAATAAAATACAGTATAGGGAAAGAAACTCTAGTAATAAAAATGTGTTTCCTGTTTTATGTATTATTTTAATTTTTACTCTTCTTTTTCAGCTGAATTCATTCAAAAAGCACAGTATACTTGTAAATCTTCCAATAAGTATCCATCAACAAGGGAAAATAATTCTTGTTTTCATGTGTATGCATGCACATTGAGCAGGAAATACTGAAAATAAGCCAAATGCATTATCCTCTGTGATGGAGAAAAGCAGCTATATTTTTTCCAAGACTAATATTATCTCAAGTTATTTAGTGTTGTCTTCCCCCAGACTAATTCCCAACCACATCATGATAGATACTCTCTGATTTTTTGCTTTTTTTTTCTTTTTTAATTAGTTTTGCAAGTTTTTCTTATATTTACCTGTAAAATATAATGGCAATAGTGAGGAGTTTTTTCATCCCTAACTCATTTCCAAATTCATCATGAATTCATTTTGCGTGTTCTGCATGGATTAGTAGTTGTGCAGACATTGTGTTCTGCTTCTGTACTTCAGTATATGCCTTGTTGTGAGTCTGTGTATTAAAGGGACAAAAATCCTTGGGTTATGCTTCCTCTGACACCCAACAGAAGAAAGTGAATTAGTCACTCCTCATTGTGAATGCTGTTGTAGAGTACAGTAGCCACACTGTCTCTGGCAAGAGAAGTTTGCGTTTTCAGGCAGGTTTGTAGTAAGGTTTTTGGCAGACTTTTCTTGTAGGCTTTCACTGAAGACCAAGGACCGATGACAAACTGTAGAAGCAGGAAGAGGTTATTTTGTCTGAGCTCATTCATGATCTGCTTTCCTTGTGTATTTTAAAATAAAATAATGTAGCAGGTAAAAAATCACATTCATTTGTTTTAGGTGTACTCAGTGAAATTCATTCAGCCAACATAAAGCCCAACTCTTCAATTTTTATTAGACAAAGAGCAGAACAGTAACATATGTAAAATATACCCTTCCAATGTTTATGGCTGCTATGGAAAAGGAAATGAGATTATTTTTATGCTCTGGCACTGGTTACTGTCGGGGCCTCTGGAATCCTTTGGCCCATCTCTACTCTACCATTCTGCTGACAAAGTGATTCGCAATTTTGAGTCTTATGATATACAGAAGTGCCCCCATTCATTAGCAATGCTTGCAGTTGTCTACATGGCTACCTTCATTGTTTTTCAAAAGACAGCCTAAGGGGAAGAATTTCACTTAGAGGATTTATAAGCAAATTGTAGAAGACTGAAATATGTTAATTTGCAGGTAGTTCCATAAGCAGAAGAATCCAAAGACATGACTTTTATTTATTTGGGTGTTGCCTTTCCTGTGTACATTATCTAATAAAGCTTCATCAAATGCTGCAGCTTTTTCCTGAGTGGGAGGAATTAGTACAGTTTCTATTCTCTTCTGAGTTTTCTGTTTTCATTATATTTATGGGTAATTGATACTTTTACTTAAACTGTTAATATGTGAAATTGGCCAAAACCTAGTATTTTGGGAAACAGTGGGAGACAGTGAGCAAAATTGGAAGACAGCACACTCCCTTTAGGAAAGGTTAGAATTTAGAGTGGGAAAAGAACAGGGATGTTCAAAACATGATCGTACAAGCTAGATTCAGATATTTTGCTTTAATGGATTATTTCTCCAGCTGTAACTGGCCCTTGACTGAAACTTATCTGCTGAAGGTGGTGTGGAAAAACTCAATAGATTTTGTATTGAAGTGAAAGCATCAAAATGTTGTATGTAGCATCCCTGTTTATACGGAGAATAACCTCCAAGCAAGGGGCAGCAGCAAGTCAAGGCTGCCTATACCTTAAATCACTACAGCTTCTTCACAATTGCATGATTATGTCTTTAATTTTTGAATGGCTTCTTCAGTGATTTGAGAAATAAAACCAGTTTGTTTTCTTTGGGATCCACCCTTAGTTATTATTAGTCACAGGAATATTTCAACATTATTTCTTTTGAAAACCTAGTCCAGAGTGTTAACTATTTTAAATGTCTTACAAAGCTGGCTGTTCCATCTATTTATCATGTGTACAGTAGATCAAAACTCATATACAGTTCCCAGTTAAAAAATGTAAGAAACAGTCACTTTTTTGTTTATTTGTTACTCGTTCAGATGAGTATGTTTTATCTCTCTGAATCATTCCCTGTTTTTTTTTTTTCGTTCGTTTTGAAAATTGTAGTCTTCATGCTTAGTTTTATTCCTTATATAGTAACTGTCTACCTTGCTGAAACCAGCATGTGCTGGTCTTATTTCAGTTTTTACATTATGTTTATTGAGGTTAAACTGTCAAAAAACTAACAGTAGTGCAGAATTTTTGGTATTACTGAGCTGTCTTACATGCTCCACTAGTGGAAGATATGTAACTAATATCAAGTAGACTTAATCAAGAGTTAATGTTTTTCAACAAGAAAATCATTAGAAGTTTCTAAAGCTTAGAGCTGTATTGGTGGTGGTTTTTTTTAGTCACTGTAATATAATAGTAAATATATCTAAACAGTATTATAATTTGGTTTCATAAACTGGAATAAATTTCTGATCTTTTTCCTTACTCAGGGAAATTACCGCTTCATGAAACTTTTACTGGCTCGTAGAGGGAACTGGATGCAGAAGGACTTGGAGGATATGACACCATTGCATTTAGCTACACGTCACAAAAGCCCAAAATGTTTAGCATTGTTGCTCAAACATATGGCACCTGGGGAAGTGGATACCCAGGACAGAAACAAGGTAAAAATACTACTTATTTTAAGACAACACTTGTAGGAGCTTTAGAAACTGGAGTTACATCAAACAGGTTTTTGTGAAAAATTAGTTTAGTATTTGTCCGAGTTCAAATAATGGCTAACACTGGTATTGTAATGATCATCTTTAGAAATATTAATGTTTTCCTGATGGTAGTAATGTAAAAGTTCATTTCACTGTGTTCATTGACATTCTTGTTGAGAGTACATAGAATAATAGAGGGTTGGAAAATCCGCTGGTCTTAAGGTCTAAGTCTTTTTGTAATGTTGTGATCCTTGTTAGAGTCTGGATAGCATGTGCTTATCTTGCTTTTCTTCCTTGGAAAAATCCTACATTTAGAATAATTAAATGTTAAAGAGTTGTCACTAGAACACTTGGTGCAAAAGGCCTTCAAAGTGTTTGTCAATACCAAAAGTGAGTTTAAAAAAAAAAAAAAAATTTCCTTTGGTTCTGAGCCGAATGCAGGTTTGCTGTTGGCAGACATCTGTCCTAACGCTGAGTAATTGATGTCACCCTGCACTAAGGCCACTAAAATGGTGGTGATATTGACACAGCTGTCCATAGGTGCTACTTGTTAGAAATGAGTGGTTGGTTAGCTTTGGCCAGCAGCCAAATGCCCACCCAGCCGCTCTCTCACTCCCCCTCCTCAACAGGACAGATGGAGAAAATAGGTTGAAAAAGCCCACGGGTTGAGATAAAGACAGGAAGATTGTTCACCAGTTACTGTCAAGGGCAAACCAGACTTGACTTAAAGAAAATGAGTTTCATTTGTTGCCAATTAAAATACTTCTGGATAGTGAGAAAAAGAGACAAAAAATAGAACACAACCTTCAAACCACCACCCCCATTTCCCTTTTTTCCTGGCTGAATTTTACTTCTTTGCTTCCACTCCTTCACTTCCATCCACAAGGATGGTCCAAGGGTAAAATATACATACACTAAATCTGTCTAGTCGACTGTCCTTTTTTCTGTATCTCTAAGTAAAACTGGACAATTCTTAGTCTCCTAGTCATACAGGACATTTTGGCCTCGCATAGAATGTGATGCCATTTGTAAAGAAGTTTTTCTAACAAGGACAATTAAAAAGCACCAAGTTTTGTTGGTTTTTTTTTTTTTTTTTGTCATAAAATGGACCAATTGGCTGCAGAAAGTCTTCTATCAATGCATATGCGCTGTTGCTTCCATGAGTGTATCACCTAGTGAGAGGGATGTGAAGAAGACATTCTGGTATGAGACTTTCATTTGAAGCAGAGCACCAGTTAGTCACTGTGACACTTGTTTTGTGAAACTGCAGACTTCCTCAGGAGAAAATGTAATCTTAACATCTTAAGAGCTTTACATTACTACCTTCTTAGAATAGAGTCCTTCAGACTAATTTTCTGCATCTGTAGTGACAACAGTTGCTTGAAAGGCCAGGAAATCTCCATGTGACTTTCCAGGTATGTCATACAGCGCATATGTTGCAATGAGTTGTCTATCCCTTTGCTAAGTCAAGTCGTGCTCTACTGCATCAATAAAATTACAACCCTGCTTTAGAAGCACACTGACTTCTAAGAGCCTCAGGAGATGATCTACTGATGCTTGTTAAAAAGAACTATTATTAAAATGACCAGCCAGAAGAGATGATGGATCTTAGAAGGAAAGTGATGCAGTTCTTAAACAACTGATGTACTCTTCATACAGAGAAGACTGCCAGTCCACAGTAGTAGCACACTAACCCATTTTAAAAGAAGGGATAGTTATTTAGTGTATAGTAACTGGGTTTTTTTTAAGGTGCACAGATTACTGTGGTTCTTAAGTTTGAGTGCTTTTAGCAATACTTGATTTTAAAACTGATGTGAAATGGTTGCCTCCATTAGCATTAATAGTAGGGTATGAGGAGGCACATGACTTTCACACAGTTCTGACAGGCACTCTAGGTAAAGGATTTCTTGTGTTTCCCCATAGATTTTGTTCAAAACAGATGCATTCCTGTTGTTGGAATGCTTGATGCATGTTCTGTTTGGGAGATGATCACATTGCCTTTAGTTGGACATATTTCTAGTAATTATTGTGGACTTTTTAATCTGGGAATACCTAGTTTAAATTTCACATGCTTGAGCAGTTTGTGTATCCTTAAATCTGAAAAAGACTTCTTTCAAAGAATCCAGAGATGTGAATGTTCCCTAAGCCCATTTTTTTCCCCAAGGATATAGTAACAAAAAGTGAGACACTGTGTAGATAGCAAAAGGAAGACCTAAAAAACAACTATGTAACTACCATTGGCAAGGTAGGCATGGTGTTCAATAAAACTGAAACCGTTACTGATGTTGGAGGCTTTTTAGGCATTGAGCAGGAAGGTCTCCTTCCTACAGTTTGCAAGTGATCTTGGAACAGATGCAAAAACTCTTCCCCACCAGGCACTAATCTACCACTGATTCAAATGTGAGTGCCCTCATCAAGTGTATTTGGATCAGCTGATAACATACCAGCTCGGAAATGCTGATCTTAGTAGAAATCATCATTCCATATCTCATGTAGTGGGTTTTCATTCTCCCATGAGACAACATAGTAAGAGAAGGGCACTGGACTTTCTATTGGTGTTACTGCTTAAACTTGGAAATCCTTATCTGATTTTATCATCTAGGAAGCAGGATAAGATAGCTGCAAGCCCAGTTTCCAACAAATGAATCTTCTGTCCCCAAAACATCGCCGGATTTCCCACAAAATGTAGAGCACTTTTATTCCAGTTCATGTCATGAGTAATCACAGTAGCAAACATGGAATTCAGGTTGATGTAAGACAGTCTCAGGGACAGTGTCCAACAAGTTTGACCCTGTTGGGCCCATAGCTTATTCGTTTCCGTTACTGCAACTATGTGCATCAAGATGGTCAAATACAGTTCCTGAACAGGATAGAGAACGACTGTCTTTTACATCTACTTCCATGTAGGCAGCTGACTGAAAAGGAGGTTGTAGGTGAGAGAAGCCAGTAAACCAAGACTGCGTTGGCCTCCTGGTAATCAAAAGTTTTTGCTTTCATTGCAGCTGTAAGTTTCTGGGGATGCTGGTCAGCTCCACTTAAGAAATAACATTTGTTAACTTATTCATAAATTTCTACTGCTAGAAGTTTTTTCAGTTCAAATCCCAACAGGCTGTGATGGCTTGATCATGCTTTATGGTTCTAGGCTGTTGTTGTTGTATATGGTGTCAGTTATCAGACCTTTCCTTGCAGCCTCTCCAGTTAAGTCTTGGAATGAGCTCTTTTTCAGAGAACTACCAAGCAGACAAAAAGGTTGTGCTATCATGTTATGTTACTGTGGTACTAACCTAACAGCTTAAAGTAACGAACAAAATATAGGCTACTTTTTGCCTTTTTCCTTTGCAGAGGCATTAAGCATATGACACATGAACTCATACTTATCTCACTGTTGAGGGGTGTTAATCCAGGGTATCATAGGCTTATACAAAAATGTCCCCGCAGCAGCTATTTCGCTCCATTTTCAAATCAAAGTGCCATGTAATATTTTGCAGGGGCATGGGGGAAAGAAAGATGGGAAATCAAATTAATTCTGTATTTTACAACCCTCTGCTACTTGGCAGTTGGGAGAGATGTATTTGATAAGTAAAATACTTGTTAATTTACGAACATCTTACTGTTTGCTTATGTAATTATGAACATTGATAATGCCCATAAAAAGTCTCAGGCAATCTGGAATTGAAAATAGGAGTATGGATTGTCTTTTCATGTTTTATTGGACTGCCATGGATTAGTGTGCATTACATTCAGTAATATTCAACCTCGGAAATCTGTGTGATGAAGGACAATGCAGAAATTTAAAACCTTTGCTGAAGATGGATTCAAGTTCAGTGTCAGTATTCAGTGCCATCTTTCTCTAGTGGAGAGTAATCGTTCTGTGCTTCTCCATCAATTTGTGTTATTCCAGGAGATTTCCAAATTTAAGAGGGACCAAACTGATTACTGCAGTTGTTCTATAGTGCAGGTCTGGTGCTGAGGCCTGCTTTAGATGATCATTTGAACTTGGACATGGTTGCTTAATATTAAGCTCAGATATTTTCTCCAGGTCTGAAATTGCTGCATCCGATGGCATTGGCTGGCTAAGTAGCATGGACAGTATTCTCCTGCGGTAGCCCAAGAAATCCTCATAGGAAGCAATTAATCTGCTACCAGAAATACTTATATTTCAAGCATAAGGGCTTCTAAGTGTGGGTCTCATGTAAGATGATGTAGCTTAGACCTAATTCAGACCTCGGTAGCAAAGATGTGCGAGTATCTAGTCTTACTTAGGTAGATGGGCCTCTGGTTCAGTTTTGTTTTAATCCTGTTTTCTAGTGCTTTTGAGTTGTCACCCACCCTAGGTACACGTGCTCCATTTTCTGTCAGTCCTCTTTATTTAAGTGTAACAAAAGATTGCTCGTTTACCTGTTGTTTAAAGCTGGTTTTACCTGTGGTCCTCCCTCTCTGCTCAGCACTGGTAGCACCACAAATAGAATGCTTTGTCTGCTTCTGGGTTCTCCAGTACAGAAAGGGCATAGACATACTGGAGAGAGTTCAGTGGAGAGCCACAAAGATGATTACCAGACTGGAGCATCTGGCATAAAGGTCTGAGAGACCTGCAAATGCTTAGCCTGAAAAAGAGACAGTTCAGGGATGATTTTACCAATGTGTGTGAATAACTGATGGGAGGCAGTAAAGAGAATGGAGCCAGACTCTTTTGAGTGGTCTCCAATGAGAGACAAGAATGAACAATGAACAGACAAGAGGCAGTGGGCACAAACTGAAATATAGAAAACCTGAGAAAGTATTTTTTTACTGTGAGGGAGGTAGAACACTGGAACAGGTTGTCCAGAGGGGTTGTGGAGTCTCTATCTGTGGAGATTACTCAAGATCTGACTGGACAGTGTTTGATCAATCTGTTCTATTTGGCCTTGCTTTGAGCAGAGGAGTTGAAGTAGGTGATCTTTTTTTCTGTGAAAATATGGTTAAATCATATTTCAGGTTCTAACAAACTGTAGTTTTCATCTTTTATTTGTGTTTCTACGTGTTTGTAAAAGTTGTGAACATTGTCTTCCAGCAAACTGCATTGCATTGGAGTGCCTACTACAATAACCCAGAGCATGTGAAACTTCTCATAAAACATGATTCAAATATTGGAATCCCTGATATCGAAGGAAAAATCCCACTTCACTGGGCAGCTAACAACAAGGACCCTAGTGCAATTCACACAGTGAAATGTATTCTGGTAAGAAAGTCTATTATATGTGTAACGCTTTCTGTATTTATTACTTTGATGGGAATATTTTTTATTCTCTTGAAATTTTTCATTTTAGTCCACTGATTCTTTGAGAACAAACTGATTTGCTATTCCTAATATCTAGAATTTTGTAGGAAATTATCTTAAGTATTTTTACTCTTGAAAGGGATTTCTTCTGAGTTCTATGGGTAAATACCTTTGCTCTAACTCATGATCTGTGTATTCTCTTAATTAGTTTGATGTGGGTAACTATTTATTTTGGGGGGGGAAGGGAGGGACGAAGGGTTTTCAAGTTCTCCTAGCTAAAATGGCCAGTCATATTATTCATCTCATTTGCATCTTGCATGGATATCTTTGTTGCGTGTGTTTTCTTCGTTATTTGAAATTTATTTCTAGTTAACTGTACAGAAAAGTCTAATTTGGTCTTTTGAGTCAGAATTCTGATCAAATTCAATTTGATCAATTATCTGTCAGCCCATAATCAATTTATTGAGAGACTTTCCAAATGTTTTTCTGTACAGATGTAATAGTTTTTCCTTGATGGCATTTTTGATCGCATATTTTCTCTGCAGTATTTGAGTTTCATTTTCTGCACCAGTGATTGTAAGGAGTACAGTGAAATCGTGTGCTCAGCTTGACTTTTACCTTGATTTCCATTCTATGAAAATCTCTGAACTTCACAAACACGGAAAGATAAAGAAGTCTCAATTTTTCTCTCATATTACAACAGTCTCTCTCTATATATCTTGGTCTTTCAAAGGTCTTTCAGAACTAGACACATATTAATTGTAAGCTAATTACAATGACTTTGTCTGTTTCCCTGATTAGCTTGCAAGTTGAAAACTTATCTGTGGCATATGAAAATTTACTTTGTGTTTCTCCAAATCCTGCTGATCATTTTCCAGCTACTGATACTTTTTTTTTACTATAAAAGTAGTATTTCAGAAGTTTCCAGTGTTAAATCAATGCGATTTTATTTCTGAATTGCATCTATTTATTCAAGGTATTTGTAACTTGAACTCATTTGTGAAATAATTTGTCACAAACAAATTTTGTTACAAAGTTTTAGTTTATATATGCCGTCTACATTTCTGCCACGCTAGAGGAATAAATTTGCTGAGAAGTAGATAAGGATTGCTGTATTCAAATACAGACTTTTTCAAACATTAGGTAGCCAAGGTAAATGTTTTTAAAATCTGTGGTGGGTTGGCCCCAGCCAACAGCCTAAAACCCACACAGCCACTCACTCACTTGTCTCTTGCAAGACTGAGAAAAATAGAAGAAAGGTAACAAGACTTATGGATGAAGATGATGACAGTTTAGAATGGAAAACAAAAACTGCAGGCAAAAAAAGAAATTTATTCACTGCTTCCCATCAGCAGGCAGATGTTAGCCATTCCCAGGGAAGTGGAAAAAGAGCTTCAGCATTTCAGCATACTTAATTGTTGCTTGGGAAGACAAATGGTGTAGCCTTCTCCTTTCCCTGAGCTTATTTTTGCTGAGCATGATGTTACATGGTATGGAATATTGCTTAGGTCAGTTCAGGTTGGCTGTCCCAGCTGTGTCCTCTCCCAGTCTCTTGCCCCACCCTGAGGGCAGCAGGACAGGGCAGGGCATGAAAAAGAGATGCTGTGCAAGCACTGTTCAGTAATAGCCGAAACAATTAGTGTGTTATCAACAGTTTTAATCACAAATAAAAAGCCCAGCATCATATCTGGTACTGTAGGGAAAATTTAGCTCCATCGCAGTCAGATGCACTACAAAAGGTCAAAAATGCTGTTCTCCTTACAGAAGGTGTTCTCAAAGATTCTCTTTAGGTAATACAGAATCATGATCATGTCCAGATTTTGTGGTGCTTTTTTTTTTGCCTTTTTTTTTTTTTTCACTCTGACAGTTAAAAGAGTGTATTCTTGACTCCATCTAGACTTTTTCATGCATCAATTAAATTGTTTCTGTTCCAAATAAATATGCCTATATATGCTTATTGATGGAGTAAGATGTTAACAAGTTTTAATGTAAAAGTAATTCAGCTTACAGAACATGCTGTAAAAGATGATATTGAAACTGTCTTAGTAGGTAATCAACCTGTTGATTGAATCAGTTGTTGAGTATAAATACTTTTTGTTGTGGTGGTGGTGGTGGTGAATCTGAGTTTAATCCTTTAGTAATATCTTGTCTTCTTTCCAAACTGAAGTGTTTTTCCTACTTGTCTTGATAGATATCTATGTAGCAGAGCTCACAGTCTTCCCTTCCTTTCTTAGCTACTTTTTGCCCAGTTCCAGATCTGTTGCTCAAGCATCACCTTCAATTCTCACTCCTCTCTAGGTCTTCATATGCAGGTTACTTTACAGTTTTTCACGTTCTTTCTGCGTGATATTTCTAATGTACATAGCCATAATAGTTAAAATTTCTGACATGTTGTGTCATAACTTGCATCAGTGCATTTCTGAGTTCATGAGAATGTTGTCTTGTAGTGATGGCAACTGTGGCTCTGTCACTGTTGCCTCTCCACTTTTTAAAATCACATCCAACACAAACCATTTGTCTTTGCTTTCATGATAGAGCACTACGAGCTCTAAGCTATGTGCTGTTGCTCAGATAGCAGTCAGATATTGGTATCTACCTCTGGTCAATCTGCATTGGCAGCCTATGTTGCTTGCAAACTAAGCTATGAAAAACAACACTGCTGTTGTTTCTCATGTTATCTTTAACACTCTGGAAAAATTTCCTAGAAAATTATTTTTCCCTAGTGTCTGACTCAGAGTTTTCCAGGCCTATTTTACAAAAACTTGACAAAAGTTAAGCTGCTAGTTTTATTGAGACCATAGTATATGATAATGAAAACTACTGTCTTATTTTTCTCTGCTCTGCCATCTGGATGTGTCCATTCGTTGTATCCTGTTTATAAATTCATGAAATTAAGGGTCATCTCTCTGTTTGATGTTTGTATGGTACTTAGCCCATTGGGATTGTCAAAATCAAACAGTAATGAAAAGAGTTCAACTGAGTGCTGAAGAAGTAGGTTGGGTTTGCAGGGACAACAGTTATGCACAAAGTGGTTATATCTAATATTGAAATCCATCAAATACAGTGAAAATTGAACTCATGACATATTTAGAAGGTAAATATGTGAAGCAGAGAAACTCTAATCTGGACATCCCCTCATGGACAACTTCCTTTTCCACCTTTCCAGATTCAGCAGTGCTTGGTTACATGAAAAACGTTGGGAAGATTTAAGGAGAAAAGAACAGAATAAGGTTCCATTAATATGATGGAAGCAACTTATTAGTACTCTCTGTCTGTTTTGTATCTCTTCTCTTTCTTTAACCTTCATGGTAAGAGACATGACATTTATTCATATAACACTTTCCATTATTGCCTACAATTCCATTGTTCTGATTGCTGCAGAAAATTTTGTCGCTTTTGTTTCTTCTGTGTATTATCCTTAAAATATTAATATAGTATGACAGTTTAATTACAGCTAGTTTTACACCAAAACCACTTAAAATCCAAAGAAATTATACACTTGAATGTAGGCAGAAAGAGGCCTAGAAAAGTTTAGTTTAAGTAAGTGGCCAAAAATTTCAAGACACTTGAGTACTTCTAGAATAGAATATAAATAGTGTCTTTGTCATTAAAAAATCCTTTACCATTTTGCAGAAGTAACACTTTTGATTATGGGAATATGTTCTGGGGAACATCAGTGACTTTGAGCCAGGAGTTTTAGGAGTAATTTATTTAATGTGGTGTTTTCCTTTTAGAAGGCTTGAAAATTAGCTTTTGAGATTACAACTATAAATTATAGGTAAAGTGAAGAAGTGTTTACTTGTTTGTCAATTGTATTCAAACAGGTTTTCCTCTGGTGGATTTCGAATTTCAGTTATAACTTGTGTGCATAGCATCATTAATTTTTAGTCATTCTTAAAAGTGGATATCCATAAATCAATGGGACCAGATGGAATGCACCCAAGGGTGCTGAGGGAGCTGGCAGAGGTCATTGCTAGGCCACTCTCCATCATCTTTGGTAAGTCATGGAGAACAGGAGAGGTGCCTGAGGACTGGAGGATAGCAAATGTCACTCCAATCTATAAGAAGGGCAAGAAGGAGGACCCGGGTAACTATAGACCGGTCAGCCTCACCTCCATCCCTGGAAAGGTGATGGAACAGCTTGTTCTTGGCACGATCTCTAGGCACATCAAGGATGAGGGGGTCGTTAAGAGTAGTCAACATGGTTTTACTAAGGGTAAGTCATGTTTGACCAACCTTATTGCCTTCTATGAGGAAATAACTAGGTGGATAGATGATGGTAGAGCGGTAGATGTGGTTTATCTTGACTTCAGTAAAGCATTTGACACTGTCTCCCACAGCATCCTCGTAGATAAGCTGATAAAGTATGGGTTTGGTGATCAGGTAGTGAGGTGGATTATGAACTGGCTGAAGGGAAGAAGCCAGAGAGTTGTGGTTAATGGGACAGAGTCTAGTTGGAGGCCTGTGACTAGTGGAGTCCCTCAGGGGTCGGTACTGGGACCGGTGTTGTTTAATATCTTCATCAATGACTTGGATGAGGGTACAGAATGTATCCTCAGCAAGTTTGCTGATGACACCAAACTAGGAGGAATGGCTGACACACCAGAGGGTTGTGCTGCCATTCAACGAGACCTTGATAGGCTGGAGAGTTGGGCGGGAAAAAACTTAATGAAATTCAATAAGGGCAAGTGTAGAGTTTTGCATCTGGGGAAGAACAACCCCATGTACCAGTACAGGTTGGGGGCTGACCTGCTGGAGAGCAGTGTAGGGGAAAGGGACCTGGGGGTCCTGGTGGACAGCAGGATGACCATGAGCCAGCAATGTGCCCTTGTGGCCAAGAAGGCCAATGGCATCCTGGGGCGTATTAGAAAGGGAGTGGTTAGTAGGTCAAGAGAGGTTCTCCTTCCCCTCTATTCTGCCTTGGTGAGGCCGCATCTGGAGTATTGTGTCCAGTTCTGGGCCCCCCAGTTCAATAAGGACAGGGAACTGCTTGAGAGAGTCCAGCGTAGAGCCACAAAGATGATTAAGGGAGTGGAACATCTCCCTTATGAGGAAAGGCTGAGGGAGCTGGGTCTCTTTAGCTTGGAGAAGAGAAGACTGAGGGGTGACCTCATTAATGTTTATAAATATGTCAAGGGTGAGTGTCATGAGGATGGAGCCAGGCTCTTCTCAGTGACATCCAATGATAGGACAAGGGGCAATGGGTGTAAGCTGGAACATAGGAGGTTTCACATAAATGTGAGGAAGAATTTCTTCACAGTGAGGGTAACAGAACACTGGAACAGGCTGCCCAGAGAGGTTGTGGAGTCTCCTTCTCTGGAGACATTCAAAACCCGCCTGGACATGTTCCTGTGTGACCTGATTTAGGTGTTCCTGCTCTGGCAGGGGGATTGGACTAGATGATCTTTTGAGGTCCCTTCCAATCCCTAACATTCTGTGATTCTGTGATTCTGTGTGATTCTCATAAAGAACACTTCTGAATTTTTGCAGTGGGCTCCATACTCCCCCTACTGAGCTCTTTGAATAGACAGAAAGTAAGCATAGGAAGCAGTTAGCTTTCTCTTGAGAATTATTAAAGGGAAGAACTTAAAACTTCACTTTTCACTGTAATGGCTCAGATAAATGCTTTTGAATGCTTATTAAAAGAAGTGTTATTCATACTTTGATTATTGTGGTTTGTGCATGTAACAATGTTAACTTTGTAGTTGAGAATTGTATTCATCAATTTTTTTATGCTTTTAATAGATAATCTATTATTGTACTAGTGGCAAGATATATTAATGAATTATAGTATGTTTCAAGTATGTTAATTTTTTTCTCTAGCAAAGCACCATTAGCACTACTGATAGCTAAAACTGATGCAGTTTTTTTATATGCAAGACAGGCAACTTAATTAGCATTTACATACAGTATGCGAAGTATGCAAATGTTTAACTTTAGAAAACTTACATTAATCAACTATTAGGAGGTTTAAGTTGATACTGTTAGAAAGTAAGACAGTAAGAAACAAAGAATCAGGGCATTGCAGAGTTGAGGTTATTACGGCAGTATTAGTTTAGTATGACTGCACTTAGGAAATATGGTTAAATATAACTCTAAATGTATTTGATTTTTTTCATCTATTAAAGAGAATATATAGAATGTACAACCTTGGTCAATTAATATATGGATAGAAACCATAACTCTGGAATTTCCTGACTTTCTGCCTCTTTATTTGTCATTCTCAATGTTAAATGTTCATTTTCTGTGTGATAGTTACTGCATTTCAAATAATGTAAATGCAAGTGATTTTATGGCCTATTTGTGTACCTAGTCAAGTCAGTAGGAAAAATTCCAATTAGTTTGATGAGAAAGGGATCAGGAACTTGCTTTGACTGTTAACAAGCTGCATGGATCACAATCCCTCCTCTTTCATAAGTATATTGGAAAATACAGACTGGCTCTGTATTTTCAGGAGTATTGTTTTTCTCAGTTATCATGGATTAAAATCCACTTTAGTGTTGGAAGTTTAAAAATCTCAGGACTACATTCCCTTTTTTCTTTTGCACAGGATTCTCATTATTTCAGTGAATTCTTCTGAATTGCTGGAGATAGCAGACTTATTCTGTATAGTTTATTTAAGCTCTTGTTTTGACCTTCTGCTTCTAATCTAGATGTTTGGTGTCCTGCATCCCAAGTTTCCATTCTTTTATTGTTTACCTTTTTCTTTAGAAATAAATACTTTTTTTTTTTTCAGGAAAGTGAAGTTTAAAGTTTGTATTTCATGGACCTTTATGATATTTGCCATTTAGAGATCTCTGCAATGCTAAGATGATGTTCATTTTTACCTTTTCTGTTATTTTGCCTAAGAAAGAAAGCCACGAAGAGAAATCTGTCTAGAAAAAGTTTATGAGAAAGAAAATTATCATAATACAAAACTGTATAGCTGGGGGCCTTATGTGAAAGTAATTCAGCATGTTTTTTAAGAAAGTGTGATGGAAAATCAAGTTATATATATTAATGCCTATATTATGTGATCAAATGACTAATCACGATACTTTAAAGGATTTTTTTAATTAAAAATTAGGCCCATTACAAGTAGATGCATTCATTAGAAGTACTCTTCAACATACTTCTATCCTATCAGCTAGTGACCTTGACATCTCCTTTAGAAATACTGAGAGTCATGTGGTTTTAAAATGCTAGAAAAGTATTATAATCAAATTCATAAGATTAACTTGTGCAAGAAGTGGAGTGTCCTAGGAGAAAAATGTGAAGATATATATGTTGTGTTGAACTTAGAATATCAAGTAAGAAGCTATAGTTATTTTCACAAGAGCCTGAGTTTTGTTATTTCCTCATTACAAGACTAAGAAAAAAACCCAATTTGTAAAGAGTATGTAGTTTTTCTCTTCAACTTAAATTTTCTTTTTTTTTTCTTTTGGAAAGGAAGCTGCACCTACAGAATCTCTGCTTAACTGGCAAGACTATGAAGGACGAACTCCCCTTCATTTTGCTGTTGCTGATGGCAATGTAGCAGTTGTTGATGTCCTGACCTCCTATGAAGGCTGCAATGTGACATCTTATGACAACTTATTTCGAACACCCCTTCACTGGGCAGCCTTACTTGGTAAACTGGACGATGCTGAAATAATTTAATAATTGACTGTGATGTTTAATTTTTGTCTCTGTTTTTTTATTTAATTCTAGCCTGACATTATGCTAACTAATCTTTTAGATCAGTAATAGTTTCTACTAGACCAGGATTAGAAGTTTGTGTGTAGCTGCTGGGGTTTTTTTAGCTTCAGTTTCTCCAAAGCATTGTGAAATGCATTGCTTCAGCAGGCTATATATGCTCATGATTTAAGAACAATTGGAGCATATTGAGATGTTCTTGCATACGTAGCTTTGTTCATAGGTAAAGAAGAAAAAGGTACTCTAGAGTAGTGGTGTCCAAAGTGGGATGTGCAGACCCCAGCATGTATGCAAGACAATCCATTGGGGTGCATGAAAAAAATATCAGAACTTCTGTTTGTTTTTTTTATCTGAACAAATAAGAAAACTTCACTAATATTTAATATACAGATTGATGCTAGCACCTTCACTTGGTCCATATGTAAAATGGTTACACAGTGTTTGCAAGGTGCCTGAGCGAAGTAAGTGCTCCACAACGCAGAGATGTTGACAGTGGCATCATTGCTCATTTGTTCACTTTCAACTTATTGCGATGTATTGCAATTTGTGTGCCCAGTTAAGTGGATTTATGGATTATATGATCTAGTTTAGTAAAAACTACCCCTCACAAAATAGACAAGTGACTTTAAAAGATTCCCCCAGAGAAACAGCGCGTAATCTGGTAATGCCAGCACAAGTGAAGAAAAAAAAAGGCAGAGCTGACACTTCTGCTCCTAGGACAGACTCTTCATCAGACAATTATGACAATCTAATCGGATCTGACAAGAAGTTTTATTCAGATAAAGTTTTTTTCTGTTCAGATTGCTAGCCTGAGACTCAGATGCTCTGTAAATTATAACCTTGTGCATGTGAATTCTGCACGGTTTGGTTTTGCAGATTACAAAACTGGATCTTTGCAAAAGTGGTAAAAACCTGATTAAATAGTCTAAATACAGGGAAACACAACTCGTAAAATGACAGGCACAAAACCAGTATAATTTAGAAAATTGACCTCCTATTTTCCATTCTCCTATGTACAGGAGGAAAGATGCAAATGCATCATCTCAGCTGAACTATCAGAAGCTTTTCCTGGAAATATTCAGCTCATTCATTGCAGTGTTAATATCACAGTTTTTTGATCAGCTACTGGTGTTTTCTATGTTTAGGGAAATGTTCTAGTGATTTATTTTAAAAGAAATATAAAATCTTTCCAAATGTTCCTATTCATAGGTATTTCTGATTTACAGATGCCCCTCAAAAATGAGGATACAGTGTGGCACTGGAATACTGTTGGGAAGAAGGTGCATGCCAGACTTAATAGTTCAAATATCAAGTTTTAGGTTTCTCTCATATGTTTAGACTATAATGGCTACAATACCAACATGCTATTACTTATTAAGTATGTTCATTGTATTCTGGTTTTGGTTTTGTTGGTTTTTTGGGTTTGGTTTGTGGTTGTTTGGGGTTTTTTTAATAGAGAAGTGTTTAACTTTAGGATTGGATACATACCTGGCTTTATTATGTTATTTTTCTCAGGTCATGCACAGATTGTCCATCTCTTATTAGAAAGAAATAAGTTTGGAACTATCCCATCTGATAGTCAAGGTGCAACCCCCCTGCATTATGCAGCACAGAGCAACTTTGCTGTAAGTAGCACATGCCCTAACTGTGAGGTGAATCTATTTTGCTAAAATATTTATAATGTAACAAAACGTTTGAATTGTTTTTAAAATCATATAAATAGTGTTGGCTGCACAAGCTTAATTCAGAGTTTTCCTATATTATGTGATATAAATGTGTTTAATTTCAACTTATTAAAATAGATTTAAATAACTAAATTTCTGTACAAAAAAAGGCCCTTCGATCTATGTTTGCATCGGAACACACAACAGTCATTTAGGTACTTCTGTATAAAGCAGAATGGCACTTACTATTTTGCTTTTTAAGGCTTGTTATAGTAAAATCTTAGCAGTTATAAGGTATCTAGACTAAGATCACCTGTATGAATATTTGCATAGCTGCTTTAGTACCAGTCAAACCAGTCTTTGTCTTCAAGAAGGTGATTAACTTATTAATATTTGCTGTTATGAATGAGCCATTGTCTCATAAAAGCCTGGCTAAAGAGTTGAGTATCTTCTGTCACAAATCTTCATGAACGCTATTTAAAAAAATTTTTTTTAAAGTTTTTAATATTTTAAAAATGCTTTTTCAGACAGCAAAGCAAATTGGTTTCTCAGACAGCCTTATTCTTCTATTTTGGTAGAATAGGTAGTTTTTTCCAGAGTAAGATCAGATACAGTAGAGCTAAGTATAAAACTCAGCAGTTTAATGATTGCTGGTCATAGATGTTGTTATAGAAGTAGTTCTCAAGCTCTAGAACTTAAGGCAGCTTTTGTTGTGCTGCTCTGTCTCTCATAGTTGAATTATGCCATGCATAGTAAGCCGAGAGCTCCCATCTGAGTTCTCTTCAGTTTTATTATTCATAACCTTCCTTTACAAAAAGGATTATTTAGTGCCTAATTAATGTAGTTATGTAGTGCATATTGCAGTATTTTCTTAACAGGGATACTAATTGGGGTCTTCCTTGCCTACCTGCATGTGAATTTTCATAAAACAAGTAAAATTTTAATGCCCTTAAGAGCCATTCAAGTTAACAAATCCAGAAGTACTATTGAAAGAGGGAACTGACCAATGTATATTAATACCACAGCTGTTGCCCACTCTTCCTTTATGAAAGTGAGTTTTGGGGTTTTGGTGGGATTTTTTGGAGGTGGTCTTAGTTAGACCATACAGATATTTTTTCTAAATACACACCTTAGTTGGAGCACATCTCTGTGTATAATGTATGCCTTTTTAGAGAATTTTTAATTGATGCTGATTATTATCCATTATGTGGTAAGTACAATCTGGGTCTGACTCACATGCCTAAAATATTTATGTTGTAAAAGCTTTTCTTTCTAGTTTGAGTCAGACTCATGGGAAAGATAGAATGTTTTTATTTACAATCTGGTGATTATTTCCACATGCTTTTATCTTTTTTTCCTCTCTCTATTGATACATTCCTAAAAAATGTTCTTTTGTACTGACTTTCTCTAGGCTTGATTCAGTTGTATGAAACATCTTCATTATGTTGCTGCCTTTTGATCCCATCAGCCAGCTAAACTATGATATCATTTAGGTTTTTATGAGGTAATAGAGTAGGTGATGGAATCAAACATTCTTTTGTAATCTTGTGTACTTACAATGAATGTACTGTTTCCCATCTTCCATGAAGAATCAAAAAAAGAGAGTCTCATTCAGAGCTGCAGGCTGCTTCTAGGTGGTGGTGTATCCAAGATCCCCTGTTTGTGCACACCTAAATTATATCTGGAGCTTCTCTCTTTTTTACCACTCTGGTTGTTCCTGAGCACTACTATTGGCTTTTTTTCTCTGTTACATATGAATCCTTGAGTAATTCCCACTACTGCATTCCATATACGTAGTCAAACAACTGAGTGGAAACATATCTATGTTTGTTTTGCTAGTAACATCTGTATATTTATGGTTTGAGAGCCATGTTGATCTGTTCAGTCTGCCCAAGTTTGAATAGGCATGGTATGTTTCTCAGTTAAAATGTGATGTTCCTTAGTCCCCAACAAGTGAAAGAAAGCTTATTCTTTCCCGTTTATAATAAATATTTACATTGCTTTCAGTTTTACTTAACTCTATATCTTGTTCTTTGATCTGTTTTTCTGCGGATTACTTACTCTAATATGGCATTTTTGTTTTTTAAAGACTCAAGAGACTTAGCTGGCACCTAATTAACCTGAATAACTTCTTCTGAGACTGACTTATTGCCACTCACTATAGAAGGAAAAGTTCCAGAAGAAGAGAAGTTACCTAATACAACCACCCAAATAGGTTGCCTGAAATTTAGATGGCTTATGAATCCTGCAGAAGGTCCAGATAAGCATCCTTTTAAATTTTTTGAACTTTGTATGCGAAGGCAGATGCTCTATTAGTATTGATTTTAGTATGCAGAACACAGGGCTAAATATATTTTTTTCTACTTTTTTTCCAGGGATGTCCAAGACAATGTACTTCCCTTTCACATACCTGTATAGATTGATCTAGCAAATGAAATGTGGATACCCTGATGGAGACTTGTGTTTTCCAGTTTCTTAACCAACCTGTTCTACTTTAATTTCATTTTGTTTTCAAGTTGTGATAGCTTCATTTTGGAAAAATACTCTTACAGCACTATGGGATTTTCTTCTACTTTTTCCCGTTAAAAGCTCTAGGAAAAAAGAGCGGTTGAAAGAAACGTTGCTTTTCTAAAACTTAATGGAAAAATAAAATTATTTATGTTTGTAGGATGTGTGCCTTAGTATTGACAAGGTCTAGCCTTCATACTGCTTTTCACTTTGCAGGATTTCAAGCAGTGCAGAGTACTGGTAGGGTGCTGAGTTGCTGGCCTAATGAGTAGCCTTTTGTGTCTGAGGTGTGGTGGTGGACAGTGTGAGTACACAAAGCAGTAAACACATGCTGGTTTGTGTAGAAGGCTTGATGCTTCTGTTCCTTATTATTTCTGTCTAGTCCTTTTTACAGTTAACTGGTAGTTCAGATATAGACCCAAATTCATGAAGCTGTTAGAATCTTAGATCGCATTAACGTAAGATAAATGAGAGATTTCCTATTTCTTCAGAGGGGTGAAATAATAAGTAATAGTTTAAAAAAAATCCAAACTAACCAATCAGACTTAGGCATTTAAATATCTTTGTGATTATAAGCATTTGATTTCTTATAGCCAAGGAATTCTCATTCTACCCAGAGCAGTGATAGAGCTATTTCGGGGTCACATGGGGGAAAGGATAAAATAGTGTTAATACTAAAATATAAAAATAAAATAAAATAATGAGACTTTTCAGTTTTTATTGGCTAGTTTATCAGTGGCTCTTACATGTTTACCAGCTGTTAAATACACAGCCTTTGGAAAGGCATTAGAAAGAAAAAGGAAAGTCATCTTTGAATTCTTTTTCTTGCAGTAGTCATTTCCTCTCCCTTCCTTTCCTGTGTGGCTTATTAAGAATTTAGCAGC
The DNA here is from genome assembly GCA_028020825.1 of Podargus strigoides. NCBI lineage: Eukaryota > Metazoa > Chordata > Aves > Caprimulgiformes > Podargidae > Podargus > Podargus strigoides. The sequence continues at coordinate 63,157,574 of CM051620.1, forward strand.
AGGTTAAACAAGTGGACTCATTTGCTGAGAGATTCACACAAACACATCTTTTGAAGAAATAAATATTCTTGCTTTGGTTTTAATTGAGATTTTAACGTAACAGTTGCAGTGGGAAGCTCAGACTCAGGTGTAAAGCCTTTCTTAATATATTTTGCTTTATAGTATTTCAGTAATTAGTAATCTATTGATATTAAATATTAGGAAATATGTTTATGTTGTCCCAAATGTATTTTTTTTTAGAGCCAAATTATTAGAGTTTAGCAAACTAAAATATTTGCATGAGCAGTCACATTTAAAATTGGAGAAAATATATGTCAGGAGGATATTTTGGAGGAATATTATTTTAGCATCTTAGTATTACAGTAATATTTTGATAAACCGATAATGTTTTTTCCCATTGCTTTCTTCACAGTGACTGCTGTGTCTTTTACTTCCATATGATGAACACGTGATGTTTGACACTAAAAAGAAAAAAGTATGAAATAAATCAGTGTTAAACTCATAGTTAACATTGATGAGGAAAAGGGCATAGCAGAAAATACAATGCTCCTGTTGAGCTATTACACTATATAAACATAAAAAGGAAAAATGAAGTTTTGTTTCTTGTTGTTACAGTTTCCTTTTAATGTTAATTTCATTAGCATGTCTTTTTCAGGAAACAGTTGAAGTATTTTTGAAACATCCTTCTGTAAAAGATGACTCGGATCTTGAGGGAAGAACATCCTTCATGTGGGCAGCTGGCAAAGGCAGTGATGATGTCATTAGGACTATGCTGACTCTAAAATTGGATATTGATATCAATATGACAGACAAATATGCTGGCACAGGTAAGATGCTTTATAGTAAAGAGCCACTGGCTGTTTCCTGTTAGTGTGATTTCTACCAAATAAAAAACATTGTTAGAAGCTATATTAATCTTTTCCTGGATGTGTACCTTAATCCTGAAAATATTTCTCCATTAGTTTAATTATGTGTGTGAGTTCCCCTTATTGTAGGAAAGAAGCAAATCTTTTCTGTGCAGATTGAAACAGTTCATTTGAAACACAGTAAGAAAAAGAAATTTACTGCTATGCTACTATTTACTTGGATCTGTAATCCTGGGAAAGAAAGCTGTTCTGTATTTTGAAGTATAAAATGAAATATAATTGCATGAAAAGACCTCCCTGAAAATGCCTGTTAAAAAAATTTCTTGGTAAATAAATAGTTTGAAACAATGTAGAGGAAACTAACCAGTGAAGTGGCTAAATTATCATCAGGAAAATCATTAAGTACTATAGCTATTTGTAAAGATAATGTAATAAAGATAAGAGCTGTTGAACTTCTGTTATCCAAACAAGAGGTTCAACTTGATAACCCCCAAGTTTATCATCCTGTTATCTGCCTGAAGCAAAAGATAGGTATGCAACACAGTGTTTCAGAATTCAAGCATGAAACTCAAAATTTCCTGTAGCAACTATGAATTTATCTCCTTTAATGAAAAGTTATAAGAATTTGTGGTAGATGCATTGCACCTATATAGTACTTTCAACAAAAATAGAGTAATAGTTCTGACAGAGACAGATGTTGAAGGGTGTATGTATTCAGCAGTGTTGGAAATACAGGTAAAAGTAGTGGAGCTGTGTAGTGTGCTGATGACATCTGAAATTAAAAAAAAAAGGAGAATGTGGATATATTGGGCATAAATTGGAGGGGCTTGGTAGCAGGGAGGTGTGGGGGCAAGTTCTGTGGGAAGAGAACTACCCTGTGCTAGTCACAGCCAGGTCACAAATTTAGAAGTTAAGTGCCAAAATACCTACTTATGTATAATAAGCAGTAAAATGATAGCAAACCTGATAGTGAGAGCACACATTCATGAATTATACAGAGGAGGGCACTTCTCCTGAAAACTATGTTATTTTAAACAAACAAGAATGTATATTGCAATGTTTGTTTATATAAATTTTAATATATTTGTTTTAAAGTATACTCAAACATTATCTTTTGCCTGCACGCACACATGCCTAAGCTGGATGCTTAGATTTAGGGAACTTGAGGCGCAGAACTATCCCAACCAAGAAACAAAGATCTGAGCTTAACAGATTTTCTCTTTGCAGATCACATTTCAAATTACCTACAAATGGTAAATAAATGCAATGTCAGGGTTGCGTGGCTCAGGATTTGGAAGATAGCGTGTATGAATATTACTTTCATAATAAAAAATGTAACTTTTTACTTCCTTTAATATGGTGGGTCTTTACACAAAAAACCAAATACAGCTATTATAAAATTCTATTTAAATATCTAAATTTTCGCTTTCCTTACAAATTAACACACCAAAAAAATCAGTCTTTCCAAGTTATGTTAGTTTGTAATTTTTGAGTTTAAGAAATAGTGCAACAAATAAAATCTCAGTCTTCGTGTTTGACTTTACAAACTACGTACTCTACAATTTTAGTCTTGTTTCATCTTTTATCAGTCTCACCTATATTTGCTCCTTCCGGATAGTTCCATTTTAAATACCTCACAGTATTGTTTGAGACCTTAAGGTGCAGTAATGTTGTTGTCACTGTGCAAACCTTCTTACAAAGGGTTTTCTTCTTTGCAGACAGTAATCACACACTGTGTTTCTGAAATTACTCAGGTGTGGATTTCATGCTTGAATAATTCAGGTGGTTAGGTTTATTTCAGTCTTAAACCTTTCCTAGCATAGATGTGTAATCACATTTTAATCTTGAATTTTGTTGTAGGGCTTTTAATCCAAGGAAATGAATGCATTTTCCATTTACTTGAAACTGCCATTGTGTAGAACGAACTAATAGTCTTAACGTGGGGAGCTACGCCGTTTGTTGCTTGCTGTCAAGCAATCCAAATTTTACCATTGTGCAAAGGTGTACAGTAGCATGGGCTTTATTATAGTGAGCTGTAAATTTGAAAGGAAGCCCACCAGTAAATCACTCTCTGATTTCAGACCTGTTTTTTTTTTTCCCGAAGGTTCTTAATCATTCCCAAGTTTTGGTGAGGGAAAAGTAGGGTTGTATTTTGACAGGAAACCATGCAGTAATAGAAAATAGAGTAAATGCCTTCGTGCCTGGGATACAGTTGCTGAGGAGAGTTCAAGGTTGTATTTTTCTGACTTTTGTGTGCCGACTGGGTTATGCGCAGTTAAAATGTTGCGTTAACGCAGCCTTTTGCATTTACTTAAAAAGCGCAAGCTCTCCATTCAGCTTTGCTAGAATTTGCTAGACTCTCGTATTGTGTAGGAGAATGACACCAAGGGAAAGGAATTTCGCTGTTCTCAGAGATCAGCGCTGCAGGAGCATTACAGGGGCAGCTTTATAGCTTTGCCGTCACTGCGTACAATGGAGAGGGTTCTGTCTGTCGGCTGAACAAAGGGCCTATTGTGACCAGCTGGCCAAAGAATCTCTTCAGTCACCGTGACTCCATCACAGAAAATTTGGCTTACAAGAAAATACTGAGCACAAAGTGCGAAACAAGATGCCTGCGTCAGAATGAGTGATGGGGGGGAAGAACTGGCCAAGCTGACACAGCAGCTCTTTTTCTATTGTACTGTTATACACACCCCATGTGTCATCTGATGGAGTGGTTTACTGCCTTGGGTTTCATAAGAAATACAGTACAAAAAACAGAACCAAGAGTTTACTGTGAGGTCAGACATGAAAACCAGGCCCCTCCAAATGTACAAAGTGGCAGGGATCTCATTCTTGTCAAATTTCTGCTGATAGCCACCTGCTCACCTTGTTACTTAAGATCTTGCTGCTTACAGATATTTTTCACAAGCGCAGTGAGTGCCTCTGTGCTTTTTAGCTGCAACAGTTAAACATCAGTGTCATCTTAAAGGCATGGTTTCAATTACTCATGCAGCACTCCTCATGGTGTCTCTGGCTGTGACCCCAGTTCTTGTAGGAAGTGCCTCATTTGTCTATATCGCAGTTCCAGTTACTATCACTAATTTTGAGAATCTGTTTTAAGGCAACACACTTCAGCTGGATTTTGTTCATGGACAGTAGGAACAACCTGTGCATTTTAGTAGTGCATGTGTAACAGGTTATTCTGAATTACTGCTTCATAAGCTGTGTGAAGCTGCTACCAGTGGTAAACAGTAGCAGGCAAATACAAAGAGCCTGACTGTTTTGCTATGCTGGCTATAGTTCAAGAAGCAATTTCTTCCAACGTTGGCCTTCATGGTGTGCCTTTCTGTATAATACCTCTGCTGAATCCCAACCCTGCCTGTTTTAACATTAAGCAAGTAGAGACATGTAGGTACTGTTTACAGCCCCTGTGTTTTGTTGCCTTGAGCAGACTGAATTCATACCGAGGATAAGTATTTTTGAAATTTCACAGGGAAATGTAAATTCACTGTACTAAATGTGCATTTTTGAATTGCACTCATTTGTGGTTTTGTTCTAAATGATTTGGATATTGTCATCTTGCCCAGAGAAGTTGTGGCTGCCCCCTCACTGGAAGTGTTCAGGGTCAGGCTGGATGGGGCTTTGAGCAGCCTGGTCTAAGGGGAGGTGTCCCTGCCCATGGCAGGGGGTTTGGAACTAGGTGATCTTTGAGGTCCCTTCCAACCCAAACCATTCTGTGATCTGTGAAGTAGTTTAGATGTAAGGCAACATGCCTCTGAGAATGTAGCTTATCTGAAATAATCCAGAGCCTTTTGAAAGCAAACTTACTCTGCTAAGGTAGCTCTGTGTTATTTATTGGTTTTTGGACTCATTGAAGTCTGCATACGTTCAAAGATAAGGCAAAGAAAACTATGTAAGAGTAGGAGTCTGCAGAATCAACTTTGCATAGTTTTTATACCACCGAATTTCATAAATTGTAGGGATGAGACAAAATACAGTATCTGGTCTGTCCATCATCTTTTTCACTTTTCTGAAGAAAACGGAGCTGGAGATACTGTGTGAAGATGTGATGGCCTTGCTATGTAATTTTGTGTAAAATTTTCTCCAAGTAATTATGAAAACTCCAGCTGAGTGGTTATCTGGAGTTAGTTTTAATTGAGACAGCTTTGCTTATTTGAAAGAAAAAAAGGGTATTTTCAGGCAAACATTGAAGAACTAATGAAAGCTTTCTCTCAGTGGCGATGGGCAGTTTCATCTCCACTGGAGTCACATAAGAAATGCCACAAAACAGAGGCAGAAGTAAATCATATTATGTTCTCTTAATCAGGAGCTGCTAATCTTCCACAAATCCTCAGTGTAAACCAGTCTTGGTTAAAATTCCTATTGGTACAAGTTAAAAGCACATTTCAGGGCTAACAGTTTTTCTGTTCATTGCTTTGTTACTTGTATGGCAAGGAAATGTGGTTAGTGATCACTTGTGATTCTTTAATTTCTTATGGTTGAAGAGCACATTTTTCCCCAAAAAATGGTTGAAATTAATTTTTATTTTGACTATTCTAATTGTGAACCTCCAAAGCTCATTATACTGTGATTTCTTTTTCCTACTGCTTTATTCTTTCAGCATTACATGCTGCTGCCCTTTCTGGCCATGTCAGCACAGTAAAATTGCTTTTGGAACATAACGCACAGGTAGATGCTTTGGATGTCATGAAACATACCCCGCTTTTCCGAGCCTGTGAGATGGGACACAAAGAAGTGATACAAACACTCATTAAAGGTCAGCTGTTATGAATTTACAAACTTGTTCAGGGTTCTTGTGGTGCTTTCTGTGGGACTGGGAAATAAACAGTGCCGCTGAGCAAGAGGTGGGGTAGAAAATTACTTTTCTAAAGCAGGTTTTGTCTATAAGTACCCTTTGTGGAAGAGTGCTGGTAAATGTAAAAGATTATCAGAATGTTATGATGTTATGCAAAATGTCTAGAAGAGTTGAATATAAAACTTTCAAAACTGGGATAGTGCTTTTCACTGCTCTTCTCTGCTCAAGACTTTTCAAGTACATTCTAATCTCTCAAACTGTCTTTTTTCCCAGCAAGTATTTTTCCTTCCCCCCACCCCCCAATAAATAAGACCAAATTAAGCTTTCTCCTCTTTTGTGATAAAGCATTTTTAGGCTTCTGTGAAGACTTTTTGACTATTTAAATAAATCTTTATTTCTAATGAAGGTATCTATCAAAACTCCTAAATCATTAATATTTTCCTCTGTTTGGTTTTTATAAAAAGTATTTTATTTGTACCCAGAAATAAGATTTAACGTCGTACACAATGTAGGTAATTTTAAGAAATCTGCTGAAGTGGAAGAAGCATGTTGAAAGAACAGTGGTGTTTTAGATATGAAATTCTGTCATTTTAGCTTCACAGAAAAGTTCGAAGTAGGTGGAAGCAGTCTCTCTCCTACTTGAGACTATCCTATTTATGGACAGTTGAAGTATCCAGGCTAACAAGTTGCAAGTTTTCTATCAACCAGGCTTTCTTACTGAATAGCGTTCTTCCCTCTGTGATCTGCTGGGCATGCTTTAACCTCCTGTTAAGCTCTTCTTCCCACCCCCTATACCATTTAGCTTTTATAGATGCAAGAAGCTTCATTATCAGAATCTGAGTTATGTTTAATTAAAACGTTTTATTATAATAGACAGTCATTGTTGCTGGTTGGTTCAAGTTTCTATATTTGTGGAGTTTTATTTTTGTACAGAGTTTTTACATCCTACAGGAACATGTAGAGAAATTACCTGCATAAAAGAGTTTGTGTGCTTGAATTAAAAAAATCAAACTTTTTTCAGAAGTAATCCCTACACTATGAATATTTTTTTTGTCTGCTTTAGAGGTTTAAAAAGATATTTCATCTGCAGTCTAATTTTCAAAAGCGATTTCGTTGTTAAGAAAGAAAAGTTTCAGTGAAAATTAATAGGCCTGAAACAAATAAAGGCTAGATTTTTCAAGGGCATTTGAGAAATCTGGAGATTCTAAAGCATCCGAGAGGATACTCACATGCTTGTAAAGAAGTTAGATGCCTGACTCTCACTGAAATTATCTAATTGCCAATTAATTTTGATTTAGCTTTAAGGATTTGAGTAGCAAAGTTGAAGTTACTTTCAGAAATATTTCTCTGAATTGTCAGTTTACCAAATAACTTCTATGTGAACATAAACCCTTTTTTTCCTTTTCATTCAAAAGCATTTTCTTTTTATATTCACAAATGTATTTGTTGTTACAGGAGGAGCAAGAGTAGATTTGGTGGACCAAGATGGCCATTCGCCCCTTCACTGGGCAGCTCTGGGAGGAAATGCTGATGTGTGCCAAATCTTGATAGAAAATAAAATCAACCCTAATATGCAGGATTATGCAGGCAGAACACCTCTGCAGTGTGCTGCCTATGGCGGTTACATTAACTGCATGGTAGTGTTACTGGAAAACAATGCAGATCCAAATATTCAGGATAAAGAGGTATGTTGTCCTTCACTGGGCTATTTAATTAACTTCAGAATAACCGTAAGTCAAAACATTTTGCTTTACTTCAAGGTGATTCTCTTTTCTAGGACACAGAAGCATCTTTGCTGCTGTTTATAATGAAAGGAAATGCATCCTGACATAATTTTCCCTATGGCTTCACTTCTGAAGTCTTGAATGAAAAGTAATATGCAGCATGAATTGAAGATTTGTATATTTCCCTCTCACTTTTGACTTTTCTTTGTCAAAATGTGATCTTATAAGGAGTCATATTAATGATCTGATTTCTTAACTTCTGTCGTTCCTTATTAAGAGCTGACATGGGAATGTGATTTTATAGTCTATTGTGTTTCTTCAGCATAGAGCAAATAAGCTATTTCTAGTGAGATTGCACAAGAACTGCTTCAATTATCTGCATACGTATCACTCTTCCAGGTGAAAAAAAAAAAAGAACACTGATAAGTTTATATGTTCTTTTGTGCCATTGTTCAAGCAGTAAGTGAAATTAGGAGCCAGAATAATTGTGCAACATATAACAGATTTCTTTGTTATATGACAGACGTAATTTCTCAGAAGTTGGTAGAACTTAATCAGTCAAAAGAATTTCACCCGATTTGTTAAACTTTTTTGTAGCTGTTTATTGTAGGGTATGGGTAATTCCAGGTAATGGAAAAGTATTTTTTATTAAGAGTTCGACAGAGCATGGTGGAGGGATTTTCCAACCTGCTACCAGCTCTGTATGGCATCAGCTCGAGTACAGCTGAACACATCAGCTCCGCCTATTTCACACAGAGATACTGCAGCATGCTCTTCAGCCCTTGGGGTTCGGGGGACTGCTTGCTAGCACCAAACTTGGAATCATAGAATAGCATTGACTGGAATGTCTTCAAATATCTTCATGTTCTTCTGTGGTATGCAGCCTTCTAGTTATTTTCTGCATTTGGAGTTCAGAAAAGCAAGACGCAGACAAGGAGGCAAGACCTGGAAGTGAAGTAAAATATCTATGTTTTGTTGATATTAACAGAGCTTGAAGTGTTCATATTGTGGTTCTGTGATCCCAGTCCAAAGAGTGGTCATATACGAGCTGGCTGTGTATAGATGAGAGTTAGACTTCTGCTTCATGTGAGAGAAACTAGACTTTTGAAATAGAGACTCCAGCTGTGCTTTCAAAATGAGCTTTCTTTATTTGCCTGGGCTGGTAAACTTCCCTCAAACTTCATCTGATTTTGAACTCTGTAGTAATTCTTCCAGTCTGGTCAGTGTTTTGGAGCAGCCTAGAAAACAGTCTGAACTACAAAGGTTGATGAGAGCTGCTTCAGACCTGAGTGGCATAGCTGCAAAGAAAGCAACTCTGGAGCTAGCCTCCTAATGCTGTCTTTCAGCTGCTTTAGGTGAAAAAGCACTAGTATTGTAATCTTGTTTGGGGGGGGGGGGGGGGAAGTTACTTCACATTGAAGTGCTGTTTGTTTGTTGGTTTTTTTACAAGAAAGTTTATTTAGAAGAATTAGTTTGTCCTTCATATCCAGAAAAACACTGGATTACAATATGATTTACGAGTTTTATTTTGACATGATAGAGTTTGGAGATAATATTTATTTATGTTCTGTTCTACCTTTTACAGGGAAGAACTGCTTTGCACTGGCTGTGTAACAATGGCTACCTTGATGCTATAAAGTTGCTGCTTGGTTTTGATGCTTTCCCTAATCATATGGAGAACAGCGAGGAGAGGTATTGCTTGTCTGAGCACACAAGTTTGTAATCTAGCAAAAGTGCTACCTACTGATTTAAATGTTAAGTGTTCAGGTATTGTCAGAGAATCGTGATCTTGTTTCCAGAAGTGCTGTAGCCTTGAGTTTCAATGTAAGCACCTTTTCTAATGTGAGAAGTTGCTTCTGTAAGTATGACACTGCAACGTCAACTGTTTATACTTTTGAACCTTGAATTTACGGAGATTTCTGCAAGTGTTTACTCATTCTAGTCTTTTTTGAAATATTAAAGATATCTTTCATTTGTATGAAGTTGACAGTGGATATGTACAGACAAAGGATGAAAAGACATTTCTGCTGTTGTTGTAGTAGTCTGTAATTTTTCTTTTCTATTTGGTAGGAATACAGTGAGAAGAAAGAAAATAGGAGAAATGTAATGTTTTAAAATAGTGATTACAAATTACCTCGTGGTTAACTGTATTCTAAAAGCCTATTTTTTAAAAAAAAAATTCCTCCTATAGTCATAAAGAGACATTTTGCATCTCTTTTCTTTGTCTTTCATTGACATTATAAATAATAGTTTTTTTAAAAGAGATTTGGTTGTGGAGTTCAAATTAGTCACATGACCATGAAGATGATTATTATTAGCAGAAATTTGTAATGCCTTTCTTAGGGTAGATGACCTCCTCATAGTTATAAATAAAATGATGATCCATATGCCATATAAATTTGAATATTTCAACATTTTAAATAACGTAAGGGCTTTAAAACCTCATATTTTAGTGCTAAATTTGAGACTTCCATACTTATCCCATTTTTTTAATTGCTTTCTTCTCCCATCATTTCTCTTTTGTTCTCTACTGTAAGCCACTTGGGTCTCTCTTCCTTTTCTGTTTTTATTTTTTATTGAGAAATGTAAATGAAAGTATAAGTAGTTCCTAATAAAGTAGTGCCAATGCTCTGTTTAGTATTTTTTGATAGAAAATTAAATACACATTTGTAATTAAATTACTCTTAATAAGAAAGATTAAAAGCCACTATTTTGCCAGAAAGGAGGCTGCTGCTTTCCTTCCTTTGTAGAAATGTACTAATGATGCTCAAATGTCAGGAAAAGACCTTAGCTGTGGTTTTACTGTAGTCATTCACTTAGTATCTTTTTTGTTTCCCTTCTGGCAATAATAAATATTCTTATGTACAAACCTAGATTACTCAAAATATAACTAGCAGTATTCCAAATGTCAGCCCTTAGGCACTAGTCCATGTGCAGAACAAAACAGACCCCTAGTATTTCTAGATGAATCAGTCTTTAAATATAATTCTCAAAAAAATACATATATATTGTATATAAAAATTGCACAATTGCCTCTCAAAAGACATCTACAAAACATTATTTTATTGTTAAGAGATCAGAGGTTTCGAAAGTGGAAAAATCAAGTTGAGTGTGTAAAAGAGTAAAATTAACCTCATGGATATAGTTCATCTGTAATCAAAGAACAACTTCATCCAATCAGCAACAATTTCACCAAGTTGTAATTATATTTTTTTCAATATACCTATAGATAGAAGCTTCCCTTCTTCACTTTCTTAGAGTGCATTATGAGATACCAGATACCAAAGTACAAACATAGTGGTTAAAACTAAACAGGTTTGTGAAAAGCTAGAGGTGAGATTGTATCTAGGATTTTAAGCTGCCCGCTTGCTTACAGGTATGTGATCAAGTGCTAGTCTGGGGGATGTTAGGTTTGTTGTTCTTCGCAAATTTATTTTGGAATCCAACTTGATGTCCTGGGTGTATCATGTAATGCCAGGCTAGCTGCTGCTTGACCAACTTCATGCTAAATTTCTTATAACAGCTGATGGCTGATGTCGTCTTTGCGTGTTTTCCTTGATTTAAAAGTTTTCTGCTTTAGAGATAACCAGTGGAAAAGAAAATTTGTAACAGGCTTTGAACTGACACAACAGAGAAATGGCTGGTTGTTAGGAGTGTATGTGAGCAGCCTTGAATAGGTTGCCCAGTCACACAAACCCCTGTTCAGATTTGATTTTAGTGATTTTCTTACTTTCAAAGGTAACTCTAGCAGAGTTAGAGAATCCACATTTAAGAAAATGGCTCTTCATGACTGGAATCTGTAATATAATACATTGTCTTTGTACATACATACTAGTAGCATAAAGTTTACTTTAGTGTCTTTTGTTAGTTACAATATTCAAAACTAGGTATACTTTAAAAATACATTTTCCTGAAATGAGTTCCTTTCTGAAGTTTCCATTCCTGGGTTATCAAAAATCTGTATCTCTTTAAATGCTACCAGTAGCACACCTTGACATACAAATTTTCATGTTATGTCATTATCTTTATTCCTGCCGACACTTCAGTTCAGATACTGTTAATCCTTCCATCAAATCATTGCTGTGTGACAAGTCCAATTGTGCTTTCTGTCTGTTTTATTTTGCTTACTAGCATTGCGTCCTAGCACGTTACCATCAAGAACAACCCTAATTTTCACATTCACGTGCATTGGCACTTGCTATTTGATAGTCTTGTATTATATGGTCTAGATTATGGTTTGTGACTGATAATTTTTAGTGATTATATGCCTTTGCCTAATGTTTCAGTGTTGGTGAGGGAGGTATGTACGTTTAGCTCTTGTGTTGAGAATGGGAATTTTGGACATTATTTTTAAAAGTGTTTAGGGATCTTTGACACTATTAAAAAGCAAGGCCATTTAATATTTTTAGCACCTGTGTCCAGTTCAAAACAGACTTCAGTCTTCCCAGTGCTTTAAAAAAAAAAAAAATATCCCTGGATGCAGGTATAATCCTGCTGCTTGGTCAGTCATACTGTCCTCAGACATAGTTATAGAGGCAAAGCCAGATGTGACAGTAAATCTCTAGAATTTAAATTCCTATGGAAATAACGCAAAAAATGTTTTAACTTTTTATTTGGATTATATTCCTGTATGAGAACCTCCATAAGACCTTTTTAAGACTGCTTGCCTAAAGCAGTTAATTCTATGTATAGGTTTTTGAAGGATTTTGATACAACATTTTGTATAGTCTGCCCTCCACCTCACCCCTTATACTAGGAGACTAAAATAAGCCTTAAACATAGTCATAGTGTGTAGAATGAGTAAGACAGGATAATAATATTTAAAAATTACTAAAACAGCCTTCTGAAAACAGTGTTTAATCAGTCTTCGTATTAGCAGTAGCCTTATTATGGAATGGGCATGAAATAAATGCACATTATGGTTAGAATTCTAGTTCAGTGATAATTGTTGTGGGTTTATTTTATTTTTTTTAGATATACTCCACTTGATTATGCCTTGCTTGGTGAACACCATGAAGTGATTCAGTTCATGTTAGAACATGGGGCTCTGTCTATAGCTGCTATACAGGACATTGCTGCTTTCAAAATTCAGGCTGTCTACAAAGGATACAAAGTTAGAAAGGCATTTCAAGAGAGGAAGAATCTTTTAATGAAACATGAACAGCTGAGAAAAGATGCTGCTGCCAAGTAAGTCTGAGACTTGAAATCTACTCCAGCAAATAGACATTCATCGTAAGTTTGTATATGCCAATGTATGATTTTTATCTGTTATTCATCGTCACTAATTGTTTCTCTTAGTAAAATTAATGAAACTGTAGGAAGCATATAATGGATTTTTTCCATAAACCTATAGATGGAAATTATTTTCCAGATAATCCTAAATTAAATAACAAGCTGTATATATTATACAAGAACAAGGCAAAACACCAAAGGCTGAAACTGGTGTATTAGCATTTATGAATCTTAGCTGGTATTCTGTATGATAAGTGTTTTCTAAGCCTTTTTGTCATCACTCTAGGATAATGGAAATAATTATTGATCTATCAAGTCTTTGATATCAATTTTGAAAATAAATTGATAAGTAGATAAACTAAAAAGCAGGAAAAGCCTGGTTTAATAAGGTGTAGCTAACTTTTACAGGGGAGGCTGTGATTTTCTATCAAACTGAACTCCTTCCAGATTTGAATTTTAACTTCTGTCTTGGCAGTATCATACTCCGCAGTTACATTTTTCTGCTCTTGAATTAGAGAGTTACCATGAAATGATTGCATTAGATTATAGATAACTAATATATGCAATTCATCTAGTTATTTGTAAGATGTGTAGATTCTGACTGAGTTTCTACCCTATTTAAATGAGGTAATGGTAGCAAAGTGGGGAAATTCTAAACTCAGAAGGTACATAAACAATCACCAAAATATTTCGCTTGCTTGAGCTTTATCCTTAAAATTCATAATACGAAGAACAACAGAAAATTAGCATCTGGTTTCTCTTGAAGAAATCTGATTCTGGAATGAAAAGCATAACAGTCTGAAAAGATTTCTGTATGAATTTATAGTGTTATTTCTGTAAAGAGAGGTCATATGAATAAACACCCGTAATTATTGCATCTAGAGGTATTTTTTTTCTGCATCCATATATCATAGACAAGGTTAGCTGAACTCTGCTCTATTTCAGATTTGGTAGTTTGATGCTTTGCATAACTGGCCAGTCTGACCTTCACTGGAATTGAATGCTGCTGCTATACTGGTTAATAATTGTTAATTTCCAGTAAGAAACAAAGCTAGAAATATCAGATAATCAATCTCTTGCTCACATCTTTAGATCCTCAAGTTGTGACTTGCAGCCCTCCTACTATTTGCCTTTTCTGCTGAAGTCAGTGGAAGTCAGACACATGCATGGAGAAGCTGCCTTTGAAAATATCCCAAATATCTTACGTATTTCTTTTCAATTTGGAGAATTCTGCTTCTTGATGTCTGATCACAACTGACTTTACCAAATGAGGTAATTTTAGTCTTTGTTATGACAGTCATTTTTAGAAGAATCTATGATACCCCACCTAGAAGACTAAGTGAAAAAGGGTTGCCTCATGGAAATTTGAGGGTGTTTTTGTCATTGTTTTCCTCTGTGAGTTTCTGATGTACTTTCTGAAACTTACTAAGCTGCTGTTGATTTGTTTGAAAACAATAGAAACAAAGTCTGTGTACCAAATACCATAAAACCAAAATTAAAATACAGTTGGAGTGTACAAGCAAATCAAGTTGTCACATAAAAAGTTTTATTTAATTGCAATTTTATTATCTGTAATAAACTGGAGAGGACATTATGTTGTCATCATTCTATGTACCCATCTGTGCATTCCACAGCTAAAATTGGCCGGGGTGTTGCTACATACAAAAAAATTAATATCCCTACTGATGTTTTAAAATCTGCTTTCCAGATGAAAGTAGACATTATGTGGGAATTCAGAATGATGGTGAAGTCCTAGATGGAAACCCAAACTACACACACCACACCCCCCCCCCAACTATTTCCATGTATGTATTTAAAAGTTGTGTTGTAATGTGTTATTTTAGAGAGTCTCACTAATATAAATCATCCCTAAGTCTGCATGTTTTTAATTAGTCTCATACCCGTATTATTTTCTGGTAAAGTTACATTCACTGTATTCAGTGGCTCTGAAATATTTCTGTACAAACATATTCTCCCATGTTGAACAAGCCCGTATCAAAGAAATGGTTATTTATAAAATGAAGATTGATGCAGGCCAAAACAACATGCACACTATTGTGTCATTGAGCAAAGAGATGTATCAGGAGACCAATTTGGCTAAGCAGGGAAGCTATGACAGAGCTCAAATGCTAAAAGGCAGTATGCAGGAGGTGGAAGCAGGGACTGACTGCAAAGGAAGGGTTTAAAAATGTGGCTTGGACATGTAGAGATGGTGTCAGAAAAGCCAAAACTCAAATGGACTTGAGGCTTGCAAGGGATATCAACGGTAACAAGGTCAGCTTTTGCCTCCATGTTAATATTAAAAGTTTAAGCAAGGAAAATGTGGGCCTGTTGCTGAACAATGAGTGATTCAGTGACAATAGACACAGGTGTGGCCAGAGTACTCAATGCTTTCTTTTCCTCAGTCTTCACCAAGAAGGTCTCCCAGGCCTCTGTACTTTGAGAAGTGATTCAAGGAGGAAAAATACTACCAGCTGTGAATAATGATTACGTCAGGGATCTCTTGAGACAACTCAGCCCAGACAAGTCCATGGGTTGCATCCAAGGGTGCTGAGAGAACTCACTGATGTCCTTAAAAGGCCACTTTCCAACATCTTTGGACAGTCAGGGAAAGTCCCCAGTGATTGGAGGAAAGTAATCCAAAGTTGCACTTCAAAAAGGGCCAAAAGAACAGTGTGGGGTAACTGCAGACTGGTTGGCCTCACTTTGGTCCCTGGGAAACGTATAACAGACATAAGGTGAAACAAGAGAGGTTCAGACTGGAACTAAAGAGAAATTCACCCTTGGGACAATTGAGCAGTGGAATGGATTGTTCAAAGAGGTTGTATGGTCTGCATCCTTAAAGGTTTTCAAGACTCAGCTGGATAAAAACCGAGACTGACCTCATAGTTGACACTTTTTTGAGCAGAACATTGGCCTTTAACTTCCTGAGATTCTTTCCAATATGCATTACCTTATGATCATATGATCATAAGGTGAAGATGGCAATGTTGATGGGATGTAGGAGCATTAAACATTTTAACAGCCATAAATGTAGCAATATCATAAGTGTTATTCAGTGGGAGTGAGGGTAACTGGTTATTAATAAGTGGAATGGAAAACCTGGCAGGAGGGAAGCAGTGCTTTAGGAGAGTAGCAATCTGGGAAGGAGGCATTTAAAACACGGTCAGACTACATACAGGTAAAATGATAGACTTTTAAAACTTTTTTTACAAAGAGGCTTTTGTTCTACTTTTTACAAAACTAGGTCTTTAGGAATAAAATATTTAAGGGTTTAAAACATCTTCAGAGAAAACTGATGTCCAATATATTGGGTTTTGAAAAGGCTGTAGTATTCATTCATCACTGTTCACCTTCCTTTGGAATTTCTCAGAATAAGTTCCTGAATCTGTACTTCTGTTTTTCCTACATCTTCTGGATTTCATTCTGACCAGTTGGAGGAAACTGATTGAGAATGTGGATATGAAAGGGAAATGGATGAAAGTGAGTAAGAGTAACTAACTCACCATATTTAGGAAGAGAAGAACAGCAAGAAAATGAAACAGTTCAATTAAACAGTGTTCAATAGATTTAGAAAAATGTTCTAGCAGCAAGAGTAAAAGTAGATAATTAAGTTCTTCCAAAAATTGGTAGTAAGGCCTGCATGCTGAGAGAAGATAGGAAGTGCAGCAAGAGAGAAAATAATGAGCTCTTCGGCAACCTAAAAAGGGAAAGCACACAATGGAAATTTAGTGCAATTACTAAAATTGAGGGTAATAATAACATACAATGATAAAATTAAGCTGAGGTGCAAAATAAGAACAACTAGCAAGGGGTACAAGGTATCACAATAAACCATTGTAAGCATATACATTGTAAAAGAAAGAGCAAAAAAAGAGTTGGTCCACAAGTGATGCTAAGAAGGCTGAAGTGTTCTATGTCTTTTTTGCTTCAGTCTTCCCTAAATGTCAAATGATATAACAAACTGAAACAACAGTTTAGAGACTAATCGGATGAGTGAGATGCTTTCAGATCAGCTTAGTATGATAACATTCATCTTGTGGTGCTTAGAAAACTGTGTGATGTAGTCTTAAAATGGCTACCCTTAAAAACTTTAGGACCAGTTGGACTGGAAAATTCACTAAATAAGTGAAGTGTCCACATTCTCAAAGGGGAAGGAGTCTGTAGACCTATATAAACTTCAGTCCCAAGAACCACAGAATTGCAGAGGTTGGAAAGGACCTCTTGAGATCATCTGGTCCATCCCTGCCCCAGCTCAAACAAGGTCAGCTACAGCAGCTTGCCCCAGGACCATGTCCAGTCAGGTTTTGAATATCTATGTAAATGGAGACTCCACAACCTCTCTGGGCAACCTGTTCCAGTGTTTGACCACCCTCACAGTAGAGAATTGTTTTCTTATGTTCAGATAGAATTTCACAAGTTTTAATTCATGCTTATTGCCTGCTGCCCTGTCAATGGGTGCTGCTGAGAACAGTCTGGCTTCAACTTCTTCATTCCCTCCCACTAGGTATTTATAAAAATAGATGAGGTTCCCCCCTGAGCCTTGTCTTGTCCAGAATGAATAGTCCAAGCTCTCTCAGCCTCTTCTCATATGAAAGATGCTCCAGTCCCTTAAGTTGCTCCATGGCCTTTCACTGGACTCTTTACAGTAACTCCATGAGTAATCAAACTTCTGTGTATCTGGAAGATAACAAAGCAAGAAGTAATGGCTGCTCTGAATTTGCTAATAACAAATTACATCAAACCAACTCAATTTGCTTTTGTGACAGAATAACAAGTTTTGTGGTTGTGGAGAAACAGTAGCTGTCATTCAGACTTGCCTGAAGTTTTCATACTAGCTCATGTGCCATTCTCATTCTCTTGATTTAGACAACAGTAAAGCCTGGAAATTTTAATCTTGAAAATATACTTTGTTGTAAAACAAACTGTATTTCTAACTAAATAAAGCAAACCAGAAGGGGAGGTTCATAAGTATTCTTCAGGAGTCTGTTAATCTAAGCTCTATTGTGACAATTAGGATGTTGGTCTATCAATAGGGAGCTTTGAAATTCCTTCCATTTATTATTTCATCAGTATCAGCTGAAAAAATAGCAAATGGGACCCTTTAAAAAAAAAATCCTTTATTTCTCAGCTTCTAGTTCTGTGTCTTTTCAGTAGCTTTAAAATTGGTATGTTGCTGAAGTTAATGTTTCGAGTTAATCTGCTCAGTGAAAGAGTGTGGGCCACTTGGGCTTGGTTGTGTATCACACAACCTCTCTCACACTTCCTCTTCTAACACCCTGAGTGGAGTCTACTGTTAATAATCCGCTTGATTCTTGTGAAGAAAAGAAAATTAATATTCTGTGAATAGTAAGATCTGATTTATCAGCTCAAACAGCAGAGTAATGGCAATGAGATCCATACTGTACACAAGACAGACATCCCCACATAGTCCATTTGTGGAATGCCAATACTATTTGAAACTAGCCACTTTCTTCTGTGCCAGAGGGAATGCTGAACCTCAGGCTGCCAGAAGTGTGTTTTGTAGATCAATTAGCAGCTTTTCAGGTACAAAGTTCAATCAGCTTCTTCTGCAGAGTGTACTTGATAAGATAGTACTGACAGATAAAGTTAAGGCTTGTCCCTGGCAGCTCACACTGAAATGACATATACTGGCATTGATACGACTCACAGGAACTGTGGATGGCGTGCTGCATAACTAACCTGTCATATGCTGTGCTGTGAGCTAATGTGTCAACAGGCTGCAAACTGCGTTATAGCATTGGAAGCCAGCTAAAATATCAGGCAGCTACATGATACGACATTTACCACCTGTCCATTCCAACAGGGAAATTGTCACTTCATCTTACAACCAGTGCTTAATTTATAAAAAACAATTCAGTGGTAGGTAGGTATGTAATGTTTGCTATGCGTTATTGGGTTTATTCTGCTCTGTAGGAAAACGAATTTAAAAGCTAAAGCGTAATGATATCCCACTGTATTTCAAAACAGGCTGCAAAACTTTATTCAACAGATGAGTTTTTCCTAACCTTGTCCAAAATTCTTTTATATCTATGCTATTTAAGAGATTTATGACTTCTTGCATTTTTGAAAACCAAATGTCATAATATGGCATACTATTTGTACACAAGTTTTTAATTCACATCACATGTTTTCAGTATTTATCATTTGTATAATCTATAATCTGTTTATGTAAAATAAATTACTTCTCTACCAATAATATATAGCAAAAAGTTAGTACTAGTAACTACTTTGAAGTTAGTTTATAATTGTCTGTATTTGTTATGACAGGCAAGTATGAAAAATTTTCAATATTTCAAAAAATTTTCAAAGATAAGATGTCTTTCATTAAAGCTTTCTGATTTTTTTTTTCTTGTCTTCTGTTACCTCTTAAAAATCCTGCTTTTAAGTTTTGTATATTTAGAAAAAAACCTAAGTTTCATTGTTTTCAATAAGGTAGTGTTTTAAAGTCAGTTTAAACCACCACAAACTGAATGGGCAGCTGGTTTAGAAGAATTTAACCTTCTTAGGCTGTAGCTGCAAGTTAGTTGTTATTTTGGATCAAGCTAAGACAACTCAATGCAGTAGGTGTCCCCTTCTCACAAAAAAGATGTTAAAGTCAGGGTTTTATTGTGGCAGTCTCAAGTGTCTAGAGAGGAATGTTAGATACATGCTCTCAAGATTTTGTCTTTGGAATTCCTATGATATTGACTATAATTACAGGAAACGTGAAGAGGAAAGTAAGAGAAAAAAAGCCAAGCTGCAGAAAGGGATGCAGAATGTGGAACAAAATAGGTTTCGAGTACAACAGAATCCTGCAAATCGAGAGAAGACTACCAGCATCTCGCAGTTACCTAACAAGCAAACCGATACACAGAATAAGAGACCTCTGTCCCTCAGTGCTACACAAATTCAACCAGGGAGAAACAGTAGAGGTTCACCAAAAGCTTGTCACAGCAAAGAGACACCAAAGGAGAGTTGTCTGTCAGCAGAGCCTCAGAGTGAAGGTCATAAAATCAGGCAAGGTTTGTAAGAATTTTGAATTATCCTGATTATCCTTGTTATCCATGTCTGAGGGTGTTTTTTATATAGGACCTGTTTTACTCTTTCTGTAATTTCTTGTTCTTTCATTATTTGATTCATGTAGGATAGAGTTAAATACAGATTATTTTACTGCATGTGTTCCTAAGTAGTCAAAAATACCAGTATCTACAGTGTCTGTAAAAATACCTAGAATATGTGGGAACAGGTTGTGGGGCGTTTTACTGTTGCTTGCACCGTTTGGAGAAAATAAGATTGAAGGTATTTGGCATATCCGTGGGATTCTTGAAGAATGTTAATGGAGAAATTGTAACTCTTGTTATTACACAAGGTTAAAATGAGGGTAAAATTGTTCTAAGTGACATCTCTAGCATACAGAGGGAGCCATTCAGGCAGCTTCATTCTCCATGACAGGATTCTCCTATGATCTGTCTTTGAAGTCCCCTTGTTGAGAACACTCTACGATATTTTTTGAGAAGTGAGACTGTTTTTAGAAATTGTACTATGAAACAGTATGTCAAAGCTCATTCTACTTTTCTTGCCCTGCTCTACTCTTTTATTCTGTCTGTAAATGCATAATCAGTTTATCATCATTTCTTGACCATTCCTATATCAGTTTTTACAAGATAAACATTTTAATAACATTTCAGTGAGTTCTGACTTCAGCCACTTGTAGAAGCCCATGGCTCAAGTCTTTCAAAACTGATCAGGTAAATCATCATTGTTATCATTAGAAGCAAAAATTGGATAAATAGTTTATTTAAGGTAAGTTGCAAGAACTCCTTCTCAGATGTAAAATTATTACTGATTCCTCTGGAAATTCTGCTAATCAGAATACTCTAATAATCCAAAGAAAAAGAAAGTTAAATAATGATTTTATCTAGATTTCTTTAGATTTTATGTGGCTGTATTGTCAGAGTAAAAGCAGACATATATATCTTAGCCTAACATATACTATGATAACTAATGATAAACAGAGGTGTTAAAAATTCTAGCAAGCTTTATCTGTATGCGTATTAACTTTATATTAATTAAAATATTCAGATGGCAAAGTAAGAATAACCAGAAACAGTGGTTGCCAAATGAAAAATGGGTAGTTGTAGTGAACATAATGAGGAGAAATTGATAAATACGGAAAGAAGAAAGAAAGAAAGATGTGGGGAGGATCAGAACTTTGAAGAGAGAAAAGGACAAAGAAATTGTGAAGGACAAATGAACAGCCTTTTCTTTCACTGACTTCTCTATCCATTCTTTGCCAAAATCTTCCACTGGTTATGCCAATGGAAACTGCATTGCATCAGTCAGGCTTCCACCATTTCTTGGAACAAATATAATGGTTTGGCACTAAGAGAATGACCTAAGGAAGCAGGTAGTAGGTAGTCCATGGGAAACATGGACTATAGGATCAAACTGACTGCAGAGATCAGGACTGAATTTGCCAATTTTTCTCCAGAGGATTCTGATATTGATACTTATGCTTGAAAAACCACATTAATGTTCAGCTGTCCACACTACCTTTCACAGTAACCTAGGGAATTTAAACCATTAGCAAATGCTAGCAGCATGTAGCAGCACATTTGATTGAAGGCTTCCCTGAAGTTGGAGATTTCCTGAAGTAGCTATGCAAGAATAATTTTTCCATGTTGATGGTTTTAAAATCATACAGGCTACTGCCTGGAGATTTTTTGCTTTTCAATATATCTTTAAAAGCAGAATATAATTTCTGCAAAAGATAGAATTTTAATTTTAAATAGAAAATTCTTCACTGTTGTTTATTATCTTTCTTCCTCATGAGCGTTGAGCATGAGGATGACAAAACTCTTTACTCAAGGTTCTTCTGAAAATACACGGTAATGTCTACTGCTTCTATAGCGAGACCAGTTTACCTTCAGAGATCATGAAGAAAGCTCCCTCCTACCCAATCCAAAAAGCCTGTGTTTGAAATAAAATGCTATGCCGCTTTCATATAAGCATTCTCTTTTGGCTATTGGAATGATGCCAGGAAAGTTGGCACAGTTAGGATCAAATCATGAAGTGTTTTAATCAGTTCTCATTAGGTGTTTTAATCCTTTTGTGACCAAGACTTTAAATGGACTTCACTGGATATTTTGTTGGAATTAAATATAAATTTAGATCCTGTGGGCTGGCACTTAGAAAGATTTTCAGCAATTGCAAATAGATTTTTTGCATCTGCTAACAATATATGAAAACTGTGATTTAGATGGTAGGTCTGTTGTGATCTCTTTTCCACTCAGAATTCCTCTTTCCTGTGTGTATTACTTCATTTGTCTTAATTATAGTAGCCACAGAAAAGTTCTTTTTTGTGTTCTGTACTTGATACTGCTTGGGCTTCCTATCTAAGAAAGTTTATTTCAACCTTAAAAGACGATCTGGAATACTTAAATGATGTTTTTTTCTATGCCCTAGTTATCCAGTTGTTCAGTTTGGGAAGTTTTGCACATTCTACTTAGACAACGTAAATGTGTTACAGTAACTGCGTGCTACCTGGTTTGTACGTACAGCTTGTAGAAGGTTTTATGACAAGGCCATTTTAAAAGGATGTGTTCTTTTCGTCACAACTGTAAAAATTAACTTGCTGGGAGATCAAATTGTATTCTGACAGTGCTGGAAATTTCATACTTTTGAATTGACTGTCAGCCCTATACCATTTTTATTGATAGCACTGGCAGTTCTGTACTTGGCTTCATTAAGAGTGGGATTATGCCCACAGAAATCTTGGCTTCAAAAGGCGTATTTTTAAAATTGTCTGTTCCCCTGGTGTAATGAGAGAGAGAGAATTTACTTCTTCATTCTGGGAGATAAAAATAATAGATTAAAACAGATAAAAAATAATGTCTTAAATTAATAATATATTAAAATAGATTAAAATAATGGACCTTTTTTTCCCTGCCCCAGAGCATGCAGGGCTAATTACCCATATGACAATCATGTATAAATTAGAGTCACGTCTCAGCCTGTGCTGACCTGTCACCATGATAAATCTTCTGTTGGAGACATAATTGATGATGATCCCGAGTTTCTTCTGTATAATCTGTTCATCTGACAAATTCTGTTGTCTAGTCAAGGGAATATCCTGTAAAAGTGTTACAGTGATGAAAAATGTAGCATGGTTTTACCAGGTTTTGGACAATCCAGAAGATTTTCTGTGATTCCGTTATATCAAAGATATCTTTCTTTTCTTTTTCCCCTCTTACCTACCGTTTGGTACCCTGTCTGCTTGTTACATTTCATCCCGTCTGGTCTATTTTCTCCTTCCCCTGCGAGTCTTCTAACGAAATAGAAGGTGGATGGTAGATGGAGCTTTTCAGTTTTGCAGTCGAGTCTGGCTTCTGAGTCATCCTCACGAGTGTTTAAAAGCAGTTATCACACAGGATGTATTTTCCCACCCTAGGCTTGGAAAAGAAATCTTGCAGCAAGGGAAAAATGGGAAGGATTATATAGTTTCATTTAGGATGTCGAGGAAAGTAGTGAGAAGCCAAGCATTCTGGGTTTCCTGGGTCAGTGGGTTTCCATGTCTGTCATTGTGTGCCAGGATGCAGGGTGCCTAGAACAGAAGTTTAGCAAATACATTTGAAACAGGGAATGTCTGTTACGGTGCCTTCATTGGAACAAGCAGGTGTGTTCATGGGGCTGCATTCCTGCACCATGTGGTAATCTTGCTTCTTTGAAGACCACCAGTATTTTCAGGTAGATGAAGAAATAGATGCCTTAAAAGTCACACGGAGAAACTAACTCAAAGGTACTGTGAGAAAATAAAATACTTGTGGAATGGTAAACAAATGAAGCATGTCCTCTTCTGATTCTTCCTGCTTATACATTTTTCTCATTTAAGTAAATCCTAGTGTGCCTCAAGGGTAACTGAGCAAAAACATTAGAGACATAAACTATGTTTTGCTGGATCAGAGACTAAATGTTGGTTTCCATTTCTCTCTCTAAAGATTCATTGAGGAAACGCATCAAAAGCAAGTCCAGTTGTGTCCATTTCCATTGTGGCAAAGCAAAAGAGGGAACGAAAGTTGAAGAGAAACATCAGGTTGCAGCTGCTGCAGAACTGAATGAAGAAAAACACAAGGAGCTCACTATCGAGGCGACAAGTACTTGTGCTCGGAGGAGCAGAAGGCATACTTCTTCTGCTTGTAGGACTGCTAGCAGCGGGGAAAAATTGAGAGATCAAAGTCAGTCTTCATCTGGCAAGAGGGACCATTGTGAAGGAACGGCTGTGTTCTTCTGCAACGTCAGTTGTACTGGTGAAACTACCAGAAACTCAAAGCAGTGTGAAGCTTCTTCCAAAGGCAAAAGGCACCAGCAGAAATCCAGAAATAAAGAGGTAAATGATGAGCGATGTTCACCAGCTGGCTCCAGTAGACCAGGAAGTGCCAAAATGGTATTTGTAAACACCAGAAATGACAGTGTGTGCGCTGTAGAACAAACTAAGAAAGTGGGAAATAACGAATTAGCAAAAAAGGTCTCCCCTTTATTGTCTGCTGAGGCAGAACCCACCAGAACTGTGCCAAGGAACCCAGCAGCACGTTCTGCTCCTGATGACAGTTTGAACTTGGAAAAAACAGGCAGAATTGGATCCAGGAATGCAGATGATCAATTATGTTCTGTTGCATGGCAAAGTACAAATATTGAACTAATCCCTTTAGAGATTCGAATGCAGATAATAGAAAAAGAAAGAAAAAGAAAAGAGCTGTTTCGGAAGAAGAACTATGCTGCTACAGTTATACAGAGAACATGGAGAAGGTAAGACTACTGTTTCAGTAGCTAGAGTGAGATACAAGTAGATGGAAATTAGGCTTGTTGGCAGTGTGCTTTGTTTGGTTCTTTTGCTTACAACGTTACCAGTGCTAAATCAGGAATTTAATAATCTTTCACCAACAAGTGGAAACGGGTTCCAGTCACCTAGAATTACATTAGTAAGTTCATAAAAAGTGCAAGGTAAGTGATGGCTTTTAATAATTGCAGAAGTTACTAAACTTTCATTTTAAGCACTGGTATTTCTTTAGAGAGTGACGACCAAGATTTGCCTAAGCCCAGAGCTCACTGCTGTCATGTTCGTTAGCAAACTTGCACCTGTAGGGATTTAGGGTTTTTCCTAAAAAGGATTTTGTAAACAGATCCTTCACCACCATTTCCTGACTCACCTGAAATTGTATCTTGACCTGACTTTTAACTGGATTACCAAACCAGAAGAGGTTTGGAAGCTCAGATGGAATTCGTTGCTAAAACTTGAAGCTAGATTGAATAACTTGATTGAGCAGGAACAACTGCTGTACAGAAGAGGCGGACGGGAGGGAGCGAGATGTCCCAGTGTTTGCTTTCCACAGCATTGTCCTGCTTTTGTGAATGCATGAGTTTCAACCTCAGAAACACAGTTATTCTTGATGTATGTGCTCTTTAACATTTAATTTCTAATCAAAATTGACAGGAAGCAGCAGTAGGTGAAGCATGTAATATGTACATAATTCTTATTTTCTATTTTTTATTGAAATTTTGTTCAGGTTTTCTGTGGATGCAGAAAACTATAAATTGCTGATTTTTACTAATAACTGATCTTTCCAGGTTTAACAGTTTCATGTAAGTTTTAATATTTCTTAATATTCAATTAAAGAAAAAATAACAAGGAAGTTCCTTTGAGAGCTCAACTCTTGCACCCTATGGTTCAGTGATGCAAAAATTGTTCCCCCAACTAAACCGTGCCAAAGGGAGCAGCTGATGGATGTCTGGGAGTATATAGAGGGTAGTAACATCCTTTATACTAGTCTCTGGGAAACCTGCAAGTTTCCTGAAACAGCAGAATCAGGTCTTAGTGCCCAACTGCCTGCAAAATAAATGCTGGGTAACTGGTAGACCTCCCTTCTTCTGGGTCATGCTGGAAGCTTTGGTCCCCTCACAAAGAAATGTAAAAGGGCTCTTTCTAGCCCCTGCTGTGCCGGGAGCCAAGTACTAGCTGTTGTCCTGGTGCAGGACAGTGTCTGTGTCCAAGCCGCTCTGCCACAGCGTGGAGCAGAGGGAAGGACTCGGGAACTGAAGCACCAGGGTCTGTTCTCTTTGTCACCGCAGCCAGCCTGGGCTGTTCAGCCACCCCAGTAACATGTCCTCTGGGCCTAAGCAACCAAGTCCAGCACCAAAAGTTAAGAGAGAGCAATTCTGAATACTTATTTTACAAGCCTGCAGTTTTGACAAGAAAAGATCTTTTTGGTGAAAATTCTGATTTTTTTTTTTTTTGTATAGTATCACATATTTCTGTACTTCTGTCATCTTTGCTCTCTCCTTACTATTTATGCATCTCTGGAGTCCCCAGTACAAGAATGGCATGGACCCGTTCCAGCGGGTTCAGAGTAAGGCCACGAAAATGGTCAGAGGGCTGGAACACCTCTCCTAGGAAGACAGGCTGAGAGAGCTGGGGCTGTTCAGCCTGAAGAGAAGGCTCTAGGGAGACCTGATTGTGGCCTTTCAATACTTAATGGGAGCCTATAAGAAAGATGGAGAAAGATTTATTTTTTTTTCAATTTTTTTTTTCTTTTTTTACCAAGGTCTGTAGTGACAGGATAAGGGGGGACAGTTTCAAACTGACAGACAGAGAGTAGGGTTAGATTGGACATAAGGAGGAAGTTTTTTTATTATGGGGGTGGTGAGACACTGGCACAGGTTGCCCAGAGAAGTTGTGGCTGTCCCCTCCCTGGAAGTATTCAAGGCCAGGCTGGATGGGGCTTTGAGCAACCTGGTCTAGTGGGAGGTGTCACTGCCCATGGCAGGGGGGTTGGAACTAGATGGTCTTTAAAGGTCCCTTCCAACCCAATCCATTCTATGGTGCTGTGATTCCATGCCGTATTCCTCATACCCACACTGAACTGCAAAGCAAAGCAGCCAGTTGTTCTCCCAGTGATCCACCACTTCTGCCATCAGCTCTCTGCTGCTTCCAAACTCTGTGTAAACAGCCCAGTGCTGGCAATGTTCTCCTTTTCTAATGTGGATCCCAAATTCCTGTCTTATGTGTTCAGATCCTTTTAGATACCAAAACCTCAAGTAAGTCAGGAGTAGGTTAGGAGAGTATATCCAGAAGTGATACTATTGTGTCAGAAGGCCATGCTGTTTTCACTTAACACCAAAATAAATCCTTACAGAGGAGTAGGTGCATGCCATAGCTTTCAGTCAAAGCGTAAAGATGCGTAGTGAGTGTTTGTCCAAATTTCCTCCCAAGAACTGGGATCTAAAGCCCTGTATTGAGCTCGCTTACCTGTGTAGATATCTTTGCATTCCATTTACAATTTTGACTATCTAAAGGTTCTGGATAGATCTTTCTAAACTATCCACCTGCTGAAACAGCAATGGTGTGTTATCTCATCAAGAAGTGCATGCACTTACTTACAGCACTTTGGAAATTGTGGGGATTAAAGATTGTTTAAATGACACTTGTTATTTAAGTAATTAACAAAGAAAAATAAAGACATTTGTTCTGTTTGTGAAACTCCTGGAGCACTAACGAGGATCATAAATTCTGCAAGGCTGCAGGATAGATCCGTTTGGCAGTTCCTCTACTGTCATTTCATTACGTCTGTGGACAGTTTGTTGTTGCTAGAGCTTTGAAGGAGTTAATAGTGTGCAGCGATATCACAATGCATTAATTTCAGTGAATGTTTCGATGCAGAATACAGAGCAGTTCGCTGGGCAGTGATGCTGAGGTGAGGGCATTATGCTGCTACGAAGAGCCGTGCTTCCCTCCTGCATTCTCTCTCCCAGACCCAGCAGTTCTGCTGGCTTTTCTGCTTACGCTTCAAGCTCAACTTGAGCTTTATTATCTGATTGTTTTGAAACTCACAAGGATGATGAGAGCTGTGAAATTGAACCAGATTCCCTCCTCCCAATTTCCATGCTATTACCACAGCAATCATGTTTATTTTTAATAAGAAGAGAGTTCCGCCTCTTCCATTGAAGCAAAGTTCATATATATCTCAAAAAAAAAGAGGTGGTGTGGGTATTTTAGGATGTGGATCACATGTCTGATGATGGCATCTGCCTGCCAAGAAGTCATGGTTAGCATTTCCAGCTAGTTCACGCTAGGCAGTTGTATGTGCTGGCTACTACTATGTCAGTAATTCTGACACTCTCTGAAATACCTAATTTCCCATCCACTGTACACTGAATTATAGTTATTAAGCAGGTACTTACTGTGTGGCTGTGGGTCCCACTCAGTCCTGTGTTTGTAAACAGCATGTACTAGTCTACAAGTCTACATTAGAAACATGTAGAAGTACATGCTTGAGTTCTGGCATTTCTCTAAATTAGGATTAAGTACATTTGTCTCACTCTACAGATTTTGTGGTCATGATTGGCTTATTGAAAGTTTATTGTGAGCTACCACACAGTGGTACTGGTCTACTTAAGCATATTAAACTTGCTTTTCTCGGGAAAATGTTTCAATTCCCACAGTCCACAAACTTTATAAATGTAGTCCTAAAAAGTGTATTTTAAGTTGTATGGTTTGCGAAAGGTTAATTGCTTATCTGGCTCGTTGAGGCTTACAGATTCCGTGTCTGGCTTGCTCTCTCATGGGGGGCACTAAGGCCTGTACCATTCTCCAGGGTCCATGGTGTGTCAACAGAAGCTGCAAGTAAGTTGGTTGCTGTCACTGTTGCTCTCCTGCTGGAGTCAAGCTATATTTTTAAATGAATTATTGCTGTATGTGTACTCTGACAAGCAGTAGTTTTTAGGATTAAAGCTTCTGTAACAATGAATCTGAATCCCATTTGCCAGCTTTGCCGTTCTCCACGTATATTCCGTGTTTCCTTTGTATGCCGTAATTTTGTTGACCAAAGATCG
This sequence comes from Podargus strigoides, assembly GCA_028020825.1. NCBI lineage: Eukaryota > Metazoa > Chordata > Aves > Caprimulgiformes > Podargidae > Podargus > Podargus strigoides. Next base: position 63,186,082 of record CM051620.1, read on the forward strand.
GATATTTTGTTAAGGCACTACATCAGATTCACAGAGCATCAAACTCGGTCCCATTCTTCTTTTTGCTCATTAGGATCAGAATGATCTGTTACAGGAGAGCTGAATTAAAAAAATGTGCACTTGCTGTAAAGATAACTGCCTACATCATCTTCTCAGTGTCAGAGCCTCGTAGTTGTTTTCTTGTTGCTAAAAACTACCACAGGTTCTCTGCAAACATGAAATCACAGCTGGTTGCAAAGGTGGAGTGCCTGTGAATGGGTCATTTGACATATCCGCAAAGGCTTCTGGTAGTAATTACTGAATTCCAAGAGAATAGCTTAGTATTCTTTTCTGCTCAAGGATAAAACAGTTCCCCAGTTGTTTTTCTTGCAGCAGTATTCACACAACCCATCCTTGGCTCAACTTACGTTACCAAATCACTGTAATTGTGCCCCCCCCCCCCTTCACTTTCTCTTCCTCTCTTACCCCGTTGAAAAGTTCGAAGTGACGTGTTACTTAACAAAACAGGGGCATTTTTTTTATTCTGTCTCTTAATAATGCTCCTGTTTTGAATTCATACAGTGCTTTGCAACTTGCAGGCACTATGGGCATTTATTGGTAAGATGCAGTTGCTCCTCACATTTGTTACTTACTTTAATGAGCTGTGTAACAGTACATGCCTGAATTCTGAAGCTCCACTAAATTAAGATCAAATATGTTTCTTGCATCCAGCAAATTTCACAGAGGTAATTTACTAAGTTTATTGAAAGTTTTAAATTATTTGGGCTATAACTGAGCATATCATCCCCCTTTGGCATTCTATTGTGCTTTTACATACTCATTTTCTGTATACGCCTGCTATTTTGTTTGAATTATATAGTTCATTGGCTTATAACATATATTTAAACAATGTGTATCTGTTTGTGTTGTCTTTTGTTTTAATTTAGAATTTGTTGCAGATGGAGCAACAGAAAGAAATCACCTCTTTCTCCCTCCTTTATCTTTCCCTTTACTTGGGCATCCAGTAGGAGCCTTTCTGAATGCCAGAGGAGATTGTGATCAATATGTTTTGGCCTGTTACCAAATGCTTATAATTAATATTTTACAAGTGTTACTCAATGTTCATTTGTGACAGGTTTGTACTGGGAAGATTCAGAGTTAATTGCTAGGCGGGTTAATTGACTTGCGAGTGTGAAACGCCAATATCTGATTGAATACTTATATTTGATTCAAGAAAAAAAAAACCACAACTCCTTGTTGCTGGTGCCATTAACCACCGGAGTGGGAAGAAGGACAGATAATCTGCTCTTGCTGCTCGGAACAGGGCTGTGACTGCCCTTAAGATCAAAGCAGCCGTGGCGAGGCTGGGTTGGGAGACAGGGAGCCTTTGCAAGAAAGGGGAAAAAAACAAGAACAGATTGCTGAAAACAAGGTTAGGGGAGCATCTTCAGAGGAGGGATGGAAAGCAGCTCGGTGCTCGGTAGAAGAAATGTGCAGTTGAACCTGTTGGAGGTAGATTTGGCTCATCTCTTGCACTGATTGACTGAGAATACAAAGCGGTAAGGCACAGGAGAAAATTTGGTGTTATTAAGCTGTGAATATAGTGCAAATGAGAAAACAGTATTGATTATACTGTTATATCATAAATATTTATAGGTTCTGTCTTCTCCAGATTTTCTGTATATTAGAAAGCAGTTGATAAGCTGATGTTGCAGTACTGTAACTTTTGATACCTGGCTCCTGGTTTTTCTTCTGAGCAAACATTTCTCATCCAAATGACTTAGCACATGAGTGGGAGTTCTGTTTTCCCAGTTACTCATGTAATCCACCATGTGAACTGATGCGTGGAAAGCACTGAAGTTAAAACAGGTCACCTAAAACAAGTGCTCTTCTCTTTTCTGCTCTCTAGTTACCAGCTAAGACAGGAGTTGTTTCAGCTTCTTAGTGCTAAGCGGCAGTGCAAAGAAGATGAAGACAAATGGAGACAAGAGACAGCTGCCTTCTTCATTCAGGTTGCTTGGAAGAAACAGCTGAACCATAGCCCTCTGAAATCAGTTCCTTCATGTAAAAGTCTGAAATCTATAAACAAAACCAGCTCAGCCATAAAAACCAGCAAGCAGTCCATCCTTAAGCAGATATATGGTAATTTTGTCTTACTACACTTTATTTTAAAGAGCTATGCTTTTATTTTTTTTAAAAGAGTGTAGTCTATATACTTCTTACCTAATTGTTAGAGGTTTCAACTATGTATAAAAATTCGTGTGAATCTCAGGTGTTCTGGGTAATTGTATTTCTGTTTCAGCTTAAAAAAAATACCAACTCTGTGATTTAAAATGGCTGTTGCTAAAGCTGTTTGAATCACCACATAGCATTTTTCTAGCACGGGTCTTGAGCAACCAGACAATTCTGTTGCCAGAGCTGCTCACATATATCAATGTGGAAAGAGAATAGAGCAGTTAAACTGGGGATAGCTGGCTGTATCAATGCACAGTGGCCATCTGGATCATGGTTTAACTTTTTAAGCATTATTTAAAACTTTTGGGGGGGGTTGTGTTGTTTTTTAAATATTTCCATTTGAAGAATATGGTTTTGTTCCATGTTAATAACTTCCTTGTTTGAAGGCAGCTGGTCTTTATTGGAAGAGCAAAATCATCTATGATTGCACTGCACTGCTTTGCACTCTGCCTGAATCTGCAGGGTGCAAAGGAATGCATCTTGAGGAAAGGGTAGAGGAAAAGCATTGTTTTTAAACCTTGAGTTCCTTTACAGTATGGATCACTGATGGAGTAAGGATGTGCTAACTATATGTACTTTATGAGGTGGTAAGTCACTTCTGTCATGGCTCTGTAGTTTAGAGAGCCAAAATGGATAAAATAAATCAAGCGGTTAATCATATTTTCATTTTTTTTATAGTAACTGCAAGATTAACTTTAGTTAACCTTCAGTTGTGGTTGTCACAATTTTCTGTTATATAGAACATTTAATGAGTTTCCTCATCATAAATGAGAATAATTTTTAGGATAAAATAATGCTGTAGCCCACTTAAATAGTTTATACATAACCACATCTTTATGTGAATAAACACAGAGCTGTTCATATTGTTTGTTAAAGGACGTTCTCAGGAAAGCAAAGTGTACCAGTCAACAAGACCTCCTTCTAAGCTGAAACTTTCTGACATGCAGCTGGTCTCAGGTAGGACACATACATTTTAAGAATACTTTAATGTTTATATACGCATGAGATTGGTTTCATCTTAGAAAAGAAAAAAAATCTGCTCAAGAACTGGGATCTATCAAAACACGTAACTACTACCAAACTGTTGTGATTGCACACTCTTTCTTTCACTACTTTTGGACTTATTTGAGCACTGTACTTTTATCCTTATGTTCAATCATTTCTATGAAAACCCTATTTTTATTGGGCTGTTACTAGGGAAGACCTTAATATAACGGACTTGTGCGGTGATAAGCCAGAGTAACATTCACCTGTGGTTAAAATTGCTTACAGATGGTCATACTTTGCTTCAGCAACACAAATATTTACTAGTTCTTTAGAAGTAAAGAGAGCAGATTGATACATGTGCCAAGAATTTACACAGCTGTTTGTTAGAAATACAGGGTTTAGTGCATAGAGGAAAACTTGAAAATCCAAAGCTACTTATCTGATCTCTGCCCTTTCTTCTAAAATGGCATAATGGGGTTCCTGCGCTGTGCACAGAGCCTCAATTGTTGCATAGAATTTTACTTGCAGTGAGTTTTAAGGCTCTAACAAAACCATGCATTTATTTTCTGCTTAACTTGGAAGCCATATAGACATTACCAAGTCTTCCTTGAGAAAGCCTTAGTTCTGTTCGTAACTGAAACTTTATGTGTGGAACTGGTATTGGGGCAGTAGGGTTGGCACGATCAGGACTGTCACGCTGTGCTGGCAGACAGATGGGGGCCACACTGCGTAAAACAGAATAGCACTGAAGAACAGAGACTGTATTATCAAGGTCATTAAAGGCTGGAACTTTCATACATGTGGCATTGACAGCTAACTTAAAAATGCAGTTAGATTACATGGTCATCTTTCCTACTACTTCTTTACTAAATGTGATTTTTAAGGCTTTTTCAAGTGTATTATGCACTTACTTGGGGACGGGAGCTATAGTAATGTCAGTGTGTCAGGGAGATGTGCCTTATTGGACATTTGGTCTTCATGGTTGTGTCACACGTAGCTCAGAGGCAGAGGACACTGCTAGATAGCAACACAGCAAATGCTTCAAGGAGACAGTAGTTCAGGTAATTTGCAAAGGGAAGTAAAATACATTTTCCAACTACTTTAACCAGACTCTGAAGTCAGAAGGAAATCTGGCAGTAGACCTATCCTTGAGTTTGTTAAATTGTAGGCAAGTTTCTGTCTCACTAAGAGACAGAGGCTTTTTTCTTCCACTGTTTGAAAACTGTTTTAATTAAGAGGCATGACCAGACAGGTGTTTGATTGCCACCTCTTCATGCAGATATGAATCTAAATTTTAAAAGAGCTTTAGCAAATAATGCTTCTTTTCGTTTAGCTTTTCAGGACAACAGCTCTCCCTGTCTTCTGAAATAAAAAGGCTTTCTTTTGAGGTTTGAGTGTCCTTTGCTTTCATAACTTAGTGACGAATAGGATAGTGATAGGAACTCTGCCCAGTTCCTTTAGAACACTACTTACTTTTATTCACCTAATAGGAGCTCAGGGAACCTTAGCCCTTACTTAAAGACAATAAACATGTTTTTCATCTGACTGCCTTTGTGCATGACATTATGTTTGTTGGAAAAGTTCAGAGCTGTCAGTGGCTAATGCCAGATACTCCGTTTCTGACGTAGGTGCCAGGAGTAGGTCAGAATGGACTGTTCAGTTTGATTCTTCTGCAGAAGGTACATCTGGGGAGGTGAAGACTGACTGTCAGCCCTAGTTTTACTGTTCCTACAGTTAGTGGAAAAAACATGCCGTGACAAATCTGTAATGGGGACTGACACCAAACTCAGTTAACTTACGGGTGCAAGCACTTCAGAGCGAGGACACGCAGAAGGCATTGAAAGGACAAATAAACATGGGGGACAGAGGGCAACAGGTAGAAAATGAGTGTGCAATGGGATATACAGACATGGGGTAGGTTCTTCAAAACATTCTGGAAGATAAGGCCTTTATGATTGTTACAATTAAGACATTTTGGAACCTGAAAGTTGTTCCTTTTTTAATATATTCTTTTATTAAATAGAAACCTCCTGTCAATTCAGTAAATGGCACTTAAAGAGGCTCTCTGCATCAGGCCAGATAAGCCCACTTTTTTATTTCACTGTGAACGTTAAACTGTGTTTATGGAGTTGTAAAGGAAGAGGTTTTGCAATTCTTGGCACTAGAAAGACATCTTTAAGCTATGCTGGGCTCTCACCCCCTCAATGAAATGTTCAGATCTGCACTTGGGATGACCCTGTCTAGAACAAGATAAAGCACTGTTTGCATCCAGACTGGGAAAGGAAGACACAAGTATTTGTAGCACATTACAGCAGATAAAAACCTTGACTGAGTCCAGACATTCAGCCAGACTCAAAACTGAAGAGGGTGGTCAGCTAACATTCATTTTTGCTTTCTAATAATTTGGTGAGTACTTGCTTTAGCCCTGGACTAGTTTCCCCTGCCTTCTAGAAATGACCCAGTACCTGACATGGCTAAATATTGCTCAACACCATCTCCTGCTGCTCTTCAGCAAGCTTTGCCAAGAGCATTGTGCTAGTTACTGACCTGTCAGCCTGGAAACCTTCCTTCGTTTATGAGGGCGCATCTCTCAGTTAAGTTCCATTATTACAGGCTGCCTTAAACATACGCAGTAGCATTCTGTGTAAGCTGTACCCAGTGCCACAGAAAGCAAACTCTATGTCAGGAAAAAGGCATGTTCTCTTCCTGGTAGATTCATTGTTTAGGAAATCTAGAATGCTGTGTAGATGAAACTACTTTTTACCCACCAGAGTGAGTTACTTATCAAAACTGTTTTGTTGTGGGGTTTTTTTTTTTTACAGTAAACAACCTACAGTGTGTTAATTTGCTGGAAAACATGGGAAAATCAAAGCAATTCTCATACAACATGAGACCATCCACTGCTGCAAAATCAAAAAATACAAGACTGAAGCACTAAGCAAAACTGAATGTCAGGAATTTATCCGGTACGACTGTTATCTTTCATAATATACTAGTCATATACAACATACTAAACTTGAACACATTTTCAATTTTGTATTATCTCAGCATTGCATGTTGAACAGACTTCTAAGGAGTTGGACTCATTTTATTTTGTGTACGAATTAGTTTTTAAATGCAACTGTTAATTTATTTACTGACAGGATGAAACCTGAATTGCATTGGAAACAGAAAATGAAGCATTAAGCCCGGTATTACAGTAGTGGTGCAGGGGCTCCCAAAGATTTCTGTTGTCAAAATAGGAATTCTGATTGTGTTCATCAAATGCAAAGGAGAAGGAAACTGTATTAAAGATGTAACAGTTCTGAAAGAGTGCTGTTCAATTTCACCTTCGATTTACTAAATATATTTCAAAATCTAAACAGGAATGGAAGAAAAGTCTTCATGATCCACTTCAGTAATAAAGAAACAATTGTTTCTTAGCTAGGTGTGGATTTGGAAGCAACAGTAGAGACAAACAAAAAACACTCTGTAAATAAATTGCTTTCCACAGCCTATATAGAAATTTAGGGGTGTGTTTTCTACCCTTTGAGATGACCACCAATTTTTTCTGTATTAATAACTATTTTTATACATGCACAAAAAGAGTTTATACAGAAAGCAAGAAAAGATGGAACCTATTCTAGAAGGAAACTTGTTCTTATAATAGCTTTGGAGCTGCCAGCGAACAGTATGTATTTACCTTGCACAAAGTATTTAAAAACATGAACTCCGCAAAAATTAAAAAAAAAGTTACTCTAGTTTCAAAGTATACTGTCTTCTGTTTTTTCTTCTAGTTGGTATTATATAATTCTAATTTTTTTAATTAATATGATGCTTCAAAATAATAGGTGGAGGCAAGTAAGTCTCTGCAATAACTTCAGCTTCAAGGAGACTTGATTTTCTTTTAACACCTCTCACTGTGGTCACTGCACCTACTAAAACAACTTCCAGTAATGTCTACTTGCTTGTAAAGAAAGGCAATAGAGGCATGCAGTTCTTTGTAAAATTTTTATTCTGTTTCACTTACAAAAAAAATTGACAAGCTTTGTTCCAACATCTTCCATTCAAAACTAAATAGAAGTAAATGCTTTACAATAAATGCAGTTCGACCTCTTTAGTATACTGTGTTTATAGGGCCAGGTCCCTGGGGATGAGAGGCAAGGTAGATGTTGAAACAGTAATGGAGGTCTGTTAACCACTGCTCTTGAACTTCACCACTCTTCAGGGTCTAGAAAGAAGGGGAAAACAGGTAAAACTCAGATTCACCAACAGCACTTACGAAGCTTTGCTTTGTTTTCAGCTAATCATGTGCACTGTTAAGGGTACAAGATTCACCTGCACACTGCAACATTGTTCTCATTTATACATTTCAGCATGGTATGTCTGCTAAAGCTGAAATAATATTAAGTGTTGCTACTTGGTACACTAAGTCAGTCTTACATTATGAAGTGTGTGAATTATACCAGATGCAATTTCCTTAGTCTTCATTACAGTGGCTTGCTTACTTTCCAAATCTGCAATTTATTAAATGAAAATGAGCATGGTTCTACTAAAGCAGGAGGGCTCAATACCCCAATCCACAGGAGGACTGCAACTAACAGACCAACATAGCCCACAGTCCAGTAATTTACTCTCCGTAGTATTCGTAAGTGGTTAAAAAAAAACCCACCACCACCACAACCCACCCACAGAAAACATCACAAAAACTGGTGGAGAAATTTTCAACACCAAAGGAAACCAACCACCCCATTCTCTGTTAGAAAACTTGCACAATACTCTCTTACATCTGCTTTTGCTACCACTGAGGTCATCTTTCTGGTAACAGACTTTTTAAAAGCTACTAACAGATACATGTGGCTGGCTTATTCAAACCTGTGGGACTTTGAAACCCTCTGCACTCAAAACTAGTAAGAGCTTTGCGAGAAGGCAGTTTTAGGGTTGTTTTCCTGAAGAGAGAAGCAACTGTAGTAGTCTCAAGACCAGTGGAATGTAGACACATGAATAGTGCAATATGTGAAAGAGAATATATTTTGCACCATGCATGCATGTTTAAGAGAGTTTGTCTGATTTAGTAACATCTTTGTACACCTATGCGCCCCTGCTCCGATAAACAGAAAGGACTAGATTCTGATTTTGGGATGGCTCTCCCTCAGGCCATATCGGTAACCCACTTCCAGCGTGTTTTGCTGGGAAGCCAACTGTTGCCCAGAGCTGCTGGACTGGGCACAAGCTAGACTTCAGAACTCATCTGTGTCTCATCTGTGCAATGACCACAGGAGCTCAGACAAGCAGCAGCCTGGACTTCCAAGACAAATAAAAGGCAATCATAACTTGTGTTTTGCTAAACATCTGTTCTTTGTGTTTGCAATGATAATTTTTAAACCTTGTACACCCTTGTAACCTGTGAGAGACAACAAGTAAGTTTCATACCATGATGTCCTTGATAATCTGTTGCACCAGAAATTCATTTGTGATCATATGGCTCCTGAGCTGACCGTGTTGCATTAGTAAGCGAAGCAACTGAGCAACAATGGGCAGTTCTTCCCGACAGATCCTGCTCACTTGCAGACTCTGCAGCATCAGTCTCAGTAATCGTGGCAGGAGTGCTAATGCAGAAATACAGGATGCCCACAGCATATCCCTGAGAGGAAAACAGAAGACAAATTGAAATGATTGAGGATGCATATTTCAAGTACGCTCCTGTGAGCTACCCTCATAGCTGAACAAGGAAACGCGCCTCTCCGAATTCCAGCATGCCAGTTGCCTTCACCATAATTAGTGCCTAAGCAGGAAATGTACAGGAAAATGCTAAACTTGAAAATATTTTAAAATCGGGTACAGCACTGGAGAAAAAAAACCCAACAGGTTCTGTCCTGGAGCTACAAGTGTCGCTGAAGCTCTTACACAGCATAACTTCTGTTTGATGCAGTGAGGAAGAGGTGTTTGTTTCAGTCATTCTTCAGGTACCTCTGAATCTTTGATTTCTTATGAGTCTTTAAAATAAACAATGGAATCAGCTTTTTGTGCTATGCAAATCATTAAATACGGTAAATGCAGGAAGACTCAGGCTTTAAAAACGCATCTTAGAGTAAGCTTTGAACAACTTCCCTGTGTATGGAACAGTTAAGAGGAAAAATCTGAAGTTTAAACTGTTTAAACATATTTCTGTTCTACAGGTAAATAAATTTATTTAAATCTGCTATCTATCTGTAGCTGTTGCTTTTTAAAATCGAATGGATTTGCAGTCTGTAAAATGCTGCCTGAGAAGTTTTGCTGAAATAGCAAGTCAGTTAAGAGTACAAGCTTATAAAGCCAAATCCTTTCCCTGTTGCTTCTCAATGTATTTAATGAAACTAAAGGCTAAAGCTAAAGATTAAGGTATAAATATCCACCTCTCTAAAGTCAGGATGGTTCTGACATCTAACTAACTAGAACAATTTGAGATGAAACCTTCTCCAGTTATTGTTTTAAATAATTCCAGCTAACTTTGCGGCTGTTTTTCATAAATCCAAGTACTGTTTTGTGAAGTAAGCAAAAGACAGCAAAATGAACTGGGGGGGGATATGCTTTCATTTTACACCTCTGAATACCTGTGGGTATAAAGGCAGAGACAACACAGTAAGAAAAGCAGCATTACCTTTTCTGTACATGTTCTGCATCCTCTTTGTCTAAAGTTAGCAAAAAGTACAGAAGACTGTAACAACAAGAGGCTAAGAACTTGTGCAGGTTTTCACTTAGGATGCAAGCTTGATCCAAGAGCTTATTTATGGCACACAGAACAGATCCAGCTGTGCTATCAGGTATTACAACCAATCCAACCTGTATTAAAACAAAAAAAAAAAATATTACAAGTTCATCACATACACGTGTGTTGGCATACAGACACGTCTAGAGCTGAATGAATCTTTCATATCGTGATGTGTTTACTATGTTTCTGTTCAAGTTCTACACACTACTGCATTTTTTCAAATCCCTATTTTGCTAATGAATTGCCACCCATACCAACAGCAGGTTAAACCAGCAGCTTCATTCCATCCTCTGTAAATAAACACTCTTCTCAAACGTATTTAAAAAAAAAGCCACTGCATTGAGCGCCTTGCTCTGAAAGATGGTACAGGCACAAACAGAATCTTTTGGACAAAACAGGTCTTTCCTTTTAAGCATATATCATGGGACAGAGCAGCCCTTCCATGTCTCAAAACAGCAGTGAGCAGTCACTGAGGTAGAAGGAAACCCAGATTTACTCTCCAAAAAGAAAAGTCTACTGGGTTATCATCAGGGTGAGTCTCCTTAGAAACCTGATAGACTCAAGAGGAATGAGAGCATTATGAGCAGAGTTAAATGAAAGCTAATGAAATATATGGTTGGCCCACAGTTGGGGTCATACTCTTCTGTTGTTAAAATGGGAACGTCATCTTGAGTAAGGATTTTATAGGCATGACAAATAATTTAGAAAAAAATATTTTTGGGGTAGAGGCAGTGAATTAGAAAGTTTAAATTTTGAAGTGCTACTGAGTAACTGGCCTAGATTTTTGTCCTGTAAAGCCATAAAAAAAAATTCATGTATTACTCATGGGGCACCATTTATCTTATTAAAAACTAATTTAAGGAGTTTTAGAGTAGCTGAATTTGCTCACCTCCAAGTACATTGTTTTAAGCTGACAGAGGCAGTTGGTTGACAAGGTCAGCTGTTTCTTTTGGAAGTGTTTAGAAAAAGATCAATAAAGTACAAGCTACAGAAATGTGGAATGTATTTCACTGGTATGATTATTCATGAGAGGTAAAAGATAAATGATGGATTCAAAGTTTTAAATACTTCCAATATAAGACACTTAGGTGTATTTCAAGGCCACGAGCACAGATCACTGTCCCAAGCTGACCCTGCACCAGCCACGTGCAGAACGATGGTGTTCCTTCATGACAGAAGATGGACTGCAACTGTCACCAAGACCCTGCTGAATACTACAGGACATTGAGGCACTAAATAACAAAAAACAGTGACGATGTTCCTGACCAATCACAAATCAGAAATGACAGTGAGTTAGACAGATGTCTGCATATAAAGAAGCATCCTGAAGATCGAATTAGCCAACACTGCTGATGAAATGTGCCAGTCAGCCAATCTGGAAGATGCTGTGAACACAGACACTCCAATTTATACACATTCAATAGATGCGACTGCTCAAGTAAGTTTCCATGTAGAATGTTGCCTATACAGAGCCTTTCTTCCCTGTTTGGTATCATCATCCACTTAGAGATCTTGCACAGCAGTCTAATCAACTATAAAAATCCAGTGCTCTTAAAGGGACATTATAGTAGAATGCATAAGCTGATGTAAAAGTTGCGATATAAGTCAACACACCCCCTCAAAATCCAGACTACAGTTATAGGTAAACCATTCCCTATGGAAGCTTTGGTCTAGTGACATTTCAGTAGGGGTCCATACAGGGAACTGTGGATACTTGTTAGATCGCAGAACCATCTCGACAGGAGGACAGACAGGTTCTCCCTCTGGACAGGCAGCATCACAGGGAACTGCAAATTCTGCCCTTTACAATTCTGTTACCCTGCTTGGGCTTTGCCATCCCTGTCCTCGGCTGAGGGAGTGTTCAGGATTAGAAGGAGAAGTCAGACTGAAAATTCATCTAAAGCTGCTGGTCACTCTTTTGAAAAGCAAACAAAACCAAACCAAGAAGCCTTTCATTTATGGCTGTCCTGGCTTGAAAACAAGCTGAACTATTCACAAATCACACCAAGAAAAATCCATGTAAGTCTGGATACCAACAGTTATTAGGTATTTTTTTAAAAGTCCACTATCTTGTTGAAAACTTTTGCAAATGCTGAAATTATACATGAGATGCACAGAGTAAGTGGATTTGAGGGTTAATGAGACTCTTAGAAAACCTGCAAACCTGTCACAAGGAAGTTAACCTAGAAAACAAAACGGTACTTACCAGGTATTTACAGATGCCAGTCTGGAGAATGTCAAAACACTGACTTTGCGAAGGTATAGTGGACAAGCTGTGACAGACCATCTGTTTTAATAAAACAAAGTTATATTTAAGTACTCCAAATGCAACCAGTGATCATTCACTGTGTAGTCACACTTTGTTGACAGACCTAAATAGAAAGTACACACGAGGACACATAGCAGCTTTGTCACAAAGTATTGATTCTTTACAGTGTTGAGAGTAACATTGTCAACATAAACTGCAGTGTTTAAAGAGATGGCGGTCTACATCTTTAGATTTTTTGGAGTGGCTTTCTTCGTTTTACCTATCTGACAGAAGGCCAAAAACATTCAATCCAGCCACAGCACCAGACTGAGCCTCCACGTGCCCTTCCTCAGAGCTACAGAATTTCAGGAAACAACTTCACAAATAATTATCAAGCATGAAAGAGAAATCATAGTGAAACAGGACAGAAGAATAATGTAACAAAGAAGAAAGTAGCACAGATCCACTTCCAACTTATTTTCCTCTATACTGTTCAAAACGTCATGTTCAAAGATGATATAAAATGTAATACTGCAATGGGAAATCTTGTTTTATAAACTGCCAAAAAACTTTCTGGTGTTCATACAATCAGATAGTATTAGTTGCCCAGAGGCACAATGGAAAAAATGTTTAAAAAATGCCCCAAAAACCCAACAACAAAAAACACCATGAAAAACTGAAGACTCAGAACATCATTTTTAGTAAAAAACATAGGGGTGAGAAGGGGGGGCGGGGTGGGGTGGGCACAGAAAAAAAAAGAAAGAGAAGAGTTTACCAAGAGCCCATCAAATGTTACACGGCTCCTGGATAGGATCAAGAAGCCAGAGCTCTAGTAGATCTGCTAGTAAGCTGGACTGCAGTCCTCGGCAGATGGCTTTCTCTGTTGTTCTTTTCCTTCCCATTTATTCCAATAATTTGCCTGGATGACCTCCCTCAGTTTACATTCATTGCTTATCTCACCAGAGTGTCAACTGAAGCCTCCAGCCTGAGTGCATTATTAGACTATTAGCAATTGTGAAGTCTTGCTAAGGACAAGGAAGATAGAAGAACCAATACATGAGAAAAAAAATCTACTGTTTCTGCTTAAGGGAACTAGAAAGAGAACAGCAAGATGCGACATTTGGTGTGGGGGGAAGAATTTAAGTCCACAAATTTTACAAGTATCTCAACTAAGCAAAAACCATTCCTCTAAGATACTGATGGAAGGAAGCGCTAAACAAAACTTTCACAGAATGATCTGACTTGAGGGATTAAATTCTGTGATAGCATCCTGGTTTTGAGACTTAAGTTCAATCAGGGCAGGTCAAGACACCTAAACAAGAGAGAATGACAAAATGGAAAACATCACCCACATTGTGTCAAAAATACTAGTCTGCAACATTTCCAACCAAAGAGACTCCAAGGAAAGGTTAGGAAAAGAACTGTTAGGGCTAAGGTCCTCTGGTATGAAAACTCAATCCAAAGTACTGTGGATACCACTGGTGGTTTAACCAGAAATGGCCAAGTAGTATCATTTGTGGTGACAAAAAAGCATGCTCAGCTTTTTTCAAAGTCACGTGCCACAGATACTTTTAGCCCTGCTTAAGCTGGCCAAATTCAGGAGATGCTTAACAGATCTGCTTGATGGAACATAATAGTGCCAGGCTGTCAGGACATGGCTCATGTTAATCAGTATTATAGGTGTAATTGTGCAAGCTGACTAGTAGGACTATTTAAAAGACAATTTGATAGATACTCTTGCACTGAATACCCTCATTTTTGATACTATTATTAAAATGGCATGCTCCATCCTAGACATGGTAGTGCTTCTGTACAGTGCAATTTGAAAGTGATAAAATATTAAGTACTCTGGAATATTCCCAAGAAACGCAATCAAAACATCTGCATATTAGCAGTGTCAAGGAATAAAGTCAAGCTGAGAGAGAGGTTACTAGTGGAGACTGTCATGTCAAGGACGAACTCTGACACCAGTCTGACCTAGTATTTTAATGAGTAACAGTTACACAAAAGGTAAAGCTACGTTGATGAAATCTGTCAGCTGACAGCTCAAAGTTGAGAAACCCTGCAAGACAGGAGGACTGGACTAACCTATAGAAAAGATCACATGGTTCTGATGAGTAAGATACACAGGGGAAAAAAAAAAAAAAATCCGTGAAACAAAAGTGTCGGGTCATACGGTTGGAGCCTAATAAAAACTTCTGCATGCAGGCAGGAGTTGTAACAGTTGGAAATGAGGAGAAAATTCTGTGCATAACAACTGACCACAAGGTGACTGTGATACAACCATGAAACAGGCAAATGTCACTTTAGGATGGAAAAATAAAGATAATCACAATAGAAGTCATCAGACAGAATACTGATTGTCTCTTTAGTACTACTCTGTAAGACCCTACTGAGACTATTTCTGACATACTGTGCAAAACAGGAGTCACTTATTTTTAATAAAGGTAAACTCAAACTGAACAGGCATAGAAAAATTGCACAAAGAATAGAGATCCTGTCTTACAGGTGTCAACAGAAAGAACTTAACCCGCCTAGGCTGGCAAAACTATACCCCAGAAGGGATATTATTGTCACTTACAAATAAAACAAAGAGGTGAAAACCACTGCAGGAGAAAAATATAACCAAACAGCAACAAAAAATAACAATGATCATAGCTGGCTGGGAATGCAGATGAGACGGAAATTAGGAAGGACGGTTGTGACAGGGGAAATGGCAGGAGAGATTTGTTGCTCCTAAGACAGAGCTCAGGAATTTTACAAATGGGGCATATGACACTAGACACAGTATGCTAAAGAGATCCCTTTTAACTCAATACATGCCCACAAGAGGTCAACAAATTAAAGACCTTGAAGGCAAATCCACCAGGCCCGCCCAGCTAACTAAGGTTTCATTATTAATAAAACCACTATTAGTATTTCACCCTTAGGACTCCATCCCTAGAATCAGCCAGCCAGTCCACTGAGGTGCTCCGTGAGATGACAAATTGTAGGAGCGCTTCATAACAGGTACAATTTACCAACTCTCAGACTCCTTCAGAATTGGCAAGGAAAACAGGCATCATCCACTGAAGAGCAGCATACTTGCTTAGAAGGGTTGTGGTAAAGTGCATAGGCAAGTTAGATTTTCAACCTTTTAGATCTTTCTGACCCTCAAAATGACACAGCCATTCCCTACATGCAGTTCTATTCTCCTATGATTAAGTGGGAGTGGCAATCCTCTTCAATTGCATAGATTAAATCCTGCTTGAAATGGCTTTCATAACAAATGCCTGTTATACAAAGTGAAACTGAAGCGTTATTAGACATGGAAATGAAAAGCAAAGAAAACTTAATTATCACATGAAAATTAGTATTTTTCCTGACAATTTATTTTCCTTAGGAAAGGGTTTGCATGATGTTTAATTTCCATAATAAAATGTCACAGCTGATTCATTATTTTACATTTGATTAGCCTTTATCACATTTTTGGTGCATTCATAGATTGGTTTTGGACCAAAGCCAGAGTAGTTTTGTTTCAGAGTATTACTGAAGTGAATGGACAGAGAAAGAGCATTTCTGATCATAGGGGAGCTTTATATCTTTGAGAAAAGCATTTTATAATAGGTTTGGTTCAGGTTTAGGGGGTTTTGTTGGGTTTTTTTCCTTTTTAATTTTGTTTGAATGCCCACTTGAATGAATTAAGCCAAAGAAAAGCATTCTTTTAAATAGGAGGATTATCTGTTAGCATTATGCAGTGAATACTACAAGCTCCGTAATCCACTGGCAGTTTTTCAAACCAAACCTTATTGATCCAACAAGCCCAACTACGCATCATACTCGTGAGCCACACAACTACAGCAGCAGGTTTCCTGCTAGTGCTTCAGGAAATCGTTACTACATGGGCCTCTTTGCCTTGCCATACTGAAGACCTACCCCAACAGTAGCCAGCTAAAATGGAGGAGGAAAACCAAAAAAGGCTGCGAAGGCAGCCCAGGAGCACTCTCTGGGCTTTTCTGAGATCCTGACACCATGGAGTATTTTACTCTTGTCTTCAACCGGATGAGTTAAAAGCGTTTTTGCTGCTGACAGCCAACCTGACTCTTGATCCAATCTGAAACAGGCTTTTCATAGTTGTAACGTGCAGAGGAATCCATCAGTTCAATATTGTTTATCTGTAAGATGCTCAGTCTCAGTCCGAGCCCTCATGGCAACACCACCACACACAAACGATAAACCAAGAGTAACATTGTGTTCATTATTTAACTGTTCCCGCTCCCTAAATCACTCAATGCTTCCCATAATGTGATGGAATCCTGACTCAAAAAGCCTCGAGGGAAATATTTTATCAGTAACTCTGCAAGGAATATCTGCATATTCTTTCAAGCTTAATCATGCTGCAAAGTACTCTTTTTCAAAGAAAAATACCTTCCTCTGAAGATACACACAAGTGTGAGCACAGAGAGGAACCGAACAAGCAGGGAAGATAATGGATCAAGTATTTTAGTGAGCCACTCTGTGGAGTCAGACCAAAGACAGTTCAGACTCCAAGAGAAGTGATTTTATTAAAAAAGAATGTTGGCACACACCAGACACTATATCCTAATGTGAACTTTAAAATATATTTTTCAATTCACATCGACATCCACCTCAAACATGGGTAACTAAAATGTAACAGGCTGTTCCACAGTCAATTCCCAAGCCCTTGTGAAATGACTGTTTTGAGCGGGACTCTACCCAGGATAACATGTTACCGCAGAGCGTAGAAAACGAGAAGTTTTCAGGTGATGGGGCAGGCAATGAAGCTTGTCATCTGAAGCTTGGCCAGCTTCCCCCGAAGCACCCTAGCTTATCAGACAGTGTACTCCCTTGACAGGTGCTGCTTCTCTTTCTGAAATAAATTGATTTGACAGGGCAATATTAACAGTGCCCTGAGTTGTTGAGAAAGCTGCATACAACAAGAGATCTTTGTTCATCTGTCTTGGCTAAGCTCACAGAGGCGGATGTGAAAGGTATTCCTGATTCAGTGACTCCAGAAAAAAAGAGAAAAAAGCAACACAAAAAACCCCTCATGAAACCCCCAAACGATCACAATAAAACAAAACAAAGCCTAGGTTAAAAAAAGAAAAAGCCCCAAAGAAGGAACAGAGTCTGCAGGAGAACATTACATAGGTGGGCAACAGAGGAAAAACCACTACGGGGCTAATCTTACACTCAGGGTAGCAAAACAGGAATACAGAAACTTGTTTAAGAACTACAGATGCTTAAGAACATGTATTGTGTCCCACATCTTGATAGACTACACATTTCCAAAGACTTAGAGGGATTATGAAGCACTTAATGTCCAATTGCTGGCTCAGAAACAGGGTAACCGCAGCATACAAACTCATCTTGCACCTGTTGAACTACTTGAGCCTATCTGCAGGCTCCCTGTGGCTGTGGCACGCAGTCTGATGTTAAACCTATATTAAGCGTCAACTGAACCAAGTGAGGTTATCTTTATTTGCCACTGGACAGAAATACATGAGTGGCAATCACCACTGCTCACCTCCTGTGCAACAATTTGTTCATGTGTTTAAATCTGGGTACCAGCAAGACTTGGTGCCAGGAGGCAGAAACCTATGGGCAATCCTACTGTCTCACTAAGTGACAGGCATTTCTGAAAATACTGTTCTTTTGTCGGCAAAATCAGGTTTTATGCTCGACAGCTAATGTGTTATCCAGGAGTAGATGAAGCCACACCTGAAAAACAGCACATGCCTGGTTCTCTTCTCAGAGCCATCTTACAAAATTCAAAGAAAGGACACCACAAAATAGCTTTGCTACCCAAGGAGCTTTTGTTTCATCCTCTTGCAGCCATAATAAGCCCTTCTGTCACAGCTCTGCAACATCACCACTGCTGATTCCTCCTCCTCGTGGATGCCTTCTTGTCAGACCACGTGCAAGGACGGCCAAAGGAACACCTGATGTACAAGTCCCCAAATTCACCTGCCTGCCCCTTCCCCAAACAAAAAAAAACATACACTTCAGCAACTAGCTCTTGTCCCACAAACCCTGTCTTTTTGAATAAATTTAGTTTAGCTATCACAAGCCAGGATGTGAATATAGAGCATAATGCACAGTAACTGTGGAGATGTTAATTCACCGTAGTTACATGCAGTAACGTGTGAGCTCCCAGCTATGTGACGTCGCAAGATACTCTGGAAGTAAATGATGCAGGTACAATGGAGCACTGACCTGCAGATCAAGTGAGGCTTTTTGGGAGTTTGCCTTTTGTTGTCTGGGTTTTATTGGGGTTTTTTGGGGGTTGGTTTTCACTTTTTTGTTTGCTTGGTTTTGTGTGGGTTCCTTTTAAGTTTTATGTCTTCAGAAAATTATGGAAGAGACCTTTGAAAAAGAGCTTTATTCATTTCAGGATGCGTTACATTTATTTATGTAATTTCTCTTGGGTTTTTTGGAATTTGCATTACTTTTCAAGAAAAAACCCATTATTTTCATTTTTAAAGATTAAACTTGGGTATGATGTAGTTTTACAATACACTAGGCAGGCTTATATAGAATTTTTTTGTCCTTCTTAAAGAGGGTAAAAACTATAGCATATTTCTAGTTCAGAAGGGATACTATTTGCTCTCAGCTGCTTTTTCTCCCCAGTGTAACTCTAATCTGGAAATCTCAATGAAGACAGAAAGTCGACATCTTACAGGAACTTCAACTCAAAAATCTACATTTTTAAAATTTATTGGTTTAACTGTTAATCTCTGCTTGAAGTTAAGCTACAGAACTGCAACACCACCTTTTACTTCTCAATACAAACATCCTTGCAGGACTTTTAGTTTACATGCACTGACTTCCTATCTTTATTGATTTGTCATAATTTTTCATTGCATATCAGTGCAGATCCAGCTTTCCCAATTATTTCACTTATAAAGACTTCTCCGTTTTTGATACACATTAGTATATTACATTACATGCATCCCAAGGTTTTTGAATTCAAGACTGCTTGTAAAAGCAGTTGACTTTCCCTAATGTTTGCTCTTAAACATTTTGTTCAGTATTTTATTTTTTCAAGTCAGATATGTGCTCTATATAACTAGAATCTCGACTTCGAGCAGAACCTTCAAATTACCATTTGCTTTCCCCCTCCAAAATACTCAAGTGTCACAAACATCAAATATTGCAACAGAAATTCATGTATACACAGTTACCTTGTTAAACTGTTCATTTCTGTTGGTGCTATTTCATTCGATACTGGCAGAGCAGTTCAGTTACAGGGGTGTGAACATATTACTGACAAACAATATAGGCACAGTTATGACGAGTGAAAAATTAAGCCTCTTCCCTAAGGCTGCAACCATTTATTCTGGAGCCCCATCTATTTCAGCTACAGGGGTATGATTTTAAATAATTTGCTTTAATAAGGCAGAAGTCATTTTAAGTAGGAGCTGCTGCAGAAAAGGAACCAAGGTTTCTGTGTTTAACATATCTTTTAGACAAAATATAAAGATTAACCTATATAGCTACACAAAATAGTATTTAAGGGACACTCTTCTTAAGTGAAAATCACCATTACCTAAAAGCTTCCACAAAAAAATAACATTGCTTCAGATTTCCACTATACCGATTACTGCTCTCTAGACAAAAAAAAGTTACAAACAGTATCCCATCTCAAAACCTGTTAAAAACCACTTAAATCATGAATTCCTATCAGAAATGCACTTGTTTGGCCTTTTCATCAATTACAGTTAGCCACATGGTACCAAGTGCACTGGTTATATTAACACTCCAAAAGTCCAAACTGCCATATGAAAATGCCTGAAGTTGTTCTTTTTCTTTACACAACTTGCTCTTTCTCCAG
This sequence comes from Podargus strigoides, assembly GCA_028020825.1. NCBI lineage: Eukaryota > Metazoa > Chordata > Aves > Caprimulgiformes > Podargidae > Podargus > Podargus strigoides. Next base: position 63,206,095 of record CM051620.1, read on the forward strand.
AGGCACACCTTTTCTTCTGCATCTCTGGCATGCATACGTTACGCATTAAATTCTTCCTTACAGTTCATTACCATGAGAAGTAGATACCACTCACTCCACAGTAGGCTAGCTAGTGACAGAGAGCTGGGACTGCCTTCCGCTGGATTTGAAAACAAAGTCAAGCGGTGAGCAACAAAGCCAACAAGCCGCGGCTTCCTACAGATTCATACCTGGGACCCTTCATCCCTTACCCTTCCATTTCTTCAGCACCGCAACCCCAGATGCTTTTGCCTCACAACCCCCAACACCCCTGCGGGCCAAGGGCCAGCCCTGCTGAACCTGGTCCAGAGCGATGCATGTGCAGGCTGGCCAGCTGGCTGCTGCCAAGCAGGATGCAGAAACCAAGCTATAAACTGCTTTGTACTAGAGGGTTTTTTTCTCACTTCACCTGCTTATTTTTATAGAACTTCTGGGCAACTAGTATTGCAACTTTATTCTTTTAGCAGAGAGCAAAAAACTAGCCAATGGTGTAGCTAAAACTATGGCGGAAGAAAAGGAAGATGATGGATTGACTAATAATAAGAAGAATTTGATCACCAGTCTCATTCATAGGAAACCAGACTGTCAAATCTTAATTCCATCAGTTCCTTATTTTTCATCCACAATACTTTTTTCCATTATGAAGAAACTGAATTACAACTGCACAATGAGAATGCTTAAATGAACAATTCTCAACATAAAGTAGAGGCATGAATGCTGCCTGCTCTGCAGCCAACGGAGGGCTGCTCTCACTTACTAGGTATTTTAAATTACTACAAATATTTTGCTCAACATTACAGTATCACCATAAAGTTCTTTATCCAGCAAGGGAAAGCATGAAAGATTCAGCATTGAGAAGCTGTGCCACTTAGTTCCACCAAAAGCGCAACTAATTCAAGCTGGGTTTTATTATTTCCTGTAGCACTTCTTTATTTAAATAAAACAATTTTTTGTCGCAGCTAGAAATATTTTGGTTCCAAAATTGTGTCACACCTTGAACTGCGCCCACTTGGAAGAAAGCTGTCTCCAAACCTACCTCCCTCAAAAACTCAACGCATCTGGAGCCATCATATCACACTGGCCTTCAAGACATCCTAGAAGAGTCTTGTGATTTGCTGGCAGTTTTCTTTTCCACAGAGGCAGCAGTTCTGAGTTTTGGGGGGTTTTGTTGCTGTTTGGTTTATTTTTTTGGTGTATTATTTTCAGAGGAGAGTAGCTTGTTCAATATGTTATGGAAACTACTTACTCTACAAAAAGAATTCCTGTGCAACTTTTGAAAAATCCAATCTTGAACAGAAACGATTTTCCCAAGCCAGGATTTTTCTTTCCCCCCCCATGTTTTTTTAAAATGGTCTCGCCTCCAAATCCAAATGTTTTTACGGACTACAGTCCTCAGAATGTTTTCTCTACAAATTGAACATGAAATAAAATATGTGTCAACATGTTTGAGGTTGGAGAATGGTGCACAACAAGGAAAATAGAACCCCCCTATAATTTAATGAACACAGCACTGTATTAGATATTTAAACATAGAGAAAACAGCAATCTTAAAGCCTAACATCTGTGGTGTTTTTTTAAGTAGTAACTTCAGCATAGTTTTGTTTATATATCACTTACTGTATCTACAGTCGCATCTGAAATCAAAGCCAGCCAAGTGAAAAATGAATGGAATCCTGGGATTCATAAAAGGAAGTGGATGCCTTAATACTGAGCTCTTCTTTTTGTCAAAACAAAGTGATGTGGACCACAAACAGTGCATCCAGAGACGATTATTACCAGATCACAGGCAAGATGAAAGAATATCTTATTTCTTCTCTAGTAAGAAAGAAAGCTACTGAAGAGATGCTTCTACTTTTCTGTCCACAAATTCCACAGAAAAAACCCAGCAATTCTGGGGGCAACACCCCAAATAGATAGCATTGCAATACCACCAGTCCTTCTGGCAAGCATTTAACAGGAACAGTTTGACTTCCAGTTTATACGTAAGTGAAACAACCTATCAAATAAAAATCTCCCCATACTGAGAATCTCATTATGCTCTAAACCCAAAAAACAATAATGAAGAGATTTGTCTATGGTGAAACAAAAGTTCTTCAAGAGGAGAAATTTTCAAAGAATCACAGAATCACTGAAGTTGGAAGGGACCTCCTTGACTCCTCCCTAGTTGAACGCTCCTGCCCAAGTGCAGTCAGCTAGAACAGGTTGCCCAGAACTGTGTTCAGCCTGCTTTTGAGTACGCCCATAGATGGGAACCACAACGTCTCTAGGCTATTTATTCCAGTGTTTCCACTTTCCACTGTGAAAAAGTTCTCCGGTGTGTAGATGGAACTTCTTGTGGTTTAATTTGTGCTCTCTTGTCCTGTCACTGAGCACTACTGAGAAAAGCCTGGCTCCACCCTCTTCGTTCCTTCCCATCAGGTATCTACACATTGATAAGATCCCCCCTGAGCCTTCTCTTGTCCAGGCTGAACAGTCTCAGCTCTCTCAGCATCATCTCATATGAAAGATGCTCCAGTATATCCACGTGTGTCTCATACTGGGGAGCCCAAAACTAGACAAAGTACTTCAGATGTGACCTCACCAGTGTAGAGAAGAAGGATCACCTCTCAGCCTGCTGGCAACACTCCAGCTCTTGCAGCCCAGAACGCCACTGGGCTTTTTTTGCCACAAGGGAGCATTGCTCAATCATGGAGAGCTTGTCCACCAGAATCTCAAGGTCCTTCCCTGCAAAGCTACTTTTCTGCTGGTCAGCCTCCAGCATTTAATGGTGCCTGAGGTTACTCTTCCTCAGGTGCAGGAATCTGCATTTTCCTTTACTGAACTTCATGAGGTTCCTCTCTGCCCAGTTCTCCAGCCTGTCCATATCCCTCTGAATGGCAGCACAACCATTTGATCTATCATCCAATCCTCCCAGTTCTGTACCATCTGCAAACTTGCTGAGGGTACACTCGGTCTTATTGTCCAGGTCACTAACAAAGGTCAGAAATTAGTGACCTCAGTACTGATTCCTGGGGTACACCACTAGTAACTTGCCTCCAACAGGACTTTGCACCACTGATCACAACTCTCTGACTTGGCCATTCAGGCAGTTTTCAATCCACTTCTACTTATCTAAGCCATTCTTTGTCAGCATGTCGACAAGGATGTTTTGGGATACAGCATCAAAAACCTTGCTCAAGTCAAGATAAACTGCTCTACTCTCCCCACCAAGCTAGTCACTTTGTTGCAGAAGGCTAACAGGTTGTTGAACACAATTTGCCCTTCATAAATCCTTGCTGACTATCTGATATAACCCAGTTCACTAGAAACTTTCTCTCCACAGTCATGAACATGCTTATGAGGAAAAGCTTCTGATCTTGTTCTCAAGCTCAGGGTTGTAAGTGGCAGTCCAGAACTCCCTTTGATTATGAGTCTACAAAATGAGGGAGGTCTAGAAGGTCTCATCACTTCACAGATATTTTTGATGTATGTTCCTATTCTCTCTTTTATAACTTAGTCTCCAGAAAAGACTTCAGGCTGATACATAACTGCAGTAGTGCAATGCTCCACAGGATGTCAAAATCCTCTTTCATTGCTAACCAAGGATATCCAGAGCTCCTTGCTTAATGACTACTACCCACTTCTGAGAACCTGAGAGAGCACCTTGTAGCTTTCCCAAGAAACGGTACTTCAACAAAAGCTAGTCTCAAGTTTCTGAAAATACTGACTTTCCTTGATGGTACCAAAACACTGAAAAGATTGTAAATCAATAAGTAAGTTTGATAAGTAAATCAAACTTGCAACCAGGAACCAGGCACAAAACAAACTAGCTACAACCAAACTACTTCACTGTCCTAAGTGAAAATAGTCCTATTGTGTAGCTTCTCAACCAACTTTGATAGATTTGTGGAAGAGAAGCAAAAAAAAATGCTGTATGGGATTATGCTAACTCTTTGAGAAACAAGTAATCCCTCTGGTGCATTCACAGACGAACAGCTCTGTACAGGACAGGGAGAAAAAGTGTTCTAGTCTTTCAATAGTGGAGAAAGCAGTTTTGGGGAGAAAAAGCACAAAGTGAAACAAATTAGAAAGTTTAGCTGCTCCACAGGCCAACTGACTGAAGGCAAGACACCTAAAGGTATGTGTCAGTCGCAGTACCAAATAACAGCTTTGCTTAAAATACTTTTCAATACATAATAGCACACATTCATTCTATGCCTCAGATTATCACTAGTTTCAGTAGTATCACTTAAATTCCACAAATAAGAACAGAAAAAACTACTATACTGCCTTCTTGAACCAAAAAGGCTGCCACAAAACCCCAGAATAAATCATACAACTAAAAACTTCTGTTACCCTCTTCTTTCTGTATTCATGACACAGATTCCATAAATACTGTCAAACTGGCATGTCATTAAAACATGATTTCACACCTTAAAGTGATTTCTGGTGAGCTAAGCAATAAAAAGAACTGAGCCAGAATGAAGGCTAATGCACCTGTTCCAAATAAAGTGGTGGCTCAGATCCCTTTAGAACCAACAATAAAATCAAGCTTTCAGCTCTTACAATCTTACAAGCAGGAACTGAATTCAGTGAAGTTTCTAATTTTATTAAATAAGCATCAGAAGTGATTCTAAATAATCAATGTCAACTTACTATTACTTCCAAGTTAAAATCTCATTTAATGCAAGTGCTTTTTAATTAACAGTGGAATTTACTCTCAAATAAAACTTTTTGTAATTAGTATTTTTACTATTAATTTATTTTTGAAAGCCAAAAAATATTGCTGGTTTTAATCTTATTAGTGCTTAAGAATTTTCCACCAAGGCTTCTACCCATTTTTTCCATGAGTATTGTTTTGCATACTACGTGTCTGACCATTCACTTTTTAAAGCATCTGCCTTCAAAACATTGTCTGATGGCTGCAGAAAAAACACTGGCTGTTTGACAGCTATTATATTTTTCATTCTTTTTTTCAACTCAGCTCACAACAAGATTTAGGCATCTGTGGAAAAGGGATGGAGAGCACTCGGAGTCTGTATGCTGTCATGTAGAATTAGTGTTGATGTATTACCTCTGTCACAGCCCAGTGGTGTAAAAACTGGTCCAGATCAGTTAGGTAAAGACGGACAGGTGAAAGCTGTGTCTGGCTAATGTGTGGTTTTCCTCTAATGCCCTGGAGACTAGTCAACTCCTCTCTTGAAAACCCTAGAGAAAAAGAAGCAGTACAACAGTATCACAAAGCAAGCCAAGCACCGTTCTACTTCAATAGCATCATTGACAAAACCTGGCTTTTAAATTATATCCGCATAACATTTTCTTTCGTTAAAAGCTCTTGCTTGGTATTTCAAATTAAGTGCATCGAAATACAAATTTTGACTTCTGAAAGAAAACAGAAAATATTTGAAAAATCAACAGCATACCCATTTAAACTATAATGAGGTATTAAAAAAACCTGTAAGAGGCCAATGTTACGCTATTTTCAACATCTTTAAAAAATAATTTTAAAAAAAACCAACCCAGGTATAATGCAAGACAGTTCACCATGTGTTCACAATAACTCAGCAGCCTTGTAACATAACCTCAGGGTTTTAAAAAAAAAAATTAAAAAAACATTTGGCTAATTATTTCTAGACAGGTATTAGATGTTTTAGTAAAACAGGACTACTGCTACAAAAGAGTCGCTTTGGTTTTGCTTTCATTTTCTAAGTTACCAGTACAGCGCTCTCTTCACCATTTTAGGGGGGGGGAAAAAAAAAAAAAAGGTCATTTTTTAAAAGTAAAGTAGTTGAGCATTATGAATGACTGAGATGATGAAGAAAAGACTTTCTTTTTACCACAAGACAAGTTACTGGAAAATATTTCTCAGTAATGTTATTCCACTGTAATTTCCCAAAGTTGCATCACCACAGAATACAACTATTTTTATATCTGAGTAAGAATATAGCAGCAGAAGTAATTCCACTCACATGCTGACCTTGGGCAGCTCACTTCAACATACTTTGATTATTTTATTCGGATGGAATGTTTTTAATAGCGTAAGCAGGTCTACAGGAAATCCCAGAGGCACTCATTTATATTGTTACATGCCAATAAAAGGCATTTACTTAAATCTAGAAAAAAATTTTTGTTCATGTCATATGCTGAATTTAGACTTTCTCATACTTTCCAAAGAAAGTTGCTAGAAGGAAAAAAAAAAAAAAGCATGCAAATCTTCAGCCCAAATGCCAAAGTGCAAAAATAGGGTGTCAAAAATCAGATCAAGAGAAAAAAAGGGCATCTCATATCAAATATTTCTAACAAGATTAGAATTGCCTTCAGGAACTATTTACTACACCATTTATTCTAAATTAAAAACAGTAATTGACTATCAACACAAATTTCATTTTGTTAATTCTGAATTATGATATTCACATGGATTACCTATAAGGGTTGAAAACAAGAAGCTGAAATAGTCCACATCATTCACTGAATTATCCTGCACTTGGCACTTCCAGCCTGCAAAGGATGATCTACACAAAACCAATAGCAGATAATTTATTAAACGCCATATAATTAAGAATTCACAACCTACCTGCACAATACAATCAATTAGCATGACTAAATAGTTAATTTTAGCATTGCTGTTTCTAACTGCTGTTGTTAGAATAGCATTTTAAATAGCTTCAAAACCAGAACTTGCTCTTTTCACAACAATACTGAGATTTGTACCCCTACATGGGCCTAGGTCATTTATTAAATTACTGAGAGAGCAACTTTTCATAAATACCGGTATAACCTTTAATATAGTGGTGACAACCAACACACAGTAAATTAAAGTAGTTTTATTTACCTTCTTCGGTAAAAGTCATTATATTATAAAGCTGGGCTGTATTTTTCATTATATCCACTACTTTTAATACAGGTCTTTACATCAACAATAGATCCCATTTAAAAGCAGCCTCAGCATCTATTTTAGAGTCGCTAAAGCTATTAAACACAAACAAATTAAAAACTGGCTTTGAGATTTAGAATACGAAAAGGAGCAATATCCAAAGACAGAAGCAAACCTGTTGTCAAAACTGCCCGACACTTCCCTTTTTAGGGGCAATCTGTAAGAAGTGGAGCACGAACCCACTTTTGTTGCTCAAATTAGAAGCCGCACGTGCTTGTGGAAACTCAGAGCAAACAGACACCACTGACCACCAAACAGTAGGGTCTTGCCCGTGTATCAGTGCAGAACCAGGAGAAAGCCAGGAGCTGGGAACAAGTACAGCTCACACATGCTTTCCTCAAAAGGCTGCAGCTCAGACCTACACCACATTATGCAAAATTCATATTATTCAAATTTACTTGTATGCTGCTCTTGGCACTTGCACTGCAGACTACGGATCTTTGCTGTGAAAGATTGCTGCTTTCTGCTCTTAAAATCTTGTGAAATTTCAGAGCTTCCGAATGCAATTTTCCAAGCCAACTATCTGCCTCAGATCATTTTTTTCCTAATTTCTCTCCACTAACAGCCAAAATGGCTTAGTTCATGGGTAACAAAATTCTGGAAAGCTTGTTTTTCAGAATTTTTTACAGCTCCATGTTTTAGGAGCAAAAATATCAAATTTGGAATACCTTTGTGCCAGGCATATACATTTTGCCACCCCATGAAAATCTATCCACAATATTTCAGCATCCACAAAAATGACAGCTAGAATATGCACGTGTCTGGAGCTGCTCAAAAAGAAATTTCAAAATTCCTTTAAATTAAAGAAAAAAAATCAGGATTTAATTAGACTACCAAGTAGAGTAATTAATTCTAGGGGAAAAAAAAAAAAAAAAAAAGAAAGAGGAAAAAGAAAATCACAGCTAACATAGAGAACAAAGAAAGGCTTTATTTAAAATAAAGTTCCCACTTCTCATTGTATCTTTAATCACAAATCCTTATTTCCAGGCGTATTTCAGGCAACCTAGCAGCTCTGCGGTGCAGGCAGCTCTGCATGGTCTCTTCTGGTTCCTAAGAGGCCTTTGGTGCTCCTCCGAGGCCTGGCTCACTGCTTCATTTTCTTAACCTGTAGTCTCTCAATCTCTCTCCATTCATAAGGCTGCCACTTGGCTGCCAACATCGAGTTCTCCCAAGACAAATCTCTTGCCTGTGGCCAGTAGTCTTCTCCTCCCTCCTTGGAAGGAGGGAGGTCCCTGTCCGATTCATTACAGCATCAATGAGATTTCACACATACTCAACTAAATCAGCAAGAGGCCTTGCAACCTATTTCCCCAGAGATTCTACGTAAGGTGAATATTCACACAAGAATTGGACCCATAAACCAGAAGAGAGAACGAAGTCCATGTCCTGCTCAGCACAGGGGGAGCTGCCTGAATCCAATACAGAGGAACCATGAGTTAGACTTGAGGTCACTCACTGTACCAATATAAGCATTGGGGAGCATGAAGAGAGAGTCAGGAGAATTTAGGACTTACTGGACACAGAAATTCTAACTGTGATGCAATCACTGAGCAAAATGGTGGGAATGCAAGAGGTTGGAAGAGATACATCAGATGACAAACTGCAAAGTGAATCGGGGAAACGTGAAGATAAAGAAATATCTTGGGCAGGAAGACAGAACTTGTGATAAACCTGAATTCAGGGAGTAGGGACTTGAATGACAAAGCTAGTCAGAATTTGGTTTAAAATAATAAAATACAAAAATGCATTTCCATTCAAGAGTTAGCAGATGTGTCGAATTCCTCATAATAGGATGAGTGGATACAAGAATTTTAGGTGAACTCCAGAACAGACCGAAAAAACCTCAAGATTCACTGCAGGCCAGCAGACACATAAGCTGCAATAGGTTCAGGAGATCCCTGGACATGAATTATTCTGAAGCTTATTGCTAAATGTCTGGAACACTTTAGCAGTTTTGTTTTTCTATCCACATTTGACTACCTGCACACTCACAAAACAGGACAAGAGTCTTAAGCATCCTAACAGCATGCCAAGCTAAGTGCCACTGATGTAGACATAAGAGAAAGCAGAGAGAATCGCTGCTGTTCTGTCCCAGGAACATGGAGGCAGCATAAGGCACAAACCCTTAAGAGTTATTAAGACTCTTCTATAAGCAGAGCTATGCTGAGACACACACACAAAACCAAGATCACCAAATGCAGTTGCAGTTTACTTTTTTCAAAAAAAGTGAAAGCTATTACATACATAAAAGAAGCCTCAATGCTAAAAGAGCATTAAGGTTAAAAATAATCCAGCATTCAATCTAGGAAGTGACAAATTTGCCTATAATCTTAAGCTTGGCCTCCTTGTGCATATGCCTTAGAGCATGATAATATTATGTGTCATATTTTCCTCTAAAAAAAATCTGTGCTTTGTTCAATCATGGATGAATGGATCAATCAGGATTATGCAATGAAGGATCACACAGCCTGACCTATTCCTGCCTTTATTGCATCATCTAGAACATGCACAGTGTGTAAGGCATTAAATGGTTAAAAAAAGTAGAAGAAAGGATTAACTCACAAATTCAGGTTAACAAATAAGTTTTAGGCATTATACTGGATCACTCTCCTGTATCGCAGAGGTTCACTCTCTGTATCGCAGAGGTTCTATGAGATGCTAGATAAATACCTTTAAAATTGGAGGACAAGTCATCAGTGGTAAAACATTTCTCCAAGTATTATCAAATGAGGTTTTAATTTTAAAATAGAAAAAAACCCACATTATTCATAGTGGAGGCTTCTCTCATCCCTTCTTTCTCCTAGTTATCACTAGCCCTGCAACTGTTCAACAGTGAGTAAAAGATTAAAAGGGCAGTAACAGCTGTGGAATGACACGGCTGCATGTATCTTGAAGAGTCACACATAGACCCAGCTGATATCTACTGCTCCACTTGCATTTACAGTGAAATTGAAGTCAATCCTTTCCTTTCACAATAGAAAATAGTCTAAAAATCAGTGCCCAAACATTTCATATTGAATTCCTGAAGTTAGAGGGTACTTGTCTAAAAATCAGTGCCCAAACATTTCATATTGAATTCCTGAGGTTAGAGGGTACTTATATGTACTTCTCTGTATACCTTTTCCTCACCTCAGTTCCTCATCTGTAAATTGGGAAAAGTATCACCTCCTAATCTCCTACAGCTGTGAAAATACACGAGCATAGCACAAAATTCCATGGGCAGGGGGAATCTCTTTAGTTTTCCAAGTGGGACATTATACAATAGACAAAACATGGAGCCTTCTACTGAAGCAACAGGGACAAAGTGTAACATCATGTAAACACTCCTCTGGCGAGCATGATGCACTCACAGAATGTAGGATGGAAAAATAACATGAGATCATGTAATCAAAGACTAGATAAAGATCTCACAGATCTATCATAACAAATTAAGACCAAGACCAATGTCTTTCTAATATTACAAATACAAGCAGAACAGCATTACAGCATAGAAGTTTGTTTAAATACAAGTCTAAACAGTTGTCAATGCCTCAATTACCTTAGAAATCAAACGCCTACAATGTAGTTAAAGCTGCTCAATTTTGAGGTTCACTTTAAAGGAAACCAGAAATAAGATAAAAAACACAGAGCAAAATAAATTTAATTCTAGAATGGATAGTGATGTACTACAAATACATTACAAATTATTATTAGTGTAATACATTAAGACTACTATAGATAATTAAGAACTATGTGCACTTTTAAAATGTTTTCAAGATGCCTGTGTATTAGATGTTAGACATTTAACTAAAAAAAAAATCTGATTTATAGGTGGAAAAGAGGTAATAAGCATATTATAAGCTCCCTTTTTTGAATAAATTTTTACTGACAATGGAAACCTGTTATCAAATTGCATATGAGTGAGACCTCTCCAGTCAGACAGTCCAAACCCACATTAACTATGATGAATTATATGTTGTAATTTCCATAAGGTTACCTGCTCTTACTGAGAAGCTCTCTACTGAGGTTTAGAATTGCACCTTTAGGTAACCTGCTCTGTATGCCAAATAGTATTAAAAGAAAATCTGAATCTAATTAACTTTAAAAAAAAAATTAAAAAATCACTGCTTCTCTTTCCATTAGCATAGCAAATATTTCTCAGTTACAGCAACTGTGCAATGAATTCCTTTTATCACTTGCTGCTACCTTTTCTATTAACTCCAGATGGATCTCACTACTTTTCTTCACACTGTTGTTATTTTCAGGTTGGGCTGTATCACACAGTTGCAAAATAAAACTGCAGTTTGTGAACAAGTGGTTATTTCTCAACTACAGACTATTAGCTTTGTGCCTCCTGACCTAAACTACCTACCAACTGATTTCTGGCTCAGGTTTAAGGTGTTGGTTTTGATTTATGTAGTTGTAAGGATTCTTTGGGTAATTTAGGTGTCTCTTGTAGAAGAACTCTGATGAATCTTGCTGCAGTCATTTTATAAATTATCCTTCCACTTATCCTCCTGCAAAACAAACTCCAATTCAAACAGCAACACACTTATCAAGCACATGCTTGTAAATTAGAATTTAGATTGGGGTTTTGATTTTTTGTTGTTCTTGCAAGAAAATAGCCTGAGAAACCTACCTTAACTTAGACTGTGGTAGGTGATCCCATTTTAAATTTGTTTTATCAACCATTGATCACAGATTTAAACCAAGGCCTCCCACAATTTTTTCTTTAATGCTAGGTTATAAAACCATTCTAAAAGAAGTTTCCCCTCTACTTCTTCCACTGATAATTCTGTTCAACACATAACACACAAATACTTATTGGCACAGCCACCAGCTGATTCACTCATTTCCTGAAAAAAAACCTAACTGCATTCCAGGCCTCAACTCAGTGAAAATTTAATAAAATTAATATAATTTATTTATATATTAAGTTAAGTACACCTCTTCAGAACAGTTCAATAATTAAGTCACTGTGCTAGGAAACAGGCAATCAGCCTCCTGTTCAGATGAAGGCAGTGAATCCAGATTTTCTGCATCCTTTGCAAATGCTTTAACCACTGACATACTAATAATAAATTGTCCTTCAAACATATCAGGAGCAAAAAACTTCCCAAGATTCTGTAGACTCAGGAGACAACTCGTGCATGAGAGCAGCACTCAGGCAAGATAAGGCTATGGGACAGAAGCTACAGGAATTCGGCCCATCCTCTAATAATCAGAGGAGAAACTGTGCTGGTTTCCATCCCAGAATGACTCCTCAAGATGACCTGTTGTAACTTCAAGTTACTGCACAACGTATTACGAAACCCAACAAAACAGAAAGGAATTACCAGGATGAGATGGTATTCACCATGCAAAGCAGCTCCAAGGGAAGGCAAGGATGAACTGAACCACGAGCAGCTGTGAGCAACCTGCCATCTGAGACCTTCCCTGATACCTACAGGCTGTGCAGTGGCAAATGTAGTAATGATTTCTTGTGGGATTTTTGTTTTGTTTTTAAAAATAAGTTCCATGTAACTAAGGTCTGCAACTTTAATACCTGCACTAGGCAAATTAATACACAGTATAACGATGGATAAAATTAGCTGACACATGAATACCTATGTTGTGCTTGGGAACAGACAGAATGGGATCTGAAAAAAGAACTGTTGCCTTACGTATGTCCTAGAAACCTTCTTAAGGGGTAGGCGCACACAAATATGGAAGACCCTGTAATACTAAGGAAAAAGAATTCCAGAAAACTAAACAGCCAGAGTGCAGGAAGAAAGGTCCTTACATCAAGAGATAATCCGTTTAAAGGCAGGAAATGGTGGGTAGAACTAACTGATCAGCTCATACACTGGAAGACAGACATCACTGGAGGTTCATGAGATCTGTGCTGGCACTGGGCTACACAGCCTGTTCAGTAATAACCCCAAACAAGAAATGACAAAGTCATCTAGCAACATTCAGGTTATTTAGTATACCAAAGTACTTAGTACAGCAGCATGCACAAATCTACCCTTTCTTTTTTTTTCTCTTGCCAAAGCTATTCAGTCAGTTCATCTACCTACAGTCTGAAGATATCCCACCACCTCCCATATGCACATTCTGTTGTTCTGCAGCTCGTCAGAATACAGCCAAGCAGCTCTTTTTGCCTATCTGGAGTTCAGTTAAGGCCTTGGAAATATGAGAAGCAGAGTAAAGTAGTTCTTCCACAACAGCCAGAATAATCACACTGCAACCAAAGATCATAAAGAAATTGTTTCCACTGTATGAAACAGGGCTGAGATTTCCTATACAACCCAGGACCACAGACGTGTAGGACAATACCCCTTATCACTTGTGAATCTTCCACTGTGATTTGTCAGGCACTACGTTAAGAAAAAGTCTTTACTGATCCACAGAAAGGGGGTAAAAGGTTTCCTCTTTCTTCTGGCTTCCTATTTTTATGACCTGTGCCATCTATGACCTCTCAACACAGCGAGTCTAATATCAGCCCAGAGAGTTTATCTATCAAGACAAAACTGTTCAGCTTCTGCTCAGTACTCATGAGGACCAGGAGAATTCCACAGAGATACTGCAGCATCCTTCTCTAGAGCCAAGAGAACTCCATTCAAATTCTTCAGCACACTGCTCTGGGGTCACTGAGTCCGGAAACATTGCTCTGCTGAATAAACCCAACTAGGACAACACTGTACAGATATGCCTTCTAGCCAGCCTTCTCACAGGGTTGTTATGAACATCTCAGGTTTTACATAGACACCTAGCTGCGTAACTAGTAGCAACACTGTCTGACAGCTATTTAAAAAAGGTGCTTACGTGTAAAAACACTTGTCAAATATGAGGTAATGAAACAATTACAGAATTAGCTACTCTGGAGAGCTTGGCAAGTATGTTACAATACATCCCAAACACTCCCATGTTCTCATTCCCAAAAACTATGTCTGTGTATAAACAACAATATACACTGGAAGGAGCAAAACCATGTGCAAGCACCATATTAGGACTGTTGTACCTTTATGGAAGAAACATATAAAACATTTTCCCCCCATGTAGGCATGTACTCATACTACTGTAAAATATGTTCTTTTAAAACACTAAAAAGCCCTGTGCCAATATTTATCTCAGATTTGGCATAGTTTATTCCTGTTTAGTTTTAATGAAAAATAATTTCTGTCAAATTGAAATGCAACTGCAATAAAGTATAAACTCAAGTTCCTGCATCAGCTTAATCAAATCAGTTTTGTGTTACAGCACTCTCAGTTTTCATACCAGTTCTTGAAGAGACAGGAAACCAAGTCTGTCACAAACTCATGTTGAAATTGTTTAAAAATTATTTTTTTAAATAAAAAAAAAAAGAATCTTTGAATACTTCTCCAACCCTGTACCCACCTTGACATTCACACCAACTTAGCTCCAGGTAGCACAGGTCCTGAACATAAGCTCCAAGGGCAAGCAAAGAGTTTTTATCTTCCTTTTCCTCTAACAGGTTACCATATGTAGGCAATGGTTTGTTAGTGTGAGTTTTTTGTTTTAACTTTCATTATCTCTTTTGAAGGATCAAGTGTTTCCATTTGAAGATGTGGCAAAATACAACATACATCTGCAAGGAATTACCAGGGATTTGAGGAAAAATATGAACCCTATTTTAAGAACACAACAATTTGAGCTATGCATTGTTAAAAGTAAGCCTGTCAGCTACTCATTTGCTGCATGGTTGCAAAGGTTGTCTGAAGAAAAGAATTGCTTACACATTATAAACGAGAGCACAAATTGGAAGAAACATTCACTAATGAGCAAACAGCATTTACTGACTGGTGCAATTGTAAGTGCAGCAACGTGATTCTTTTCCCCTCGGTTAGGAATATCAAGCTAGAAACAACCACCCAGGGACAAATTCAGAGTGCCATGTCCTTAAACACAAGCTTAGCCTTCTCACTCTCTGAAGTCCTAGACCTTCACATAACAGTGAGCAAGGAAAAGGAAATTTGCTGACCAGATGTGGATGAAGGAATGCACTGTAACCCACCCCAGGATCCAATTCCTAAGAACTAGGGATCCTTTCTGATCTTGTAGCAAGGAAAACAAATCAATCTTTTACTCTTCATCCTCAGTGGCAACCGGTCAGGGAAATGCTACCATTTTGAAAGCACACTCTTAAGTTTATATTCAATATTCAATAATGCCCTAAGCATTTTTGTTACCCTCCTAATACATTCCTCCACTTTTGCTTCTAAATTGAGGGGTGTGAAAATATAGCCAGAAAATGCACTTCACAGTGAACACAGACCCTACTATTCTTACATTTTTCTTAATAACCACTTCATAATTACTACACCTTACTATACATGCATACTTTGCATCTCTAAGGTGTATTAAGTTGACTTTCCATTGTACCGTTTGTAATGACTTGAAAGTGTTTTCTCTCTCTTTTTTTAAAAAAAAAATAAGTATTTTGCTTATTTTGGTAAAATTTAGGATGAGAAATATTGGCTTTAAACTGGAAGAGGGTAGATTTAGACTAGACATTAGGAAGAAATTCCTTACTGTGAGGGTGGTGAGACACTGGCACAGGTTGCCCAGGGAAGCTGCGGATGCCCCCTCCCTGGAAGTGTTCAAGGCCAGGCTGAATGGGGCTTTGAGCAACCTGGTCTAGTGGGAGGTGTCCCTGCCCATGGCAGAGGGGCTGGAACTAGATGAACTTTGAGATCACTTTCAACTCAAACCATTCTATGATTCTATGACCCTCGCAGGGAAAGAGCCCCACAAGAGTAAGAAATGGCTTTTTAAAGCCATTGGAGATGTCATTTATGGACATTCCAAGAGAGAAATGCCATAAATTAACTCCAATTGTTTTTCATCTGTGCAGTGAAATATCACCTGTCCAATTCTCTATGACAGTGAAATAATTTCCAGACACTGTTCCAATGGATAAAAAGTTCTAAAAAAATCATAACTATTACGTATAAATAAGGCAAACAAATAAATTGCATTTATGCAATTACACTGAATAGGTTTTCCTTATTTGTACCTCACGACAGATTAAGAGACAGAGAACTTTTCCCATAAAGTCAGCAATCCAACTTCCTAGTTTATACATTTAATCAATCTCATAACCTGCATTTCTTAACCCATATTTCATAGAATAGACGACATCACCATAAATACTCAGATTATATATTAACCATCTTAAGTCTCCTACCTTATACAAAAGGGAAGGAAAAAAGAGAAATGCATCTGCAAGAATATCTGCCATTCAATCACCACAAAGTCACTTCAAAGTAGCAAACAAAGACACTGAGCCTAGCAAACGGTGACAAATGGTGTTTCTCTGCAACTGTTACAGTACAGATTCTGGTATGTAAACAGCAGACCTCCCTTTTGTCAGACAAGCAAGACAATCTATCATATACAAGAAGGTGAGTTTAAAACATTTAATACATTTCCATACTTAATGAAAAGATTTGCCTCAAAGCCAGTCTTCCAAAAAGTACTAAAAAAATAAGCATATGCCTCACTAGTCCTTCAGAAACATTCTGAAGTAGCCCATCTGCCCTACAAATATAGAAAGTAGGTGTACAGGGATTACACCAAAAATTCTTTCCAGCTCTAACTATAATACTGCTAAATTTTATGACCTTAGTCTCTACTGGACTATCAACACTTAATATATTTCTTCACTTCCTGGAGAGAACTGCCTGCCTGTCCATATCCACATCCTCAAGGAATCCAGAACTCCACTGCTGAGATGAAACCAAGACTGGAATTTCAAACCAAAGGTCCACTTCAAGCCACATGTTACATATTCCCTCCCAACACTTAAACCATTCACCTTTTATTAGCAGAGAACTACTATTTGATTATTTACCAGCTGTTCCAATAAATCATGACTTAATTATTGAAGTTAATTATTTTAGAAATGTGGCATACTGCATCAAGATGAACGGTTTGTCTCAGTACCTCAATCTAAGTAGTACCACCTAAAGACCACAGAAAAATCCATTCAGCAGATTCGATGCAAAGCGTTTCTAAAATACTTCCCACACCCATCTATTTTTCTCCATAAATTTAAGCTCATCAGAGGCTTAAATCAGAGCCTGACTCAGAGTACTCCTGTCCTTCCAAGAAGCCACTGCCTCTTATTTCTCTCAGTCTGAAGTCAGAGTGTTTGCTTATGTTGCTCCACACCTTTCCTCACCTGTTTGTGTACGAACACATTGGGGAGACAGACTTATACCCCAAAACCCTGGCACGCTTTCACCTCCCAGAACCCTACCTGCCTGGATTTATTGAAGTTACACCTCAGGTCCTACACAGCAGGCACAAGGCAGGCACTGAAGAAGAGCAGGAGGGAAAATAAGCCAAGACAACACTTTCTGTCCCTCAGTTTCACCTGAAACTCACCAGCTGTAGCTGTCCCAGTGACCCAAACAGCAGCAACGTCTGTTCATTGGCACAGAGATTAATTAGTGTAAATGTGGCTATGTTCATACCGGCATCCAAAACAGAGTGGCTACATTTCAGCTTTCTTTTCAAAATGGTTCCTGGCCTGTGCTAACTGATAAATCTTTAACAGACCAAAAGCATGACAGGAACCATCCTAATAATTTCACAGTATAGATAACCATATATATGGAAATACTGTCAACATCATCTTCATTCTCAGCACAAGAAGCCCACCGTGGCTCACTTAATGGGTTCCTGCTGACCACCTGGCTACTCATTTCACCACTGCAAAAATAAGAAGTGGAAACTATGGAATGTCTTCAAAATACATTTCTAATCAACACAAAATTCTAAAAGTTAACATGTAATAATTATTATTTAATGTTACTACCTGATATTATAACAGGGCTGTGGCTTAAGCAATCTGGATACATGTACTATCTCCTTCTATAGTTTACAAGCACATAAAAAAAGCTCTGAGTTCCTTGAGTTTATAATGGTTTTTCCTGGAATAACTGCAACAGCCTTGTTATCTGTAGGTACTCTTATCAAATCCACCTTAATGTAGCTTCTCCCTGGCAAATATACATGGGTACGTATATGCACTCTCCATTACATGTAAAAACGTACATGCTCTGCCAGTCGAGAGTACTGTGGAAATAAAGGCTTTTAAAGAAATTAAGAACAATTACCAAATACAGCGTGAGCCTCTGACGCTCCTGAATGCAATCTATTTAAAGCATGACAGATAAGCAGGTGGCATAGAAGAAAAGAAATTTATAAAAACTCCCTCCTCATCAAATAGAACATGAATGTACTGAAAGAAAAACAGTGCCATCTACTGACAACATCGGGTTTACTCATAAATGATGTCTCCTGATGGACAGATTTATATCAGTTTCTCTATGTAAAACTATCGTAATTTAAACCCACAGAAAGTGTCTCATGAACCAGACTGTGGCACAGAACTGTGAAATTACATACATTTAATTATAGTACCAATCATTTCAAAAAAACTTGCATGTTTAACTCCGAGCATCAAAAGAGCTGTAAATGATTACCAGAAGTTACCCAGTGCCTCTGCTTCCTTCAAGGCTTTACTTCTGCCATGCATGATATACTTTTGTCCAACCTAATTTAGCTAGCTCTAGTGAAGTATAGTTATACCCCCTTCATATACAGCCTATTCCAGTATGTATCTCTGCTTTTAGAAAATTTTGCTAGCACTCAAACCAAACATTTTTCTGGTATTGAAGGTCTGTATTTCTAATCCTGCTAAAGCTGCGTTCTCCCATTCCTTTCCAACAGCCTTTTACACACATGGTTCCCCCTCCTTCCAAGCTCTATTTGCCTAACAATGCCAATTTGCCAGTCATTCTCCATTATCACAATTTACAGACTATCGTTCTTTGTCTGCTTTCCTTTAAACTCAATCCAGTTTGTCCACATCCTTATCTAAAAGCAAGCACAAAACTGGGCACAATAATCCAGCTTGGTTGCTCTGATAAGAGATGAAAATTAGTTCATGTATCCTGTGTGCAATGACAGGTTATGAAGCTCGTAAAGCCCAGCTAAGGTTCATATCTACAAAACCTACTACCGTTGTTTTATCTGTGCAACTTAATTTCCAAGGAAAAAGATATACGAGACTCTTCTATTCTTGAGAAGTTAGTATTAATTGTTACAACTCAGTTCTCTAATTCTTTAAGGCATCCTAGGATGAAGTTTTTAGGATAAAAAAGTCCACTGTCGTGATGATAAGAAAAAAAAAAAAAAAAGTAGTCTTTCACAAAACAGATTTAATCTATGTATTAAAAAGGTGAGCCACAGCTAAAAAAAAAAAAAAATGTGTCATCGATAAGCCCTTTAAAACTTGCACTAGTTTTTAAGTTGGCTCTATAGATGAGAATGTGTTTTCAATGCTGTTGCATTCACTTTGTCTGTAACACACTTGTTTTAATCTTTCCAAGGACTTGCATTATTTTCAGATGCATTTCTAAAAACTGATCAAGTTCCTGTTTTTAACACTGATTCCTCTCAATGAAATGGGAACAGCCTTATCAAAGAAAAACAATGCTCAAGAGAAGTATTTCTTTTCCAAGTTTCATCAGAACTTGCAGTCTTCCAGAAAGGAGGACTGTTGGGGCTTATCAATATAAGAAACTGCACTAGTATAACTACGTGAGTACTTTTTTTTTCATCTAGTTATTTCAGATTGACTCCTGAGGTAGATAATCCACAATCTTCAAAACCAACTTTAGTTTTAAAATGTTCCAAATGCCATAGATTAAAATAAAAACACTTTCTTTGCAGCTTTGAAAAATTACAAGTGGTTCCTCCTCCTCTGTTGTCAGGATGTAACCTCCTTTTGGTAGGAATATTGTCTTTTTACTGCCTCTTGCATCTTCTGCCGAAAGGATCAAATGCCCACAGCCCACCTGTAGCTTTCTGATAACCTTTAGAAAACAGTTATGCTAGTAATATAAAGATCTCCCACACTGAAAAGCCAATAAGATCTTACAACAAAATAAGCACCTCATTGCTTATTACTGACTTCAGTTCTCACAACAACTGTCTTTGAATTAGTTATGATTTGCCACTGAATTTCCAGTACATGTCAGAGAACTTTTCTTTTTGAAAAATAAAATTTGAGTTCCGCCTTCCCAAAACTAGTCAGAATTTCATTTTCATTGTGGTAGTGCACTATCTACAGAATACTATAAATTTCATCACTATCACTTCATACGTTAGTCACCCTGTTCACATGTTATACAGCTAATATGAACAGGTCTGTATTTGACAGTACATTGTGTTGTGTCATATTGTAATAAGAAATGTTTAAGTTCCAAAAAGCAGTAAAAAAAAAAATAAATCACTTCAAGAATAATCCATATAAACTTAATTCCTGTTTATTTACTCCAAGGTTCAACAATACTGAGCAATGGAAAAAAGCAAGTATATTTTTTCCTGAAGCAGCAAAGCAAAAGACCCTTGTGAAATCCCAGCAAGCCTTCCATTCACTTCAGTGGAACAGCAGCCTCTCTCCCTGGCTTGACAGGCAAATTTGTCCTCTTTCAAGTCAGCACAAAAACAAGAGCGTGAATAATTTCTAACAAGACACTTAAACAGACAAATCATAGTTGCTAGGCAAGTGTGGAAATTATAGGAAAAGGAAGCTTTATAAATTTGAAAGAAAACAGAACAGGAGAATACACTCTGGTTGGTTATTTTACACTACAAATGGTGTCAGGTCAAAGTATTTACAAGGAAAAGTGGCAATCAGTGGCAGAGCAAAGACCACCGGTGATGAAGTTCTAGGTAGAGGGTGCTCAATACTGTGTAGCCTTACAGGTAACTGGTAAGGTTTTGTAATCAAGCATGGGAGAAAAATCAGTCAGTGTAAATACAGGGTTGAGGTGAAAGGCTCAGTGTCAAGTTTGACAGAAGCATTAGCTTTCTTCACAGTGCAAATTCTTGCATGCTATATTGATGTTTTTGTGCAAACCAGTAACAAAGTTCACAATGAATAAATGTTCACACTTCCCCCCCTCCCCAGCAAACTCCAACGCACGTTCCCGGCCGTACCTCATGTGCAGGATCCCAATGAGCGTGGCTGCCAGCTCGGAGGACATCCTGCCCATGATGCAGCAGCGGCTGAGGCAGGCGAGCAGGCTGGTGGGCAGGCAGGGCAGGAAGTACACCAGCTGCACCAGCCGCCGCTGGGCATCCGCCGGCAGCAGGACCAGTGTGCCCTCCAGCGGATCTGCCGGCACACAGACAGGCGGGCAGTCACACTGCTGAACACACACATGCTGCTGCAACAGTCCTGTGGGGATTTTCTAACTACTCTTCTCTAGTTAAGAGCCTAAAACTCCTCCTGAAGGGAGGACTGAAGGAAGGGCAATGGGGGAGGGAGAAAAAAGGGGAAGCAATACTACCAGAACCACATTTCACAAAAACTGACACTTCAATCAGATTGAAGTCTTACTAAAGTGAACTAAAAATTTAAATCTTTCTACAACACACATTTAAAGGTTCATTTTAACCTTTACTGTAAGAGACTGAACCTATCTCTGCCCCTATCCCCCACACAGAGACTTTATGTATTGCAACTTCCCTGCCAAGCGATGGACAAAATTCATTATGCTGTAGCGTAAAAGTCCTACCGTATATTCGAGCGGCAGTGGCTTGTAAACTTTGTAATAACTCCTTGTTCGAACGAGAAGCAGCAGAATGAATGATATCAATCAGCTGATTTGAAAGCTCAGGGTTTCTCAAGCCAAGCAGAGCAAGTTGCTGAGGTAAGCCAGCCAACCAACGAGACAGAACTTTACTTCGACTTCTAAAGAAAGACAGAAAATTAGTTGGGGGAAAAACAAAACAAAGCAAAGCAATAAAAACTCCACAAACTTACTCTTTCCACTCTTGACTAAGTTGTTTTGATGTCAGGTACAATTAAATCACAATAAACTGCAATACTGTGATTTGCTGAGAACATTTTACCAGAAGATCCAAGCACATTGGTGTGCTACTACAGTTACATCAGAAATGTTTATTGTATCCATAGTTTTGCACTGCATATTTTCAACTCCTTCAGAAAGTATTTGTGTGAATTGACTGTATGCTGGCAAAGCAACATTTCCATTTATCATCAGTTTTATCAGTTTATATTTAATGTCTTATGGGTAAGGCTAAAAAGCCATGAAAATACTACACCATCAATACTATGGAACTCCCCCAATCAAGCTATTACTATTTACACCAGACTTTCAAATCCAATTCTACCTTTTCTGACATCTTGTTTGTCAATTCAGATACCTCTTAAATCAGAATGAAAAACTAGAACTGGTGGAAAGCAGCAAACGACCTTATTAACAAAGTGTACTGTATCAGATCACCTTCCCTTGTCCGTGCAGCCATTCGTCATTTGGCACAGATGGCTATCATGTTGGCAAAGCATGACTTGCTCTCATATACATGCCAGCTTTTTCCCAATTACCTGCTTGTCCCTCACATGTTCACATATTAATTCTAAGCAAAGGGCTGCATGATCTTTCCAGCGACCAAGCTGAGGCTCATCAGCCTGAAATTCCCCAGATTCTCTTCAAGATGGGTTAATAGCAGTCTTTTTCCAGTCATACAGAACCTCCTGCAGTCACCATGGTTCTTCATGGGTGATCAACAATGGCCTTACATTCGCGAGAACTTCCTCAGCACCCTCAGGTACACCCCTGCATATCTATCTGGCCCACGGATTTCACTAGATTCAGATGATCTGATTCTTCACTTGCTAAATTTAAAGAGGCTCTTTACGTAAGATCTTACTTGTTCTGCTGGAATGACTAGCTTCCTAGTGACTACCCAGAGCCTCAAGCAAGAACAGCTGAGGTGTTTCAGCCAATTAAGGTCTAAGTGGAATGAATCCATAGCTTAGGTTGCCCCTGCAGCTCTTACAATTTGGGTTTTCTTGGGCATAAGTAACTACAAATAATATAGTCAACTGAATGAGGTACCAAACAATCTTGCTCAAAGATTACACTTCCTTGTATCTTCTACTATAGCTTAGTATCTTTAAAAATTACACTTGCTTTTTTTCCCTACAACCTTAGTACACAGGCAGCACATAGAAAGAGAAAGATCAATCACAGGATTACTGTTTACAACTGCATAGTTGAATTTGACATTAAAAAAAAAAACCTGTTAGTTGCCAAGTGTACCAATTTTTGTTTTGTACAAATACACCTCTTCCCTCTTCTACCATTCCCTCAGGTAATCCAGTTGTTCTGGTTTATTTCTCATTTCCTCTGTTCAGGTAATGCTTCTGAACAATACGTCACCAGGAATTTTCTACTGGCACGCTCCTGCTTTGTGTGCCAGTCATTAATGATAACATGAGGTTTAGCTTCAAGACAGCTCAGAGGAACTGTGTAAGTAGACTCTCTCCAGTTTTACCACTCCCACTGTTGTCACCTATGTAGTGTATCCCACTGAATACACTCCTGAAGTGAGATGCCATCTTTTATACCAAATTCTGATTGCATTACCTGCCTTTCAACGTAATAGTTGAAGTTCTTACTATCTGCATTTTCACACACCAGTTCTCTCAAGTCTCTGAAATAAAATTTACCTAATCCTCCTCTTTTGCATTCATTTGACAGCATTCAACTCAATTTTGTTTACAGCACCGGTTTCCAACTTTCTAAAGATAGTTAAAGCTTTCTAGGTAGGTAGATGATCACATGAAACTGGATGAGATGCTCAAGACTTTCAGGTAAGTACACAAAACAGTGGTTATACAACCTCAGGGAAATTAGTCAGTATGAAAAAGATCTCTCTTTCACTCTGGGTGAAAAGAGAAGGAAAATGGGATGTTCCCTAGCCTTTTTCCTGTCTTTCAAATTCCCTATACTTTGTACGATGTTCATAGAGTAGCGTTTGATATTTCTGGCTGTAGATCTAATTACATGTACTCAGGCATTCCCACAATATAAGAGTTAACAAAGAAAAGGAGTTCCAGAAGAGAACAGTTTTCCCAAACCTTAACCCTGCTAGTGGATACCAGTACTTCTGGGGGCCTTGGTTTGATTTTTACCTAGTAGCAGAAAAAGGTATCATGGGTATGATCTTATGTCTCTTTGTAGTTCTCAAACAAGGCAAGATTAACGCAGCCTGATCTGTGTTTAAGGATTTTACGTAGCTGGAATCAGATGACTTGGTTGAAAAATACCTTCTGGAAAAGTTAAGACTTGTAGACAATTTGGACAAATCTTAAGATGAAAAAGTGTAATAACATCAATATAGAAAATAATTTCTTCTTACTTGAAGAAAGTCATATATCTAATAGATGCATGAAACTGGGAACCCAAAAGGACAAGAAAGTTTTCTTAAACCTAGTCTCTGTAGAACCATGCACCCGAAACAACAGAACACTTTTCTTAAAGAAAATACGTACGAAAGGCTAGACAAGCACTACCAGAACCACCAAAGGCACTAAGTCACAAGTCCATGACCTCAGGCTGAAGTAATGGAAACACTCCATGGCTATAGTTGCATAATCTCGACACATCCACTGACAATCACAGACCCAGTAATAATGAGCTTGCAGCAATGTACTTCAAGTTAAATTTTAAATTATTAAGATCTAGCTAGTACTCACATGAAAAAAGACACAACATCGCTAATACACATCTCAATCTCACAATTCACAGACAACCTAAACTTTCAAATTTCAGTGACATAGTGCCAAAACAGATTCAGAATGAAGTTTTATAACATCCTCATAGAAATTCAGTATTCTAACTTTTGAAATAAATGTACTATGTTGAAATGAGAGAGAATATATAAATGGGTTTTACCTGATTCTTTGAGTCCTCAAATCTTCTTTTTGGTAAACTCTGCTAAAAAATTTCAAAAGCAACGTACGAACAGGAAAGAGGAGATTCCTCTGCTGGTATAGTGTATATACTGCTTTTATCAAAGGTTCTGTTGCCACTAGAAAGAAAATATAGATAAATCTGAAGTTCTTAATGTTCTGATTTTATACATACATACACACATACAGAGAAGAGTTATAATCCATACATGCAACTATCTACATTTAACTTCACAGAGAAGTACCAAAACGTTTTAAAACTACTGGATAGACTTCTAAACCACTGAAACACCACCTTTTTGTGTAGCTTGTGAAAGAGCCACAGGAACAAACAAAGACCACATGTAAGTGAAAACTTCAGACCGTCTTGAAGACGAGACAGTGCATAAATTGCGACATAGCTAAGAACCAATAAAGTCCTGCTTTCCACTGCTATCTTCCACATTCTTTTCCACTAGTGAGTAACATCACACTGATCTTCTCTTACTCCTCACCTAAGCTCACCGAAAGCTCACTGTCACGGTGCCTTCAGTTCTCTCTATACTATCCCTTTCTGCCACACACATCAGCCTTATCAGCTCTCTGTGTCTTTGAACCAGCTGGTTCCAAATCGCATTTGCTGATTAACCAGACAATACATATCTTCAGAGGCCACTGGTAAGCCACTACAAAGAGAACTGCTAAACCCTCATTGCAACCTCTTCTCTGAAGCTCCCAGCAACTTTATGTTACCGCCAGACTTAAAACAATGTATGAGAGTTCTACCATTATGTCGAAGTTGGCTAAAACCAGCCAGCAAGTGGAGAAGTTATTTTAGTAGACTGAGAAACAGACCAAACATTTTCTTTGGAAATCAGACTAAATCACTGGATGTTAAATATAAGAAAGACCTTCTAGCAGCCTTCCAGTACCTGAAGGGGCCTACAAGAAAGCTGAAGAGAGACTTTTTACAAGGGCATGTAGTGATGGGATGAGGGGTAATGGTTTTAAACTGAAAGACGGTAAGATTTAGATACTAGGAAGAAATTCTTGACTGCGAGGTTGGTGAGACACTGCCACAGGTTGCCCAGGGAAGTTGTGGCTACACCACTCACCCCCACCTCCCCAGAAGTGTTCCAGGACAGGTGGGATGGGACTTTGAGCAACCTGGTCTAGTGGGAGGTGTCCCTGCCCATGGCATGGGGGTTGGAACTACATGAACTCTAAGGTCTCTTCCAACCCAAACCATTCTATGATTCTACAAAAAAAAATTAACAAAGCATGAAAAAAAAAAAAATCATATAAATAACTGAATTCAGAGAAGACAGGCCTGGAAAGAATGGGGAAGTATCAGGTGTAAAGAGCAGTCTTAGTAAGTTATGTATTCAAAAACGGATTAATTCTGTGTTCCACAATGAACAGGGCTTCTTCGGCCCACAGAGACAAGAATGCTCCATACTAATAATGATTCTGGGTTCAGCTAGGGGCTGGTCTTCATCAGTGAAACTATTTATCAGGGAGCATATTTATCATACAGGAATTCTCACTAAAAGACACACTATAAAAAGCACCTGAAATGGCATGGTCATACTCAAGCATAATGCAGGGAGCCATTTAGAAGTTGAAATCTAACACACTTGTCAACAGAAAAATACATCAAATATTAGAATGGATTGTAATTAAGACAAATTATTAAGTTATTTCCATTGCATCAGGAGCATCAATTTAGTTAATTCACATACTTTTCAGGTGAAGATTCATCTTGGACAGCGTTTCTTAAATAGTTACTCAAAATAGGGAATACTGAATAATGCAACTGCAAAGATACCACCATGTTTTTATGGCATAATGTGTAGGAGGGTGACTGTGATCCTAGTTAACCTCTCATTCATTAGCTCTTTGCTTTTTTAATCTTAATTTCTTCTACTGATTTCCATTGTGTTCTACAAAAATTTTCATTGTAATGGTTTTTCTTTTGCATTGTCTTCTAAAGACAACATACCCTCCCAGGCCTTTAATCTCAATGTCATATAGGTTATAAGCATTGATAAGATTCCCACTAAGTCTTCTCCAGGATAAACAGACCCAGGTCTCTCAGCCTCTTCTCAGAAGAGAGAAGCTCCAGTCCCCCAATCATCTTTGTAGCCCTCTGTTGGACTCTCTCCAGTAGCCCCATGTCTCTCTTGAACTGGGGAGCCCAAAACTGGACACAGTACTCCAGATGTAGCCTCACCAGGGTAGAGTAGAGGTGGAGGATCACCTCTCTCAACCTACTGGCCACACTCTTCTTGATGGACCCCAGGATACCAGTGGCCTTCTTGGCCACAAGGGCACGTTGCTGGCTCATGGTATCATGCAGCTCTACATCCTAGTAATTATTTTTTTCCATGAAGAAAACTCATCTTCCCATTTATAAGAATATTTTAAGAAGTAAAAAGAGAAAACAGATATACAAATATATTAATACTTTGCATATCAACAGTATGAATAACAGCATTCCTAAAAAATCAAGCAGTTTTCAATGCTACATACAGGTATAGGGCCATGAAATTCAATTTACCTCTATAAACAAAATACATTATGATGTAACAACTGAGGATATAAGATGGAACGACCTCAAAAATGCTAGAATAATTCAAGCTCTTAGTGCATAATTTTGCTTTTCAGAAACTACTCATATCTTACCTTTGTTTTGCTGTATTTGCATTAGTCTCCAAGTCACGCCGAGCAACCTGTTCACCTGCTTGCTATTTAGCTTGCTGCCATCCTGAAGAGTATCTGTCACAAATTTCCTTATCATGTCCAGCCAACCAGAATCTGTCTGAAGCGTTGAAGTGCTTGCTAGTGAAACCATTATGTCACACAAGGTTAAGTTCAGTAAAAGATGGTCTACGCTGTTTGAGGATGTCATACAATACTTGCTGCTAAGGGGAAGGATGGAAAAAAAGAGAGAGATTTCAAATAATTATTATATGTCTTTTAATATATGTTACTTTGGTATAAATTATACAAAGTAGAAAAAAAATTCTAAGTGTTAAAGTTTTAAAGCCAATACGCATTTTAAAAATCTTCATATTTGTCATCTGGGTCAAACTTCGTTCTGCCAACAAGATGCCTATTTTTCAGTGGCAGCAACAACTAAAGCTCTAAATCTATCTCTTTGTCTAGTTTCTCCTGTTTGACATTTTTAATCTGGCCTAGCAGCTCTTTTAGGTGACAGAAACCAATAAAGGAAGGCTAAAAAAAATTTAACCCTTAGTTTCAGTTTCTTCTGTGAGGAATCATACCATTTTGTCATTACCACACAATGACAAAAAGCACCATGAACAGCACAGAGAAATCCATTTATGTACTTTTTCCAGACTCATGTAGAATCAGAAACACATTTTTCACCATCAAAATATTCTATAGGACCACTCTGTTGCCATACAGAGCTCTGAAAGACAAAATTAAGGGATATCGAGAAAAGAATCAAGGGTAGTGTCACATCTGGGAGCTGAGAGGGAAGACAACCTGTTACTGGCCTGTACCAGAACAAAATTGGTGCACCCACTCTACCAGCTCATTAGCTAAGAAACGTGTGTTTGGCTTCTCCTGCTCCAGTACTGTTTTGCCATACAGGATAGGAACAATGTGTCCCATCTCCTCTCCTAGCTGTATTTATTCAGCCCCGTGATACAACTACAGAAGACTATAGATGCAAGTGAAAAAAAAAATGTTTTAAATATGTTTTGATGTAATTCAGCAGCCAACTGAAGAAAACATGCAGAAATGTGAACTAGTCAGACTAACACAAATCAGCATTCAGCAATATGCAAATTCCCAATCCAGGAATGAATTTCTCTAAGACAGCATTTTAATTTCTACTGGAAGCTATTCGTATGAATTCCTATATAAAACTTTTACAAAGAACAACTGAAATTTCTCAATTCAAAGCAACGCAACCTTCCTATAAAAACTTCTGTATAGATCTTCAAGGTATAAGCAACAAAGTTTTCTTCGCCATCATTAAAAACTTAATACTGGATAAAGTACATGACTCACATTACCTCACTTATGAAATCAGAAGCTGTAACACAACACTGATTTTATTCTTACCCTTTGCACGACTCTTTCTTCTTGTGCTTTACTGTTTCTTGTAAAGAATAGGGAAAATGACGCATGAAGTGGTGCTTGAAATCAACAAGATAATTCATTCGAAGCCATAGTTCCTGTTAAGGAAAGCAGATGATAGACAGAAAACATGGTAGTAAGTGAAATACATCAATGCAATCACCTTCCAAAATCCATTATTGGAATCAACGAAAAACAGGGACTTTAGCTTCTGTTTGCAAATTTTCATATACACTGACTTTCAGACATAAATGTGAAGTCCTCTGCATGAACCTGAAGGTCCACAAAACAAGGCAGTAAAATCACAATGCAAGTCAAGGTTGAGTGATAACTTTTAACCCAAACTGGACCAGTACATTAATGTGGGTATATGCAATATTAAACCAAGTGACTTAAGATGTGAACTGAAAATGCTTTTATATCAATTTATCAGAGTGAACTCTGATTTACTTGCAGTGACTGCCCTGAGTTTTCCATTAGGATGTATTCTGACACTGCCTTCACCTTTCCCCATCATTAGCATACTTGTAGCTCACTGACACAAAATATTTTCTAGTAGAAAGGCCATCCTTAGAAAAAAGGGATTTTTTTTCAATATTTAAAAATAATTTTACTTTGTGGGTTAGCAGACACAGTCACCACTCCACAAACTGTCCAGCAGAATTCATCACAAAAAAAAAACCCTGCACTGCTATCAAATTGCTCAGACAGAATAATCTTATTGATATCCAAGTATTAAGCACAGAGAATGACCATTAAACTATTTCAAAAATTAATAGGTTTCCACTAGGCATATGTGAATATGAAACACAAATATGCAGTTTTCCAAACTGTCTCTAATAACCACTTTGGCCCATATGCCTAGGGCTATTAAATAAGCACAGGTTCCATTTTCAAACAGCCATTTGAATGAATTTTATATATAAAGGTGACTATAAACGAAAAATAAGGTAAATAGTTTATCTTACAGAAAACACAGTATGTTCAAAAAAAAAACCAAAACCAAAAAGTTGTACGGACATCAGATTTGTTTGGGTTTTTTTTCCCCAGAACATCCTAAGGTCATAATGCAACTGTGTGTACCTAAACCAGCTATGTCCTGACACAGGAGCACTCCTTTCACGTGACCAAAACGCAGGCACCCTACAGCTAAGGGCAGCAGCTCTGCAATACTCCAAAGAAAAAGGCCAGGGGCAGCACAGGGCCACACCTATTTACCTGGCCAACAGCCTGCTTTCTCACTGCTTCCAAGAGGCCTTCTAGAAGAGATTAAAGAGGAACAGTATGTTTCGCTCGGACACACTCAGGCAGTGTATGTTGGATAACTCTGGTTTAAAGGAATGATTCCACAAATGATTTCCAATAATTACTCTATACGTAGATTTTTGTTTAGCAAATGGACCTACAGTCCTATACACAGGTAAAACAAAGAGCTGCCAAGACATTCCTTCCAACTACTCTCAATAGCCAAAATGGAAAGGGTTGTTTACAGTTTGCAAAATCTTTGGAGGAGCAGCAAAAGTTACAAAAACTAGCAATTCATTTATTAAAGTAAAAGACAGACAAAATAATTAGGGCAAAAAACTTCAAGGATATTTTCCAAAATTCTTATGCAGGTTTTGGTTCAATGTCTTGTGATGCTACCTACAACATAGGTTGCACCAAGCAGTGTCTCACATCACCCTTACCCCCATAACCTTTTCAAGAGTTTAGGGTTTGTGTATTTCCATCCCTCCCCCTCCCATAAATTTTTTCAACACAAAACCAAGTAACAAACAAATCCATTCTATGCTTTGTTCAAATTTATATGATAGAGGTTTTCCAGGAGACAAAATGTTCCTCTTCAATACCACTTTCTGTTTCAAAAAGCTTTTGTGCTGCAGTCTGTCAAGGATTCCTGGAGACTATCAGCAAACTCATTGCTCAGTTCAACAGATTCTCTTCTCGAGTAAGAGACTTGACAAAATCCGAACTCAAATTCTACTCAAAACCTAGGCTTTTTCTCTCTTAAAACATTTCCACCACTTCCAATCACCAAATCACTGTTTTCTGATGGAAACAAAATGAACTGTCATTATTATACCATGGACTACTTCTCCCTTACCATTTTGTATGTTTCATCATGTCGCTTTGTGAGTTTCCACAATAAATGTATTATACTAAGCACTTGCTGCATAAGCTGCTGACATTCTGATTCCAAAAGGTTTCCAAGAATGGAAGCTGATTGTGCAGGAGATGCTTCAATCCAGCACTCAATCAGTAATGGAATTATTATCTCAATAAAACCTTTTAAGTTTTCAGCTGAGGACAGGCCTTTTTCTGCACTGTCCATTACACTTGGCAGAGACCTAAACAACAAAAGCAAAAAAAAGAAAAAAAAAAGAAAAAAGATAAAAGATCACACTTTTAAAAAACGATTACAGCAATACCACTTTCCTACTCTCTGAATAACAGGAAAAAATGCGTTTTAATACATTAATGTTTGCTTGCCTTCTTGCTAGATATTTCAGTAAGGAAAAAAGGGAGTTCAAACCATCTACAAGAAACCTGCTCCCGAGTCTCTCTGCAAGTTTGCGTGCTTCTGTAATACTTCTTAGATTTCAGTATTTCTTTCCCCATTGTTATATGCAAAGTCTATAAAGCAGAGAAATACGATTTGCATTATCACATCACCTTCAACCGATAAGAATGCACTGTACTCAGCACAACAAAATAAAAAAGCTGTAAGTTTTAAGCTCCTTGAAGCAAAATAATGAAACTGACTGCAAAGTATTGTCAAATGCATGAGGTTTATTACAGTTAACAACCATCTCCAGCTATAATAAACGTAAGGGTTGTTCATATTAATAGGAAAAAAAAAAAATCATACTGCAAAACTCTAACTTTGGTTCCCACCTGATGTTTAACTACGGAGAGCAACTAGATGGAAAATTATTTAAATGATCTGATAATGAAGTTAAAAAAAATATCAAAAAATGAAGATGTATAGCTTAAATTAAAAGAACATCTCCCAGATAACAAGAAAACTGAGGACCTTCCCCCCACCGCCCCCACCCCATAACACACTTCACTTGTTTCAAAAGGGATTATCAGCACAAATAAGCAAATCCTGCTCCTGGATAAACTCAGGCAATTCATAGCCATTTCAAAAAGAACAACTCCTGCTAATTTTAGGCAGTACAGAAGCTTCTGAAAGGGCTTCCAAATAAAAGAAGCCCTTAAAAAAAAACCCAAATAAACAAAACCCAAAAAAACCCCAATAATTTCAATTGATGATTTGGTCTTCTAACTCACAGCAGGGAATTCCCTTCATAGCTCTAACTTCCTCATACACATAAAATGAGTACACAGAACCTCCTGTTGAACTTCTTTCTATTTCAGTGATGTTCTCCAAGTGATTTTTCTTTACATATACACTCAAAGTAGGATCTGAAAAACTATTTACTTTCTTTCCACAGACAGACAGAGAAGTTCTGTTTACAAATATTTTAATTTCATATTGGATTAAAGAGGTAAAGCAGTTTTTTCCTGGTCATCCTGTCATTTCCAAATTATCCAGTTAGGTATATCCTTTTATAAAGCTACATTTCTCATGCTGTTGCAATCATCCTCAATATGCACATAACAAAATTTTATTCTGTCATTTCTCTGTGGTTGAAATTGGAATCTCAAGAAAATTACTAAACCAAGACAAAGCCAGGTATTAACAAACTGTAAAAGTAGCAGAGGAAGACATCTGCAAAGGAATAAAAAAAAAGTGTGAGACAGCCTGCAGGCTCTTTTTCAACGAAGGCAAGATGGGAGAGAGAATTTATATCTCCAGCACAAAATAAAATGGACAACCAGAATCATAACTGGTCATAAGGAAAAAAAAAAAAAAAAAGTTAGTTTTATCTTTAGTATCTACTACAACTGTTAGACAACTTAAATTTTTATAAAGCTTAGTATTAACTGCAGCAACCAATGTATGTAGCCAATGTAATTTGGCTTATTTGTCCCTTTTCTGTTGTTCTATGTCCCTTCTATGCCAGACACAGCAGTAAAGACACCAGATTCTTTCAGACTATAAAGAGAGTTTAGGGTGAATGGTTCCAAGTTAAGACATTTAACTCTCAGTCATCTGAAGACACAGTAGACAAATCCTATCTTTCAGTTATAACCACAATGAACTCTAAAGTGTCACTGGACAAGCCAGGTGACACCAAGATCACAATCCCACTGGAAAAGTTAGGTTGTCCTGTAAATGCTATGCCATGACAGGACTACACACTCAGCTGAGAATCTGAAATGTCAGTAATTGGCTGAAATAGTCCTCCTGAAGTCTTCAATCATTTCTCTGAAAATAATGCCTGGTATTACAGCAGAGCTCTGGAATTTAGGCAGTCTACTTCTGGAACACAAAAGAAAAATCCCCCATTAAACAGTGAACAGTGCATGAAACCTGAGAAGTTGGCAACACACACCTGAAGATTCCTACAGAAGTGTAACATACACTCAACTATTTCAGTAGTTTCCTGAAACAAGGGATGGAAAAAGAAGGCAGAATCCATGCCAAAAGGGACACTCCACCCAGATTGCCAGTAACAGCTGATGACAAAGTATTACTGTAATCTGTCCAGTATGCATTTGATTAGTGCAATATCCTTAGCAATACAGGTTCACTGGAACTGTGAGATTCTAATGTCAAGTAAAGCGTTAATCTTTTTGTCACTTATCTGTAATCACTATTTTTAATGGTAAGATGTCTCTCAAACACTACAAAGCATATAACCTTCATATTGGTGTGAAATACTGCTGAGAGGAGCTCAAAGATATTTCTGTATCCCTTAAGCTGTGGTTTTTCTTTAGACTGCAAATATTTTTATAAACCAGGACCAAACAAAAGAAAACTGTGTAATATATATGCCATTTGATAGTAAGAAGACAACAGAAATTCAGAGGGAAGTCAAGGAAGTGTAAAATGAACAGAAAGTAAGGAAACAATTTTCTACCACTTAAATTAGTAAAAGTCATTGGAAGTTAATAAGTTTTTATGGCTCAGCCTAAGCCAAGTTATTGCCTTTCTTTTTCATGTGCACTGCCAATTGCAGCAAAGAAACACCCACTACACCAAGTGAACTGTATTTTCCACTTCTATCTGATGCACAGGTCACACCATATACGTATTTATTCACTATGCTTGTCTTCCATTTTGGTCTCTCAGGTCATCTTTGTTCTTCTCTGCAGCTTCATTTTGTCCTTTCTCAGCAGAAACAGGAGCTCTACCATTTTTCTTCAGCACCACTGCCAGTTCAAAAAAGATCACACACCTTGGTATCACATTTAAGTTGTGAAGGCTTTCCAATTTTCCACACCTGAAATGAGTTTGATGCAAAAAGCAGAAGAGTCAGTACATAAGGCAGAAGATATATTCTAATAACCTCCTAATTCACTGTAATCTTTAATTCACACACAGTAGGAAGACCTAGCACACAACGGAAAATAACAGTCTTAAGATTTGCCTTGTTGAACCATCCAGCATTCCAAGCTCAGAATCTATACTTTATACTGAACTTCAATCTGCAAACT
This sequence comes from Podargus strigoides, assembly GCA_028020825.1. Lineage (NCBI taxonomy): Eukaryota > Metazoa > Chordata > Aves > Caprimulgiformes > Podargidae > Podargus > Podargus strigoides. The sequence goes on from CM051620.1 coordinate 63,240,471, forward strand.
GATTCTGAAAATCCCTTTCCATAATCACTAGGTTACCAATGAGGTATCATCCCTACCTGATGAACTTGCAAGATTAAAGAGATACAGGAACTTTAAAAATTTAGCATACTATTAGTGGTGTTTGGAAGTCTACTTTTTACAGAACAAAGCTGAAACTTACTTGCAGTATTAGGGATGAGGCCCTCAATGCATACACACTGCAATTAGTTACTTATGGTTTGGTCAACCCGTTACCTATAGTTAGGACTTGACTATTTGTGCATTGACATATTTAAATGAAAATACACACACTGTTTGAGATTTTGGAAGTACCCAAGGAGCATTACAGGCATCTTGCACCTCTTATTAGAGGTCATTTCTGTCCTTGCAGTAATGGCCACAGCAGAGGCCTGGGAATGGCTGTAAAAGGCCACAGTTGGGAGCAGAAGAGACAGAATTAAACACCTTCAGATTACTAGAAAATATTTCAGTGGCAAACAGAAAAGCCACTGCAGTAACTTCCACTCTTAGAATTTTACAGATATCCAAGCTGTATTGGCCCTTTGCGCGAAATGAACATACCAAAAATATGCACAAATGCACTAAAACGAGAACATTTTAGTACCTTCTGCAGATGCCCCTTCTCTTTCCATTCTTCTGTTCCGCTGCCATCAGCTTGCTTTGCCAATCTCGCCTTGGATTCTAGCAATGTTTCTTTCTATTCTTCTGGCTCCTCCTCAGGCTTGCAAACGCCTTTTTGAAAGTATTTATAACCACAAGTGGATCACGATGTTTCACCAAAACCTAGCTCCTCAGAAAAGTGGAATCCAGTTCAGTTGACACCAGATGTAAAGTTTACTTTCCTAGACCTTGGATACAATGCATCTTCAGCTATTACAGGGTATGGTATATCACACACTGCATAACATTCAGGGCACTATATACAAGAATCCTCTGATACACAGTGGTCCACAACTGTATGCTTCTGACTGCAGAGATAAAGTCCATAGGACTGTTTGTGCTCAGCACTGAACCCTTGCTCCGCCTCAAGTGGGCTTCACTGGTCTAGTTTCCAGCTAAAGTTTTACCTGCAGCAGTTTTAGTTGGTCATGACTGAACTCTTATGTTAACTACCACTTTCATGCAAATAAGCTGCACATTTTACTTAGCTTAATATGAATATCCTATACCTACCACAAGTAAGATGCTATCTACCAAGAGGAAGCCCAGGTGAGTGGGAATGAAACGGTCATTTGTGTGTCTCCATGACAGAGATGGAAAACACTTGCTAATTCAGGCAAATACCTGTGGTATTAAAAGAGAACACTTACTCTGCACTTCATTAATTCAAAGATACGAGATGGACAAAACAATGGATTAGGCAGAGAGTTTTATAACCTTTGCTGCCACTGACCTCCTAGATGAATTTGGTATAACTGCTTTACACCCCTTATTCAGGCTCCCCCAGCAGAAAAACAAGGATTGTGGCTTCTCTTCAAGAAAATATCTTGTTATCTACGGATTAGAAGTGCTGTGTAAAAGCTAAACAGTTTCTGTTTTCCAAGTCATCATTCCAGGTCTCCTACCAGCAGGTATGTAACATGTAAAGTAATACATATACATAAGGTGCCATAAAGTGGGGTGGGACATTCCCCTCTAGTTTGAGAAGTGGATGAACCAGAAAGGAGGAAGAGAAATAAAGATGGTTAGTTATTTCTCCCTTAACTTCAGCTCACATCTACTTAGAGTACTACTAAAAAACACACAAACCTCTCTGTGACTAAGCATGCTACACTTTCATCCATATTCATCAACATGTCTCAGACAAGACATCTTGACATAGTGAAGATATAAACCAGTGAATTGATTAAAAATATCTAGAATCAGAAACTCAGCAGAACTTCATACAGCCAGACACATCATGCTGTCCTTTTTAGAAGGAGCTATAGTCAAAGAAAAACTCCCTACACTTATAATGGACTCTTGAAGGTAAAAGCACAAAGTTTCAGTAAAATTCATTATCACAGTATAAGAAACAAGCTTTCATCTAATGTAAAGAAATTTGCCTGCTTGCTCCCAGGTCTATTTGAGACAACAAATAGGTCTATCCTGCAACAACCTGTAGTCAACACTTCACATTCAAAAAAAACCAAGCTAGAGGTGGTCTTCCAAAATTATTATGAATAGCATAAAATAAAGCTTTCATTTGATAATGGGAAAGCTCATGATACAGGCACAGCATGGTTATCTGCTGAGTATTTCCATATTTTCAAGCCACTGCAGTAAAACTGCACATTACACTAAATGCCCTAAAATATGGCTAAGGGACAACCCCACAATAAAAATCAAATTGTCATCTTCAACAGCAACAAACCACAGTTTAGTATTGTGATCGTACAGCTGACATTCATTCCCAAGTTAATTAATGTTTTCTCACCTCAGTCTAAATGTTGAGTTGATCTTTGGTCGTAAGCCACCATTTTCAAACAGTTGTATATGTTGCTGATTATTTGCATGGACCTTCCAGCTTATACATATTGGGTTCCTCACAGAATGAGGGCTATCCTTTTGTTCTTGAAGCCCTTCATCCTGTATTTCACTGGATCCATCTACCACTGCTTGGAGAAACTTCTTGAGCCTGGTAAGTACGTTCAGCCTCCACTGCTGAGAAGTTACTCTACGATTTGGATTAACAGAGAGCATCCAGGAAAGCTTCTCTCTGCTTTTCAGTCTTTTTGACAGTTGCTGGTGAGAAATAAGCTCTACAAAATTCTTCAACAATATACTGCTGCGGTCTGTGAGAAGAGCTGGGTATGCTTCCAATAAAACGTCCAAGACTTTCAACGAATCCTCCTGAATTCCCTCACTGATATGGGTCATGGCACTGGAGAGATGGGCACTTACCAAAGGAAAAAATGGAGCAATCTGTTCCGCTCTTATTTTTGAAGCCAAGAATTGCAGCAGGTGAACAGCTGCTCCTCTGACACCAGAATCTTTGTCTGTAAACACAGCTGCCACCTCACTTATTATATTTGAAAGGTGTGCATCAATTACAAATGGATACTGAGACAGGAGATCTTTGAGCCCAAGAAGTGCATTGTGCTTAACCCCTGGACTGTAGTGATGCATCTGTGAAAGCAGATCCTAAAAGGAAAGAAACATATATACTTGCCATCATTATTACCTTAAGCTCTTTAAACTTCTCCACCTATTTCCAGCATATTTTTCTTAAACACTCTAAAAAACTGAATCTATTCTTATGCTGTACTGCTGTTCATAACAGCATAATATGTTCAGAACAAATACAGTATTAGTTTAAAGCATAACAATGGACAAATCATCAAACCTTGATGCCATAAAAAACAAGATATGATCACTTGTCCTTCAGATAATTAGATACTCCTCCTTTTTAAGTTTATGCACAACTCCACTGAAATAACAGAGGGATGACCAAAAGTAAGTCCTCTCACACTTGTTGTCAAAAGTAGAACTACGACATCTCAGTCTCAACAGCTTTCTTCAGTTTAAGCAGAGAGCTGCAAGAGAGAGAAGACGATGCAAAGGAAAGAAAGCAGAACCACCACCCAAAGAAACAGAAGATTTTTTTAAAACATCATCTCAGGAAGTCTACTGTTCAGAAATACTAGTTGTTTAGCTTAAACAAGTAAGTTTTTAATAGAATAAATTACTTAAGAGTTATAATATTGTGTGATTTAGTATGCCGTTAGCCCAGCTTCACTTAGGATGAGTAGCTAGATTTGCTGAAGCCTTAAGGTGCAACAGAGTTAGTTTTCTTAGTAATTTTCCTAGTAGCTGGTACAGTGCTGTGTTTAGTCTTTAGCATGAGAAGAATGTTGATAACACACTGATGTTTTAGCTGTTGCTAAGTAATGTTTTCCCTAAGTCTAAGACTGTTTGGTTCCCCATGCTCTGCCAGCGAGCACAGGTGCACAAGAAGCACATACCAAAAGATAAGGAGGCTACAACCATAAGCAGAGGCTGCAACTCAACAAGATAAGAGCAGTTAATGGCCTGCCAGCCTGGACACAGAGAAAGAATCCAATGATGTGCTAGAAGACTCCTGAACAAAAATCACCATTGGACTAAAAGACACATGAACAGCATGAGGGGTGGGTGCATAAATCTCAAGGGTATAATTGTCCAGGGATTTCTTTGGCTGGGGTCCCTCTCTTGAGGCACTCAGCTTGAGCTGACCCTGCTGCTATACCTTTCAATTAAATTATTCATTTTTATAAAAGCTGACACCTGAGACTCTGCTGCAAGAAACCTAGGGTTGAGCCTGAAGGAGGACACACACCTGAGAGTGTGTGTGTGCGTGGAGACTATAAGTGAGGCGGGAGTTGGTCTCTTCTCCCAGGTAACTAGTGATAGGATGAGGGGTAATGGCCTCAAGTTGTGTCAGGTAAGGTTTAGATTAGATATCAGGAAAAAAAATTTCACTGAAAGGGTTGTCAGGCATTGGAACAGGTTGCCCAGTGCAGTGGTGGAGTCACCATCTGTAAGAGATCGAAAAAAATATTTAAGAGACATGTAAATGAGGTGCTAAGGGGGGTTTAGTGGGGAACTGGCAGTGTTGGGTTAATGGTTGGACTTGATCTTAGACGACTCTTCCAACCAAGGCTATTCTGTGATTCTGTGGAGATTAAAAAGGCACCCATCAACTCACTGGAGTTGCCTGCTCTGAAGGGACTCCAGTCCCAGCACTCAGGTGGTGTGTGTGCGACTCCTTGGATGGTGTGTGGATGCTCGGGCCGTGGCTTCTCCTTTAACACCTACTTTTTAAAACCCCATCCATAAGTTATGATCCAAGACTTTCAACAGAATGTTAATTCTAGATACTCAAATCAGTGTGCAACTTTAGTTTTTGCACTCCTAAAAACCTTTCCCTTGGGTTATAATGCTCGTCCAGCAATTTGAGTCCTTAAATTCATGGGTCAGCTTATTGTCAAGGACAAAGAGGCTGTATTCAGATACTCTGTTTAGGTTTTTAAGGGGTTTTTTAAAAAATAAATCTTTTTTCCTAAACTCTCGTAAACCTAGATAAATGAAAAGTAATTTTCTGTCATTTCAGAAAGTAATGTCACCGTATACCTTTATGTTAAGTTTTCTATTTTGCGTAGGAAGCACTCCATCTTCTTTAAGCTGCTCAGGAATTTGTATGGCCTTTGTTTTGAAGGTAGTATCAGTTGCATTCTCTAGTTTAGGCTTTTTTTTCCCAACTTTTAATTTCACTTTCTGGAAATCTTCTTGATGTTTCCTTTTTTTAGTCATTCTGATTCTCTGCAAAAAGATATTCAGAATTTTAATTAGATTAAATACACTACAAACAAATACTTTTTCCACCAAAGAGCAACAACTGCCTAACCAAGGCTAGTGTTTTTATGTTTTTTCCTAGGCATAAATTAGTGTCCACTCCCGAGACAAGATGCTAGGATAAAGAGACATGCACACTGATCCAGTACAGCTATTCTTCTAGTGTCCAGAAAACATTCTGCTGATCCTTTGGTTGTCTTTGCTCTGAGAACTACTTTACTGAAAAAGATTGGTTAAGTATCTGCATCTTCCACTGCTTTACCAGATTAAGTTCTTGATTTTGTTTTTAAAAGTTCCTGCCAACAAAGCAACTTTTTACAAAGTCGACTCTTGTCGAGCTAAAATGAGCTCAGTCAACTGTTTCATTTAATTTGTATATTGTTTACCAACTCAATCATTAATAGCATACAGTCTGCACAGGTTAAATCATGGATTTAATCAGGCCTTCACTGAAAACAGCAGTATATGAGAATCCACGAAAATTTCCACTATATACTGAAACACCCAGCCTGTGCATTTAAAAGCGATAACTAGAAAGAATGAGGGGGGGAAAAAAGAGATTAAATAGGCACATATAAAATAAAAAGAGACTGAAAAACTAAGCCATATATAGTAAGGCATAAGAAATAATGTAGTATGACTAGTTATACTTAGAAGTAATACATAGTAAAATAGACATACAATAACCAAAGCAAACTAAAACCCACATTTCAGCTCCTGATTGACCTTTTGTCTTCGATATATCTGTACTGATAGAAGTACTCTTAATTCTATGAGATTAAAAACAAAAAAAACCCACCACACCAACAAACACTACACCACAGGCTCCTTTATTTTATCTTCCTTCCCTCAATCTTCATACAACACCCAACATCACACACTAATGGCATCTAGATTTCTGTTAATTAAGACTGTGAATCCATGGTCTGACGACTCTTGGAAGCGGTTATAGAAATTACTTACAATTTAAAAGGGGGAAGGGGGAGACAAGCACAAAGCCATTACGAGGTTTGACATCTCACAGCTTTCTAATACTAACAGGCAATTTATAGAGCTGGAAATCTGAATACTTCCAGATCTCACTGTACACAGTATAAAGGTCCATACTGACAGGTACATAAGCATTTTGATTCTTCTCTCTTTCAAACTACTCTTTGGGTAACTAGGTTTTGCACATTCTTAATATCTGAACTCAACAAAAAGAGCTGCATACACAATGCTCAAATTTTAAAGACCAAACTAACTAAAAAAGAAAGGAAAAAACCCCCAAAACAATACAGCTGAATAAACTCAGAAATTTCTAAATAAAATATCCAAAGTGATTCTTTTATCATGAACACGATAACCATTCACTCCAGCAAACAAAATTCTACAGCTGATTTTCCCAATGGACTCCAAACTGTAAATTTTTGCTGTGTTACAGTATTTCATATACATATCATCAGGATAACCATTAAAGAATGTTTTAAATCCAACTGTCTTTTAAAACAACTTAAACAACCGATTATACAAACATTTGACTAAACTTAATTTCTGCTTCCACATGCTACATTAAAACAGCTCTATGCAAAGACTACTTTAACTGAAGTGTAAATTTAGCAGAAGTAACCCATCAACTGAAAAGGCTTTAAAAAAACTTGGGGTTTGGTGTCAAAATAAAAACGTCCTTTAGTGTCAAACGATAACAACTACGGTTTTATAAGCTTTTGATTTTTACCACATGCACCTTTTAGGAAAGAACTGCAACAAGATTTTCACTGCTTGACTGCAAGACATACAGAAATAGCAAGAAGGTTTTGACATGAATGTTATTTCCACTTACAAAGCTTGCTTTAATGGAGGTATTTGGGATGAGATGTTTGGCTGCCAATTAACATCAACAATACAGATACGCACACACCTGAACAAAGTCAATTAAGCTCTTTTAAAGGAGAAGGTTTATAAAGCATACTTTCTCCTACCAAAACAAAGCAGCACAGTTCACCCTGTATTGCATATTTTGGAAATACTTTATTGGAAAACTAAACATACCCATTTCCAGCTCAGAAGTACCACGCTAAATCAGAGATACAATGGTTACAAAACCAAAGCCATGAAAACACCACAGTATGTATGTACTAAGGCATTAAGCAAAACCAAACATAGCTTATGAGGTTATGCGAATATTTTCATGATACTTCTTGCTGAAGCCTTTTGTCTGCAACTGCATTTTCAGCTGGCCCTCCTCCAAGGGGACGGAGCCAAGCGCACCCAAGTATGCACTAAGATGGTTTTACCATCCAAAAAAACGTAACAACCTCCAATCAATACTAGCATCCTTTAACCTGAAGCTGTCCGCAGCACTTTTCAGAAGCTGCTCCAGGCGCCACTCAGCCGCCCTCGCACCAGGCTCGGCGGAACGCGGGGCAGCAGGAGCGGTGCTTCCCCTGTAAGGCGCTGCCTGGCACCTCACCGCGGGGAACCCTGCTGCCAGCGCGCCTACCTGCGCCAGCGACCAGGAAAATCCTGAGGAACCAGAAGGCAGGTACGTGCCCCAACTCCTCTCCTCCCAGAAACGCCTCCGCCCGGGCGAGCGCTCTGCCGGCCGCGGGCCACACGGACTGGCGGCTCCCCCGCCGAGGCTCCCGCCCCGGGCAGCGCCCCCCGCCGCGCCGCGCCCCAGCGCCCTACCCCAAAGCCAAAGCGCTGCTGCAGCGGAGACGGCGGCGGCTCCTCCCGCGGGTCTAGGCCGTTAGACAACCTTCCTCACCGTCCCGGGACATCTTCCCGCTTGTGCCCGAAGAGCCGCTTCGCTCCAGTCGCTCTACGAGGCGTTTGAATAAAGCGCGTTAGTGCCCGCCCGGCGCCGGGGCTCCCGGCGGGGAGGCCACGAGTTCGGCTCCCGGGAGCGCCCGCAGCCGCGCAGGGAGGAGAGCCGGGGCTCCACTAGCGGCAGGGGAGACGGGAGCAGGGGCTGAGGGAGCAGCGCCGGGTGAGCGGCGGCGCGCAGCCCCGAGGAAGGCGGGGCCGAGGGAGCGGACGGAGGCCGCCGGTTTCTAGGGACCGGCACGCCCGCGGCTGTGCTCAGGCTTTCCCGCCGCCCTGCGCAGGAGCGTGCGGGAAGGGGGTGGGTCACACAAAAGGCGGCCGGTAGCGCAGGGCAGGGCGAGCCCGGCGGCCTCCGCGGGCAAGGCCGGGCCGGGCGTCTCCTCTCCCCCGCGCGGCAACCGCGCCGCCGAGCCCCGCGCGCGCCGCACCGGCCACTCACCAACCACGCGGCAGCGCGAGCCCCTTCCGCCCCCGAGAGCCTGCCCGGAAACGGCCGCCCACGTGAGCGGCTGCACCAGCGAGCGCCCCCCCGGGCAGGAGCGCACTTCCGCCCGACCCCCCGCGCCGCCGCGCTGGCGCCACCTCCGGCGGCGGGAGGAGCTGGGGGCTTCAACTGTGGGTTTTCCTTCCCCCCGAGACGGCGTGAGTCGCAGGAGGGCACGGGAACGCATTCATAACGGATACCGAGATTGGTGTGGACAGAGCTGGGAAACATTGAGGAGAGAGAATGATTTGGGTGAAGGCAACGCAGAGCCAGCGCCAGCGCTTCGGGTTTCACAGACAGACAGTACCAGACCCCCAGGCAGGCTCTATGGAATTTTGTACACCGATACCTGTACCAAACTTGCTGCTCCAAAAGGGGTAATGAATTCCTGTCAGGACTGAGCGCAGCCCTAGAGTCACAGAAGGGCCTTTGCTGGAAAAGGCCTCCAACACCATCAAGCCCAACCATTAACCCAGCACTGCCCAGTCACCACTACCCCATGTCCCTCAGCACCTCAGCTACACATCTCTTAAACACCTCCGGGGATGGGGACTCCACCGCTGCCCTGGGCAGCCTGTGCCAGTGCCTGACAACCCTTTCAGTGAAGAAATTTTTCCCAATATCCAATCTAAACCTCCCCTGGCACAACTTGAAGCCGTTACGCCTCGTCCAATCACTGTTACCTGGGAGAAGAGACTGACCTCCACCTCACTCTAACCTCCTTTCAGGTAGAAGACACACGAGGTTTCCATCCCTGTCTGGAACAGAGACCATCACAGTTTACACCAGGCAGTAACTTTACTGTTGCACACTCAACACTTTTCATTTCCTGTCAATTCACCTGTGAATGCCCTTCTCCTTTCTACTACTCCTCTTAGAAGGCAGAAAGAAGTTCTGCATTTTTGTTAAAAATCACTTCTGCAAAGCTCTCTGATCTCCAAGTAAAATGTGTAAAACTAAGGTAAGGCTAAAAGAAAAATTAATTTTCTCTTGGTTTAATTTTTCCTGCTATTGCTCAAGTTTTAATTCTATTAATACTTCAGTTACCCGATGTCTGCCTTGCTGTTACTGTGAGAAACAAAACGTATAATATTAAATACCATCAGCAACATTGTTCAAGCACCATTTGTAAAGAGAATGCCTTCCTTCCTTACTTTGCAATTCTGGCACAAGTAAAACACTATCTTAAAAGCTGTTTTGGAAAAAAACACACAGGTTTCCATTAGTATAAGAATACACAAAACCTTTGCAAAGCACAGGCAGAGAGAACACCAAAATAATACTTTTTTTTGCACCCTCTATTTGCACCAGAAAAGAAAAAAAAAAAATAGCATGCTCCTCCTCCGCACAGAAAATACTCAAATCCAAGTAATTTCAACTTAACTTTATTTCCACTAGGAATGATTCCACAGTAAGAGGGAAAAAAAAATGCTGTCCCAGAGATGGCCATTTACAACAGCTGAATGTTCTGATTTTCTTATATTAATTGACTGTTCTGCACTTTGAAACAAATGGAAAAAAACAGGTTTCAATTTTTATTTTCTGTATTACAGTAACAGAATTCAGAATTTAAGTATCAACTAAAAGATATTTTTACTGATCAAGTTCATCTTCATTACGCAGGCATTAACATCGTCCCTGTTAGAGAGTAAATGAGCTGTAAGAGCTCTGGTTCCATCGCTGCTTCTGACAAGAACATATTTAGAGGCATTCTAGAAATTCTTCACCATTTCTTTAAAGCAGCATTTTGTGTTTCAATTTCTTTAATCGTCAGTGAACTGTTTTCACTCCCGTGTCTGTTCATAGAACTAAACTAACCAATTTTGTTGCTGCTTTCTTTGTTACCTTATTTTTATGGCACCTTGCATTCCACGATATGAAGATGTGCAACCATCAGGATGAGGATTCTCAATTCCATCCAGATCTCAAAAAAAAAGTAAGTTAACATTAAAAGGTTCATTTACCATCTGGCCCCAGTATGTCTAAATTATATCCGCATTTGGCTGCAAAGCTGAAGAGCTTTAATTAGAACCACTGAATGCTACCCAACTTCACAAGCAGGAAGCAAATTTCAATTACACAATTTAATTTATTTTTTTTTCCTCCCTCAAGCACACTAATTTGTAACCATCCAAAACATTTTTCATAATCCTACAAAAGTAGTACAGACCTTTACATTCAGGCAAACACACTACTACTCTAGTTGGAAAAAAAGTTCTCATTAAAAGAGGCTGAATTGAAGGACAGTATAAGGCAGCTTTCGTTTCATTCTCATACTGATGGGATGAGAGAGGACAAAGAGACACTTTCATTACCATATCAGTGCCTTGTAACCAGAGTCTGGCTAGATCCCTGGGACATATCCCTGAATTTGCGAGTGTAGCCAACCTCTGTTGATTTTGCTAAAGCTTCCAATTATCTAAGCTCCCTAATTTGGGCTATAATCCAGGCACTTCTCAACTCGGAGCTAGACTGACAGCACTGACTTTTTATTATTATTTTTAATCTTTATTTTTAAAAATATGTGGACACCTATTCATAATCCTTAAACGGAAGAGGATTTTTGATTACAAAAGCTTTTCAGTCAGGCCCAGCAGCCACAGCAAATAACTTCCGAGTATTTGTTGTAGGATGAATTTCTACTGCTGACTGCAGTAGTTCATTCTGCTGATGACTCTTTGTAAAAGAACCAACAACAAGAAAAGATCAGACTGTCAATGTACAGTATTGAATGATATTGAGAAAAACAACAGTTACCTGTTTTAAAAGCATGTTTTAACATGGAAAGAACATGAGCTTTACAACCTTTCCACAACATAGTAGTTTCAGCTATATTGAGAAATAAATAACAAGAATCTCAAAACCAAGTTATTAATTAAAATAACACTGTACAAAATTTGAATATATGAAAATCGCTACATTGAGTTCATACTAAGTAAGACAACAAACTTACAGAATGTAAACGTTGCTATATTAACTCTGTTAACTACCATGTCACTGTGTGCTGCCGTTGCTTGGTCTTCTCAGAGTTCCACTTTCAGTCAGGATCCTTATAACATTTGGAATATCAATTCCTTAGTTAAAGGCAAACAAACAAAAACAGAAAATAAGTGGTTTGATGATAAAATACATTTAAAAGCACAAGTTATACTGAAACATTTAGATGCTAACATGAGTTTGGATCTTTTCTTATTAAATGAAAAATACCATAACTGTTAACAACCAGAATGTGCCTGGAAACTGTAACTGTATATTGCTAAGAACAGCTGTACTGGTTCAGTGAAAGGCTCTGCCTTGCCCCTCTGCTCTGTCTCCGACTTTGAAAGACCTGCAGCTGATAAGCAGGAAAGCATGACCAGAAATGCTTAATTTTATCACTGTAACAATAAGTCAAAGTGTCCTCTTCTGAACGCAAGCAAGAAGGCCACATTGCTTTGATGAAACTAATGCCAATAACTTTAGGAGAGGGAGAGGAGAAGTAGAAGAAACACAGGGACTGCTTAAATGGTAAAAAACATTCAGCACCCATAACCAAATACTAAGTGAAGAGTAAGAGCAGGGCAAGTGTGCGTGATGCTTGGTGGGATGTAGGAATACTAGGTTCTCTCCATCTCAGATCATCTTCAGCTCAGGAAACATTCCACGTCTGATATGGAAAATTTTTCCACAGTCCTGTTCTGTTGCTATCTGTTTATTATTTCAACAATGCAAGGATTTCCCTCTTTTCCTACAGCCAGTTAGTTCCCTTACAAGCCTCTGATTAGAGTACCTATCAAAAGCTGCTTGGAATTCCAAACAGACTATATGAACTGGATCACCTTTATCTGACTCCTTTGCTGCCACTTTCAAACAACACCACAAAGTCTGTAAGGAAGGTTTTCTTATCACAAAAGCTATATTCATTCCCCACCAACCCCTCTAAACAGATCATAATTGTCCAGGTGTCCACCGGTTCCTGCCTTGTTTTTCTAAACAGTTTCTATTCACCAGTCCAGTAGAGCTGGCAGTTTCAAAGATCATCTGGAACCTTGTTTTTGCAACTGGTTTTGGCTGGGAGGAAGTTAACTTCATAGCAGCCAGTGTGGTGCTGTGTTTTGGGTTTGTGGCCAAAACAGCCTTGATAACACACCAGTATTTTGACAGTTGCCAAAGGGTGCTTGCAGAGCATCAAGACTTTCTCTCTTTCCCATGCAGCACCCTTACAGTGATTAGGCAGTTCCATATATCATGCTCAGCAATAAAAAATGGGAAGGCAAGGGTTGGCTTCCAAGGTGGCTGTTGCACAGAGACTGGCTGGGCATCAGATGTCTGCTTGTGGGAAGTACTGAGCAATTGTCTTTGCATCACTTGTTCTCCCCCACTCTTTCCTTTCACTTATTAAACTGTCCTCGTCACGACCCACGGGTTTTCTCATTTTCCTTCTTCCTGTTCTCTTCCCTGCCTAGCTGCAGGGGGTAGGGTGGACAGGACACAAAAGGACAGTGAGCAAGAAGCTGTGTTTAACACACAACAAAACCTTAAAAAAAAAAAACAAAAAAAAAGAAATATATATCAGAGTAAAAAAACCACATTTGCCACCCACAAATTTTCAGGTTCCAAAGGAAGCTTTATGGGAGAAATCACTACCATCAGTAACTTAACCATTTTGCTCTGGAGGTTCCTAGGACCAGGTGATATTCATGCAAGAGTTTTAACAGTTTCCTACTCTTATGGTTTTATGTTGTCAATGTTTCAGAACTTCCATTCCAAACAGATACTCTGCCTAGTTGTGTCCACACACATGCCCAAGGAGAGGTTATGGCACAGACTGCAGTCTCTCCACAGTGAGCAATCAGGCAAAGAATATCTTAAGCTTCTCTACAGTGCAGTTGTCTTCAGTGTTCTTTTTTTACCCTGATGATCCTAAACACTCTGAAAAGCTTAGCAATGTACACAGGAAGCTTCTGAAGAAAGGCCAGCAGTTGACTGAATATGCAGGAACGATTAATAGCTGAAACGTATTAGAAACTTGTAAGCAAAAGAAAGACTACTCGTCTCTCATTTGTTATTATTTCTATGCTCCTGAATTACAGTTCCTTCAGGAATCAGTAAGTAAAAATTTCCTTACTGTTCACACTCCCAAAAGCAGTGTTTCACAAGCTGTATCACATATTCTGCTTTTTCTAATAACAACATGCTTGATTTTAGTTTACTATCTCTCACCATGTAAATGTTACTATGCACAAATGAGAAAATAATTTAAAAATAAATTCAGCAATTAACAACACCTTCATGGGAAGGCAGCCATTTTGAATTGCCATTCCTAAACCGCACCCTGCAAAAGTTAAAGGGGGAGAAAAAAAAAAGTCTCTTCAGTCCTCGTTAATATCTCAAAGTTCTTTGAGTCATATAGTCCTTAATATTTCACAGAGCTAACAAAATTACATTACATGTATTTTTATATATGTGTGTTTGTGTGTGTATGCATGTGTACGAGAATTACCTCTGAAAGCTGGATTTGCTGCTGCTATTTTGTGTAGAGTAGCAGTAACTTCCTCAACATTCATATTTCTTACACTGTTCAAAAATTCAGTAGTGATGTTGTTCTCATATGCTGTTTCTGAAGAGCCAGTTGAAAAGTTTTGGAGTTCTTCATCTTCATTTACTGGTAAGGACTGCTTAGCTGATCGGCTGCTCGAATAGTCTTAAAGAAGAGAAATATTGTTTTTAATATTTTCTTCTTAAAGAAGAAAATCTTGTTTTTCAGTAAGAGAAGATTCTGAGGAGTCTTCATTACTTATTTCTTTAAATAGGGCTTTTTGAAACATGCATTTCCAGTCTGGCATAGCAAAACTGCTGGTAAGGTTCACGTCTGACTTTGCTATATTTTTGTACAACTCAGAGTCAGGAATTCTTTCCATTTACAGAAATCCTGGAGAAACAAGGGTGGGGAGGTAGGTGAAAACTGTTTTCATTGTGCTAACAAAAATGAACTAAAAGTTCCAAGTCTCATATATTGTAAGTCATTGCATTTTTTGTTATTAGCATTTTATTAACTGAGGTTTTCAAAAGCTAAACTTCCTAGAAAAAGAGAAAATTGACACTGCACAAGGAAAAAAAAATACAAAATAGCTTCACTAGTACCCTGGGTATTTTGCCTCTCCAAGAATATGATTGTACTTCCTATGCTTGAGAAAAATAACCATTTGTTTATATTGAGAAGGAAATCACCTCAAAGAAATCCAAGATTCTTTGAAAAAATTGACCAGAAGTACTGAGGCCAAGTAGCTGCAATATTCAGGTATTTAACAGAATTATCCATTCTATACAACGTAATTTTGTTTCCACTAACATCTTGAGGACTAGACCTCCACTAAGCCTCTTCTCCACCAAGATGGGAAAGAAACCGGGGGGGGGAGGGGGCGGGTGGGGAAGCCAGAATTAAACTTTGAAAGCCTTAGAAACAGTTGCCTCTGGACAGAGGAAAGCCACAGTCACTACTAATTCAATTTCTCATCAAATCCTACAGTTAAGTAGGATAAATGTTTTTGAATAGTCTGCCCTTTCTAACATTTGTAGAGGATAGGGAAAAAAAACCCCAAAACTATTAATTTATGCTACTTGACCCTGGCTTTATTCTGCTCTTAAGCTCTGCTTTTAGAGGAGCAGGAAAAAAAGGCTTACTAAAATTTATGCAAGGTTCAATGGTAAGATTAAAGCACATTCAAGACTGCAAAGCTAACATTACCAGTATCAGAGTCACTAATATCTGCTGATGTCAGGTCAGACTGTTCTGTGGAATATTCCAGGGCTGCTTCTCCATTATATTCAGTATCTAAGAGTTCCTATGAGTTTGAAAAAATTTATGTTCAGAATTTCATCAAGACAACCTCTTGAAATGATAAACTTACATTTTTAATGTTCACAAACCAAATAAAAGACCAATATTTCTGCTACCAAATCTGAAAAATCAAGTTATTTATTTGAAAATCATGCAGTTGGTAATGAACTTCTACGTATACACTGCTCACAGTATCTCTCTATATCTTAAAAAGCGCTATATTAGGCCAAGAAGTGAAACTTACAGAGCCTAATGCTCAACCTGTGAGGTCTAAAACAGAAGCATTTTACACTCAGAATATAAGATTTCGTTAAAAAGTTACCAGCTGAAAGATCACAGTTTAGAATACTAAAAAAAAGACCGAACCAAAAACGCCCCCCACAATCCCCAACCAACTAATGTGGGAAAACATTTTATTTTTCTACAACTAGTAGGTTAGAAATTACTTCAGTTAGAACTTGATTGTTTTGCAACATGTCAGATTTTGCTCTCTTTCTATATGAATCAAGTAACAAAATTCTACATAGGAAAAACAGCAGGAATAAGGTGAAAGTAAATGTAATGAGGAAGTAAAAAGCAGTAAATTATTAATGAGAATTATAAGCATGGAATTTATCATGGTGAAATACTGCCTTTGGGGCAGAAAAAAAGCAAATAGAAGATGGAATATGGGGAACAAAGATATACTTTAAACTTACAATACAGTCTCCACATCAATTTTGTTTAATCAAACTATCCATAATAAAATGCATAATCACTGGAATCTACAGATTTGTAGGAAAAAAAAAACAAAACAAAATCCACATTACTTTTTTTGATGCAGCCTTCTGACGATATTCCACCAGTGCATCTGTAAGAGTCTGTGTAACTTTTAGGATAAATGAAGCATCATCTTCATTAAGTATCTCAAAGCTTTGCTAGGAAAAAAAACCAAACCAAAAACACCCAAAAAAACCAACACAATATAAAAAAATTACCGTCTAAAAGATTAAAGTATCACCATATATAAACACAACCTGCAGGAATCTCATTTTTTATGTCTCGATCCTTCTGGCAGATATGGCTGAAGTTGCAAAGCAAATACAGTTTTTACTTTTAATCCCCTAAATTGGGAGTGGGGAGGTGGAATGGAAGAGGATCCTAACAGAATGAAGCTCCAGCTACCCAATACAATCTTTTGAAAAGGAAAAACCCAAGAATATGCCTGGAAATACATACAGGAAAATGCTTTAAGTATTTAGACCTCTTCCCAAGATACCTGTACACAAATGAATGTGTACAACTTCCCTGAGGTAATATAGTCATAACCCATTTCTCTAGAAAGTAGCAAAAAGCCAGAACACTACTGAATTTAAAAATATATGCTGCCTTGCCTTATACTAACCGCCTTCTTCCCCAAAAGACTACGGAAAAAGTAGTCTTTGAAACTCTGAATCTCTAGTAGGGGAGCAAGTTCTAGCGCTAAGAGCTCTCATGAAGAGAGCTGCGTGTGTCATCCTCTTGTCTATACTGAAAAAGTTGTACTGAAAATACTTCCACTGGGCACAATGTAACAGAATTGCAGGTCTGCCCTAACAATTCAAAGTCTTCTGGATTAAAAACAAACACCTTTAAACACTCCAGACAATGGAAAAAAAGTAATAAAAACCTAGCAGTAAGTTCGTATGTGACAGCATTACATGGGTTATATTTTTAACCCTAACAGTATTTCTGTCTCCTGGTTTGCACAAGTTATATTTAAAAGAAGATCTCATCATAAACTAGGTGGAAAAAGAAGATTAAATTTGGGCAAGGATATCTCTGCTATCAGGTAATAAAAAAAATACAATTATTTTGACAAAGCTGAGCATACTGATTTTCACAGTTAAAAAAGTACACAGTGTGGTTAATCATTGAACAACTGGAATTACTCCATGATATGAACAGCAAGTCCAAAAAAGATACTTGTAAAATTACTTTCCACAACCTAAGAAGCCTTTCAAATCCAACAACAATAGAAAAACATAATGCAGCCTTTCAAAAAATATAACTGTAGATGCTAATAGTAAACAACTTGCAACCTTTCCAAACCAGAGCATTGTTCCAATCGCATTCCCAACAGTCCTCTTGTGCTCTTGGAGGACAATCATACTAAGCAAGAGTATGCCTAAAGCAGTTTCAAGGTTTATTAGCAAGGGGCAAACTTTACACCTAATAATTCCTCATTAGAAAGGGGAAAAAAGATTTTATGATAGTCAATAGTGTGTAAATTACCATGCAGTAGCAGAGTCATAACTATCAGTAAAGATTTCCATACAGTTTGTCACTGATGCTTTTAATAAAATCACCATTTCTATATACAAGACAGCCAATGTTATTACATCTAACAACTGGCAACTGCTAGTTTTCCACTCTTACTGATCGTATCCCTGCTGTGAATGTATTTATAATACATACTTTCAACAACTGAACAGAACTCAGGTGTTCTGCCACTTACTTTACAATGGGAATAGGTAGGGTTTCTTTTAGTTTGTGGGTTTTCTGTGTTTTGTTTTTTTTTTGAAGTAGACAACGTGTATTTTATTTCTTCAAAATGGCTTCATTCTGCATATCTCAGATGTTTTTCTTCATTCTGCTTCCTTCCATTATTGAATTACATCTTTCCAAATTTTTCATTTGAAAATGATAGACCAATTATAAAAGAAGGAAAAAAAAAATTAAAAAGGTCACCTGACTTAAGCATGTAGTTCATGTAGCTCAGGAGTGGAGTTAAGCTACAGCTGAGAAAAAAGCATTAGTTTTCAATGCAAGTCATTGCATTGGCAAAATCCCTGTCTAGAAACTTCAGAATGAACAGATGTAACTTCAGTGATATTAATTTTATTCTGAATCCTACCTTCTGACAAAAATATGTTGTTAGATTAGCAGACTGCCTGCATCTTATCTTTCATGTTACTTTGCTACATTTTAAACAGTAATTCTGGGAAAATATTTTTTAAAAATTATATTGCAAGGTAAGATTTAACACTCACCAAATAACCCAACAGTTCTTCTTGACTAGTGAATCCTTCTGGATTTGCTGTAAATTCTTGCTGTTTAACATAAAAAGAGTCCAGAGATCTATTATGTGCAGTAATTATAATTAAAATTAAACAGTAATTATTACTATGGTTATTAATTTTAATAAGCAAAAGCAAACACCATTGCCAGTCATATATTGAACTATCTGTGAACTGGAGCAACAGAAAAATATTCACCTTAACTTCCTTGTTTTCTTCCTGCAGTTGTTTGTTCATCTCACACCTTAAGACAGAATAAATAAAGAAATAAATAAAATTGTATACAGTTGGTTGATTTCTCAAAAATGTGTCACCAGTCAATAACTGGTAATCAGCTTAAATTCCTGACACACTACTACTATAGTAGTTCTGACACACTCTGAAAGGTCACATATTATTTCCTTGCAGAAATCCCAGTGGTCCCAGATATTATCATAAAAATTATTAGGGTTTTTTTGGTGTGACTAGCTAGTATATAAGTTCTAAAACTCAGAATTAAGAAAGTTTGATATTGGCAGTAAAAGCTGTAAGCTTTTTGTATGCATTGCAGAAAGACAAGGTGCCTAATTACAGTATGATTTTTATCAGAACTTCACAAATTTGCCTTTATAAAAATTCAGCTATAAAAAAAAATAAAAATATTTTACAATGTAGCCACAGAGGTACTGGCATACAAAGATTCATATGGCTAAAAGTTACTAACCCATATTTGCACTGTTCCTCAACTACAGCTGCTATAAATGCACTTCATCCCTTTGCAAGTCCAGGAACCAGGGCTGAAAGTGGTTGCTTTTTTGTAAATTAACTAAAACCATACAACTGCCAAGCCTAAGCGCTCCTCTTTCTTGAAATCTTTCTTAGGAATCAAAAGTTTAGTAAGAGCAGATGATACATTTAATGAACTCAAAATAATCTACATCTTCAGATGACTGTCTGTGCAGTACTTCACTAAGAAATTAGGAGTAATAGAAATTCTCAGACTGATATTGCAGAAATTTTAAGTGGAAGCATCATTTGACTACTTGCTGTCAATGAGAATCTGATGTTACTCCTTTTAAGAAACTATATATTGAGTTCACACCTCTCAGAAGTCTCACAAAAATAAACAGTAAAGGAACAAGCTGAAGTCCTAATTTAGTAACTAACTTCCAAATTAGTCTCTCACTGAAGCACCAGGCTGCTCACAGTCACCCAGGATTTATCTGAATAAGTGGATTAAAAGAATAACAGTACATGATCTTCCAAAGGATGGTGTTCTTAAAGTACAGGACTGCACAATGAGGATAAGTGTCAGGTAGAAATAGACAGCATCATTTCCAGGTGTGGATGTCTGAGCTTTTATTAGTTTGCTATTTTTGATGTTTTCATGAACTAGTTAACTCTCCACATTAAGAACCTACAGTTATTTGAAAGCCAGACAAATGAAAACAAAGATTCATGAACCTGGACTTGAATTTGGTTTCGACTAATCCTCTTCCTTAATGGCTGCCCCATAGAGAGGCAGAAGTCCTAAAAAAAGACATTTCAGGAACAAGAAAATTTCTCCTTTTACTGGGTAACAGTAAACAAGCAAAAGGTGTTACCCCTGCATGTCTGGGAGAGATACCACTGGTTTAAAGTTAGGAAACATTCCAAGAGAATGTCATTAGAGCAAAGCCAAAGAACTAACTGTTGTAACAAAACTCTTATGTTTGGATTGATGTGTGTATATCCCTTATCCAATGCTTTCCTGTGGTTCCTGGTGTTGCACAAAGATGACTGATGTTGGAGATATCCCGCTCACACAAAGGGTGATAGTTCAAACTAAATTCACAATACTCTTATTAATAAAGAATGTTTGCAAACAGCAAGCACAGTTTCACCATTTTAGAACCACACACAATACTTCTTATTGTTCCTCCATGAAATCTTTTGCCAAGATGAACCCCAATTGTTACAGCTATTTGCCAATTATCTTTTCCTTCTAAAAATCAGTTCATATACCACCCTAATTATCGGACATGAACCAGGGTTAAAAAAACAATAGAGGGCTTTTTTAAACCATGAGGGAACATTGTTTTTTAACTTGTAATACATGAGGAGTATGCCTTAAGAATAACAGTTAAACATAAAAACTGGTTGTATCCAGAGCAAAATCTGAGATCACTTTACATACGCTATGTTTTCTGTTGGAGAGAAGTTTGCAGCTGAGCACAATTTCAGAAGACAAGCATTTTAACTATTATAGTATGCCTGTCTTCTTCACAGCACACTCTATGCAAATCCAATGTAGACAGTTATCATCTACATTTTCCTTTGACTATAAGGGGATTTTTTAAATTTGTTTTACTTTTCCGAGTTGTTGCCTTTGCTGCCTTCTTCAGTCTTAATGCCTTTGCTGCTTTCAATAGCCTTATTAGGTTCAGCCTTCTCATCTGGTTTTGCCTGTTCTTTTTGTCTTTTTTCCTGCTCCTCTTGAACATTCTTTTCATCTAAAACAACAAAATCAGTATATTTAGTAATGGGTTTCCAATATTTTAATTTAAAAGTATTCTTTCCTTAGAATATTTTTCAAGATAGCAACAAAAAACCCTGAAGGTTAAAGTAAGGTATCTTGTGAAGAAATAAAATAAAAACTGAACCTAAAAATCAAAGATTTGCTTCAGTGATGAAGCACAAGTTTGTACTTCTGATCAGAAATACTCTGAATGAGAATAATTATAATGCATTTAGACAGAACCCTAATCTCACCTTTGACATTAAGTCTACAACCAAGCAGCAAATTCTGACGTTTCTTTAGTTCCAGGGTATTCACTGATTTTTATACTTAATTCTGGTTTTGTTTTCAAGAAAATAAGCATTAATCAAATAAGTTAGATGTCATTAAAAAAAAATAAATAATTATCCAATCTATTTCCTTTTTATTCTTCTTGTGCTCTAAACAGTCTGGCATGCTGCTGTTCTCATTTTTCTTCCTGACATTGAAGAATAGCTTATATGCCCCAAAAGAGTCTGTGCTCCTTCCCCCAAAAATGCACATAGTAAAAATTTCTAATTATGACTCATGTCTTGTTTCTGTTCTGAAGTATCCCGCAACGTGAAGTAAAACTGAACTGTTTTCTTCACAAACACTGGGATTATTATTCTTTCCTCTGCCACAGACTCCAAACCCACCCACACACTGCGCAAATTCACCTTCTATGGCAGGACATAACTATAGAAGCTATAACCAGGCACATACAGAGTAATTCATTCATGCATTGTTGAAAGACAAAAAAAAAAGAAAAATTAAAAAAAAAATCATTTTTCTCTTACCTTGAATAGAGTCTGGCATTTTTCCACCATTATTTTTACAATCGGTTTTTTCTTCATTACTAATTGACATATCCACATGCTGAACTTTAGGTTTTGAAGGGCTGTCATCTGCATTAGGATCTAAACAAACATGCTTGACATGTATCACAACGGACAATACCTTGATAGAGAAGGGTTCTAAAACTGCACTTCAATTTCAACTACCTCTGTTTCTGTGCACTGTTAGTTACAAACATTAAGAATAATTGTATAAGCATTATTATGTGACAGCATATTAAATGTGAACTACAAATTAATAATGAAGTTTTAAATATTTTATACCCTGGTTATAATTACATGCATAAATTTCTTAAAATATATAAAAATTATAAACATAGTAGAATGCCACATAGCTATGTGCAAAATTAGGCACATTAACCAAAAGGCCACAGTCAAGAAACATGATTTGAATAGAATTCCACTTATTTCCAAACACTTTCCTAAATTCAAAATGGATATATTTCCTCTTCAGAGTATGACTCTGCTGGTCTTGATCACTATAGAAAAAATCTTCTCATTACTTCTACTGAGCTATTTTAAGACACCATTTTCATACTAATATGCATTAAAATTAAATACTTTAGTGTTAATTCAAATCTTTATTTTTCATGGAGGTCTGAGAATGAGTGTCTCATAGCAATTTTTAGCTATTTCCTAAAGTGGCATGCAATTGTACTGTCTGTCCATGTGGGTGACATTGTACTATAATGAGTTTTCAGTGATTAAGCTGAGTGGAGAAGTCTCACAGATACCATGTTCCCACAGTTTTGTGAATATCAATGGCTAGTAAACCAGAAAGCTTTCTTCCACAGATAAGAGCTATAGGGGGACTGGGATGGAAAGAGGGAGAGAGAGCAAAGGCACATAAAACACATCTCTTCAGTTATGTTGCCCATGGAAGAACTTGCTCATCCATCAAATCTTCAACATAAACCTTACAAAATGCAGCTCAGAACATAAGCACACACTACAATTACTGACCAAGTCTTTCAGTTTGCCCTTAAATCAAGCCAATTTAGACCAAAGGGAGTTTACCCAAATTGGAAACGTACGATTTACCAAGCACACTTACATTCTTGCCATCTTCTTCTCATTATCGGAGCATCTGTAACAACCTAAAAATGAAACCTACTTACGTTAGCTATTTTGTGGATAAAATTATTCCATAGGTATTTTATTAGAGTTAAATATTTATTTTCTTAAGGATATATGACCAGCAGTGTTAAATACGTAAGTGTAAATCACTGAAAGTATATTCAAAAAGCCAGTTACCTGGACAGTTATTTACCACCATTACATTTTTGTTAGAGCTAAAAATATTAGCTCTAACAATTTTTACCTGGCTCCTCTGAGCTTTGCCACAAGGTGATAACAAAGCAGAAAGTAGCTCAGAAAAGTCATAAAGGCAACAATGAAACAAGTTATTTTACACACATACTCCCTGCTGGGAACTGATTAAAAATTAATATAGATATGTTGTGTTATTTGTGCAGTTATTTGTACAGTTATATTCCTGTAGACTCAGGTAGCATAACTATTATTTCAAACAAGATAAATACTTAGGACAGGAGTGACCAATGGGAAATTATGTTCAGAGTAATCCTGGAAAAATTACTAAGACAACAAAAAGCACTCGTAATAAAGGTAAAAAAAGCAAGATTTTCCTACCATCCAGAGTAGATCAGCCCACCCTAACAGAAATTACTTCCTTTTTTCTTTTTTTTTTAAATAAAGATAAGACTTCTGGAATTACTAAAGAAATGTAAGAAATGTACCGTTATTTGTTTTCTTCCTTCTTTCTTCTCAATTGTTAATGCAACTTGTCTAACTTTTCGGTTCAGTTCGGAGCCTTTACCCTTAACTTCATCAGATTCTGCTATCTCAGGATAATGTTGTTTCTAGAAAATAAGGAAATGCAAATCCTGAAATCACACTTTATCCTACACAACTCTTTCCAGATCTAGCACAGCTAATAATCATGGGAAATAAATCAGCTTTTACATATACATAGCAGAACTTACTGAAATGATTATGTATAGAATCACAGAATAATTTAGGGGACTGAAGCCAAAACTTCTGCTCAAAACAAGAGGGTTGAGACTGAACACTGAACTGGTTGCACAGGGTTTGTCCACTTGCGTCTTAACAAACTGTGAATACGGAGATTCCCCCATCTCTCTGGACAACCTGCTCCAATGCTTGACTGCCCTCACAGTGAAAAACTTCTTCCTTATGTCAAGTAGGAAACTGCCCTGTTTGACTTTATGTTTCTGCCAAGCCCCTCCATAAAGGGCCTGATTGTGCCTCCTTTGTAACCTCCCTTGAGGTATTAGAGGGCTACTATGACGCTTTTTCCTCTCCAGCCTAAACAAGACCAATTACCTCAGCTTATCCTTACAGGGCAAGTGCTTCAGGCCCCTGACCATCTCGGCAGCTCTCCACTGGACTCAATTTCATCAACAGCTTTTTCGTCTGCAGTAGCACAAAACTGGACACAATATTCTAGACATTGCCTAACAAGTATCAAGAACAGGGGAATAATTACTTTCCTCGATCTATACCCTCGTTAGTATAGCTCAGCTTGTTGTTAGCCTTCATTGATGCCAAGGTACACGACTTATCTTCAGCTTGTACACTAGGACCCCCAGCTCCTTTTCAGCAGAGCAAATTCCAGCCATTTAGTCTCCTGCCTTTCCCACTGCCTGTGGTTAATCCATTGTTGAATTATTATATTTTATAGTATTTAAGAATATAGCAGAGATGCAGTTTACAAGAAGATTCAGAATTGCAGGAAACGCTTCAAAGCAAACAAGAAATACAAGAGCTGAGAACACCAAAACTCAGCATACACATCTGAATTAATGACCAGAAACAGCATGATGTTTACGAAGGACATGACTGTAAACCCATCACAGTATACCTGGTAACAACATTAGCTCTAAAACTGCCTCAAAATTCTATACGAACTCCACTTTCTATGACTTTAAGACATGTGCAATATAGTACCAACTTTGAGCAGATCTTTTACGGAAAGTATCAAAACACTTTTCAGAAGATCACTTTCTGAGTTTTGTTAAAGCCTATCCCAAACAAATATATTCAAGTAAACATTCAAAGACTGGACAGCCTCATTTCTCTAAACATATTGAAAAAAAACATGTATTTAAACATTCGTGGACTGACATGAACCTTAGGAGCTTCGGAAATTTCCACAGAAGATGCACAGAACTTACATAGCTTGTCCAGCCACAAAACTGGGAATAAAACTTTTTTTTTCTGATTCCAAGTCACAATATCGAATACATATCATGTTCCTTTTAATCTAAAGCATCTGAAAGATGGAACAATTTCTTCATTGATCCAGTTCTTTAAAGTAATACAAAATTTAGTCAAAAATGTCCTTGTAGACAATTTTAGCTGTAGATTTCATTATTGGCATTACTAGTCAACCAAAACAGAATAAACTAAAAACTAAAAATTCAGTGTCAGCAGTGGACAGGCATGAGAACAGCTGCAATACAAACACATACATTTTCACAAACGTTTATGTAACGCCTTAATTTTATTTAATTTTTTAAATCATAATAGGACTAGTAAATTCTCTACTTAAACCATTATATTAACACCCCCAACCCCCAAAACCTTTACTCTAAAAGCTTACCAAGTATGCCAGCCTATGCTTGGAACCACAAACATGCATGAACATGTTGCTCAGTCCTGTTTTACAGTGGCACAGTTGACATTCATAGAGAAAAGGGAAATTGTCTTTTGATCGGTATTCAATTATGTAATTAAGTCCTGTATAGGATAAAAAAAAAAAAAAAAAAGTTAGGAAATTTGATGTTTGCTGAAACAAATAATCAGTGCTAGTTACAAAAGAGACATTAAAGGAAATGATTCCTACTGTATGCCAAACACGTGAATCAAGATTTTTAGAACCATCAGTTATTTTATGTTTTGGATGTCTAGACTTCCTCAACACCAAAGCTACAAAACTGAATTTTTTTTAAGATGCCTTATGTTTACCACATAGCACTTGACTTTTTTTTTTTAAATCATCTACAAAAATAATAGCAACAATTCTTTTATAACTATTTATAAGAGAAAGTATTTTAATGTATGCCCCTGTAGGTATTTTTCCTGTCCATTCCACTATCCATCCCTCCACAGGACGGGCAGTTAAATTGCAAAGAATAGTAACTATCATTTAAGTCAAAGTTCATTTCTGTCATATCACCTTAGATTGTTTTTAGAGAATATTCTCAATATGTGGTATCAGCCCTCATCAAAAATATTCCAGGCCAAATCCAATGATTTTGTCACTAAAATCAGTCACTTTCATACCATACTATGGGGTACACAATTCAAACTCAGGTAATGTGTAACAAAATCTTACTATTTAACCTTTTAAAAAAGTTAATTAATACTCTTTAAAGGAAATATCACACAAGCAAACAACTACAGTGTTAAAAACCCTCACCAAGTGCAGGTTCTGAATCTTTACATGTATTAAGCTGTTCTTCCAAAGTCTGTCCATGAAACCTCTCTGGCTCAGTCTGCACTGTAAGATAAAAATCAAGTTTATGTAATCCCATATTATCCATCTATCAATCAGTCTTCATGGTTTCAAGTCACATCATAAAAACCCTCCAAAATAAAATGAACTTCTGAGTTTAACCTTTGGCCTAGAGAAAATACACTGAGAAATTCACATTCAAGTGAATCCCTGCTCATACACGACCTCACATCACAAATTAAGTCAGTTATTGAGAAATATTATCCCCCGATCCTATTTTCACTCTTTTTATAGCATTTTGTTTGTAAATATTATTTTACATACTATTACAAAATATTACAGCAGATGGAAAATACAATGAACAGAAATGAATTTCCAACGGCTTGCTAAAAACTAGACATCACTTGTAACACTGTACCTTGTGGTAGTTTAGACCCTGCCGGGACCCGAGATCACGTTGCCACTGCCCCTCCCTCACCCCCGGACAGGGATGGGACAGGGAGTAAAATACAAACCCCAAGGAAGATTTAATACAGAGGTGTAACAACAACAGACCAAACAATAACAATAACGGTGATAACAATGTACAGAACAAGAGCTGTACCGCACGGACACAGCACGAGGGACAGACCCGGACAAAAGCCGCTCCCGCACTGCCCGTGCCTGGGCACCCGGACATGACCTCAGCATGGGATGGAACAGCCCGGCTGGAGCTCCCTCCAACTGCTGGGGAAAATTCACCCCATCATAGCCCAACCAGGACATACCCCAGAACATTTTATTTCACCCTCTTTGTTTTTCTTTCATTAAACAATCTTACCATAATCAGGAAGTTTTACAGGTGTTTTCACTTGCTCCCCTGAGCCACTTGCAGTTTTAACTAAATAAAAAACAAACCAGAAGTGGAAATAAAACTATAAACATAGAAACCAATTTGGGATAAAAATGGATTCTTTTTTTAAGAAAAGCCTTTGAGCTTTTGTTGACATGAGAAAAATAAGTTATGTTTAGTTTTGAATGTGCTATGAGATTTTTTGGGGAAAAAATGGACAAAAAACATTTACACTAAACAATAACAAAGTTATTTAATGTCAGGCAATTCAACAAAGCAGGCAGAGAGGAAGACCAACTAAGCCACTAGTTATTGCACAACCTGGGTTCAAATACACATCACAAAATCAAATTATTAAACAGTGCTTTAAATTTTTTGTAAATAGTTTTGGCTGTAATTTAATTTATATAGAAGACAATCTGCAATAAGGGAAAAGCCTGACTGAGTCACTATGGTGCAAATATATTTTATTCTAGAATGAACAAAGCTTCATTTCATAAATTTCAGGGCTGCTTTAATCCACTACATCACAGCAATTCAGTTCAAATCTAACGAACCTGAGGTGCTTAAACTGCCAGCCCACATGCTGCCTTCCAGGGCACTTGTCTCAGCCCATAACCTTCTCATCTTTTTCAAAACCTCTGCAGCTATCCCCTCCCCAAGCAAATATTTTTTCTATTCACCCATGGCACATCAGATGTTGATCAGAAGTTGAGCATAAGGCTTACAACAAACCCTAAATACAAGGTGGGAGTCAGAAGGCTTCAACATATACTGCTGCATCAGAAAGTCATGTATGCTTTGATTACAGAGATAATTTTCGTGAAAATTTTTCTTGAGTATTTAAGTTACAAACTGTATTGTGCTGACAACTGATAAAGTTGCCCACTCATTCCTGCCAATTAGATGTTGCTTAATAATGGTGGTATTACCACCAACCTTCTGAAATTATCTTAAAATATCAGAAGAATAGAAGAAAAGAAATAAAGTGTTATGAAGACTCTAATAACACGAATCATACTCTGGTCACTAGAACTTTTAAAATATATTTTTTAAGTCTCGAAGGTCTTTAAGGTCTTGAATTCTTTGAGGTTTCTCAAAACTTCAATGTAGGTGATCAGTAGTATTGTAGTTAGCGCTTTTTAATAAACTTTGCATACCTCTTGCTCACATTATCAATTGATTTCTCTAGGATTAGATAGTTATGTCATTAAAAAAGAGAGGACAGGTCTTAAAGCACAAGTCTTGATAAAGTCTTTCTTGTTTGTTTCATAACCACCTACACTGGGGCAGGGAGAAAGGTACATGTACAGGACAGAGTAGGAAGTAAAAAATCTTGCACTTACCAATGCCATGAGCTTTCAGTGCTTCTTCAACCTAAGTTACCAAGGTGTCAACCAACAAAGGAAAGGAAGACACTTGAGATTAAAAAAGTAACAATGCAAATATTTATTATTTATAAAATAAATCAGATTAACACCAAGACCACAGATTACCTTAGGTGAATAGATAATTACATGAAACTCAAAGCAGACATAAATCTTTTTTCCTAGATTGTCTATGATTAAAGTGATTCCATTTTGCATTTATTAACAACCATGTATTCTCATGTATCGTCTTCAGTAATCTAGAATATGAGACACAAAGTTGTAACAACCTTTCCTGATAGGACTAACGTACAACACTAAGTTCTACTTTCTGTGATGGATGTACTCAACGCCTCCCTTAACCAAACCAGCAGCAATTTGGTAAAGGCTCCAAAGGAGGTAAAGGCCTGAGCTGTAGCTGGGCCCAGAACTTCTCTAGGAAACCCATGAAGGAGCAGAGCGACACAGGGAACCAATAAGTTTTGGGTACAAGGAGTCTCATGCATACCTCCTCCACTTTATGCAATTTGGCTATGAGCCAACCACTTTATCCTATAAATATGACAGCCTAAGTGAGCCTTCTTTGAACTCTCCCTCCTAGGCAGTCTGTCTGTACAGTGGTGATCTCTCCTTGAGCTGAGATGCCTCTCAAGGGTCCTCCTCAGAGCAACGAGATCTTTTACCAACAACAGATCGCTGGATGAGCCCAATTTGAATTCTCCCTGGACAGCAACTGGACTGCACACCAGGCAACTCTCCCTTTAGCAGGGA
The DNA here is from genome assembly GCA_028020825.1 of Podargus strigoides. Classification (NCBI taxonomy): domain Eukaryota; kingdom Metazoa; phylum Chordata; class Aves; order Caprimulgiformes; family Podargidae; genus Podargus; species Podargus strigoides. The sequence continues at coordinate 63,269,753 of CM051620.1, forward strand.
CACTTCTCAGTGTTATAAGATATTAGTTGTTTAGCTTAAATAAGTAAGTTTCAAATAAATTAATCACTTAGATTTATAATATTGTGTGATTTAGTATGCTGTCTACTTAGCTTTACTTACTTAGCATAAGTAGCTAGACTTGCTGAAGCCTTAAACTGTAAACTGCAAATTTCCATTTAGATTTACTGAAGATGTACCTACTTAGTCAAAACAGGGCCTCAAGGCTCTAACCATCAACAGCAGCTGCAACCAGACAAGATAACAGCCTGTCTGAAGATAGTGGACACATTTGGGTCTCGGGTCTTCCTGTTTCTCATAGGATTCCTTCACTTTCTGAAAACTGAAACTTTGAAATCTTAGCTGAGTGATACAGAGAATCAAGTGTGCACATATAACTCTTTAGCTACACACACATATAATCCCTTAGACATAAACCATTGACCAAGTCTGGAACTAAGTTTGGATCCAGCCACACCTGGACTCCTCTCTGAGAAGTTTAGGAAGCAAGGGGGTCCTTTCTGAATCCCATGACTCAACAGGAGGGTCTCCCTTACCTTTCTGCGCCTCCAGTCCCTGTGTAAATCATTCTAAATCAATTCCAACCCGATTCTCCCCCTGTACAATTCCTCCATGTAGTAACAGAGTGAACCTTGCCATCAAACTCTGTTAAGTTGCACTTAGTCACATCTACACACTCATCCACAACAGCAGTAAACAAAATAGTGAAGCAACAAAACTAGCTAAATATCTGAAATGGCACATTTTAAAACTACATTAAAAATACACTGAAAATCCATATGCTATTGCTAAATAAATCTGTAAAATGTGACAAAAGAGGCATTCAAAATCTGATCTTACCGTCTTGTGTTTGAATCCAAGAAAGTGAGTCTGCAAGTTTAACGCAGAAGCACACCAGATTTTGCAAATCTAGGTTAAAGAGAAGAAGTATTTCTAGCATTGCATGCAAACCAACAGAAAAAAATACCAACGATAGCTAAACAAAACAAATCTGCTATCGAAATGTCAGTATAGGCAAGTTCTACAAAAGTACTATTCCTCCAAAGACAAACTAAAGCAGCATCTTGAACTTTTCTTCATGATGTACCAAGACCACCAAACCCCAGTGGAATGAATAGTTACATCACACCACATGAAAGTTTCAGATGTCTCCAGAACCCTGCAGCTACCTCATAGCACATTTTTGTATGGCTAAGTACATACAGATCCAAACTCTTCCTCAAAAACTATCCGCCAAGTCGGAACCAGAGGCAAGGCAGAACTGTAACGAGCCAGCACAGCTGTCTAAGATGAGCCACTTTGGCTCAGTGCTGCACCCAGACTAACACACTTTCACTCTCACCAAGTTTGGGGCCTGCCTTGCATACATATGAAGTTTTCCAGTGAAAGCTGGTTTATGCCTTGGCCAGTATAGAACAGGAGCAGATTAGGTTTAAATTCATGTGAATGAACAAAGCCTGTTCAAATATTTTTTCCTCCTGTAAAAAAGCCCAAGGTGCCTAAAACCAACCACAATAAGCCTGAGAAACAGATGAATCAGATTTATTTTTTTTCATGAAAAGAAGCTCCATTTTAATCCTTCACTTCAAAATAATGCCTTTATTTAGATACGTAGTGTTATTAAAATTGGGTTTAGTAAGTTGGCTCCTGACACACATACAAGTCAAATGTGACAGAGACAGCAAAAGAAGTTCAGCTCCAGTGCTATTCATCAATTTTGCTCATGACAAAAAAAAAAAAAAAAAGTTCAGACTTGGTTTAGTCCAGCTTTGTTCTATCAAAATTATTTTGCATGAGTTACAATTTTCAGTAAGGAGTACTTACATTGCAGTAGAAAGGGTTTACTTGCTTCTTTATCTCAGCTTCAGGGTCCATATTTGATCTTCAGACGATAAGGAAACTCTAGGAAAACTGCAAAAAGATTGCAAACTTATTTTAGCTTCACAAAAGCATTTGTATTCTTGTTCCTCCTATTTCAAGGTCACGCATATTCCAGTTTTAATTTGTGCCTCATCTTCAGTTACAGTCAGCCTTTAAATCTCCAGGCTAACGGTTACGTTTTTAACTTGAGAGCAAAAGTACAACGTGGAAAGAAACACTTTTTCTCCCAGAGTTTCCCTCAGGAAACACAAACCACCAGCAGATTACGCACACCCCGAAAGCAAGCCGACCCAAACTATGTCAAGCTTCCCCTTTCCTCCCGGGGATCGCACTGCTGACCGCAGCGGCAACAGCCCGGCGCCCCGGGCGTGCCTCGGGGACACCGACACCACGGCTTTTGTGAAGAGAAGCGCGCTCGGGGTGGGGGCCCGAAGCCGCAAACCCCACGCCAACACAGGCGCCGAGAGAGCCCCCGAGCCGCCCGCGGGGCCGCCCCGGCACCCCACGGCTGGGATGGGCGGCCTTGCCGACACTGCCAGCCCTGCCGGGGGGGCGGACACCTGCTCCCGCAAGCCGCCGGGGAAACCGCCGCGGCGCCCGACTTACCCCAGCGGGAAGCGGGCAGCGCCCGGAGGAGCCGAGGGAGCCGGCACTGCCCGCTGCCGCGCCGGCCCCTTCCCACCGACCCGCTGGCGGGGTTACCCCGCCGCGTGTCCCCGCAGCCGCTCAGGCGCCGGTACTGAGGGAGAGCCGCTGGCGTGCGCCCGCCGCTCTGCTGCCAAGCGGGGCCCGGGGCGCACCGGGCGGGCAGGAACTGCGTCACGCGAGGCGCGGGAGGGGCGCGGGAGCCCGGCCGGCCCAGAGGACCGTACGGTACCGGGGACCAGGAACTCCGCGCCGGCGGGAAGGGACGGGGCGCGGCGGCGGAACGACGCGGAGTCACCTCTGCCCCCCCGCGTCTTCCCCGGCCGCCGCTGGAGGCGCTGGCGCACACGGGCGTCGCTCCGCCGGGCGCTGTCGGAGGTAAAGCCCGAGCTGGCGTCTCTGCCGCTGCACCGGGACGCGCGCGCGGCCGGCGCGTGGGACCCCAGCCCGCAGGCGAGGGAGGGGTGCGGGGTGCCGCGCAAGCGACGGGCGGCGCGGGAGCTCCTCCCGCCTCAGGCGGAGAAGGCGCCGCCCGCCCCTTCCCGGCGTCCGCGGGGTGTTCGCGCGTCGCTCCCCAGAACACCCGCACACCCCTCCCCGCAGCGCCGCCGCACCTGAGCGCTCCGAGACCCCCGGGCCGGCTCCTCCCCACCGCTCGGCCCTCCCGTGGGAGAGAGGCCGGTGCCGCGCCGCCCTCCCTGCGGAGAGGGGGAAATCCAGCGCGGGGTTTGCGGGGAGCTGAAGGAGCACCGGCGACCTGCCGGCGAGGAGGTGAGGGAGGCAGGCCCGGCCGCCCGGCGCGGGGAGGAGGAGCGGGGGGAGAGGGGAGGGAGCCGAGCCGGCGGCGGCGCTTTGTTCGGAGGAAGGCGAAGGCCGGGGGTTGCAGGGTGGGGCTGTTCCCCCGGCCCCGCCGGCGCGGTCGGGGCGGGCGCTGGGTGACAGCCTGGCTCTGGCCGTGCCTCCTGCCGCCGCAGATGTCCCCGGGTCCGCGGCGCACCGCAGCCTGCATGCCCGCCCTGGGCGGAGCGGTCTTCTTTGTCGAGCCGGGACCTGCTCTCCTTTCTCCCTGAAGCAGAAGAGGAGCTCGCGAGGAAATAAAACCGAGCTCGAGTTGATGTGTGAGAAGTTCGGGTGCAGGAGAGGCCGGTAGGGTTCCCGTTTATGCCTATTTTTGATGAATTTCAGACAATCGTTCGAAATAACAACCTGCGTCCATTACCTTTTTTTGCACGAACTGCTTTGGATGTTTTCCGTAGGTAGTGGGATGACCCGCTTAAAATATACCTATGTCTTTGTATATATGATGTAATGTTATATTTAAAAAAAAAAAAAATATCTATTTGCATGTATATGTGTACAGAATTTGCCAGGAGAAAAATTAAGCAAAGTACTGTGAATTTTTACTAATATACGATTTTGTTCATTTGCTGGATGAGCCATAATAACTATTAATTTTTATTAAAACGGGGTGAGGAAGCACCCAAAGGAGTTTTTTTAATCAGATTATACGTAACACGATTTCCATATAGATCTCATTCATCTCTGTAATATGCATCTAATTTCCAAGTGGTTTCAAGTCTCAAGGTAGAAAGGGTCAGGCCTGGGACACTCTGATGGAAGCTCCGTAAGGAAAACCTAACGTTTGAGGAAGAAGGATGCTGTTTACGGCTGGTTCTGTCATTCAAATGAAATACAAACCTGTTGTTGTGACTGGTTTGGGTCATTACATTCCCTTTCTTTCACCCTTAAACACTGGATGAAAAGGACAGAATTATGACTGATTTCCAATGCTGTTAGCTACTGACTGTGCTCAAAGCTTCATCTGCAAGTTGGATAAATACATTTTCTTTTTTTTCAGTCTTTAACTGTTTCTGATAGTAATCCTGCTGTCATTAGTAAATTAATTCCATTTTCACACCATAAATTTGCTAGCAAACTATTTTCTTTGGGTTTGGTTAGTATAACCCTAATATTTGGGTTGAGTCTTCCACTATAACTTTCTCTTTGCATTTCCTTATGCCTAAAAAAATATTTCAGGGATTGAATATGCTTGCATTTGCCAACCTGAAGTGATTTATTTTTTTTTAGTGGGCTTCTTTGCAACCAGTTGGAGTTTGGACATAAGTCTAGGTGTGCACAAGCAAAATAATACATATATACGTATTTAGGAATATATGTGCACTTCTTCACTTGTGTAATTTTTTTCGAGCTATTCTTCCAGCAGATCACAGGGCATCTCTTGTAGTCTTTAAAAGAAGGATGCCCCACAACATTTCAAAGTAAAAATCAGGAGCTGAGAGATATTTTTGTTATTTTAAATCAATAAAGGTTTCTGTGAGAAGACAAGTACTTAGGACACTGGTTTATTTTAAGGCTAGTTGTGAATTGAGCCATGCCAGGAGAAGATATTTAGGATGAAGTACTTCCTTACTGAACATGACTTAGAGCCTGGGCACCTATAAAAGTGGGAAAGCCTTCCATTCTTAGAATTTAGTGTGCAACTGTCCTCATGTGCCTACATATTCCCAGATCAATCCTATTTACTGTATGAGCTATAGACAGTAAACTACTTCCATTTCAGCACAGATTCCTACATGCTAAATTATATCCTGGGCATATATCCTGCAAGGATCTTTTAGTCTTGAAATGGAAATTGTTTGGGCTTGTGAGAGTCCTTTCTTATATTAGATAGAGGAGCCAGTGGGCTGCCAGAAGGTGATTGATATGCGTAAAGAAAAAGAGGTGAATATAAATATATGGTGGTGTTTTGCTGCAGCTTCTCAGTACTCTTAAGTTCTCTGCATCTCAGAGTGCTTTCTGTTCACCTAAGTGAAAATGGGCTTTCATATATTGAAGCAAGCAGGCTAAGCATGTAAGAGCTTGAAAAGAATCAAGAACGCTTTTCTTCTGTGTAGTAAGTGCATTAAACTGCTTTCAGCAGTTCTTGAGTTCTTTTATGCATCCTAGATCATAATCTTGGCTTTTTCATGGAAAGAACACAGGTAGAGTATTTATTTGTAGAAAAAAAATGGTTAGGAATACGTATGGAGGAAGGAAAGACTAATATATTTCAGTCTTCTCAGAGCAGGACCTACATTTCTGTGGGAATAGGGTAGAGACCATGCCTTACAACGCCACACATTTCCATTCTTAAATGTACAGTATTTGAGCTTATGACTGGGGATCTCATGCTACCACAGTAAAAATAATAGTAATAAGTGGTAGTGTGATATGAAAGTGATACTTAAGGGTTTGCTGTGACTCCTTACATGAAAGATGAGCTTTTATCTTAGTACATAGATTGTTAATATATATGAAGTCTTATTTGGAAATGTTTTAAATATTTAGTGATATCAGTTGACCTCTGCCAGTCTGTGTAGCTAAATATTTAGCACCTGGGATCCAGAGGTCCCGGTATTATTGTTTAACTTTTTGGACTTAGTCTCCAAAGTTCTTGAAAATCAATTATTTTTCTAATTAAAGGGCTTTTCTACACACAAACATGTCATGATTTTTGTTCTGAGATTCTCACACCTTTTCAAAGCTAGAAAAAAAGATTTACATACATCAATGGTAGGCCGAATCATTTCTGATCACACAGAGCCTCTGATCCTGTTTTTTCAGGGTCATAAGCTATTGGACCTGATGACTTGCTGGGTGGGACTGCTTTCTATCCTGTTTCTTGGTGAAATTGAGACCAGGACAGATTGAAGCATCAATATTTGGTCCCAAGAATTTCATTTTGACTGCTGTTGAAAGCAGCTCAGTGGTTTAGAATGGTACAATAAGTGCGTAAATAAAACAGATTAGTAGATAGAGTCTGTTTTATTATCAGTCTCTTTTATTTTGGGAGCTGTTTCATGGAGCTATGTTATCAATTTTCAGTATCTTTCTTTGTTAGGATGTCTATTTCCTGACTTTTTGCTTCTTCTTTTTTTTTTTTTTTATTTTTTGCTAAAGGAACTTCTGAAGCAGATGTTCTCTTCTGTCAATTAGACCTAGACATAATAACGATTGGTACATGATACTTTCAAGTTTGTTCACATACACTTAGCTTGTTCTGTGGGATTATAGGTGTTTAAGAATTCCTGTCACCAACACCTGTGGTGATAGAGAGTAATAAATAACTTGATATAGTGTGATAGAGGAAATGCTGGATCAGGGAACTCTCTTCCTTATGCTCAGCCACCCAGCTCTCTTCTTTCTTGCAAAATAAACAAGCTGTCCTGCAAGCAGCAGAACTAAGAAAGCCTGGTTTCCTGTGGATCTTTCCCTTTGTCCCCTAAATCCTGTTTGCTGCAAGAACTCCAGTTCTCCCATGTCCTCATGGCACCGGCATTTGGTAAAAGACAGCAGAACTGTGACTAGCCAGGAACCACATAGGCGCTAGCTGTCCAGTCAGTACATGCCCAGGGATTGCCCAGTTGCACAGTGACAGAAACTACAAACTGAGTGTTTGTTGCCTCTTTTTCAGTACGGGTGCAGCTTAGCTACTGCCACTGACTTAACATACTTAGGCTATTTCTTATTTCTATTAATTTTGTTTCAGTTTTTCTATTCTAGGCTTTGTTTTACTGCCTTCTCTATTCTTTGACTCCTTCTGCTGGGTTTTGTCATATTTTATAGGCTACTTGAGAAAGCTCCTGTTCTTATGTCAGAGTTGATTTCTCATTTTGATATTAGCTTCTCTGTTAGCTTTCTTTGGAAATATGAGTAGTTGCCTTCACTGAAAGAGGTGAGAATAACTGTAAGTATTAAGAGATTTGGAGGGAAAAAATTACAAGGATGGCACAAAGAGTACTAGTGTAGTAGAGTTAAGAAACAAATATTGAAAAGAGGAAATCTGATGGTGATATCTGTTGCATCTTCAAGTGATGTTATGAGGAAAACAGTGGAAACAATGGGCAAAATACTAGAAAATGCATTTTGGGAGAGTCCTAGACTGTTAGGAATGTGAACCAATTATCTTATTGTAGATGTTCTATCTATGAATTTTATGATTAAAACAAGAAGAAATGTGAGCTCAAACAGCATTGCTCCCTCTTTTTCTACTTAGTTATACAGGAGTTTCTGCCCAAAATGTAAAAGTAATTTGGGCTGAACAGCGGTAGTGGGAAGAAATGGGCAGAGAACTGTGGAAAGATAAAAGAAAAAACTACATTTTGCTGCACAGTCATGTGTTAATAATTCAAGGAAACACTGCTTTATTAATTTTTTTATGACTAAGAATTCCCTAGTATCAGCTATCATTTTCCTATTGTGTGTATAAGTCCTAGGCTTGAGAAGAGAGGCAGTCATTAACATGGTGTGAGTATATAGTAGTGGCCATATTGAAAGCCAGAACTCTTTTTGTAGTCTAGTCATTTGCTCCTGAGAGCAACCAGTTGTGCAAGCTTGAGGAAGAGTGCCACGTACAGAGTCAGCAGGAAAGGGTAAAGGACCTATACCTTCAGAGCAGTTAGTTTCCATAATTAATTCATGTCTTGCAACCCTTGCCTCTTCTCAGTATTGTAATACCGGTCAGGATCCTGCTGCTTATTGGATGTCTTTAAAGTAGGGCTGTGTGTGAAGAGAACCAAATCAACAGAAGTCTTTCAAAAGAGCACTTCTTACTATCATTCCTCATACAACTTTCAAATATTGTAGAGAGAAGAAGAAATTAGTTATAAGCTGTCATCATGGGCAGAAAAGAGGGTGTTTTATGTACAGAGGAAACCTAAATCTTCTGTAGGTAGCTTTAGGCTTAAACCTGAAGCTATCAAGGGCTGGATTTCAGAACTCTCTGCGTGTAACAAAGTGCAGTGAACAGGAAAACAAGTTACTAAGTAAATAAATACTAAGTATTTTGTATCAAGACAAATTGTAACAAAGACAAGAAGCTTCTCCTCCTTATGTTATACTACTTCTGTAAGTGTGTAGCCACTAAAGTGGCAATGGAAAACAGCATATACTATGTTTTACCTGAATGTTTCATTATGTACTCTAGAACTATTCACAGGCTATTCTAGAGAATCAAGTGTGTTATAATATGCTTAGGACTTATGTGTTGAAACACAGTTTCTTGATCCTGTAACCAGTTCTAATTTGTGGGTTTTTTTTTTTTTTTGCTTTCAACATTGTTTTCATAGGATTTTTGGCTTCTTGGAGAAAACGGTAGAAAATGCAAAACGAAATAATAAAGCCTGCTAAATACTTCTCAGAAGTGGAGAAGAGCGTGCTGCTTGCATTAGTTGAAAAATACAAATATGTGCTTGAATGTAAAAAAAGTGATGCAAGAACTATTGCTCTGAAACAACGCACCTGGCAAGCACTAGCTCATGAATATAATTCACAGCCCAGTGTATCACTGCGAGACTTCAAACAGTTAAAGAAATGCTGGGAAAATATCAAGGCACGGACAAAAAAGATAATGGCACATGAAAGGCGGGAGAAGGTAAAAAGAAGTATTAGTCCACTTATAAATACTCACATCATAGGGAAAGAGAAGATTGCCAGCATAATGCCTGAGCAAATGTACTTTTTGCAGAGCCCACCAGAAGAAGATTCTGAATATCAGCCTGATGCTTCTAGTCAAGGTATAAATGTTACTGTAATGATGCAAGTAGTATTGTTTTGTATGTGATTTTGCCAATAATTCTTTTTCAGCAGTCTAAATCTCTCCACTTAGCTGTGACTGCTGGTTATAGAAAAGTAATTTCAGAGCTATGATATTACAAGACTCCGTGTATTCCCCTAAGCTCCCAGGAGTTAAACTGAGGTTTTACACTTTTTTTTTTTTTTTGTGCCAGTTTTTGACATATGTGCTACTTTGTGGCAAGCATCACAGTAGCTATCATACTGGCTTTCCAGAGAACACTCCCAAGGATATTTTGATCCTTTATAAAGTATTGTTTTGTTGGGAAAAGGTTGTCTGAGCATTACAAAAAAACCCAAAAACAAACCCAAATGCCACCAGCAGCAAATTGATATACAATTGTCTGCTGCAAGAGTTTCCCTGTAGGTCTTTCCTCCTTTGTTTTCAAGGACTAAAAAGAGTGTGTAGAGCTATATTTCACACTGCAGTCCACATTGGAGAATGGCCTTTTTGAAAAAGTTCAACACTACATTCTTCTTTGTTTGTCAAGCATACGCAGAAGGAATAATCCAAAACCAGAAGGGAGAGTGGCTACAGTAGTTTCTCACAACCTTATCGCACACAGAAGACTGTCCTTGCTCAAAAGATAACAATAACTACATTGTTAGATAATATTCTCACAATGTCTCTTGTGTAATTGTATTTGCCATAAGTAGAAATCAAGATTTATAAAGGAATGTATTTTGAGACCCTTATTTGCAGTGATTGCTATTTTATTCCATGAGTAGTTTCTCTTATTTCAGTAGAATTAGTAGAACCTTCTCAAAGTTAAAGTATTTTTTTTTCCTAAAAATATACACCACTGCACTTACAGCATCTACAGGAGGGACAAGGAAGGAATAAGTAGTATTCTTCCTAGTAATTCCTCAGTCTCTTGGTATTAATATTGATGCAGCTCTTCACCTGACACTCAGATCTTTCATAAAAACATTGCAAGTCACATATGGATTTGGCATTAAAAGCTGCTTTAAGGTTCAGCTCCAGGCTCAGCCACCTAAAATTAGGTGTCCACTTACAAATACCTGCATTCACCTTCGTATTCTGAGCTCCCATTGTAGCCATGGAGGTCTATCAACAGAGCCCAAAGTGGTTCAGTTCAGACCATTATGCCTTTAGTATTCTGTAACAGAACTGCATTATGTACTATGGTACAGAAACACAAGGTTTAGATGTATACATCTAGAACTATATTATCAGAAGTTTGTGTTTCTTCAGGGAGAAGGGAATACTATAATACGTTTTCTTCTTATGTTTTGCAGAGTCATTTGTTGTCTCAAATAGAGAACTCTGTGATGAAGAGAAAGAGCTGGTACATTTCCCAGTATGTGAAGGTACTTCCCAACCTGAGCCTTCATGTTCTGATGTCAGAATATCAGCAGATAAGAACTACAGAAGTAAAGCATCTCAGGAAAGCGCTCTGAAAAAGATGCATGAGGAAGAACATCATCAGCAAATGTCAATTTTGCAACTGCAGTTAATCCAAATGAATGAAGTTCATGTGGCAAAAATACAGCAAATAGAAAGAGAGTGTGAGATGGCCGAAGAGGAACACAGGATAAAAATGGAAGTGCTAAATAAAAAGAAAATGTATTGGGAGAGAAAATTGCAAACCATCACAAAAGAATGGCCTGTATCATCTTTTAACAGACCCTTTCCTAATTCACCATAGAAAATAAAGGGACAGAGATTCAGTCTGATTGAGCACATTTATGAGTAACGTGCACTGGAAGAAAGGTTTTCATAATGTGAATGTACAGTGACAGGATAGGTGCCCGTCTGATAGTGATCACACTTTGACTCTTAACGTTTAGGGAAACATTGGTAGAGTCCACCGAGGGGGAAATCGTATCGTTCATTTGTAGGTAGTTCTGGTTTGTTTAACTTTCAGACATGCACAGTGTTCCAAAATGTGGACATATTGTCCCCTCTCAGAATACCCTAACATCTTTTTGAAATTTAAGGTGTTTTCTTAAAAACTTAACAGCTTTAAATGTCAGGTTATAGTGTTTATTTTGATTTCTATCTCTTCCTATCTACCATTTCCTGAATGAAGGCAAGGGTTGGAATTGCTCTCTGTTATTGAGACAAAAGATGTTTGACAAGTATTGGTTGGATTGTTACGCTGGGGCTTAGGAAAAAAAAACTTGTCTGTGGTTAATACAGTTTGTAATTTATACTCCACAGAAGATGTGAAAACGAAGGAAGTAGCAAAAGGACCACTGTAGTAACTGAGCACTTTTGTTGTGAAGAACAGTAATATTTTCCAGCTGACTGGCTGATTGAGAGAATCGCTGTGGACTGGCTCTCCAGTTGTTTGAGCCTTGACCCTTAAGAAGTTGGAAAGAAAGTGACTTCTTTCTTAAAAGCAATTTTACTTGTCTTCTCTTTTCCAGGTCCATCAACTAGAATACCAAAATAGGAGGGGTACATGCTGCTGCCAGCACTGTGTGGTGTTCAGCTGGAGTCATTCTGACGGGAAGGGCTTTTTGACAATTCACAAAGCTCTTAAAATCATAGAATCATATCATAGAACGGTTTGGGTTGGAAGGGACCTCAAGATAAATCTAGTTCCAACCCCCCTGTCATGGGCAGGCACACCTCCCACTAGACACCAGGATGCTCAAAGCCCCATCTAACCTGGCCTTGAACACTTCAAGAGGGGACAGCCACAGCTTCTCTGGGCAACCTGTGCCAGTGTCTCACCACCCTCACAATAAAGAATTTCTTCCTAATATCTAATCTAAATCTACCGTCTTCCAGTTTAAAACTGTTACCCCTTGTCCTATCACTACATGCTCTTGTAAAAAGTCCCTTTCCAGCTTTCTTATGGGCCCCTTCAGGTACTGGAAGACCGCTATAAGGTCTCCCCAGAATCTTCTCCAGGCTGAACACCCCCAGCTCTCTCAGCCTGTCTTCATAGCAGAGGTACTCCAGCCCTCTGCTCATCTTTGTGGCCCTCCTCTGGACCCGTGTAGCAAGCCAGACAGTCCATTGGCAATGTCTCCCTCTGTCTCCCCATACAATACTTGATGGCATAGCAAGAGTATTTAAGCCTCTTCCTACCTACATGAAAACACTAAGACTTGCCCTCTTTACCTTCACATAGGGTGGGAAGCAGCTCAAGGGAATCATTCCTGTCTTGGAGCACTGTCCTGTTATGTTCTGTCTTGTGTGTTCACTGTGGTGTGTTTCTTGCCTTTGCTGTCAGTGAGAGGTGATGGACATGATTTGTAAGGAAGCATTCACGTGAAGGTTCCCACAGAGTTTGGTTGCTTGGAATAGTAGATGATTGAAAAGCACAAATAAAGATAATCCTTCCCCAGCCAATCATTTAGTCTAGTGGGGCAAGGGTTAAGAAAACGTGAAATACAGAACTCTGCAAAGATTCCTGAGGACAACTGTTGTGTAAAAAGCTGTTTTACAGGAAGGCGTACAACCATCATGCGAAGCAGTGAGAAAAATTAACAAAACCGTAGACTTTCAGCGAAAAACTTGCGTATCTTATTATTCAATAGAGGATTTTCAGATCATGATTCATGGGGGCAAGTCCATACAGTGAGCAACATACTCAAATTAGAGTACGTTACAAAACATACATTCCCAGTTACACTCCCTGGATATTCTTTCTGGTGGAGTGAGTTTCTTTTGGTTTTGTTTTGAGGGTTTATTTTGTGTTTCTTTTTCTTGAGCTGCTTTCCCTGCTGCTGATTCATTTTTGCAAGCATTGCCATATCAACCACGGTACTCGCTGTGGTGAACGCTGTGGTATGTGCATTGCTCCCTTCAACATGCTAACACTAGCAATCACAATGGGAGTGATTTGTTGCAACTTATTTTATATGACAGAGGGGGAAAAAAATTGCAGAGCTGCTGCAAGATCAAAAAAATAGGTCATGTATGAAATCCAAAGACAGATCTTTTTGACAGCAAACTCAGTTTTATTATAAATTGGTTGTATGAAGGAAGCACAGGACTTCCAAAGAAGGATATCGTTATGGACATTTTGGTTTATTTCCTGCTGAATGGAAACACTATTGGACGGTAGGACAATCCTGTATAATAATAGTAGAGGCAAAAGAAAAAAATAACAGGAGTGAGGACCTTTTTGTTTGAAGTTGCATTCTGTGGTCTGGAAGATGAGTCAATTATTTGAGTGGTTATGACAATTGCTTAGGCACCATCCAGAAAAAAGAAGATAAAAGATTTTATCTTAACCAGTGGTGGGATGTCTTCCACACTGCTTTTAAGTGGAAGTAATTTGAAACTATGAAATTGAAACCATGTATTTGAAGGTCTCAGGAGGTGATGAATGGAGACAATTTCAGCACTGTGAAGAGAGCAAGAATGGAGAGACAATCCAGCTCTAGATAGCCCTGTGAGAAGGTATGAAATAGTCCAGGGACAATCTCATGATATGTGAGATAAGGGTAGTTTTGACTCCTGAAATTTTTACCATTGCTCATAAAATATTGTTTTATTTTTATATTTAAAAAAACATTTAAAGTATTCATGTTTTCAGACTGTACTAAGTGGGCAATGCCTTGCATTTTGGTTTATATTTCTATTCTGAGACCAAAAGTTACAGTTCTTAAGGTGAACAACAGACCTTTTTTATTCAACTTCTATTTAAAAGAAAGAAGACCACAGGAGAAAATGAGAAAGAGCCAAGATGAAGACATGAAAGAAAGAATGATCAGTACATGTGTAGAGGAAGAATGGGAACGTGGCTTACTGGTGACACAGACTTTTGCTTTCCCATCTGTGGCTGACTGTTGGTTACTGTAAGATTGGATGATAGAGAGAAATGTAAAAGATCAACAAGATGAAGTAATGTATCTCCTTGCCCAGCTTTGGCTTCTCCATCTAATGGCTTTATAAAGTGATTGGTGTGGTGGAGTTCAACTGACTTGAGAAATGTGGCTTTTACTTTTTTCTTTTTTTTTTTTCCCAATTGCTTCCTCTGATATTAGGGTTTATCTTTTCTGTCGTTTGACTTTTCTTATATGTTATATAGCCATCTTCAACAATATGTCCATTTGTTCCACTCCCTCTTTTCTAGCTTACATCATTCAGATACCTTCACGTAGTTGTGTTTTCCTGTTAACCATTTGTCCAAGCTATATAGGCATTTTCCCAAGTTTTTTTAATAGATAAAATACAACAGTATTTTAAGAAGAGGAACATGCCCATTCTTCTTCTCTGGATTTGTCATACAAGTTGTTAGTAAGAATGAACTTACAAAATGTTGGTAAGTTCGTTCTTACCAACAACTTGTATAACAAATCCAGATACACTGGGCAAAATGATCCCTGCTTAACTCCACAAGTAAAAACATATACCAGACACGTAGTGGCCATTGTTCTCAGCCTCTATTTTCTTATGAAGAGAAACCACAACCTTCTAGGCAAGGTATGGTGAAGTCCTTTACGGTCCCCAGAATGACAGTACCCTGACTCCTAGTGCTGTCTCTCCTTGGAGATCACCTCACTTGTTATCTAGTATAATCTTTTTTATTTGTTGATTTTTTTCTTCAGTATTTCTTTCTTATGTCTGAGTTCCCCCTTATTGTTTTTAACCAGAAATATGAGCAGGGGATTTAATCCATAGCTGTGTGTTTTGCTTTTTCCTTTCTCTTGCCCAGATTGCCTATATCACATCTGAGCATGAAATGGGTGCTCCTCACAGTCATCATCTTCCCCTTCCACAGAAAGTGTGTTCTGTAAGCCTTTTCTACACAGCTGCTCATGCATCTTGGATACTGTGTGCAAGCAAGGAAACAGAGGATTTTGAAGAGACGATAGTATAGAGAAAGGACTGTGCAGAGAAGAGCATTTTTTCCATTCCAGCTCCATGTAATTCTGAGAGGACAGTCAGTGACTACAAAGTCATTCATCAGGATAGGAGCTAATGCAGGATGCTGAAGCTGTGTAAATGGTTCTGATTCTTCATAAATCTCAAGGGCTCTGCAGAGGTTAGGTTTGGAGTTTCCTGATAACCAAGTTCCTTATTTTTAGGTGGTTTAATAGTTTTAGAAGAGTCTCAGTGGAAGCTTTTCACAGATACTTCCTCAAATCGAGTCTCTTACCTTGACAAAGAAAACCCATCCTGCAATCTATTATACTACTTCCTTCAACACCCAGGCTGCTCTGTCACAGGAGTAAGGGATCTTGCTGCTTGCTACAAATCCTCTCTGTGATGCCCCTTCCTACACTGCAGAGATGTGTTTAGCTAGGGCTGAAAGATACAACCCTCCTGGCCAGCCCTTGCTTGGAGAATCACAGAATCATGGAATAGCATTGGTTGGAAGAGACCTCTAAGATCATCAAGTCCAATTGTTAACCCAGCACTGCCAATTCACCATTAAACCATGTCCCTCAGCACCTCATCTACACATTTCTTAAATACCTCCAGGGATGGTGACTCCAGAAGTGGTCCTTACAGAGCAAGTGCCACTGGGGTGCTGAGCTCAGCACTCAGATGGCCGGGCTGAAATAGTCCCCTGGCAGCCCTGTGACCAGGGAAAGGCAGAGTGGCACAGGGCTACCCTTGTCTGAGTTGTACCACATCTAGTGCAGCTGAGGATATTGTCCTGAATTTTGTTTAATGATCATTTATCTTTGTGTGTTTCCAATATCAAATCTTAGGAATCTCCCAAGGATTTGTATGATTACATAGGTGTTTCTCAATGATCTTTTGCAGGTATTTTTTTTTTCCTGGTTATAGTTACAGTGGCTTTTAAAATGTGTCCTCTTCCTTTTTCCCCATTTGCATTATAGTGCTTCCAGTTTCATTCTGAATCTCTGTGGCTGCAGTCTGTACAACCCCCTTTCCATTCAGTATCATATTTTCAGGGTTTTTTTCTCATTATGACACTGAAATGATAAACTGCTATACATTTATATATTGTTACTTTGGGGACAGGGGAATTACATGAAAATCCTAAAATAACATTTTAATTGTATTTTTTTCCAGACAAGTAAAGTCCCTTACAAGTAGTCTTGTGATTTCATTTTTTGAGCCAACTCGTTCAAAGCTATTTTCATAAGACTGATGCATCTTAGTTGTTTTGCATAAGATAATTGCCTGTCTTTTTGCATTATTTTTCTGTTTCTTTTCAAAGCAGCTGTCTGTAAACACACACCATCACTCTTCCTGAACTTTGTCTCTAGGTATTAAGAAATGTTTCCATGCAATGTAAGTACTAATGTGTACTAAATTTAATACATTTAGGCTAATAAAATAAACCAAGTAACAAGATGATAGGATAATATGCAGCAACTGTTAATATAACAAAAAACATTACAGAGGCCAGCATTTGATAAAAAGAAAGAGGACAATTTGTTGCCATCTATAACAGTATAATAATAATATATTTTTACAGTGAAAGGAAGCAGTGATCTGTTTTCAGTATCACAGATTAACTTCTGTGCTGCTGATTTACAAGGGTCTTAGATTTTTTTTTGGTCATGGTATTACGTAAAACAGCTTGATTCCCTTATATGTAAAGAAGGTGCACATAGAAACATGGGCAGATTTTGAGGCCTAAAACAAGAGCAATAAAACAGAAAAGTACTGTGGCCCTGAACATTTTACTATTCTGGTGGTGAAGGGTTTAGGCATCCCACAACATCATCAGTCATGTTTATAACACTGAACAACTTAAAAACTTGCAAAGGAAAAAAAAAATGGGCTGGTATATTCTTCACAGCAAGTCAGAAGTGAAGACAGCTCTTAGCTGTCCTAAGAGGTAACACTGTCATGTATGTCGAACAATTGCCCTGCTTGGTCTTCACCTTCCTTGATTACTCTTTCCTTTGAGACTCTGGTTACCTCCATCACACCATTCACAGCTTTATGTGCCTGACAGTAAGAAAAATAACTATGTCAAGTAGGAATCTTGCCAGTTATTAGACCTCACTCTTTACTAAACTGACGTTGGACAATTTTCTGAGACTGCATTATCCAGACACATATGCTATGCGCTGCAGAAAGGCACGTGAAATTTGTCCAGCACGTAGTCTGCCAAATGGCATAGGCTATACAGCAAGGAAAAGGAAAAGGTTGTCCACCACATGGCTGTCAGTTATAAAACTGTTATATTTATGAGGGCGTGTGGATGCATCTCACTGGACAGTCAACCTCTTTAACAGTAAGAATCAAGAAGTATTTTTTCCAAATCTTGTAATTCATCCTAGTCCAGAGTTCCCAATCTGTCAAAACAGCCACAGGACAGGAAAAAAAAAAAAAAAAAAGTAAAGAAAACCCAGAATTAAAAGCTGGCTAGATAAAAAGCTGTACTATATATACATATTTAGGGAAAGAACTCTAATGTAACACAGATAAAGCAAGATAGAGTTTTAGATAGTCTTTATTTAATTTATGTGGGCTTTTAAAAAAATGTTGATTGAGATTGTTTGTTTTCCTTTTGTTATTCAGTCCAGCTGCAGAATAGTTGTGTGCTTCAGTTTCTGACTGAATGTTAGAGCACCTAATTAATCAAATTTGTTTGGCAAGGGAGTAGAAGTAGGTTTGCATTCTGCACAACTGGAGATTGATTGTATTCCACTAGTCTTCAGATATTTCTTCTCAGATATAAGAGGCAATTCTTGGACAGCCCTGAATTTGAAACTGGCATTAGATGCCAATTTAGTAGTAATTTATTATTTATATGGCATTAACAAGGTGACATATAAGCCCCTCAGGCTCTGTGCATTATTTGGTCATGTACAAACCCCTTCCCTTTTCTTAGAATTATGCCCTGAAATTATGTACTAAGCCACAAACAGACCAGCTGAATCACCCATATAAATTCCTGCCATGCATTTTGTGTCACAGTATAATGCAGGGAAAAAAACCTCCTGCTTCTATTTAATTGTGGAGTTTTGAAATTTTGAGCTGTTACTCTCGCTGAAGCTTTGCTAAAAATTGTTTTGTTCTATTAGACACCTATGTGTTCGCACAAAAACATCCTTCAACACGATAAGCCTTGTGGCTTTATAACTTCTGAATACCAAGCCTATGGACTGTATGAAGTCTGAATTGACACACACATGATAAATTCAGTTTGTCTGAAGATCATTTATCTGGAGAGAGTAAATGCACTCACATACTGAGACTCTGAACAGTGCAAATTAGGGAGGATTTGGTATTTATACTCGGGCAGAAATTTTGACAGTCTGGGAGTTATCAGTGCTGAGCTAATAAAGAGGTTCAGCCTCTGCTTAAGAAACAGTAACGTCCAATCCAAATATTGCCTTACCTCCAACTTTCCATCGAAAATGAGGTGTAATGAGAAGTCCATGCCAAATAAAGCAACATCACTTTCCAAAATGCATTTGTTTTGCTTTCAGTCACTGGCTTGCATGAGGGCTCTGAGGCTAGACCGGTCTTTATATTGCACTCAGTTGGTGGCTGGTAGCATTTGAAGAAGACTTCCCAAACCAATTTTGTCCTGTTCCTCTTGAATGCAATACTCCTACTTGAATGCCCTTAGCCATGTGGTGGTGCAGATCAGACCATGGGGAGGGGCTCACAATCTCAAGTTGTCTGGCACTGACTCTCTACATCTTTTCTGGTTACCAAATCAGCAGTGGTGGACGAATTTGAATAACAAATGAGGGGCTTTGGCCAGCAGGAACAACCATCATTGTTAACAGTGCCATTGAGATACCTTATCACACTGATAAGGTAGCAGATTTAGAGGTATAATCAATAAATGATCGCAATGGTAATTTGTCTCAGCCAATTACAACAGTCTTCTGGGGAAAATGCTGCTTTTACTCCTCTTGCAGACTGATAAATTAATTGATTGCTTCCAGTTTATACTTCCACAGTCCCACTGAAGCCAATACATTTCTCTATGTGTTCCCATGGGCTTGATAGATAAGTGCAGATCTCTGCTCTCATTCCGGTCCAAATGCCACAGCTACCAATGCTGCTTCTGTAAATCCAGCACAAGTGCACTGTCAGGGAACCCGGCTGGGAAAATCAGGCATGGGAAAAGACTGGCTTAAACTTAAGCCCTTCTCTTACACACAGCATGGACATAAGTGGCGCGAGTCCCACAGCACAGCAAACTCAAGCCCACATCCCATTACAACTTGAAACGCAATTATGGACATGCTAACAGCAGGGGGTTACTTTGGCTATCTGTAAAAACAGCTTTGGGTGGTAAGCAATTGTTTTTTTAAATTGTTATGTACTAAAATCATGGGACAGGTTAAAATTATGCCCTGTCAGTGTTCAACTACCAAGAACAATAAATTAACACAGCTCCAATCTAACAGATTCAGTTTTCTGTTAGGATTTGGTTAACTGGTATGGTTAATATATCACACAGGCATGCTCTCACCTTTCTTCCTTGTAAAATCTTTGCTACTTCCATCAAATTAGTTCACATTCTTAATTAAAAAAATAAAGCCAACTATATTAATCCATCCCAGTTAGAAATACAACATAAATTCAATGAAATGAACAATATATCAAACAATATATCAAATATTTTTCTAATATTTTGTCTTTTCAGCCATGTGTGGGCTTTTGTGTTTATTTATACTTTCCACTTTTAAGATGTACAAGCTGTTTTACCACCAACTATCATCCAGCAGCATCAGTGCAGTTATAGGGCCCGTTTTTCCAAGGTGCTGACCTGCTGACTTCAGCAGTGGTCATGGCAAGTCAAGTCTTCTGGACAAAATGGGCTCTAGAAACCATGGATGGGATTTTCAACAGAGCACGTTGCTTACACTTTCAGATCCCACCAATTCCCAAGGAGCACTGGAGCCCCACTTCCCCTGGGTATCATCTGGAATTTTCTAACCTATGCAACTACGAGCAAGAAAATGTATCGATTTTGCTTGTAAAAAGCAACCACGTAATGGTTTTCTTTGATGTTTTTTCTTCTGTGATCTTTGAGTGACTTGTATTAAGTGAGTAAGAACTTCTCCAAAAATTCATGACATTTTACAGAGGCATTTTTATGATACCCAAGAAGCGAAACCACTTTGAGATCATTTGTTTTCACATGTATTATTGCAATCTCTGCCAGTGCTACCATCTTGTGATGGTGCACTGTGTTTACTATGTTTTGAGAAGTCTCGTTGGCCAGATTTTTAGAAGACTTATCTTTCCAAGTGGAAAAAGTAACTTTCACTTTAATTTGGCAATGACCCAGATGTTGTTCCGTGAGGCTCTCTCTCCGCCATTGCTTTTTCTTATCCTGCAGAATCTTCCCCTATTTTGCATGTATATTCTACCAGCACTGGAATTGCACCTGAATTCCTTTGATGAAGGACACTGCAAGGATCCTCTGAAAACCTCTGAAAGTGGTAATCTTTCTACATGTGTTCAGGGGGCTCAGGATCACTGCAGTCTAAATGCAGACACACTGAAAATTTGACCTCTAAAATACTGCCAGCACAGGAGCTTGAGAATCTCAAGGAGAAATCTGATTCTAGGTACTCGTCTTCGTCATTTTTTTGTATAAGTGGGAAAATAATTAGGAAACCACTCTTTCTTTACACCATGTTGTATTTATTATGTGACATTAGATTCTGTTGGAATTTAAGAAAATAAAGTTACATCGTGCTGTGTTTGTGCTTATAGTCAGTGAGCATCTAAAACAGAACTAGCACTTAAGTACTGGGCTATTTATCGTAAGATACTTGAAAATGTGTGTACTCCTTCTGATACTAAATATTTTAATGGAGCATTAGATGGTTTCTCTTGTGGTCTTTGCCTTTTATTAGCAACAGTTTCTGGGGTTTGCTTTTTAAATTGCACTAAAAACTACGCATAATTTAAGATCCCCTTTTTAGCCGAATGGTATCCACTAGGCTAATCTGATTTTCCTAGCATGGTGTCAGCCTCAGTCATCTCACCTGTTCTGAAGTGTTGGTTTAGTATTTTAGTGCCTCAAACACCACCAAAACTGTTTCCGCCCTACACAAAAGTCGATTCTGGAATTGCACCTTTAAACAATTTTTTTTTTGTTACTCCTGTTTTTAATTTATAAATAATGCCCACATTATAGTTCAAATCTCTAAGGAGCTCACAGTATGTCCAAGTCCTTAGAAATGTGAGAAATGGGGTTTTCATTATCTTTATTGTGCAGCTAATTTTCATAGTAAGTTCTTTGTTTTTCCCACAGAAACAGTGAGTAAAAGAAGATAAAAGTAGGGTCCTAAATTGTATACTTTCTAATGGTTGAGGTGTATGAAATGCAACAAAAAGTACCATTGGAGGAAGAGATTCAATAACTGAGTGGAATCTACTCTATGTCTGAAACTCACAGCATATGTAATAACGATGACCAACTGTACATTTTAGTGCCTTGTTTCTTGTAAAATGTTTAATCATAAATTACTAAACATAAATAATTAAGAATTTCTGAGAAAATGTATCTAAATATTGCTAATAGAAACTGTATATTCACAGAAAAGTCAATAAATCACCAACTATTGTTACGCGTTAATTAGATGAGAATTTTAGTCTCCATTTTTTCAGAGCTGTTTTCAAATAATGTCATTTAATTTACACACGCCTGTGCTATTTCTGTCTTTTAAACTAAACTCAACTGCATGGAACAGAGAAACTTTCTCAGTTGTACTGTCAAATTTTGTGGGAGAAAGTGCTATTTGTGAGGCCCATTGAATGTATTTTCCACAGAACTTTATATTTTGTTTGATTAAAAGCTGGTATAGCCATATCTTCCTCTGACATGCTCATGCTGTAGATCTGTTGAGTAGCTCAGATTTCAGCCTGAGTTAAGCACTAGCATGTTGCTTCTGGGCAGCCTGTGTCAGGCGCTGATGGGCAATAAGAATAATTGCTCTATTAAGAGAATCTTATATCAGTTCATAGCCTACACAGAAGTCCAGGAAACTAAACCATGCTGTGACACATTCAAGAAAGTGAAAGTCTGTCCCACTCACAAGCAGCAAGACGAACAGTGGAGGTGTGAAAACCCACAGGGCAGAAGCAAGCAGAGGAGAGGGAGAGCAATGAGCGGCTAAGGACAACCTGAGCTTTCTCCCTGCTTCTCTAGGCTTTTCTGTGCAGACCCAATGTAATGAAAGCGATGTTGGCACTGGACTGTTTTTCAATGGTGTCTTGTCTATGCCATATGTAGATCTTTGCGGTGAGTATTATGGTGTCCAGAGTAATCAGGACAAGATCTTAGAGGCCATTGGATTCATGTAAATAAGACCACGCAAACACTGTTCTGGCCACAGCTCCATCTAATCCAATATCCTGCCTACAAAAGCAGCTAACAGCATCTGCCCAACAAAAAGTAAAAATAAAAGTGAGTGTACAATACTTTCATAGCATGCACTGCTCCATGAGGCATATAATGATCTTCAATTGATTTTTCTTGTATAAATCTGTCCAAGATCTTTCTGAACCTATGTAAGCTATCAGTAACCATGTGTTCCACACATGTGAAGAAATACCTTCATTTGCTCTGAAGCCAACTCCTGATATTTTAGCTTACTGCTCTATCTCTCCATGTAGAATTTTGAGTTAGAAACTCATAAGTCTTAAGACTGGTTCAAATCGGATAAGCGTTAGAATAGCTCATTCAGTCGGTTTCTCTTACATTAACACAAGGTTGATTTTTAATTGACACAGAAAAATATCAGTGAATCTCTTCCAGTGCATTTGATCAGAAGACAACAAATGCTTTCATGAAATCTGAAAGAGTAGCATAATTACGTACAAAAGTAGGGATGGAACTTAACTTTTATACATTTCAAGCAGCCACTCTTCACTTAAAAATAAGGTTGCTCCTTTACTTCATTAACTCATTTTCAATAGGAAAGAATAGTTCAACTGAGTTTAAAAGTCTTTGTACTAGATGATTGCTTTTGGCCAGCAGGATGCTCCTCAAATCATTTCATCTTCCTGAAGACTTCCAGAATGTGACCACAGGACAGCAGAAGATAGGTTTGTGCACCTGAAGGCTTCTGTCTATAACCTTTATGTTACCATTGTTGATTCCTTAACAGAAGTAGCCAGGTTTGCAGCTGATTACTCCATCAAACTCAGCAGTTTTTCCTTGTGATTGTATCTGCAAGATACAGCTCATTATGCATTAATATGGATTTTTTTTTTCAATAGCTAATTTGAGTGCTCCTTGAAAAAGGTAACACCATGAATTGAAGTATCTCATATAACAAATGATTATAAACCTGACTGGCTCTGCGCAGTAGCAGTCACTACCATGCTGCCACCATAACCCTTTAGTTTCTAAACCAGCTGGGTCAGGACAGTGTCCACACTTCATGCTCTTGGTGGTGAAATGAAGAGAACAACATAAGCGCAGTCTGCTTCAAAGGGGAAATAAATGTAGCTGTTGGCAGTAAGGGCATTATTTATCGAACAGAAGGAAATGAAAATAGGTAGTGATAAATATAGACAAGAAGTTCAATAGTGATAAATAAAGCTAAACACAATAGGAAAAGAAGTCTTGACCAGCAGACCAGAACACAAGAAAAAAGTTTTTGAAGTGTACAAGACAGGGAAAAAAAACCCTTAAAAATTTAAATTATATAGCCCTGTTACTATATACCAATAGTATGGTTACTGATACAGAATAGTCCGTTCTGTATTTAAAAAGCAGCACGATATTGATTTATAGGTGATGGATGATTTGTCATATGAGGATGACAAAGAATATCACAGTCCTTTCTACAGAAAGAGAACATCAGATTTCTGCCAGAGGAAAAGATTGGCTTGGGGTGGTTGGGTTTTTTCCATTAAAATGTGCAGGAAATGTGTACCAAGAGTCCCAGAAATGATGCCTGACCATTACTGCACAACTGATATGCATCTCAGAAGACTGGGAAAACTCAGAAACCTGGAAGAGCACTGGTGGTTGCTAGTTGAGGAAAGGGTCATTTAGGGACATCTGAATGTAACTAGCATCCTTTTACACACACACACACAAACCTCTCATCAAATAAATCTGGTTTTGTTCTGATACAAGGTCAGAATTGTGATGAAAGAAGTAACTACACTGATAAAAACCAAGTGGACATTGATAAACTCTTTCCTTCAGTCTAACATGATTTATAAAAAACAAAGTGTCCAAATTAAACGGGCTAAAACCTGCTTAAATGACAGGCATAAAAACACTTGAAAAGCAGCTGTTGATTAAAGCTTTCTCTATCTACACACATTCCACAGGCATTGGTAGCAGGAATAATCTTGAAGGAAATGTGCAAGTCATTGCTCTCATTTACAGTTAGCACCAAGTTTGCCAAAAGAGTAGTGGTAGGGCAAGGCAGAGGTATGATATGGCCTGGCTTATTCTGTGAGACAGAACAGTTCACAAAAGCATCTCAATGCAAACACTAAACTCTGTATTTTGGACTAACACCCCGAAAAGCAGAGCAGTGTTTCTGGATCACTGGGGCAGGCACCTGACATGGGCCCCTGAGGTTGCGTGTCCACAAAGAGGATTAAAAAGAAATATAAATGAGGGATGGTGGTGAGAGGTGGAAGTGATACCTCCCCATGTAGCCCTGGGGAAGCCAACAGCAAAACATTGTTGGACCTCATGCCTGTGCTTTACACTGACGTTAAAGCTGAATAGGTGAGGGTGTGGTTATGAACCATGAAGTGTTCGGAGTGGTGGGTCAGAGAGGTTTACTTACACCAGCTGTATTAACGACAGCAGCCTTTTGGGCTTATAAATAAGAATTTGGTAAAGTAGCATGATCTGAGTGCATAAGAATTCCCCTCAGGAATAAAAAAAAAAAGATTGCTGAAGGGCTTTTTAATGGAGGAAAAAAAGTGCTCTAGCAGAGTAAGCCTGAGACTTCGAAGTCCTAATGGTGATGGGCAGTCAGCCGCCGTGAGGAAAAGTACTGCAGGGCTGCTTCGTCTGTGGATGCCACCTCATTGAGACCCGTTGCCTTTCCAGGGGTGCGATGAGTCACTCGTGGACTTGATTCAGAGGGTGAAACACCGGCCCGGGGGGACAAGCGGGACGCCGGGACACCCCGCCCCGCGTCCCTCCGCAGGCCCTGCCCGCTCCCTCCAGCGGGCGGCAGCCGCGGGCCGTAGGCCGGGGCCGCCGGGGGCAGCGCGGCGTGGGGCGCTGCTCGGGCAGCAGCCGCTGTCCCGGGGGAAGGCGGCTCCTCCCAGAGGACCTGGAGAGTCCCCGGGCCCGATGGTCTCCAGGGCAGCGCTGGGTGGCTGCGGCTCCCGGGCGGGAAACCTGCCCCCTGCGAGCGGCGTGTTGCGCCCGCCTCCTCAGTCCGCTGCCGGGGGCTAAGGCAGCCCCCCCGGGTCATCCTCCGGCACCCGAACTTGCCCCGCGGGGTGGCCTCAAAGCGGGGGCGGGTGGGGAGGTGGCGTGCGTGTGAGGCTCGGCGGAGCGCCCCCCGCAGTGGCTGGGGGCGTGCGCCGGAGGTGTGAGGAAAATGGCTGCTCCCGTGACTTGGCCATGGCAGCCAGAGGCCCAGGCCAGTGCTAGCCTGGTGTGACGGACGGTGCTGTTTTAAAATTAATTTACTTGCCGGTGTTGGAAGCCAAGCCAACATCTTTATTTCGTTTCGGCCTAAGGCAGTCAGGGGCTGGTTTAAACTGAAAGAAAATCAATCACTTTCCTAGAGAAATCAGAATTACATATGGCCTATATATAGCCTGTTGTACTTTGCTTAAAAGCCAAGTTAGAGTGAGCAGGGCTTTCCAAATCCTTTGGCTACCCGCTTCCCCCCCCCAAATCTAGAGTTTTGTAGGTTCAACACAAAACCCAAACAGGTGAAATGCACTGCAGGTGAACTCCTCATATTTTTCAGCCTGTGGAAGTTTTCCCATATATACGGGGCCCCAGGAAATCCTTGGTGAGGGTCAGGATCCACAGGAGATTTTGGCAGCCTCATCTTTGTTTCCTCCACCAGAAAGAGAAATTCCCCAAATCTCCGTCTCAGTCTGGCGTGTGCTTTGCACCATCCAGTCAGGGAAGTTCTTGAAAGTCTTTGAGGCATTTATTTTCTCAGGTTACATTTACACTAGGAAAAAGGGTTATATTTCAGTGGCTGTAGTCACTGTCTTATAAAATGTTAGTTAGACAGGACATGCTGTGAACATATGCTGTACCTTAGTGGGGTTTCTTTAGAAGCCCTGGTTCTCTCACACAGGTTTTTCCTCATCAAGCCAGCGTATATGAGAAATGCCAGGTACTAACTACCATGTTTTAAAATCACACCATTTTGCCAATCCAGGCAAAGCCTCAGGGACATTCTCCCAGATTTTGTTTATCCACACTGTGCATAAATCTTTTAACCACTCCATTTGCCTGAGGCCACATGGGGGTTACACACTGCACATAAGCACGGGGAACATGCTGCAGCCTTAGGCAATCGGAATTGTTGAAAAAATTGTATGTAAACAGTTATAAACAAGTTTTCAAGATCTCTATTAAATAAGCAATAAACTAATCCTTGTCATACACAGATAGGCACCCATGTCTCAGCTGTTTAAGAGCAAATTGCGTAAGACATAGTGCCTGAAATACCTCAGTCTAAAAGCACCATCATTGTGTTCATGCGAAAATGAAAACAAAGACAACCAAAGACTGGGGAGGCTGATCAGTAAAGATAACACTGAAGTACACACAAAATAAGTGAAATTGCTGGTTCTTGGTTGCATTCACGTTTGTTTCTCGTTTTCAAAGAAAGCATACCTGTACCTTGTCGTATCATTTCCGCCAATTCAGCTTCTAGGTGCTCTTGCCAAAATCTGCTAACTGATACCAGTTTAAATTACTAGCCCCAGACCCAGGAAATTAAATTATACCCTGACAGCTCAACCATGAGTAACTTTTTCCCACTCTCAAGCTGAGAGCTAAACAAAAGGGCTCTAGATGTACACATTTTCTGACCCAGAGAGGCCAGCGAAGAGAGAAAAATACAACAACAAATAAAAAATACAACAACATATAAACTTGGAAAACCTGCTTAACTAGTAGGAGAAATGGACACCACTGCCAGCAATCATCCTGACCCAATCCTAACTCTCTGCATGGTTGGTAAGACAGACACATTGCCCCCACTAGTAGCTGCACCTACTCCCATTCTGGCCTGAATGTGTCCCGGTGCTCCAGGGGTTGGTATTTAGTCCCCAGCAGTACTCCTGCCACCATTCAGCTGCCTCCCCAGCTACTGCAGTCCCGCAGCCCACTCCCTGTTCTGCCCCCCCAGCCTCTTTGACTCTTCTGGGACATTAC
Organism: Podargus strigoides; assembly: GCA_028020825.1. Classification (NCBI taxonomy): domain Eukaryota; kingdom Metazoa; phylum Chordata; class Aves; order Caprimulgiformes; family Podargidae; genus Podargus; species Podargus strigoides. The sequence goes on from CM051620.1 coordinate 63,297,166, forward strand.
AGGTTCCAGGGTACCACAAGTCTATTTTCTTAGCAGAGAAATGAATGGTGAACAGTATCCACATCTAGTCCCTGTGAGCAAAGAAAGACATCCTTATTTTATTTTTCTCCCTCTCTGCTGTCTTGCTTGCCTGAGGCTCCTTCATCTCAAGCATCAAAGCTGCACAGGCGCACATCTTTTGGCCCTCTATCATTAACAACAAATATAGCCCTACTGCCCCACCAGACCTTTATTTTAATGGGATAGCTGTAAACCAAAAGCTGCAAACAGACATCAGCCATCACTGCTACTCCCACTACCTTTCTGTCAGAGGGAGGAGGCCTGAGAGGGGCCGTGTGTGAGCCCCTTCTGCACTCTCCAGCCACCAGAATCTTGTTAGAAATCAAACGGCCAAACCTGCAGCAGACATAACCTAAAGACGGAAGTATTTTTTACATTCATCAATATATTTGTGATATACAAAAATGCCAAGGAGTTTTCTAAACATGAGTGAGACTATTCGAAGAGTAAATAGTAAGCCATATATTGTATAGTAGAGTGAACAAAATGAATAATAAACTGTTCACTACTTCTAGTTGCTTTGGGGGAAATAGAAGACTCCAATGGGCAGAAAAGAGAAACATGGACTATTGCTATCCGGGCACTTGCACAAACTACAGTGAAGTCAAATCTACAGATATTATCAGTTTCCTAACAGAAGAACCATCTACGATAAGCTTTCTGGTTTCAACTCCCCCTCCTCCCCCAATTTTTGTTTTTAATAAAGAGTATTGGTGCCAAGACTGAAAAATGCGACAGATCCTTATCTCAAGTTCCAGAAGAGTTACTTGATATTTATTGTATTACTGAAGAAGCAGAATGTAAACAAGTAACTAAAGACCACTGCCTGTCTGGGTAAGTCTGGAGCACTCCTACTAGCCAGTAAAGTTACTGCTTTCCACCCATCTTTACACTACCCTTGACAGCAGAATAGCCAAGCTGGTTTTGGGCTACGCTAAGTAGTCTGATGAACATCTATAAGCTTGGGTCTATCAAGGCTCGTTACCTTTGGCAAAGTCCCAATGCTTTGTGAGCATCTTATGCTGATAGCTACTGCTCTGAAGTCTGGGAAGGCTTGTTATCTCACTGCTCAACCAGGCAAACAGCCTGCAGCACCTCCTGGACATGAACTGCTTTGGGGTTACTGTGATAGCAGGATAAGGGAACTATGGGCAATGTAGTGATCAGCAGAGGAGATAAGGAAGGTAGGAGATGGGGACAGAGCTTGTGTCAGCTTTTGTCTCATAACATTTAGTAGCTTCAGAAAAACGTTCCACTGCTGAAAAACAGTGGTGAGTGTATGGTGTGCAGATGCCCAGTGGCAGAGTCAGAGTTCCAACTGAAGAGTCCATTAGCTCTGGGTCAGTGCCAGTCCCACTTGACCTGTGCTGACACCAGAAGAACTCCTTAGGTATCTCCTGCCTGCTCCAAGTCCCTCATTGTCCAGGAAGGTTATTTGTCAATGTGCAGGCCCTCATAAGTACCCAGAGGCAGTTTGAGTCTGACATCGCGCCCAAGCTGACAAACCTTACTGAGATACACAGCTGTGGGAAATGTAGTCCATGCAAACAGTCAGAGGTCCTGCAGGATCTGTCAGTCTAAGCTCCATGCTTTATTAAAACACCAATGCTAATGATAGATCAGCTCCATCCTGGAAATGTTACAGCCATGACCACCAAAGGCAGGTCCAAACCAGCTCTAGTCTGCCTTCCTTCTCTTGCCATGCATCAGAACCCTCACCTGAAGAATGTACCGGTTGTCTAAGTGGGAAGCATGAGGACACTTCCTATTCCACCAGGAAAACTGGGGTCAGGGTATTCAAACCCTGCATAAACAATATACCTCACAGGATTGTCCCAGTTCTCCCTTCTACCAGATACCACTCTAAGTTCACTACTCCGCGGGCATTCCTGATGTACAGTTCTTAAATGATTGCCTCCAGACTTTCTTCCTTGACACCATTTTTGCAGAAGATGTCAATCTGAGAAGCCTGACAGTAATTTTTGCACCTGAGGTTTGTCAGATGCACATAGGTATCAATTCTATATAGCCATAGCTAAGTGGCTCCTCCTTTGCGCTGGGGACTTGGGATGATTCCTGGAGGAAGGATTGTGAAGGACTCATCTCTGGAATACTGCCAGGCTCCACTCTCTTTTCCACTCTTTTTGATACATCAGCAAAGCTATTGCAAGGAATACCGCTGGGGATATTTGACTCTTTGACCACTGTACACAGAATTACTGTTGTCTTGTTGGTAATACCTATGTTTTCATGATAAATTCCTTCCTTTTAGGTTTACGGAGTGTGTCAACAGTGCAACTTATAAACAAGAGACAGACATCAGGCATCAGATGAAGTGAATGCACTCAGCAATGAGAATGGTGTGTATCATACTGGTTACCACAAAAACCACAGGAGAAATGTACTAAGGGAAAGGCTGACGTACTTGTCACAGGAATACCCTACTTATCTCTGTCTCTTCATCTCCATTCCTTCTGAGTACTAGGAAAGCCAGGCTTCATTGACTGTGAACTTGGACAGAAAAATAAGCAAGGTGACTCATCAAAGAATTGGTTTGCCCCTTCACATGCAGTATAGTTCTGGGTGACTGAGGAAGATCCCAACAGCATGGGTAGGAAATGGGTAGAAATTCTGTATTTTGACAGAAAGTTAATTAGTATCTAATTTTTCCTCGGCAAAACAACAGAATACCAAGCTATACTTAACTGAAATAAAAAGACACTTTTGAACTATGATTCTGCAAATAATTTATTGTAGTGACTGAAATATTTGACTTAGAGCTAATATTCTAATTTTTAAATGAATTTTATCATGTCTTTTCCACAGAATCATAGATCATAATGGATGGAAGGAACCTCTGGAGGTCATCTGGACCAAGCCCCCTGCTCAAGCAGAGCCATCTAGACCTGGTTGCCCAGGACCATTTCCAGATGGCTTTTGAATATCTCCAAGGGTGAATTCTCCACAACTTCCCTGAGCAACCTGTGCCACTGCTCAGTGACTCTTACAGTAAAAATGTTCCTGATGTTCAGACAGAACCACCTTTATTTCAGTTTGTGCCCATTGCCTCTGGTCCTGTCAGTGAGTATCACTGAAAAGAGCCTGGCTGATCTTTGCACTGTCCCTTCAGGTATTTATATACATTGATTAAATTCCCCCTTTTTCATATACGGCTTTATTCCCTGGCTATATAAGATACTCCGTATTATCTAATTATAACCAAAGGAACACTGAATTGAAAAGCTAGAGAAGGTAAGTTCAGTACTGAGTAGACAGAACATGTGTGAACTGGCATTAGATGTGATCAAAGTCTATGAACAGTGTGGTATCAATGATGATACATTTGTGCTTTAAAAATATTTGTCTTAAATTCAAATGAAATACTGGAAAAGAATCAAGGGCTGATTCAGAAAATGAACACAATAGTGAAACTTGTAAGCCACCCTAAGTCAGCATATTAAGAAATTAACTCATCATATCACAGTGTGTAATCAATAAATCAGGTACCAGGTGTAGTTATTCCACTTGGCAAGTCACATTTGTAAACACAGATGTCCGAATTGTTAGGGGTTTCATTTCTACAGTCTTTCACCTTCTTCAAACGTAAAAGATAAATGTTTTGCCGTTCCAGATGTATAATCATTTTGACAAAATAAACTCCCTCCAATTACTAGTAAAAAGAAAACAGTGGAAAGAACAAAATTAGCAGAAAAATACCTTTGCTATCACCTGTGTGTTTTCTAAAGAAACATGCTTGGGAATGTCAGCGCTGTTGATAACTATTACTGAATATTTTAACAGTCTGAAAATATGAGTTATATTTGGGCTGTCTAAAAAACCTGTAAACAAAGGAATCTTTGGTGCATAAAAGCTCTGCTGGCAAGCGGCTTGTGGCAGATGCCTTGTTCTTCCTGCATAGTTGGAAAACTCTTTGTCCCCATGAGACAAGTCTGAAGCCTGGGACTAAGGAGATTCAGTAGAGATAAAAGGCAACACCGTTGTGCTTCAAACTCTCTCCTTTGGCTATGAGGACAGTGGGGGATGACTTCTGTAATGACACCACTTACATTCTTCCCACACGGTCTGTCAGGGTAGGACTAGTGGATAAGAGACATGTGAAGAGAGTACTCAGAGCCCCAGCGCTGACTCAGAAACAACAGTGTTCCAGTTGGCACGCAGGAGGGACCGCTGGAGATGATTGCTCATTTTTTTTTGTCTCACTGCAGTGGGAGGAAACCTGCACTGGGACTGGCACAGGCACAGTCCACTCCTATTCCTAGGCAAAGATTGGAGCCATCCATCTTTACTCCGGAGATCATCACAAGAAAAAAGTTGACTACTGAGAGGAGAGAGTTCTTTGCTACTTGGCATAAGCGTTCGTGAAGAGGTTAGGAAAGATGGCAGACGCTGTAGAGAAAATACACCAAAACACCTGAAGAAGTTAGAGGTCAGTTGAGGAGCAAGACACACTTAAAGATGCTGGTAGAAGTCTGCAAGTTTCAACAGCCAGTTAATGTGTGTTCCTGCAGTCTGCCCAGAGACAGATCTCATGGTGTAGCTACACTTTGAAAACAAGAGATAAGAAAATAATAGAAGTCTTACAGGTCCACCTTTTGCAATGCACAGTGAACATGCCCCTCTGCTGCTTCCCCCCTCCCAAACATTATTAGTGAAGGTAGGATTGCTAATGGCAGCAGCAAGAAGAGTCAGTTCCAGCCACAGTCCTTCTCCATACTGGGAAATGAAGTCTTGAAGGTGGAAAGCTTCCAAATTGCTGCAGATCACCACCAGAAATCATCATTGCTTCATTTTTTCTTCCTGCTGAGGCCTGTCATTCTTAAAGCTATGGGGAGTGTTGTTGCACAAGGCTGGCACTGCTAAGGCAAGAAAATTTCCTGACCATGATGGCTGCCACTGACACAATCTGCAGAGCTCTTTACTGAAATATGGCTCAGGATATTCTAATGCAGCTCCCCTACTCTAGACAGCTTTGCCAGGCTGTTTTAATTGATCTTGTCACTCTTTGGTGTACTAGCACCTAATAGAATAAATGAACAGGAATTAACACAGAGCAATGAGCAGATTGGGGCTGTCTAATTCAAAAGAGGGTGCTGTATCTTATCCTGAAGAGTCTTTTTCTGGAAAAAATCGTGGTTAGGTTATTCTGAAAAACGCCTATAACCTTTGAAGGGAGAGAAATGGCACGCAGAATTGAGCTCTGGTTTGGGACAAACATGTACTTTGCCTTCTCTCCAAAGATTTGAGTGTAGCAGAAATGGATGTTTTGGAAGTCTGCAAAGTATCCCCTGGATAACTTTATAACCCTTTATTAAAGATAGATCTGAGCAATTAACTTCTGTATTGATTAGATTTTTGGAATCTCCATGTTCCCCAGCCCATGTTTCCTCCAGGGAAACATAATTAAACTGCTTTGTTGCTCCTGTTTTATCTGCCTTTCCACTGAAGAACTGAGGTTTGCTGGACAAACATCGTCCAGTCCATCTTACCTTGTGAGAGTGCTGGTTTTGGATAAGAGGCTACTCATGAACTGAAGCAGTGCCTAGTTTTAAACACAATATTTCAAGTTAAGAAGACCCCCAAAAGTGAACAAGTAGGGCAACAAGAGTGATTAGTTTTAGAAATAATGATTTCTGGCAAAAGACAGAAGAAAACTGGCTTTTTTTTTTCTATTTTCCTGCCTTTTCTAGAAGAAACTTAATAAATCCTACATATTAGCATGGAATGGTGATTACTTATTACTAGCCTCTGCTGGAAAAAAGGAAAAGAATAAATGGACTTGCATTGCCAAAAATAATAATGGGAAAGTTTTTAATAGGATATTGAAGCACTTGAACAGGATACCAAAGGAATTTCTGGAATCTCACTGGGATCCCTTTATTCTTCAGTTCAACATCAGTTTGTTTTCTGTCTGTGGTCTAGATACAGCTTGGTAGTGTCTCAGTGCAGGGATTTGACCTGTAGAGAGTGGATAGACCCATCCACAGCAGATACAGTGAGAAAGGATGGCAAAGAAAACAACTCTGATCACTTGTCTTCTAAGCAGCTTTGATCACTTTCTTCCCAACCCATATTCGTTATTCTTCTCCAGGCTTTCACTGCTTTAATCCTTCTCTTGCCTGGCCACCCAGGAAAGAAGACAGACAGTGGACTGTAAGAACAGTACCTACCATCTGCAGGCAGAAGTAAGTGATGCATGTTATGGACCAGGGTTTTAGAGAAGGCGGTTGTACACTTCTGTCTGCAGCAGGGGAGGTTCAAGTGTGAAATGAAGCCATCTCTTCACTGACATTCATAGCTGAACAAAACAAGCATGACACATGAAATGACACAGTCATGAATTGCTCTTCAGATCTGTAGAGTATTCCTACCTCTCTCAGGCTTTGATAGTTATGTGCCTGCTACTTCTGTCTCACCACCACAGATCATGATTTCATAGAAAAAGCAATGAAAAGAGCCGCCAAGGAAACTAGATTTGTTTAGCCTGGAGAAGAGGAGGCTGAGGGGAGACCTTATCATTCTCTACAACTACCTGAAAGGAGGTTGTAGCAAGGTAGGTGACCATATCTTCTCCCAAGTAACAAACAATAGGACAAGAGGAAATGGATTCAAGTTGCACCAGGGAAGGTTTAGATTGGGTATTAGGAAAAGTTTCCTCACCAAAAGGGTTGTCCGGCACTGGAACAGGCTGCCCAGGGAAGTGGTTGAGTCCCCATCCCTGGAGGTATTTAAAAGATATGTAGATGTGGTGCTGAGGAACATGGTTCAGTGGTGACTTGGCAGTGCTAGGTTAGTGGTTGGATTTGATGATCTTAGAGGTCTTTTTCAACCAAAACAATTCTATGATTCTGTGAAAAGGGAAGAGAGCATGGGTTGTTTCCTTTTCCTGGTCAAATAATACTGGAGAAAAAGGAGATGAGGAGGTACTCCTTTCCTAGCTGGAGTACCTGTTGGGTACACTTGCTCTGTGTTAATATATATATAAGCTTTCAGGGATGAAAGATCACTCTGGTACCATACTTTATTGGTGAAATGTGGAAATCCATTTGTCATTCTAAGTGTTGGGTCAAAAAATAGGAATCTCAAATGAGACTGCTCAAATGACTTGCACTGAATTTTCTGGGAGCATATTTCCCCCAAGAGTTGCACAGAATAGCCCTATAAGACAAAGACTGGAACAAAGATTAAACCCAACATTTTAAATTATCCCTCACTAACTGTATTTGTCCTTAAAAGTTACAAGAGTGTGAATAACATTGGCAGATCATGCTGGAGTAGGAGAGGAAGAGGGAATTGGGATGCACCCTATCATTTTACCTATTAGTCAGAAATCTATTTCCCTTGGTTCAGTTGCTTAGAATACGTGAAAAGCACAAGTCACTGTGACAATATTATGTTAGCATGATCTTCTCCCGATACTAGCTTCTTTCACTAGGAGCTTAAACCAAAACCAGAGTCTCCATGTGGCTTTCTGTCCTTAAACCTACAGGATGAGCCTCTTGAGACTGCAGGCAAAGAACAACATAAGCAAAAGTTCTGAAAGTTCAAAACTAACAATCTAGCTTGCAAAAATAGCATTATTGCATGCTTCTCACGATCAGTATAAATCAGTGACCACAATATTAAGTTCTCCATCACCAACCAGCTTTTTATATGAACCTTTCTGCCAGGCAATGATTAACTATAAAAGGGACTGGATTCAATTTTCAGGCATACATGCCAAAATGCTTAAGAGAGATGCCTTGATCTCCTCACCCCGAAACCCGGAAAATTTATCTGCATATCTAGGCACTGAAAAGCAAGCAAAGACTCTCCATGTGCAAAATGTGATACATAGCGGAGAGCTAAAGAAGGGTCCTGAGGAAAGACAGTGCAGGAAAACTTTAACTGGCAGAGCCTTAGTGAAGAGTAGATTGGCTTCTCGCACCACAGTGACTCTGGCAATAGTCCTGATGTACTTCTTTGACTCCTATGAAGACAGAAGGAGCCAGCTACAACCTCTCGTCTGATTATGCCCCTCTCTAAGTATCCAGGACTAGTCCAACTGCTTCTCACAGTGTTCTCTTGCCTCAGAGGGATATGCAAACCTGCCCCACCCATAGGGGCAGTCACAGTAGGGTAGTCAAGTTCTGGCTAGCTGGTCTGTAAAGGGCTGCTGTTCTGTGGATGCCTCTTGATTCAGGGCATGGCAGTGCATGTTGCTGCTGTGCTCCATGGGAAGAATGAGAAGGGTGGGGGAGAAATGTGAAGGATGTTACTGCTTCTGGGGTCAAAGTGAGCAGGTGCTACTGTTCCAACTTAGTGTTCCGGTACAGTCAAGATTTTGTCTTGCTGTGTTTGCACAATCTAGGACTCAACAGACAAACGCTGGCAAATACATCTGATGATTTTCAGCTGGTCCTGGTCATCATGTCCCAACTGATGCCTGCCCCTGGGGTAAAGTGACAATGCAGACAATCCTGTATTAAGGCAGAAGCTGATACCCTTGGTGGTATTGCCACTGTAATGCTTGTGCAGGGCTGCAGAAGTGACACTACAAGATGGAATAAGATCAAGGATTTGAAAGTGGCCAACAACAGCACTTGAAGCAAACAGCACTCTTGGCAGGGCTCCTGTCATGTCTCCCAGCTCTGAAATTGCACAGGATTGTTGGCATGGTACACTCATTCAGACCCACACAATTTAGGCATGGCCAACAGAAAAGAGGTTGATGACAGATGACAAGTGCCAAGGAAACAAGATTGATGACTCCTCCTGAAAGAGCGCACCAGATAGCTGAAGCCTGACAAGACTTTGCAGAAATGGAGATGGCACCCCATTCTCTCGCTCCACCACCAGCCAGCCTCCTTCCCCTGAGAACACTTGCCCTGTCAGCAACACTTCAGAGAAGATGGTAAAAACCGCTCTGTGCCTGAATTTGGTATGCTGATTTCAAAGCTCCAAAGAGGCAGAAAAATTCCCTTAGTATTCCCTAAGGGAAAGACTAGATGTTCCTTCTTTCACTCCAGGGACTCTGTTTTTTACTGGAATGTCAGGATTAGCAGACTGCTGAAAACAACTGAATACAAGCCCTTGCCCAACCTGCTACATATGTCATCTCAGTGTGCTTTTCTTCTTGTTTGTGTCTCCTTCATTTTTCAGGGGTAAAAATTCTGCCTCTTGTGAGCTTAGAGAAAGGACAGCAATCCACCCCAGTTCAAGTGGCAAGTATCTGGGAAAGCAAGGGTCAAGGCCAGATTCGCCAGAGCTGGAGAAACAATTGTAAAGGTCGAGTGCTATCCAGTTCACCTGACCTGTCGCATCAAAACTCTAAAGCTTCGTTGGTTTTGATATAACAATTTCAAGATATTTAACATGAGACCTGCTAATGCTGCTTAACCTGTCTTTACAAAAGGTGCCCAATTTGATTGGAATATCTAATATGTCTACCAAGGAATTAAGGTAATTCCTTAATTAAATGTATTAACTCTTTTTTAGTTATCCGTAAAATCTGGAAGTGTTTGGTATCTAAGCAAAACTCCACCTTATTCCCTCTTCACTCCCTGGAATCAATCAAATCGATTCCTGTGGCACTGCATCTCCCCTGCATTTGCTTTGTAACCTGGCCATTGCTTCTCTTGTGGTGCTGCGTACCTGGCTTTCACAGGCCATCCCATCACACCAGGAATCCTCTCACAGAAACATTTGAGAGCAGAGCACTGCATAGCTGAGGATTTGTCTCCTACAACGTACATATTGGATTTTGATCACAAAGGAAATCACTTCAGAAAAATACTTTTGAGTTTTCAGTACATACCCTGGCAAAGCATTTTTTGATAGCAAAGTTATCAAGCACTATTTCAAATCTTCTATAAATCACAGTGAAGAAGGTGGCAAAGGCACAGTGAAGCAACACTTTGGCTGTGTCTTCTCCATGGAACCTTGTTCTGACAAACACAGCTTTGTGCCTGTTCCTGAAGCATACTGACCTGCTGAGTTAAAGGAAGACCATACTTCTGGCTTGTCTGCAGAAAAGGGAGATCTCTGGGACAAACTAGGATTTCTCAAAAGTGTATCTAAGGCAAGGAAAAGACAAAGGAGGAGACAGAGAATGGAAGGCCAAGGATGACAGCAGAGAGAGTTGAAAATATTCAGCTTGCCAGATGACCTAGCAGAAGAGGGACTTGAGGTGGTTGAACAGGATGTGGCTGTTAAAAATGCCAGTAGATACAGAGGTGACATGGCACCTTGAAAGGTGACTAACCAAACTCCATGAGGACAGGCTCTGTCAAAATTTCTGCCTGCCTCCTATCTACAGAGTTCCCAAACCTTATTCCTAACAGTACTTAAGTGATTAAACCACTGCCAAGTATTGTGCTGGCAAGACTCACCTGTCTCAATTCTTCCATTCCTGAGGGAGCAAAGTGCCTTTAGATCTAAAAGTCGGGTTGCTGTCTTCTTGCAACAACCTTGAGGAAAGCAGTCTACTCCAGTAACTTTGACTTCATCGTGTTCAAGATACTGTGCATCAGGCATAGTGTCATATCAAATCCATGAACTTTTTCCTGATAGAAGAAATACCCCATATCTTATACAGGATAAGAAAAAGATCAGGACAATGCCCCTTTTCACTGTGGGTGCTTTTCACCTCTTTGGTTTGAGTTTAGCCTCCTTACCAGTCCTAATCCTGTACTGGAAAAGCTCCAGAACAGTCTGATGAATGTGCAATTCCCACTTTACCAATCAATGCACCACTCAAAGGAAGGCAGCAGGTAATTTACTGAAAGAGAATATAGTTGCCACACTATCATAACTCTGAGCCCAGGGTCGAGGAAAGAAGCGCTTGGTGCTCCTCTATCGCTGCGTCTCTCAGGAAGAAACATTTCTAGTACTTCCCAGAGAAAGTGCTACAAGCATAAAATTATAAAAGCTCATGGCTGTGCTACACCTCAGATTCTTCACATATGTGTCAATAAAAATTTTTCCTTTTCTGAGCCATCTATAGCTGTAAACAGAAATCCACATATTAATACAGTGATATTTCTTCTGCACATAAATCCTAAGTATCGTAACAACTTTTCTGTTTGTACAGCTTTTAAATTGGTTGTGGAGCTGTGTAGCAAGCATGTTTTCTATTCCATGAAGTCGGTTATTACAAATACTTATTTATAATAACATATATGCTATCTAAATGCATTTACTTTGGGCTTAAAAATTCAGGTTTCAGATTACATGCACCACAAATTTCCATAACTACAGGGTGAGAAAATACACTAGTGTCTTTCAAGTTAGACATCTGTTTAGAATGTTTTGTGGCCACGCTAAATCTTAAAACAATTTGGTTATAAAAACAAATATTCTTTACAGTATTAAAAGAAAAGAATAGGGATGATTTATTGCATGTTTTTAGCAACTGTCTTGTCTGAGGGAAGATGTGCCATATGGAATGAACTGACTTAAAAATTCACTGACGTGATGCAGTTATTTATTGATTTTATAGACAATAATGACCTGTAAGGGCTCTGCTCTCCCGTTTCCCTGTTGCTTTAGCACCCTCTTTCAATACTTAAGGAAATCAAGCCTGTTTAGCTGTCTGTGTGCCTTCCTACAATAAATATGACAAATCATATTTTGATATCTCATAATGTGCTGCTATAAATATTTTTTAATCTTTTTTTCCCTGCTTACTCCTGTTGGGAAACTAGAGTTAGAATTTAGGTCTCTGAACATCCTTTCTTCTTTCCCCAGTCTCTATATGAGTGTGCTAAACATTTCTCCTTGCATTTTGCTGTAATTCACAGGTTCCTATTGACTTGTAGGTAAGAAAGATAGAGGTAATTGCTAGAAGCAGAATTGGAGCACACAGAAGCATGCAAAATGTCCCACAGAAGTATGCAAGAAGTATCTTGTTATGAGCACTTGTTCTTCTTTTGAGGTCTCTGCATTTATTTTAAAACACTACATTTTTCTTTTTCATCTCTGTTTCTCTGGTGGTTTGTAAAGGTGGTTCTGTTCTCCAGGCTCCCACTTACAGTTTTACGGCTAGACACCAGGTCCCATCCCTACCTGAAGTCAGCCTTCCCCTTGGCAGGGAAGCAATGACCAAAGCAACTGAGTTTCAATATCGAATTCACTTCCAGGGTGCCATTACCTGAGATCTCGCATCAATGGCTACTCCAGCCAGTAGCAAGCAGTGGTTCCAGCCTTCTGTCCCCCATGGCTCCCAGACTGGCTTCTCATGGAGCAAGCAAGAAAGCAGCATCCCCTACATGCAGGCAGCAGCAGTGGCAGTGCATCAACCCAAGATCCTCTTTCCCTCTCTGCAGCATTCAGAAGCCTTCGGTGAAACATCATCACAACAGCCTTACCAACCTAAAGCCCTCTGAGGAGCAAGAAGAGAAAAATGGAAGCATAAGTAGCTCAGATGATGAAATTTTTGTTGCCATGTAGCACACTCAAGGTTAATACAGACAACCTTAGAAGTATGCAAGTGTAGAGAGCTATCCAATATCAGTTAAACACATTGTGAAAAATTAAAAAAGAAACAACCAACTGGACATCATGATGCTCTTTTGAGCTGTGGTTTGACTTCTTCTGCATTTATTATGGGCATTTGATTGAACCAGGGACTAAATAAGAATCATAGAATGGTTCGGGTTGGAAGGGACCTCAAAGATCATCTAGTTCCAACCCCCCTGCCATGGCAGGGACACCTCCTGCTAGATCAGGTTGCTCAAGGCTCCATCCAACCTGGATTTGAACACTTCCAGGGATGGAGCACCCACAACTTCTTTGGGCAATCTGTTCCAGTGCCTCACCACCATCAGGGTGAAGAACTTCTTCCTTATATCTAGTCTAAATCTACCCTCTCTCAGCTTCCACCCATTGCCCCTCATCCTATCATTACAGTCCCTTGTAAAAAAGTCCCTCCCCAGCTTTCTTGTAGGCCCCTTCAGGTACAGGAAGGCCGCTATGAGGTCTCCCTAGAGCCTTCTCTTTTCCAGGCTGAACAAGCCTAACTTTCTCAGCCTGTCCTCATAGGAGAGGTGTTCCAGCCCTCTGACCATCTTGGTAGCCCTCCTCTGGACTCGCTCCAACAGCTCCATATCTTTCTTCTGTTGGGGGCTCCAGAGCTGGACACAGTACTCCAAGTGGGGTCTCACGAGGGCAGAGTAGAGGGGCAGAATCACCTCCCTTGACCTGCTGGTCACACATCTTTTGATGCATCCCAGGACATGGTTGGCTTTCTGGGCTGCAAGCGCACACTGTTGGCTCATATTGATCTTATCATCCACCAACACGCCCAAGTCCTTCTCCCCAGGACTGTTCTCGATCCACTCATTGCCCAGCCTGTATTTGTGCTTGGCATTGCCTTGACCCAGGTGCAGGACCTTACACTTGGCCTTCTTAAACTTCATGAGATTGGTCTGGGCCCACCTCTCCAGCCTGTCAAGGTCCCTCTGAATGGCATCCCTTCCCTCCAGCATGTCTACCACACCACACAGCTTGGTGTCATCGGCAAACTTACTGAGGGTGCACTCAATGCCACTGTCCATGTCACCGACAAAGATGTTAAATAGTACTGGTCCCAGTACTGATCCCTGAAGGACACCACTTGTCACCGGTCTTCGCTTGGACATTGAGCCATTGACCGCAACCCTTTGAATGCGACCTTCCAGCCAATTCCTTATCCACCGGGTGGTCCATCCATCAGATCCATGTCTTTCCAACTTGCAGACCAAGATGTCATGCGGGACAGTGTCAAAGGCCTTGCACAAGTCCAGGTAGACGACATCAGTTGCTCTTCCCTTGTCTATTGATGCTGTTACACCATCATAGAAGGCCACCAGATTTGTCAGGCAGTATTTTCCCTTGGTTGAAGCCATGCTGGTTGTCACCAATCACCTCCACATTTTCCATGTGCCTTAGCAGAGCCTGCAGGAGGATCTGCTCCATGATCTTGCCAGCCACAGAGGTGAGACTGACTGGCCTGGAGTGAAGGAGTGAAGACAGGAGTGAAGACAGCTTGCAGTTTAAAAAGAAAGTTATCCAAACATCTTACACATTTTTTTTCTTTTTGTCCCCTTAGATAGGATATGATAGTTCTGAAAAATTCTATTCAAAGACAAGAAGGTAATTTGAAATTGCTCTTCCTGGCAAGCTGGAGACCTGCTGTATTTTAATCAGTTTGTACTTCAAGAGTTTATAAAAGCAGTATGGAAGGAATAAGAAGCAAGCAGTGTTGCTTCATGAGGAAATGCTTGTGTTTATGAGAATATTAAGAATGCCTGTCTCTTTTTTCAAATAGTGTGTGTCATTTGAAGCATCAAGAAGAAAATTGTATTGGCTTCCAGCTCCCTGCTAGTTTCCTGCACAAGATCACCTCCCTTCCCAATAGTCTAAAAATAATGGGAAATATTAAAAAATGAGCAAAAGGATACACTTAAGAGTCCAGTTGCATTCAAGAAGCAGTAATAGTAGAAGTAAAATGGATGTTCTGAGTGTATAGGGGCTTGAAGTAATGATGACCATAAGAAGACAGATGAAGACTAAGGTCTATAATTATTTTCCAGAAGCGGAGTTATGTGAGAAATTGATGGCATGTGATCTTGAAAACAAAGATGTGAATGAGACCGTAGGTTCTGTGCTCAAACCAGTGCTCTGAATGAACATGCATTTTCTACCAAGTAGAGGGAGTATGAGGAGAAAGCAGACTGGTATTTCAAAGCTTCCACGTTGAAACCCTGTGCAGGCACAGATTTGCTAAGTGCATGAAGAGTCTATAAGCCACCTCATAGCACTGTCCAGAAGCTGCTTTCCTGGTCACACACTGCAGTTGACGCTGCATGGTTCTTTAGCCTCCTACTCTCTGTGCACTGCAACTACAGCCATTTCTGTGTCTCTGTGTATATACATGCATTTGTGCATGTGAGTCTGTAGATGATCACACTGCTAGTATAAAATCAGTATGTCCTGCTAACCTTGGTCTCAGCAATGTGAAATTCTAAGCTCTACTTCCAGTCCTGCAAAGTGTCTAGATGCATGCCTGAACTTAAATGCTATGCCTGCAGTTAAATGATTTGACAGCTCAGGTCCCGATTCTTCCACATTCCCTGCAGGAGGGAGCAGTTGAAGAATAAGGAGGGTGCTGACCCCCTGCCTCTACGGTGAGTGATGGAACTTACTGTTCCATTTACAGCTCCATTTTAAAAATAGATGCTGGGCAAGTAAGCAATTAAAATTCAAGAAGGAAAGCAGAACTATCTGGCAGTTGTTCAGTAAGCTTAACTTGTATAAAAAGATCTGCACATAGCTGGTATAAGTATAAACAGTCAGCAGCATGAGATTATGAAAAACAATTCTTGCCTGGCAAATGTAATTACTTTTAACAAAATTTAAAAACCAGGGAGTGAAGAGAACACAGCACAAATATTCTCTCTGCAGTCTGGATCATGGAATAAGCTCCCATAAAACACCTGAACCATCATCTTCGGATGTATCGATGTAGACAGGTGCAAAAGGGTCCAAATTCCAAGCTGGACATATGCTAGCTCGGCACCATTCCCAGTCAAACAAACGCACTGAGAGATTTGGTAGAGTGGCCTGAACACCACGTGGTGACACCACTTCTAAATCAGAGCCAGTTCATGCCTGATCAATGAGCTCAGATGTGTCTTCACACACCAAGACACCTCCTATCTCCCTGGCTTTCCTCCGTGGTATTGTGTTCACCGGGAGAAGTGATGAACAATAGTTGTCCTGTGACTGTCTCACCATTATCCAGTACTTTCTGGGCTTCCCCCTGCCTACCCCCAATTCTCTTCTGGGTAAATCACTCCCTGTCAATGGCCTGGCAGGAGAAGCACCATTGTTCCATCTAGTGGAGAGCTATTTAGTGTTGATGGCCTTTGATTTCTCTTTCCAAACATAGGCCTCGCCTCTGCCAGATAGGATTTTGCTGGTAGGGTTATTCTGGCAAATCCTCTGAACATAATCACAGTCTGTAGTCCCTGAAGATTTATTGTGGGCCAAATTGGTATAACTTACATCAATCTGTGAATATAATAAGTGCAGACAATATCAAAGCCTCTCAGAAAATATCTAATATAAAATAGATACACTAATTTACTGTGAAGGTTACAATTGTAAATAGTTTTCAGAAGAAAAGTAAATAACGGCATTCATAGTTTGGCACAGACATGTTGCCAATGTGTCACATCCTGATGGATTGGGGATATGTCTGTGTCAAACTATGAATTCTGTTTTTGCTTTTTGAATGCCGTTTACAATTGCAACTGTCCATGTGGATTATTGCATCTATTTTTATAGAAAAGGCTCTGTCTGGGAAGATGTATCAGAGCAATCAACAACACCAACTGGTTCTATTTTGCTGGAACAATAGTGTTCCTGCAAACTGGGCTCTTCAATCTTCATGCGCAGGACAGGAGGACTAGGGTCTGGGCTTCTCCTCCTCTTGAAGAACATGTGCAAAAGAGTGATGGAAGCTTATTATTTGGGTACATTTGTCAAGGTGGGGTCTCGCTGCTAAAAGCGAGACAGAGGGGTTGAGCAAAAGACTTAATAGTGATCGTTAAGTCAGGTGGTGTTTTGCCAATCACTAGGCCTAGTGCAAAGGACACAGCCAGCAGAAAAACAATCCAGTAAGTAGATTCTATTGCACATAGAGGAGTCAGTATATGGGGGATTGCTGGGGGTACAAACAAGTCAGACAGATCACACATAAAAGACATCAACCCCAGGAATGACACAGTACAACCAATAATAGGTGGAATAAACAAAGACACAAAGGCTCCCATAGAAAAAAAATGGGAGACAACCAAGTCAATGGGCTGACCATATAGGATAGAAGCAGCCCCATATTATCTCCCCACGAAGCCTGCATTTGCAAATGCCAAACCTGACTGGGGCCCAGTTGCATGAAGAGTCAGAAAGTCCTTCCCCAACAGGAAACTCTGCAGAGTGCATCCACCTCACAGACAGACACTCCACCCTTCCTGCACATGGTCCCAGCTTTTATCCCCAAAGCAGGACACCTGGCACTTATTTACCCAATGCAGGGCACCTGGGGCTTGTTTACCCAAGGGCTTTCCCTACAAGGCCGGCCACACCTTGGAGGAAAGCCAAAAGGCAAACTCATCCCCTCCTTTTAAAAGACCATGGGGACCACCCATATGTCGACTTTAATTCAGGGCTCGGGGTTCAGACCCCAGCACTTCAGGTGGTGAGGCACTGTAGAGACATACAGCTCTGAAGTGCTGGGGAAGCTGGGAAGCCACACAACTGCAGCCACAGAGACCTGCCACAGAGCTGATGCCACCCTCCTCACTGCTGACCAGGGCCAGGGGGAAGAAGGGAAAGCTCAGGTAGTACTCTCTAACACTCCTGTTCCTCTCCATTCCCTCCCCAGTAAATTCATGCTCAGGCAGTTCATTTTCATTCAATCTATACCACAAGCAGCCTGAGAGTAAAGCTTCATAAAAAACATCTATTAGATCATTCAGACTAGATATAAGGAAGAATTTTTTTACAATAAGTCATAGAATCATGAAATCATAGAATGTCAGGTTGGAAGAGACCTCAAGGATCATCTGGTCTAACCTCTCTTGGCAAGAGCATGGTCTAGACAAGATGGCCAAGCACAATGAGGGTGGTGAAACCCTGGAATAGGCTGCCCAGAGAGGTGGTAGATGTCCTGTCCCTGGAAACATCCAAGGACAGGTTAGACGGGGCTCTGAGCAACCTGATCCAGTTGAAGATGTCCCTGCACACTGCAGGGGGTTTGGACTAGATGACCTTTAAAGATCCCTTCCAACCCAAAGCATTCTATCGTTCTTTGATTACCAAAGTTGGAGTTCTTTGCTTTCCTGTATGTTATTCCTGCCACCTGCATGTTGGTAATTGGGCTTTGCCAGAAGGATTGCCTGTAGATACAGAGCTAAGCCAGCTGGGGCCTGAGAAGCTGCACTGTCTGGGGTGAAGGCAGGTGGTTCAGGGCGCTGCTGTCTGAAGGTGATACCTGCCACAGCACCTGCATCTGAGGAGACACCTTGGCAGTCCAGGGCTGAGGAGCAGCAGGCAATTCATCCCCACAGTAACCAGTCCCAGAAGTCTGCTGGGCGTTCAACGTTTGGATCTCCTCACTAAGGACTGGCATCCCACCAGGGAGAGGGTTATTTTTCACTTTGTTACCTTGGACTTTCTGCATCAGCCTGGTTTTGTCGGTCCTGTCCTTACGCCTCCCGTGCAGCAGAGCCACTTTAGGTACTTATCAAGCAGGTACATCTAACACTGCTTGCAAAAGGCCTTGCTGCTTGGCTGGGATTCCTCACCACTTCCAGCACAGAAATCTGTCAGCAAAACGTTCTGGGGGAAAAACACCGCTCTACTGTTTTTAAATAAATCCCAGCTATCACTCAGCTTCCTGGGGAAGCTGGTAAATACGGTGCTGAACTGAAAGTACCGGTATGCAGAGGGAGATGCGCTCCTGCCAGTCAAGGCGAAGAGCGCAAAGGGACCGGGGTGGGCAAAGGGGCAGGTGGGGGCAGAGGGAAGCCCCCTCCGGAGCCGCCGATGCCGGGGAGGGGGAGATAAGGCTGCTCCAGACATCCCAGAGGCGGGGATGGACTCACACGGTACTTTTCCCTTTCAACTTTTCGGGAGAGCCACTCGGCGGCGGCGCGGGCAGGTGCACCGCTCCGGGGCGGGGGTGTCGGGGGTGCGGTGTGCCCGGCCGAGCCCCCCTGTCCCGCGGCACAGCGGCGGGCAGCACCGCCGGGGACGCGCCCGAAACGCTGCGGCTCCGTCCGGCGGCACCCGGTGAACCCGCCGCGGCGGCCGTCGCCCGCCCCCGTCCCCCGGTGCCGCCGCGGGGCCGCAGCGCCCTCTGCCGCCGGCTGGAGGTGCGGCAGCGGCGGCGTAGCAGGGATCGCGTGCGAGCGGGGACCGGCGGCTCGCCCTGTCACTCGGCCGCCAGCCCGCCACCTGAATCACGAGGGAAGCGGCGGCCGAGCATCCTCCCCACCCCCGGCGCCCTCCGTCCCGCTGCCACCGCCCGCTCCCGCACCTCCGCCCGCTCTCGCCGCCGTGCCTCTGCCGCCCGCTCTGCGCCGCAGCCGGGGGCTGCCGGAGAAACTTTGCACCCGCGGGCCGTGGCGGGGACCGTGGGGTAAGTCGCTGCATCCCGAGAGCTCGCGGTGGGCAAGGGGAGGCGTCAGCCACGGCTGTGCGAGGGGATCGGGGCACCGCCGGCTCCGGCCACCTCGTCCCCCAACCCACCCCCTCTATACCCCGGGGTGTCGGTGTTCTCCTCTGCTGTTTCGGCGGCAGTGGGACCGCAGCCGCTTCTCCTACCCGAGCGCCGGTGCCGGTCCACAGCTCCCAGGCGAATGCCCCGGGAGGTGCAGGGTGCCGCTGGCCCCCGGGCGGGTGATGCCCAGGGTGCTGCCCCGAGGGCTGGGACCAGGGCGGCGGCGGACCCCGCCGTGGCACCTTGGCCACATCTGGCTGCACCCATCCCCTTCCACTGATGCCTCGGGAGACCTTCGGCGGGAAGGCAAGAGAAATAAAAGTTTCATGTCGCCTCTTTCAAGCCCCAAGTGCACCCGATGGCATGGAACAGGGTGGGTACGCTTTGGGGTCAGTCAGTACTTCCCCTGAAAATCTTCTTTTGCAGTGGTTTATAACTTCAGAGCTAAAAATTCTTGTGTTTCAGTTTGACATACTGAAAGGGGAAAAATTGGTGAGGGAAGGCAAAGCATGTGTACGGGCTCCAGCGCTTTTTCTGACTTGGCGTTACTTTGTTTAGTAAACAAGAATTTTGTACGTCTTCGGGTGAAGCGGTAGCTTTGAGTCTTTACGAAAGAATAATGCAAATAGCGTAAAAACAAGTTATATCATGTAAAAAAACTTTTTTTTTTCTCCCTTGAAGACGGGTACAAACAATGTTTGTGCGTCATTTAATGAGTTTCTAGGAGATAGACTATTAAGACAAAAAAAAACCCAAAACCAAAAAACAAAAACCACCAGAAAAACCCAAGAATATGCTTGACGTTGTTTGGTAGTTGGAGGTTTCAAAAAGACAACCAGGACTGGATTTAAATAAAACTGACTGATCTGGTTGGGCTCAGAAGTAGTCTGTTGAGAAGAATGTTGAATCACATATGTTTGCAGTAGATAAAATAAAACAGTTCTCCTTTAGGAACCGTAGAGAGTGTTATTATCCAGGGCTAAGACTAAATCACTGCCTTTAAGTGAGAGACTTAATGACCGACAAGATCAAATTCACCAGCAAGACACTCAGTTAATTTGCAACCAAGAGCAGGAATTTATTTCCTTGAAAAACAAAGTACCTAATACCATACATAATAAGAATCAGAACGAGTTACCAGTTAAGGTTTCGATAGTAACTTTAATGCTGTTGCTCCTGCCCGCAGCCCCTGCCTCAGCACAAGCTGAGACAGTTGCTTTTCACTGCCACATCCACCGCGTTTTCTGCATTGGTATAGATATTTGTGACAACCTATTTCATTCTGTAGTTGACCATAAAAGTATATTTGCATGTTCTCTGGTCTCAAGGAGAGGACTGGGTTTCTCGGAGCTGTGTTGGGCTTGCATGTAAACACCTCTGGAAGCCCACAGCTCCACAGCCCGTAGGGTGAAGGTGTACAGAGGGGGAGTGTTTCGGCAAAGAGTGGCAGGGAACGGACACTCGCATGTGGAAAAGCCGGGTTGTTGTGGTTTCAGGTTTTTTTTCCAAATGAGCTGTGGGAGGGGGAGGTATGTTATTACCTCAGCTTCCCATCGATTCGGATTTCTGCCCAGGAACCATAAGGAGGAAATGCATTGCTAGGCCCTGTTCGCAGCGCGGATGCTTGCAAAAACTAGCCAGCCGGTCTAGTATTGATTCATCGGTTTCAGCGTATAAACAGATTTAAACTCTACTGTGGAGGATTTAGTAGTCAGAAATGATTTTTCCATTAGCTTTACCTTTCTGTAGGTATATCTAAAAATACAGTAAAGACACTTTCAGTATCAGGAACTGCCTATATGTAGTTGAACTAGACTGAGAACCTGGTACAACTTTTGCTGTCATATTTTTGAGGGGTTCAATTTAAGCCGAGATCCCACTAAATGTGGGGGCTCTGCTGTTGAATAACCAGGGTCTGGTGCCAAATCTTTCCTTAATATTCCTGGTAATTACTGCTGACTCATGCTGACATGTGAGTTCAATTAGCCCCAACTGGAATGTAAAGGATGTGGGAGTGTCTGTTTGTGCCCAGAGACAGCTAGGACAAAGCAGATTTTGGAGGAAAATTTAAGGAATTGCCAAGTTTGGGTAGGAAGTGTTAGCCAGTTGGTTTTTTGGTTTTTTTTTTTTTAGAGTAATGTTTGAATAACCAATAAAGTTGAGTCCCAGGAAGGGGGTGATTTGGATAACATGGGCTTGTCTTCACTATGGAATAACTGGAGTCCTAACTCAGGCATTGCTTCTAATTTGACTCATGTCCACACACACAAACTCTTTGCTGAAGAGTGGTGATGTTTTCAATTTGAGTTGGCTTACCCATGAGGAATAAGCTATAGCTCAGATAACCACAATTCATCAACTGCTAACACAGCCTGCCTGAACAGCACAAGTGCAATTTTGCTCAGCTGTGGCTGCTCCAGCTTGAATAGGGTTACCTGGATGGCAGGCAGAGCCTGCCTGCTTCCCTGGCACAAGCAGAGTGAAGATGTCGTCGCTTTGGCCATGGGGTAAGCAACAGGATGTTTGTCAACTTGAATGTTCCCATGTGATTACTGGCTAACTGCTGTGCTTGTGACAGCTTGCTGGTGGTGGTCACTGTCACCACGCAGCCTTGGCAAGCAGGACAGGAGGACTTTGCAGACCTGCAGCACTCACCAATGCTCAGAATGGGGCACTGCTGCAATGAGGTATGAAAAGCAAAAAATGGTCTTCGCCCAGAAATGCCTTTTCTGTCGATTACCAGCTGGTATGAGACGGTCAGTTGTATGTCAGAGGTATATGTTAATATATATATATAAATAAATCCGGACATACTTGGCTAGTAGTAGGAAGAGCTGCTGCTTTGGGAGAAGCGGTTTCCTTGTTGGCCCTCTGCAAATTGCTACTAGGAAATGCAGAGGAGGATTTCTACAAACATTTTGAGGTCAAAGCAAAGCAAGTGGACACAGGAGCAACTATACAGCCATATGTATACCAAGCAGATGCTTTCTTTAAGGGATGATGACTCTAATGCAGACTCCTGGGTCTGCATGAAAAATGAAAATTTCAAGGTGTTTTGCAAGGAATTTGACTCAGAGTTAGGGACCAGCTGAACAGCCTGAGACAGAAATGCTTTAGGAGCATGCTTGCATTGCTTTATTGGTCCAGAGCTCCCACAGAGTTGGTGACAGTCATTTTGGATTCCAACTTACCTTAAGAGATGTGATCTTTGAGGTTTCTGTAGCAGTTGAGGCTGTGTTGTGCTGTTGTCAACATAACAAATATGACATAGGTGACTACAGAACTTGAATGGATATACTTACAGGATTTCACAGGTGGAGTGAATAAAATGATGCCAACATAATGCCAACTAAAGGCACCCCAAATACTTATGAACCCTTGAGGTCCCTAGTGCCAGTGTGTGATACAACCATTTCAGTGTAGGTAAGGTAGAATCGGTTCGCTCAGGTGCAGTCCTTAGGTACACAGGCATGTGGCTACAATCACGAGAAATCCAGAGTATCTCTTCTACCTTTGTTTTTGAAACCATATTCTGGATCTTATCCTTTCCCTTTGGTAGGTGCCTTCTGGTATTTATTTGCCCTGCCCTGTGATTGCAGTGGCGCCTTGTGCAGCAGAACTATTGCTCTGTATTCAACAGCAATATCCATGCATGCATTAAATATATTAAATATTTATTCCTTACTCTTAAACTTTATTTGTATTGATGTTAAATGGCGGTCATTTCAGTAGATTTAGCTTGCTGAAAACATGTGCTAACATAAAATCAAATTTAGGACTGTAAAAATGCACCATTAGTGGATTTCTCCCTCTCTCTCCTGTAACACTGGAGATGAAACAGAGTGAAGTTGAATGTGTGGCAGTTTTAGGGTCACTGTCTCACTCTACCACGAGCTGTTTGCAACATTTGGTAGTATACTGATTCCTGGGAGTCACGATGCTGAGTAGCCTCTCAAACTTGTTCTTTTGCTGAAACTCCAAATATTATGCTCTCACCTGGCAGTCACGGCCACGTTGTCTGGAAAGCGGACTCTTCTTGGCCTAATTGTCTTTCAGAGGGATTTACTTCTCCAGAATGTGTTTTTCTGATATCTGAGAACTCCTAATGTGCTTTTCAGATTGAGTCTTCCTCTCCTCGTCCTCCAATGAGGAATCCTTCCACAAACACCATGTTTTCTTCTTGTTTTGGGCCATTTCTAGAGAAGCAAAATTTACTGAGGTTGTTTTGTGGGCGAAGACTACAGATAATAGAGAATTTGGAGGGGTATATGGAGAAGACTGTCATTCAGGTTGGGACTCCACAGTGGTCTGTCAGAGCTGTTCCCTATTTCATGAATGGCTTGAATGACGGTCAGAGCATGTGGGCATTCAACTTGCAGAACTTCCAAGCTGAAATGGGTTTCAGACACCCTGGGAGACAAGAGTCAAATTCAGGGTTATTTTTGACAGTCGCAACCTCCAGAATACCAAGCTGGATGTGAGCCTATAAGGTTTTGTGAAAAAGTTTATTTTCAGTGAGGAATAATCACATATTCAAATACAGCATGGGGAATGGCTGGCTGGGCAATGTGAGCTAAGGAGAAAAGGATGTGGAAATTTGGTGGGTCACAAACTAAACACGAGTCAGTAGCATCGCACTGTTGTCAAAATGGTAAATGGAACAATGGGGTGTAAAAATAGGAGTGTTTTTCCTAAGATATATGAATAATCTTTTCACCCTACTCAGCCCAGGTAGGTCCTTAGCTGGAGTATTGTGCTCATTTGGGAGCAGCGTACTTGAGGAAAATTATGGACCAGATTAAGAGTTCAGAGGAGAGCAACAGGAACGGTCTGATATCTAGAAAACATAAATTACAAGAAAATACTAACATTATTGTTTAGTCTAGAGATGAGAAGAGTGAAGGGGAAAAAAATTAAAAATCTTTAGAAATACAGGATTAGCTGCAAAATTAGTTGAACTGAAATTGTTAAGTTGATGTCAACTAGGGCAAGAAGTTATGATCTTCTATTACAGTAAGGAAAATTTAAGTTAAGATGCTTAGGAAAAATTTTGAGATTCTAGTAATAGTTAAATACTGGAATAAAATCTCTGGAGTACTCATAGAACTATACTTATTCAGTATAAGCAGCTTTTGGGAGTGGTTTAACAGCTGTGGTGTTACAGCTATGATGGCCTAACCATGTAAGATTGGAAAAGACTAGAAAGATGTGGCACTTGATTATATCAATTGATTTAGCTAGAAAAAACGGACCAGGCTTTCATGCTCACAAGCCGTTTCTCTGATCTGAAACCTCTGAATGGTTTTGGTACAGCTGCTTCTGTATGAAACAGGGAAGGATGTTCTGTATGATCTCTTGAGGGTCCTTACAGCACTATTTGCAAAGATGTAACGATTAACAAAATCTTTCTGTCCTGGGATAGATGGGTGTTCAGGGGCTGAGGAGGGAAGGCATGCTGTGAAAGATGATAAAACAGCTCTCCCCTCCTCTGCAATCAGGGAGGTTCCCTCAAATTTTCTCTCTGTGAAAAATTCTGATTTATTATTTTTCAGGAGTGGTTGAGAATCAGTAAACACTAAAATAGCTGCTTTGTTAGTGTCAGGTAGTTTTGGATGGTAGCAAGTGCTTTATGACAAGCTATATTGTGGTAGGATGTATCCACAAAGCATTTGCCTTATCTTAAAGACTAAAAAAAATTATGTGAGTTTTGAGGAAGTCAAATTTTTTACCACCTCTTACCCTAATTATGTAAAGTGAAATACTTGCAGTCACTACTGGTTTATGAAAATTAAATATAATTATTTTTTAAATAAATTATAGATGTAGTATGAAAAATTTAGTGAGCACATAGAAAATACTACTGCTGCTATTAATGAGAATAAATTTGTATATGTTGTTACCTTAGGGTAGTAAAAGATATAAATAGTATTAGAAGACAGAGTTGTACTGTAGACAACTTGCAAATGTATTTAAATGCATTTTTTCCTCTAGAGACATATCTCTAAAACAGTAAAAGTATTTACAATAGAAAGTGACAAAATTGTCAAATAACAAAAAAAAGGGTAGATATGTCTATAGATCTCAGAAACAGAATGGGAATAGATATGTTCTGCTGCTTACAAAGGAGAAATCTGTGTTCCTGGAGAGGAAATCATATACCTATACATCCATAGTTAAGGATCTGCAGTAAATTTGAGTACATATCCAAACCAAGGTGCCAGAGTAGTGCCTTGTCAGTGTAGCAGACAAAACTAGGCTGCCTTTCAAACAGTGTATCTTGTTTAGGTACTTTCATAGTCTCAAAAATAATAGCTATATCAGTTTTTATTTTTACTTTTGTTTTCAGGTTCTGTATCTGAAAGAATAGGAACTTTTGAGTTTTCATTCTGATTTTCATGTACTTCACTAGAGACTTGCAAGAACTGAGCAAAATCTTGCCAACTCACATGCCAGCCTGGCTCTCGGTGTGTATTTCTAAACTGTGACCTGCTGCTTTCAGGTACTGCAGTGTTTATTACACTGTGGGCAAAAACATTTTAAAAGACTGAATTGCAGCAATAACAAATAATAACAATGTCAATTTAAGCATCAAGCTAACATAACTCACTTTTAGGAGGAAATATTTCACACTTCATTGCAATTTTTCACTGCATTCCCATTTTCCATCTCAAGCTTTGAGAAAAACGCCATCTTTTTACCCTGAAAGTTTTTTGTTTTTTCCCACGGATCTTCAGATATCGAAGCTCTGCTGAACCTCTGTTTTGGAGTGCTTGGCATTGCATCCTCTGCTTCTCCCTTAGTTCCACTGAATGACCGAGAAGGAGGAACACAGAAGAGCAGTCAGGAGAAGAATGGGACTGAATCTTTCCAACAAGCTGATGTTACATCTAGGTTTATAAGTAATTTTTCTTCCTGCTCTCGTACTCCTATACACGCACATTTCATAATAACTTTGATAGTAATCAAGATGTCAGTGCCCATTTTGTTTGCCTTAGGTCCAGCCCTCTTTTGCTTCTTTTCTTGGGGAAGACACTGTGCTGTGTTCTCCTGGTGTCACAGAAGATCGTCTGAGGACAGGCTGTGGCTCTCAGACAGAGACAGCCACTTCTTTCTCTGTCCACACTGTCTCTCTGTCTACAGTGATACAGAAATATACGAATGTATGAAATATATATGAAATATATACATATATGAAAAAAATGTAGTAAATATTTGACCTGTCCTATATTTTGACTCCTATTCTGCACTGGAGTGCAACTAAAGCTTTTTAAGCAGCCTTTTGTGGAAAAGAAGAAAGAGAGTACAGTTATGGTATAAGGCACACTTCTTCAAAGGGCTTGGAACTGGATTTTGGACCACTCGCAGGAGGGGCTCATCAGCTTATTGGCTACTGTGCAGAGTCTCCCTGATTTTCATAAGCAATCCTTTCCTGATAAAAATTCCATTTCAGTTAGTGCCATTTTGGCTTTACAGTAGAAAACTCCTAAAAATGGTTCATAGTGTTGTTTTCTTCCTGTCTCATCTGTTCGATCCTCTAATCTAGAGCCTGCCTTTGTATCGCTCAGGGTTTCCCATCATGCTGTTAGCATTTGCTCCAAAATTGCATCACACTTCTAATTTGGCCTTGTGAATGCACGATGATCATTCTTCTACTACTTCAAAGAGAACCCCAAACCCCAGACAATCAAAGTCTGATGAAACAATAAGCAGGATATTTGAACATAAGAGGTTAGGAAAGTAACACCAGGAATGCTGGTGAACTTACAAGAGGGTTTGGAGAACAAGCATAGCTTCATAGTTCGTAGTTGCATTTGCAACCTGTGGTTAGTTCTGCAACTCAGAGTGACATCACAGTGGTGTTTGGGTGCTGGACCTTATGGTGGAACTTTGAGGGTGACAGAGCATTGGAACAGGCTGCCCAGAGAGACTGTGGAGTCTCCTTCTCTGGAGACATTCAAAACCCGCCTGGACGTGTTGCTGTGCAACCTGTTCTGGGTGAGCCTGCTCTGGCAGGGGGGCTGGACTAGATAATCTCCAGAGGTCCCTTCCAACCCCCACCATTCCGTGATTCTGTGAACAGGAGAGTGGTGAATGAGAGTAAAACAACCCAAAAAGCAGCCAATGAAGGGCCACATGTGTTTTGGGAAAAAAAGTGACACAACCCATTCAAAATGATGTTATTCTCCTTTTATCTAAAGGCATTTATCCCTCACTTACAATTGAAGAGTAGTATAGGTAAACTAATGGACTAGACAAGCTTGATGTACTAATTAGCTGTAACAGCCTTATCATGACAGGACAGAGTTAAATCTGGGCAGAACTTATCTGAAAAGTTATATATCTCAAGGGTATTATGATCCTGAGAGTGAAACATGCTGCACTAATATCCCTACTGAGGGCAGGACTGCAATGTGAGATTGAGTGTCTTGTTAATCATCAAATAATCCATATGGTTGTGACAATATCTTAAATGCCCCATCTGCAGCAAAACTTTTCATCACTGCTTACACCTCACTAGGGAAAGGGTAGTCCAGATGCTGTGGCAGTCCGCTATTCTCCTCAGACGGTCTGTGGCAAAGACAATGGAGGGCCAAAGTCAAGCCTGGTAGAAAGAGATGCCAGTCTACTAACTATAAAGGATTGTACCAGATGTATACCCAGTCTGATTTTTTTTGTGTGTGTTTTTGTATGTGCTATGATCCGTATCCTTCCTGAAGTGACATAATGCACGTTAGATGTTCTAAAAACAGCTTAATTTTTAAAACATCACTTAAAACCCACCCCTGCATCTAAGCTTGTTAAAAATAAAGATAGCTATTTACATCCTCAAAGCTCGAAAAGAAGTCTCCTTATGCCTAATTTCAGGCTTTCTCATATAAACAAATAAAGGAGGGCTGGTGAGATAATTTAGTCCCCAAATGAACTTGTTTGTGGATAGAATAGTGATTGAAATTATTGTTCTGCTGAAGATTCCTGAAGAGTGTAGCTGCATACCTACCCTTAGCAAAGGGCTGCCATGTTCTGAAGTCAGACACTTGCAAAGGAGGGAACCCGGTAGCTAGAGATGAAATGTGAATTTCTTACCTATGTGGACAGGCATTAAACTTAATCTCATACTAAAAATAGAAATTGGATATTTTATTACCCTCATTTGCCTTGTGGTCCCCGTTCCGTACTATGCACTGTTCAGATCCCACTGTGAATAGTGTGCTATTAATTTTGTCACAGACTTTTCTGTGATAATTGTGACTATAATATCTAAGTACATCAAAACCAGTGACGAATTAATCTTTATTATATTGCTGAGACGTATGGTCTTATTAGTAGAGACAAATGTGAAACATATATTCTCATTTACTCAGTTGTGGGCACTCAGGAGATGATTTTTATGAGGATGCAGCCTTTGGTACACATTCACTTAGAGTGCAGTTCTGGGTGCCTTCAGCTGTGGCAGTGAATGCTCATCACTTTTAGAAATCAGACCAAGGCTTCCAGAAAAGGAGGGTTGACACCTCAGACATCACTGGCCCTAGTCACATCCCTCGCATCATGCAGCCCCCATTCCTACAGCCCCTGCAGAGCCCTGACTCCTTTCCTCAGTCCCCTGAGTGGGACAGGGCTCTGGCTCTGCCTGCTCTGACTTCTCCCTACAATGCAGACAGTGGGGGCAAAGGAGCCTGCAGACCTGGGTGGGAGACCCCATCAGGGAGGTGTGGGCCACCTAATGCCTAGCAAAAATCCCAAATTTTGGATGGTTACTTTGAAGTCCTAATGATAATTCAAAAGTGATGCTCTCCAGTGGTCCTCTTTCTGGAGTGTTAGGAAGCACAGCCTCTGTCTGCAGGTCTTAGGGGTGCTGCCTGGTGACAGGGGGATGTTGCAACTCAGGACTACAAGCAATTTGCTTCTGTCCCCTTCCTGCCTTGTCGCAGTCTGCCTCCCAGTCCTTCCCACATCTGACTCCTCGTTTCCATGCCTTATATTTGGAGTCCCTTGTTTCTGGGCTGCGGCAGCTGGATCAGGGAGAGCACACCAGGATGGGGAGGAACAGCGAGAGGGAAAGCCTAGCTCTGCCTTTGCCACTCTGAGGGGCGGCACGTAAAGCACTTGGGGATGCGTATGTGTAGTGCAGATGCAAGTGGGAGTAATAAAGGAGATGACGTGTGCTCAGCTCAGGCAGAAATTATAGAGAACTGTAAGAGCACAACAAGTCTCCCGAGCACATGCAAACTGGATTTTTTTCCAGAAGCTTCAAACATAGCCAAATTTGTACATATTTTCTTTAAAGGAAATTAAAGAGAGAATTTATATATGCCATGTCAGATAACCTTAGCTGTGCTGTAAGCCCAATATACTTGCAGAATACCCTCTATAAGTCAGGTGTTATATACCTGTTTATTAGTCAATTAACATTTCTAACAGCTCTTCAGGTTTGTGAATTAATTTTCTTCCTTTTTCACTGGAGAGAAGATTGAAGAAGAAAAGCAAATTTTAGGGCCAGAAAGAGCCACCGTCATCTTGTTTTGATCTCATGTATAACATGGGCCATCAGACATCCTTAAACAAATTCTTCACCACACAAGTCTAATGGTTTTCTTCAGAAAAAAAATCTTGTTAAAAAAAAATGCTCAGTGATGGAGAATCCTCTATAGTCCTGGGTAAATTATTTTAATAGTTATCCTCATTTATTTGTAATTTGAATTTAATTAGCCTCAAATTCTGCAAATTGGATCTTGCTGGAATTAGCTTGATCTCTGTCACGAAATGTTTGTTTCTTACATAAAGTAGTTACTTATTGTGAGGAAGTCCTATGTTGCTATCTTCATGATAGCCCAGACAGTTTGAGCTCATGGAGTCTGACTGCAGGGCTCGTTTTCTCAACCTTTAATCATTTTTGTGACTCTTTGGTTGTTGTTTTTTTTTTTAAGTAGGGCTGCTTCAGCTGGAAACAGTACTGCATGCTATTTGCAAAGGTATCCAAAGCCATTATCATGTTTTCTTCTAACACATGACTGTTCATTGGAAGCAAAGCATTTGGCAGAAATGTGCTAAATCACAATTTATTTAGTGACAGCAGGCAGGTAGATTTCTGTTCTGTAGATTAGCTGTCGTGAGTGGAAGTAATTTTCCAGAGTCGCTTCTCCCAAGGTAGAAACACATAATCCCATGAAAGCCAAACCGTGCTCCAGCACCATCCCCTTCTTGCTTTGCTGCTGAAGCTGCACCGTGGTTCTGCAGTGCGTTGGGGATGAGAACAGAACTTCCTCACTCCCAAGCTGCCTCTTCGAAACCTGCACTGCTTTGGAGCTGTGGTCTGCACAGCTCTTTTATGTAGTTCAGGCACTGAATGCACGGTATGTGATCACATTCAGACAGGAAATGATTCATAAAATTTAATGAAAGGAGAGATCATTGGATAATGTAATTTGACCTCCTATAGCTACCAAAGCTACCAATTTTATAATTTTTTTTTTCCTGAGAATGCCTACATTCAGCCCAACTGCTTGTTCTTAATTTAAGCATAACTTCTGCTAGGGTAAAGTGTATATTATAGAAAGACATCTAAGTGATTTCAAGACAGCAGGATCCATTAAATCCTTTGTAACTTGCCCCAGTGTTCAAATGCTCATGATGCTACAGATTAATGCCTTATTTCTCATTTGGATGTATCTGGCTTCAGCTTCACTTTCTCAGAGCTTGCTATGTTTCCGATTAAAATAATTCCACATCCATATCTTTGCCATGAAAGTATTCTGCTCAAGTTACCTAATTCTTTTTTTTTTTTTTCTGTGCAAGGCAGTTGTTTCAGACTGCAAGTATTTTTTTAACTTCTTTCCTCACTCTTTCCGATTTCTAATATTATTTGAAAACCACTTACATGGGAACTGTACACACTGTTCCAGCATCAGTCCCATCATATCTGTAAACAGAGGTAAAATCACTTCACTTAGGTCAGCAACTGCATTATCTGCCTTTGCAGCAGCTGCTCCCTGGAAGCTCAGGGTATGGATTGTATTCATTTTTCACTTTGATCTCTAATTCCTTTCAAGAATCACTGGCATTTCAGGATGCCATCCCCATTCGGCAGCAATGACTTGCATTCCCTGTTCTGAGATGCGAGTGTTTGTGTTTGGCTGCATTAAAATGCATTGTGGATAAACAGAAACAGCCTACTGGGCACTCCAGATTGCTCTGTTTCACTGTCTTCAGCATAATTTACCACTCTTCTAAATTTTTATAGTTTTGCAAATGTTATCACCAATGGCTTTGTATTGAACCTTGATACTTGTAAGATCTTTATAAAAACCTTTCTATTTAGCAGTGTTTTCTCTATGATTACTCTTTTTTTTTTTGATCTGTCACTTGACAAATTCTTTACTTATGGAAACTGTGCAATATAACACTTCATAGTGGCTTTTTAAAATGAGAACGTTGTGCTGCTAAATTAAATGATGTACTAATACAAGTGAATTCCTTTATTAGCTAGAGGTGATAACTTCTCAGTGTGTAAGTTTCACTCCAACGAGCATGATATTCCATAAAATTGTGCTAAGTGATGTCATTCATTTTATCAGCTTTTCTGGTATTTTGCATGGGATGGATGTCAGTCTTGCCATCCAGTGGTTAGCTGGATCATTATGTTTCCCTTTCCTGAAGATTATCATATAGCAGCTGTCTTTCAGTCCTTTGGATTTCCCCAGTGTTCAGACATTCATTACAACTTAATGTCAGCAGTGATTAAAAGCATCTGACATAAGAAAGTGAATGATCATGGCCCACATCTGCCCTTTCCCGACAATTCTATTCCTTTCAGTCCTAGCCATCCTCCTCCTGAAGCTCCTAAAGCTCATAAGCCCCCTCTCCTGCTGCTGGGGGCATGGAAGGCTGCTGCTTTGGGTTTGTCTTCATCCTCCCTCAAGCATGTGAAGACTCTTGGGTGTTACAGAGAGAAAGAGAAAGGAAAGAGCACAATTGTTCTTAGCAGCTCAGTGCTGTCCCCTCAACTTCTTCCCATTTTTTATTCACACATGACGCCAGGGGTGCTGGTAGGGGAAGGAACCCCCTGCTTCCTGCAGCGGTGGAGATGGGCCATTCTGTCTCAGCAGTGGAGAGCAGAGCTCTCAGACAATCAGAAGACATGGTCCAGGCGAGACCATGAATATGTGCTCTTCTCCAGTTTTTAAAAGAAATGTTTTCTTGATCTGTGGTTCTGTGCAGCTCAACAACTTCAAGTGCTGTTCTCAGCCGTACTTTTAGGACCATTAGCCATAAGCCTTCTGGCTTGGTCTTTACTCCCGTACATTTATTCTCAATCTCATTTTATCTGCATGCCACTAGCGGCATCAGTGGTAGTAGCGGAAGCACCTCTTGGCTGTACACATAGCTAGGATGTTCGTGTTCAGTTGCGGAGGCAGTGCTTCGTATGATGCTGCTGTGGTAACCCCTTGTCCTAATTCTGTGAAAAGTTCCTGTAGAAAGCCCGAAGAGTGCATGGTTTATTCTTATTTGATGCAAGTGCATGATTCTCCTTCTTTTCAGAGACTGGAGATAAATTTGTTGAACACTTTTACCTTTCATGCAGTTCTACACATAACCATCTCCATGTAATGAGCTCTCAACACACTTTTAAGACTTCTTTTGTTCATAATATTCTTCTGGAAAGCACACTACCATTTCTCTCTAGTGCTGCAACTTGTGAATTTTCCTTTGGGCCTTTATCTTTCTTACCCAGCATTTTACACTTCATAAATTCTAGCTCATATTGTTTGATATTTATTTCCTGTTTTTCAGTTGTTTGAATATGGAAATCTTTTAATTTATTTCTATTTGCTGTCACTTATTCATCAACTGAACCAGAATGTGTTTTTTTTTAAAAAAAGTACTCCTTTTGGGAATTCAGTCTTTAACTTCCAGTTTTCAGTTGAATTTTGCTGTCCAAGTCTCCTTGTAATTTTGCTCGTGAAGGCAAGAGAAGGGAAGTCTAGCATGTGACACTGTTTTGAAACATGAACTATGAGTCATACATTCATATTATGGACAGGAAGGACTCAGAACACAAAAGTATTATAATATAAAGAAAATATCTTTTAATGTAAGGTCTCACAAGGAACGGCAGCAATTCTTTTGGCATCTTCACACTATTTCAACTTCCCACTGGAGTAGAAAACCCACCAGGGTAGATGAAATCTTAAAAACTGGCAGACTGTTGAAAAAATGAGCTTGTAGACTAGCCTAACCTAACAAGGTCTTTGAAGGTGGCAAGAAGGCTTTACCTAAGCACAGACCATGGGATAAAGCAGCTTTCTTAACCTGAAGGAATATTTATCGTACTGTATCTTATCCCTCATAGACTTTGGCCAAGCAGTTCATCCATCTAATTTCACATGAAATTGTCCCAGTAATAGTGAAAAAACCCGTTTTGTGCATTTTGGGAAGAACTGTATACCTGACACTGCACCAACTGGAGAATGGCTGGAGTTTTCACCATCAGCTGCAATGGAGAGAAGGCAACTACTGACCTATTTGTCTCTATACTATGCATAATTTTAGAATTAATTCTCAAGGAAAGAGCAATGAATGGCTGTGGTTAGTTGTGTAATGGAATAAAAATGGAATGTAAGTTTAGATGATTTTGACAAAGTAAACTGAGAGCTTTCTGTTGATACAGTGACTGATTTTCTAGATCAGGCAAATATGGTAGACCTGATCTATCTGAATTCAGTGAAGGATGCTGTTCTGCTGAGGAATAGCAAAGAATTGAAACTTTGGGGGAAGGAACTGGGTCGACAACACATGCTGAAAGGAAAATGACTGATCAGGAGGGAAACTACAAGCAGAGTTCCTCAACTATCACTTCGGAGACAACGATATTTTTACTAAGAAATTTCATGCAAATCCAGGAGTGTACCAATAAACTTAGTTGTTTATACTATCAATACAGAAGGATACAATTCTCACATAACAAAATAAAATTGGAGATTAATTGTATGAATGGGATGGCCGGGCACTTTTGCACTAAAAATTAGATTTTCTCCATAAACTGTGCATTTGTTTATTTTAAGTTATATACGAAGACAGAGAACTGTGCATATTAGGTAACCACAAAATGACTGTGAGCTGTGAATTTGATAATGGCTATGAAAAAGGAAAACAGTCACACAAATGTCAAGTGAGATAATTCCCATAAAGAATTAATGGTTTGTCAATATATATGTGTGTATATATATATATGCATGTATGATATACTTTTAGATTTTACTTAATATACCATGCATGATTACATTTATCTATGTTTTAGA
The DNA here is from genome assembly GCA_028020825.1 of Podargus strigoides. Classification (NCBI taxonomy): domain Eukaryota; kingdom Metazoa; phylum Chordata; class Aves; order Caprimulgiformes; family Podargidae; genus Podargus; species Podargus strigoides. The sequence continues at coordinate 63,331,789 of CM051620.1, forward strand.
CAGATGAACTGAAATGAGATAATAAAGGCTCCTAAGATGATGGGAAGAATAAAGATTTTGTAACATGAGAGAGGAATAAAAGAGTTTGGGTTGTCCTAGAATAGAAAAATGAAGGCTGACTGAAGATACGACTGATATTTAAAAATACACCAATGAGTAAACACAATGGAGGAGGAAGAGCTGTTTAAACTAAAAGACAATGTTGGCAGAAGAACAAATGGGCATTAAATGACCATGAACAAATTTAAGCTGGAAAGCAAAAGGTTTCTAGAAACCTTTTCTCTTTCAGAAAGCTATCTTTCAATTAAAAGCAAAGCTCCTCTAAACAGTTTTTAAATGAAGCTCAGTAAATTTGTGATTTGCATTATATGATGTGTCTTCAGTAGCATGGGATTTGATTCAGTGATATAGAAGTTCCCCTTAATTTGACATCTTACACAAAGCAGCAAATACTCTTGAGATATAGTAACCTCTCAGGCAGCATGCACCTGCTGTTGGACAGCACACAGCAAGACTAAAATACTTTTTCAGACAGAAAATTAAGAAACTTTGATATTCAGCTATCTCCAGAAGATTTAAATGGGCCAAATGCAAAGACTTGTTTCAGGGCTTGCAGTGTCTCTAAGGCTAACGTGTTCAAACAGAGCAATAGTAAGGCTAAGTTTTGTCTGAAAATTGTCACCTTCATCAGCACTACATTGAGTCCTAGTGCTAACCACAATACTGTGTGTCATTTCTTGAGCTGCCAACAGACATACTTTCAGTCTTTAAAAATGAGGATGTGAGGACCTGGAAAAATGCTGATTTGAATAATTGCATCCTACTTATCACAGTGTCAGTAATGGAAGACAATATTCATGTGTATTTAAAAAGCTGTGAAAACTTCCCTGCAGAAGATGATGCGTAGTATTATTCATTCTTATTTGTTTAGCTGAACTTAAAAATGAGCCTGGATATCGAGTAAACAGGATGTATTTTATACCCATTTTTATAACATGTATAGTATGCTTAATTTGAAAAAATGAAAATTGAATATGAACATCAATATTCTAATAATATTAAGGTAGGAAATTGGAATAAGCCTTAAGCTTCTATCTTAACTTATGCCACTGTGCTTTTTAGTGTTGTTGAATGCTACACTCAAGGAACAAACATTTTCCTCGCTTGAACTTTCTCTGTGCTGTCATTTTGTACAGCGGTATGAAACACAGAAACCTCTAAACTAAGAAATCTATCCCTTTTGTTTTTCAGCATCAAAACAATGATTCCTCCGGGGGAATGCCTGTATGCTGGGAGGAAAAGGAGGAAACCCATTCAGAAACAGTTAAGTATCATATTCATCAGGAGGTGTCTCCCTCCAAATCTAAGTGCTAGAAATGAGGTAGAAGGACTCCCTTCCTCCCATGGTCTGCTGAAAAGGAGCGAGAAAACCCTGGTCAGGAGGCTGGCTCTTCATGGTCAAGACTGTCTCCAGAAAGGATGCTGACCATGGGTCACACAGTCCTTACCCGTCACTAGATGTCCCAGGAGGAGGCCTGTGGTGGTTGTGGTGTGTACTGCAGTGTACACACCACAGTGGTTGTGAGGACAGTGGAGAGAGACAGCGCATTTTTGTAGGCAGAAGATACTGGTGGACTAAATGTCACCTGGGCAATGGGCTGGAAGGGTGGCTGCCACGTCCGCACTTCTGCATTCCCCACCACCTGTTAAAGGAGCCTTCAGTGTGTGTCAAGTGGCACCAGTGCACTGGCATTGTGCTCCTCTCTTCCCCCTTCCTTGGCTTAGCCTTTCTTGGGGCATCGCTAAGTCCAACATGTGTGAGCCTGGAAAATGGGTCTGTTCAGCCAACTGAAAAAGCAGACTGGTGACTCACTTTTTGCATAAAGAACACATCATTTTCAAACCACTTTTTATGACGGGATCACTTCCATTAGGAGGAAAATGGGAGAAGAATTGCATGTGTGAAGGCAAAGCAGAAAAAAAAGCAATGGGAAGTTGTTACTACAAGATGCTTGAAATGGGATGGTAAAAAAGATTGCTATCACTCAAATGTAAAATGATTTCCAGATGCCATAAACCGTGCTGTGAAATGAAGCTTATTAATATAATCATCCCACATCTTCTGTGTTACACTTGATTATACGGTTATGAAACACACATTTTTACTGTGTTAAAATTATGAACTAGCACTGGTGGCCTTCACAGACAATTTAAGGATGAGAAGGTAACTAAAATAGATTTCCCTATTTTCAGTTGTTCAGAACTTCTACAGATAACCCACTTGGCTTAAAATTGTATATATTGGTCTAAAGTCAAAGAGGAGTTTCTCTGAATGTTTGAGTGAAATCTGTTGATTTTGTTTGGATTTCAGAGAGTATTTGCACATGAACCACTTGTTCCTACTTAAAACCTGTTTCTTTTAGTGTAAAATATATCACAGATGACAATTTCAATAGACAAAGATAATGACATCAGAAAATGATTCTTCCTGCAAAACTGGAGTGTTAAATCCAAAATGTGTGTGACATTTCTGCACTACCGTTCAAGTGTGGATGTGGATATTTAACTTTATAACTGCATGAGGTATGGATCTGCTCCAGTACATTAAATTACCTCTGTGCACAACTGTTTATGAATCATAACTTTTGTGAGAAAGGAACGAGACTTGCAGTTGCTTTGAGAAACATAAATCTTTGTGTTTGGAGCGTATATACTAGCTAGAAGAACTTCTCTTGAAGATGACGTCTAGATAAATGCAGTAGCTAAGAAAACTACTTGTTAACAAAGGATGTAAATGTCCTTAGGAGCCTTTTATGAAATTCTGGCTTCAACAAAATCAAAGGCAAATTCTCACTGAACTGGGTGGAGCCAAGTTTTCACCTTGTGAGCCATCACCAGTAATGATACCTAGAAAATAGCTTTGTTATGAGATTGTAATACAGGTACCTGAGGATGAGGTTATCCAACTAGGACATACACAATTTTGATCAAGAAACTTGGTTTTGGTTAAGACAAATGGAATCATACACTTTGGGATATTAGACTATTGAACGCCCCCCACTGGCAACTGCCCTCTCTTTTCTGTGGTTGATTACTTATCTCTTGCTGAGGATGATTTCTTGGTTCCTAGAAACACTGGTGTCTTCCTCAAACCTTATCTGTTTGTGGGCTTGGTCTCTAGTAAGCCTTTCCTATGCTCATTCTCTCACTCAGGGACTTCCTAACTCCAACCTAAAGAGGCTCTGAATGCCCAAGACTGACTGGCTGACAGAGTTCCTTTCACAGTCTCTGTTCTTCAGTCCTACAGACCTTACTGACATTTCAGGACTCCGAGGTATCCTTACTGTTATGCTGCCTAGTCCTGGTTTCACTGGAATAGCACTATAGAATCAATTTTCTGTTCAGGAAAGATTCCATGAAAACGAAGTTGATGAGACACTTTGTTTTAGCTTGCGGCCAGCCATGGTATGCAGATTTCCATAGTAATCGAGGTCTTTAACAGTTTTGAGCTAGCCAGGTGCTAAAGGCAGGAGGAGTGAAAGCCAGGGCAGCTGACTCAGGCTGGCCAACAGCATTATTCTATACCATAAATGTCACTTGCACTATAAATTAAAACGTTTGCTGGGGAGGGGTCTCTTCCTCAGTGGCTGCTGTCCCTGGAGAGTTTTCCCCATTGTTCTGCTCCTGAGGCCAACTATCCCCTGTGCTGTGACTGTCCCACTCTCACTGGAGCTGTGGTGCTCACAGTATTTGACATCCAGCATCCACTGCTGGGAGTGCACAGCTCGTGACCACTGTACGGACTGAGTATAACCTTTTGTATTTCATATTAGTATTGAGATTACTATTAGTTCATTATTATTATATTATTACATCTGTTGCCATTACAACCCGCGGGTCTTGTTTCCTTTTCCTGATTTTGCTGTTACTCGCTGGTGGGGAGGGATTGTTGGGTGATAGAACAACTGTGTAAACAAAGGCATGCCTCAAATCATTTATCTTGAATTTAAAAGGGTAGACATAGCCTAATAATTGAACAGGATATTTAACCATGATTTTGATCATACCATTTTTGATACAAGTTTTTTTCTCTTGTTTGATAGCATAGCATATTTTCCTCCATGGTCTTGTTCTACTTTTTCCTCTGTCATTCTGATAATGAGCCATGGCAGATGCTGCCACCTGTTCTGGGAGAGGTATTTGTTCAGTTGGAAAACCTAATTTTTCACAGCAAAACCAGTTGATGGGAATTCTTTGGCCAATCCTAATAATGCTTCCTCTCCTTTTTCCACTTGTAGCCTCTAGAAATTTAACTTCCTCTTGAGAAAGCAATAAGTGAACTCAGGTGCCTGTCTGAGCAAGATACTTGGATTTCTGTAGGGATTAATGGATTAGTCCTTTTGAAGGCCAGGATTCAAAGGACAGTGAAGCAATTTTCCCCTTTGCAGTGGGGAAAAGGGGGATGTTCATGTCTGCCCATACTCGGTGCATCCCAGGACATCACCTCTCTGCCTCTCCATCAGCTTTTAGTGATCAGGCTGTCAAGCCAAGTGGTGATCCTGCAGTTCGCTTTTAATCCAGGATATCACAGAATGGTATTGCTCACTATTTCTGTGTTTTTTCAGGCACAGAAATTCTGTTCTGAGGTAGTTTTACAGAATAGTGATGCAAATGTATGAAGAAGGTCCACGGGAAAATGCAGATACCCACAAGAGTGTGGAAGAGTGTGTAGGAAAACTTATTTTATTAGGATGACCTAATATGTTTCAATCTTCTCCTCTACACAGAACTAGGAGAGACTTCATTAGATTGCCATTCTTCAGACAATACATCGAATTCAAGTTCTACTTTTATACATGCAAATAAGTAACAAACCCTAGCTGTTCTACTTTTGCCCCAGAAAGCTCCAAACAAGCCCCACTAAAGAATTTTGGCTTTTAGGGAACCAGTTCAAACACCTGGAGCTTGGACTGATTGAAAAATTTCCATCAGAGATGCTTTTCAGCCAGAGAACTGGAATTTTGACTAAAGGAAATATTTTCTACCAAGTGTTTGTTTCCTGTAGAAATCTAATATTTTACTGGTAATTCAAGCATGTGAAAACTAAAGAGATCTTGTTTTTAACCTCAAACTAAAATCACTGTGCTGAAATTAATACTTACACTAGAAATGCTCAGGCCACACTTCAGGACAGTTACCATTTGAGAGCTTCAGCCACTTCTTTGATTCAAACCCTGGCATCTTGTGAAACTCCCTCCCTCCACAAAACATTTCTTGTGGTGTTTTACAACTCTTTTAAAGGCAAGCTACAGCTGCCCTAGCTCTAAGTGTACCTGTAACTGCTCCAAACTGCCCACTTCAGCCAGAACTGTACCAGTGCCAGGGTAAACAGAGACCTCAGGAGGTGCAGCTCTCTCCTGTTTCCTAGTTCTCATTTTAAGGCTCTCTGTGGCATAGCCCTTCCTCTTACTTGGTGTCACACTATCCCACCTCTCATCTGCTCTGCCAGTGTGATGTCTTCTTGACCATTAGTTCTGCTTTTGCCTTTCCTTACTGTGAAGACCCAGAAGAGGTAGAAGACAGCAAAGGGATCTCTTTCCTTCACACAGCTTTCTCTCAGTTGGTCCTTTTCACTCGTAGGAGATGGTGAACATCTGCACATATACAGCTGGCCCTGGAGCTCAGCTCTGCCAGGATACCTGTGTAATGCCTACGCACAGCTCAGAGGCTGTGGGTGCTGGTCACTATGTTCCTGATAATCATCTTTCTGTTTCTTTGCACTTAGCCTACCTCTGTTGTATCTCATGGTCTCTCTCTTGCCTTTCCCTTCTTATTGAAAGCTTGTCGTCATAGTAAATGATTAGATTTTTCTCAGTTTAGGTCATCTGTTGGTTTAACACTTCAGCATACTTTCAAAACTTACTCAGAGTGAACTTTTCGTCAACAGGGTAGGGCTCCCTCAGAGGGCAGCGAACAGCAGACAGAGCTGTAGCTGCAGGAAATTCCTCTGCAAGCTCACTGAATGGGTTTACACTCGTGGCGGTCTATGTATCATGGGCACACTGAATCATTAAAGCACAAATGGCTCAATGCCTTACGTACCACTGAAACAGAGTTCTCTGCACTGGCTCCCATGCTTGGTTCCTACCCAACAGGGACTGGTGATATGGGTATTGTACAGGTACAAGTACTTGTTGCTGCAGAGCAGAATTTGAGTGATTTAACAATGCAAAGAGGGAAATGCCAGCCTTATTGTTTTAATTATGTGTGCTACTTCATTGTAATAGTGTTGTATGAAAAGCAGAGTAAAAGAGGTATCACAGAGTGAGTGCTAGTCTCTGATTAGATCTCATTTACACAGTTAGAGAATGGTTCAACACAAACAACAAGCACCATCTAGTTTCAGCTCAAAATAAGGGCTAGAATTTCCATTTGCTTCAAACGTGCCCACTGAAGTATTTCCCTGCCTGCCCTTGGCTGTTTGTAGAAGCTGGCCTTTCCATGAAACTTGTATTGTTTTAAATTGCATCCACTTGGCACCTAATTACCATTTACATCAAACCCCTGTTTGTTTGGATTCACTCCCTTACTGAATCATTTCCTTGATTTTTCAGGAAGACTCTGTCCTGAACTTTCTCTGTAGTCTTTTTACACCATTCCTTGCAATCTCCAGAAAACTGTTCCTTACCCTTAGTACAAATGCAGTCCATGTAATTGCCTCAAACCATACCTCGCTGGCATAGAGCAGTCAATTTTTACCTGGTAAACAGGCTTGAACAATTTCTGGTTTTATTCCATGTTTGTCTTGACAATTTTTACCCCTTGAATTCATCAGTCCAATTTTCCTTATTGGAATTAATTTTTCCATCCTAAGTTGCTTCCTTGCTTCAGCTGGGTTGTCAGATACAAAGAGCAATTAGTAAAAGCTTATGTTCTTTAGCTTCTGCTGAAATATAGGCTATATCCCACACAATTACTTCTCTCTGCAAGTCAGATGTCCTTTTGGTATCATAGTGAGGATGGCTGAGCTTCAGGGTTTACTCCAAAAAGTTATTCATCCCAATCAACAAAATCTCCTCTATGACTTTGAAAGCAACTCATTGTGTTACTGAAGGGCCATGTACCAGTTTTGGTAATTTTGAATGAAAAAACAGGAATTATGTGTCTTCACTGACAGCTACCTCAAATGATTTTTCATTCATTCTGTCCATCAATGTTGTCCTGTTAAAATGAACTGAAGGCTCTCAAAAGTAGCAATGAATTTTTCATACCTGATTTGGTATGAGAGGTTTTTGATTAGCAGCAAAGTCAGCAATCACATGTACAAAACATTGATCTTTTTTTTACTAATTCCTAAGTGCGACATTATTTTTTTTTAATCACAGTTACAATGATAAGATTGCATTTACAAGAGGGTAGCACGCAAATGTTGCAATTTAACCCTTCAACCACATTGTGAAATACTAATGTTCAAAATTAAAATTATGATTGAAAAATACAGTATATTTGTGGAGCGTGGAAATGCCGTAGTAAAGTGCTACAAGTAATTAGTTTTACTCTGATTTTCCACTGGAGCACCAGCTAAGATACACAAGATTATGATCCTTGCCTTTAGTTAGGTGGAAGTGTAAACTGTTAGCACACCTGTATTTCCCTTGCCTACCAACGTGGCAATGTGCTACAGTGATACAGTGAGAACTTGAACATGGGCCTTTCGAGAGCAAGTGGAGGACCAGCAGAGACAGCACTAAGTCCCCTGGGAGATACTAGTTCTGATATAGCACTGGGCTGCTGTATTCTCTCTGAGATTGTGGATCTGTGTAGTTTGCAGCTCCAGTGGCCTGTGGCTCATTCCTGGATAACACATTTTACTGCTGGGTCCAACAATGGCTGTCTGATGGAGATAACCACCTTCTCAAACTTACCACTCAGGTCGTGCTTAAACGACAAGTCTGTGCTTCAGCACTGACCACCCCTTGCTGTTTTGCTGGAAATTAGGTTTCCGTGACTGTGCGCAAGTGCTCCAGCTTTTCCTTTTCTTCCTCTTGAGAACAGCATCTTACATGTTCTGTTAGAAGAACATCAGCAAACACCACAAAATTGAGCTTCCTCATTTATCATGTATTTCATCGTCATGCATTTTCGCAATAGCTTTTCTGAGGCATCTGGTCCTGTGCACTGCATGAGAGGGATGTGAAACAGGGATGGATTAGGAGTGCTTGGCTTAGAAATCTGAGTAACATTAGTCTTTGTGTTTCGGAAGGAATACCAGTGTTCTTAAGAGAGAAGCCAAATTCTTATTTTTGTTACTACTGATGTAGGAAGGTAAATGTGAGAATGTTCACAGGAGTTTTGAGCTTGAGGAAAGAACATCTCTTCACCTTGCTTTCCATACTTCTTAAAATCACGTCTAAAGACAGGCTCTTTTCTTAATTATCTTTGACCCAAAAGTTAACTTTGAGTCATTAAATGGAGGGCACTAAGATGCTTTGAATGAATACAGTGGATATTGAATAGGTTCATGCATTAGTCATGGCAATTTTCCTCTGCTGTTGTGACCCTCATTTGTACAGCATAGACGAGAAATCATTCTTCCTGATCTTCACTAGAACGTGAAGATAGTACCATTCCCCTAAGGTGAGAGGGTCCTGAGTAAGCGATATCAGTTCTTTGTCTGTTTTTCACTTGGCAGATGTGAAAACAGAGGCCAATATCCACGTCTCTGCACTATGGCAAACACAGAATGGTGAATCTCTTTTTGGCAGAGGAGAGAAACTTTAAATATTTCCATAGAAGCTTGGTTAAAGATGTCTGTTACCAACTAATTGCCGACAATGTCTCAGTCTCTGATAGTACTATTTGGAGGTAAAACGGGTAATTGAAAATGTGTTCTCCACCACAGAAGGCCTGCAGTCGGGAATGAAAAATCAAATCCTTCAAAGAGACACAGGGACCGTCTGAACGCGGAACTGGACCACCTGGCCAGCCTCCTGCCTTTTCCACCTGACATCATATCGAAGCTGGACAAACTTTCTGTCCTGCGCCTTAGTGTCAGCTATCTCCGAGTCAAAAGTTTCTTTCAAGGTAAGTCTCTTTAAGATATCAATAGGCCATTAAAAGTCTCCCTCTAATTTATTGCTGCTTTGTACTTATCATGAGTAAAATTAACATGCAGTATTATATTGATAAATTAAGAAAAAAAAAAAATCTAATTTCTACTATTGAACTTACTCTGTGCACGGGATGTTGTGTTCAAAATTTTGTGTATTTCCTCCTATGTCATTTGTGTGTTTTTCACCAAATAATGGGATAACCCCTACGCTTCCTCAACAGGCTTTAGGAAATGGGAAAACATGACTGTAAAATCCCTGAACTGGTTTGGGGCAGATGTAATACCTGTAGTTACTTTGAACTCCCTTTTTGAAGCCATTATCGTGCATGTTTGCAATGTCTGTTTAAATACAATGTGAAAGTCAAGCAACTACTGTATTACCTGTGTTTGCTGTATGCCAAGAGGAAATGGGCTTGCTTGTAAGGCCAGAAAGATTGTTTTCTTTCAGGATAAGTGAGATCTGAAGTTTAAAGTGTTGACTAAAGCTGTAATAGGCTGTGCTTTGTTTTTGTAGCTGTCTGGCACACTGCACAGTGAAAGTCAAATGTGCACGTTCAGATGTACATAATAACAATTCTTCCAAATTTGCAGGCAGTTTTAGTTTCTTCTGTTGCTGAAGAGTTCACAAGAGTAAAATCTAGATTAGGGATTTAACAATTGAAATCCTCTCTAGTTGTTTAAAAAAAAAAAAAAAGCATATTTGAAGGAGTATAATTGACCAAAATTTATAGGTGGACTGTAGAGATTTTTTTAATGGACATTATATTTCCTTTACTGCTCTTTACTACTCCTTCCTGTTACTATTCCTTATTGTGCACTGTGTGTACAAGGGACCCCTATTTTATATTTTTTTCTGACTGAAGAATAATATCCGTTGGTTAGTTTCTTGCTTTTTAAAATATATTTTAGTATAAAAGAAATGCCAGATTTTGAAGAGGCTTTGACAGACTGCAGGGCCTTTTACAAGCTGACATCGGATTACAGATGGTGATGTTACTGATAGCAGGAGCCTCCCGTGTCAACTGTGGCAGCTGGTTGCCCAGCCTCCAGCATCCTGCAGTTTACAGAGTGCCTCTCCTTCCCTTTGAACACATACCTGAGTCTTATGGCTGCTTCATCTGAGCTTTACTTTTGTTTCCCATGGATTCACAAGCAATAAGCTGTCTTCAGCTGCCTTTACTGCTGTTCTGCTGGAGTTTCTAAGATCTGTTTTCTCTTTTTTTTTTTTTAAATAATGGATGGGATAAAAGGAAAACAAGTAGAGCCAGACTTCATTACTCTGAAATGTTGCATGTTTCAAGAGATTTCATTTAATTTAATCCCCAAATTATCTAATTGAACACATAGTTTGTGTTCTCTTCATTCTTATTTTTAAATGTTTACATCATGAAACTAAGGTTACAGAAAGCATTGTTTATAGTAAAGGAAGGAAACTACATGCCATTTTAAGACAAGCAAGCAGACTGGAGCTTCAAAAGGGTGGAGTGGAGGAGAGGTGAGCTGTGGAAACAGAGCTGGGTGAGGAATGGGTGCTAATGTTTGGGTAAGAGCAGGAGCTGCAGCCTCACCTTCATGACATGTCACGATCTACTTCCTTGTAGTCATGGAGAAATAAGGTGGAATCTCTTTTATTTTTTTAAACAAAAACTTTGGTAGGAAGTCACCTAAAAGGAAGAAAACAAAAATTATCCATCCCAGTGTTTTGATCTTTGTTGTGATGACAGAGGACAGAAGAGCAGAAAAGGCTTGTTTGTGGCTTTTTAAATCAAAGGATGGTACTAAGCTGCGATCTGTTACAAACACTGCAAGGGCAGAGAACAGACCAGTGGCATACAGAGATGTTAGAAAATTGGATAAAATAAAATGTATCTGGAAAAACTGACCTAGCAAATCTGTAGTAATTCACTCAGGGAAAATTAATCCAAAGCAACTGGTGTTCAATAGAAGAGACAAACCTGGAGAAGAGAGCATAAAACCGATAATAGAAGTGGGACAGTGGTCAGCAAATTGTTCTATGCTTGTAATACAATATGTTGACATAAACAAGAAAACCAAGTGTGGATTTTGGTCTGTTTGCCCAGAGGCAGCATGTCACTATGCAGGAAGGTTGTAATCCCTCTCTGCATGAGACCAGCATGACTCCATCTGGAATACAGCTTTTTTGTTGTGGGCATCTCCTGGTCACAGGAGCATTAGTACATATCAAGGGCTTTGGAATAAGTACTGGCAAGAAGTGACTATAAAGTTGGATGGACAAAGAAAAAAAAAAAGGTGAAATTAGCTCAAATGTGTACAATTTACATGCTTTGGCTGTTTGTCTTCATAGGAGGGAAGGACAAGAAGGGAAGGAATTGCTCAAGATATTTTAGAATGGCACAATGGAGGACCCAAGGAACGATGCTGAGCAAGCTGAAATTTGGCTTGAATATCAGCAAAACATATCTCTAATGAATACTGTTCAGATATCCAATATTCCTAAAACTGATGTAGTGGAGATTCAGGACATTCAATTTTGTAATCTATGACACACAGCCATGTGCATATTTTTATTTAAAATACTGTTCTGTGAGTTTTAAGGGAGTCAAGCTTAAATTCCATGTTTTTAAAAAGTACTTGTAAGAATGCTGTTTGCAATTTTTTTAAAACTATGAACAGTGCTGTTTGACACATAAGTTCATATATGACATTGCAGATTCAACCCATAACAGTTCAGCAATTTCCATGATAATCATAATTATACACCTTCAACAGTCCCAGCAGTTTCTAGACATACTCATTTACTTACCACTAGGTGTCCTTTCAGTAACTACTCTGCAATACTCAGTGTGTGGCACAAATGTTGTATTTATAAAGATCAGTAGCCAATTAAAGGCTATGGAGTGACTTCACCATATTGATTTCAAGTATGAAAATCATTTTTCAGACAATTAAGTATTAGGGGATAGAGAACATTCATCAGTCATTTATTCTCTTTGGTGACCATTACAATGTAGTGCCTTGAAGCATATGGCCAGTTCAGTTGTTTAAGCAAAGGCCTACTTCTTTCCTAAAATTTAGATCCGCTTCTTGGACAGATTTTTGTACTATTCAATTTAACAGTGACTATAGTGGATTCTCCCTCTCATTCTTAAAATTGTTTTCCTTTGATTTCAGAACAATTCTTCTGTCTACTTGGTTTACAATCTTCCTGTCTCTGTTATCATTTGACAGTAGCTCTATTAATAGCCCCACTCTCCCCAAAGCTATATGCATTTAGTCATTTTGCATTTTCCTGATAAGCACTTTGGAATGGCTTGCAGCAGTAACCTTCCAGTCTCACCAGATCTCTCATGTAAAGCAGCACGGATCTGAACCAGTGCTTAAACTGAGAGACATCAAATGCTAGAGGAAGCTGTGCCGGTCATTTGACCCTGACAAAAATTTGCCTTGGGTGGGGCTCCCATGGGAGTGGAGTGGTACTTTGTGGCTGTGACCACTTGAACTTTCTGGGCCTCTGTCTTGGCCATATTCCATCTTGGTTAATTGTAGTCTGTCTTCCTTTACCTCTCTAGACAATACATCCTTTAGTACCTCTTATTTCTCAGTTTTTCCACTGGCGGAAAAATGGTGGTCTTGCTCCACTTCAAAACCAGCTCCTTTTTGTTGATCGTTTAAATCATTTCCTTCTAGTAGAGGTATTCATTTCATAAATTATGTAAAAAGAATAACACCTTGTTCTTTTAGCATCTCAGATCCTTTCTGAGAGACAGCTAACTTAGTCTTCCCAGTACCTGCAAGGAAAATACAACAATTTAGATAGAACAATACAGTTACAACTAGGGCTTATAGTTCCTCATATTTCAGTTCTTACTGTAAGAACTTTTCTCAGATTATGGTTTCTTAAGTAAGCTTGGACCCCTTTCCAACAAGATCATTCAGTTTATTTACAAAAACATTGTGAGACAGTAGGAATAGCCTTTTTAAAGTTATGAAGATGTGTAATATCTGTTGTCCATCCCATCCACCTGTCCAGTTGTAGAAGGTAATTTATGTGGTGTAACATGGCAAACTGTCCTTGACAGACTGGTTGTTTTCTACTTCTTTTTTTTTTTTTTTTTAATTACCATTAAGTCTTTAGAAATAGATTGTTTGTTATTTTTATCCAGTATTTTTCTAGGGAATAAAGCTCAGTTTAGTGGTCCTAGTATTCTTTGGTTTCCTCTTCTCATGCTTTCTGAAGATAAGATCCATGTTTGTCCTCTTCTAGTTTTCAAAAATCTCCCTTTTCTATCATGATTTCTCATAGACTAATAGCTAAATGCTCTGAGAATGCTTCAGCTCATTCTCAGATTATGCTGCAATGAGTTTCATCAAGTGCAGCTAACTTGCAAATATTATACACATCTGCGTACCTGGGGTGCTGGCGTTGTTACTCGTGTTTAGTAGCAGTATCTGTCTGATCCTAGCTGATGGAAGCAAGAAGAGGTGATAGACACTGAAACTGTTTTTATAGCTCCCCTCTGCTGAGTAGCAGAAAACTCTTTTCCCAACCTTGTATGTTTAAAGGACTTCCCGCATGCTTTTTGATTATCTTTCTTTTCTTGCTGCATCTTATTTTATGCATTGGCTTTTCTCTTTTTTTTTTTTTTTTTCATCTTATACACTTGTGCTTTATTTTATTAATTTTTAAAAAATATTTTTATGAGCTTCCAGTCATTGAAGAACTCAGGATTTTGTAAAGATAGTATTTTCTTTTATTTCCTACTCTTCACTGCCACAAAGATAATTTATCTTTATCCCCTGCATACTAGTTTGTTGAAAGAACATCCAGCTCTTACTTCCCTTAGATATCTGAAATTTTGCCTTCCAGTTCTCCAGGTGTACTGAAGTCTTCCTTCTTTAAGGTCCAGTGTCTTCATGTTGCTGTGCCTTGGATTGCTGCTGCTGGAACAACCATTGGTTCCAGGATTTTCTGGTCACTTTCACCAAGCTCCCCTCCCACCTTTTAAATTGTTTCTCCCCTTCAATTAAATATCTTTTATATATTTATTTTTTCAGTTCTGACAGGATAGCACACACTGTGTGGTTTCTGTCTTTCTTCTGATTTAGCATTTATATTAGTGGGTCATTTCCTTTTACTCATGTCTTTGGTGTCATCCAATTCCCACCAATGTTTATCTTTAATGGAAATTGGATTTATCCCTTTTAAGAAGAAAACAAAAAAGGATTCCTCCAAGCTGGCCTGATTTTCAGGATCCTCAATTACTTGCAGTCTGTTCCAGCTTTCATCTGCTCCTACTGTATCCATGGCCATTGATCTCATGGCTCAATAACATACGTGGACTTATTAATACTTTAATTGAGATTCCTTACGTTCATTCATTAGATTCTTTATATCAGGCTGTCCTAAGGAAGAGCAGGTGTTATTTATTGTAGTATTTGAATATTTAGCTTGCAGACCTGTTTCTGATGTGACACACCTGTCACTCCAGTGACACTCATAGAAAATCAAGAAACTGAAACTTGAGGTGGGTAGGGAAGCAAAGAATGATCGTGCTTTCAGTATATTATCTGCACCATAATGCTGTTCAGCACTGCTTTATGAGTGCTGCTTACCTGAACCAAAGCTCCTGGTCCGAGGATCCAAGGTTCTATTGCACTGCAAGCAGAGGATTTTTTCTCCCCACTGTATCTAACATTTCTGTTTTCCCAGAGTTTTCTTTTCAAAATCTCCCATCTGAAGTTTTTTTCTAGATTGAAAAGTTCTGCTCTTTCAATATAAATATATTTTTTAGATTTTACTTTACATAAGCAAGGAAAACTTCCACAACAAGATTTAACTGATTTTGAAACTAAACTCATACTTTTCAGTTTATTGTTATAATTATGGCCTATACTGGATACATTCCATGGGAAAATTTCTTCTTTCATTTTTTAGCTGGTTCCAGTAGCCTGAAGCTTTCCCTTAAATTTAAAACTGAAGTCTTAGTGAATCACAGAATCACAGGAGGCTTGAAGTTAGAAGGAACCTCTGGAGGTCATCTAGTCCAACCCCCTTCTCAAACAGGGTCACCGAGAACCAGTTTCCCAGGACCATGTCCAGACAGCTTTTGAATATTTCTAAGTATGGAGATTCCACAGTCTCTCTGGGTAATCTGTGCCAGTGCTCAGTCACCTTCACAGTGAAAAAGTGTTTCCTGACATTCAGACAGAACCTTCTGTGTTTCAGTTTGTGCCTATTGCCTCTGATCCTGTCACTCAGCACCACTGAAAACAGCCTGTCTCCATCTTCTTTACACCCTCCTTTCGGGTATTTATACATGCTGATGAGATCCATCCTGAGCTTTCTCTTCTCCAGACTGAACAGACCCAGCTCTCTCAGGCTCTCCTTATAGGAGGGGTGCTCCAATCCCTTCATCATCATCTTTGTGTCCTTTCATTGGACTCTCTCCAGCTCCTTTGTGCCAGATATATTTAGAACAGATACAGGAAAAGTAAAATAATAAAAGATCCGAAATACAAATAAAGATCATAAGAGAGGCTACATTGAGAATGGGATAGGATGCCTAAATCATGGAATTCTATTTCCTTGACTCCATCTCTTCACTCCCACTGAACTTTTCTTGGTATACTTTATATATTTATTTCCATTATGAAAATATAAGAGGCTTTCAGATTATCAACAAGCCTCTAGTTTTTGTTAAAACTTGTACTTTGAGTTATAAATCTAGGATTTCAGTTGTAGTTCTCTACTTAGCTAGGGTTGAAGCTGATACCTTGAGTCAAGAAGTCCCCAGTGTATGTGAGCAGTTTAACAATTATAAGTTTGGTTTTTAAAGACATATTCTACTGTTTTAGAGCATTCCCACTGCTGTCCTCTGAAATGGAATGCCTGAATGATTTCTTTCTTGAAAGAGAAATAAGGGCTTTTCTTTTTGCACATGTACGAAATGTCTTTAGGGTATCTGTTGCTGTAGTCCACAGTCATAGTTTATAGTATAAGTCATATAAGTCATAGGTTATTAGATTGTCTATAAGCATTTAGGCTGTTTAGGTTTCTTAGGACATCATATTCAAGGACTTGCACTGGGAAGGAACCCATGGCATGGGTTACAGGTAAGGTTATTCCTGTGGCTGTATTGAATCATCGTATTCAAATTGCCACAGCATTCCGAGTGTTTCAGCCAAAAAGGGAGTGTTCATGAAAGAAACATTTTCCACTCTCTACTGCTCTATAATTTTACCATCTTCGTAACAATGTAGCAACTGAAAAGAGGAAAAAGCATTCTGCTGTGTAAGTGGTACGTAAGTAAATCTTTGAAGGAAGACTTACTGTCTGCAAGTCATTATCTAATCAAGTGCTAAAATACTACATCAGTGAAATTTTAGTACAAGCATCAAGATGCTAAGCAGGCTAGCTGCATATATTCATTCCTGAGATCTGGCGGGACTAATTTCTGGAGCAGCAACTGTACATTGACTCTCCCCTACATCACCCATTTTCAAAGAGTGGATTATTTTGTCTTGATTTTTTTGGACATTTTTAATTACCAGAGAGACCATTTTATTGTGACATACTGCTTATACCAATGCTTCACTTTTTAATTTTCTCCTTGTTTCCTGGGGACACCATTCATTCCGTGTAACAAATGCCTGAGGCTGTTTTACACTACATGTCCTCTTGGGTAACCTGGAGGTCTCTCTGACCCTGAGGAGACCTTTGCTGACTCTTGGAAGAGGACCGTATCTCCTCTTTGTGCCTTGTTGTAAGAGGACCTCCTTCTGCTAGTTGGCTTTCTCTTTAGTTTCCTGCAAACAAGATGGGTTTTGTAGCAGAAAGAGGTTAGGTTTACAAGCAGGATTTAGTTCAGAATAAGCCTATATTCAGGAAGAACAAGAAGACTCTTAAATTGTTTGAATTTCTGTCACCTTTGAAGACCAAGGGAACCTATTAGTGCAACACTATGTTAAGTAAGTGTCATATTCTGAGTTCCATACCTATTTTTTTGATTAAAGGCAAATAAAGCATCTTAATTATAATTGTCAGATCTTTTCTGATAGTCCTTAGGTACTCATGTCATATGTAGTGAGGTGGGGGTTGGTTTTTTCTCCCAAGTAACAAGTGATAGGACAGGAGGAAATTGCTTCAAGTTGCACCAGGGGAAGTTTAGACTGGATATTAGGGAAAACTACTTCACCGAAAGGGTTGTCAAGCATTGGAACAGGCTGCCCAGGGCAGTGGTGGAGTCCCCATCCATGGAGGTGTTTAAAAAATGTGTAGATATGGAGATGAGGGACATGGTTTAGTGGTGACTTGGCAGTGCTGGATTAATGGTTGGACTTGATGATCCTAAAGGTCTTTTTCCAACCTAAATGATTTTATGGTTCTATGAGCAGTGAGTTGTTCATATTGTCAGACTTCACAAGCTCAGAGCTGCTAGGCTGAGTCAGTCATCTGCACAAACAGGGCTGGACTCTACAGACTTTGTGCTGCCTTTGGGAAATACACCATCATTACTGTTCTTCTTGCAGAACTTCCTCTTGTGATTCTGGATCTATATCTTATACCATTTTTCTGTTGTTGGATGCCATTCAAGTGGACATCCCTATAGGCCTGTGTGTTTCTCCTATAAAACCTGGGAACTGGAGATGACAAGTGATGGGAGAGGAATCTTTGTTAGATTTCTCCTGAGGGCATTTGGCACTAGAAGAGTTCTACTGTTTCTAGCAATAGTAGAAGTACACTCAGAACCAATACAATTTAGGACAATATGGTCACAGACGCACACAGTAGCTGGTTTTATAGGTGTTCCCACAAACCACAGCTGCTATATTGGTCCAATGCTAGGGGAAGTCCCCTGAATACTTTGAGCTGTTACGTGCAGGTCTTTTATCTTTCTCTAGCTTGCTTAGTTATTTTTAACCATTCTGATTTGGTAGCTTTTTATACTTGGTTGCATTTGGTTAGCTCACACTATGCATCTCACGTAGCATCAACACAGATAAATGTAGGTATGAGGCAAGGAAAAAACTGGGCCCATCTAATCCAATAGACTGATAGACACACTGTCTTTTGTATTCAGTGACGTTTATCTTGCTCAAACTTTGTGCTTCCTCAATCCTTTCTCTGTAGCTAAGACCCTCCTCAGCCCAGCCTGGTTTCAGCTGTTGAAACACGCTCATAGTCCCTTGTGGATCAAATTCTATTATTCTACACTATAATGAATGAACTTCTATTGACCTCATTTTCTTGAGTTAAATTCTGTTTGGATGTTGGAGACTGAGAAAGAACTTAGCATAAGTTTAGTTCAACTGCAACCCAAGTTTTCCTTGGATAGGGAACAAGATTGGTTTTCATCACAGGGAAGTTAGTACAAGTGTCATACTCCAGAAGTTGCTAGCAATTGCAGTGATTGTAGAAGGTCCTAGCAACAATTCTGTCTTAATCACTGCTGCAGAGGATGGGAGGTAGGAAAGCATTCCCTTAGGCATGAACTTTGGCTTGGTTTACACTTCTTCTCAGCTTCATGAGTGATTACCACCTCTGACAGGAAATGTGTTTCTTTACTGTCAAGAAAATGATTTACTTTGTTTCTTATTTTAAACACAGATACACTTTAAAGGAAAGACAATACCTCTTATCCAACAGAACAAGGAATTTAGCTTGGCATAATAGAATTGCATAGGGCTTTGAAGCCAAAGAGAGCAAATTGGTTTAGGCTAGAGAACCGTGTAGGAGACTGTCCTGGTTTATCTTCTCCCTTTGCTAGCACCCCACTTTTGGCTTACAGCACACTGTGAAGCCCTCTGCAAGCTCTGAAACAAAGTGGATGTTAGAGCAGGTCCTATAGCAAGAAGCAGGGTGGCTATGTCACTCTGGGGATAAGCCCACATACATTAGTCCTTCCGAGAGGCACAGTTTACTAGAGTATGTATCAACACTCACTCTTCTTTCCGTAGCTTTGACTCTTTCTCCTACAGCCATTTTATTCTCGTTGCCCTTTATGAATGAAATGCCCTTCCTGAAATCATGCCTGGGTTACCCACCAATTCTTCCTGCACAAAAATCTTTGTTAGTTATGAGCAGAGCTGCAGATGGCTGGTAGGTTTATAGAAGTATGGAAGTAAATAAATTAATTGATGATTTAATCAAATTCCAAAGTTTATGATTTATCAGATGATTTATTCAGCTCAGTCTGTGCAAGACACCTGTCTATAGGCTGTGACTAGATCTTACTTAGATGCTTGGAAATCATAAAACATGAGATAGGAGCTGGTTTCTGCAAAGCTTACCTCATTTTGCTATATGATAAGTCCTACCTTTTAGTTCAAAGGATTACTCTAAAGGACTTGTTTTCATTTAATTCTGTTTGGTCTAGTGTCTTTTTTATGTTATTGGAAAGAAAATCCCAACTGACTAACACAGATGCTTTTCTTCTCTGTCTAATGTAGCAGTAACATACTGGTCAGTTCTCTGAACATTCAGCACCATGAAATGAAATACTTTTTTTTTAGATGAGGCACAGCAGATTTCCCTTTATAAATCCAGTTTTAATTCAATTGTAATTTTTGGTGTAATCATGTAGATAATGCAAATGATCAGTTTTCTAAAATCTTGACTTGTATATGAGTAGAAGTGGGAGCAGAATGCGTATCAGTAAACTAAATTAAATGTTTACTGAGAGAAGTTACAAAGAGACATTGAAACTTCCTTCAAAGAACCTCATAATTTCTTTTGTGAAAGTTTGATGCTATTTAACAGTCCTGCCAAATATGTATCACATGGATTTACTGTATCCCTAAAATTCCATTAAAATCCCCTCAATGCATTCCCTTTTTATATCTGCATGGAATATATCAAGTTGAAGGTGCATATACAGGAGGTAAATCTCTGCCTGTAGTTTTTTGTTATAATAAATAAAATGTCTGCTATTCCCATTTACCTCTGAACCTGCAACATGAATTGTCTACTTACATATTGGAAACAGCTGAAAGAAGTTGAGAGAAGAGGATTGAAAACAAGCTAAGATCAGATCTAAATCAAAATCCAACATATTTTAAGTTATCTTTTTCTAGTCCATTAACAACTTCATAACCACTTTGCTAATTGTATAGTTGCAAAACCTATGTCACCTTATATTAATCTTCTATATTTCCCTGAGTGTTTCAACATCTGTACAGAAAATGCTATCTTCTTTGTGTTGTTATTATGTTGTATATCAGTGTCACTGAAAATGTGTCACAAACCCCCCATGTTTTGTTCAAAATAATTTACTAAAATGATATCGTGCCATCAAATAACCCCTATACAACTTGTACAGGAAAAAGGCCCAATAATTAATACTTTATGAAAACATTTATTGAGGAGAGGTAATCTAACCTAGATAATACATCTCGAACTGATGAATGGTAGGATTTATGTGGAAAATATTCCAATACATTTTTATGAGGGCTAAGACAGCAAGTGGAGAAAAAAGGAATTACATTTCTTCTTTCCCTACTTTTTTATGTCTTAAGCTACATCACTGCATGAAGAAAAAGGCTGCACATCTCAAAACAAGTAATATTTGTGTGAGGAAATTAGAGATATTTAAAATCACAGGAATTACTTTAATAGTTAGTAAAGCCTCAGTCATGCAAGGTGCAGAGTGCTCTCAAATTACTGTGTTCAACAGGAACTGATTGTTTTCAACACTTCTTCAGAACCATCAGAACTGTACAATAATCAAACCCTAGCAACATAGCTCTATATGCCTGTTTAAGGGAAGAGTTATTTCTTGTGAGCCAAATATCTACTTGGTGACATGGCAGAGAGTTTGAAGATATTATGCACTCCAATATTCAGCCTTCATTCTTATTGATGCTAGCAAGCACTTTAGAAAGAGTTAATACATTTTGCAGTAAGAGCCATATTATCTGGGGACAGTGGTCCATCCTACATTTGATGCTGATGACTCATGGCTCGGAATGCAGAGATAATGTCAGTTTGAAGGTTTGTTTTGTGATCACACCTTATAAGTAACATGGTGGTAGTTAATAATGTCTTTAAAACCAGTAGTGTGACTGAGATTGTCGTCTCTGGCAGAATGAGGTGGGAGGAGAGGTCATTTTCTGGACAGAGGAAGTTCCAAGAGGTCATTTGGAAAAGAAGAGCTTCTTAATTGTTTTGTGTCTTTATCAATTCAAGTCAAGATCTCCAGACAGGGGTCAGCATGCTTACTTTGGATATTCTAGCTGCAGCAGATATTCCATCTTCTGAATCTCTGAAGATAATGTTCAACCAGTTTACGGTTGATTCAGGAAATAAAGTGGAATGGTTTTCCAGCTAGAGAAAATCTGCAATGGCAAACTACTATTTTTTGACTCTCCATGGCTCTCTTGCCAAATGATACATACAGCAACATGGGAAAAACATGCTGGGAAAGACTTTTAAGCCCTGAAATGCCTGTAGTGGGAAATGTAACACAAACTTTCCAAGGATGAAGAGAACAGTGGGAAACAATCTCCTTCCCACTGTGGCAGTATACCAGGAAAGACCTACTGTAGGCAAAACCAGGGCAAAAAGCCTCTTCTCAGAAAACAACAGGTTTGAATGGGTAGGAAACATAAAGACAACTGATCAAGTCCTTAATTCCCTATTATATTTTGCTTAACTCTGGCATTAGTGAGGTAGTACAAATCTGGCCATGTTTTGAAAATTGCATTGCCTGAAGTTAAATGTATTTTTAGGCATCAAAGCAAAAAAAAAGGTTGAAGCCTGGGAGGGGTGAGCTCACACCTTCACCACTCCTGTAATTTATTGGGATAGTGTTTTTCCTAGGTAAACTGGGGACCAGCTAGCCATATTGCAGCCAGATTCGCAGTGGCAGCAGGCTGCTGGAGGGAAAGAACACTGGAAAGTGAATTCATATTTACACGGAGATAATGGGAGACACGTGAACAATTTGGGGGATTTTATCAGCGTACTTTCATGTCAAGCTTTTAATGAAGTCTGCCAATTTTAGGTTTTTTTGTATGTGCTTTTGCTGTCTACCTTGGTGACTTTCCTTCCCTGTTTCAGTGTCTGTAGTTTGTTAATCTGTTTTCTTCTGAAATCTTTCAGAGGTATTTTCCACCTCTTTTTCTCTAATGGCCTTTCTAGAGATAACCCACCTCACCACTTTTAAAATGCTTTTCTGTTTTGCATCTTTCTCATCTGTAGATCTTCTTGTTTTCTCCATATAGTTTTTTTCCCCTCTTTTCCCATCTCTGCTACATCATATTCCCTTTTCCCTGTGTTCCTTGCTTTTTTCCTAAGAGTTTTTTCTTACTTCTGCCCTCAGCTGTTGCAGAACTATATCTCCATCTCTTCTCTCTACTAACAGACTGACTTTGGTGGGAAAGTGAAGTTCCCTTTTTTTTTTTTTTTTTTTTTTTTTTTGCTAGTAAGACATTGTTCTCATCTCCTGTTGGGTGAAAGAGGGACCAGGCAAACCTCTTTTCCATTCTCTTCCATGAGAGCCTTTTGCCCTATGTGGTCTGGGTGTGGTGAGCTCAGATAGCCTGCTGGTGCTTTCATTGCATGGGCCACAGGGAGGGGATGTACCTTTCATTCCCTCCCCTACACAGAGCCCTACCACAGCGTCAAGATGATGAGAATCACTGCAGCAGAGGGATGAAGCCTTAGGGCGGGAGGGGGGAATAAATAATGAATTGTTGTCAACCCTCCCTACTGCATTAGGCTGCCAGATGATTGCTTATTCCTTGCTCCCACCCACACGCTTCATGCCACCACCAGCATTCTTGGTCCTTTGTGGCTGATGTTGTGGGCTAGTCAGCTGATGAGTCAGCTCTGCTAACCAGTGCTTTTCCAGCTCCCCATGGCAGAGATAGCTTTGGTGTAAGAGTTCCAGCCAGGATTATCTGCATGGAAGGGGGAGCCACTTGGGTACATTAATTGATTTAGAAGTTTACTGTTCTGCATATAAAGAGCAGGTTTCCAGAGGTGTGCAGTTCAGCTTGTCTTGTTCTCTTTGCATATGCTCCGTTGCAGCAAGTTTTGAAACTACACCCTGTATACCATCTGTTAGCATGAGAGTGTGGAGTTAATGGGAAATTCAAACTTTGAATAGGTCAGGAAATTCAAAGTTTTGTTCTCACAGCAATTAACTACATGTTGGTCTCAGATGGTATTTTAGCTTATTGGGTTAATGTACAAAATTAATCTTGCGCCACAGCTGAGTTCCCGCACCACAGCTGAACTTGGCACAGGGACCAAGTGGGAGAAGAGACGACCAGAGCTTCAAAATACCTTTGTGCCTTCTAGATGCTGGGCAGGCCTGGGCCTCTTTAGTGCTTCCCAGGGGTCAGAACACCCTCCGGGACTGGCGCATCCAGCGTCTCACAGCTCCTGTCAACTGGGGAACATCTGGGCAGTGGAAAATACATCAGGCATAAGAATGTTCCAGCTGCACTGTTCCCAGCCTGCTCCATCCTGCCTTGACTCCATCAACTCCCAGCTTTGTTGCTCTGACTGGGGTGCTACAGCTAGGCATTCCAGCTCCTGTTTTCATCCTGAACATCAGGCAAAGGCTATGCTGTGCTAGGACAAGCTGTATGGACCACTACTTGCAGAAGGCTCTGTCACAACAACTTTAATTTCTGCAGCTGTACTATTTGCTGTCCTCTTTGATCTGCCTTCTACTTGGATAGTGTGAGGTATTCTTCAGTAGCTTCCAGCATCCTTCCTGGGCAAGCTAGAACTTCATCTATGTTGCAGTAACGGAACACTTTTTTCCTTCCATTTCCGGACAAAAACTGGCTGGAAAGCACTGGGCCATGGTAGGAAGGTAGCTGAGCATCAAGGTGTACAGTATGTTGGGGCAGCAGGAAGAGGGTGAGGGTAGAAGCTTTTTTTCGAGCATGCTTGCTATAATTTTTGTAACTGAGTTAGTCAGAAATCCTTAAAGCTTGATGGTAATTACTGTAATTTCTCACAGTCCTTAAACTTATTTCTAATGAAAGAATACCTGTTAGTAGCTATTTAAAGTCAATTATTTATTAAATAATGATTTATATAACACTAATCTGAAATCGTTTGATTTGGGGTTATTAGTTGGAGTATAAGTGAGCTGGATTACATTTCTCTGGATAATTTTAAAATTAAATAAACTTCACAAAAGGACAAAAAAAAATAATGTAAGGGCAAATTTGCAGCTAATCCAAATTATTGTCTGCATGTTCTATGTATAGATGGTGAACGGATCTTTGACTGTCAGGTGCAAGTTTTTAGAGCTGTGGAGAAAATAAGGAAAGTTTACAGTAATTATTTGGAAATTGGCATATCAGAGGTGATTGCTTATCCTGATTTCACTATACTAAATTACTGACCAATTCTTTCTCTAGAATTGCAGGTCCAGTGGCATTTAGGCACATGTATTAGAGTCACAAAGTCACAGAGTGGTAGGGGTTGGAAGGGACCTCCAAGGATCTTCCAGTCTAACAGCCCTGCTAGAGCAGGAAAGAAGGTATTAGACACCTTCTTGCAGCTATTTGGAAAATGGAGCAATTGACCACACTGTCTTTGAGTAGAAGAGGTAGTATTCTTCAAAACAGATTTCAAATATTTTATTTTCATATAATAAGGAATATAAAAAGTACTCTCAGTAAGGCAAGACTTTTTAGGTACCAGCTCTGTGGCCAGACTGCCATGCAGAACAGAGCTGAGCAGCGAGTATTTTAGCAGCTGTTTACCCTGAAATACCCATATGTAAACTCATTCCTGCTGTTGCCAATTATTTTTTTACCAACTGCCTCGAGAACAGTGTAATTTGTTTGTAAAGGTAAAGTAGCACAACAGTATTCTCATGTATCTCTTTCCATAACTAGAAAGGAAAAATTGCCATGTTAATTGAATACTTGTATCCAATGCTCTTTCACTTTAGATTAAATTCTTGTGGCTTAGCCAAAGTTCATAAAGAAGGACAAAGTCACATCTCTTTGTTTAGGCAGGAGTTGACCTTGTATATTTTTCATTTCCATGGGAAGTTGTAGTGGTAAATGAATGGGCACAAATTGGTAACCTAAGAGTCCAGGCAAAGTTTCAGAAATCTTTGAAACTATGGCCTATCTTAAAAAATGCCTGTGTCCTTGTCTTCACTGGAACCATTACCCTTGAGGTCACTCTGGGGGCTGTCAACACCCTCCCTTTATAGATCAGTGTCTCTGCCTCATCACCTCCACTAGCACTTTGTCCGAGTGGAGAAACTGTGGTGATGCTCAGTGCCTGAGGTTGAGCCTGCCTCGCTGCCCTGACTTCCCATCCACAATGTGAGTGCGCCAGGCTCTGAGATTCAACAGCAGTAACCTCACAAACCTCTGTCCAGTATCCAGCCTAATTCCCCTCCATAAACTTAGGTGAGACCTGGAGCAGAGAGGAGGCTGATTCTGGGGTGTCATTAGTTTCATTTCAAAGCCAGATTGGAAGGTCATCTTTTGTGTAAATGAAAAACTGCAATGTAGATGGGAGCAGACCTCTCCCACCGCTTGTGCTGGGTAAAGATACACATCATGGTCAAGCCTGTATATCACTTTGGAGGAAGCCAAGGGCACTTCACGACCTGTTGGTGCATCTCCAGAGTCCCTGAAGCTGTCTGTAGCATGTGTGGGCGCACCTGAATGAGCTTTCACCTAGCTAGCGTGGCTAATAATAGCAGTGAACTCGTGGGACAGTGTGCAAATGAGTCATCTTGTCCCACACTGTCAGTCCTCAGCGGGCTTAACGCTGTGCCCTCATTCCTATTGTTACTTATTTAAGCTGGATTATGAATCTGGTTTGGGCAAGCCTGTTTGTGCTGTCTTTAAAAGGAATGTGTCTGTATACTAATCCTTGTAAAATGTCAAGGAGCAATACATCCAACTAAATTTTTTAAAATCATAGTCTCCAAAGTAATTTAACAGCTTTTGAAAACTTTATTTCAGGTAATTAGTGCAATTAATTCATGACAGAACAACAACAGTTGCTTTCATAGCACTAACTGCTTGTGAAAATATGCCAAACCCCCCTTCATAGGGTAGAGTTGATTTACCATAAGAGGAAAAGTATTTTAAACTTTTTTCTTTAAATTCCTGCCTGCCCCCCATCACCCAAAGGCCCTTGGGCCCAAGCTACCAACCACAAGGCACGTCCGCACAACAGATTAGTATTTTGGTCGTTTGTGGGACACTGTCAGCTAAAATATAAAGCAGGTTTTCCTGTCCTAGAAACAAGCTGTAACTAGTGTTTGTTGTATTTTCGTAGTATTTCTTTCGAATAAATTTTTGATAGTAAGCCTTTTTGCTGATCTGTTGTTTCTGCATTGTTGGTGTTCCTAACACTGCAGCAGGGCAGTGTTTAATTCAGGGCAATTATATCTTATGTTTAGTGAATCTAATGTTTGTTTGACTGTTTACCATGGCTTTTAAATACCTTAATTAGCATAACTCACAGTAGCACATGGTTGACATACAGGGACCTTTATGATCATAAAAAAGAGCGGGCTGAATAAATATTTGAAAAAGGTGCCAGTATAGTTTCAAAGCTATTTATCTTAAACTTTTATTTAATTCTACTCAGACAACATGACTCCATCCAGATAAAACTCCAAGCTATACCTTCTTCCCTGCTCCAATTGAAATAGAATAGAATATTTGGGGGAAGCTGGTATGACAACATGCATGCGCCTTATCTCTGCATAGGTCGAAAGGGTGGGCTGCCTCTTTAAAAGGTTTCCCTGAACCTGTATTGTTGTAGTAAGCTCTGGTAGGCGAGGGGTTGCGTGACTGCAGCAGACTCATTTGTGACCTCAGAAAAGTGGTTATGAAAGTGATCTCTCGATCAGAGGAATAGAGCTCTGCTGCCTGCCAGACCAGCACGGCAGAAATGAGCCTCCTCCTCCTCCTCCTTCACACAAGTCTGCCCAGGCAGGAGAAAAAATGCTCCTCTTTCTGATGCGGCATTCAGTGACTAAATCTTTCATGATTCCTCTGAAAAATACTCAGCTTACAACAAAGTAGGCTCTAGAGTATACATTGTCTGCAGTTAACTTTCACATTTTTTAAGAAGGTAGGCAGGGCATCTTTGCTTTTGCTTTCTGCGATGAGCAATGTTCATTTTCTGCCTTACACCTCTTCATCTTTTTCTTAGCGTAGCACTAATTTTGTTTCAATTGTTATTGGACTGACTCTGGCAGCAAGTTGCAGTGTATATCCAATGAAGATCGTATTATAAGTGATGATAAAACAATATAAACTGATGTTTATGCCCCATAATGAGTGTAAAACAGATCTGATGAGTCAGCAGGCAAGAAATCACCAGTTTTCATCTAGAGGACCCTGAGAGAATAAGAAGCGCTAGAAATAATTTATGTATCATAATTCTCTTTATACATACTATTCACCTAGTATTGATCATTCAGTGAAAACTGTAATTAGCTATAATTGCCTTGAAAATTGAGGCCATAATCCTTTATGTTTCATGAGTGGGAGACAAGTTTTCTGTCCTTATCCCATAAGGAATATTTGTTATTTCTTTAGTAGTTTGCTGTGAGTCAAGGTAGCAGGCACCTTCACAGGAGTCAGACTTGCCTGTTCAAGTCAATGACACATATGTAGAAGAGTTGAAACTGGAGAAAAGTTTATATTTAATCAGGTAGAACTTTGTTTCTGAAATACAGAACATCGTTTGGTTGTTCCTTGTCTTCACGTGAGACAAATCTGATAAGAACTCTGTGGCTGCCTTTTAATTTTATCACTATATCTAAGTATTCTCTGTTTTTAAGAATTGAAAAGCAAATCAAAGCAGGGCCACAATTTAAATTTTTAGAGCTTTAAAATATCACCCTTCCTGCCTTCTTTAAAGACAGTATTTTTTATTTTGCTTAGAAAACGTAAAGGTCCTAATTCTACTTGTTGGCCTAGGGGCGTGGCATTTTTTAAAAACTTAATTTCTGTAGCAGTAAGGTGGAGAGAACAGGTAAGCCTACTACTGGCCTGCTTAGGGTCTTTAGGATTGCTTGGGATGTTTTTCTGAGCACAGAACCTGGCTGTGAAAAAAGGCAAAGCAAAACATTTGTGAGGAAGTGAAAAATGAAGGTTCTTGTAGTAATTGAACACATCACGTGCATTCGTTTTCTACTTCTGCAGAAGGTTCCTGTTCTGCAAAGTAATTTATTTTTGGACAAACCATCATGTCTTCCCAGCAGGCCCTCTGATTTACAAGGGGTTCCAGTTAGGAGCAAAGTCCATCTGTTTGGATAGCTTTTCAGGACTAGTCTTTAAATGCATATATTAAAACATTAATGTGTATAAAACCACATTAAACATACTCAGGGACTGTAACATTATCAATTTAGGGTTCTGGAAGTTCAATTTTCAACTTATGTGGTTGGATTGTTCTTTATTCTGAGCTTTTAGGTAAGATTTTGTTGTTACTGGTTTTCTTTAACATTCTAAAAAGTTCTGGAATATACTTCAGTGGTTTAAAATTATACTGAAAATTTTAAACTTTTAGATACTGTTCCTGATGTTTCATTTGCTTGTATATTGTCTCAGCATGTTCTTTTACTTCCTGAAGTAGAAAAGCCAAAGCTCAAGGACCTCCTCTCAGGTATATTTTTCCCACAGCTTGTTAGGTTCATTTAGCCTCTCAAGGCTTCATACAGTCAGTCTCACCATGGCAGTCTCCACAGACAGCAGAAAGGATCAAAGCAAAGCAGCTCTGCCTTAGAAAGAGAGTGCCATGTTTTGTGGGGTGTGTGTATTTATCAGTGATTGTGTAGCAGTGTGCATCTGACTTAAGGGTGGAGATTCTCGCATTTCTCCTGTCAAGTGTGTTTGCTTATCGAAAGTACACTGGAAAGCAAATGTGGCTGTGTCTTTATCTTTAATATCAGATAGAGTACGGCTGCTATTTAAAGCAGATATTAAGGAATTGCTCTTATGATATTTCTGACTCTGAAAGTGCTGAAGCCAGATTTGGTTTTCTGGGTAACATATGCACATCCTGTGCACTAAGGTCTCAGCGTGAATATTTTAAATGCAATGTTTATTTCATCTTAAAGGTTTCCTTTATCCTCTCCAGATCGTGTGCTTTGGCTATTTTTAAACAGTCTCTTGGGTGAGACACTGGCCCACTGACACATGCTCTTTCAACCTTTTTCTGAGAGATACTGACTTAAATTCCCCCTTGGAGCTAGCAGATATGAATTTAGCCCATGCCTTTCCATGCAGAATGGTGCAAATGAAATTATAAAGGGGCAAGAATAATATAAAAGCAGTAGAAATTGTGGAGTGGAAGCTTAGGAGATGGTTTGTTTGAAACACAGGCCTGGAAAAGAGGTTATCAAATCCAAAACAGCTAGCAAAGATCATGTAAATCTCACATAAGTCAGTCATTGTCAGGTTGATTTAATCAGGAAGGAGGAGAGATGCTTTCTCATACACTTTCCTAGTTGTGTTTATTTTCATGCTTGGTCTTTGATTTGATTTCATTCTTCAGGGATTGATTTACTAAATGTTCTAAACTGTAGATCTAAATTGAAGAGGGTAAAATGGTGCACATCTTCTGCAGCCAATAAAGACTAAAAATGTTCTGATATTCTCAAGATAAATCTGCTATCATGACTTCATTGCATTTCTTCTGTAAGATGCAATTCTTATGGTCTCCTTTTTTAAAGTGAGGAAGATTCCAGTAGACTGTAGTTGCTTACTTATGCTTTTCTCTTAGGTCTTTTAGCATTTTCAGTAAAAATCGATTTGGTCTCATTACTTATGTTCTTGAAAAATATCTCAGACTCACATTTATTTCAATAGGCTGTTTATCATAAAATAAATATTTTTTTTTTTGTTTGGATGCAGCGATTAGTCACAGGCTGGTCTTTCATCATATGCTTAAATTTAGTCACATACAGGCTTTCTCATAAGGTTCTGATTTTTCTTATTGTTGGTTCTGTGATATACTTTGCTTTGCGTCACAGATGCTGCTCTCGTTCATCTGTTGCTTATTTTCTGCCTGGAACAAATTTCATGGACAAGGTCGTGGCATTGCAGTGAGAACATAATGACATTAAAAATGCACTACTGTGTCACACCAGTGGTCCATCTAGTCTGATATTCTCATCTCCAAAATTGCTTTCTTTTCTCTGCTTTAAAGCATTCTTGTACTGGTGTTATTGAGCGCTTCATTGTTCTCATATTGTCGGGCTGGGTGAAGAGCAGTAGTGCATTCAGTTTTTCCATTTCATTAAAAATTTTGTGAACCCCTGTTACATCTCCCCTCATCCTTTTCTCCTCAGTAAACAGTCACAGCTGTTTTAGCCTCTCCTCAAAGGGCAACTGCCTCTGCTGTGGACCCCAATGTCCATGGTTGTATTATTTTCATTGAGAGAATCAAACCAGTGAAAAAATGTCCTCAGGACAATGAAATAATATGAGCCACATCAAAAGAGGACTACATTCTTGGACCATAGAGAGGGAAAATGCTGGGAATTCAGAGGATATAGAGAACTTAAATTTTATTTTTCCCTGTACAGATTTTTTAAAATACCTGGTCAAGGGAAAAGATGTACAGCTATTCAGCTGACAAGCCATCATGAAGGACATTTAGAAGAACTGGGAAACTCTGCAGGTTGTTTTGATAGGGCATCTGCTCCACAGATCCTAGAATCAATGTATCCTGATGTGCTGTTCCTCTGAATATGTCTGTATATCATGATTGGTGGGATTTGCTGAGATCCCACTCACGCAATCAGGATGTGGCAGGTCAGAGCACACTACAGTACACTGAAGGCTGATGTGGATTAGTTTGGTGAAGTCTGAATCCCTCTACATTGGTGCAGTGTTTCAGACTGCAGTGTGGAGGAAAATGGAAACCTGAGTAAAGCAAAAATAAAACTACATTGACTGTACATTCTGAGGTCCTCAACTCTGGAGCTAACCAGTGTTAAGCATGTTTTCTAAATACAGAGTAATTATCTTAAATTCATTTTTTTCTACACTAAACTTATGCTATAAAACTCAATTCTGTTTAATGGACACATAATTTACAAGCTCTTGCCTTAAAGGACAAGGAAATAATTGGGATCATCTTAATTTTTATGAGGGATGTGGGGATTGATTTGAAAGTGGACCAAGTGGTTTGCAGATTTCTTACTCAAGATTGCCAATAACTCAGGCTTGCCATCCATTTTGTAGTTTGACAGAATAACCCATTTGTATTTACCTTTTATGGATTTATTGAAAAGGGTGTGGAAGAAAATGCACACTCAGGCAAGCTAATGTATTACAGCTTAATTAAACTAAGAATGGAATAAAACAGGGATAGAATTAAGGCCTTAGGACTGAACTTATAAATCAATAGGTTCCCATCATCAAATAATCATATTTAAACTATTAGGTAATCAAATGGAATTATGAAGTTGAAACAGAAGACAATTACTTGGAATAAGTCTTGTATCTTGGGGTAATTTAGAAGGACTGAATGTCTTTGGCAGTCTTGTAGCCAACATAGTCTACCAGACCAACTGATAAGTCAAATATTTACTCACAGTGACGCAAACAGATCTCTAAAATATCTTCCTTGCCAATGTGCAATGTGGGGTTGTCTGTTGGGGAGATTGTCTGTTGGGGAGATCATCTGTTGAGTCATATGAAGAGACAAAGATTGCAACAGTAAGCTGCAGAGAGGAAATGTGCTTTCTAGACAAGTTCTTTTGAGTCTGTTGCTTGTATAGTTAGCACACAATTCAGTTTTGCATGGAGGCACAGCTCTTCTCTGCAACTGTGATCCCTCAGAAGTTATGGGATAGGGGAGATGTTAGAGTCCTAGACTACATAAAAACAATGACATACAAGGGTGGTTTCTTGTGAGCCAGTTGTGTGAGATACTGATAGAATAAACCATCAAAAAACATTATAAGAATAGCACATTAATTCACACATTCTCCATATACACACACATGACAGCCACTTAACCATGCTCAGCATTTCTTAAATTATTCTACACATTTTACAGACCAAGAATTGTGGAAACAGGAAGTGTCCATCCAGAACTTATCCCAGTCCTCGTTCGCCTAAAACCATGAGCAGCTCTTACCTTACAGAATTAATCCTGTTTGTTATTAAACAATGGAAGTTTTCCTAGAGAGAATGTGAAATGTCTGTTACTGGGGATACTCAGCGAACCCCCTGAGCAACCTGCCTGCCTGAAGTTAGCTGTTTTGATTGGGGTGGGCTAGACCAGATGACCTTCAAAGGTCCCTTCCAACCTACAACTTCCTAAATTTCCATGATTCCCTATCCTGACTCAGTAAATAGGCCTGGGTTCCTCACAGGTAAAATATTTTCCTAAAGCTTTGCAAAACTTGCACCGCAGCACAACTGAACATAAGTAGCTAATTGTTTTCAGCTTCTCAGCTTGCCTCATCTAAATTGTATTCCCCAAAGGCTCACAGACCTTTCTCACATGCAAGAAAAAAAATACTCTGACTTGGTCGCCTCCCCAAGAAACCCTCAGTTTGTGTTTCTTCTTTTTCGCCCACTCTCTGACACTGATGCAGCCTTTTTGCTGGATTGCCTGCCCTGGTGTCACACCAGCTCCATCCCAAAGACTTGGCCTGTTGATCAGGAACTCCCACTCCAAACTGATTCTCTTCCTGATGCAGCCTTGCTCAAGAGTTAGGTTAAGAGGGAAAAGATAGGACTGATGAGTTTTAGAGGACTGCGTGAGGAAGAGAGGAGGATTTCTTTGGGGAAGTGGAGCAGAGCACATCAGGACTTGCCCAAGGCAAGAGGCTCACCCTTATCCTTCTCTTGCCTGCTGGAAACCCTCTCCTTAACATCTTGTCTGATCACCACTAAATCTTCTACGGAGCCGGATCTCTCAGGGCTGGTGTTCAGAGAAAAACTATAGGAATACAAGCTTTCTTCCTCTTTTCTGTGTTTTTCTGTAGAAATAATTTCCATGTGCACTCTTACATAGACAGACAGCAGTGGCAGACGTTTTAGAATGTTTCTCTCATCTGCAATAATTTCTAAAAACACAAAACTGTCCAGTGGAATACAGCGAAACCAACCATTTTGATGATCGCTCTGGCAGCATTTTTTGCTGTTTGCAAAAGGATTTGGCTTCAGGGAAACACTCCTCACCTTTCGCACTGTGGGTTTTCTCCCTACTCCCTGCTGCACGAGAGTTATTTTCTGATCCTTTACTTTAAGCCCTCTTGCTTTTTTTAGGCAACTTCCAGATATCTGATACAGTATATAATGAGGAATTAGGTTCCATTACACGAAGGCTTAACCTTCTCGAAAAGCATTCAGCGCTTGCCAGGAGTCATCAATATTTAACAGCTGTTGTTATTATGAAATACTTCATAGGGTAATGCGGCTCGTCTGCTCGCACGCAAGGGTTTGAACGGGCGCCAGGCCCCTGTCAGAGCCGCCGGCAGATTGACAGGCGGCGAGGCTTGCGTGACAGCGGGGCTAGGGTTGGTCAGCAGCCTGCCTCCTCTGCAGCAGCAGCAGCGGGGACTTCTCCTCCTCCTCGCCTCCCCTTCAAAAGGGCTCCTCCGGATGGAAGGGGAGGGGTGCAGGCTGGGGTCTCAGGGGGGCGAGGTGGCCCCTCCAGCTCCATGGGGACAGGAGGGCTGCCGGGTGGTGGCATCTCTTTGATGCCCCTCGCGCACAGGGGGAAAAATGGATGAGGCTCGCTGGGAAAGGGGAAGAGTGGTTGTGAAAGAAAGAGGGGACAGGATCTGGAAAGCAAACAGTTTGGGTTGTACCTTAAATAAATGTCATGCTGTACTCGAGAAACTTCAAAGGGCAGTCAGATTTCAAAGCATCTCTTAAGAAGAAGCAGACTGAGAAAACCGCTAAGTTGGGAAGAAAAACTGCATTATTGCTAGCATAATTTCATCTGGTATTCTGGTAGCCTCTGCAACAGAGCTGAGCACCATACATCTTTTATTCAGAGGGTGCATTTTGGTGCTGATTTCTTTCCTGAAGCGTTTGTGTAACCTATGCGTTGTGGCATTTCAGAGTGCAAACGTCCCTTTCATATGGTTTGGCAATGTATAATAACTATTGTTTATGTTGTGTATTGTTTAATTTCAGTGTGCATCTAATGAGTGCTGTCCTTATTGTCACTTGGTGTTCTCTGTAACACAGCAGGAGGAAACAGACCATTTCAGTTCATGGCTGAGGGTTAGTTATGCAGAATTGCTTCTACCGAGTGTTTCCTACTTGTTTTGTTTTGTTTTCTTAGCATTCAGGGTAACACGCATAGCTGATTCTTCCTGCAGCTTGAAGATCCAGGAAGAAAGACCCTGTTTTCACTTCCTTTCAACTAACAGTTACCAAAAGTAAGACTCATATTCATTGAGCAGTATCTCTGAACCTGCAAGCTAGATTCAGGTATTTTCATCTGCCCGTTTTAAGAAATGATTTATCACTTGGGCGTCACTGGAGAGAAATGATCTCACAGGTGCTCCTCATAGAAAGTCTTGAAACTGACACGTCTGTATCATACCGAGTCTGAACAAGACAGTGCTGTCCCCTTCTCACACCTCAAATGAACCCAGGCAAGGTGTTCAGATAAGAACCAGCATCCCTTTGCTGCTCATTTCTTGTCTGTGCTGTTGCTTGGCATAGGCAGCCTGAGCAGTGGAAGGCCCCTGGTGTGTCTGGGGTACAGTTTGACCATGCATTAGTTTATTACAGAGCTTAGCTCGGCAGGTAGTTTTGCTGAGTGTTTTCTGAAGAAAGAAGGTTGTGCTTGTGTGAGAAAAGGTAAAGAAACACTTAGGGGAATGTAATTCTACAGGTTTAAAAAGTAAAGTTTTACGGGAGTCCTGAAATTTCCATCCCTCTGAACTAAAGAGTATTCTGCAATGAATAAATCTTCCATTATTTCTGGGGGAAAGGGAACGGCTGGTTTCATGATGCTTCTATAGGCTTTAATGTGTCAGGCAGCTTTTCTCCTCTTTACAATTTTCCAGATTTGGTTTTTCAAACCAAAGGGGTTTGCAAATGCAGATAGTGATGCTTGCATCAGAACTGGAGGCTCAAAAGAAATCTCAGCTTTTTACAGTGTTCTGGGAAGAGACAGCACAGCTGTGAAGGGCTCAGCGGCACTGTCTGAGACAGTCCCATGCTCCATTCAGCCAAACTTATCATCCCTTTTGTGGACTTTTTCCCCCGCATTAATTAGCTGTCAATTCTAACGCTACATTACTTTTCTGTTTTCCATTCTTTTCACATCTTTTAGATCAGAAATTGGAACGATGTCCTCAGATATTTGACCTTTCCTTCAGGAAATCACACTGCCCATTTTTCTTCATTTTTTCTGCCTCCTAGCCCTCTTCCCCCCTGCCCTGTATATTTCCACAGTGTTGTCCTTCTGTAGGACCCAGTGTTTCCAAACTTGTGGGCTTTTAGTGTTGCCTGTGATTGCACCACATTAATTAGATCGCATGATCTTGCAAAACTGTCAGCCCTGGTACTTGTATATCTTGTATTTATCACCCTATGGTATCAATATGCTCATTCATCTTCTTTGGCAGAACAGCTCCATCTTCTGTTTTATTTTGTGCTCTGGAAGTGCAGGCTAGTTAAGTTGCGCTTGGGAAAAGGTCTCTGCTCTCTTTGCTTCTCATCTCTTCAGTTTGCTGGTTTTGAACCTGGTCGGTGAGCACTCTCTGCTGAATTGCTGGCAATCTAGTCCAAAGAGTTGCCTCTCCCACAGAAAGCAGTCCAAGGCTCCATAAAGCTAAAACTTTCTTTTTTTTTTTTTTTTACAGCCAGCAGCATTCATCAGACTGCCTGCAATATGGTTTTTTTCCTTACCCCATTCTTGATGGATGGGAACTCCAGCAGCCAGAAGTTTTCCCCTCAGGTCACTGAGTCATCCTTTGCTGTTTGTTATTCTTTAACTTTCCACAGTTTGCTCCGCCCTGCCTACTAGAGACAGTA
Organism: Podargus strigoides; assembly: GCA_028020825.1. Classification (NCBI taxonomy): domain Eukaryota; kingdom Metazoa; phylum Chordata; class Aves; order Caprimulgiformes; family Podargidae; genus Podargus; species Podargus strigoides. The sequence continues at coordinate 63,367,862 of CM051620.1, forward strand.
CTCCTGCATTCTCCAGCCTTTCATTTGTTTTCATCATTGCAGGCTTCACCTTTGCTCCAGAGGGCCACCATTTTGTGCAATGGCTAAGCCTGATCACAGCTGTCTTGGCATCAGGGCCCTTGCTATCAAGCCACCCACCATAACAAATACTTTCCTTCAGTTCTCCCACTTGATTTTTGGTGGCAACAGAGGCGTCATTAGGCTTCTCTGTTTTCTTTTCCCTATTTTTCTGCCTAGTAGGATAATATCTTCCAGTTTCCCCTCCTCATCTGATCATGCCTTGCTTTTCCTCCTCATCCACTGTGGGAGCTGCGTGGTTTTCTGCCTTTCTTGCTCTGCTTTCTCCGGGTGACAGGCTCTCACCAGCAGCAGTATCTCTTCTGAGCTGTCACAGCAGTATCAAACAAGCCCAGGGTGGATTAACAGAGTATTTCCAGAGCAGGGAGGCAGAATAAGAGCGAGCAGCGGCTCTGCTGCCTTGGGTGTGAGGAACAAACGTCCCTGTCTCTGAGGAGCTCTTGCTTCTTGGCACGAAGGGTGTCGGTCGTCTTTGATGGTGCAGTGGGTCTCCTTGCAGCCCAGGCCAGTGAGTAGGGTATGTTGTGAAACGGATGTGTGTGGCCTAACATACGGGTAACTCTAGCCGGCAAAATAACATTAAAATACTTTCCATTTGGAGATGGAATTTATAGTAGCCAGACGAGCTGTGGAACAAACATCTCTTGTGCTTCTGCTGCTGTGTTTGTGTGAGCCTGAAGGCTAACAAACAGGCAGGGAGCTCTGGCCCGCTCAGTTGGGTAAAATAATAGTTTCCACTAACGACGAAGTTAGAACTGGTGGAATTTTCACAACACCAAAAGAACGCATCAAAAAAATAAACCTTCATTTCCTTTCACCCCTCCCTGCCTGTCCTTTAACCTGCACAAAGACTGCAAACCACCATGTCAGTAATTACAAAAACATCTTTTCTGGTGGGGGGGAAACTCTGGAAGAGGCCATTGGAATAGGGGCTGGTCTTTTAAAAATTATTGTCACGAATGTCCATATGTCTGTTCTTACGGACAGGCGTAGCAGAAGGCTTGGCTGATCAGGGGTAAAAAGGGACCCTTTTCCAATTAGTTCAAAAGGTATAGCAAAATGAAAATGCATATTGAGGAATCTGTATATCCAGTTCATAGCAGCCTAGCTTACAAGTCTAAAATTACAAAATTGTTTTGGCTGGAAAACATAAGCATGGATCTGTTGTAGGCAGCTTGGGATTTTCCTGATGTGTTTTCCCATGCCCAGGGGAGGGATTTATTACATCTCATTATACATATGAGATGATTGCTTTGGGGTAATGACCGACATTATCACTGTCAGCAAATATTTACAATGTAAGCTAAAAAACATCACGAATATTCAGTGAGTGTGTTTCTGTATTGCCATCATCTGTTGTAAAATCCTGATGTATCTTACAACAGTCCCTCACTAGGCAGTTACATTGATAAGGAGCTCTTGTACAGCCCTCTGGAAAGGAAGTGACTCCATTTCAATCATATCCTCAGTCATTTGCAACAAATATTATTCAAGCCATTTAAAAACTTAGACTTTTTCTTAATTTGGTATTTTACTAGTAATTTAAATCCCATTCTCATGACTTTTAGCAACAAGCTCAGGAGCATTAGAGGCTTGCTGGCTGTCTCTCCTTCTTACTCTGTTTCGGTATAAACTATTTCTGTCCATCTCAACCCTTTTTCTTTGGATATTCTCTGGCTGTGGCTGTTCCAGCTCTCCTTTAGCTGGAAGGAACAGCGTGTATCAAATATCCTAGCTAATCTCACTGGCATGCTCTTCTCTCTCATTCTCTCATGGAAAGGAGAACAAACAGAAAACTGAATCTCTGCTACCAGGATATTTGTATGACCCATCTCTGGGATGGGGCAGTAAGAAGGAAACCGACTCCTTAATTTTTACTGACCAAATGATAAAGACAGGTTCCTGTCATGCTCCCTAGATGATGCAGAAGCTCAGTGTATCACGTGATGTCAGCCTTCTCAGAAATGCTTCCATTAGTGCCAGAAATGGGATTGTATTTCAGGGATTTTTCTGTGGGATATATCGATATGAAGACATTAATCTGAGTGTTCAAAGATATTTCAGATCAAGCAATGATAATGCATGTGGGGGAAGAGCACTCACCACTTTTGCCTCCCATGAAGGTTTTCATTATTATTACGAAATAGATATGCAGTTTTAATCTATAGTGTGAGCTCTTAATGAATTTAATGTAGTAAATGACCTGCTAAAAACAATCTTTAAACCTCTGTTTAAAAATGAAACGGTGTACAAAGATTCCTTTGATTCTTACGGTCAGGCTCAGACTCATAGAAGTGAATAGAAGTAAAGTGAGACCAAAAATGCCAAATGCTGTCTGATGCCAAGAAGGTCAGCAGTGAAAATAAGAAACTTATTTCAGTCCCTTTTCTTCTGAGCTATATAGGCATTTCTTTATATTGTCATAATACATATTTTTATAAACAAAACAACTTGCTAACTTTCTTCTGTTTCTTTCCTGTGGTTTTTGGTTGTTGCTTTATGTAGAGTACACTAATGGAAAAAATATGTTCAATAAAAAATATGATAGATATTTCATACAAAAAACATCTGGACTGCCAAATATGTATCTATCGCCCTCACAGCAAAAGAAAGTTGTCAGTAACTGAGATCTAGACCACGAAGACAGTAACTCTCAATTAAATCAATGCATGTTAAGTGCCTAAATAAGAACTTTAGTCTAGTGGCCCTGATCATTATGATTTCTAAATTGATAATAACTCTTTCCAACAGCCATTCAAGAAAAGCACTTTAAGAAGCAAGTTGGCCAAACAATAAAAGAAGACAATGTATCTAAGAAGGCTGCTGTGCAAGAAGGTGGACTTCTACTAGAAGTGAGTGAAAAAATGCTGTCTTTTCTGTCTCTAATTTCTTCAGTTTGATCATATATTCAAGGGTAATATTTTGTGGCAACTTTGAACAAATGGTGGGTCTTGGTGTGAGTCATTCAAGAGTCACACTTGTGAGTGGTTCATGCAAGAGCAAAACTGGCAGTCATGATAGTCCCTGTCAGTCTCCGCCTGGGCAATTTTACCTTGCACCCCTACATCCTTGAAGTTACTGGTGAACTCCAGTGGACCAGTTCGCAGTTCTTTTTCACTCAGAGTGATAGGAGAGGTTTATTTTACTTGGCCCATATTTTGCGGGTGCCAACAGGAGGTTGCCTGGTTTCTGATCCAATTCAGATTATTCTGAATTTATCCTGCTTTCTCAGCTCTGTGCTCTGAGGGAAGCCGTGTGTGCAGGAGTTCTTCCTTCTATGTATTTTTATCACCTTTAGGATGACTTTATATTGCCAGGGCAGCATAAAGGGGCCAAATGTTACTGAGAATTGGATCCATTAATCTGGATGAAGAATTACACTGCTGTGAACTACTGAACCAGCAAGAGCACCGAGGTCCATCCCAGATACATCTGCATTTCAAATGCATGATGTAATAATGCCTTTTATACACTGAAGTCCTTGAAAATTCCTATGTGATTAAGACTACATATGTATAGTTGATTTGGGTAGAATAATATTCATAGTATAAAAATTGTGTTTTAATGGCAGCTCTGAGATACATGTAAATGCAAATGGAATAGTAGCATCCAAAAAATAAATGCTGTATGCTATCAAATAAAAAAGACATTATATCATGGGATACAATATCTTAAGTCATTCAAGTCAATGGAATGGAAACTGGCACCCTGCTTTCCTTCCTCTTAATATTTTAGAATATTTTAATTTTGTATGTCAAAGCAAGTAACACAGAGGCATCCGATTAGTTAGTGCTAGTGCCAAAATGAGATGTTTGGCTGTCAGGTATTGTTTGCCATCATTTCCATTCTCGATGAACAGGGAGTACAGGGTGTATGATAAATGATTAATATAGTGAGTATCTAATTTTTAATGAGGGTCTCCTATCTTTAGTCTGTGTTTTGTTGGGTGTATATTACATGCTCACAAGTTATAATCATTACCGATCTTCAAACAGTAGCCCTACTGCTACAAGCATGTGAAAAGAACACTGATATGTAATTTCAGGTAGGTTACAAGAGATTAATACTACTGAATATGCTAATGGTCTGCTTACTACAGAGTATATAAGAGCCACATTCCTTTCCAATATATGGGAAGTGTTTTATCCTGGATCATACTTAACGTGGATCATTAACTGGATGACTAAGTACATGTTAATATGAATGTATCCACCAGGCCCCATTTATGCGCATGTCTGACCTAGAATAAGAGGGTGAATTTTCCTTAGACTTTGCTGGGAATGTTCCCTAGGGACTGAGTTTGGCTTGGATGCTCATTCAATGACCACAGCATGTGAAAAAAACATGGGTTTTTTTGTTGTTCAACCAAATTCACCATATTGGTTATTAGGGACTGTGGCATTTTAACTAGTCGCATTTGTGATTCCTTCCAAGGAGAAACAATCAATCTTGCTGGTGGTTGCTGTACTTTGTATATTGGCTTGTGAATCTGGCCACTTTACTGGTTCTCAGAAGATATTTTTCAGCTGTAAAAAGCTGCTTTCCTTCTTGTGACATCACCTTGCGCTGTGCAACCTCTCTTAGATGCTTTATATAATACAAACTAGAATAATATGAATCACCAAAATACGTGTGAATAATACTGTCCCTGGCTGCAGTGTTAATGGAAAATTAGAGATAATTGCATATTTTTTTTTCCTAGTGGGTATGATCACTACGCTCTATGTATAGATAGAAATATGGAAAAAAAGAACCCTAATTACTAATTAATAATGTATCTGTGACTCTTGAGTCTTGGAACAATGCAGTACTTCCCCTTTCAGCTTGAAAGAAAACAATGGAATTAGGCTGTCTTCAAAGTACATTTAAAATGTTTTTTATTTCTAAAGGCCTCTGTCACAACACGTGTTTTTTATTTAAGATTTTATAGAGATTTTTTACAGCTATAATCAAATAGTTTTCATCAGCAATCATAGAATAAACAATGATACTAGTTTATCAAAGACTTTTTAGTGGAGCACAGCAGGTATCTAAATAAATAATTTGTTCCAGCGTTTTAAGGATAAGAGAGTCTTTACTTGCCATCTCTGTTCCCCTTTGTAGGGAAGACAGACAAAACTTTAAGAACCAAAGTCCAATTTTATTAATGGTCTTTTTGAGTATACCCCATTCTTGCAATCTTTGTTGTCCTTGGAGACTTCATACTCCACCTGTTTGACTGCAGTAATGATTTTTAACTTTGCACTTTCAAAATATTTTCCAAGACAGGTGATATTGCAACCCTTGTGCCACACGCCTTCTGGCAGAAAAGGGCCACATTCATTTTTTGAAGCTTGTTATAGAATACTTGAAGAACACTAGGCGAAACCCATAACCAGAAAAATGGGAAAATAAATTGTATTGGCAGTCAATAAATCCAGATAGAATTTAAGGGGTGATGGAGTGGAGAAACACAATAGAACGGTGAGTTGGAAAAATAAGAATGAATCGCTGGTGGGTGTCTAGGCAATAGCCCTGATTGCAATAATCATCTCATGGCTGCTAGCCACCTCCTACTCTTCCACCCCAGCTATGCTGTACTCACAGTCTCAAGTCCAGACTCAGAGTCTACACTGTTGTGCATGTAATTCCTCATCCCAAATGCACGTGTAATTTTCATGTGTTATGCTATCCTATTGGAAGAAGTAAATGTCTGTTGTCAAGAGGAAGGCCCTCTCTGGACTTGTTTTCTCGATGACATGCAGTCAGGCAGTGGCCCCATCATCATCACTGACACTGCTTCTTGCATAATCGTCACCCATATACTAAGCAGCACCCTGCTAAAATTGTCAGTTGGACTTTATTGACCACCTCACAGTTGCTCCTGCAGTTTTTCTGCTTGTTACGGAAGAATCACTGATGTTCAAATTTCTGTCTCAGCACTTGCTGCTGAAGGACACATCTTGATGGGCTTTCTTTCCTTCTTTATTATGTCTGCTGGTCTTCTATTCTGCTGCAGTTTAAGTTTTATGGTATCTCTGTCTCCAGGTGTACTGGCCGTAATTCTTTTCAGGTGTGAAAACAGTGTTTTATATCCAAAACATCACAAAAATTAAAAAGAAATCTGGATGATCCAGGCAGCTCCCAAACAGATCCTAATGGAGTAAGACTGCCTGGTTCTGTCATGCCTCATCTTGCTGATGAATACTGATAAAGGCCAGACCTGGCCTCTTTTGTCATTTCTGTGCTCACCAGCAGCTTACACTCTTTCAGGGAAGGTCCATGTTGTTTTCAGAATGTTCCAAGCCACTCTTTTGCCCAGTTCACAGACAGGTTTCCACAAGTCCTCTATTCTTCAGGCTTCAGGGCACAAGAATTACATTTCTCTGTTTTTGTCTCATGTTTATCTTTATGGCTGCACTGAAGATGCCAGTCATCACACTACCCTGGTATTTCTTACTTGGTGACACTGTACATTTTATCTTCCTGAGCAGAGCTGGTTAGCTATGCATGCCCAAGTTACCTTTTTCCTCCTGAAAACAAATAATGACATGACTGAATAACAAGGTATTGGATTTGGTTGCTATTTCACTATGAAACCCATGCGTACAAGCAAGAAATGCAAGGACCTTTCAGGCATAATTGGAATTACAACCCAGAAGGGTGGCTGCAGGCTCAATACGTCTGCACACTGAAGAGAAAAATCCTGTAGCCAGTTTTTCTGTATGTAGTTCAGAGTGACAACAAGCTTCCTTATGAAAGTCTCCATATCATTGTTCTGATGCCAAAATCATCTGCTCTTTCAGTGAGAACATCTGCACCTCCTTGGTTCTGCAGCCCACCCCACCCTTCCAGAGCATCTGGTGGTACCTACGCCAATCTTTATTCATTTTAGCATGTCAGGAGACTGCCCAAGAGACCCATGTACTCACCATATATGCTTAGTGGCAGGCTGTTGAATGCTTTGGAATCTCCTCGTGCATATGAAAGAGTCTTGGTTTCTTCTGGCCAAATAGAGGACAGACCTCTTACTTTTCACCAATGGTAGAAAAAGCAAATTATTGACATTTTATATATTAATCAATGGCAAAGGTCTCCACCCTTCCTAAACAGTACTACAATTACAAATACAATTACAAATTAGTCAAATTTTTAGACAAAGGCTGGCATCTTAAAAATTACCTTAAAATCACAGACATATGGTCTTTTATTTAAAAAAAAGGAAATAACTTCTTCAAAATCATGTATATCTTCAGAAGTGCAGAAAAACAGTGAAAGCTAGTTTTATTGGTGTGGCCCTTATAATTCTCCACTGGTATTAATAATCTTAGCTGCATTACATTAACCATTTAACCACCTAATGTTGGATTTTTCAAACTGAGCTTCAGTGTTTTGTAGGTATGCTTTTGTTCTACCATTCAGCAGGTGAATTTTGCTGGTTTGAGTTCTAAGTAACATGACTATTGAGGCAATTCAGGTATCTAGCTACTGAGCCAGCAGCATTCGTGCTTGGAATTGACTGTTGGTGCAAACTGTTAGCATAATCAGGTATAGGCACCTTATCACACAGACAAGTCTTTTAGATATTATTTCTTAATTCCATACGACAGATTTGGGCATTATTGTGAACAGGAAGTTCTGGTTCTTGCTTGGTGGTTTCCACCGAAGTCAGTGAGGCTTTTTTTCATTAGCTTTAATACCAAATAGAGCCCAAATCTTCTTAATCAAAAACAATGAAAGTGTGATTTTTTAATCTAAGTAAAGGATTCAGGATTTGATACAATGCAAGCTTGAAGCATATTATTTAACATTATGTCATTACTTTAAAAGTGGCTGCAAATAAAAAGCTTTCTGGGAGTTACTTTGAATAGAGAGGTGTATGTGCACATTTTGGCACTGAAAGGTATTTCCAGGTGGCCTCTCCTAACAGCTTGAACTAGAGTTCAAGTTTCATTCCAAGGGACCTGGAAAATGATACATTAGAAAACATCCTATTGGTGCTGTTCTTCACTCTGCATAAGGAAATAACATAGGAAACCCTTTTCCCACTTGGTTTCCTGTAATTTTTTTAAACTTGTTAGTCTGATTCCACTTCCCCCTTCCAAATTGATTTATGTAATCAGGACTTGATAAAACTGTGCTCTTGAAAAAGGTACTCCAGTTTGAATTTCAGTCTGAGAGCAAGAGATTTTACTCTTCCTGTTATTTTTAAGTTTAAACTTGAAAAGGAAAATTGGGGGTCAGACAAAAGCGTGTGGTTGTTCAACGGGGCAATGACCAAGGCATGGACTTCAGAAAACAAAAGCTGGTAGAGAGACTTCTTGGTTTATTCTGGTCTTGAACTCCTTTTCAGCTTTCAATGATGCTAACTGTCTTAGTACAGTCCTTCTCAAGTAAATCCTGTTAGATGCTTCACCTTTTAATCTACTGCTTTAAAGTGAGGCCATCAAAATAGGAAGTTCTCACCCAAAGCTCATAGTCTCATTCCATTTTCTTTTTCAGTTAATGTAACTTCTAAAAATTACCCAAACAACCCTTTTGCTTTCCTTTGTTTTCAAACATGAACCTTCTCCCAGTAATTCAGATGACATGATTTAAGTTGGCATTAGTCACTTGGGATGACTTACAGAGAATTTATCCATGAAAAAAAGAGCCATAAATGGGGTCAAGAGTAACTTGCCATTTTATCACATGCGTACATTCACTCTCTTCTTGCCAGGCGCAGGCAAAACACAAAGGAACATTTCAGAGGCCCTGGTCTTTTTTTTTTTTTTCTCCTTGCAAATAGGCATATTTCTAAAATCCAGACTTGAAATTTGGCATGGCCACAACTTTGTGCAAAAAATATCCTTTCTGTTGCCCTTTAAACAAATAAGTAATGTTCTCGCTTATTCCTCTCTCTCTTTTTTTTTTTTTTAATGCTTCTCAAACAGATCTGGATAGAAAAGCCTGTGACCTCTAAATACCATTTGCTCTCTACTCCAATCCTTAGTGCTACTGTTACAACTGTAACAATCAGGATGCTGCCACAGCACTGAGGTTTCTGAAATACAGGTGGTGGCACCCTCCAGCTTGGCAGGGGGGCGGAGCAAAACAAAAAGATGTGGTCCTCTCCCTTCAGATTTGCTGCCTAAATACGAGACAAGCGACGAAAGATGCACTTTGATGGGCAACAGCACGCATGGAAATAATGAACAAAATGGTAACCATGACTGCCAGTACTTGTAGTGTATGAGCAGCTTGACCTTTGCCAGGCCTTTTGCAAGAATTTTAAAGAGGGATTTGAAGGAGAAAAATCAGGTACCCCTGCACAGGCTTGCATGGAGCCTTGTAGCAAAATAAAACACGATTAAGTGCTCGTTTTCAGATCTTGCATATGGATGAGGTTAACATGTTGGACTGATGGGAGTTAGTACTTAACTTCTCCAACCTGAAATGACAGATTATAATCGAGGGGGAAGCAAGCTGTGAGCAGATCAGAAAATGAGGACAAACAGCTTATGTTTGCAGGTGTGCAGCAAGGAGGGATAGTTAGCACCTGCTCTGGCTTGCACTGGCATCAGAAAAGTTGGTTTCCATTTGTTGGGGCAGAGGCAAACCTGCTGCCATATGAGGAGGCCTGGCTGAGAAATTTTAGGTGTACTGGTGAATGGAGAAGCTGCATTAAGGTAAAGAATCAATAAGCTTTGGGCACAGACCAGATGTGGATCCGAAGTTCAGATTGCTGTTGCTGTCTCCAGACTGTTCATCACAGCCAGCTCCACCCGAGCTCACTTTTCACAGCCGCTTCCTCTGTTTCTGCTCAGGCTATTTCGGTGCCTCTGGAGACAGTCCAGCGGCCACGTGACTTCCTCCCCAACAAAACGTATTCTCCCATTTCAGCTCAGTTAGGTTTTTTTTCTCTCACTGGCTTCAAAGCTAACCCTTGGCAACCATTCTCACTGATCAATAGGTTCAATATCTGTATGTGAACACTATGTCATATAGATGCACTGGGATTTAGTCTGCTACTCGAACTGGACTTCTTGCATTCAAGTAACAAAGGCAATCATAACACACTGTTCCTTCCATACAAATTTCTGCATGAGCATTTGCTTTAGAGGAAGTGTCCTGTTTTTGAAGATGGTAAAGTCATGTATTGTAAAAAAACCCTAAACCACCAAAATAAATAGAAATACACTTTAAATAATGCCTGTTATCATAGATAATTGCAATCTTGTATTGTTTAACTGGTCTTCGACTGGTTGAAGTAAAATTATAAATTAGTAGCCTAATCTGTGATTACAGCTGACACTTGCTTATAGTGTATTCCTCATTCTCAACTCAGAAAAGCTGTTGACCTGCAGCCCTGCTATCTTCTCAGTAAAGTGAAGTGATGAGCAGGTCCAGGCAAGATTTTGTGTTGCCTTAAGAATTTTTGCAAATTTGCAGTGATTCTGTTTTGTGGCTATGAAGGTTTCAAAAGAAAAACTTACATATTTTACTAGAAATATTGACTACATTTCAATTTTACTTTTTGCCTATCTCAGTCAATGAAACTTGAATATGCTATTTGACGGGTTTGAACTGAGAAGAAAACTGCTATTAAAAAGCATGATGCTGACCATTAAATGTACTGTTTCCTATTACCAAGGATATAGTGTTGATTTGGAGACAGGAGGACAGATAGGCACCCTTCAAATAGTTCTGTTTCTGTTCCAGGAACTTCAAGAGCAATCACCATCATTCTGATTTTAACTGTCCTTGACATTTTATGAGTAGGAAAAAGAAAAATGAGATGTTTTTTGTGTCCCATTGTAATTGCAGTTCTTCTAGGAATCCCTAGCTGCAAAAGCTGAAGGTGGCCAACAGCAGGCATTTTCCCCCAATGTGTTTTACACCATCACCCCTCCTCCCAGTACTGCAATGCCCCCAGAATTCTCCAGTAATTGACACTGGGCTTCTTTTAGCAATAAGAAAACAAAAGTCTGTTCAAACTGAAGCAGAGGCTTGCAGAAGGGCCTTGGGAAAGGTTTCATCTAGTCTGTAACTCATCTTAAGATTTGCAGTCATTGCTGCTGGTTAGAGGAGTTTTCTGTCCTTACCTCTTTCCAGATAATCCGCTGTCATCCACTTGATATCTAGATTAGAGAAAGTATTGCTTGCCTCTCTTGGTCAGCATAACACATTTATAGCAGAATTCACATCTGCTGCCAGTGTGGGACAGGGTGTGTTTTATATAGGTTACTTACAGGATACAAACATGCATAAGGTGATAACTGGTGCAGTAAGACAGTTTCTGGAGTCAAATTCAGGAATGTCATACTCCCTAAAAACTCCACTGGTCTGAAATTGTGTTTAAAAAAGTTGGTTTAACATATGTTATTGAACAGAATGTGAAATACAGATTGTTTTGCTCTTCTCTCCATCCTGTGAAATAGTTCTGTGTTAGAAAATGTGGTATATAGTGCTAAATACACAGAAAAAGGGTGCTCTGAAATTAGGACATCTCATTCTGTATACAGAATATAGGCTGCAACATTGCGTCTTTTAGATTTTGATTCCTTATAGCAGGAGATGTCTGCCATTCATGCTCATTAACAGTTTGCAAGCACAAATAGAAGTCAACTGTGGATAGAATATTATGACGGCTTATTCTCTTCAGAACTTGATGCACTTACATGTAAATAACACTGAAAAAAAAATTCCAGACATTTGGTACTTACATATGTCTAATTGTCCAACATGTTGGATAAATATTACTCGAGACTCTTTTCAGTAAGTTATTTATGTGGAAGATAATAGGTAATCTTACTACATTTGTTATTGCAAAGGCTACCTAACTAAATTTGTTATTACAAGTGCAGAGTACTGAGCAATTAATGCTTCATTTTGAGTCTTCTCAAATGGAATTAATCAGGCTTGCATTTTCTATATTGAAATTGGTGAAGAGAAGACTGAAAAACCCAGAGCAGCTGCAGAACTCCAAAAGAATGAAAGGCTGAACTTGCACTGAAGATAGGATATCGCCCCAGCTTTGCTTCCATCTGTGAATACAACATCTGCTTTTGAGGAAGTGAAATGAGAAACTGCATAAATCAATATAAAGATTGTTTCTATTTCCAAGTGTCGTCCAGGGCATAGTATTTGTGAAACAGCATTGACAGTAGGGCTCCATTACTGGTAGAGCACAATTTTAAATTCAACATCATGATTAATGAAGAGGCTAAAGGAAAAGATATGCAAGTTTATGTCATACTTTAGTGTCCTTTCATGATAATTGGTAAGGTAAACGACACATTATTCATTTGAATACTCACTAGCATATCCAGTAATCGTGATACATATATCTATGTTTTAATACATACATTGTGCTTTTATTCTGACAATTTTAAAATTAATGCTTTGAATATTCTTCTTCTTTAGTTCACTATTGTCTCCAGTACTTGTATAATGTCCATCAATCTCGGGTAGTATTCATATACTCACCATATTAAATCCTAATTGGTAATTCAAAGAAAAGAATCATGGATTTTTTACAATTAGACGTGAAAAAATCCACCAAACCTTGCCATCAATAGCAAGCATTGTTGGTGTTAATAATTTATTCTAAACAAAAAGGCCATGTAACAAATCTGTACTGAGGTATTTGGGGTCACCCATGAATTCACTTTTGCAGCAACAAAACCTTCCCTAACCTGTCTTTAAGCTCTTAGTTGCTAGTTCTACTCCGCTCTGGAAGCACAGTCTGTATTCTCATTTCCAGTGTTTAGTACTTGTGAAAACAATGGGATTCAGTTGGGATGTGTCTCTTTCTAGAGTGCACCACAGGAACTTTCTGCACGTACAAACTCACATGATCCTTCAGCTCTTCTTTCTCAGTACCATCTTGGGCAGAGTGGTTGGTTTGAGGCACCGGGCTCACTGAAGGCCAGCAATTCATGCACGTAGTAAAAAAGAGAGGCCCTGACCCAAGGACTTGACACAGACTAAGCAAGCTTTGTTACAAAAGCTTAGCTTGGAAAGAAAGTATAAGGGAAGAAAAACTACATTTACAGTTTTGCATTATGCAATCAAAATAATTTTAAAGGCAAAGTTGTTCTTGGTTTTGTCCAATACTTATTACATATCAAGCATACCAAAACCAACATCACCATGGTTTAAAATGTGTTTACATGTGTGCACACATTGCAATCTCACCCTCCAGGGAAATGCTGTGTTTTCTTGAAAGTTTATAGCTCACAATTACCAGAGCCCAACGACTTACATTTTCCTAACTCATTTCCAGGAGGCCAGTTTTGTCTGCTGCCTCTTGACGAGCCACAGCATTCCAGCTGCCTCATGAGACTGAAGACACATATATAAACAAGTATCTCCAAAGCTGGCCTAATTCCTTGGTGGAAGTGATGAGATACTGAAAAATGGAATAATGAGAAATCTAGTCAGCTGAATGGTTCACAGTTGTCTGTACCTTTCAGATGGCACAGCAGTTCCCTCCGACAGTAAACAGGAGGGCCAGGGCTCAAATTCAGGCAATGTGAATGATCTTTGAAAATTTTGCTGGTCCCTGCTCTAGGTAGCATAGCACTAGATGCTGAATTTCCATACTGTCTTTAAGGAGCCTGAAGTGATATCCAGACTCAAGGACATAGGCAGTAATGTGAGCTTTGTTTTAGCCAGGAAGACAAGAAGAGTGAAAGGGGCATAATGTTATGTATTTATTTGTATTTGAAAAGAAGCTTTTCTGCTGTCTATGAAAATCAATCAATTAGATTGAACACTTTCTCTCCAAAAGGCTTCCCGTATAAACTCATGTCTGCAGGCTTCAGTCTGCAGGATTTACTCCCTTCCCTGGCTCAAATGATGGAAATTCATCTTCTGTTTTGTTTCTTTTGCCTGAAAACTAAGCAGTACACGCAAGCCTTTGATCAAAACTGAATGCTAAAAACAATTCTGCCACTCCTCCTTTGCACGAAATAGTGCTTACTCACAAAAATATTCCTTTTGAAGTTGCTTTGTAGATACCAGAGCAATACATAAGAGTCTGGAGGGCTAAGAGATACTGTACTCGTTGAGCAAAGGCCATATTCTGATGTCACCAGATACGGTATTTCTGAATAGTCTTTTATACAGGGTTTTATTTCAGGGTTCTGTAAGAGTTTCTTCTTTTTTTTTTTTCTTTTTTTTTCAGTTTATAAAGAGAACCTCAGGGATTCCAGAGGGATTTTTCACAAGGGCAATTATGAGTCCTAAAAACACCAATGGAAAGAAATACTGATTCACTAAACAATACAGTTAAAGACAGAAGACACATTAACTGTCTGCATTTTCCTCCTCATATTCATAAGACAAGAATGAGTATATAATTTCCAGAATTTTTAAATGGCTACTTATTTAGATCACCAGAAAACAGCCCCATCCCACATAGGATGCAAAAACCCAGAGATCTACTATTAAATGAAGCTGTTTCAGATAAACTACGAGCCAACTGACCCTGGAAATTTAGTACCCAAGTTGCGTGACTTGAAAATCTGTTCAAAGCAAGGCATGGCTGCAGGCCTTGACTGTTGTACTTTAGTAACCATAGTAACATGGTCTCTGGGGACCTAATGCTAGTGAATTTTCCTTTATTTCAAGGAAGAGTAATAAGAGAAATGTGGCTTGGAACTTGTTCTCTCTTTTTTTTTTTTTTTCCCTCCTCCTTATTTTTACTATGCCATGACCTTGACCAAAATATCTTTGAAGTGTTTGCTGGCTGATTTTCTGCTATGGGACCAGAAAAAAATATCAGGATATATAAAGGATCTTGCCAAAGGAAGTCCTATCTTCCTCAAAATATTTGCCTTCATTCCCAAAGAGAACCTCTTGACTAATAATGTTTCAAAAACTTCTTAATGGAAGGAACTGATAACTTTCATCTCACAGCTAGTGTGGGCACCAAAATAATGTTGTGCTTTCTTTGAACTGACAGATTAATTGGTTTTTGTTTCAGCAGCAGGTGCAGCTTTTCGTGAGTATGTAATTGGATGTACATGTTTTTTCAAAAGAACACAGGCCCCTGTCTGGTGTTAAGCTTTTTTTTTTTTTGCTTTTTTTTTTCCATTTGGGAAAAACCCCACAATTTCATTTTTTAAGTGCAATGTAGAAAACTCACATGTAAGTGTTTTTAAAAAGAGAAATAAAAACAAACAAATTTTCACAATACATACTTAAGTCTCTCTCACATGTTACAGCTATTATCCTGGATTAGAAATTCCATCTGTCATTGAATCCGTATGGTTTACCAAATGGCAGTTTACAACCATGTATTTTTTGCAGATTCAAAGTTAGTTGTTTTTTGTTGCAAAAGTTTTAATGTCTTTGCTAATATCTCTGCATGTGTGTGTGTGTTTCTATGTGTGAGTGTGTCCCTGTGGGCTTGTATAAGTATATGAAAATTGCTAAAAATTGTGATAGGATGCAAGTGGACTTTGTTGATCAAAACATACCAGTAGTACACAAAGCAAATAACATTGGCATTGATCTATGGAGTTCAGTTATTTCCTCCTCTAAATCCAAGAGCCCTGTTTTAGGCTTTCCCATTATTTCTACTGAAAGGAATAAAGTGAAATGAGGAGAGCTGCCTTTACTTCTCTGTGCTGCCCCCCATGTGTTTTGTGCTTACATTAGGGAGCACAAACTGCATGGGGATGAGGCTGATCCATGTCCTTTTTTCCTTTTCCTCCCACCAGGTTATCAATAACCTAGGCAGATGGCTGCTATGGTTCTGATACAGCACACAAATGCAGCCTCCCATTCACTACGAACAAGAGAAAGCTATTGCTGAGAATTTTATGTCAGTAACTGAGAATGTTTAAAATCATAAGTGAAGCCATATACTTTGTTGTCCTCTTTAATGTGAGACCCAGTAACTTAGAATGAAAAAAAAAAAAGGAATAGTTTTTGTTCATTCTCATAGACTGAAACTCTCTCTCTCTTCCACTTAGTCTAACAAATCACTAGGATTCTGGCCAGAATAACAGAAAAATCTCTATGCAGTATTACTGTAAAGGGCTTGAGTATGGAGTTGTATGTGATATCTGAGAGATTTATCTGAGAGGTCAGAAGAGGTCTTTTCCTACTAATTTGCAATCACTACTACCCACTTCTGGGTACCAGATCTGTGCTAGCAAACACCCTCCTCTTTTTCCCCTGCTGTGGTAAGTAAGAAAAGTACAAATCTCAGCCCAACTCTGACTCTATTCAGAGTCCTCTGTGCTACAGATGTCAGGTTTCACACTGAACTGCGCTTCAGAGTAACGTTGAGAAAACAGAAATATCTGCAGTCATGGGTAAGATTCACTGGTTATGAAGTTTTACTCCATGTCCAGCATGTCTCTTCTTAGTGTGGTTGAAGCAGCAGGTTTCCCATCTAAAATTAGGTTTAGACACATGGAATTTGTGTTAATCCTCAATAGCTTCATGTGGCTCCATAAAAGTTGTTGTTGCACCAAAGTGGGTTTTGCTTTTCCTGCCTGCAGGGCAGAGCATCTGATGTCTGCATTTGGGGTCATGAAAAACAGGCGATGCTTAGTTCAGAGATCTCAACTCAGAAAAGCCCATCAGCATTTTGAGAAGAAAACAAAAACAAAGCAGGGGAAGTTTGTAATTATGTTCATTTACATACCTCCCTCAAATCCATACTTGTTTCTGGCTTAATTTAAACACATGGCTCCTTGAACTTTTTCTCCACTACTTCTTTCCTCTTGCTCTTTCCCTTCCTTAATTCCTCATCCAAACTCACAGATGTACTTGCCAGTCCACTGCTTTAAACTCTTAGAAATACACATGGTCGCATTTCCCCTTTCCATTTTTACAAACTGCTGCACCTGGCCCAGCCCAGCTCTGGCTTTGTGAAAGAAAAACGCGTGTAAAGGAGAAGCTGCCCACCTTCCACTGTGAGGGAGCAAGATTTACATCATAGAGACTGATCTCTTAGGGTATGCATGGGGGCCTAAAGAGTATGTACCCATATGTTGGATGAAGAACTTTCATTTTCTAATAGGAGTATTTGTTTCTTGATTCATAAAAACAATTCTTGGCAAAGGTGGGTGCTCCCTCATCTATTTCCTACTGGGGCTGAAAAACTCCAGCTTACCTGCAGGACAATGGAAAGCACGTTTTAAGGATGTTCAGAATAATACCGCATGAGATTCTTTGATCATATTCATATCTTGTGGTCATTTTCTAAGCCTTCACAGATAGACTGTGGTGCATTAATTTGCATAGGTTAAGAACATTTCTTTAATGTTTTTAATTTCTACCTGCCCAAGCTGCATGGGCAGGAATGGAGGTCTTTTGGAACGTGTATGGTAACAGCCACAGACATCTGCATGAAGGAGCTCCCTTAAATGTCCTATGGTTATCTTTGTGGAAATTTTTAGTCTGTTCAAATTAAAAGGCCTGCCAGATGTTCAAAATGTAATAAAATTCCTGACATCACATCACTGATGGTTTCATTGCTGTGAAGATGAGTCCAAAGAGACAAGATGCCAAAAATGCTTTCTTGTCTCCACTTGACGTTGGAAATGGATATGACAGATACCATCTATGGAGGCTTGTCTCAGTGCAGTGAAAGGCATGGATGTGAGGATGTAGAAATGTTGACACATGATCTCCTAGTTGCAGTCTCTCCACTAGATTTCTCTAGTCACCATTTCACAGGCTCTTCGAGATGCAGAGTCCCTGGCCCTGTATGGTCCCCTGGGCCACGTTTCCAAAGGTGCTCCACATTTATGATTGGGGCCAAATCTTCTGAGGAGGTCAGACTATTGTGCACTGAACTCTTGAAATTCTGCCCACCATTGTCACAGTGGGAACAGACTTTGAGCAGTCTTGGAAATCTGGTCCTTATTTAGGAACCGAAAAGAGAACCAAGCTCACAAAAATATGTCAGTGTATCTGGTTACTGAGCAATTGAAAATCTGCCCTCATTGTGCTTCAGGATTGACTCAGGATTAATAGGCACATCACTACAAAAGTAAATAAGAGAAAGGTGAAGCAATAATAATAATAATATAGCAGTATTTGGTCAGCAGCTATTTGAACAGTAATCTCAAAAGATCTCAAAACCATCACATAAAAAGATCAGCTAAACTACCTTGCATGCCTACTGGAGTGAAGATTTGTTACTGAGTCTTTATCAAGGGAAGAGAGGCAAAGTTACTCAGTCTACATGCAGCATGATGGATCTTAATGTTTATGTCATGTATTTCATTTAATCCTTACTTTTATTTTTGGATTTCTCTGGTTGCTTTCCTTGCATCATTGAGTCTATGAGTATTAATTTATTGTTTTTCTATACTAAGCATTGGACTATATCAATGAAGTAATTGCCTACTTTTTATGTTCACTGCATTTATGCAATTATGCTAAGTACGTATTTTTATAGAAGCTTAAGAAAATAGCCATACTTTAACATACATGTCCGGTTTTAAAGTCATAGCTACAACAGCATATGTATTTAATTTTCTTGTTGGAGATTATTATATTATCTGTATGCATCATTGCATATAAACTCAAAGTAATTATTATGGAATGTGATGTTTTAAATTAAAAGCAAAAACAAATAGTTGATACTTGCAATTGAACATTTAATTATATGAATGAATGACAAAATAAAATTGAAAGTAGATAATGAACTAGTAATGTAATATGGTAGTTACACTGTGTGGTGGTCTGACCCTGGCTGGATGCCAGGTGCCCACCAAAGCTGCTCCATCACTCCCCTCCTCAGCAGGTCAGGGGAGAGAAAATATAACAAAAGGCTCGTGGGTTGAGATAAGGACAGGGAGAGATCACTCAGTAATTACTGTCACAGGCAAAACAGACTCCACTTGGGGAAATTACTTTAATTTATTACCAATCAAATCAGAGTAGAGTAATGAGAAAATAAAAACAAATATCAAGGCACCTTCTCCCACCCCTGCCTTCTTCCCAGGCTTAACTTCTCTCCTGATTTCTCTACCTCCTCCCCAGCAGTGGTGCAGGGGGACAGGCAATGGGGACTGTGGTCAGTTCACCACACATTGTCTCTGCTGCTCCTTCCTCCTCGAGGGAGAACTCCTCAGACTCTTCCCCTGCTCCATCATGGGGTCCCTCTCATGGGAGACAGGCCTCTGTGAACTTCTCCAACTTGAATCCTTCCCATGGGCTGCAGTTCTTCATGAACTGCTCCAGCGTGGGGTCCTCCATGGGCTGCAGGTGGGTATCTGCTCCACCATTAACCTCCATGGGCTGCAGGGGGACAGCCTGCCTCACCATGGTCTTCACCACGGGCTGCAGGGGAATCTCTGCTCTGGTGCATGGAGCACCTCCTCCTCCTTCTTCTTCACTGACACTTCACAGTCTGCAGGGCTGTTTCTCTCACATATTCTCTCTTTCTGGCTGCAGTTGTGCATTTTTTTTTCCCCTTTTTTAATTATGTTATCCCAGGGGTGCTACCACTGTTGCTGATAGGCTCAGCCTTGATCAGAAGTGGGTCCATCTTGGAGCCGGCTGGCATTGGCTGTATGTGACATAGGGGAAGCTTCTGACAGCTTCTCACAGAAGCCACCGCTGTAGCCCCTTCACTACCAAAACCTTGCCACGCAGACCCAATACACACTGTAATTAGCTATCCTAACTCCTTTTAAAAAGGAAAAAAGCATGTTCCAGATTGTTATTCATTTTTTCATGTTAGGAAAAAAAGGCCTCTCTGCAAAAATTTGATGTCCAACTTTTTTGTAGAGTGATATTTTCATATCTAGAATATTCTTAAAATTATTACATTTTATACCCATTTTACTCTTTACATTCTGGTTATCTTTTTAACTATTTTATTTTCCCTTCTTTAGTCACTGAATGGTTTTGCGTTGGTGGTGAGTGCAGATGGAATGATATTTTATGCATCATCGACGATTGTGGACTATCTAGGATTTCATCAGGTAAATGTATTACCAAATACTCAGAATACTTAGTCACTGTCATTGTAATGACTCTCTTGTAGTCACTCCTGCTAACTGATTTTCTAAAATGCAGCACTCCTATATTGTTTCACCTTATCCTACTGCTGCTTAGACTTACGCTAGTACTGAAATTAAGTTATTTTACTATGCCATTTCACACTAATTTTCTTATTCCTTGTAATATTGTTCCTTTGGTAAAGATTTTGTTAACAGAAACACAATTTATTATAAGAATAAGATTTACCTAGAAGTTTCCTTTCAATTTCAGTATAAGATGCTGCTATTCTAGACTGCTTGCCTGTATATAACAAATATATTGTAAAGTCACAGAATAACAGAACCATGTAGTTGGAAAGGACCCCTGGAGGTCATCTAGTCCAACCTCCTGCTCAAAGCAGATCCAGTCAGAGCAGGTTGATCAGGGACTCATATAGTCAAGTTTTTAGTTTCTATGACCTCTCTGGAAGATCTGTTTCACTGTTTAACCACCCTAAATGTAAATTTTTTTCACTTATATCAAGCCCCAGCTTCCCATGTTGCAACTTGTGTCTGTTGGTTCTTGTTCTCCCACTTTGTTCTTCTGAGAAGAGTTGGGCTTTTTTTCTCTACATACACTCATTCAGTTGATGTTGTAAGTAAGTTCTTCCTGAAGTTTTCTTAAGGCTGAACAAACTTTGTTCTTCTCTCCTGATATGTCGTATGCTCCAGCCCTTCTAAGTGTTTTGGCAGCACTGTCCTGGGTTCACTTCAGTATGCTAATATCTTTCTTTTCCTGGGGTACCCAAAATTAAAGAGAGTTTTGCCTTTGTTGAACTTCCTGAGGTTTCTGTCATCCCATTTTTACAGCCCATCAAGGTCTGAGTAGCTGTGCTGCTCTCCTCTGTTGGTACTCTGCTGAGAGAGCACTCTATCCCTTCATTCACTAATCAAAAAATTAAACAGGGTTGGTCCCAGCATCAGTCCCTGGGGAACATCACTAGTCACCGTCTGCCAGTTCGATTTTTTAATGATTTTTTGATTTATGATTTTATGATTTTTTATTTGTATATGTACAAAAGAGTTCAGAAAAAAAAGAATCATCTTAGGATGTGAAGTCAAAGAGCAGATGTGAAAAGCAGGGGCCTCTGAAATAACTTTCCTCAATCAATATTTGCTCTGAAGGTATCTTACACCAGTCATTATTGTATAGAAAGTATCAACCTAAAGATAAGTGTCTGCCCAAATACACTTATGAATTAAAAATTTCTTGTTGTAATTGTTTCAGACTGATGTAATGCACCAAAACATATATGATTACATTCATGTGGATGATCGCCAGGATTTCTGTAGACAACTGCACTGGGCCATGAATCCTCCCCAGATGTCTGGACAGCAGCTACAGACAGAAACAGGTGGGACTGTATATGTTGATTGGAAATATAGGCACCCCAGTATAAAATTAGAATTGCACTCCACCTATGCCTGTGTCTGTTCCATGTCAAGTCTTCCCTGGAAAGCTGCATAGTGGCCATTTATATTTTCATCCCATAGATGACATTTCTTCCTGATCTTTGACATTCATAAGGTAGTGTGTGATATTAAGGTTAGAAAGTTGATGTTTCCTTTATTTTTCTCTGACTAGCATACTTACAATATTCTTATCCATGCACAATGAACAGTATCATTGTTGATCCTCCTGGATCTGGCTGAGCCAGAATTGATTTTCCCCTATAGCAGCCTTTGTGGTGCTGTGTTTTATGTTGGGAGCTGGAAGGGTGTTGATAACACACTGGTGGTGTGGCTACTGCTGAGCAGTGCTTACACAGCACCAAGGCTCTTTCCAACATTTCCCCCAGTGGGATGGGGTGGGCAGGATCTTGGGAGGGGACACAACCAGGACAGCTGACCCGAACTGACCAAAGGGATATTCCATACCATACGACGTCTGCTCAAGTATAAAGCTGGGAAAAAGGAGGAAGGGGGTGGGGTCACCCTTGGTCCTCCGAGGCAACCGCTACGCGTGTCGCAGCCCTGCTTCCTGAGAAGGCCCCACATCGCCTGCTAATGGGAAGTAGAGAATAAATCTGTTTTCTTTTTTTGCTTCCACGCATGGACCTTGCTTTGCTTTGCTTTCGTTAAAACTGCTTTTGTTTTACCCACAAGGATTGTTTTTTTCCTATCTTATTTTCTTTCCCCCTTTTTGCCCTGCTGAGAGAAGGGGGGGGGAAGTTATAGAGTGGCTTGATCGGTACCTGGTATTTAGCCAAGGTCAAACCACCACACCTATCAACCTTTTGTTCATACTGATAAGGACATTAGTCTTTCCCTCATTAATGCAACCACCCCCAAATGTTACTGTACAGTACCATAGCAGCCACATCACTTTCTGCCATTCCTTTTCCCATGCAAAGTTATGCAGATAGGAGTTTTCAGAAGAACAAGTAGGTTTAGCCATGCATTTTTTCCTCTGAGGCTGTATTTCACTATGGTGGTAAGTGGATACATGTTCGCAAGGTTTCTCCTACATGAGGCGCTAAGCTGAAATCACGGCTACAGAAAATACAATGGGCTGGGAAATGTAAACTTTATAAAGAAGCATTGATCCCAGTAAAATATATGCATTTCACCAGCAGATGAGGAAGTAATTGAGGTAAGAAATTGAGGAGGCACAGTTTCTAGAAGAGTGGGGAGAAACTTGCAAGCAATCCTTCAGCAGCCTTTATGAAGTCTTCAGGGGCACAGTCATGAAACTTTGGTAGAATTTCTTGCAGTTTCTGTGCTTTGCAAGAGTCTTACAGGTATCTGAGGAACTTTGCAAGATTTTGTAGTAAGTACACAGAAAACAGAACAATATGCATGAATATTTCAAATTATTTTATCCTAACAGATACAGTGGAGAATTTCAGTTCCTGAGCTCATACTTCTGCACAAATACTCATGTCTTTTGGGAAATAAGTATTTCGAAAGCTATGCACTTGTAGTCTAAAAGTGGAAAATGCTTCCTTAAAAATTGTGGAGGCAATAGATGAACATCAGCTAATCAGCCACTCTTCATTTGTTTGGTTTGTTTGGGTTTTTTTTCCTTGTATTACCATTTTTCCTTATTTTATTCCTTTTTCTAATGTGTTTTCTGTGATCTCTAAACTCAAAACCAGCAACAGCTGTTACACTGCTTTGCATCATTAAAAATCACAAAAACTCAGGAAATATAAAAAAGCCAAAGTTTCTGAAGAAACTCACCTGAATCCCATTGTAGAACTTTTCATTTTTGTTTTGGTAGAGCATCTGCAGATGTATCTATACATGATACAGTTTAGTATTTGCCCTTCCATAAAGTAATTTTTAGCAATTTCCATAACGGTTTCTTCAATTGGCTACAGAACATTTTCATTCCTTTTTAGTGTGATCTGATATATATTGCCTCCACTGTTGCTCCTAGGAGAAGAATATATTCTCAGTAAATTGTTTAAAGCTCAAGAGAATGGCAGCATGACCACAGATTATTCTTCCTTCTTAACTCGTTGTTTCATCTGTCGAGTTCGCTGCTTGTTGGACAGTACTTCTGGCTTCCTTGTAAGTATAATTTCACTTAGACAACTGTAGTTATGACATACTAGATTTTAATTATTTCATATGAATAATATTTCAACATAAGTATTGAACATAAATATTACAGAGAGCCATGGAGAGGATACAATTTTCATTTGCTGTGTGCTAACGAGAATATGTATAAAGAGTGACGGGAGAAAAGAAGATAGTATATTTGAAATTGAAAGAATCTCTGGACTTTTATGTTTCAAGCTCTTTTGGACAACATATGTCCTCAATTTGTACTAGGCCTGGCACGAGGGTGGCAAGCCTGAGTTTCAATGATTAACATTTGAGCACAAAGTATTTGCTTCAAGGAACAGGATTAATAATGATACATTTTCTCCTTTTGTAAAGAGTCCTTTAATAATAGAAAACAAACTTAGAAAGTCTCTCACACACCTCTCAAATATAGATACTAGGAGTGGCTCATTTCTAGAAATCACTTCCCCATAGGCTCAGTAAAGACCAATGCTCTTTCTTCTTATGACAAAGTATAGCATGTGCAAAGAAAATGAGAGCATCAGCATGAGATAGGGAAGTGCAACTTCTGTCTCAGGTGTTCATTTGCTGGAAGATGATGGGTCTGGATAGCCATACCAGTTAGTCATTTCTGCATCCCTGTTTTAATCTTGTAGCTCTGGAAAATGCACAACTCTTTCTCTGGTCATTTTGTGGTAGGTAATTTTTTCACTGAGAAGCGTCAGCTTGCTATGAACTTGATTTCTGCCTTCTGGTTATATGGAGCTTTGAGGCAGGGATGGATGGTTCCTTCCATGCTATGTACTTTGTATCTGCCTGTCTTGGGCATATCTTTTCCTTTGGCATTTGCCTGCACAGCCTTTGGGTTGTGCCAGTCCACATACTTCCCAGAGAAAGTGCAGGGCAAGAGGAAAGAAACTCGGGAACCATCTCACTGGAGACAACAGAGCATGAAAAAATAATAGTTCCAGATTCAGAGTGAGGCATAGAGGAAATAAGTGTTTGCACCACCACACACTGCCCATCTCAGTGAACAGAACATAACGTAACACAGAACTTCTACTTCAAGTACACATGAGAGAAAAAAACACAAACCTTCCTCACATGTCTCATTTTACTGTTGATAGTACCTCCACTCACTATGCCTATGAAACGGCGTGGTTTAAATTGTATGAAGATAATGAAATTCCTAGTTTTTCTCCCTGTTTCAAAACTGGTTTTGGTGTTAAACTACATGGTCCATGGGTTGTATTAGCATTTAAAATGTTTATACACCAACTGTTTAAGATAATTCCATTGTGCTTTTTTTCTATAACAGACAATGCAGTTCCAAGGCAAACTAAAGTTTCTTTTTGGGCAAAGGAAGAAATCCTCGTCAGGAACAGTATTGCCACCTCAGCTGTCCTTATTCTGCGTAGTGGTACCACTTCTGCTACCTTCCGTGACAGAGATGAAGATGAAAAGCCTGCTTGTGAAAGCAAAGCATAAAGCTGATGATGCAGCATCAGTGAATACAAAGTATTTTCAAATTAATCTTCTAGCAGTTAGTAAAATACACTATGAGCTTTATGTTTATTAAGCATGTAAAAAGCACAAATTAGGCAAAATAATTTCAAAACTCTTTCTTAGAAAAGTGAATAATTTATCTGGATTTAACTATATAATACATAATATCTATGAGGTATTATATGATAGTATATGATATTTTATAGTTTATATATAATATGTATTAAGTCTTATATTACTTTACATATAGTTTTATATAAAAAAGGGAAAGTTAGGATATTTTCCTAACCTTCAGAAGTTACCAACACAATAAGTCATTCTACTATTTGTAAAAGTGGAAAAGGAAGTATTTTTACTGAGAGTTTTCAAATTTCAGTATCTTCTGGTAGCAGAGTTATTTGGACTTGGGCATTTTGGTAGAAAACAAAAGAAAAGAAAAACTTTAGAAAGCTGAATGTGCATGGGTGTTCACACAGAGTAAAATGAGGTGTATTTGGTGTATGTATCTATTTAAAAAGAGAAGGCTTACGAACACAAAAGTCTACAATTGCACTAAATGGCCTGGGGCTGATCAGTCGGTAGCAATCACAGAAGATCAGGACAGATTGTGCTCAGACTCATTTCCTTCCTAACACTTATTTTCGTTACTCTTCTATGATTGAATTTTAGTTGATGTTTTGGGCTAGGATTATGTTTTCTCTTATTTGGTTAAATATAAGGTTGTATTTTATATAGGCTATATTTTATAGTAATGAGGTCCATCGCTGTGGAGCAAAATGCTCATCAGTGTGACTGACAGCATCATAATTTGTCTTTTAATTAGAATATGCTTGTGTATGTGTGGATTTACTATCCAGATGTGTAATGTGGTTCTAGCACATACATCCTTTTGACAAGAATTAAATTACCGGAAGGCTGATATAACGGACTATGCAGGCTCTTGGAACAGAGTTGGAAAGTCATTTCCACTTGCTAGTTTTTCAGTAGCCCAGGTGAAATTAGTTGATGATCAGAATTCAGCTCCTAGAAGAGAGGTGATTTATTGAAGTTTTACTAGCTGACAGGACAGTGGCCAAGGATTTGACAAGAATGAAGCAGGCATTTAACTTCAGTGTTTCCTTTGGTTCAAGCCTGAAGCATGCTGGCTGGGGATGGTGGACGAATTTATATAGTAATTTCTTTTCTGATGGTCTCAATAAAGGGAAAACTCTGTAAAGCAGTGTTATGGACTTTGCACCCTTTCCAAGCCCTAATATGCATGTTGAACTAAACACTGGAAGAAATTAATTCAAATCATATCATTATTGCAAATTGAAGTCATACTAAATCTTAAGTGCATTGTTGTCTGTGTGATGTGCGTACCTTCAATGTACCTTGAATAGGCAGAGCAGAATATACACAGCATTTGTCTCAATTCAAGATGAAACTTATTATTCCAGATACAGTAAATCGTGAGCAGAATATTCCTAAACATAAATATTCCTCTTAATTGAAGGGAGAATTCCAGTCATACACCAGTTTGACCAAATGAATGATGCAGGAAACAGATTATTATTTAGTGTTGGTTACCATATATTTAAACCATAAGTCTCTGCTAATGGTCAACACCTTGAAGATCACATCTTTCAGAGTTTGTGATTTTACCCTGTTGTCATTCACTTACAAGGAATTTTCCACATTTACTGTCCTCTACAGCTCCAGTTCGAAAGGTAACTCAGGTCTGTGTGAAGCAGCAGAATTATATGGAAGAAACAGTCATCATGAAGGTGCAGCTTTCACTAATGTTTTACAGATTGCTGAAAACCAAATCAAAGGTGTGTCTGCTAAGTACTTCTGGATTATATATAGTTTTTGGATAAAGAATCTTGTCTTTTCTCCTGCTAGGTTTTCCAGGTTTGGGGCCCAATGATCTCTTTTTTCTTCTTTCAAACCTGCTCTGTAAAAATAAATAAACTGATCACCTCAAAAGACAGTCCTGAATTAGTCTGCTATTTTGGAGTGGGCAGAAACACTGTGATACTGAGTTTACATACATATAAACATATATATGTATATATGTATTTATAATATATAATATATAATGTATATTTTATAATTCTTAAAAATAAGATTACTCAAAGTATGCTTGCCTAAATATGGCAGAACTGAATTTAACAAGATTATGTGAAAGTCTTAATAATAATAAATGACCATATCTGTCCCTCTCTGAGGGAAACTGGATAATATGTTACAAATACTAGTTTTTCCCAAAGATCAGAAAACAGAGGAAAATTAGAATATATTGTCTCTAAAACTCATTATTTGCTCGTAGCTTTGACTCATGCTTTTCCAGTGATTGCTGTGGCAATACTGTGTGAGTCTATGCTGTATTTCAGATTTTACAATGAATAAAATTTTGATGATGAGTCTACACAATGTGCAACTTCTTCAGTAGGGTTGTACTCAGCCTTCTGTCATACCTGCTGAAAGCTTTAACTTCTTTAAAACCATTCATCTGTCACAGCCCCATTTATTCATGAACATTTTCTTGTTGGTATGGTACTATTAGTGAGAGGGAAAAATTATAATTAACTGATAACACTGAAAAAGCCTTGAATACAGTTTAAGTACCTCATTAGGCTTTTCAAATTTTATTTTTTAAAATGTAATTTGCCTAGTTTTGTGACATATTTTAGCTTATACTTTCCTATGCTGATGATACCAGAGCAGCAAACGAACCTGTGAAAATTCACCCATAGTTTAGGTATGAAAAAATACTAAATACTGCTTGTATTAAAATAGATTTTCTTTTAAATCGTATAGCAAAGAATAATGGAGAAAATGGCATTTCTCTAGTCAAGGTACAAACAAATGAAGATCATTGGGTCTGGGTTCAAGCTAACACTCAACTTCTGTATCGAAGTGGTTGTTCAGAATATGTCCTTGCCCAACAGCAAACGTTAAAGTAAGTATGTTTTGCAATACTAAAAAAAAATCTGTAGTTCTGAAAAATGAATGTATTCTTTATGTATGAGATCTTTAAAAGGACTGTAATGACCTCAGAGACAGGCTGAATGAGGAGGATTTGTACGTAGTTTACTTACAAAATGGAAATCCCTTTTTGTCTTGGATCATATGAAATGGCTGTCATAATCCTAAACAATGTTTATTTATTTTCTTCAGTCTTTTTTTTCTTCTGAAGTTGAGTGTACATACATACTAAAACAGAATACTTCAAAACCAAAATGCTTGATCATTAATATGTTTTGACTTTAATGCACAAAAAATGTGTTTTGGGGTTTTGTTTTACTTTGCAGCTGAAGCTCTTTGCTGATTTATTGCTCCGGTTCTTCTGCTTTTTAACATTTGATTATACTAAGCTTTTTTTTTTTTTTTTTAATGAATGACATGTTTTGAGCTCATGTTTTTAGTTGTGGATGTTCAACATAATCTAAACAGGGATGCTCATATTCATTGTATATTTGTAGATAGATAGACCTAGTTGGCTGTAGGCTCAGACTTGGAGTGGAACCTATTCTCACAGATTTGCATTCAAAGAAGGCCTCTCAGCTGGGTTTTACCCTTTCCTCCCAAACATGCTTTTCTTGCTTTCCCCCTAGGATTGTCTGTTTCAGTTCCTGTGGGCCTCGCTGAGGTATCTCTTTGAGCTGGTCTGAGGGGAGAGATAAGAGAGTGGACTGAATCAGCAGGGGCCAGGAGGTGTACACAGCCACCATCTGGCCCAGTAGAAAACATGTGGCTGTTATCACCATTTTTTTTTCCTTTAGGATGCCTCACAGGGGGAAGAAATAAATTAAAAAGTCTTTGAAGTTCTAGAGCAGATATCCCTTGAAGGTGGTGTATCTCCCAGGTTCCATGTGAATAGCAGAGGAGCTCCCACCTGAGGGTGGTGGAACTCTTCACCTTTACTGGATTGGCGCAAACATCATCTTGCTGTGTGAGGGAATGAACTTCTATTACGAAGCAGATTAAAAGAAGCTGTTTCTTATATTTACATCTCTATTTCTAAATTGTTTTTTGTGTAATTAAGCATGCTCTTTGATATTTATTTAGTTACGTTTTTACCCTCTGAGTGGTTAAAATCCTTCCTTTGCGCTTGATAGTTCCTGCAGACTGAAGTGTTACAAGAGTTGGCCTTGGACATTATATTAAATTCTATTCTCCTAATCCTAGTAGCCTGCAATAGACTTCATCCTTACTACTACTTTTTTTTTTTTTTCTTTTTTTATTGTATGCTGTCTTCCTGGAGACATACATTCTTCTGGAGAATTTTCATTAGATACTATTTCACTGTAAAATTCTTCATTTGGGGATCTAATCTTTTGTGACTATTGCATTTTGTTCGGTCCATTGCTTCCCAATTAGACCATTTCCTGAGGAGCTAGTTCTGCGGCAAACTTGAATCATATCATTTGCATCTCAAGACTATCAATAATAACAATAACAATATTTAGCAGAGGACTGAAAATATTTAATACCTCATGGGAAAAAAAGATAAAATATTCTCCTTTCTTGGTGTAGATTTATTACAGTAGAACATTCTCTCTTTGTAACAACATGGACTCCCTCTACTGGAAAATCCTATACTTGCACATTGAGTTCATACCAAGGAAAAAGTTCTTAATAGCGAGCTAAGAAACCTTTACTAGCTCTTCAGGTTTTCATGCTCAGTTTCTTATTGAGATGTCCACTTCTTGTTCTGAGAGGCAGGGAAGTGGTTTTATAGCACTGATCCTGCCTGGTCGGGAATCAGCACATTAGCAAATTCCAGGCAAATCCTGAACCTGAAGATTTGAACCCCAAGTACCAGAAACTGCTGCATCGGGCATGGAAATGCTCAGGCAACTTGCTCTGCCAGAGCTCTTTGCTAATGTTGAGTACTTCTGCTGGAGGTCATGGAAAATTAATTCACTGGCCCTCTTAGAAAATGAAAGACAACATGAATTAAGTTAGACATGTAAAACAAACTTAGGCTGAATATGAACATCTGTGACTATTCTGAACACTTAATTCAGGCATTTTATTTCCTCTCAGCTAACTCTGCATTCTCAAAATATAAGACCCCCATGGTTCTCCCTCAAATCACTTTGATCAAAAAGTTCTTATGTGTCCAAATAATTCCTTGTTAACAAAATACATCTCATTTAAGATACTCTTTGAATTTTATCTCTAGATTTTTTCTGCACACAAATATTTAGATATATTTTAAGGGAAGAACAAAAGTGCAATGTTGTTACCATACTGTACTACAATATTTAATGTCTTTGTGAACTGTGTGCCTGAAATGGAAGAGTAAATGCATGTCAGAATTTAAATGAAACAATGCAACAAGAAAGGTAGCTGTGCACACACATTGACACCCAGATGCACGCACACACTTTTTTCCTCTTTAACAAATGCAAAGGTTATATGGACAAGCGTGTGAGAGTCCCATATTAAGTTAAGGTCAAAGGACTGCTCATAATGTTTGTTGAGTGACTCCATTTAGAAACCTCTGACTGACTGATTTTTTTCTACTGTTATTGAAAGGGAAGAAGATGAACAACTGAAGATACCAAGCAGTTTTGCCAGTTTGAAAGGAAACCTGGAGGGACTTTCCTATAACAGTGCTATTGAAACTCTGGGCCAGTGGAAGCATCTTAACTGGACAGCAGCAAAAAATGAACATGATAATGTAAAAGTTAAATTTGAGCCTCATACAAACGGTGAGTGTTTTATGCAAGAGGAACCTCTCAGTTCTAACACATCAGTTTTAGGCGTTCAAAACAACTGCACCACAAACAGTAGCTGGACTTTAAGAAACTCAAGCTCTTGTTCTATGAGCCAGCGAATGAACACATGTTCAAACAGGAGAGCTGGATCATTCCACAACAGAGACCAAAGTTTCTTAAATTTAGCACCAACTTGTCCTTCCCACTGGGGGAGCGTAGAAAGTTGCCAGTCTTACTCGGGCGTACAACAGCGTTGTGCAGAGAACTATGCAACGGACCATCTGAAACTGCAGAGACCGTTAATATCCTCAGAGTCTCTCTATGACCCAGCCTTTCCCTTGGAGATGCCTATCAAAACGGAATACGATTCTGATTCCGAAAACATTGCCGATAACTACCTGACGTCGCAAAACAGAGCCTGGCTGGATGAGAACGGCTCAGTGAGAAAGCAGGTGTTTAGCTACCCCAATAGAGTGCACCTCAAAACAGAACCGGACCTCTGTGAGCCAGCCTCACCTTGTCAAAGGCCAAGGCACTGCCTTTACACGCCGCATAATTGGCAATGCATCGTAGCAAATCATCCCAACAACCTAAACCTGAACAGATCTTGCAAGGGTTCACGTAGCAAGGAGGTGGCCCCGTTTTGCCCTCAGAACTCCTCCGGGTGTTTGGAAAGCATGCCTGACCTGCCACACATGGCGTGCTACGGCCACTTCTACAGCCCCAGCCCAGGGGAAGAGAAAGAGCAGAATAACGAGGTTTTCAAAATGCCATGTGAATTTAAAAACCCTTGCTTGGTTCAAGCAATCAAGCGTGAGCCCCTGGATTCTCCACCGTTGTCCAACAATGGACAGAACAGAGTACATGCGAGCTTCCCTGAAAATACATTAGCAGGTCCTGTGCCTCATAAAACCACTGAATGTACATTTTTACAATAGATTTTATAACATTTGGAATATTTATAATGTTAAAAGCAAGAAGTTGTAGATTCTTTTCCAGTTGGGTTAAAATGAGTTCCTAAAATGAAAAGCCAGTGGAAAGATTTTCAGTGTGTGTGTGTGTGTGTATCTGTGTGTGAGAAAAACCAGACACAGACACACACCCCCTGCACGTCCCCTTCCCCCCGCCCTTTTCTTAGTGATCTTTGGAAAGAAAATAAAAAAAGATAAAATCTCAGGCACAGAAAAATATTCATTAGTCACTGCACAAGTATGCCTGATAATTTGCCTTTATCACCTTCCCTCTTATGTTTACAGTTTATTACCAAGATTTAGCTATTTCTGCTTCCTGCCTCTGTTTTGTTTGTTTTTCTCAAGCTGATGTGATGCCCTTGTGCAAAGAGAAAATGTTTATGGTCTCCAGTGTGGCCAGTTTACCTTTGGAGTTTTTAGCTTTTTTTTTTTCCCCACTACTCTAATAAGAAGCATCAGCTATTTCTTTAAACATTATACATTAAATTGATGGCAACAGGCAAGGGCTTCCCAACACAACTTCTTAATTTAAAAGGATAGCATTACTTAAAACAAATGACTTTAATAAATAAAGCGCATTAGAAATTATTTCACTTCAAACTGAAGTTCTTCCCCGGTTTTCTTGATTATACTAATGTTTTAGTACCCATATTTTTCCATGGTAAAGCCATCAGCCTTTCATGTTGCTATTGAAAAGACTGAACAATGGGATGTTATCCACTTCTATAAATGAGTTAGAAAGTGCTGTTAAATATACATGAGAAGAAAATACTTCTCCAATTATTTTCCTTGCTGTTACTTGTAATATTAACAAAGGAGATGATGCACTTTTTTATTTGATAGTATATCTTTGACTGATGGCAGCTTGTTAGACATCGTCACCTGACATCAAAATCAAATCCGACACTAAGATTAGATACGTTATTTTCAAAAGCATCGTAGTTTCATTCCCAAAAGAAATCTTAATCTCACCGAGAGCTAATTGGAGGATGTATAACTTTCAAAAGCACTTTAGTGCACTTTGGTGTTTTTGAAAACAGATCCATATGCTTTCCTTTGAAACCAGGCAGTAATGTATTTCCACCAAAAAAAAAAAATAAATCTACAACTTCTGTTTTGGTTTTTATTGTTGTAGTTTGACTCCTGCACTACCTTTTGTTTAAAAATTGCACTATCTCAACTTTATATTGACTTCATCTATATAAAACTCACATCTTTTAAAGAAAGCTTAGATATATATGTACTTTTTGAAAGAAGCCCTATAGTGAATGTTTTAATTTTCAAAATGTTATAAAAAATTATAACGTCTTTCATTTCTATAGCTACTAGTCATTAAGGGCATGGCTTTACATGCCGAAAAAGTGGCATAAACTTCTCCCAAATACCATAAATATGTGGGATAAATGTAGTTTTCAGGTAGGGGAATGGTTCTGCACCTGGGAGGCTACTCTTCTCCAAGACTGTCTTTGATAGAAATTACTGCCTGTATGTTGGACTTGGCAGATGTAAAGTTATACATTCTCTGCATGTCAGTTAAGTACTTGTGAACAACAGTTTGTTCTGAAATGCTGCACTTTACACTGAGGTTGAGATAACACACAATGGTTGAGATAGCTTTTTATGACTGTCCTGCTGAAGACAGTATTCCCAGCAGAACAGCAAGAGCGGACAGTAAAGAAGTGCAATAATGTTTTACTGTAGCTCAAGTTAAATCTGCCACAGTCCAGCTGACCATACCCAAGCCATAAGAACATCTCTCTTTTTTTGTGTCCAAGGTAAATCAGCTCCCTATTGTCTACATGCTGCCTCTTATTTGAGCCAGTCTTGATATCCTCGGATTAGTACTGTTACTAGAGGGTGCAATGCAACATCAGACCCCTTTCAGAGAGGAGACCGTAATGGTGGAATTTACAGCGTTCTCTGCTATACCACTGTTCACGTCACATAAATTTAATCCCAATTATAAAAATATGTCTGGGCAAGCAAACTAGGTACTCATGTAGAGTGAGACTGTCAGATATCAGCGGCACTGCACAACTCTGCCACGTTGATTCACAATCTACAAAAATAAGAGCAGCAGTTCCTTTTAGACTCTCTCAGAGGAGCTCTCATAGGCCATTGCTTGGTGTGCAGCAGTGGCACTGCTTATGTCCCAGTGCCATACACTCTGCTGTGGTCCCTACCCCAGCCACTGGTAGGGCTGTGCTATGAACCCTGTAATATTCTCCAGTGCAGCTCCTTGTGCAGCTGCCTAGCAGAAACGGGATAGTGTGGAGACAGGGTAGTGTGAGAATAGATGGCTGGGGGCAAGTGGAGGACATGTCAGCATGACTGCTTAATTCCATGCTTGGACTCACTGTCACATCCCTCTCAATGAGAGTACCTGGGCCTGGTTTCACACTACCTTGCACCTTCTCTTGTCATTTACATTGATGCAACATGACTGTAAAACACATCTGGACACACTGGTGCCATTTTGCATGGATGTAAGTGGTCACACCAGGTACAACTCTATAGAGGACTGTGCCACTGAATGCCTTGTCTGTGCTTAGAAATATTTCCTGGCATGACTACAGTGCAAGAACTATACCAGCCAGGTTTCTCTCTTCAGTATGGAAGTAACTTATACTAACAACAGAAGTGCTCTATAGATCTCTCCATTACAGAATAAAGGCTATTTTGTTGACATAACTCTATCTCCTCTAAGGCTTTCCTGGTTTGTTTCAGTTGGGATTATTTTTCTCATGTGGCAAACAAACCCAGTCATATTTTACACATGTTAATTGATATTATAGAGGTAGATGAAGCTTCTGCATGTAAGAGAATCTAATCTGATATAAGAGATGTAATGGCCGCCTTCTAGGAGGATGGATGAACATGTGACTCAAAAGTGAGATATCACCCTCTGACTCCTCCGTGTGTAAAAGCAGTCAGGTTTGCTTTCTTATCATTCCATAAAGCCTGAACTCAAGAAAAACACACTTATCCTGCACATCACATTAGAATTTAGCCCACTTAATTTATGGCTGAGTTGTTACTTCAGGTCCCACATTAAAAAAATGTGGTATCAGTGGAATTCTTTCTAGTCTAAGTTATCACATACATGCAGCAATCTCCTTAGAATTGTGCTTATAAAGAGAACAGCTTATAAAGAGATCCTCTTTTTGGACAATTGCTAAACAAAGTACTTGGTATATCACACCACTTGGAAAGAACAGAGGAAACAAGCACTAAAATGGAATCTCTTGCCACATGCTTTTAAGGCACAGATATTCCTTCATCCTCTCCGCACGACATGTGCCCTGGATTGAGTCTGGACTGAAAACTGACATTGCATTGTACCCTGTTAAATTGCCACTGATTTAATCTTATAAAACCTTTAATGATTTAATGACATTAATGATCCCCTGACACTGATCAGTAAATAGCATGAAAGACAGAGCAGTTGTTTTAAATGGCTACATTTTCTTAGTCATTGTTTCTTTGATATTTTTTTAAAAACTAGCACTGAGAAGTAGGGTTTAAGATGTTTTCAG
Organism: Podargus strigoides; assembly: GCA_028020825.1. Taxonomy (NCBI): domain Eukaryota; kingdom Metazoa; phylum Chordata; class Aves; order Caprimulgiformes; family Podargidae; genus Podargus; species Podargus strigoides. Next base: position 63,403,156 of record CM051620.1, read on the forward strand.
TCACTGGTGTTTAGCTTTTATCCTTAATGAGCTGGTATTTGTATTCCTCAAGCATAGCCCTAAAGTTTCTTTTAGGACCCTTCCAATGCATTTAATGTAACAACAATTAAAAAATTCTTCATGTAGAAGAAATGCCAGTCAAATGCTTGCCTGATATGAACTTGGAGCATTCAGGCTGAAAGAAATGCCGTTCTTTTTCCAGTGCATGCCTCTAACACCTGACGGATGATAGCATTCAAGCTTCTTCAGCCATAAACTCTCCAGAGGCTGAGCCAGAATGAACTTTTGAATTCTGGTGTTTGAGGAGGGTATTTTTTGGTATGGAAGGTGAGCAGTTCTAAAAGCTCTGAGAATGTGTCTCCTCTGAGATGTTACTTGGTGCACAGACAGCAGAGACTATTACTGATGCAAAAGCTGCTGATTAAGGTCTTGTCATTACTGAGAACATGGCCTGATTTTAGCTATTATTGGACAGCTGCTGAGCGCCATAAAAATACTAGTCCAACTGAAGTACACCATTGTAAGTGACTGTTTTTAATGCAAACCCACTGGATTTGAGCTAGGGGTAAACAAATACAGCATTTTTTTTTTTCCTGTTCCTTCTGAGGTTTGCTGGGATGCAGTTACATCAGTGGCTGAAACTGGGGCAGACCTCCTCCATTGTAGATAACACTATCAATTTATATTCACTTTAGACTCTTTGGATACCAAAGTAGAGATTTGTTTCAAAAATCTGAAGTGAGGGCAGCAATATGCAAGGAGAAGGCTGGTTTCAGTTGGTCCTCAGTTAGGAGACTTAACAAGTGAAATGAAAGATCAAGGGGCAGTACCTAAAATCTCTGTCGGAAAGACTGATTTCCTACTCCTTGGTTGTGATATGGTAATGTGAATTATATCTCTGTGTTTTAAACACCCTTCATTAGAACACAGTAATGTAGTCTTAAAATCCTTAGAACTGAGTCACCTCTGGACGGCATAGGGAGGTCTGACGTTTGGGCATCAGCCAGTTCAGTAAGACTTTAGGTGCTGATCCTTTGATATGGTATTTAAATCGACAGGGCATGTGCAATTCTTCTAGAGATTCCTAGTGCTTAAAAGACTTAAGTGGGAGGCAACAAGCCTGAGGCAAGGAATATTCTGTGTGATAAGATCAGCTTCTGCTGCCTAGAAGCCTTTCTTAACTCTGTGTTGAAGCCATATTGGAACTTAAGTAGGACAGCCTCACCCACTGGAGTTATTTCAGAAAAGCCATTAATTTGTTTTAACAACGTATGAAGTTTTAAGTGAAATATTTAAAAGACACCATTTCCCCTACCTCTGAATACATACATTGCCTTGGGTAGTGTAAAAGTTTGACATAATTTTCTTTCATCAGATTGTCGTGTAACTAAAAAACACAACCTCAGAATGATGTACAGAGTTGTTGTTCTATTTTTCTTGTCTTTTCTTTCTGCTTTCTTCCTCCCTTTCTCTCTACTTAATATAAACATCCAAAATGGAAAGACTTCTCTGATTATATTGAGACAAAACCCCTAAACCAGCCTGTAGAAAATTTGTTGCTAGAAAAGGAGTTTTCTTTCCCTGGAGTTTCTTCCTCTCTTTTAAATCTTGCAAAGTCCCATGTGACAGCACATGTAGCTACTGAAGCAGACTTCTGTAACGTGTAGTGAGCAAAGAGATTCTGCAGGTGGGTTCTTCTGCTCAGGTTGTAGTCACAAGGTTTTTATCTACCTGGAGAGAATTCACACAAGAAGGCTGCTGGTAGCTTATGTTCACAGACACCACCACTCTGACAAATGTATCTTTCTTGTGTTTGAATACATGTGGCATACATTCTTGTCATTATAAATATAATTCCCCATGTTCGCCAATTACTGAGCCTAGTACAAAGGATGCAGCCAGCAGCAGAACGAACCAGTAACCAGATTCTATGCTATACAAAAGGGTCAGTATATGGGTGATCACTGGGGGTACAAACAAGTCAATCAGATTACACATAATAGACATCAACCCCAACGACCCCAGGAATGACGCAGCACGACCAACAACCGGTGGAACAAACAAAGCAATAAAGTCTCCCATAGAAAAGATGGGAGACAGCCAAGCCAAGAGGCTGAAAACACCATTCTAGGAGGCATGAAGCACTCCTGCTCCTTTCCTGGGGTTAATCTTCAAAACTCTGTCAAATTCAATGCCTGCATTAACTCTCTTGCTGCTGGTCATTGTAGCTCAGTCGTGCATCTGGTGCTCTAACTGTGCAGTCTGAAGTTTCTCAGGATTTCCTTGATGCAACAGGGCTCCAGGGACAGCTGTACAACAGCCAAAACTTCCAATTTCACATTTGTATTGGGAGAATTATGGTATTCCAGTGACTAATGCAAAAATGGTAATTGAAAGAACATCAGCTGCTTAGCTAGTCTCAGTAATTATATTTAACTAACTAAAAGGCTATGTTAAAAAAATCAGGTGAAGTTCTGGTCTAGAGCTCCCCATTTTGCACAGGAGGATGTCATAGGAATTACACCACTGTTCTGCCTCTTCTTAGGTCACACTTTGGTCTCTCCCTTCCTTATCCCATTACTCTCCCTTCTGAATCTCTTTTTTTCCTTTTGTACTTTTTAAAACATATCCTGCCTTTGTTAATTTAAAATGTGAGATAAGGAGAGGCAAGCATCAACTGTTGTATGGTGTTTTGGGTTTTTTTTTATATTTTCTCTTTCTAAGAAAGAACTTAAAAAAGCCAAAAGTTATTTCAATTCTCAGTAACAGTATTCAGTTTTCTTTCTACCCTTATCATAGCCAAAATGATTATTCCTCTATATGGTCAATAAACTTCCTTGTTTTGAAAGGGCCCTTCCTCACACCCCTTCCCCCCTACACAGCTTCTTAACAAAGCCAAAGAACATTTTCTTCCTTAAAGGTAGTTGTGTCCACCATAGGATTGTACATTGTGGCCTCGACCTTTTCTGTTTGCTGTTGTCTGTAGTTTCATTTCCACTTTAGGCATACTTCAAAAGTTTTGCCAGAAGAACAGTGTTAGGCAGAAGTGCAATCCCCCATTTCCCCCCTGCCCTCCTTAATGAGAGAGAGGTACTTGCTAATTACAGCTGTACTCCTAAACCAGAAAAAAGCTCACTTTGGTGGTGAAACATCCTCTCTTCAGGAGGCTGTACTGCCAAGAAACTCTGAGCTACCACTAACAGTGGTTCTGCAAGTATATATACAGCCAAATCCTTTTGTGTTTAGACCTAGTCTTTCTTTCAAAAAATCAAGGAACCTGTTTTCTCCTTTTTAGCTGCTCTCATTTTTTTTCCTACATGTTTATTCTTTCACTGTGCAATTGCACTTTTATTTTTTTTTTTTTTTTTAAGAAGGGTATGAAAGCATTACACAACATGTACAACGCAGTATATTCAATTAGTCCACTTTAGACTTTGAGATTAGAACCACAGATAATTATCAAGCGTTTTAATGTGACTCCATTACTGTTAGGGAAATACCCATGAAAATACACCAGTACAAATAATTTGTCTTAAAAGGAGTATAATCTGCCATCAAACTCCACTAGTGATCTTGTATTAAAAGTTCCTTCCGTGCTCCTGCTAAGGAAACACAGCGGAGGACAAGATTAAAGAACAGGTGCATGGAGATGTACCAACACCAAGGCGTGAGCCCGGCGGGCTCATCAACAACAGGCAGGCAAACGTGGATCTGATGTTTTGTAATTTTGTTAAAACCAGTGCACTTTTCTGTTACAGTTTTTTTTTTTGTACTGTTTTCTCAGTCTGCTTGTAGAAGGAACTTTCAAGTGTATTTCTTAAATTATATTTCACACTTATTACCGGTCGGAAGCATAAAGACATTTAAAAATAAATATTTGCATTTAAATTAAAACCGTTGCCGAGCCTGTTTCCTGCCCGTTTCCCAGACCCCACGGCTGAGCTGCGGGCCCCGGCCGCCGGCGGCCCCGGGCGCGGACGGACCCGGCCGCTTCTCCCCGTCACCTCGCTCGCGACAGCCCCGCCCCGCCCGCCAGGGGGAGCCAGGGAGCAGCCGGGGAGGGCGGGGCTTCCGCCCCGGGGAGGGAGGGGAGGGCTCAGGCTCCCAGTGCGCGAGGCGATGCTGGGTTCCCATTGGTCGAGGCGGGCAGCTTCTTGCCTATTGGCTAGTTGACCGTCGGCAGGGGCGTGGCGCTACGGCCGACGCTGGTTTCGTCCCCGGGGTACCGAGGGGCGGAAGTGACGACCGGGGCGCTCGGGCTCCCGGATGCCGTTGGGAGCGCACGTCTTGCGGGGCTCGCCGTCGTTGCCGGCCCGCCTGGGGACGCGGCGGCACGGGTGGCGCCGGGCCTGGGCGCCCCGCTGAAGCAGGCGCCGGGGGGCAGCGGGTGAGCGCGGCGCTGAGGTACCGCGGTGTCTGCAGCGGCTGGCGGGGGAGGCGGGAGCAGCGGGGGTGTGCGCGGCGGGAGAGCGGTGCTCCCGGGGGACCGGCTTCCCTGTGGGACCTCTCCAGAGAGACGGGCGGGGAGGGTGCCTTCGCCGAGAGGCGTGCGGCCGTAAAGGTGTCCTAGTGATAAAAGGTGTGATTTCACCTAGAAATGCCTTGAAACAAAATAATCGATTTATCGAACTCTTCTCTCCCGCCCCCGATTGTTTGCTGGAAAGTACCCTATAAATAAGAGTTGGATTTTTTTTTTTCCCTCTCATTGTGTGCAGTGAACCAGTTTTCCAGGATGAGCGGAGTCACTGAAGAAGTTAAGCCAGAAGATGGCAAACCGGCATCTGAAAAAAAAATATTTTATTGTGAAGTGAGTGCGTTTGTTGATGGTTTTCCAGGCTGTGTGCTAAAATGCAGGCCTCGGGTGTTAAAACCTAGGTGTGGTGTGGCAAACTTGTGAGAGAAGCGGTTAGTGTGGAGAATAACATGGTCAGACCCTGGCAGAGCTACTTGTCTCAGGATTTGGGGAATTTGGTTGTTCTTGAGCAGACACAGGTGCAATATAATGGTCATTAATTATGGTCTTTCAAATCTCTGTTACGTGTTTATCATAAGTAAAGGCTCATTTAACCTGAAAGGCTACAACTCTGGGTCAGAACGTGTAAGATTTGTCTGGGAATTTTTTTTCTGGTGCATTAAACTTTTGGGACAGTGTGTGAAGTAAATAGACAATATTGGTCATTGTGTTTTTTAGCTAAAGATAGTAAGAAATAATTGTAGATCTATATTGTCTTCCATTAATTATTATAATGGTATATGTGTGTCTGTGGATCTTAATGAAATGCAGATGTCTTCCTCCATTGCTTTTCTGATCCCTTTGATATAGCAATGAACAGAGTTGCAGTTATTTTAGGGCATGATTTTGTCCCTTTCTAGTTGCTGTATGATCATCCCTTTCTTGTTGGCTTTCCAACCTGGAGAGATTTAGAAAACTAAGAATCCAGAAAATGGTAGTAGGAGGGAAGAGGGAGGCTTTTAAAAGTTTCATACCACCTGATATATTTAAACATGTATTGAAGTATCACATGAACAGGTTTACGCACTGTCTCTGGTCATTTTAGTGATATGCCACTCCCCTAAATGTCACACAAATTGTGCTGTTCAGGACAAAGATGACCTTGAGAATTATCCTGTAGAAATGGATGTATTTCCAGTTCTTGTCGCTCTGAAACTGCAGAATATCCATAGCATAACTGAAGATGTGCTTTCAATTTATCTTTTTAGGTTTGTAACGTTCCATGTATGAGTTCTATAAGTCTTCAGTCACACTATCGTGGTGCAAAGCATAGAAAGGTAACTGTTTTCCATATTAAGTGTATATGCAAATTTAATAATCTGGGATTCTTGTCAAATCTAGTAATTGATTTCATATGGATTAAAGTGATTGTCGAACTTATTGGTAGATCTGTAATGATTTGTTCTAAAAATCTCAAGAAAAAGATGAGGTGGGAATCTCACAACTGTTTTGTACAGCATGTAACTTGAAACATCACCTTACCTAAAGGTAAATTTGTGTTAATCGTGAAGTTAACATTTGAATTACACAGAAGTCACAGATGGTGAAGGAATGCATCTGTTTTGGATACAGTTGTATAGAACTGGAAAACAGAGCAGTACTTCTACCAACTCACCTGTACTTTGAATAAAACTGGCTTACTTGTTACTTTGATGGTAGTGACATCAGTTCAGATTTCCTGCAGGAGTTACATAGGCTTAACCACCAAGTCCTATGATTCTCTTTGCCTGAAGCATCCCAATAGCAACTTCCTGATTTACTGCCTTTGCTTGTTTTGTGCTTAAATTATTAGACAGTGTTCTGTGAGAATGTATTTAGAGACAAGGCTTTATAAAAGTTGTTTGACTGAACTCTTGACTGTTGGTTGGTGATGATTATCTTTCATTTAAAATTCCACCTTCTCAGTCTATAAAGTTGAGAATCAGTTGTCTGTACTTACCTCTGTTACTTATGATTACTGTCATCGTATTGTTTGTATTGTTGTGGCACTGAAGTGCCTGCTCTCATGTTTTCTTAATGACATTTTATTCTTCCTGGAACACTGAAAACTAACTGCAATACACGTGTGTGTGTGCCCCTTTTCTTTTAGTTGTAGATGAGGGGTATCTCCCCACCTCTTGATTTTCAAGACAGATTAATAGTATTTTGTTACCTGTTTGCTGATCACTTTAATAATGTTGACTCTTATTTGAGTCAGCAGCTCCACTTTCTCCAAACACCTTTTTTCAACAGGATTCAGTCATCTTGTTCCCTGTTGATCCAGTAGAAGTGTACAGTACTGTAGTATTTTTTGTATCCTGCCAAATGCTCTTGCTAATGCAAGAAGTTCTTTTGGTTTTGTGGTTGTTTCTTTTTATTTCCTGGCTAACAGGAAACTGCTATTTCACAGCAGTCCAATTATTGGTATTGCTCCACTTTAAAGTGGGAAAACTAGTCATTTTTTTAGAAAATCTGCATGTAGTTTTCCTTCTATTTCACACTTAGAAATCTCTATGCTAGGTGACACCTGTCGAACTTTATTCAGTTAATGAAGGACTGCAAACTGATAGTGAACAAGAATCAGGCAGGTTGAAAACTGGATGCTTGTTAGATGTTACGTGTTAGTGGTGGTGTGTGGAGTCCTGGCAAGTCACGTGGCTGCATTTCTGTAGGAATAATTCTCCAAGATTGCATTGTCATTGTTTTCAATTAACTCTAATTCCTCACTTTAAATTATGAGATCTATTGTGTTTTGGCAGAAGATCAGAATTCGTTGAGTTAGCACAAGAAATTTTTGTATCACCAAATTTGAAGTTAAAAGTCATAGAATCATAGAATAGCCTTGGTTGGAAAAGACCTCTGTCCTGAGCTTTTATGTTCCTTTTTGATACAGGCTGGGTGTTGATAGTGAATAGCTCTTAGTTTGTTCCTTATTAGAGGAGTTTCTGTTCAAAATAATACCAAAGGATGTCCTGACAACTTAACAAAATAAAGAGAAGATGGTAGTTCTTTACCTGAACCACAACACTAGCCAACCCACCAGCCATTTTTCATAACTTTAGTCAGATGACTTTTTTTTATTTTCAGCTACCCATTTGTTTTTAAAATCGCATTGGTAAAGATACTTTGTCCTTCTCCTCCACTAGAGGAAGTTTCATGAACACAAGAAATAACCCTTCATCAGGAGGAGGACAGTCACTGGGAAGATTCTAAGAAACAAGTATAAACTTTTATTACTTGTGTGAAATGATTCTCATTTCACTGGCCTACATTTCCCATAGCTATTCTCAGTAAAATGTGTTATTTTGAGTAGCTGCGTTAGTAAAGCTTGACTATCCAACAGATTTTTAGGAATACTTTCCTTGACTTTGTGTACATGGTTATTGTATCTTTTTTCTTTTTTTTTGTCGCCTGGGTGGTTTGGTTGTTCTGGGTTTTGGATAGGTACACAACATATTCATCTAGGTCACTTCTGCCTATCTTTGTTTCATTTCTGTGTGTTGGTTTGTTCACCTGTATGTTGGTACCGTTGACTCCTAAATGATAGCATCAGAATGCATAGTTTCCTTTAAAGAGGCTGCTTACATCTAAGCATGCTGCTTAGGTAAATTGTATTGAATGCATTGCTTCCATAAAACTAGGGTGATTTTTATTAGTGACCGATGTGTAACCAAAGAATTAAGACTTTATTTTTTTTGAGGAAATCCATTTCATATGTGCTACTCATCTCAGACTCCAGGAATATTGCTTTTGATGAGTTAGAGATTTTTAGGGTGTTTTTCCCTGTACTGACTCTCAGTCTGAGTGTTTGAACTGACAGCACTTAAATCATTTGCTGCTGGAGAGGAAAATGTAAATAATATGTGTCTCTTGGTGGCAGCTTTGGCAGACTGCCCAGATTTGTTATAAATTGGACAGAAGTTTTACTCAGAATATTTTGATACTAACCAAACTAAAAAAGAATAAGCCTATAGCAAATGCACCAAGTTATTAGCCTCCAACGCAGTCAAAGGAATTCCATGAGGCTTTAAGCTGTGTCTAAGTGCTTACAAGGCAGTTAGTCCTGAGTTTTTATTTGTATTTGTATATTTGCAGGCTTAATGCTCTGTAACCCACTGGACTGATGTGTGATTGATCTCAAGGGATGGAAATAGATGACATTGCATCATAAAATAGAAGTAATTAAAAAGTATTTCAAGCAAATGATCAGTCAGAGCAATGACTTTTTTCCTGCTTTGTTACTAGATTAGGTTTTGTTTATTTGAAGCCTTTTCCATTTGCACTTTGAAATTTGTGTGGATATTTTTTTTCTGAATAGGTCTCTAGTGTATTAGTCAAATAATAGATTATCTATTATCTAATTAGATAAAATTGTTGCCACTTGCATGCTTTGATATATGAAACTTGGATATGGAAGTTCTTAACTCTTTGAATGATTAATTTACAAAATATTAGGTAATATTTCAATTTTATATGGTGTATCTCTTTAGAATTCATTTAGTTTCTATCCGTGAGAGTTGATTCTTTGCTGTGCCAAGAGTTTGTATTTCTCACTGACTTCAGTGTTCATGCTGTGAACATGGTGTCTTTGAACTGGAGCTTTCTGTGTCCTTGAACTGGAGCTTGAGTAATAAGCAGAATACACATCGAACTTTTTCTAGTGCTGATAGTTCATGAGGCTAAACCCCTGTAAAAAGTACTGATGGACAAAAGACTGTGGGGTTGGGATGACCACAGTACATGACTGTGTATATACGTGCATCGAGTGCCTTATAACCTTTGTATAGTTGCATACTGATTGGTTTTGTGGAGTAGGTGTTGATGCGAGGGATGGGTGGAAAATTACTCAAAATAGCATCTATACATGTGCATATAGTTCTTAGCTCTTTGGAAACTGGGATTGGCTTCTATTATATGCTTTGAAAAACAGCTGAATGTTACTTTTAGCCATTATGGTTAAAGGGTTAGAAAAGCATGTTTATATGAGTTTACTAATGCTTTTCATTGAACCGAGTCTGTAAGAGCAATGGGGATATACTGCATGAAAGGTGGGTTTGGTTGGTTCTGGGGTTTTTTTAATAGCTGAGTAAAAGCTTGGCCTTTTTGAGGGAGCAGTCCCCAGATAAGATATACCTGCTATGTGATGTATTTTGTTCTGGTTTTGCAAATACATGTGGGGTTTTTTTCAGTTTGCTAGAGAGGAAATCCTAGAGTGGAATGTTTTTTTTCAATGTGTGTTGAACAGCCCTTTGCAGGTATGGCACCAGCAGAAGAGTGTTGCCTCTTCTGTGAACTGTGTTTGGAGCACGGATGACGATTGTTCTAGTTCTATCAAGGATTCAAGGTTCCTTGTCCTCCCTTCTTGTTTGGGGACAGATATGGTCGAAATGCCTACTGCGTTCCAAAAGGAGAGCAATCGGCATTCAGGACTCCTCAACCTCATTAGAAACAAGGAATATTCAGAGCTGTGAAAAGAGTTGTTAGGTTTTGTCTTCACCGTCTCAGTCCTCTCCTTTCTGCTATTACCTGTTGTCCCTGGTTGTTATGCATCAGAACCTGTGGTTGAAAATAGCTGATGTACAGGCAACTTTTCTGTCCTTTCGTATGGCATTCAAATCAACCATGCTGGAAAAGCATTTTAATTGGACATTTTTGTGTTGATACTTGGAATATTAACATAGCAAGGTTACAGTTACAGGAAAATTTGCCTTGCTGTTTTATTGTTTATGTTTGGTCTCAAGAAGTAAGCTGTTATGTTCTGCACCTTATTTTCTTGATCCAAAGAGGCTTAATCTGTAGAGCTTTTCTTGCGTGAAAAGACTTGATTTGCTTAGTATGAGCTTGAAGAGTTAAAGTAAATAGAATTTCTGTGTACGGACTGCTAACATCTAGCTAATATGGTTTCAAGAGTGTATATACCACTAAATTCTATTTACATAATACTCAACTATGCAAGGTGAAACTGTTCTGTTAGATAACCTGTGAACTCGAATTATGTGGATAACTGATTTATGCAGTAGCTCTTACAGATTACAGTCTGGGAGATCTGAACTGAAAACCAGCAGTTTTTGAGTTTTGGCTTCTCAAAGTTAGACACTTTGTTAAAAGTTACCCTGACTTTTCATAGTCATAGCTCAAAACCAGCTGATACAACTTGCTTATAACACATGATCCAGGACAGAAGAAATTTCTTACATCATGTGTGAGAATCTTCATTCCTAATGTAGTTTGGGGTTTTTTTGCTTCTTGGTTGTTTTGGGGTTTGGTTGTTTGGGTTTATGTTTTTTTTTTTTTAAAGAAACCTCAAGAAGGGGTCACAAGTAAAATGGACCCATTAGCTCCAGTTGTGGAACTCCATTTCTGTTATTAACAAAAGCAGTCATCCAAGGGCAATCAGAGTCAAAGCTGATTGTCCAAAAATGATCAGGAAGAAATTATCTTTAAGCAGCAGCTAACAGTTGCTGATGTTTTCTACACTTGTCTGAGAAGTTAGGTATTAGCAGCTGTTTGTTGTAAAACTCAGTAGAATGACAAGTAATGAAAACACTTCTGTCAGCATAACTACAAGGGAGACTGCCTGTATTCAAAGTTTAGAAAATCTGCCGAGTTTATACAGCACCACCCAATATCTGTGGTGATATTGGGACTTATGTAACTTCCTTTTTTATAAGTGCTGTGAAAGAACAGCTGTTTGGCTTCTTAAACGATTATCTGTTGTGTCAGTCTTGCTTCCTGTTGAATTGTCACATTGACATGCAGCATCTCTTCCATGGCACTGAATACTGAAAATATAGCACCCAACTCCATGGACTGCTCTTACTGCCTTACTGGTAGAATGATGACACTTATTGTCTCATTTGTGTAAATGGCAAGTTTGTGTTTATTTGCCAAAAAGTTTTCAAAATGAGTCAGGATTGGTTTTAGCCATGTTCTGAAATGGAAATTTAAGTTCGCCTTTTCCGTAGATTCTGCCAAAAAGTGATCTGTTCTGGATTCAGCTGATGAAAGCCACTTTTCCCATTCTTCATGGTATGAGTGAACTGTCAGGTGATTTGGCTAGCCTTTAGGTTTAGCCAAATCACTCAAAATGGTGAGGGAGCTGCTTTTTGTTAACTTTTTTTTTTTTTTTTTTTTTTTTCCCTCCTTTTTGGGCAAGTTTTCACTTTATTTTCTGTTGGAACTACAGCTTTTGAAAACTTAGGAGTAATCATGCAGATCTTAAGGTTTTGTCTGGCATCCTTGATGTTATGTTTCAAGCCACAGGACTTTCTTGAAATTAACCTTGTATTAACTGTAAGTACACTTTTGTCAGTACTTCCAACTTTTGCAGAAAATCATAGAGGCTCTAATTTTTCCTATTTGATAATGGAAACTTTGGCCTGTATGTAGTTCATCTGCAAAGGCTTCTTGTGAAGTACAAGGTTTTTCCTTCAAATGGTGCAGCACATTAATTTCTTTTTCTTATTTTGTTTTGGGATGACTTGCAATCTTCATAATTAAAGAAAGAGAAAGCCCTGAGACCCAAGACTGTCTATTGTAAGTATAACACTTTTTTCTTTCTGGCGTCCTAGGATAGATATTGGTTGGGGATTTTAATGTTTGTTGCTTTCCTAGTAGTTCAGGTACTTGCGTTTGCCTGATAACTGTGTCTGTGACTGTTTCTCTTTATATGCTGAACATCTTCTGAGATTGCTATCTAGTGAACTGCTCAGCAAAGAAATATTTTGGAGCATGAAACCTTAATTATGACTTTCCACATCTAAATATTTGTATATCTGTCTAGTAGAGAGATGTGTAGTCAGTATTTTAGTTTCTTACCTTCCCAGGCTAGACTGTCTCCCACTTGTCTGTCAGCTTTATGCACTCACTGCTAAGCTTTTGGCAGTATGCTAAGAAACTAAATCAGCAGGCTGACATAGTAGAGCTGCATCTGCAACAATGCTGGTGCTGGTTTTGCCAAGCTGCATCACAGGAATGTTGTGCCACTCTATTATAGTCGACTTGGAGTAGCAAAGACCTGTTCAAGGTAAACTCAGTTGTTGGGGTATCTTTTCCCCCAGAAACTGAGAATGTGAATCCTGACTCTCTTATGTCAATGAAAATAAAGGGTTGTGGTACAAGGTTGAAAACATGGGATATAGCTAGGTCACAGTGGAAATGGAAATCTTGTAAAGGCACGGATGATGATGTACAAGATTTTTGAAGTACAGGAAGCAGAGAACATTGGCAGGTGTGGGAATACTGATAAAAAAAGAAGATTGAAATTAAAAATGGTTATATAGTTAGTCATCACAAGAAATAAGCCTTTCCCTTCTACTTTATCATTTTAGCCTGTTCTCCTAAGAAACAAGGCTTACATTCTGGCTTTGTCTGTTCCCCAGTATCTTTTGAACCTCTTGGCCTTTTTGAACCAAGTTGATCAAGGGTTCTTGAAAATACACATCTGCACAGAGAAGAGCGATGGTGTCAGTTCTCTACTGAGGAAAGTGCTGCAGTCCGAGCTCACCTCTTGCTGGACCCTGAAGAATCAACACGAGAAGGACTATGAGCAGTGCTTTTCTAAATCTATTTTCTAAGAGAGTGGGCTTCATTAGCTGCTCTTGTGGTTTGGTGTTGACAAGAGAGTTTCTATGCAAGACACATCGTTCAAGTACCTGTACAATTATGAGACATTTTGCCTCAGCAGACATGAGTACTGCATGCAGATCTTCTCTTTTTAGAAGTACTGGTAATGAAGCTCCTTGACAGAATTTCTGCAGAAGTTCTTAAAACATATAGGTCTCCTCAAAATCCAATGGATTTGAGCAGTCCAGAATTGTATTTGTACCTCAGCAACAACAGATTTATTTCGCTATGGACTAGTGTTTTTAGTGGAGAACAATTTCTAGAGATTTTTTTGTATTTCTCGTCAGAAATGGTCATTGAAAGTAATACTCATTAACTGAAGAGGTTCTTGCTTCAAGGCCATAAAATCTTGTTTTGAAGGAATAATATAGAGGATGCATGGGACAGAAAGTGAGACTTGAATAAGAGGACAGAAGGTGTGGCCGCAAGACTGTAAAAAGAGTGATGGAACGCAGGAGAGTGTTGCAAAGGCCTGTGCCTTTAGAAAACAGTACTGCTTAACGTGTTACAAGGTCAGCGCCATGGAGAATTTGGGTTGTGAACACATGCTCATTATAAACACCACATCTCTGGAAATGTCATAGGTTGTAATCTTTCAATCGTGATGTATCTTACAGAATAAGAAGAGATAAATTAAAATATCTGATTATTAAAATGAAGAATCAAGACATGAAACCTTGGTAAACAAGTTAGAGCTAACTTCTGGAGGAGTCCCAGCGTCACAGGGTAACACATGTCAGAAGCCTTGCAAGATGTGCATAAATCCAGAAAGTTCTGTGACTCAGTAATAATTTTGAAGCAATCGACATATTTTACTTCTAATGTGAAGTGTTTATTCACACTATTGATGTCTCCTTTATTCTACTTTATCCATATTGAGTTCTGCTTCACTGAAGATCCAGACATGAGAGGCCAATTTGCAAGCCACTGTTAGGGTTTATTTGTCCAACAGAGGCTGAAATTTGGTCTGATGAAGTTTATTTGTATGTTTTAGTTGTGTGGGTTTGGGTTTGTTGGTTTGGTTTTTTTTTTTTCACGGGTAGAAAAGCTTTCCACCTGAGTAACTTTTCAAAGACGGCAATTCAGATTTCATTTTGGGGACTGCAATGCAGAATTATGTATGCAATATATGTGCAGAACTTCTTGAAACTCTCCCATGGACATATTACCAATTATACAAATAATTCTTTCTCAGGAGCCAGTGGATCCAAGAAACTCATTGTACTCTGTCACTGAGATATAAGAATAAATTCTGAATTTGCTTGGCCTTTGTTTTTTCGTTTTAAATAGTTAATTTTTTTTTTTTTTCTACAGTTTGCCAACAGTGATAGTAAGCATGAACAAAAAGTATACTGCGTTTGTGGAGTTAAGTAGTGAAGTCTTGTGAATGAGCACAGAAATTATGGATATTCTTAAATTAGGTCCACTGTGTAAAGTATGAGTCTAGTATTTCAGGATATAAATTAATGAGATGTTCCTGTTATTGCTGCTGGATCTGCAATCTTGTCATGTTCTAATGTTCACATTATCAAATGCTCCAGGGAGAGTGAAATGGGGCAGCATGTTCAAAGAGCCAGGAACAAAAATTTATGGGTGTTGTCAAAGTGAAGGATGAGGTTTCTTGGAAATTACATGGAACAAAACATACAAGTATCTGAAGTGTACACTGACTGAAGAAGAACAGGTACTTCAGAGGTTTTGACATACTTAAAATGTTTTACCCAAACATCTGCAATTTCTTCCTTGCTGCAGAATTAAAAAAAAAAAAATTGTCAACAGGGAGACCACCACCAATGCTGCTATCATAAACCAAAATTAAAAAAGACAAATTATTTGGTTTCTGAATGTTCTCAAATGGGACATGCCATGTACAGTATCCCCATTGAACTCATCAAAAGTAACTATTCATAATCCAGAAATGATGAGCCTGAGTAACCTGGCTATTCAACTGCACAATCTTGTTGGCTTTGAAGTCAGTTAAGTCAGAAAATGCATCTGTTTCCAGATAATTGTGTTTGGAGGAGTACTACTTTCCGTATGAAAGACATCTGGATACCATGCAAGTTTCCATATGGTGAAACTATTGGCAAGTTATTTTTGTGGTAATGACAGAATGGGATGTCTGGGGTGGTTTTTTGCCTACTCTCCAGCAGTTCAGAGGAGAGCAGCTTAATAGAAGGTGTGGGAAGAGAAGATGCTGAAGTTCTAGGACTTTGTTAAGAGTTGAATCAAAGTTCAGTTAAGTATATAAATTTCAGTCATGTGATTTCTTTGCACAATGATACAGTTGGAGGGATGGAAGCCTTCTTTCAGCTTTAGTTGAGGCAGTTGCCCATCATCTGTTCAGGGATATGGAGCAGAGGAGACTGAACGTAGCTTTCTTTCCTGGGACCTTTGGCCAAAGCAGACAGAAGTCTGGAAAACTTTTTGCTTTGAGCAAGAGGCATTAAATGATGGGGGAATGCCAATAAACACATTAGGCAAATGTTCACTGGGCAATAGCAAAAGCCAGTGGTTTACTACTAAAATGAGGCAGCTCAGGTAGGAGGCATAGTATAGAGTATGAGTCCTGTTAAAGCCATTTCTGGGCTGCCGAGCTTTACTGGTGAAATTAATTTGGCTCAAAGAAGAGTGAGTTACAGGAAGATGCAGAGTTGGCTTGCAGTACTTCTCTTGCAATGGTACAAATGAAAAGTATTGAAAAGTGTAATGAGGGATGTTGTAGGTGTTTAGTTGCTGAATCTTGCAACCTGCATCTACATTCTTCAACTTAAAACCTTCAAGTAGCACCACGAGTAAAGAAAGCTTGAGTATGGTCATTCTGTAATGCATGGAGTCAAGGGAAGGAATCTGATCTGAAGATAGGCTGTGTTTATTAGTCAGCACTGACTACAAGTTGTTCTTCCAGCAAAAGCACAAGTGTTGTCTATTCTGCCTTGGGTTCACCAATGACAGCCTTATCAGTATCCTGATCAGCATTTCAGCTTTATGATATAAGATAGATTTATTTTAACATGTCCCTCCATGCTCAGTGTCTGTCAAGCATTGATTAGTGTGCATATGGGTTTTGGGTGTGTAACTACTGCTACGTTTTCAAAGAAAGAAAACCTGGAAGTTCTTTTCTGAGTTACAGGCTAGAAGAGCAAATGTTTCAGAAATCATAATAACAGAAGTAAGTACTAAGATTGAATGCTGCTCCAACTCCCTTACCCCTTCTCTCTTGGGGAGTTTCCCTACACAATGGAATATAGAGTCTTTATGCACTTCACCTCTTGTATTCAAAAGTGAATCTGCAGTGCTGCATCCAGTACCTCTTTGTTGCCCCTGAGTAACTGAATTGGCAATGTCTGAAACTGTCCTTAAGTTTTGAAACATAGCTCGTTTATTTCTGGCAGTCATTAGGAATGTATGTGTGTTACAATACATGTATAGATGTAGAAGGTGAAGAACAAAGAAGCATGCTCAGGTCTGTGTCATTGAATATTGAAAGGAAAGGGATTGTTTTTGTTCATGTAAATAACTAGTATCTGGAAAATATTCCTTACTAAATGAAATCATTAGTTGAGAAAGATTTCCTGAAACTGATAAGGTGTTTTCCTAACTCCTTATTGAAGCAGAACTACTGCCACTGCTGGGTGATCACTTGCTTACTGAAGCCTTGAACATCTCCAAGGACAGCGAGTCTGCTACCTGTGTTTAATCAGTCTGTAGTTGCTCCTCTGTCTTCAAGAAGAACTTTATCCTAACGTCTAATCTGTGCCTCCTAATCAGCTATTTCTGGCTGCTGCTTGATATGCTGTTGTCACATCCCCAAAGGGTTTGATGCATAATTGTGGCTGCTGTTCAGGTATCCATGCTATTAGATCACCTCTTAGCCTCCTTTACGAGACTAAACAAGTTCAGCTCCCAAACCTGTTCTCTTGACTTTTTCGCTCTGGGTTGTTTGTCTTCATAGCCCTTCTACAGGACCCTCTGGTTTCTCCACATTCCACTTGAACTGGAGAAGGATGGAACTAGGCAGCCTCACAAGACACAAATAATGGAGGATAAGATACTCTGAAGTCTGCTGCCTGTGCAGTATCCCAGTATGGGGTTTGCCTAGTTTATAGGAGACATATTTTTGGCCAATATTCAGCTTAGCATTCATCATAACTCTGAAGTTCTTTTTGACAGTGGAGCTGCTCAGTCAGCCAGATCCCAGCCTGTACTCGTGAATGGGATTGTTTCGGCTGCAGAACTCTATACTTGTTATGTTTCTTAAGGTGTCTTTATTCCTTAATGTTCCCAAGGTCCTGCTAAACTGAAGCACTGACATTGGTTGTATCCCTTACGTTACTGTTGCCTATCAATTTGCCGAGGGTCTTCTATGCATCCTCAGCCAGGTTATTGATGATGTTAATCGTTGTGGGCCCTGGAATCAGTCTTTAGGGTACTCTGCTGCTTACTGAACACCAAGAAGCTGGGCTGTTGATTGTTGCCCTTTGAGCTGGGCAGTCCAGCTGATTTTCAGCTCATCGGCTGGTCTGATATGCTTTAAGGGAAAATACTGTTGTGTTTTGGTTTTGAGATGCTTAAGAAATATAACTTACATTATTAATAGCATTAAAAAGCCACATGGCTAGTATATATGTATTAAATGTTAGCCTGGAGACCTGCTGTTGCTGAATGGGAGAGTGTCTTCAAGCAATGGTAATATTTGCTAAATGACTCTTTTTTTTTTTTTTTTTTTTTCTTTAATTTATTGTAAGAAAACAAGGGAGAGATGCTTTCTCATACGCCTCCCTTATGTTAATATTGCAGACTTGTTTGCAAAACGTTTGTAACTCTGAGTCACAGCTTTGATAGGTATCTTTTAACTGCCTATCTTGTGCAGAAGGAGGAAAAAAACAATATATACAATATGTTGTATTTGCCATGGCTATAGAAAATTTCTTCACTTCAAAAATAGGAATCACGTGGACAAATACAGAGTTTAACTTAACCTTTCACTTTTCCCAGTAAATTAGTACTGGTGTGTCATCTTGTCTTAATTTTGTATGCTGCAACTTAAAAAATACTGATATCATTAAAGTGCACTTGTGGTGTGTCTGTGTCTATGGATTTGAGGGAGTAGAGGGGCAAGGGAAAGAAGTTCCAAAGGAAGAGAGTGGAAGTATCTTTACAAAAACATCTACAAATTCATTCTGAAGCTCTGAGTGATTAAAAATCTCTACAGAAGTCTATGTAAAAGAAGAGAGTAGTCTGTATGCAGTTTAATGACTTTACGAATTGTCTCTGGAACTGTGTTTAAGCTATAAACACTTAGAACCAGAAGTTTTCTCTGGGGTACCTGTAACACAGATCCATTGCCATGAACAATACTCAACAATTCAAATAACTAGACAGTATAAAAAGCACTCCAAATAAAAGTTGACTACTCTTGTGCTCCTGTGGTATTTGTGTGTTCGGTATATTGTGTTGGTGGGGAAGGGGAGTGGAAATAAAGACTTCTTACTTAGAGCATTTCCAAAAGGAAAGTGTATCAAGATGGAATACTGCTATTACTGAGCCTATATTAAATGGTTAATGAAGATAGCTATTCACTTCTCTAACTTGTTTGGATGATCTGCTAGGTACTTAATAAAAGCAAGTGAGTAGTAGTCTGACTGTCAAACTATTGTCCTAGGTTCTCCAGCTTCAGTCCGAACTCCGATGAAGTATGAAACACAGAGACCAGGTAGCTGAATATAAATGAGCTGATGTCCTATTCAGGTGCAACTTTGAAATTGTTTGGTTTGTTTTAATGATTGCCAAAGCAGGTGGCTGATTATGGTTTATGAAGAGGCATGCAAGTTACCAAACTTCTGAACCATTGCTTTTCTTTTGTGCCTTTGTTAATTTACGTAAGAAAAGATCTTGGGAGAATATGAAGAGTATTTTTACAGAAAGACTTTCAAACTTGAGACGTAGTTTTTGTCTTTCTGATTATCTGATAACATCTGGTATCAGTGAATTTAGTTAATTTTTCTTAGCTGGTGAAGTTTTCAACAGAAAACTTAGTAGCATGCATGTGTGTATACATATGATAAAATGGAAGTTTGACCAAAGAAAAGCATATAAACCAAGAACGCTCTATGGGTTTTTTGTTATAAAGATGATACTAAGACAAGAATATTTACTTGTATGTTAGGAAGCAAGAAGAAAATGGCCATTACCTTGTAGAGACCTTTTACTTTTTTTCTGTGTGGATCTTTCCTTATTAAGCTCAAAAGACCACATGCCTTTCACTGCCAGCTCAGGAACAGCCAGCTCAGACTGAGAGCTGCTGCACGGCATACAAATGCGTGAGAACTGCATAATACATTTAAGTGTTGCTAAAAATCTGTCTATGGAGACTCCAACTTGTTATATGTCAATTCTGTCACAGTATGCTACTGCTACACATGACGTTAGACAAAAATAAAAGAAATATTTTTAACAAGACTGAAGTTTTGGGAATGGGCCAGGCTGATCCCATGGCAGGAGGTGTCCCACCAGGTATTTTCTACCACAATTGAATTGCAAAAGGTTTTTCATATAAATTAATGCTGGAACTTTGTGATATTTTTGTGTGCAACCCTGGAGTTTGGCTTGATGGCAGCACAAACATATTCCTAGTGGAATTAATTAAGAACAAGCATGGAATTCCCTATCCTTCTGAAGTTTGATTTGGTTTTTGTCTTGTTTTGTTCTTTTTCAAACTACAATCTGGCATCCTAAGGGGAAAGAGTACAGTAACGTACTGTTCAGTGTTTGTAGTATTTGTACTTGTTTGCTCTGATTTGGAGAACCTAGCAGAGTTTGACTCTTGTGAAATTCATCAGTCAGTTAAAATACAGCTGTAAGTAATTAGGAAGATGAGTTCTATTTCTGCACATTTTTTTCTCAAATGAAAAGAATATGTATTTTAACTCTTCAGCATGCTTTTTTTATAATGGCCAACACTTGAATATGCTTAATGCCTCTTTGAGATATTTTTTGCAGGTACATTTAGCTGAACTCTGCTGGTGCTCCAAGTTGACCAGGAATACTTTAAAAGTGTTCTATACAGTGCAAAAACCAAGCTATTAAAACTCGGTGAGGAGCAAGATACAGCCCTGATTGAAACACTGCTAGTTCAGGCTCAGAAACGTACTAACTGTGGTTGTGCAGCTTCTGGTGTGCCCAGAGTACAGGAGGCATTTGCTATATTAATGAAGATTATATGTTCTTTATTAGACTTAAGGCAATACGATTTCTGAACTTCAGACTCCAAACAAGCAGTTGCAGTATGCTATATGAGTATTAGGGTTTTAGGGGAAGAAGGTGGTTAGTGACTTGGCTTTTTTTTTAATAATTTTTAAGTGAGAACTGACATGGTGTGGGGCATGCTATGAATGTGAACTTTGTATCTTTCCTCAGTAAACTGGACTGTATTAGAAGGTCTGTTTTGCTTATTTGGTTCTCTTCTTGAAGACATGAATTCCTTTTGTGTAAAATTGTTATGGAAAACAGAGTTAGAATCTTTTTCCTAGTGACTGAGATCTTGCCAATTTTCCTTACGCATTTCAGAGTGCAAATTAATTTTGTTCCCCTTAAGTGTCTGTTAGAAATGCTTTTAAGATCATAGAAATTATGTGCAAACTGTCTAATGTGTGATATCTCTTTATGTGTATATTTTTTTACTTAGTGAAGAGAGGCCTCACAAAGGACATAACCTGTCTGAAGGATTTTATGAATGATCCCAAAAGAGAAGAACCTCTAGTTGGTATGTTTTTTGCTTTCTAACTGGTATGTCTTTGAATTTGTGACCAAATGGCTTTTGGAGCCATTTTTGGAGCATCTCCCATATGAGGAGAGGCTGAGGGAACTGGGCCTATTTAGCTTGGAGGAGAGGAGGCTGAGGGGGGATATCATTAATGCTTACAAATATCTAAAGGGTGGGTGTCAGGAAGACGGGGCCAGACTCTTCTTGATGGTGTTCAGTGGCAGGACAAGGGGCAGTGGGCACAAACTGGAACACAGGAGGTTCAATCTTAACATAAGAAAACACTTTACTGTGAGGGTGACTGAGCACTGGAACAAGCTGCTCAGAGAGGTTGTGAAGTCTCTGTCTCTGGAGACGTTTAAAACCCATCTGGACATGTTCCTGTGTGATCTACTCTAGGATCCTGCTCTGGCAGGGGGGTTGGACTAGGTGATCTTTGGAGGTCCCTTCCAACCCCTTCCACTCTGATTCTGTGAACTGTCTTGCTGTTACTCTGCATACTGTATTAAAAAGCATAGCAATTAATCATTATAATCATTTTAAATATAAAAAGATGTATAGCAAATTGTTACTTTCTTGTATACTCAGTTTATTTGGTGATAGCTTATTTTCAAATTTAAGATTCAGCAGTATAATACTGTAGTGGGTCTGAAATGGAGTTGAATTTCTGCGTAGCAGCCTGTATGTTTGGGATTTGTGTCTAAAACAGTGTCGATAACATACCAGTTTTGGCTGTTGCTGAGCAGTGCACAGTGTCAAGACTCTCTTTTTTTCACTCTGGGTCCCCACCCATCACTCCTTGAGTAGGCTGGGGCTGGGTGAGAGACTTGGAGGGCACAGAGCCAGGACTGTTGACCCAAACTGGCCAAAAGGATGTTCTGTGCCGCATAATGTCCTGCTTAGCAATCACGATTGACGTAAAAGAAGGGAATGGGGGAGGAAGGTGTTAGCTTTCAAGGTGGCTGTTCATAGGCTGTCTGGTTATTAGTCTGCTTGTGGGGTGGTGACTGGTTTTCACATATTTTTGGTTTTGTTTTTTTTTCTCCTTTTTTCCCCCTCTTTCCTTCACCTATTAAACTACCTTTTTCTCAACCCACACACAAAGAAGCAAGTTTTCTTGCTTTTGCTCTTGCTGTTTTCTGCCCATCCTGCTGAAGGGTGTGTATGTGAGTGAGCAAGCAGCTGTGTGCTGCTTGGCTGCTGGCTGAGGTCTGTCACAAATACACAGTATTGGAAATTATGGTAATAGGGAACAGCTGCAGGTTTTTCCGTATTTGTTTTAAGCTGCTTATGAACTTGTTACATTTAAGCTGTTCAGAGTAAAACTTTTCATGCTAGGTATAAGCATCAAATGTAGAGATTTCTGAATACCAAAGCGCAGTCTTTCAGTCTTTTCTAGGAAAAATGAGGAAAAATCCCATTTTCATTCCTGTAATTCTTAAAAGCTTATTGAAGATTTTTAGATTATGAAGGACTCAATTTTGTGATTATTGTCTTTCCTACATATGTTTTGTGCTACTCAGGCACTGTCCCAATTATGTTTAGCCGAGTAGTTTAAATGCAGTTTTTTAATCTAGGCATTTGAATGGCATTTCGTATTCTCATTCTCTTTTTTATATGCACTTCTTCGTGAGTTCTCTTGCATGACTGTATTGAATGGAAGGCTCTTTCTTAGTTTCTTAAAAATATCCCAGGTGGGAAGAGAGGTACATGAAATATTTTATTTTGGTGGTCTTGCAAGTCTGCCACAGACAGTGTTTTTCCATTCAGAATAAAGCATTGTAAAGAGATAAATTTAACTGTTGTGGCTAATAAGTCCAAAGAAGTGTTGAAGTGATCCTCAAGAGGAGTTGAAATGTAATACTTTTATTTATTCATTCTGCCTTCTAATGAGCAATGTTGAAGAGAATACATTTGTTTATAGTAGTCTGTACTGAAATATAGATATCTGTAACTCCTGCTTTTACAGGTTTAGAACATGTGGTTGAAATCAGATTTGAAGGAAGAAAAGAGCCGCATTATGAGTGCAAGCTGTGTGGGTTTAATACAGAGATGGCGCCTATGATAGAACATCTTAGTGGATATAAACACAGAAGAGCATATATCGTGAGTAATTTTGATGCATTTTGACCACAGTTTCTTTATGATATTCCCCTTCTATTTTTTTTTTCTCTATAAATACTTACAAGTTTAAAGTTTAAACCCCCATATGATAAATTGCTAATACTTGTATGCTTGACTCTTCATGGGTCGGGTCAACATGAATAGCTATGAAGTTTTGAGCGATTGAGGAAGCGTGATCCAGAAGTGTATGGCTGTGTGTATCTGCTCAAAGTCTATTCCTAGGTGTTTTGGTTGCCTCCAGGATCAAGTTCCTACAACATTGTGGTCCCTTCTTATTCCTCAGCATGCCCATAGCATTGTTGGATATGGTACAGACCATGTTACCTTTTGGTAACAAGCTTTGCGTAGTTATCCATTTATTGTTTTGAAGACTTTTTAAGCAACTTTAACATCAAAATTTAATTAGTTGTATTGCAGAGAAGAAATTAGTTCATCGTGTTCAAAATGATGTTTACAAGTCTTTTGGAAGCTTGTCCAAAAGGTGAAATATGCCTATTTTTAAATATTGTGTTGAATTTTGATACTGACCATTTCAAGCTGTGTTGGGGTTTTTTTTTGTCAACAGTCTAAAGAATTTCCAGATAAAATGAAGAGAAAGACAACAGATGTAAAAGAATGCAAAGTCTTATTTCTAAGACGGATAGCAAGAGAGCTAGAGAAGACTGAAGGATTAAAAATGTATAAGGTAATTGGAAATAAATGTGAATTGTCTGGTAATATGTCTTTTATCAGTGCATTTATGTTTGACCTAATAAATTTTAAAAGCACTGCATGAAGCTTGTTAAATTTCTGTGTGTTTCTAGGAAGTGTAGTATTAAATTGAACTAAGGCTTAACTTAAAGTTGCCCTAAAAAATCGGAGGGAAAGCACAGTAGTATTGAAATTCATCTAAGAAAACAAAGTTGTTTATCTTTAAGAAGTTAGTTGTTTTAGATAGAAAATGTCCAGTCTGAATTCAGTGGTTCAGAAATTTTATTGATTTACTTAAATGATTTGTAATTTTTGCAACTTAAATTTTCTCAAATGCAAGGAAATTTTATCTCAAATTTCATTTGTATTTACAAGATTATATATCTATAAAATTATGGGCTACACTATGCTGGGATAAATAAAAGTACTTCTATTTCTAAAGGCAGTTGCAGTAGAGACTGTTGTTATGAAATTTTAATCAGAATATCTAATATGAAACTATTTCTATTCCTAGATTGAAGGTTACATAAGACCAAGTACCTCACGTAAGTCTATGAATTCCTTGAATATAATAGATTTGACATAATTGTTGTTTGGCCTAATTTGATTTACTAGTTGAACTCAAAGAGTTTGACTGATTTAAAACATTCAACTTATAATAGCACAAAATGTTTTCAGAGATTTTTCAGGTTTTGTGAATTTGAAACGAGGGAAGAAGGAAATCGCCAGACTTGCAGTGTTTCTTAGACATTTTTTAACTGCTTGGTTCTGGAGGTATTTAAGGTAACTACAGTAATTTGCTGATCAAGGAAAGTGAAAAAGTATGGAAAAAACCTGGTATTTGGGTTTTTCTGAATAAGTTGATAAAGGCTTTTCCACCTCATTTCAGTCATCAAAAGACATACATACTGAAGCACTGGTAAAAGTGGAAGTTACAGTTCTTTAGCAAGTCCATTGGAACAAGCAATGGAAACCAAACCCTCAAACATAAAAACTGCATCTTCCCTCATACAGTATGTTTGAGTTATGGCCTTTGGTACTGTAGATGTGTTACTGATGCTTAACGATGCCAACCTGAAGAAATCACAGAATCACAGAATGTTAGGGATTGAAAGGGACCTCAGAAGTTCAAATATCTGACCTTTTGACCTTAAACCTACCTTTCCACTGATATTAGTACTGACTGAAATGGGTGAAGGTTGCATAGATGAACAGTTTGCCAGTGTGAATCCTGCTGTAGGTGCTGACCATAGCACTGCTGTATTTTTTTTTTTAATTTTTTTTTTATTGATCATTAGTGGCTTCTGTGGATTGTACCTTTTAATGTTGGTCTGCAAAACAAGGTGGCAGAAACCCTTTTTCAGCTCTGTCCCTCTTGTGAAGAAGAGGGAATGTGACCCAGTAATCTAGCTCAGTAATTGTCAGCTCAGAGTCAATTGACATCAACGCTTACTGACTTCTGTAGAACCAGAAGATATGCTCAGATATCTAACTGGAACATCAAAAAAAGTGATCCCACCCAGTCCTACAGGATATGGAGAACTGGAGGAACAGACAAGAGTGAAGTTAACTGCAAAAGTAAGGACGATATCAAGTGAATTCCAAAATAACATACCCTAGTTATTTAGAAGAAAATCATGCTTACTGGTTTAGCAGCTGTGTGTCTTTAGACTAGATCATATTGGCAGAGCAGTGACTTCCAGCTTCAAAGCTCCTTTCTGACAGCAGCAAAAGAAGATGTAGTCCCACTGCTGAGCAAGTAGCCTGGTGATGAAGGATGTGCGAGAGGCTGAGATATTTGTAGCTTTCTTTATCTTGGTCTTTACTGAGGTCAGCTCTCAGATCTTTGTGTGTAGTTATAAAGCTTAGGGGAGAGTGGCATTACCCACTGTAGAGAAGGATCCATTTAGGGATGAGCAAATTGAGTATGTACCAGGCCATAGGACAAAAAGAGATGCTGTCTGCTTCCTCAGAAAGTCTTTGAAAGGTCATGATGAGGGAAGTGCTTATTCCCTTCTGTTAAGGACTCATTAAAGCTGCTTCTGGGATACTGTGTCCTGTGCACATGAGAAATTTTGATGAACTGGAAAGAGCCAGCAGAGGACTCGCCAGCTACAAAAGGTCATGAGGAGACTAGAGCATATGATGTAGAGGACAACTTTAGGGAGCTGGGTTTGATTACCTTGGAGAAGGCAGCAGATTAGGAACAGATTTAATTACTGTCTTCTGCTACATGACTACAGAGGAGCCATACTTCAATAAGGTGTGCAGAGAAAGAACAAGCAGCAACGTTCACAGACTGCAATAAAGGAAATGCTGATTGAATATTTGGGAAGTTCTACAGAGTGGGTGGTCAAGCACTAAAATTGCCTGCCCAAAGAGATTGGAAATTGCTGTTCTTGAAGACTTATAAAAATCAGCCTAAGCAGCCTGATGTTATCTTTAGGCTAGTCTTTGTCAAAGTCAGTGGAACTTCAGTCATTAGCTTTGAGTATGGTGAAGTGTCCAACCACTGAATAGTACTCCTTGTCTCCACCCGTCGTCTTTTCAAACAGAGCGGGTTTTGGAGGCTTACTGGAAAGACAGCACAAATTGAGTAATTAAAATTATTCTGATTGTCATTGTCCTCATCTTACAGTTAATGGTTTGTTTTCTGTTACTTACTACCTCTGTGGTACTTTTCTCTTACTGCTCAGGCTGGTCTAGATGTCCTCCAGAGGTCCCTTCCAACCTCAACTTTTTATGATTTTATGATTCTGTGATTCTACCTGTAGAGGTCCCTCCCATCCTGCATTTCCATGATTCATAGTTCATTGGATATCTTCTGTGAAGTGGTGGCAGTCCTCTTCTTTCATGACATTCAGAAAACTTTGGGAACTACAGTGTGACTTGTTGCAACTCATCAGCATGTGTTCAACATCAAGTGGTTAAAGCAGTAACATGAGTCTTTCAGCCTCATGTTGTAGGGGCAGAGATGTCATTTGTCCTGAGAACTGTCACTTGTCCTGTTCCTTATCCTGCAACACGTGTGCTGATAAGTGTGTAAGAAGTGATAAGTTATGTACCATGCAGTAGCTGATTCTCTGAAGCATAGCTGCTGTCTTAGACTACCTTGTTCACTGAACTTTCCCTCTTTCCTCATGCTTATACACTGTCCTGGCAAGAGAGATGATTAGACATTCTGATCTCCATAACTTCTTGTTGGAGACTGAACTATTATATGTGGAGCTTTGAGGTTCACTGATATCTTCACAGAAAAAAAGACCACAAACCTTTTAACTTTTTGCATAGAGGAGGCATGCCCACCTCACTTCAATCCATGCTGACTTCTTGTGTGGGATTCAGCTGCTTGAACATAGGTGCTGTAGGGTACCCTGCAAAGCTGTTAGGCCACAAGCCTCCTGTAGACCTTTCAGCAAGGGTGCCTGGTGGTTTCTAAAATGGCCGTATGTGTCTAGATTTTGGCTGTTGAATCCTGCCCTTTAAAGGAACTGCAGCCACTTCAGGGCCAGCAACTGTTCTGTTTGTGTAGTGCTTCTATTGCAGTGATATGGTGGAAACCTATGATGTTGCTAATAATTCTTTTTCATTTTCTAGCACCATCAAAGAAGAAAGCAAGGTGAGAATACTACTCCCAGGGGAGAATCAAGAGATTTTTTTAGATCTCTTTACTTATTAAATAGATCTACTTTTCTATAACAAACATCATCATGTATAGGGAAAATATTTTATATTGTCTTTCCACTGTTCTTATTCCTCTTGTGTAAATTGTTCCTTTCTGCCTGTAAGGAAATGGTAGCTATGGCTTTTGAAATACTGCACCAGTTATGCAGTTCAGTAGCGGTCTGATGTACAGAAAGAAATTGCAATTCAGATTTCAGGCTCTTACTTTATTTGGGATGCCATTGCCTGAATAAGTTATATAAAAGGCACCTCTGTTACATTACCTTAGTCATCCCCTTTAGCTATCTGTAAAGAAGTTCATGACTACTACTGATCTCTTTGAGAGTCAGGCCAAATAAGGACCTTTAAGGAATAATATTTTAAAATACCCATAGAAGAAGATATCCTGTATTAATAAGTGATATAAATTTGGAAATGGAAATATTTTATTTCTACATACTATGAGTAAATCTAACATTTTAGAAATCCTTAGAATGCATCTTAATATTTTAATTTCTTTCTTTTTAAGGTGGGAAAATGATTATAAGCATGAGGTATGTAGAGGTAGTAATTCTGCAAGTGTCTTAAGTTGTAGCAGTTTCCTTACATTTGCTTTTCATTTTTCTGAAAAACTTTCACTCTTTGGCTTCATTTGCTATTTTATTAATATTATTGCAGAAGCAAAATAACTGACCTAATTACCAGAATTTTGTGTTCATCACAGCAGAGGGGAAATGAATACTGTACCTCAGGATGCTGATCCACCTTAGGTCTCATAATTCCTGTTCAAAGTCACTGAGAGTCTCAGACCCAGTGCCTGTAGGCCAGGTCTCCCAGCCTGTGCTGCAGTCTCCTCTGTTTTGCCCCTCTTCACATCAAAGGTATTCTATACTGAAAGTTTGGTTTAAATCTTAAGATGTATCTAAAGATTTACAATCCTTTTATCTAACTCAAAGGTGAAACTCAAAATGATCTCTCAGATATCTGTCCTGAATACCACTGGACACAAACACTGAGAACTGCCTCATTTTTGTCTTAGTGGCAGAGGCTGTTTTGTAATCTGATGTATTCTGTGGTGATGTCTTGCTCTTTTAGGCCTCATGCTGATCAGGTACTATGCTAGACGCATTTGAGCACTTGACTTTTTTTTAAATGTGAGGTTGGATCTGAGTGAGTTAAGCCTGGGAAAGATAGCTCTTGTAGGTATGTCGCTTAGATGTGAAATGTGTTCTTCCCAGTACTGGAAGTAATGCAGTTGTATTTGTAGTAGCTGCTACCTAATTGCTATTGAGGCTCTAACATTATATGTTTATGGCTGTGACTTAAAATTACTATCTTTTGTGTTAACTTTTGTTATTAGATAAAAGATTAAAAGTGGTTTCATTGTTATTTTGTTGGGGGGTTTTTTTGTACAAGATAATGCAACAAACACTGTAGTATTCAGTCTTAATTTTTCTTCCTCATTCTACAATCCCACAGAATGATCCCGTTCGGAAACAGAAAGCTCTAGAGTTCTTGGTATGTAAGTAAAATAATTGTGATAGGAGTTGTGCAGTTTCACCAGTATGATGCAATGAATATTGTGAAGGAGCCTCTGATTACTGATCAAACTCATTTGATCACAACATTAATTTCTAAGTTCTATTTTAATGGACTCTGCTCATTGGAAAACTCATGCAGCTGTGGCATAATGTCAGCTCAGAACAACTGGCTGGATTAAATGTGAGCTCTCTACCTGTTCTCTTGTTCATTCTTCCCTTTGCTGAGAAGCCAGCCTGACAAGCAGCATTAGCAGCACTGACATTGCTCCAGTGCTGTTGGCTGCCCACATCTAATGGGATTGTTGATAACACCGAACGAGGGGAACTAGTCCGGTCTTGCTGCCTGTGATGCTGCGGCGGCTGCTGCTGCAGAACTGGACAGCCAAGAGAAAACTGGGTGATACTAGAGCACAGCTGCTGATGTTCGAGTGGGGAAATTTTATCAGTTCAGTTGCTGTTAGCAGTGCCATAGCAAGCCTCAGTTTATCTTTTGGTTTTATGTTGTGAAAATACCTGACCATTTATATTCATTATATTCCATGAAAGTCATGTTCTGTACCTAAGGCAATTACAAAATTTCATTTGAGCCTGAATTGTGTTTATACACTGAAATCACAAGTAGAATGTTTTGAGATGTGTGCCTCATTACCAACTGAAGAGATTATTTTTCTCTTTCAGTTAATCAATTTTTATCTGCAGGAATCACAGCTATTCCATATGGCAGACTGCCTATATTATTTTAACTTAATATAATCACTTATAATTTCATATATTTACTAATCAATCGCTTTGGGCATTAAAAAGACAGCCATAATTGTTCAGCACTTTATGGAATTATACCAATATCTTCTGGTATCTCTTATTCCCAAAATTACAGGTAGGAAAATTATAATGGAAGCTTTCACACTTTTGTTACTGAAATGGGGGAACCAAAGGTATTTGGTGGTGCTGAAGCTTACTTTTTATTCAATTTTCTACACAGACAACATAAATTTAGGACTTGTGCCCTTCTCCATCTGCAACAAAATGTTGATGATTGACAGTATGGAGTGGCACAGACATCCAGGTTTATGTTTTACTGTTTTTCAGGCCATAATTATATCCACGATTTTATTTTTTCAGATGTGTATGTATAAGTATGTGATATATGCCTTATATATCAACTAATAGTATAAACATGGCTAAACCAAAATCCAAGTATAACTTTGATCTTTTTGTGTGTATTACCCGATGGCATCCTAGTGACCAATTCTAACCATGTTTTCAACAGGAGACTTTTCACATCACCTCAGACTCAGAAGCAACACTTGTTGTTCATATTACACAGGAACTCACAGAAGCTTTGAAGGCCTTTTGTGAAAAGAAAGCAGCAGTAAGTAGCTTAATCTTGACCAGAGTTGTTTTACCACTGTGAGGAAAGGAGTGGTTGAACTCATTGTGTTAACACCCAGCCAAACTGTAACAGTTCAGGCATAGGTCAAAACCCCCCAGTTAAATATACTTTTTTTCTTTTTTTTTACAGTTTCTAACTACCAAATACATTAATTGCATTGCACATTTCTGTTAGCTTTCCTCTATCTTCTATCTGTTTGGGTTTTCTTTTGCATGTGTTCTCTCCCTATTCTCCAGACACATACCTCTTCCAAATAGTACTTTTGCAAGTTGTGGTTTAATGTGGTAATTATGAACAACAGAACAACACATCCTTCATATGGAGTTTGCTGCCACCTAAAATTGTGCTCTGCTAACTTTCTATGGAGCACTTGCTATTTTTTTTAGAATACTCAAGACTGGAGTTTAAAAACAGACATTCTGATCTTTTGCTGTACCTAGGTTAATTATACTAACAGTCTGAGGCCACTGATGTCAATATCTCAGGATGAATTTCCAGGAATGATAAGCATCCCAAAACACTCTAAGCCATATGGAAAATCCAAAGGTAATTTAGATACTTTGTTCTACTAGTTTAAGTCTACTCTTAACACTGCAGATTGCAAAAATCTACTTTTATGGCCATCCACAGTGATTCCTTGCTAGAGTACTGTGTGTCTTTGCCCTCTGAGTCAGTTCAGGATATAATTTTCTGGAGCCTTAATGACTTCAACCTTGACTGTCTAAGAACACTTCTGTCTCACTCAATAATGTTACAGCAGTAAAGGTTATTGGAAATCCAAGCAGTAACCTTTCCTAGCCTATTTAATATGAGGATTTTTGAGTGGAAAAGATGCTGAACTCGGGTAAGATGTAAAGGCAGGAAGTGGGAAAAGAACAGAAGAATGCTTCATAAAACCTCAAAATAGTTATGTTTTCAGTTGAGAAACGCTAATATTTTCCTAAATTTTAGTGCCATTTATTTATTTATTTATTCAGGAAATTCTAACTGGAATCAAGGGTTTTTGTCTCAATATGAAGAGTATTCTGCAGATGGTTCTTTTGCTCCTGCTAACTCCTACAGTTACCAAACAGATAATGGATCATCTTCCTATGGACTAAGATCTAATGACTTTGCAATGATATCCGCACTCAGGGACTCTTTTGCTCTTCAGAGTGGAAGTTCTGCCAGTGGTATCAGTGAATGGCTGAGACAGTTCAGCCGATCTGCTTCTGGCAGTAATTCAGCTGGTGGGGCCTCTTCCTATGACACAAATCCAGTGAGTGAGTACTTGGCAGAATATGCGTCCAACGATGTGCGAGGAAGTACGCTCTCTGATAACAGAATCTCATATGGTAGGGAAAGTACAAACTGGAGGAATCAACAAGCATGTACAAAAGCAAGGAGTGTAAGTGATCAAGGACTACTCTATCCCAATTCGTCTGCCTCATATCCTTCATCTGCAAGACATTCCACAAACTATCCTTTGCAAAGCTATTCCTCTTACAAGAATGATGAGTCTGTGAATACTTGTACATCTTCTGCAAATTCTCCTGTTTCAGGAAGAGGTGGCTCTAGATGGAGCGAGGACTCTAGCTGGAACCAGGAGTCTAGCTGGAACTGGGAATCTAGGTGTCAAGGATTCAGGCATCAGAAGTCAGGCTACAAGAGTGATTGGAGTTCACATCAGTACTCTTTTTCTGGCAGTGGTTCGTACAGAGATTACCAGCAATTCAGAAGCTCAGATAAGAAGTTTGATGAAGATGCTGTTGGTCTTACTCCCAACACTTTGAATAGACTACAAGGAAAGGACATACCTACAATGACCAGGATGCTGGAACAGTTGGCTCCATATTATCCAGCACTTCAAAGTAAGATCGTGGTTAATTCTCATGTCAAATGAGTTACATCAACATAGTTGCTTTAACATAAGCAGGAGATTGCGTGTCGCAGAGATAGTACACTCTGTTCAGAGGAGTTGAGTTCATTTTGCTCAACATCTGTATCAGTTGAAGAATGTCATCAGTTACTTCTCTGAGGAGACTTTGCCTCTTGACAGCTAAGTAGAGCTGTGAGTTGGAGGAAATTTTGATGGCACAAAAATTTCCTGAATGGAAAGGTTTCTCCTAGGTTATCTTGCTAACTAGCATGTTATATCACAATCAGAGTTTGTACTGTTGGGTTGGCAACTATGGGGAGGGAATGTATTGGCATAAAGAAAAAATACTGGAATGCTTGCAGAACCAAACTTGGATGGTGCTATAATAGATGAAAATACTCCAAATGGATCAAACACATTGGGATAACAAAAGAGAAATGTTATCAAAGAGCTGGTTTGTTATGTGACAAATTATTTTTTCCAATTATTGTAGAAATATTCCTTAAAAATAGTGATATACTATTAAAACGAAAAGGTTCTCCTTTGAAAATAGATTATGAGGGAATTAACGGGAGGGGTGGGCATATGCTACTGTATAGCTGTCACTGCGCATGAGTTTGCACAAATGCCAACTGTGCTTATGGTACTAGAATTAGTTAATCAACTAGATACCTAGTTAACAGTAAAACTTTCATTTTAACATTCTCTCTGCTGTATTATGTGAAATAACACGAAATAGAAGTAACTCTAAACATTTTATCTCCCCTTTCTAGAACTAAATATTCAGACATTAGTCAATGTGCTAGTAGAAACTAGAGGAAAAGATTAAGGAGCAACAACAGCTGAACTGGAAACAGATGAACACATTCAAGAATCTTCATCTCTTGGCTTTCAGGAAAAAGACTGCATTTAATTCTATGTCTGAACGGTTTTGGAAGGGGAAAGGGAGGTAGGGTTTAATTTTTTAACATGTGAAATATAGCTGGAACACAAACTTGCACATAACGGAGATGAACATACTATTTTGTTGAGGCTTTTTTAATGTATTTGTTACATCTTACTATATCACAGAAAAAAACCTTTTGTTATTTTTTTTAAATATGTTAATGTTATTCTGTCAGCAAAAAGCTAATAACTCTCTTAACCCCCTCCCAGCTCAGAAGAAGAGAAAGGTTTACTTTTATGTTATCTACTTAGGAAGAACATTCACTGAAAATACAGGTCTGTTGCATGAAAATACAGGTTTACTTTTCTTCAGACAAATGTAAGGCCAGTTCACTTAATTTAAGGCTTTATAATTAGCGTATTTTTAGAAATTGATACACTACATTTCTGTTCAGACAAAATACCGCAAAGGTATTCTCTGTCTTAATGTGATGCTGTATGAGGAAAATCTAATCTGTTCTAGGGGACTGGTATGTAATGGGGCATATTACTTTCATTATTGCAGAGTAAAAAGAGACGTGAAATACATGCAAATTTTTTTTTTTTATCATATTGTTCAGAATGAAGTGGTTACAAATCAACCTAAAAACTCATTTGATGGATTGATCCATGCTAAAATAAGAATTCTTGATTCTTGATGTTTTCTTTCCCCCCACACTTCTGAGCCATATGCTCATGAATGCCTGGCTTTAGATGTCTACTTTATATAATCCAATCCACCTTATATGGGGCTGAAGAAAAGGAGTAAAGTGAGACAGTTTACTCCCCAGTGTCCATTTTCCTTTTCACTGCTGTGTTGTGGACTATCATTTTCCTTCTCACCCATACCTGAAATAATTCTGTCTCTGTGCATTAAATACTTGTGCTAAACTAGGGTTAGTCTTCATGAGCTGTCAGATGACTTTTTGCATTCACTAAAATATTTTTCTGGATTTTGTCATGTAAATTTTAACACAAAGGCAGCAAAGCAATTGGTAGGCCATATAAACTCGATTTCCTAAAATTCTCCTTCTGAAATAGTTTTGCTTATGCATCAGAAAAGATCCACTTTCCTTTTTCATTCCTGTTCGCTATTTCCTTTTCTCCTTTCACTTATTGAAGGGTTTAAGTGATTTCTGATGGCATAGACTCCGTAGTTGTGCCATACATTTTTATCCATTGAATTACATAGCAAACCTTCTTGCTTAAAGGGGAAAAACATTATTTTCTATAACAGGTGCCTGCCAGAGTTTTGATTTAAAACTTTGTGGGACTGATCAGTTATCTGCATTTAAAAGTTAACAGAAATTATTTCTATGAATGTTACTACCATAGTTGTAGGGTTTTTTTTTCTCACAGAAAATGTCATGCAACTAAAAGTCTGGAACTGTAGAAAAATATTACTAGAAAATGTTACTGCTACAGCTCTGTTAATTCAAGTTAAGACCTATTCATCTGAGGTTGCTGTAGAGAGCTTTTTTGTCCCCCATTTCTCACTCCCTTTGGGATTTTACTGCCATGACTGTATATCCCTGTGGCATACAGCAGCTGGATGATCTTTGCCCAAATTAGACGCTCTTTCTGCCTACACATTCCCTTCTCATTTTTTGTTATGGGGAACAGTTCCTGTCCCTGCTTGTTGTGCAGTTTCCTGCACTGGGAAAACAGTTCTAGCATTTGAAACGGAGTTGGAGCAACAACCAAATTAAGATAGGAAATGCTTTTCAGCATTGATTTACTAAAGGTTTCCTGAGCTGTAGATAGGATTTGGAGTCTTGTAAATACCCTTTGCTTCTCTGTTTCAATTTTCAGTTTTTACCAAAATCAGTGAAGTTCTTCAGATAATTGTCTGTTGGTTCTTATACACAAGCACTATGATGTAAGGAACTATTTTTAAGCTGATGATATCTTGTAATACACACTCCAAGCCTGCCTTATCTCTTGTGTGCAATTACTACCAGCAGCGTGTTGTTCTCGGTTTCTTTCAGACACTTTGCTCAGCCAGTTTTAGCTGCATCACTGCTTCCTGCTTAATTATCTTTTCATCTTTCTTTCTTTCCAAGGATCTGCCTAGCTTTGGAAATTAAGAGCTTCAGTGTGCAATTTATGTACTGATACTGCCACTTTGCAGTCCCAGGTTTGACTGACTTGGTCTATAGCTGTCACGTCCACAACTGATTTCAGAGACTTCTTTTCCTGCGTCCCATACCAGCACACAGGTATAGCTGATTTGTGTCAGACAAGTGGCATCTTTGTTACTGCAGAAACACATTCCTGTTCTTGCAGAAACACTCACATTCCTGAGTTCAATTTCATAGAATAGTTTGGGTTGGAAGGGGCCTTTAAAGGTCATCTAGTCCAACACCTCTGCAATAAGCAGAGACATCTTCAGTTAGATCAGCTTGCTCAGAGCCTTGTCCAGCCTGCCCTTGAATGTTTCCATGGATGGGGCATCTACTGTCTCTCTGGGCAACCTGTTCTATGGTTTCACCACCCTCATTGTAAAAAATTTCTTCCTTTAGTCTAAATCTACCCTCTTTTAAAAATCTACCCTTGTCCTATTGCAACAGGCCCTGCTAAAAAGTTTGTCCCCATCTTTCTTATAAGCCCTGTAAGTACTGAATGGCTCCTATAAGGTCTCCCTGGAGTCTTCTCTTCAGGCTGAACAACCCCAACTCTCTGAGCCTGTGCTCACAGAAGAGGTGCTCCAGCCCTCTGATCATCTTTATGGCCCTCCTCTGGACTTGCTCGAACAGCTCGATGTCCTCCTTATGTTGGGGGCACCAGAGCTGAACACAGTACTCCAGGTGGGGTCTCACGAGAGCAGAGTAGAGGGGGAGAATGACCTCCCTTGACCTGCTGGCCACACTTCTTTTGATGCAGCCCAGGATACAGTTCGCTTTCTGGGCTGCGAGCACTCATTGCCAGCTCATGTCCAGTTTTTCATCCAGCAGTACCCCCCAAGATACCCACCAATTTCCTAGTATTCAAATGAAGGGCAGAAAGAAACAGAAGCATCTCTAGGATGCAACTCTGTAAAGGGAT
Source organism: Podargus strigoides (assembly GCA_028020825.1). Lineage (NCBI taxonomy): Eukaryota > Metazoa > Chordata > Aves > Caprimulgiformes > Podargidae > Podargus > Podargus strigoides. The sequence continues at coordinate 63,439,276 of CM051620.1, forward strand.
TGTTTACCACTGTGACAAGGGTGATGAATTTTTCCTTTTATCCAGAGCTGTGTAGAATTGTGAATCAGTGGCTCATTTGGAGAGCTTGTGTGACACCTTCCCTTCCTCTGTAGGGCCAGGTACTTGCAACTCAGACTGTTTTCATTTACAGGATTCACCCTGAGGATCTATCTGCTTGTTTCACTTCTTTCTTTTTAACCAGCAGCTCATCCTACAAACATGGCTTATGAGAGATGATGACTTTGGATTCTGTCTTGCTCATGCTCACTCAGTTCGACCCAGCCACCTTTAAAGGGGGACTGAAATGACGCTAGGAAGAGGAAAGCATAAATCCAGGCTTCTGACCTTTTTGGCACCTGACCAGCAGTGTCCACAAAGGCACCAGGTAAGAAGACCTCCTGGAAAAAAAATGTCTTGCAAGTTCTGTCATCCTACCAGTTACTTCTTCAACAGGCTTGCATAAGCCAAGACCTCCTGTTGCTTCTGTTTTCTTGCTTTGGCCAATTTCTTTGAATCAATTTCTGACTTCTCCTTACTTCCAAGAAATCTCTTTGCCTTATCTTGCTCCCATGTAGTATAGAACTGGAGCGGAATGAGTCCTCTGCCTGTTCCCGTTTCTCTAGACTCTGGTCCTTCAAGAAACAATCTTCCCAAGGTAGGCATTGATAGGCTGCAGAGCAGCATCACTTCAAATGCTTGCTATCCATCAGCACTAATACAGCTACACCATAAGCTTTGGCACTGAGGCAAGAGTTCTGAGGCTGCACCAGAGCCCTTTGAACCAATTTCAATTTCCTTAAAAAGCCATTGATAGAAAACTAGACTAGAACATGTTTTGGTGGATAAATGGTTGACTTCCCAGCCAGCTTCTTTGTGGTACATCTGCTGTCACACCTTCAGAAGCATCTGTTTCCTACTGAGGTAAGAATCATTCCAGTCCAGAGTCACTTTGGTGATTTTTCTGCAGCAGTAAGGCTCCTTTAGAAAGCCAGTTGTTCCACAGCAAAGACACTGAAGTATAACAAGACTGGCTGGAAAAGCAGACATCCTTTACAAGAGACAACTTGGACAATTTCTCGGGCTCCAGCTTTTTAATTTAGTACCTTGGACCTATTAATGATCCTCAGAATGTTTCCCAGAATTACTGCATTTCATTTGGGTGAATATATCATCCAAAGGGACCGATTCCTTCGTGAGGAAGTAATGGCAAAGCTCTTTTGAATGGTGCCTTTTCATGGAGAAGCTCTTTTGAGCCCAAAACCTTGGGACTGCTCTCTTCAGAAACAAAACAATTCAAGAACATATATAGCAATTGTCTCAGCCTTCTGGGGAGGTGAGGTTCAAGCAGTAACTGGTAGAAGTCTTTCTCCCTTATCTCCTTATCAAAGTTAAGTTAATTTTCATGGTTCATCCAAGGCTGTTGGGTGATGTGGTCTCTGACATCGGTCATTGTTGCTGCTCCCCCACCTCACCCACAAACAATCCACTGCCCTTGGAGTGAAGATGCCCAAAGTGCTTTGGGAGAGCTCCTTGTTTCTGTGCTATGGAGACCATTGATCTCTCCCCAGATGTTTCACACCAGAACAGTGTTTAGAAAATGTTGCTGAACTATTTATCACTTGACAACTAGTAGCAGCTTCTCTGCATGACAGATGTTTAGTTGATAAATGCACAGCCGCCACTTGACTGTCTTCACCCTGTCACCAGATACTATTCTCTGGCTGAGACACTTCAGAATAACATTATAACATTGATTTTTTTTTTAGGCAGAATATCTCTCTGTCTTTGGACCCAAATCCTCTCTGCACTATCTCTTGGAATGCTGCTTGGTATCACTGACAGCATCAGGTTGTGTACAGGCAGTTTCCTCAACAACAGCTAACCTGCCTGTGTCCATATACAATTACGAAATTTGAAACAAAAGAGTGTATGTGGACTGCCTGTGTACAGTGAGCTGGGAGTAGGCTTAGAGGACTTCGGAGTAAATCAGTATTGCTGCAGTGTTTGGATAAAAGCTGAAGGCTCTTGCCTCGAGGTGGCTTTGTAAAAGTATCTCAAAGAGTAACAGTTAGAGGTAAGTAGTAGTGCTGCTCCAGTATTTTAATTGCTTTAGACAGTGCTGGTCTAAGATTTTCTTAGAGCAATCTAAGATAGCTTGTTAACTTCTCTTTGCTTCTTCAAAGTTACTGCAGGAGGTGGTGTGTGACAGGAATCAGTAATGACTTTTTTTGGCTCAGTTTTTCCACTGAGTCCTTCTCCATCTGTAAACAGCAAGATGGAGGGTAAGGTGTTGAGAATGTTTGACTGTCAATTCAAGGCCACTTCAAATAAGTGAAGACTGTTGGTGTTAAATGAGCCCACTAGGCAGAAGGAACTATATATCCGGAGTAGTTAGATATAGTTTATTTTTGTAGGGAAGTCATTGGGAAAGATGTGGTGTTGGACACAGGTGTAAAGAAGTTGTTTGAAGATGTCCCAAGGATGCCCTGAAAGAAGGAGGCAGCTAGAAAATAAAAACATAAGGCAAGGAAAAAAGGCCATTGCTGTTAACGGAGAGGGACCCCTGAGTCATAGAGAACTGGAATACAGAAATAAAACCACTACCTCCTGAAAAAAAAAAAGCTGTAGAAAAGTAAAGTAGACTGTGAAAGTTGATCTAATATTTTTACTTAATTTTAAATTCTGTATTAAAAATTAATACATTAAACTCTTATAAAAGTAAGGCACATGCAAAACATGTTGTGCAACTTCTGACTTTCAAATCTTATAAACTAACAAGCATTATTTTAATTTGGCATTTCTAAAGGGTCACTTTTCCCCATGCAGGATATGTAGAAGGTTAAGTTTGACATTGCACCAGTTAAATCTAGATTCTGTGCTTTCTGTACTACAGCAAGCAGAGATGGTCATATCGTACAGTCAGACAAAATAAAAACCAACTCAAGAACAGGTTCTGAAGGTGATGACCAACATACAAAATTTAAGAATGTGAAGTTATATCCATTATAATACATCAATAATCTTATTCAGTACAGCATGATTTGGCAACTCCAGTCTGTGTAATGCCAGTGTGCAATTCCTAGTCATCAGTGTCATACAATGCTGAAGACCATGGAAAGATACTGCTCATAGGACACTTGAATCCACCCATCTTGGTCAGTATCGTATCGTCGGAACACATCAGTCAGCCTCTGAAAAGGAGGGAAAAAAACTCATACATTTTTGTACTTCAGGAAAGTTCAGACTGCCATGTATTCCTCTTGCCACTTTGGTTTCTATAGCTTCAGGAATACTTTGTTCATCCTCTCTGTAGACACTTTACAGGGTCATGCATATAGAGGTAGCTCTTTGCCATGTCTCGTGCTTCAGCTGCGCAGCAGATTTGGTTTTAGAACCATCTTATGATACAATACTGGTTCTAAAACTGCCTTCTTTATAGACCAGGCAGCTTTTCATAACTGGCTTTAAAGGGGGGGAAACCAATGCATAATTCTTATGAGATATTTGAGTCCCCTGGCGACAGAATCCAGTGACTACCTTGTCCATTTCTCATCTTCTAGCCTACTATGCTTTGTGCATCAGTAGTACCTGAGCTGTCTCTGTACAACCCCAGAGGTGCCAGGCAGTACAGGCAGAGAGTGGACCGAAGAAACTACCAGTGTTGTTTCACTAACACCAGCTGAATGATATCCATGTCAAAGCCCTCTTAACCAGAGTTTAAGTTTATAACAAAGTATAATTGGCTTCTATTACAAACAAATATAAAGGCAACTGATGTTTCAGCCAACTTACAGCAATAGACCTAAAGGAGAAGAGGAAAACTGCATGCAAGCAACAGTGATATTACTGCTTCAGGGCACTCCTTCCTCTTCATGTTGCATATCAGAAGATACCTGAAGATACTGTTGCAATGCTGGCCAGTGTCAGAAGAGCAACCTTTTTCCTATCTTATCAAAACTCAACTTGTCCACTGCTACAGTTTTTCAGTATTTCCCCAAAGTCTTACATATATTTCAGAAAAGTCAGAGGTACTTAGAGAAACCTTAAGTACTGAGGTGAGGAGTCATCCAGTGATTGATTTCTAAACAAAATAATACACCTGTAAAACTACAGTTCTCTCTCTCTCCCCACCCCACATGCATTTCTGTTGCTGAAAAAGTTTGTGTTTGTTTTTTTAAAATGTCTTTTACTACCCTTGCCCCTGCAGGAACAGCAGTGATGAAAGACTGAATAAGTCAGCTTCTACGTCAAATTTCTTTTAGTCAGAGCCTTAAACAGAGAGATACACAAAAACCTCACAATTCAGATATGAGAATTATGGGCACCACAGGACATGACACACTTCACTTTTAATACATTCAAGATCCAGAGGAAGTGTGTCTATTACACTAATGGAAATAGTGTTAAGCATTTTCCTTTTCAAACACAGACTTTTACAGTTTTTTGCCCCATAAAAGTATTTAACAGGTCAAAAAAATTGTATCAACTTTACTTGTGATCTGAATAGCTAACAAGTGATGACCAATAAATGAAGATGTTTCCAGTACCTCTCATATATTTTATTCAAATAGTTTATTTATAAGCAAATTCTAGATCTAATATTATAGTTAAAGTGTGAACCATAAAAGCGTAAGAAAAGGTGATTTTTTTTTTTTTAATTGACCTTAAAGTACATCTCCTTTCTTACCTGTAAAACAACACAGCACTGAATAAAGTCATCAAAAGCAACTTGTCCTCTTCCTTGTCTGTCAAATTTCCGAATAAGGATATCGTAGAACTGATCAGACAGTCGGTAACCTTGAAAAAGAGAAATGCTTTAAAAGGTTTCAATTACCACAGTCATTCTATAAAAAGAGCTGGGCAAAACAAAACCAGAAAATGCACAACAAAGATGTTAAGCTAAAATGCATGCAGTAAAAACCATGCTTAATGATTATAGATAGTCACAGTAACTGGACTAGTTGGTTGAGGGTTTAGGGCTGCAGCTCAAGGTTTTGTAAGCGAAGTCAATTGAATGAAAGTTCTTTTGCCATCAGAATGCCACCGTAGCGTAAACAGCTGGCTTTGTTTTAAAAAGCGGCAGCCTTTATCAAGTACCTTTGTAAGTTCAGACATTTACCCGAAATATTGGCAGTGCTCTCCGAGCAGCTAACAGGGGAGATAGATAGAAAACATTCTACACACGTGTACTGATGCATCCAATTTAACCTTTTTTTTTTTTTTTCCTAGAAGGAAATAGCTTTAAAAAAAAGTGCTTGTGGCACGGACATCTTTAAAAGGTACCTTATCCCTAAAAGTATAACTGCAATTCACCTGCCTCATTTAGTCACATTTGTCAGAGCAGTACAGCCCTAACAATAAGCAGCTCATTTGATGACATAACCCAGTCATAAAAACTGTAATTACAAATGAATTACCAAAACCTGTTAGTGCTTGCTTTAGTTCATTTTTGTCAATCATTCCAGAATTGTCTCTGTCATACGTTCGAAAGACATTCTGCCAGTCTGAGATGTACTTCCAGACTCCTGTGAATTCATTGAAGTTTACACCACCTTTGTTTTCTCTGTCAAACATGCCTGAAATAAAAAATAAGAAACACACACAAAATGTGAATCATACTACTCCTCAACAAGACCTGCTAGTATTTCAGGAAGGAAGTGAGAGCGCTTTGTAGAAGATACTGAAGACAGAAAATAAATTGCTAAAATACAAGTGATATTTTTGAAAGTTCTGCCCAAAAAAAAAAAAAAGCATGTAGTCATCCACTGAAGGAGGAAAAGATAAACCAAGATAAAAGAGGATGAGAGTGAATCACAGAATGTTTATTTTTCTGGGGTTTTCATTTACAGTTTGAAAATATTTAGGGGTTGACTGATCATGCAGTGACAAAAAGGGCAGAGGGGTGGGTTGTTCTTTTCTAAGGACTCATGAAAAAGTCCTAGGTCTATTGACTGCTGGAAGTGCCAGGATATTCATCTGCATTTGACTTACTGATATTGTCATCTTTCTACAAACAGCATGTCACACAATGACAGAACTCAGACTGCTGCAGAATACTTATTAAAAATAAAAAAAAAAACTTAATCCTTGGATTTATGAACTGTATGATAGAAAATATTTTTTTGTGCTTGAGTTTTTCTCCTGTTTTACCACCATCATCTTCTGGATTACTGGAAATGATTTTAGGACACTAAATTCAAATGTGGTAAAGCTTCTGTTTGGTCTTTTTGGAGCCAAGCACAGGATGAAAATGCAAGACAGGAAAAACTAGTTACAAAAACAAGCTGTGTAATATCTTTTTAGAATATTTAAGCTGACAATTTCCCCATGCATAAATGACATTTGCCATCTATTCAGTTGTGCAGTAACATTTTCTCAGGCTATTTTGACAAGTGCATGTATTTGCATGCAAAGGGCAGTCCTGTATTATTCAAAAGGGAAAATATTTAACATACTACTACTGAGCTGTCTGGAGGAAAAGAGAAAGATTAAAGACATATTGAAACATACCATCTAACAATGAAAGATCAGTTTGTTAACGCTGCAGCCAAATTAGTTTAAATGACTCTTAAAAGGCATTCATTATTACATTAGAAATATATATTGTATATATATTGTAATATTTGTGCATACTTGTTTCTCTAAAACAGTGCAGGAATTGATAGCATTCTCAATTGTCTGAACAGATTGCAAAACCGTATCTTGCTATTTCACATCACACAATTACACTCACCAAGAATGGACCTCACTGTTGCTGGATTAAATGGAGTCCATGTGCCTGAAACAGAAAGAACTACTTAGTTCCTCAATAACTAAGTAACATTTTAAAAAAATGCAACCAACCAACAAACCAACCAAAAATCGGATAATCAGTTAAGAACTTAAACAGTGAATTCAGAGCTAGATGACATGGAGCTAGCATATTAAAAAATAGGGCTGCTTTGAAGTAATTATGTTCTTGAACATTCAGAGATGACTTCAAACCAACGCTTTGCAGATACTACACAGAAACCAACGTTTTTCAGGCTGCACCAAAAAAACCCTCTCAAAAACCAAAACCTTGGAAGAACTAAGAAGGACTTTTTTCATCTCAGGTAGTCAGATGGTATTGGATAAAAGGAAAGATCAAAACTGAAGTCCCACTTTTTCTTCAGATGGGAGCAGAATATTATAGATATATTCTAGATGGAGATACATCATATATTATAGATATATTCTAGATACATATATATTCTATATATAGATTAGAATATCGTATCTATTCCTCAGTAAAAACCCATCTGCTTATTTCCTGTTTTACAAGTGGATTACTCCAGGGCATTTAGTTTCTGATAAGTGAAAAAGTTCCTAACATGGCATAACCACACAGTGCAATTTAGAGCGAGTTTAGTATAAATCCCACCTCCACTGCTAAATCAATGAAGTGTTAGTTTAAATAAGTATTTTCAGACCAAGAAATGTTGCTGCTGCTTAAAAGGGCCTGAGCAGTAATCATCTGAAGAGGAGCTTTGTACTTCTCTGAATATTTAGAAGCTAGTCACTTTGGAATAGTTTTCACTTGGTTGGAAGCGTTCCACAGTGCTAGGAAGCATTAAGCTTTAAATTAAGAGAAATACTGTGCCTCATCTAGAATTTCACCATCAATTCTCTAGAGCCTGTGAAGGAACCAGGAAGACCAAGAAGCATATATTACACTAGCTGTGGTTGAGTGCAGGGACCACAAAGGAACCAGTAAGACTAGGGGTACTGCAGAGGCATTCGCAATGATGCAGTTAGCTGACCGCAAATACCTAACAGAAAGGCTGTGTTGGTATTAAGTAGGCTTTGTGAAGGCACAGCTGCTTTGCTGAATCAAGCTGCAGTGGTGTAAGTAGTGCTCACACCAGCACTGAATTTCTCCCACAGAAGGCAAACTGCATCAGCCTACGTCTACAGATGCAGCAATAGGGAAAAACCCTATACAGTAGGCAGGCCATATGACTATTTGCATATAAAGAGAAACATAAGCAGAGAAACAGAAGAGTAAAAACTACTCTGAAAATGCTTAAGCAGTGTTTTAGACAGAGAACATCAGTACCCGAGTTGTAGGTCTCCTGACAAAAGTAAAAAATAATGGAATTATTAATAGGCTGCCAGCATTTAACTGAACAGAACAGAGGAAAAAGTGAAAATACAGTTTGAAAGTTAACTTATTTCATGCTAAATTTTCAAGAGACTCATATAGACACCATAGAGTGAAATCAGAGCAACTCCACTGTGAAGAACTGTACTGATTTCAGCCTGTTCCAATAAATAGTGAAAGACTGTTCCCTCCTCCTCCCCTGACTCTACTATTAACTTCGACAGCACAGGAAAACACCAAGAAGGAAGCGTAGGATTTTATTGTGCAAACAGCTATATGAAGTGATCATCAGTTCCTCCCAGGTAAGTATACTGTTACTTGCACAAACTTGATATGTTGAAAAGCTGAACATCAAAAACACATTGATCTTCAAATTTTAATGAGCACTATGCATTTTTTAATGTTTTAGAAATGCATAACATTCTTTTAGCCTGTGTAAGACTGCACAACAGCTACACACAACCATCCAATAAAGGATATACTTTGAAAATATAGCAAATTGTTAGTGACTTTGGTGTACAAGATCTAGAATCTCTGGGAATGAAGCAAGCTTACAGTTTTGTAAATATTTTGTCCAATAGTGAATTCACTTAGTAGGGAGTCTTCATAACTACAAAGCACCGAAACTGCTAATCTACACTGTAAATAAGGAAAGAAAAGAGTTCAGATAGTCATCACTGTCTATTACCCTTAAATTCAATCAGATGAGAATTTTAAAATACATGAAGTTTAAAATGGCAGGTAAAGCCAGGTTCCCACAGTTACAAATAACACTGTAATCTTAAATGAAAACAGCGACTTAATCAATTTAGCTTAGCTTTTGCTGAAGCTTTAATTCAAAATACTATTTTAGTTATGGATCAGGTCCAGCAGCTGTAATACATTGCTTTTACTTTATCAGATATATTATTAAACAAGTAGTCTGGTAAATACAGTTTAGTTACAAGACCACAATTTTACTAAATAGAGTTATCCAAATTTATTTCAAGTCAGGTGATTACTGGCAAAAAGGAGCCTTTCAGTCTGCATGCACTGCAGTTTAAGCCCTTCTCAGTTGCAAAGCACAGGGAGGATAAAGGAAATAACCCCTGGGAGAAGCAGAACTTAATACAGACTCAAAGGTGCACAAACAGCGTCAATATATACTTGTTCAGATTTCTAAGTGGGGAAAAAAAACACCACAAAGTACAACCGTACCCACCCTAAGTCACCAGAAGAAAGTAAAAATAGGCTACTGAAAGAAATTTTCAGGTTTCATTTTGCTTCCATGAGTTATTTGACCATACCTTAGTTACTCTTTAAGCAATATGACAGGGAACTGACTAATGTGTCTCATTTGGGGGAAAAAAAATAATAATCAACTTCATTTCCTGCACTGTACTGTATGAAAAGATTTTATGTGCAGTAAAAAGGCTAGTTGTAATCATCTGATCTCTGTCCAAGTTATACACTGGTCCTGGTTAAAATACAAAGGTTCAGTGGTGATAAGCAAGGAATATATATATCACTGTTTTTTTTTTTCCAGCTCTGCTTCCTAGAAAACATATAAGGGGATGTGCATGCCTTAATTCTCCAAAATACAAATCAGTAATGTCTACAATAGGTACTCAGTTTATAATGCATTATTACTAACATGCACCAAACCCAGAAAACTTCCTTTAAAATTCAAAAAAACCCCCCAAAACAAAAAACCAAGACAAATTAGCTTAGCAAGAAATAAATAAAATCAGGAGGATCATCCATCTTTTTCCTCCCTTGCAGCTTTTTGCTGTAGATTAAATAGCATTAATCAGTGGCAGGAACATTCCCCTCCCCTCACCTCCAATCAAAGAATTATGGCATCAGGTAACCAGTCTCACATGAAATTTAACATTTAGTTTACAATGAACTGCCTCTACTGCTTATTTACAGACTTACCATTGGATAATGCCTGCTGAAGTTCATTATCAGATATTATTCCACTCCTATCTTTATCTACCCTGGGGGGAAAAAAAGCAGTAAACTTTAAATGGCTGAAATTAAGAAGTTCCACCTACAGAAGACTTCAACATTCTGATTCTTACTCACTAGATAAGATTAATCTTTTCCTGAAAAGTCTCTAACTGCATTTTACTTGATAAATCATTCATAGTTACTGCAAATTAAACACTTCATTCAGACCCATGAGACACTCTGGAACATGATAAAAAACACAACAAAAACTGCAAGACTTAAATCCACAAAATGCCTAATGTCACAGCAGTAAGGTCTTGGCTCCCAAATTGGAGCCCCAAGTTTGGTACCCAGTTTCTCTCAATAAGATGTTGGCAATGGAGAGAAAGCCACTAATGTAACCAGTGCCAAGTATTGAAATAATCAACTGCAAGGCCCTGACCCCTTTCAAAGGGGTTCAAAAAGTGAAAAAGTGCAGGCAGGTGACAGCTTCCATTGAGCCTTCAGAGTCTACTGTCTTAGAGAATGGAGGCCTACCCCAAAATTAACTAATTTCTGCCCAAATAAACCAGGATCATATCTTCTTCAGAAGGATATCTGAAAGGGGTGAGGACTTCCCTCTATTTTATACAAGGACTTTCCCCTTAACACTGAGTTTTTATTTCCCCTCAGGTACTACCATTCCAAAGCAGAGTCCTGCTCAGATGATCCCTCTGCAGAAGCTGTTTGTTTTTTTTTTTTCTTTAGCCCATGTTGTATTTTTCTAAATCTTTTCAGTTCATTCTACTATATTCCTTCTCCATCTTAAATATTATATATACCACATACCACATTCAAATTTTAAGCATAAATTGGATAGATTATAATAACAAAAAGATACTCCCCTTTTTTATTCTCAATTTCTTTTCTAGGTATTCCAAACACACACTTTTTACCTTTTATAAGCTGTTACTAAGTGCTAAGCTGATATTTTAATGAAAATGTGTCATGACCTACTTATCTTGCTCCTGAGCATCATCAGTCAGCTTAGAGCACATTCATTTTATATACAATATGATACAAAGTTAAACTGGGTCTTCCTCATGGACATCAGTTATCTACTCTGGATGTCATCTGACCTTCATAGAGCAATCATGATCTGGCCATGACAGAGTGATATGACCCCGTCATTCAGGGCTGTAAGGTGCTCCCGCAAGTCTTCACAGGCCTCACTTACTGCAGGGATCAGTTAGTGTAACCGGCAAACTTCATCTGATCATTCACCTTCTTTTCCCCCTTTAGCTCCTGAAAATATTGAATAAAGATCCCAGAACAGCTCCATCTGTCCATGTGGCAGATGACCACACACGCTTCTTTTTAGTCAGTTATTTATCCACCAAAGGACCCTCCCTTTCATTCTATGTCTACTGGATTTCTTCAAAGGCCTTTAATACTTCCGTATGTTGAGAGCCTCTCTGGAAACTATACAGATTATATCAATGGCACCAGTTCTAGCTACATATATATACACCACATCCTTATCCAACATACTCCAAGACTTTGATAGATTGCCAGACAGGAATACTTTCAACAAAAGCCATTCGACTCTCCTGATTAACTATGTTATTTAAAATGGTTTCTACTGGTTTGCCTGGTGCCAAAGTCAGACTGTGGATCTGTTTCTTTCTGGACCCTTTAAAGAAATAAACGACATCATGCATGCCTCCTCCTCCAAGTTCTCAGAAGTGTTTTTTCGGAAGGCTGGGTAGGTAAGCTGCCACATTCCTGAGTCACTCCTGAGTTACTAAGTAAATACTAGCCAGTTTTAGCAACTTCTTACTGTTTGTCTACTCCTTAACCTCTTCTTGCTGTCACTCAAGTCAAGATGGAGCCTCTGACACATCTTCCATAAAAAATGGATCCAACGTAGGAAGTTCCCCAGTTCCCTCGACATGACACAAACATGAGGAACTCCTTCAGCTTCGTGACTGCTACAGCCTCACCAGCGTGGCTTTTTAACATGGGCCTGCTAACTCCCTTGTGGGTTCCTGCTCCAGATGTAGTCAATAGAATATTTGTTGTTAGTTTTTAAGTTTTCCATTAAGCATTTACCAGATTCCTTTTTACAAGCCTTCCCGTGCTGCTACATTCACCCTCCAGGCTTTGCAATCCTTTCTGGATTCTCGGGTCCAAAATGACCAGCGTTTCCAAGGTTACCTCCTCGTTTCACTAGTCCCCTTCCCTCGCCTAAAGCACAGCCACACTCACTCCTCCTCCAGCCTGTCCTACAGCTCCCCTCAGATTCCTCCCACACGGACATGACCGCCCGGCAAGGCCCCAAGGCAGCCTCGGCTGTCCAGGGCCGGCGAGGGGCTCACCGAGGCGGCTGGCCGCTCCCTCCCGCTGCCCCCCCGTCAGCGGCGGCAGCCACGGGAGGGCCCGGCCCGCCCACCCCGCGGCACCGGGCACAGCAGGGCTGGCAGCGCGGCCCAGGAACGACCGAGGGTGGCGGCGGCCGCCTGAGCGGGGCGGGCCAGGCCCAAGAGAGCCCGGCGCGGCGCGGCGGAGCCCCCACAGCCCCCTCACCCCGCGAGGATCCCCAGCGGGCGGCGGGGGGTGTGTGCGGCGGCCTCACCTCTGGAAGACGTTCCACAGGAAGGTGGGGTCGGGCAGCGCGGCACCCCCGCTGCCGTTGGGCCTGTACTGATAACCCGCCGCCATGGCCCTGCACGGAGCCGCCGGGCAGCTCCAGCCTTCCTCCCCGCGCTTCCGGCACCTGACGCAGCGCCGCCGGTGACGTCGCTGGGCCGGGCAGGCGCACGGGCCCCGCCCCGGGGAATCCCGAGAGAGCCGCTGCGCCACCCGCCCGCTGCCACAGCAACGGCTGCCGAGGGGGAGCGGCGCCAAGCGAGTCTGTCCGTCCGCGACAGCAAGCACGGTGGGCAGTGGCACCGAGCTTGCCGGGGCTCCCGAGGGGAGTTCTGCGGCCTCCGGCACCGACGCTGCCCGGCCCGGCAGCCCTCCAGCCCCGGCAGCGGGGCAGCCCCTCGGGGCGCCTGACGGAGGTCGGAGCAGCGACGGGCGGGAGAACGAGCGGAGCCTGAGGTAACGGCCCGCCGGAGGGCGCACTGCGGCCGCTGCCCGGGGCCGGTGGCTGTGGCTGCAGCGGGATGGGGCGTAGAGATGCGCGCTCACAGCGCTCCCCTCACAAGCCCTCATCCGCCGTGAGGGTTTCTGTAGGGCAGGAGCCGTCCGGTCGCTGGCAGGCGGGGAGAGACCACGGGGTTCCCACGTCAGGGCAGGGGGTTTGTCATGGAGGGGTGTCTACATTTAGCCCATACCCAGGGCTAAACTGCAGCAGTTGCTCTACCACCCGATGAACCCTCCCCAGCTGAGAAGGGGAATTGGGAAAAAAGGGAGAAGCGCCATGCGTTGAAGTAGAAACAGATTTAATGAAATAACAAAACTAACACAATCGCCAACATAAAGCATGCAAGATCATACTCAGCCTGGTCCTTAGAATCAGCAGCAGGAGCAGAAGACCAAGAGGGAGAAGCCCCAGGAGGAGGAACCCTACCCTCAGTAACTCCCTCCTTTTATAATGAGCTTGATGTCAGTGGTGTGGGATACACCTGTGAGTCAGCTTGGGGCAGCTGCCCTGACTGAAACTCCCAGCTGACTCAGGGCTACTCATGGCCTGCCTGCCATGGCTGGCCCATGGGTCTGTTCCTGGGAAATCAGGACAAAGGGAAACAGTGAAAGTTTAATATCCAAGAGATACAGGGTTACTGCTGCAGGGCAGGGAGGAGGTTTAGGGAGAAACTGATTCGCTTGGACAACCTGAAGATAAAAAGCACATTGGACAAGAATATCAGGTACAGCCCAGAAACCACAGGACTGAAATACAAAGCAAATCAGCCAGTATCACCTCAATAATTCTTAACTGAGGGCTGAACACAACCCTCCAAAAATCAGCCTAATTCCCCTCCCCCTAGCTGCAATTTCTAGGAACAGTGTAAGGTCCTGCAGGACCTGGACTGGCTCCAGACCTTGCTAAAAATCCTCAGGTACAGATATGGACTTGAGCTTCTACTGAACTATTCTTATCCTTTGGGACACACTTCTCCTGTCAATGAAAAAGCACCACAATCTTTGTTTTACCCTTAATCCAAACTGCTGACCTTGCACATACCTCTTCTTGGGTAAGGAGGAGTCAGTGAGAGTGGTCAAATGGCACAAGGTCTGGGCATTCACAGGCCAAACAAGCTACAGATACCAACCCTAGAATGTTAATTAGAAGAATGTAGGCTTGTGTCTTCCTTCTACTTGCCTCTGACAACTCTGTTCTGGTACTAACAGATAATGCCTTCATTGTGTCCTTCGTCAGATAATTTTAAATTCACGATTTTCTAGTAATATTTTATAATTAGAACAGATAAATACTGAAAACTAGCTTTAAGCATCCATCTGAAAATACTGAGGAAATAAAAATACAGTATCTTCTGTTTCCAGAAAACTATTAAATCCAAAGTTTATTCACACTTAAAAAAAACAAACAAAAGATTTAAATCTCTAAGGATGCAAAAAATACATAGCTAAAGGTAGCAATGGTTTGACATTTTATTGAACAGGTGGTGCTTTATGTGCTGTTTTTAAGTGAATCAATTAAAAAAAAAAAAAAGATTGTACCTCATGTGTCTTCATTTATTTATTCACCCTATAATCAAATTGCATGGTAGCAATTTCATTCAGTCCCTTAGTCAAGAAACTGATTTCATACTTAAGTTTTCTGCCATAAACTATTTTACACCAAAGTAAGTACATACACAAAGTATAATGTGAAAGTGGATCAAAGACTTCAATATATGCTCAATGCAGTGCCATATAAAGACAGTTCTAAAGGAGTCTGCTTAGGTATTGTAAGCAACATATGTTAGTATATCCAGCACTAGTACAGCTCTGTTGGGTTTGGTATAAATATCTTTATGCGGCATTGCAGTGCACCGTGCAAACATATTCCACGAGAAAAATGTATTGGCTGACAGCAAAACCAGCTGTAACAAATGGGTCAGTAAAATGTCCCCTGGCCATTAGAAGCTTCATTCTTCAAACATGACCTTTACATCCATCTTCTTTCAGAAATCTGATTACATTTTTCCACATCCAAGTCTTTCGAAATAAACATGTCTAGCAAGTATCAGGGTATATTGAACTTTACTTGAAATAGCATTGCCAAATTTGCCCTCAGATATTTCAAACCTGTTGATCCCAGACCAGCAACGACACACAAACACAGTATTGTCAGTTACTTAAGAAGTTTTGGCACAGTTAGAGTAGGAACTGTAATTTCTTTAAAAATTGGCACGTAGTTTGGATTTGGCTGGCTTGGACCTTGATCCAAAGTCTCAATGATAGTCTGCTTCATATCTCTGCTGGCATCACCTCTCACTGTCAGCAAAGCTGCGATATGGTCATCCCTGACAAAGGAAAATGGCAAAACTGGCATTAGTAGGAAACTGCGCGCAAGATCTTGTCAGAAATATCACTTAGTTGGCAGTCCTTTCACTCAGTTTCACCGTGTACTTTAATTCTTAATGAGTCACTCAAAACTGGCTTTTCCAGCTCAATATAAAGCACTATTTTGGCTGCTCTTAGGACTCAAACATATTTTATCCTCCTAAAACATTCCTTCGCTGTACTACCACTGAGTACTTACATACATGTACCTCCTAGTCCAGCTCACATGCATTTTATATCAGCATTACTTTTTCATAAGAAAATGGATACATTTGAAAATATGAAAAATATGAACACATTTACACATTAAAATTCACCCAAGACTACAAAGAAACCGTGGTGTTATCTATCTTTTAACTCTGAGGGCAAAGATAATTACCTGATATCTGGGTATTTACTGACTAAAGTTGAAACTTCCAGATAGAGCAGTGAAGGATCAGTTAACTTGATAACCTCTGCAATGGCTTCAATGATGTCACAGAGTCCTTCAGTGTCCTCTCCAGATCCCTGCAAGACGAAAAGTAAAAAAAAATAAATGCGCCAAACAAAAGCAATCCCCCAGTATCTACACACATGCCTTTAATTAGTATTTTGTCTGACAATGACACTGAATTCCCCAAATAGCTGAATTTTCAGATGTTAAAAAATATTTGTGAATTGAATTTATCCCCATGGTGATGCATTCTAGTCTTTAACTTTTGCTAATTTGCCAGCACAAACATTAGGAATAACTGATGTGAAAGCTAGAGCTCTTCTAAAACATTACTTCAAAACTGGCCCTGCATTAGCTTCCTTCTAGTCATCTGGCCACCAAGGAAGCTTTCAACAGCTGAGCTGTAATATCTATTTCATCTCTGGAGTATTTTAGTGCTCTTAGTTCCAGGTCACCTGGTCCTGTTGATCTGGTATTGTTCATTTCATTTATTCCATAACCTCCTCTATGAATGCCTTAATCTGAAACAGATCTTACACAGAATCCCACATTATGAGGGAGGGACTCTGATGGAGGAGTTGTCCCAACATCTTCCTTCCACAGTGAGCAGAGATGAATGCCACACCTTCCCCACCACTCCTAGTTTTTCAGGCTTTATCTTTCTCTGCATTCTTTTTGCATTTTGTCATCTGAAAATGGAGCTTTCCAACATATTGCTGCTCTTTCCAAAGTTAAAAAAATATTTAGTATTAGTTTTAGGCCTATCTTGTACATTGTTTCTCAAATACTTTTTTTTTTTGGCCTGTCTTTTCTATTTCTGCTGCATTTTAAATGGGGTCAAAATACTTGTCTTGTTGATTCTAAATGAACACACTGCATGTTACTTGGGTAATAAGTAATTGCATCTGTTTGATGGAGTATGGCCTTTTCTTCCAGCCAGGAAAAGCAAAGCCCAATTATTTTTTTCTTTAACAAACAACTGCTCTTTTTCTTTCACTTGCTACTAAGAAGTCAGGGTACCTATATCTGTGAAGCCATTCAAATACTCAGCTGCAGAGAGCTGTATAAACACAAAGCAGCAGGAACCGGTACTCGGGAACTGTGTGTTCAGAAACCCTGTGCATCCTTGATATTCACAAGTCCCCTAACATTCTGCAGACACAGAGATCTAACTGTAGTCCTTTTCCCCAAGCAGTAAACATGTAGTGTGTTCTGAATTATGAGGTTAACAGTACTACCTAGAGCAAATACTTACAGCCGCAAGCTTTTTAAACAGAAATCTGAACTGTTCTGCTTCTTTGATCATTTTTTCTGCACCCTCTTTTCTCTCTTCCGCATTCTTGAAAGATATACGTTTTAACATGATTGCTCTGATGTATTCCACAACCACTCTCCGATGGGCCTCCATAGTCATTGTCTGAAAGAAAAGAAAAAGGTGGTGGATTATGCCAGTGATACCTGCAAACATAGCCATTACATTCAGTCTTTGAACAGTTACTAGGTTTTGAAATGTGTATTTGCACTTAATCACCAGCACGCAACTTTTGTTAATCCTACACATTTTGAATAGCTTTACATTTTCACAATGCTAACAGAAATGAAAATCTGTCCTTCTCTAATGAAAACAATGTGCCAATTATGAGAAAAAGAAACAACAAAACCAAGATATCGCTAACGACATGTCTGAATTACTTTGAGGAGCAGACATATCCAAAGATAGAACAGACATGAGAAAATTTGGATGTCCTTTAGAATAGACCTGTGCTTGGCCTCGCAGCTTTGCTCTTTATATCTAGTCAAGGAATGACCAGCCATCACAGAAGCTTTTGTTCGAGAACTCCAGTACACTGTGTAAAGCATTGCAAATCTTGCCTACATTATCTGTGCTCTGGGTCAAGTCTGGTAAGAAGCCTGGAGAGCCGGTAGCTGTCACCTTCTTGCTTCTTCCTTGACGGCTTTGCTGTTCTGCGCTTGTCTTTTTATAGGAAATAGCTACTGGTGACAAAGTAAAACATCTAGTATTGGTGCAAGAGTAATACTGGGGTTTGGAAATAAAGAACAAAACAGAAAAAACCTTGACATGTTTTTTCAACTCTAATATAAGGAGAGTCCTTAAACCCCACAAATCCTCAGGTGGCTTTTTTTCCCCTAAGCATGGTGGCAAAGTTACTTAAAATTAAGCAAAAGCCTGCATAACAGGTAGTCACAAATTTTTATCATAATTTTATTAGTATATATCAAGCTTTAGATTCAAACATGTGCTTCCAGTTCCAGTCAAAATTTCAGAGAAAGGATTCAGGAAAGGAAAATAAAGAAAAGAGAAAAAATTACAGATTGCAAAGTATTGGAAGTCACAGCCCTCATCCAGGATTCCAACTCCTGCTCTCAAGACTCTGGAGAAATACCAGTTTACTGGTTGTTCAGGGATGGCTTCTCTTGCGCTTGTGGAATTGCTGCCAATTACACAGAGGAAAACTAAGTCCACAGAATAAACTGTGGGAAACTGACACATATCCCCATTCCACTAAAAAACTAAGTGAAGAACACCACCTCTACTACAACTGAGAAAGAGCACACTCAAGAAAACCAATAGGGCGTGAGAAACACCACAGCAGAATGACTAAGATCCGGATCTCCCGTGTTCCAGAATCATGTCCTACCCATCGAGCTATAGTCTTTACTCAGCTGCTCTGTTCACGTGGCTTTTAAAAATTGGATTTTTCAGAACTGAGTTAACCAAGAATATTTTAAAACCAGAAAAAAAACAGCCCACCCCAAACAACGGAAACAAAAACTGTGTGCCATCCAGTGCTAGAACATACAGTGACTTGTGTGAGAGATTTTTTTCATGCTAGGAGACAGTGGAATAGTAGGTATGATGAATGCAAGAAAAAAAAAAAGTGTTTGTGATCTTCTTCCCCATAAGGTGGCAATAAACACTACATGATGAAACATGTGACTGCAGAGATTGGTATTAACACTTAAAGAAACTCATGCCAAGCACTATTACCTCACAGTAACAAACCAAATCTGGAAAAGAAAGCCGCTCGATGAATATAGACTAATCCTGGGACCAACCTAACCTCTTCTGTGTACTACTTCTGGACTGAAAATATATATATTTCACATATATAATAAGGCCTCTAGGATCTACAAATACTGAAGGTTAAGAGGTCACCAGAAAAACTCTGAGCAGTCCCTTCTATCTCTTAAAGAGTTAAAGTAAGAGAAAGCATGTGTATGATTTTGAGACTGTGTTTTTTAAGCACTTCTACTTAGCAAGAGCTTGTTCAAAGACCTAACTTAAATCCTGATCTTGCTAGCTTCAAATATTTCCTAAATCTTAGGGAATCATTTAAGACATGCTATCTTAACTATACAAAACTGAATTTAATTCAATAAAGGATAAAACAAGTCCAATAATACTAAAGGATTAAAGGATAGCAAGAGAAATACAGATACCCTTTGACAGACTGTAGGGAAAAAAAATACAAAAAGACCTAACTTAGCACATTATGCTGCTGTAACAGCACTTTAAACATGAGTTATGCTTTTATCTGACTACAAACTCCTGAGGAGAGGTAGAAGAGTACAAGTTGGTAATAATACAACCTAATAACATGCCAGTATATTTTCTGGACTAAATCCTGCAACTCTGATCTGTCTTTGCAGATATTATTTGGCTGTAAGCAAAACAGATGAGAGAGAATTGTTAGAGTCAGAGTTCTGCAATATGATTATGAGCATTTTTTTTTTATTTCCAGTGATCAGTTCCAATTTCTGTATTCCAATTATGAATTCCATTCAGTGTTCAGAAATTCCAAGCCAACATGATATTCAGAATACATTAGCAAATTATTATAGAATATTTCGCACCTACCTTTTTATAAGGTTTTTTTATTTTTGCAAAGTCATTGAAATAATCCTCTACAGTGACACAGATAGTCCCCACTGCATTAGACCCCATCAACCACTTCCTTGTCATCAGCTCATTGAGATGTGGCTGAGAAGGTAACAAACAATCAATCAGAACAAATTTTTGACACTTTCATCAGATCAGTGCAGTTACAAAAAAAAAGGAGACAATTTTAAGTGTCACACGTTTCTAAACTATACTCTCTCAAGAAGAATAAGCAGATTGCATAGGAAAATTATGTGATCAGTTGTCAGAATGACAGTTTCCACACAGTGCTACCCTGACATACACACTAGGAGTGTGTATAAACCAACTGAGCATTTGTTTCATATGAGTTCTCTAAAATCCTTTACTACGTTCTCTATTTAAATGTCTATCCTAAATAAAAAAAATAAGGTCCAAGGACAAAATTGGCTGAAGAGCTGATGATTCCTATTTTAAATAAGAGGCACCTTTAAACTGTTGAGATAATGAAACTTCATGCTTGATTTCTTGAACTGCTACTGGCTACTCTGTTGTTCCTCTTTGATGGCCCCACAAACTTACTGTGCCTATATCAAACTTGGTGCCTTATACCTTTTACTCCTTTCCCAGAACTCCACAATACATAATTCCAGTATTCTCTTCATCTACATACCCATCTTGCTTTGTTCTCCCCAAAGGAAAAATTCTTTACGTATTAGAGGACGGTATTTCATAAATGGTAATATTGACACGAAGCTTGAGGAATTTCAAAGAATGGTCATTAGAGTAGATGGAGTGTCTTCTCATAATCAATGAGCATAGTTAATGAGCAATAAAGGTTTTGCTTAAGTGCTCTAAGTTTAAACTAAACACTGCTCCCACCTCTTACTGTGAATCATTCAAGGTGTTTACATTAGTTCAAAGTATTATTACAAATCTCTTCGCCTCTCTGTTTCTCCAATTTCCCGGCCTTCCTCCCCATACTCTCAATTTCTTTTTAGCTATAAGAATTTTGTTCTTTCTGAGGGATTCTATACAAGAAGCTAGAATTCTTAAACATGGAAATTTATCAATCAGAAAGGGCACACCTTTAGAGTCAATTAACTATCTTAATAACTGGTGTACTGCACCTGTACAAAGATGATACTTAATATCAGCAGAAGCACAACTACATAAGGCTAAGTATGATCTGCTAGAAAATATTCACTATATACAAAGCATGACCTGAAGTCATCCTGCGAAATATAGTTAAGCAACCGTTCAGTCTCCTAAATGCAAACTCTACCAGTGAAGAACAATAATGATGTTTACTGGCATTCTGCTAGCACACCACATATAAAACATGTCAGCAATCAAAAGACTTCATAACTACTTCATTCCTGAATTATTTTTCCTTATAAAATAATACATCTGTTTTTTTGAGGGGAAAAAAGTTCTAACCTCTAAATCTATGAAGACTTCATCTAGCAGGCTAGAGCATCCTTCTTTGGCAATGACGTCTAAAGTTGCATCCATGCTTGTATGACTGCTTGACAACGTGTCTTCCATTTCAATTTTCAAGTATTTTCTTTTCAGACTGATTATAGATTCTCTGTGATAAATAACAATGCTTTTCATCACCCACTGATGCACAATTGCATTGCTACTAAATTTTCAGACTGCATACACAGAAAGAGACATCCTAGACAGTCTTATTTTTTCTGCAAGGGGAAATAATGTCTGCTGCTTGCTTTGGAAGCATTAAGTTACTCTTCAGCATGATTTTACAGTTATCAACCTAGACTACTTGTATGTTAGTAACAAACTACTGCTGACTTGAGAATGGCAGCAGATACAGATGAACATAGGGTTGGATTGCTGAACACTGAAGCATGAGCAACAACGATTTCTTTCTCCTGTTTTGATATTTTTAATTGAGCAAGCTCTATCTTTACTCTTCTCCAGTTCAGTTCACCTTGATCACACTGCTTGAAGGTGAACTGTGAGAGATCAAATGTAAGAGAAAATGGCAGGCCCCAGACAAACTAACTGAAAGGACTTTTTGAAATTCTGAAAGTTGAAGATAAATTTCTCTTTGCAACAAAATTCTTGAAATAAATGGATTTTCACCAGTGAGGGGCAACGACTTGGCTTGCCAAAGGCAAGATCAATCACAGTATCTGCCTCCTAAAACAGTAATAAATTTAAACCTGTTGTCTTTGTTTAGTCAGCTAAACTATCTTAACTGAAACCCTCTTTTATACAAAAAAAGAGAAGGTCTTGGGAACACATAGTATTACAAATTAAAAACAATATTTATGTTTCTCACAATACTGCAAGAACATGCAGACTTACTTAAAGGTTTGACAGTTGTTGATGACTGCAATCATGTATTGAACATAGCACTGAGGATACTGACGATTTCTAAGATGTTCTTCTTTATACAACTGTGTTTCATCTTTGTACCTGTAACATATACAAGGAATGGCATTAAACAGACAGAAATCTGTAATAACTTAAGTACACTTGTAGGACCAAATGCTCCCTAAGGGTCTTCAGGTGTTTATAAGTATTTTATAAAGAGCTTGTTGCTCATGTTATGTTTAGTCTCTCTGTTCTGGGCAGAATCCAGCCAAGGTGGCATTTTCTGTCTGTCTTATGAGAAAGAGAGATAAACTTGAGATATAAAAGAAAGTGGAACTGACTTCAAAAATTAGAGCCATTTGTAGAGAGGAACTGAAAGTGCCACTCAGCAGCACAGAACCAGAAACTGGGTAAGAGAGGAAGAAAGCAAGAAAAGTCTGGTTGGCATGGATGTGATCGGAGAAACACAAAGCAATGAAGAAACGTTCACAGGAAAAACAAGCATTGGAATTGTAGGAACAAAGAGTCTGATGCAGGATAAAGCATTTATATTTTTAAAATTATGTTACCTGGTTAGAAAAGAATTCATTTGTTGAAGACATAGAAGGAGTACCTTTGTTTTCAGATCTTCATTTATCTGAGCAGCCACCTGAAGATTCTGCTCAAACATCTAAGTTAAAATAGTTTAGTTAGAAAGACAGGCCTTTATCAGTAGTAAACCAAAGACAGAACTCCTATCTTGTTGGAGCCTGTCACTAGCACCAGCTCTATGTGTGCTTTTTGCGGCTTTGTTTTTTTGTTTTAAACAAGCCCAGACAATTGCTGCTGACTAAACAAAAAATTGCTATTTCCATAAGTTTAATTAATAAATTATTGACAATCATTAATGTATGCTGCAGTTTTCTCCTGATACTGAAAACAGTTACATTATTTCTTCATCAAAAAAGTACTTAATATTTCTAATTCAGTAGGAATTTGGCTTTACAGTGGGCCAAAGTTCTTGGGTCAGCTCCTGCAGCTACTAATGAATAACCTCGTAACCTGAATTCCTTTGCTTTCCCCATACGTGAAAGTAGTAACTTCACATAAGTGAATCAGAAGGGACCACTGAACTTTAGAAATACAACTAGGCACAAGATCTAGCTGACTACAGGGTCACCTCAAGTTCTCTTATACCTGAAAAACAATAGCTGGAAGTGTAGTCTGGTAGTACCCATCTTGATCTGCTTCTGGTTCAGTTTCTTTTATCCAGTCTTTTTTATCTGTCTCCAATGCTTTTCGTAGCCAGCCAATGATGTTAGACTACATTAAATAAAGCAACCAAGAAAAAGCAAAGATTTTTTAATTTAGCACAACAAAAACCCCCACAATAATATTTGCAATAGGAGCCACTTGCATAGTGAAGAATGGCATCATAAAAGATAATGTTGACCACTCTTGCTATCCCTGCAGGATACAGGTAACAGACAAATTAAAATTTGCATTAACAAAGATTAGTACTGGTAAACTAGTGATGTAGTTTGAGTCAAGCTTAGGCATTTTTTGAAAGGGGAGTGCTCCAAACACAAAGAGCAAGTCAGTTTGTCAGAAGCAACATGTTTACTAACTTTGGAAGCATTTATTAAGGTTCACGCTTTAGGTTTCAAACTGAATTTTTCAATAACTGAAAAATTAAGGTAATACTTAACATAGGAAAATCAGCACCTATTTGCTTATAGTTTCTTTTATGTACATTTTAGGATACTGATGCTTGTTATTCTTGGGGACAAAAACCCAGGATTAGATTAAATGAGTTGTGTTTCTTGGAACTTAAGTGGTACAGAAAATTGTGATGGACATACAATAGTTGGCTCTCCCATTCAGCAAGCACATTATACAGCAAAAAGACATTAAGAACAACTGTTATTAGAACTAGATTAAGCCAGTTTTCTGATCACTTGCATGACACAGATATCAAGGACATATTTGCAAGAGTAGGTAGTAAAGATCAGCATGTTTGCTAAATATGTAATTGGATTCTTTGGCCTTTGTCTATCTAAAATAATTATCCCTATGTTTTCAAAAGGTTGAAGGTTTCTGCCTCTTTTCTACTTTGTTCACATTTAGTTAAACCCCCTAGTAATATAAAGGTTCATACTTCTTTCCAGTGTGTAACAGGTATTTCAGTGTGCCCTACCATGCAAAATTAAACGTAGCACTAGGCACATACAGAAAGGGAAACAAAAGTCTAAAACAGGTAAATTTATGTATTTTTTTTTTTTAAATTACATTTTTAATCTATTAAGTCAGTATCTTTTGGTCAACACTACTATCAGCAGATAGAATAAAGGAAGAAACTGAAAGCTCTACAAATCCTCCTACACAAGAAAGACTGCTGACCAAAAATAGACCTGCAGTTTTCTTTTTTGCCTACAGCAAGTAGCCTGTCAAGTGCTGTATCTGCTAAGTACGTATAGCACCATCTTCAATTACGTGAAACGATGTACTATACTCCTTATAAGCATGGAACTGCTCTGATGAGATATATTTACAAAGAATTAATCTTTTAAGCCAGCAGTCCAGAGGACATGAACATTTTTCACCTAAGATCATAATAATTTACAAGAACATTTTTTTTCAAGCTGAGGTGCTTGGAAAAAAAAAATATTAAAAATCTGTTAAAATCTATTAGCATGTTATTTCTCATGAACATGAGACATTTTTATTGACTTAAACATCAATATTTGACTGTTGCAATTAAGAAATACTTTCATTTATACAAACAGAACTAGTTATATTTTGTTTATAAACAACAGTTTTAAACACAACATCAAAAGAACTAAAGTAGAAGTTCAAATGGGGATGGGTAGAAAATTGGACCAGGCTGAATCCTGTGAAACAAACAGGCAGTTTCAGTATTTTCTGCTTTAAAAAGATGACACAGCCAAAAATCAAAACCAGCAAAAGAAAATCATTGTGTTTAACAGAATAGCAGCTTTGCTTTATTTTATTTATAGAATATAAATACAACAATTTCTCTATATATATTTTCCCTACTTACTGAAAAATATTTCTGAAAAAACAATCTAAGTTTTATTTTTCATCTTAAGAAGGAACAAAATTAATTGAAAGGCATTTCCTTAGTCAAGCCAAATGTAGCTTGAGAAAACAAACCAATGCATTATTGTCCTAAAGGTAAGCGTAGAAAAATAAACTTGCATAAAAGTCCTAGTAAAGCTAAAGTGAAGCAGAGTCTCTACTGGTAACTTCCTCAAGATATAACAAGATTGGTTCATATTACTGTGATGAATATCAAGTCCAAGTAGTTGCTGCTGCTGGACATATTTTAGTAGCTAACACATCCAAAGAAGCAAAAAATTTCCCTCCTCTGCTCAGCAGAGCTCTTAAACTTTGGAGGAATAGGAATTCAGTTGAACAATGTAAGAACAGCAAGTACTAAGTTTCAACTGTCCCAATATCCAGTCTCAGAAGCAACCAAAGTGGATCTTTAAAGCAAAATACATTTTAAAAACCTGACAATCGCATATGGATTCCTTTGCCATGTAGTTGACCAGTGACTCTTAGGATAAGCAAGAAACAGTGTCTTTATATTTAAGATGCACTTGAAATGGCACTCACAAAAGAAAATTATGCTCACGCAGTTGAGAGGCATGAAAGAAAAAAGAAACAAACTGGCAAATATGAATATCCTGATTACCTTGAAAAGATCACGTCTCTATCAAATGTTGAGGTAGTTACTGAAGGGACCAAGCTACATTCAGTGGCCTGCAAGTATACTATTACCTAATATACTAGCACTATGAGTTTAGACATATGAACACTGAAATTCCTTCCTTTCTAATGAAATATAATTAATACAGTCTGTAAAGCATAATTATTCCTTAAATGTCATGATTCACATCTATAAAATAATCCTTGATATCTATAAAATAATATTCGATAAACCAACCTACACATAGCGTATGAAATTTTCTAAAAATAATTATATCAAGTTCACATTTGTCACAATAATCTCCCCTGATGGAGGAACAGCACTGAGGCACAAATGCACCTATACATTCATCCAAAGGTGTCTTTGAATTACTATTACTCACAGTAAGTGTTGACATATACTTGTTGAGAAGCTGGTCTACCACATTTTGTGAAATCAGAGGATTCAGAGAATTTACATCTACTTCAGGAGACAGTTCTGAATTTCCCATCATCTCTGTACTGAGTTTAAAAAACAAAAAAAGACACTGCAGATTAGTAAAGAAAAATGAGATGAAAATTTTAAAACTATGCAGCTTTTTTGTATGACCATTGTAAGGGGCAATTTTCCAATATCTATACCTTTCAAAATGTTCTTAACAGTAATTGCAACAATAAATGCACTTAACAAGGAATGTAAATGAATCTATATCAAAGAAAGAACAGGATATAAAAGGTATAGCCCAGCATGTATTAAAAAAAAAAAAAAAAGTTAAAGATATTTTAAATATTCAGTCCTTTCATGTGTCCCTAACCTATGCACAAGAATAGTGACTGCTTAAGACTGCATTAAAGCCAACTGGTTCAACCTGGGAGCTCCTGATAGGGGACATTTTTATATGTCTTAAATTTCAGAGGCGATGACAGACAACTTACACATTCTGAATTTCAGAATGGGAAAGATAAATGAAAAGTAAGAAATACTGTGCTCATAGTTTCTCAAAAGAGCTTCTGGTGTGCTACTTGTATCACATCCACATCAAAGCTAAAATACATTAAAAGAAAATCTATCAATGCTTCCTGCATTGATAGAAAATACACCTAATATAAGAGGAGGAGGCAGCTTGCATGCCTGATCACAAGTGCATTTCATGAGTACTATATTATAACAGCACCATTGCCTATACTTGCTTGCAAAGGAAAATTTCTGACTTTATAGAATTAGAAACTAAAGCAACCCACAAAAATATTTTGACAAGGATTATATAAAATTAATACTTTACAGTGATATTTTGCATCTATAATCTGTAACATTATATATAGAGTTGCTTATTTATAAGATTATAAAGTTGCTTGTGTAACTAAAACAAAAAACCAAAGCTATGCCAAAGCACAACATAGCAAGAGCTCTTAATATTTAATGCTCAAACTAATCAATAACTCAAAACCACACTCTTCAGAGAGTGCTTTATTAACAGAAGTATATTCAATCATAATAACAAATTGTTTCACATTCCATTTCTAGTGTGCTTTTCAGAAGGAAGCCACAAATTCTATATTTGCAGTGGCAACTATAAAAACCAAATAGCAAATAATTTTAAAAAATCCTAAAGAGGTGCTTAGTTTGTATATTTCTCCAGCTTGAGGTTATTCTCTGGGTACATGCAGTGAGTCAGCACAGTGGTTGCTTCTGCATAATGAAAAACATCTCAAAATACTAAAAAAAACCACCAAACCATACTATGGCTAACTACTTCAACAAAATTCTTGTCTTTGAAACCATAAAAGCTACTTAACTGAACACTTTACATTTGTAGGATATTCCCAAGCCTGTAGGAAGAGATTAAAGATATTTTAAGTGGCTCAAACTGCTCAGAAAACAATTCCATTCTGTTGCTATTTACATAAAGAATAGATGTAGTAAGAGAACCTGCTTATTGAGGGGAAATGCGAGAGGCTGTTTTATAGTACTGTGCCTTATTAGAAAATATTTCTAGCCTCATTATCATAGAATCACAGAATGATTTGGGTTAGAAGTGACCTCAGAGATCATCTAGCTCCAACCCCGCTGCCATGGGCAGGGACACCTCCCACTAGACCAGGTTGCTCAAAGCCTGGTCTAATCTGGCATTGAACACTTCCAGGGAGGGGGCAGCCACAATTTCCCTGGGCAACCTGTTCTATCATTATCTCTACTTCACAAGGCCATGGAGATATTAAACCTTTCTCAAAGCTCAGCAACTGAAAACCCAAAACAAAGATGATAGGCTCCTACCTCTAGCCCCCAAAGACAAAAACAAACAAACAAACAAACAAACAAACAAACAACACCCCCCCCCCAAAAAAAAAAATAATCTTCCTGCACACAAATTCTCTTTCCCGACTGCCACAACTCAAGCGTCTGGGGGAAGGGAAGTCATAAGGCAACCCTCTTAGAAGTATAAAGTTGAAATTTCAACCAGAATTGTATTATCTGGAAACTAACATTTTAGAAGATTTCTGTTCTGCCTCCTGTGACAGGCTCAGTACCAATCCTTCTCTTGTAAAAAAAAGTACCTGATCTAGAGACACCATCCAGCTAGATACATAGCACCATTCCTTTCAGTGAAGGCTGCTGACAATGTCTATAGCAACACTGGTGAACTCTTAGCAGTTTCGTCAACACTTGATCAGTATCTGCTAAAACGATGTTATGAATACAGACATTAGGATCTTACACAACTTGTATTTTTCCTAAAACAAAGATGAGAGTCATGGTCCCAAGCCAGTACAGGTTTAGTAATAGCAGTATGTTTCCAAAGCTGTCCTTGACTTAAATATGAAAGAAAAAATACATCTAGCACAGTAAAACTGCATCCCACTCAAATATTATAGGCTATTATTCCACATGAAGCATCATGTTATTTCTTAGCTATGAGCTGAATACAGTTCTAAAAACAACTTCCAAGACATGCTCTGGTAAAGCAGAACATGATTATTTTAAAATTCCCACCTTGCAAATATTCTAAACAGAAGTTATGCATAGCTTTCTTATCAAGTCATTACACGGAAAAATCCCCTCAATGCTTCTCTTAATTGGTCAGTATTCCTCAGCTGGTTTTGAGGCACAGCTTTAATATGCAAATACAAGCACAAATGTATATGTTCCTGTTCTTTATATATTCAATTACATTTAATAAAAGTAGAGAAAGATTAGAAAGGACAAAACTATCTTCCACTGTACAATGTTCCATAGATGTGAACAAGAAATGGAACAGCAGCTTAGAACCTATTTTTCATGCAGGGGACAGAAGGTGAAGTATCACAGAAACACAAGTCTCATGACGTCATGTAGGCCATCCTCCTTTACAATTTATAATAAACATATCCCTACAGAGAATTGTTTATTGTATTGTTAAGAGATGTCCAGTGACTGAGATTTGATAAGGTGTGCAAGTATCCTGCTTGAGCACTTCACTTTTCCCACTCACAAGCCTGAGCTGATTTCTTCTTCCACTGTCCACTACAAACATACAGAACAACTAATTATCATCCTCTTTAATTCTATTTTTATAGATTATGATAAACTGTTATACTGTACTGCCCTCTCAGTTTTTTATTTTTTTTTCTTTTCTTGTCTTTCAAGACTAGAGAAACTCAAAGCCTTATGTTTTCCCTCAAGATATTTCCTCTAATTTCCATCACATTTGATAAAGGGATATACAGGGGAGAAGTGCATTTTCATATACCTTGTACTGTATCTACTCCTCTCACTGTTTCACTTCCTTTCCAAGATTTTGCCCTCAGGTGCTACAGGCCATATAACTTGCTCTAGCAGGAGTGATTCCTTTTTGATCTGTTTGCTCTGTAAATAAATGCAATGCTGGCTTTGCTCCCTCCCTTTGCCCTTCCTACAATGGGATATACATGTATTGAGAGATTTTTGCTTTGAATTGTCCAACTGAACAGCAATCTGCTTTATTTTCTGGGAGAAGGGCAATTTTAAGACCAAGAATTGTCTTACTGAAACATCAGTCCCAGGACATAAATGAAGAACCTGGGCACCTAGGCCATGCCCCTATAGGTAGGGGGATTCACATATTTCTGATCATCATTCACTGTGGAGTTATTCATCTGGCCTTCTATTAACAAAGAAAAGGCCAATGAACTCAGGTCCTTTACCTTATCAGTAGCCATACCCTTATTAATAGCTGGATCTCTCATATGCATACTTGCATACCTGCGCAGAGTATTAGTGGGTGCTCCCAATTGTTCTTTTCAGGCAAGAAAAGGAGAACTTTGCAGCACAGAGAAAAGCACAGAGTTTTAAACACAAACTCAATCTTAAAGCTAGTTATAAAACAGAAGAGCATTACCTCCTACCTATTTGCTTTACGGTATTATTCTCTAATTGAACAAACTGGATGCTTCACAGGTTTAGTGAGACTGAACAACTGAAGACGGCAAAAGCATACACAGTGCAGACTCTGGGTCAATGCCAGCTATTGAGAACAGGATTACAGCCATGAGCCACAGAAATGCTAGCATTACTTTTTCCCAAACAAAGCAGCTGCCCTAGTAACTACATGCCAGCAAAAGCTGAACAGTTGCCATTTGAGCCGTTTCTAGCTGGAGGATGAAAAAAAAAAAAAGACACAATGCTTCAATTATCCCAAGAAATCACACCACTCGAAGTGTTTAAGAGTATCACAGGAGACAACCTGTAACCAGAAATTCTTCTACATAAACAAATCACCACACAGTTTTGAGAGAAAACCTGAAGGAAGTTACTACATTCTTTCCTTTAACAGTAATGAAGCAACACTGAAACAGTCCCAACCCCTGTAAAAAAGAACAATAGAAAGCTAATAACCATACAAATCTTCTGGGGCTCTGGCCAACAACAAACATTTTGTTTCACACACATGAGCTCTTAGTCTCTTCTGCTTTTCCCAATACTTCACCAAACTGGCACACAAATACATAGTGACCGGAGCTTCAAGCAGGTCTTTAACTGCATTAAAACTTTAAGCCTACAAAACTACTAAAAAATTAAATAAGTCATATTAGAAAATCCAAACAAATCTTAAGAAGCAATTCCCAAAAAGCAAAACGTATAACAAATTCTTTACTATTATTTCTCTCGTTTTTTCCTTCTTATATGTTAAAAGACATGCAAGTATTAGCACTTAAATAAGGTGCATTTTGTATACTTACTCTCAACTACTGCTAACAGAAATGATGAGGGGACCTTACCTTGTGTATGTATTTAAAACCCAAGTTAGAAGGCTAACAATCTCATTTGCTTCCAGATCCTCTGCAGCAAGCTCTTGCATGCGGGTGGACAAAGCCTGATGGTACATGTTTAACAGTTTGTTGAAAATGTCATAATGTGGAGGAAAACATTGATCCAGCAGGGTTTTAGCCACAAGCAGGTCATCACGGACGTATTTACGTATGATTTCTAGATGGCGCACAAGCCACATTTTGTCAGATTCTCTAGTATCTGCTTGAGTGCCTTCAATTCGTGTACTCACAGTTCTTTCCAAAATGTTAAACATTTTTTCTTTCCACTTCTTTGGTCTGCCGGGAGGTATGAACCCAGTTTGTTTTTTCCGGTCTAACATGCGCCTGTCAATTTTTTCCTCCCTCTCAATTATCCTAACGACAGAAACAAGCAAGGTTGGATCTCGACGGACTGTAACAAGAGATCTTTGAACCACCATCCAAAGTTGCTTTGCCAACTCCTCAGAAAGTTTCTGCATATCCCCAAAGTATGTATGGATGAGGTTCATGTCATGTGTGTTTTTGCTGTCCATGCGGTACTGCTCATACATCAGATTATCACGAGAACACTCTAAATCCATCAGTTTTCGATGAGCTTGCAGAAGCTCCCCTCGCTCAATCAGATCTTGAGTCTCCCTGACTATCTCTGGAACTGAAACAGCAAAGAAATGAAGAAAAAACTAAACCAACACAATTAAAATACAAAATAATTTATACTTAAGCTTGTATCATTAATGGAAATCCTTGACACTCCCAAATGTCATGTGAGAAAGACTGCCAGGGAATCTTTGACTGGAGATCTTGCAGTTTCATATTTTGCCTTTGTTTGCAAAAGTTTTCACTTCCTAAAATCATTTGGCACTATTTTTAACCAACAGGCTTGCTATAAGTGCCCAACTCAGTGGCAACATTCCAGATCTTTCCGAATTTTCTTTCTGTACATGCCACTTGCATATTTCAGTCTTTTATACTAAACATGTTATCCCTGCTACTGATTGCTAGCAAGAAACTTCTTTGTGACTTGTGTCTGGTGATGAGGTAGGGCAGACTAGAAGTTCTTACAGTGCAATTTAGACTCAATATATATTAAATGGTTACCAGCTACTTCTCTGACCGTGATGTGAAGGGTAGGTGATTCTTCCTTCATTCCTCATTCCCAATAAGGTTTAAAGTTCTCGACATTACTTGATAACCTTACAGCTGTTAGTACCATTTTAAAGTGCTTTCAGTATGTGATGGATTATATAAAGAACATTAGATTACCTGAAAAGATGTTCTTGAGATTTTCTACAGCAGCTGCCAGTTGGCTATGTTGCACTACAGCATCCTTAACATCTTTGAGGTTTTCTATGGTGTTGATGCTCTGTCTCCAGTCCTTGTTGACATCTATCAAAGACTGCTGAATGTCCTTCACATCATTCAGTGCATTGTGCAGTTGACTTAAACCTGTTCGTACTCCATCTAACTGTGACTGGATTGCTGCCTTAAATACAAACAAAAAGACAAAAAAAGAACTCACGCCCATCATTTTAAGTTCCAACACTTCAAGAATTAATTTTCATTACAGTACTTAACATTTTTCAGAGAAAGAAAAAACAACAAAAAACCCAAAAAGGTAATATTATACCTTACTGGAAAGGTGTAACTTTGTGTGTGCACACATTCTTTTTTGAAGTGCTGAAGTTGTGACTAGTTTTAAAGGACCTAGATATACAGCAAAGCTAACATAAGAGCTTATGCAGATAGACCATGAACTTTATAAATGTGTATTAAACCAGGATCATGGGAAGGCAGAATAAGATTTCCTCATAACTTCCTTCATAAATTAATTTCAAAGGGGAAAATCAGAAGAAAACTGATCCAAATGTTTCAGAACGCTTGGTATGTACAGATTCACAAATTATTTTACTAAGGCAATTACAAATTTTGACTGGCAACAGAAAGTGTTCTAAAAAAATAGTAATTCTGAAATGTTCAAAAAAAACCCAGCCTGCCAGCCTGCAGTGCCAGAAAGTCAAAAGAATCAAAAAGAAACCAGTCAAAACAACAACAAAAAAACAACCAAAAAACCAAACTGAATAAAATCTCAACACTGTGAAATATCAACACCCAGACCAACAATCCAACTACTAGACTATTATGCCATAAAGAGAAGTTATTGATAGATATACCTCTTGTGACAGGTGACACTTGAAATAAGGACCCTTCAAACAGGCTATTAGTCCTGAATATCATTGACAGTCCAGACACCTTACTGAACATGCATTATAGTGCATATCTGAGTGAAAGAAATCAGATTACATCCACAGCATGGTTTTTATGAAAGTATTTTTAAAAAGATGTGACTAAGATGAAATCAGGTGAGTAGAAAATGAAACTGGAAATAGACTGCAAAAGACAAGCCAAAGGCCAGACATTCAGTGAAAACTCGGCTGTGTATCTCAAGGACCTAAAGTAACCAGTAAAGAAATGAGGCACTAATGTTTCTCCTAAGCTCAAAACACATTTTTTGCCATACTTTCAAGGCAAAAAAGCTCAGGCAGTCATGGAACTTTCTATCTGATACTAGAAGCCAAAGAGGAAATCCTGGTAACTATGAACAACATTTATTGTGTTCTCAATGTACTGGGAAAGTACCAGAAACATGCAGTGATTCTTAAACTACCACTATTTATGTACTTTCAAATTATGACATGCTGATTTTATTGATAAAAAAAGTATTTCCCTGTCAGCCTCGGTACAATTAAGCAATGGTAAGGCATTTTTATACAATATCTATCTACAGAACTGCTGCATTAACAAATTTTTCTCCTACAGGAACTGAAGTAACAGGGATACTGAAATTCAATATGATATGCAAACATTCAACATGATACTCAAACACAATCTTCTGAAGCTGACCATAAAGTATTTTAAAAATCACACGACCATTAAAAGTTCAATATTTCTGATCTGATATTTCAATTTCTTCTGAGGCAGATCTTCCAAGTACTACGTATTTAAATTTTTGCCTATTTAATATAATCAGGTTTCTGAAAAAGTTAAACAGAAAAAAATCACTAACCTGATTATATTAAACAGAAACAATCACTAATCTTGGTCGCTCATACAAACAGCCAAGAAAATTTCTAAAAACAGACATCCACTCATGTTCAGTTTGTTTTCTAATAGTCAGTTGGGACCAGGGGACCGAGGCATGTCATAAAATCATAGAATCACTATGGCTGGAAAGGACCTCTAGGATCATCAAGTCCAACCTTTATCCCATCATCTCCCTAACCACTAGACCATTAGACCGTGGCTTTAAGTGCTTCATCCACTCGTTTTTTGAACACCTCCAGGGACAGTGACTCCACCACCTCCCTGGGCAGCCTGTTCCAATGTCTAACCACCCTCTCAGGAAAGAACTTCTTCCTAATATCCAATCTAAACTTCTCCTGACATAACTTGAGGCCATTTCCTCTCATCTTATCATTAGTAATTTGGGAGAAGAGACCAACACCAGCCTCACTACAACCTCCTTTGAGGTATTTGTAGAGAGCAATAAGGTCTCCTCTCAGTGTTCTCTTCTCCAGACTAAGCAACCCCAGTTCCCTCAGCCGGTCTCCATAAGGCCTGTTTTCCGAGACCTCTCACCAGCCTTGCTGCCCTTCTCTGGACTCACTCCAGCACCTGGAGCGATGTCCTAGCATTGTGGGCTTTGCTTCCTAGAATGCATATCCATCTTAGATTGAACTGACCACCACTGTATTAAAAAAACAGAGAACAAAACCAAGCCATCCTAGGAACAGGGCTCAAAATGTCATTGTTATCTCTTTTCAAGTGATAGCCCTCAACATTAAGCCATGGAACCAGCATCCTGGCTGCCTGACTTCCCTAGAGCCCTATGGTTCAAATTCATTGTATAGCAGCTAAGACTCAAAAAGCTGGGGGTTCAAGCATGTTTATACTCAGGAAAAACCATGTCCTAGGAACTCTCCTAGGTTATGTATACAGTATTTCTTCAGGGTGAGAGAAAAACAAAGCCTAACTTCTCCCAATGACTGAATAAGTGCACAAACATAAATTGCTGACAATGCTCATGACTTTGCAGGCTCTGGAACAGAGTCCAGGCAGCTCTTCACCTACATTTTGGACTGCAGAGCCCAGAAGTACCAGCCTCCAGTGCTAGCTGGTGCTTATCCACCCATCATTTCAGAGTTCTGCTACTAATCCTTAAAAATACTGCTTCACTAACCACCATCAGTCTTACACAGGAAGCAGATGAGTTTGAACATTTGAAAGCAGTTTTTCCTATAAGAATTTATATAATGCAAGAAGAAAAGCAGAGAAGGATGTTAGAAATTGGCATAACTAAATATTTAAAATAGGATGCAGACAGAGGAGTAGGATAATGAACTGGACAAGACACTGGGGTTTTTTTGGGTATAACACCATTCCAGATCTCTGCTGCTTCACCCCTGTGATGAATGACTATTACCCTAGTTTTTCACACTTCACTCTTGACTTGATTATATTGATTCATCTGAAGAACATAATGACAAAGATGAAAGCATATGCAGCCAGAAAGAAGCACCAACATGTTCACACTGAAAGATTTACCATGTGTTCATTCACATAGATGAATCAGCTGAGGTTTTACAGCAGTGATCCAACCTGAAAAGTCAGCAACTCCTCCAGCTGACAATCCTGATGACCCTGTCCCTCCACCTTCCACACCATGCATATACACAATTTAAATACAGAACAAGAGTATTTCTTACATCCTCTCTGTGCTTCCACCCATTATAGTAATTCTTACGGGAAAAACTGCTCTGCTATCCATTGCATCACTAACGATCACCTGTTTCAGGAATGTATCCTGAACAGATTAAGGGGTATTGTACTTCTTTTTGGAACAGGTATTTATGATCATCTGTAGGTGACTGAAGTTAAGGCAACTTAAGGAAAATGACAAGGAAACTTCCTAGCTATAAAGTAGATTTAGGCATTTACAAAACTTACAGAGTTATGTTTAGTCATCACTGCCTGTAGAAGCAGCCAGTAGGCAAATGATCATGTTCATAAATTTTAAATAGATCACAGTAACTAAACAGTTGATTCATTATTAATAGACTCCACTATATGCTTCCTGCCTTAAATTTGAAAAAACAGTCCAAGTCATCAAGAAAATTTGTTTCTATGCAACAGACAAAAATTAACATGTAATTTGCTAACAGATTTTTCTCACTGTGAAAGAAAACAGGCTCTTCTCCTTCATGCAGACTCCTACAAAGAAGGAGCCATCAAACAGTTGTGAGATAAACTAACTTATTCTGAAATATAAGATTAGATACAGTGTATACCAGCTATTTTGATCTGGTAAACCAAAAATTTTTCCTAAAACACTGCTCTAAGGCTCTCCAACTACTTAATATAGTGGACAACTGTTGGCTAGTGAGTTCTACTGAAGGAAGAAAACACAGAACACAGTAACATATAGACACTAAACATACGATACCTTACTCACATGTCAGGCTAAGTCTGTGCGTGGGTGCATGTGCATGCACTCACACATACACACATGAAGGAGGGAGAAAACCATGGGGTATACTTCCACAAGAGACAAGAATGGGATAGATTTTAGCTATCTTCCGTAAACCCATGTAAAAGTCAGAGACTAAACTGACTGATCTTTTTCAGATGCAATCATCAATTTTTACTAGTTCAGTATTCAATCATTAAAACAAAAGTTTGTCAGCTGACTATACAGCATGAGACTAGCTGTCCATGAATAAACTGTAGAAGTTACAGGACATAACACTTGAAATGCTTGAATAAAATTTCAGTAAGATATACAACATTGATTTGTGTTACTTTCAGGATGGGAAGTTTCTGTTTTGGACAAAGAGTAAAAACTAGTCTGTGGTTTAAAACTATCTGGATGAAAACGTTGAAGAAAAAAAAACAGAAGGAAAAAAAATAGAAAGTACATTCATGCTGCACTGTGGACACTCAGATTTATCAAACCTTGTACCTTGAGTCGAGCTTCTACTGAAGCCTTCTTACGAGCTTCCCTCCTGCGATACTGCTCCACTTTATCCAGCTGATCAGGACGCTGAAGCATTCCTGCTACCCTCTGAACAGCTGTTGCAACCGCTTCCCTGTCCGTTTCCTCCATTGTTGATTAGGACCTCAAAATGCCTTCATCATTTAACAGTACTGAAAAGAAATATGACGTTTTTAGAAAATATATTTTCATTTGATGGCTACGGTTCATTTCAAAGTTAACAATTCGAGAATTAAATTTGGCAATAAAAACTGCAACTTGACAGAAGCATCATTAGAAAGCATTACAAACAGTAGTAATTGGAATTCTAGAAGAACCACATTTGAAGCCATTTAACTCCGTTTCATTAGTTTACCTGAAACATTC